>JASFXZ010000017.1:0-1470857 GCA_032209605.1 Mactromeris polynyma
AGACATTTTATGATAAAGCAACTATACAATACATTGACTATGTCCACCATCATTAGACATTCTATAATAAAGCAACCACACAATACAGTGCCTTATGTCCACCATCATTAGACATTCTATAATAAAGCAACTATACAATACATCGACTATGTCCACCATCATTAGACATTCTATAATAAAGCAACAACACAATACAGTGCCTTATGTCCACCATCATTAGACATTCTATAATAAAGCAACTATACAATACATCGACTATGTCCACCATCATTAGACATTCTTTAATAAAGCAACAATACAATACAGTGCCTTATGTCCACCATCATCAGATATTTTATGATAAAGCAGCTATACAATACATTGACTATGTCCGATATCATCAGACATTCTATGATAAAACAACTCCACACTACATTGCCTTATGTCCACCATCATTAGACATTCTAATATAAAGCAACTATACAATACATCGACTATGTCCACCATCATTAGACATTCTATGATAAAGCAGCTATACAATATATTGACTATGTCCGATATCATCAGACATTCTATGATAAAACAACTCCACACTACATTGCCTATGTCCACCATCATTAGACATTCTATAATAAAGCAACCACACAATACAGTGCCTTATGTCCACCATCATTAGACATTCTATAATAAAGCAGCTATACAATACATTGACTATGTCCACCATCATTAGACATTCTATAATAAAGCAACCACACAATACAGTGCCTTATGTCCACCATCATCAGACATTTTATGATAAAGCAGCTATACAATACATTGACTATGTCTGATATCATCAGACATTCTATGATAAAACAACTCCACACTACATTGCCTATGTCCACCATCATTAGACATTCTATAATAAAGCAACCACACAATACAGTGCCTTATGTCCACCATCATCAGACATTTTATGAAAAGCAACTATACAATACATTGACTATGTCCACCATCATTAGACATTCTATAATAAAGCAACCACACAATACAGTGCCTTATGTCCACCATCATTAGACATTCTATAATAAAGCAACTATACAATACATTGACTATGTCCACCATCATTAGACATTCTATAATAAAGCAACAACACAATACAGTGCCTTATGTCCACCATCATCAGACATTTTATGATAAAGCAGCTATACAATACATTGACTATGTCCGATATCATCAGACATTTTATGATAAAACAACTCCACACTACATTGCCTATGTGTGTTTTGGGAAGCAAACAATCTCTATGACAAAACAACTACAAATACAGCCACTTCAAAGAGAAAAATAAAAATAGACTAACTGCAAATTCATCATCTGTAACACAACACACAATCCATAATTGAATAAGTAGAATATCCTTCAGTCCAATCACAAATTGTCCAAGTGTGCAAGTCCTGCTTGTCAACAACAACTAATGGTTTCCCACCAAAATTCAAACAAATCTGATAGGACAAACCAATTCTGTCAACCAATGAATGAGTCAGTAACAAATATGAGTGAACAAAGCAACTCAGCAGGCCAATACAAAAACATGCTCAAATTGATCACTCAATACACACCTGAAACAGTTTCTAATCAAAGCACTGTGAGCACTCAAGCCCTGGGGCTGTCAATAGCTGGACTGTGTATTTGTTTTTCAAATGGTATAGATCTAGTGACTTGTTTGTATTCAAATAATCACATTATCTTCTGTATAACTCAAATTCGCTATTTCTTTCATTATCAGATTTATCTAAATATCGATTATTATAGGGGTGTTGTATGCAACCTATTCATCCGTTCATAATTGAACATATGATTAAAACAATGTTACCCACCCTGTACCCAATATAATGGATAAATCGATAATGAAAGCCTTATCGAATTGGGTTTATACTTCCATATTATATCAGTAGTAAGTTTTTACCATTAGTTATCATAAGTTGGTATATCTTGTGAATCAGTGACTTTTTGTTATAACAACATTATAAAAACACTCACATACTATTACAGTATTAAGCAATCAATCTTCAACAGTAAACATTGACTAGAAAGTTTGTTATTTGAAGAATTAAAAATTATTTATATGGGATGCTTGATTACAAAATAGTCTCAGACCCCTGGGTCTACACCATTAACTGTTGAAATATTATTAATTGTGGTGGGGGGTGGTTGGACCCCACCCCTGCCTCTTGAAGACTATTATTGTGTTGTGAGTTGTATTTGCAAAAACAAGAACGATGGAAATACCCCACTCAAAAAACAGGTTCTTTAAAGCAATAGGATTTTAATCATCAACAACAAAACCCCAGGAGCACAACTTCACATACAGATAAACATTCCTGCAAACTTTGATGACTCTAACTAAATAACTTTTCAAGATACACATGACACAAAGAATATTGATGCCCGCCTTCCTCTCCACCTAACCACCTGCCGAATTCACCAAATATAAGCATGCAAATCATATCCATCTATCACATGAAAAGTATCTAAAATGGTTTCACCACAACTAAGTGTCGACTAAATGGCCGAATTTCAAGAAAAAAATGCACCTGTAAATTTTCAAGACTACAAACAAAAGCAAAGGCTCAAACACACAACCTTGGTTTGTGACCATGACCTCTGACTGAAGCCATTCCACCACAGGGCTCTGCCCATCAGTGAGAAGACCATGTGACCCAAGTTTCATAAAAATCCTTTCAGAGATAAGGAGCTGAAACAAAGTGTGACAGACGGAGTGATAGACATTCGTGGCAAAAACAATATGTCTAAAATAACATAATTCAAGTGAAGTTTTTGGAGAGTGACACAAATTTCGTACACGCTTCATGCTTATTCTAACTAAGTCAATACCAATTACTACTGAAATTGGGCTCCAGCAAAAACTATAATAGTTATGAAGATATGCTGATGCAAGACTACCCACCTGCCCGTCAACCCACTTGCTGAATTTAAGTTAAGTTTTCAGGGTTTATTTTCAGCTGTTTTTATAGCCGTAATTCAGCTGTATTCCTAATGAAAGTATATATTTTTCCCAATTTGAATGTAAAAATTCTCAATAAATCAGAAAAAAAAGTTTTGGTTAAATTAAATGTAAGAAGCTTTTCTCTCACAATACAGCAAAATTTAAGACTAAAATTAAAGGATGTTGTGATTAATCAACAATTGCAATAAATATAAACTGTGACTTTTTCTTAAATTTCTAAAATTAACGCTTAAAAATTCCCAATTAGAAGGGTATGGGTCATCTTCCCAAAATAGCCAAAATTAACCATGGTTTTAGACAGCACACCAGCTTCCATTTTGTTTTGAGTAAATTTTCGTCATTTTCAGGCATGTATTTATCAATCCATCAGCATCGACTTTTTTATATATAAATATATGTATCGATAATTGATTGACAGAAAAACATCAATGATACATCAATATCTTAACTGTCAATGACAGTTTAATGGCTTTATACATTTTTTTTCGATTAAAATCAATTAAAGTTTAAACAAAATTAAACAAGAGATGTTTGTTAAACATTATCCCTCCCTGTGACCTTGACCTTTGAAATCAATAGGGTCCCTCTGCTACCCAAGGTGAATGTGTGGACTAAGTTTGAGGATGATAGGTCAAGGGGTTCTTGAGTTATTGATCGAAAAGGTTACAGACGGACCGACCGACATGTGCAATCCAATATGCCCTCTTCTTCGTTTAAAATCATCTTACGGTTCAGAATTTTATAAAATAATGCTACTTTTGCACATCTCTAAAAACTGCATAAAGTAAATACCTTTAAAAACCAGTGCAGAAGAAAATGGAGTTACCAAATTGCCAAATAAAAGCAGACATTATATTGTCTATGATCCATATCTTTTTAAAGCTGTTTTATCAAACCCTTAATCTAAAGCCACCAACACTACTGTCCTTTAGTTTATTTTACATCAATTATGAAACAAGTTCTTACAACATATATATAATACCTCTCAAAGACTACATCCTAGATTACAACCAGGGTTAGTAACCATGCAGTAGTTTTCGTTAAGTTTCCTGCAATGACATCGTTATTTTCATAACCTGAAGCATTCGCTAAGTGTTAAGGAGCTGTGTAATCATTAAACATGTGTAAACATTCCGTGAAAATTAAGACCATCATCTAGAAAACATGTAACGATTGAGCATGTATTTATAAATCTGTGCTATCCTTACTAGCATTGTCTTCAACAAAAATGTTTAAGATTTAATACAATTAATGTAGCGGCCCAAACAAAACTTAAATCGCAGTCTTTTTAAGCTGGCAATTTATGTTGCTAAGTTAACAGTTTCTTTCATCTATCATAAGTGAATCCCACTGCAAGTTATAACTCAGATAAAATTGAATAATACTTTGGTCTAAAAGTTCAAAATCACAAGTTCGGGTAAAAATTTAGAAGTTCTACAAGTGCACAAAATGTTAACTGCTAAGTCATACAAAGTCACAACCACAAAGTTCTTAAGTTGTGTTAACCTGATTAGATTTAAGAGTTAAGACCATCATACCAATGCCTGCTGTTATACTTATTTACAACTATAATATGTGTTCAGATTGAATAAAACTTTTCAATTTCAGGAGTATCAAGTTTCTGTCTTGGGTGCGCAGGCCAAGTCAGAGAAGCTGTCTCAAAGTAATGTCTCTCAAAATGTAGAGCTAATTTAAAGTAGATTTAAAATGCTGTTTTATGTATTATTAACTTTTAGCATTTTTTGTTTTAATTTTTGGCCATTTCAACCAAAAGTGTGACTTACAATCTTTAAAATCATTATAACATGTATAAGTACATGTTGTATTTCATTTATATTGCTTAATCACCTTAAACTCACATAGAGAATTAGAGCCATGACATACAAGAAAATTTGTAACATCATTAATGGGCACTGTTGTTATGCCTGTACTTATGACGTCAACGTCACGTTGTTCTTACGTATACATTATGTGACACTGACATGATGTTTCGCTAAGAAACGACGATAAAAACGACAAAATATTCTTACGCAAAACAACACATCATGTAAATTGTTGGTATTTATGATAATCGAAGAAGACAAACTATTTGATAAATAAAAGTAAGTACATTGTAAGTTTGTAACTGCTGGTATAAATACAAAAAGAGCGTGTACATGATGCACTGTTTGAACGCACTATGGTGTCAACCCAACTATGGTGTTGAACACCAAACACTGAACACTTTTCGGTGTTAACACTTTCAACTCCATAGTGCGTTGCAATGGTACAAATCATTAGTGAAATGGAAATAGTATTTTATATTCAATTATCTGAGTTTACAATTAATAAATATTAATATTTCAAATGGTATTACAATCACACTACATGTAATAGCTTCCGAACTATTTGTGTCTGTAATATATGTCACCTGCGAAACATATAAATATGTCAATGTTACAATGCTTTAAGTCTATAACTCTACATTAGAACATACATCGCTTATGGACGGGTACAGACAGACAGTACGTATCTACGGACATCTTGTCAAAAATAACATATTTAGTTACAGTAACAGTCATTGTTGTTTCGAAATACAACACAAACTTAGTTAAACTTAATATCTACAACTTATCGGAATACCAGACGAAAAGACGGACATCTTAAACATACATGTATGTACTTTCATACAAATTGTGCATTTTGTTGAAATATTGTCAATTTTTTCCCCGAGGGAGACAATCATCATAATTGTCAGATAAAACAAGAAATATATTTAAAAAAGATGAGCAGCGTATATAGAATGATGCCTAAAGAATCGCCCTGTTTGGGAACACTGATTTTGCCACAGGGGTACGCTATGGGAAAGTGAATTATCTTTTCAAGACACCTCATTTGGTGCCTCTCAGCTTAAAATATGAACCAATAAAATTGTGTAATTTGTTGCATATTTAAACAATGCGCTTAATATACAATATTTGATTATTCTAAAATGTAGGTCAAAATCAATATTACAGCTATGCCGAAAAATTGTATACTGGTCATAAGTGCTAACCAAGATAGTTTCGAAAAAAGCTACTGGATACATCTTCTATTGATTCTGATCACAGTCAGCTATACCATTTATGATACAGTTGAATTGAGCTATTGAAATGTCAATGTAAACCTCTCAAAATCCTATTCAGATCACTTAGTCATAATGAAGAGAAGATTCTTTAAATACAAAATGGCCGGTTAGATCTTTATACCAGTTTATATTGTTGCCTGGTATAAGTGCCGTTATATTGACCACGAACAGGTGTATGAACTTTCAGGACTGATCCATGTCAAGTCAGGTATGGAAATTATCCCATGTGTAAAAATATGACTGCTGTTTGGTTTATTTTTCTATCAAAACGCAAACGAGTCATTTTCTTTGTCAATCTTACAGACAAACGCGAATATTACACCTATTTTGAAAAGCACTGTAATGGTCCAGGTAATATATTCAAGCGTTCGTAGTTAATAAAACAATGCACTAATTTCATCAAAATCTGACCATAAATAGAAATATTAAGGACAAAGTCTCAGTAATTCTGGAACACCCCTCACAATCTATCAATAAAACATAACATCAAAACCATGATAGAACCTGGGTTGAAATTGAATGAATTGAATAACACAAACATATTGAAATTTATTTATACTACAAAATGACAGCATTGCATAATATAATAAGTACTCAATTATTATACTGTGAAAGCAATGGTAATTAATTGCAGTGGAATAAAAACAATTTTGATTTATTGCAACAAAGACAGTAAAGGCATTGATATTAAAGTGGCTAAGGCAAAAATGAAAATGCTTGAATGCTGTCTCCATTGCCTACCATTACCTTACCAACCAACTTTCTGCAGTCAAAAAAAATTAGCCCATGACAGGAACTTTTAGTTTTTAGCAAGAAAGTTACAGTGAACACAACAATAAATTGCCTACCTACAATTATCTACACAACTTCACCAAGTCTAGTTAAGAGACGGCAAAACAGACGTAAAAATGTGGCCTTAATTATTCCTTCAGAATGAAGCTTGATCTCATACAGTGTAATATTCCATAGTCTAAATGTTTATTTACCTAACATTAATAGTGTCACATGTTCTACAAGTTAACAATACACTTGTCACTCTGGATGACTGGTTCCTGGGATTGTAACCAGTACACATGTCACTCTGGATGACAGGTTCCTCTGATTCTAACCAGTACACATGTCACTCTGGATGACTGGTTCTTGGGATTCTAACCAGTACACATGTCACTCTGGATGACTGGTTCTTGGGATTCTAACCAGTACACATGTCACTCTGGATGACTGGTTCCTGGGATTCTATCCAGTACACATGTCACTCTGGATGACTGGTTTCTGGGATTCTAACCAGTACACATGTCACTCTGGATGACTGGTTCCTGGGATTCTAACCAGTACACATGTCACTCTGGATGACTGGTTCCTCGGTTTCTAACCAGTTCACTTGTCACTCTGGATGACTGGTTCCTCAGATTCTAACCAGTACACATGTCACTCTGGATGACTGGTTCCTGGGATTCTAACCAGTACACTTGTCAATCTGGATGACTGGTTCCTGGGATTCTAACCAGTACACATGTCACTCTGGATGACTGGTTCCTGGGATTCTAACCAGTACACATGTCACTCTGGATGACTGGTCCCTCGGATTCTAACCAGTACACATGTCACTCTGGATGACTGGTTCCTCGGATTCTAACCAGTACACATGTCACTCTGGATGACTGGTTCCTGGGATTCTAACCAGTACACATGTCACTCTGGATGACTGGTTCCTGGGATTCTAACCAGTACACTTGTCAATCTGGATGACTGGTTCCTGGGATTCTAACCAGTACACATGTCACTCTGGATGACTGGTTCCTGGGATTCTAACCAGTACACATGTCACTCTGGATGACTGGTTCCTGGGATTCTAACCAGTACACTTGTCAATCTGGATGACTGGTTCCTGGGATTCTAACCAGTACACATGTCACTCTGGATGACTGGTTCCTCGGATTCTAACCAGTACACATGTCACTCTGGATGACTGGTTCCTCGGATTCTAACCAGTACACATGCCAAATTCTGGTATGGTGAAATATGTGATCAAAACTGCTGTGTTACATATTGTTGTCTGTATTTTACATTAGAGTAAGGTACCCCAGGTCTTCCCTGTTTAGGTACAGTTTAGGTACATATAAGATGCAGATTATTTAACAATAGGCAGTTTTTTTAAGAATGTGATATGATCATACTCAAATATACTGCGAGGGGTCCATAATAACACAATAACATTAATGTGCAATCAATTATGACATTCTCTATTATTTCAAATTGTGTTATTATCTTTTGGCACAGCCGTACTAACATGGTTTTGCTATTTGCATATCAGTGTTGTGTAAACCAATAAAATCTTACGTTAACCACCAAGCAATTTCTCTTCAACCGAACAACATTTGTAACCTCGAGGCAGATTGGTAAAACTTTCGATAAAGGATACCTTAATGTACGAAATCCATTTTGGATCTGGAGTGACCAGAGCCCGTATTCACAAACGTACTGAATCTCAGACTTAGATTTTAAAATTGCAAAATTAAATTTACAAGCATTTCGTTTTCATTATATTTAAATGGATAAATATTTGCCTGTATGTTTCTTGTTACTCACTCTACAATTTCACCTAGTTTTATCCAAATATATTGTTTAACAATGACATAGAATCAAAATGTAAATTTACAATTTTAAAGTCTAAGTCTGAGATTCAGTCTTAAATAGTTTATGAATACGGGCCCTGGCAGCTCGGCATTTTTTTATGTTGCACAACTTGTGCCGGCCATCTTTTTTCAAGATATTTCTTGTTTAAACTTATGCCTGTCTATAAATATATGTACACTATACTGCACTGCGCTCTTTTGAACATTAAATGCAATGAAATCACACACCCAGACTTCCTGAAAGTTAAAAAAAAGTGTCTGACCGAAACAGATGGAACAAAAACAAAGTAAAAACAGCTTGGCACCATCGTAAAATTTTGGAACGACTGGCAGTATGTAACATGCACAGCGATTGGTTTTTCTACGGGCACTGTGCCGAAAGCGACCAATGAAAACATGTGTAACGTTTTTCTAACGCATTCATGCTAAAACCCGGTTACCGGGCATTAAGTTAATGCTAAAACCCAGTTATCAGGAATATAAAAAGCCGGACAGTCGGACCAATTTGCCGGTCATGTCTGTTGACCGACGGCCTCGGGAAGTCTGCACACCATTTTTTGAAAGCTTATGGTAATAAGACTACATGTATACTTTTTGTAAACATGACTGCCCTGCAAAGTCATTGCTCAGGATACAACAAAAAATTGTTTGTTTGTTATAACCCTACCTAACTATGAAAATGGACACTACTCAAAAAATATTTTCTAAGCGGGCATAATTTTTAGCAAAGTAATAATAGTTTAAACACTAATATGTCAATAATGAATAATGAAAAAAAATTAACCACCAACCTACCCACCTAAATTTTGCTGGGTAGGGTAATGCCAAACAAACACTTTTTTAAGAATGGCCTCATTGAAATTTCATCAAATCTGTTTACTTTGCTGTTTTGCCAAACTATTCATTTAACAACCCATATTCCAATAACAAAAGTTCTGTATATATTATAATGTCAAAATGTATTTGAACAGATTAATACCACTCCCTACCAATGATTGACCGACTGATTGACTGATTGATCGATTGATTGACCAATCGACTGATTGATTACTGATCAACCAAATGATTGATTTCATTTGATTGATTTACTAACTGATCTGTAACATACAGCCGGATATTGCAGTTCTCTGCAGCAATTCAATAGTGGGCTGCACTAACTTAAGTAAGCAATGGGTTAGCCTCAAACCTTTTTGAGGGCGGAGTTCAAATCACGTTAACTCAAAATGAGAATGATAGAAAATAATGAGAGAGAGTGGTAGCAATTTAGTTTAACAAAGTAGCACAACTATGAGAAAAACATGAAGCTAATAATGTTATGTTGCTAAGAGTAAGATGATAAATGAGTCAGAACATTGACAAAATAACAACTTAAAAACAGGTCAACTCATTTAGAAATGATTATATAAAACTAATAAAAAAAGGTGAAAAACGACTATTTACAACTCATTTTACACTGGACGGCAGCAACCATGTGCTGCTATCAAAGTAGATACATATTTGCAAGACTGTGCAAAATGGTGATTGATGGGCATCGCTGTCCCGTTAACTCCACAGACAATGAGGAAACGGGACTCAAACAAAAAATGAGCAATGCACTAACAAGAGGCTCAAACCAGAAGAGTTGGTATGTAAACTCCCAAAATGAGCAATGCACTCACCTGCGTCTCAAACAAGCATAATCTATACAAAGACTCACAAAAATGAGCAATGCACTCATGTGCGGCTCAAACCAAAAGTTTCAAAAGAGTCACAGTGTCAGTCACAGTTTCCCGCAAAATACTATCGACGACTCACTACTTGCAGTCAACAAAATGAGGCACTAATATTGAGAAGCTGATTTAACAATGGAGTTCTACGGAATAATCCGGAGTGCAACAGCGAAGAACTCCAACATATACTTCTGGGTTAAAAATGAGTTTGGATACTCAGCAAGCCGGAGCATACTTTATATGATGTGTTGCAAATATTTGAAACTTAAAGTGAGTTACTCAGTTGCTCCAAGTGAGCGATAGTTATAAGTGATAGTCCATTAACTTCGCTCAGTTTCTCATTTATTTACTCCAATCGCTCATGTTGAGCCCCATGCTGGTCACAAAAGTCCGAGAGAAAATGAGCAGAGTTCCACTGATACCTGTACCAGGCAATGCTTACTTTGCCTAATGTATAGCGATTGTGACAACGACCCGTGCATTCGCCTGTTATTTATAAAGTTAAAGTCCCATGGTTAGCTAGCAGTACTGGTCTCTGTGTCCTAGTTTGCGCATATACGTAGACATTGGAACCAGAGTGAAAGCGGGATTCTGATTGGTTTTTTGGTCCCAAAATGGCTGATACAATGCAGAAATAAGTGGACAGTTGATGTATTAAAGGCATTTCTAGATTTAAAGATCAATTTGTTGATAAGTTTCTGATGGTTAACTATAAATAATTTGTTAATAGAACAAATCAAATCAATAGGGCTTCATATCGAGTGACTATGACTGAGATGCGAACTAAGAAACACAAAATGTAGTAAACGTTTATTTATATGCGATCAGTTCAACAACATTAAACAGAAATTCGCCACAGATCCATTTGCTAATTTGCTGTAATTTATGACCATCAACAATAAAGAATGTATGTGTTGTGATATGCACACCAATAAACATTGTTTCATGATAATCTCAGTGCTTTTCAGCAGACCATTTAGGGGACAAATTACAGCCCCATTCCCAATGACAGTTCCTATCCTCCCAATCACAACCAAAATTAGGGCTGCACAACGAAACATGTGACTTGGTTCAGTTTTGAATGCTAACTTTTTGGTTCTTTGGTTTGGTTATATAGAGGATATTGAATATTAGTATTATTTCATAAATGTTGTTACTATAATTATTTTTCAAATTACTTTATCGTAAATCTAAAGCTTCTTCTTAAAGTTTTCCTTTTTCTAGAAACTGGAGATTCAGATTCATCCAGTATCACTACATTCATGTTTAAACATGTAAATATGTAGGCTAGAAGTACTGTTGTTGTACTTAATGCTGAATAAATATTGTTGTTGTTGTTGTTGTTGTTGAATATTAGTATTAAACTATTGAACATTAGTTGAATAAAATGATATGATTATGAAGTGACCACTGGCAAGCTTCTTATTTTTTAAATTCAACTAATTTATTAAATTTGATACTAAACAACACAAATTTAATATTCTATTTATCAAATACCCGAAATAATTAGGTAAAACACCTCATTAATATTGATGGCAGCATCGAAAGTAATTAGGCTTTTTTTAATTAAAGAGCTATTCACAAATTCATTATTTCTAAAATTATCTTTAATGAATATTTTATCATTTTCCAGTTCATGTAATATATCTAACAATTTGCTAATTAATATCAAGTGTATGTAACTGTGAAATTAAAATAAAAGAAAAAAAATCTTCAAAAAAATGTCATCGATAAACATGTTAATGATGTCTTCACATAAACAAGTCTCCGACGTCATTTAGTATACACGCGTTCAGTGAAATCTGTTCGATCTATCAAGTGTGCAGAATCTAGTTCATTTTGATTGATATAGGACTGATCGAGCTCCTCAAACAAAAATAAATATAATTGTTACAAGTACCTGTGTGTTATGACGTCTGAAGGTGTCGGCCCCGTGCTTTTTCGCCCTCTTTATTCTATAGTAAAAGTTCAAGTTTCGCACTGGAATTTAGAACTCCACAACATAGGCCCAGCTATGTGCAATCTCAAGTTTTCAAATACAACACTATCCCAGTAAATCCACACAGAGAAAACACCAACATAAACTAGGAACACTTTTCTGCTATCATTCCATGTATACAGTCACTGTCCAAATTTTAAATACACAACTGTCAACATTGCCGAACCGGTGAACTTTTAAAATCCTTCCATGCAAAAATGTAGTCCTGCAAAACAAAGAGAAATCACTGTTTCAGTGATCAGAAATGACACAAAATTTACACAATAACAATAAATACAGCTGACATTCCGCATCAGGAATAAAAATGTCATCTGACATACTGAACCGAATATTCGTAAGACAGAACCGAAACGTGAGAAAAAAGAACTGAAATTTTAATCAAGCTTTGGTTAATCATTGCAGCTGTTATTAATACCGGTGTAACGGTCAGTTTTTTCCCCAGTCAGATTTTTCCCCGGGGAAAAAATTGACTAGTCAGTTTCTTCCCCGGGGAAAAAATTGACTAGTCAGGTTTTTCCCCGGGGAAGAAACTGACTAGTCAATTTTTTCCCCGGGGAAAAATCTGACTAGTCAGTTTTTTCCCCCCCTAGTCAGTTTTTTCCCCCCTAATAATTCAAGTTTTGTGATGGGGGAAAAAATTGACTAGTCAATTTTTTCCCCCCTTGTCAATTTTTTCTGCCCTTATATTTAATGTTTTGTGGTTAGGAAAAAAAATCTAGTCAGTTCTTTCCCCCTGACTTGTAGTTCATGTATTGGAGGGGGGAAGAAATCAACTAGTCAGTTCTTTCCCCCCGACATGTAGTTCATGTATATGAGGGGGGAAGAAATCAACTAGTCAGTTCTTTTCCCCCTGACTTGTAGTTCATGTATATGAGGGGGGAAGAAATCAAGTAGTCAGTTCTTTCCCCCCCCCCAACTTGTAGTTCATGTATATGAGGGGGGAAGAAATCAACTAGTCAGTTCTTTCCCCCCCCCGACTTGTAGTTCATGTATATGAGGGGGGAAGAAATCAACTAGCCAGTTCTTTCCCCCCTGACTTGTTGTTCATGTATATGAAGGGGAAAGAAATCAACTAGTCAGTTCTTTCCCCCCTGACTTGTAATTCATGTTTATGATGGGGGAAGAAATCAACTAGTCAGTTCTTTCCCCCCTGACTTGTAGTTCATGTATATGAGGGGGGAAGAAATCAACTAGTCAGTTCTTTCCCCCCCCCAACTTGTAGTTCATGTATATGAGGGGGGAAGAAATCAACTAGTCAATTCTTTTCCCCCTGACTTGTAGTTCTTGTATTTTAGGGGGGAAGAAATCAACTAGTCAGTTCTTTCCCCCCTGACTTGTAGTTCATGTATATGAGGGGGGAAGAAATCAACTAGTCAGTTCTTTCCCCCCCTGACTTGTAAATCATGTATTGCAGGGGGAAGAAATCAACTAGTCAGTTCTATCCCCCTGACTTGTAGTTCATGTATTGGAGGGGGGAAGAAATCAACTAGTCAGTTCTTTCCCCCCTGACTTGTAATTCATGTTTATGATGGGGGAAGAAATAAACTAGTCAGTTCTTTCCCCCCTGACTTGTAATTCATGTTTATGATGGGGGACGAAATCAACTAGTCAGTTCTTTCTACCCCTCCACTTGTAGTTCATGTATTGGAGGGGGAAGAAATCAACTAGTCAGTTCTTTCCCCCCTGACTTGTAGTTCATGTATATGAAGGGGAAAGAAATCAACTTGTCAGTTCTTTCCCCCCCCCTGACTTGTAAATCATGTATTGGAGGGGGAAGAAATCAACTAGTCAGTTCTATCCCCCCGACTTGTAGTTCATGTAAATGAGGGGGGAAGAAATCGACTTGTCAGTTCTTCCCCCCCCCCGACTTGTAGTTCATTTATAAGTGGGGGAAGAAATCAACTAGTCAGTTCTTTCCCCCCTGACTTGTAATTCATGTTTATGATGGGGGAAGAAATCAACTAGTCAGTTCTTTCCCCCTGGCTTGGAGTTCATGCATATGAGGGGGGAAGAAATCAACTAGTCAGTTCTTTCCCCCCTGACTTGTAGTTCATGTATATGAAGGGGGAAGAAATCAACTAGTCAGTTCTTTCCCCCCCTGACTTGTAAATCATGTATTGGAGGGGGAAGAAATCAACTAGTCAGTTCTATCCCCCCGACTTGTAGTTCATGTATATGAAGGGGGGGAAGAAATCAACTTGTCAGTTCTTTCCCCCCCTGACTTGTAGTTCATGTATATGAGGATGGAAGAAATCAACTAGTCAGTTCTATCCCCCGAACTTGTAGTTCATGTATTTGAGGGGGGGGGGGGGGGAGAAATCAACTAGTCAGTTCTTTCCCCCCTGACTTGTAGTTCATGCATATGAGGTGGGAAGAAATCAACTAGTCAGTTCTTTCGCCTTGGCGAACTATCAAATAAATATAAGAGAAACAACCATAAACTGAAAAATATATATATTTTCTATGTTTCAATAATGAATGACATACTTAGTATGAATTGAGTTACTTATTTAAGATACATGTATTATTTTAAAAAGATAATTTGAAATAACTTATAAATCATATACAGAATTAATTGTCCTTGATGAATTTTCCATGTGTTATTGGTTAAACTGAAAACTGAAAATTGTCTGAATATTAACACACATGTGTGTTAGTTGGGCCTTACTTGTGATGATTCAAAATTGGTTACATTTTGCAAATTGGTTCCTCCACAAAATTGAAGACATTGGGAAAGTTTCTACCTTCATTCAAATAACAACACACACTGTAAACATGCATTGAAAGTCTTTCACTCTAAAACAATTGTAGTGCCCACAATTTTAACAATCTAGTGTTCACAAAGCACCTTCAGGAAAACTTTGTTTTTTGTATCTAAATTGAACATTAACATTATGACCATTATGTTTTGGTTTCGTGCATGGTTTAGTCTTTATTTACTGAGGATATTGTGCAGCACAAATGTTCACCAAAGTCGAAATAGTGGTGATCAGTGAATACCAGCCCTGGTATATGTATATACATGTACATGTTTTTATGTATATATAACTGACACAAACTAGAAAGTATATTTATATAGCTATACGAAACTAGTTTGAAGGATTTATACATCAAAAGAAAACACTAATTCACAGCAACATAGATAAAAACAAACAAAATGCGCATTACAAAAATAACCAGGCTTGATAATGTGAGGAGTCTTAATAAAACTTATAATTACCACCATCACAAGCTATATCAACAATAATAAATACTACAAAAGGATTACAGAGAAAAAGCACAGTAGTTGAAAGACAATGAACAAAGGACTATAAGGCCATTTTTAAATGACCTGGAAATATTATGTGTCCTAATATGCACTACTTTGCAAGGCACTAACACTAAGTCTTTATAGATAGTTTTTGTCCATTGGTTGGTAGATAAATAAAGACCAAATTAGTCTTAGTTTAACTTTTACCGTTATATACATAGTCCGCCAAAAGATACATTTCTATGAACTAAAATTCACATATAGGGTTTAAACTTTTTCACATTTAACATCCTAAAACAACTTCAAAATGTTCATGTACATTTTTCAGGTAGAGTCCCTTTCGGCTTGTTTTTTCCAAAGAAAATCCTGCAGGATATCTCAGCCATGCATAGTTTTTTGAACCATTTCGTTTTCCACTTGCAGCATACACATAAATGTCAGTGTTGAACAATGAAGCAGCTCCCATAATCTCGGCATCTGTTGCCCAAACAGCATTGTCATTCATTTTACTGGTCTTAATGTAGTCAGTTATGTTCTGATTAACATACCCTGAAAGCTTTTTTGATACAGTATCAGCACACATATGTTTTACAACTTCATTTCTACATTTCTTATGGCTGTTTTCAGTTCCAGACACTGCGTAGGACACTGCTCTAAAAAAGCAGTTTCCATCACCGTTGATGTGTTTCACAATTTCTGGCTCATGTGCAATCCCTGCAGGTCCAAATTTTGGTTGCACAACAAATGGAATATCTAATAATTTACACAGTTTCTGGTTGTCAGCAGCTGTCAAAGGGGAGAATTTTGTGCACACTGATGGCTGTTTCCTTTTGGGGTTTTGCTGTTTTTTGACACTCTTAAGTTTCTTCAGGGATTTCTTTTGGGCATTTAGCTTCACAGGACATTTTGGTTTAGACTCACTTGACATTGCTGTATATACCTTTACATTACTTGAATGGTAAACATTGGATAGAACTTTTCCAGATTCTATGTTCTTAAGTCTCAGACGACCTTTTGTCAAAGCTTCAACTACAAGGTATGGTCCTACCCATCTTGGTGCAAGCTTGCTCCCAAATCTTCTTATCTTACTTGCATTTTTTATAAGTACACGAGTTTCTGGGGCTATGGTCTTGTGTGAGCTATTTCGTTCATCATAATACTTTTTTTGTCTCTTTTGGGCACATTTGATATTTTTCGATACAGAATCTAGGACAGTTTCTCTGCTTTGAGTGTAGGTCTCTAACATTTCACGTGTGAGGTTATGTTGAATATGGCATCTGTCTTGTTGATTTACCAGCTTTGCCTCTCTTCCAAACATTATCTTAAAAGGAGTGAATTTTGTGGATGCATGTTTGCTGGTTCTGTACGCAAACAGGCAAGATTGAATGTGTAAATCCCAGTCCTGTCCAGATTTATGGGTTACTTTCTGCAACATCTCCTTTAAGGTTCTATTGTCCCTTTCCCTTTGGCCGTTTGTTTGCGGATGATACGATGAAGAAATTCTATGGTCTATATTTAATTCAGTGGTAATTTCATCCAGGACTTTATTTGTGAATTCTTTACCCTGGTCAGATATGATAGAGTCCATAGGTCTATCATTAATTCAGTCATACATTATATCATTGATTCAGTCATACATTATATCATTGATTCAGTCAGATGTTATATCAATGATTCAGTCAGACGATATATTATTGATTCAGTCAGACGTTATATCATTAATTAAGTCAGACGATATATTATTGATTCAGTCAGACGTTATATCATTAATTAAGTCAGACATTATATGTTTCCAATTGATCTCATGAAGATCACTTAAAAGATTTTGAATTTAAAACATGAACACCAAGATCTTATACCTTTCTAATAATAGAGAAGAATTATGAAAACTATATTGAAAAGTTTACAATTATTAATTTAATTTAAATATAATTGAAACAAAAGTTTTTTAAATCTGACTATTATAAGGTGCACACTACTTGTTCTGAAAAATATTTTTAACTGTGTTTGTTGAAGGCTGGTATTTGGTTGATATTAACTGATACTAACTGATATTTTAAGTAAAAAATGTTCCTGTACAAACAAATGCTCAAAACAGTAGAAGAAATTATTATTCTATTAAACATGAGTAAAATAAAGTGGTAACATTATATATCAAAATAAATAAGTGAATGTGTTTATATTGGTGATCAACCTGTTAAAATGCCAATTTGCTAAAAGTATATGGTAAAATGGTAAATGGTGAGTAACCTATCACAATCCTTATTTAAAGAAATAATAAGGCATTGTCCTTTAGAAAAAACAATGATATTACAACTTTTTTACAAAACTAACTTAGTTTATTTTCTACCAAAAAGTTTTCCACACACATACTCAAGTTAATTCATGATATATTAAATCAAGTATGTTTGTTGCAAACTTTTCTGAAGGAAATAAACTTAAGTTTTGTAATAAGTATTCAATAATTTCAATAATAATGAATATTTGATCCTTTACCACAAACAACTTTTAACTTAAGACTTGAAGAAAATGTCTTTGTTACATTTACCAAAAGGATATAATTATATATACAGATATTCTATATTGCAGAATATTAAGTGGTCTGAATCTTATAATCGTTTTCAGTTTCATATACGAAAGGAACTTATAATGTAGTCATAAGAAACCAAATATTTATCACTAGATTATACCTGCATGCATGTTCTTCAGAACTGATGCAACTTCATTTTTCCTCAAAAGACGTCGCTTGTCCTTCATCAAGAAACCATCTTTGACTTGAAGAACTTTACATTTGGAACGAATCTTCTTTTTCTCGTCTTTCTTTGTTGTTGGACATTTCAGTGAAGCTATACGTTTTGAATAATTCTTTGTACTTAAGAAGTACAAAAGCTCATCATAGCATCCGTCTTCCATTTTGAACTTTGACAATAATTGAAACATTGTCTACCTTTTATGCTGTATAGGTTTTTAATTCACTTGCCAATAATTAGAATAGGGGCCAATATACTGTTTTATTGACACTTACCAATACAATAGGGGTCTAGTGTCATCACTAGACCCTTACCTCCCATCCCCCCAAAAAAGTGCAGCTATCAAAACACATAAGGGTCATACAGTTAGAGCCCATTGTTTCATTCACACGTATGGTGTGAATGAAACAATAGATTTATTTTACAGTGAGAATAAAACAATGGACTCCAAATTATGACCCTCATGTGTTTTTATAGCTGTTTATTTTTGAAATTTTATATATACTGGACTTTTCTTGACCTTAGAAAAATCAAGCTTTCAAAATATGATTTCACAATTATTATGACATGTTGACATGCTCTACTCAAATGAATATAAGAAATTATATTCAAGTTCAAATGACAAACTTTATCATCACCTGTAGATTTCCTCAAATTTTATAACATGTAGTTTCTTAGTTCTGTATTCAACTTGTTAATTTGTTAAAATTCAAGACTAGATCTATTACGACATAAATACAATATTATAATGTATATTGTACATATATAGACAACAAAGAGGCTGAAAGGGAAGAATGGGCTTGACCAACTTTGTTACTTCTTTTGATAAAGCTGTTATTATTATTATATTCACAACTAATAAAACATATTTATGTATTTAGAACAAAACAGAATTGCCACAAGGTGACAAATAACAAAACAACATCAACGCCTTGTCACAGAAACCAGGTTTTATGGCAGTAAAACAATCTGTATCGACGAGATACATTCCATTTAGTTTTCAAATAAGCTACCTATACAGCAAATGTCATCAGAAAATCTGACAAGTCAATTTCTTACCCCTTCAATAAGCCATACACATGTCAGGGGGGGGGGGGAGAATCTGACTAGTCAATTTCTTCCCTCCCCCAATAAGTCATTCAACAAGTCAGGGGGAAAGAACTGACTAGTCAATCTCTTCCCCCCTCAGATAAGTCATTCACAAGTCAGGGGGGAAAGAACTGACTAGTCAATTTCTTCCCCCCTCCGATAAGTCATTCACAAGTCAGGTGGGAAAGAACTGACTAGTCGATTTCTTCCCCCCTCCGATAGGTCATTCACAAGTCAGGGGGGAAATAACTGACTAGTCAATTTCTTCCCCCCTCCGATAGGTCATTCACAAGTCAGGGGGGAAAGAACTGACTAGTCAATTTCTTCCCCCCTCCAGTAAGTCAATCACAAGTTAGGGGGGAAATAACTGACAAGTCAATTTCTCCCCCCTTCAGATAAGTCATTCACAAGTCAGGGGGGAAAGAACTGACTAGTCAGTTTCTTCCCCCCTCCGATAAGTCATTCACAAGTTAGGGGGGAAATAACTGACAAGTCAATTTCTCCCCCCTTCAGATAAGTCATTCACAAGTCAGGGGGGGGGAAAGAACTGACTAGTCAATTTCTTCCCCCCTCAGATAAGTCATTCACAAGTCAGGGGGGAAAGAACTGACTAGTCAATTTCTCCCCCCTTCAGATAAGTCATTCACAAGTCAGGGGGGGAAAGAACTGACTAGTCAATTTCTTCCCCCCTCAGATAAGTCATTCACAAGTCAGGGGGGAAAGAACTGACTAGTCAATTTCTTCCCCCCTCAGATAAGTCATTCACAAGTTAGGGGGGAAAGAACTGACTAGTCAGTTTCTTCCCCCCTCCGATAAGTCATTCACAAGTTAGGGGGGAAAGAACTGACTAGTCAATTTCTTCCCCCCTCAGATAGGTCATTCACAAGTTAGGGGGGAAATAACTGACTAGTCAATTTCTTTCCCTCTCCGATAAGTCATTCACAAGTTAGGGGGGAAAGAACTGACTAGTCAATTTCTTCCCCCCTCCAGTAAGTCAATCACAAGTTAGGGGGGAAATAACTGACAAGTCAATTTCTCCCCCCTTCAGATAAGTCATTCACAAGTCAGGGGGGGAAAGAACTGACTAGTCAATTTCTTCCCCCCTCAGATAAGTCATTCACAAGTCAGGGGGGAAAGAACTGACTAGTCAGTTTCTTCCCCCCTCCGATAAGTCATTCACAAGTTAGGGGGGAAATAACTGACAAGTCAATTTCTTCCCCCTTCAGATAAGTCATTCACAAGTCAGGGGGGGGGAAAGAACTGACTAGTCAATTTCTTCCCCCCTCAGATAAGTCATTCACAAGTCAGGGGGGAAAGAACTGACTAGTCAATTTCTTCCCCCCTCAGATAAGTCATTCACAAGTTAGGGGGGAAAGAACTGACTAGTCAATTTCTTCCCCCCTCAGATAGGTCATTCACAAGTCAGGGGGAAAGAACTGACTAGTCAATTTCTTTCACTCTCCGATAAGTCATTCACAAGTTAGGGGGGAAAGAACTGACTAGTCAATTTCTTCCCCCTTCCAATAAGTCAATCACAAGATAGGGGGGAAAGAACTGACTAGTCAATTGCTTCCCCTCTCCGATTCTTACTACAAGTCAGGGGGGAAGAACTGACTAGTCAATTTCTTCCCCCCTAAGATAAATCATTTACAAGTTGGGGGAAAAAACTGACCAATTTTTCCTCCCCCCCCCCCTTCCGATAAATCATTTACAAGTTGCGGGGGGGATAACTGACTAGATTTTTTTTCATAACCACAAAGCATTAAATATAAGGGCAGAAAAAATTGACAAGGGGGGAAAAATTGACTAGTCATTTTTTCCCCCATCACAAACCATGAATTATTGTGTCTAGAATTTTTTTCCTAACCACAAAACATTAAATATAAGGGCAGAAAAAATTGTCTAGGGGGAAAAAAATTGACTAGTCAATTTTTCCCCCATCACAAACCATGAATTAGTGTGTCTAGAATATTTTTCCTAACCACAAAACATTAGATATAAGGGCAGAAAAAATTGTCATCACAAAACATGAATTATTAGGGGGGAAAAAACTGACTAGGGGGGGAAAAAACTGACTAGTCAATTTTTTCCCCGGGGGAAAAATCTGACTAGTCAGTTTCTTCCCCGGGGAAAAAACTGACTGGGGGAAAAACTGGGCTGTTACACCCGGGTCAACCTCTGGATCTGGCAGGAAAGGTGGAACTACACCTGTAGGGTTCTGGACTGGTTCGCAGCAAGTGGAAACATTGCATTTTCTCACCTAGTATGAAGCATAATTTTCAATTATTAAATGCAAAAAAGAGAATGAAAACAAAAATACCCTACAAAATGTTTAATATGAAAAATATTATCTGTCATAGCATAAAACTATTTAAATAGTAAATACAAATACCTATCTGTCGGAATCAATTAATTGTAAGCCTAACTTTATTTAATACTGAATTAAAATGCAAAGATTTGACAAAAGTATTTTTCTGACATTTATGCCAGGTATACATACTACTAAGTATTAACATTATTTAAACTCTGACAAAAAGAATAAATTTAATAAATGTACAACAACACTCAGTTGGCATACTATTGATTAAAGAGTAGAAATATTCTTGACAGATATGAAATGGGTAATAGAGAAGGTAGGGTTTACATCTAATAAAATACAAGCAACTAGTATTGAAAGCTTAAAAGTAAAAAGAAATTGAGTTTTGGTGAATGTAAACAGAAGAAATCAAATACTTATATTATAAATATACTGTATGATTATTTTTGTGTATGTATTAAAGTTCTAAATGTGTTAAATATGCCCTACCACCACAGAAGTTAATAATGTCATATATATTAATGTTATAATGTTATAAATCACACTATACATGCTACAACCATACACCAGTAATATCATATTTTAATACTTACAACATCTGCAGCTATATTTAATTAAAAGAACGTGTTTTTTTTTAAAGCATTTTCTCAAGAAAATCTTATAGGCCCTGCAGACTATTTAAAAGGCCCCACTCACTGTCTTAGAGACATTTTTATTTATATATTTAACATATTTACTGGCATTCAATGATTTAAGAAGTAAATGTAGTATTAAACATTATGAGTACAAGTATATTTTGATTTTTTATGTCAAGTTTTCAACTAATTCAGTTACTACTAGTAGTACATCAGACGAACAGTTTACCTACTGAACCATTGTTCCTGGAATTTACCAGTGCTAGGCTCCCATCTTCCGCAATAAACTGAACTTTCTCACATTGAGAGACAAGTCTGTAGCAAGGTTCGAACCTATGACCATTATTAAAGCAGTGAGAGGTTATGTAGCAAGCTGCAATTGCTAGATAGGGACCTTAAACCACTCAATCACGAAGGCGGGTTTAGACATATTGAAATTAAATCTTTTAAATATCAGATCTGAAATACATTTTTCCAGTATCAAACAGAATTCAAATTCATTTACCTGGAAAATGTAGTTCCGTTCTTGACAATGTCTGTTGATATACTCCTTGTAGTCCTCGCATTTCTTCAGGTCATTCTTTGTGTATTTCCCAATTGTAATTTCTGGATCTACCCACTGTCTGACTTTGGATTCGGACTCTACAACCTCCTGTTTTGAAGCCGGTGTTGGACATATGAACTTTTTTCCTTTCAACTGCACTCTCTGAGTACGCTCATTCAGCAGACTGACCATACCACTGATGGATTTCAACCACGCTTCCTCCAGATGGTCTTCCTTTTCAGACCTTTTCCTGATATCATTCATACCACCACAAGATTTCAAAACATGTTCAAAATGACTGCTCATTTCTGTTCTGTATATAGAAACGTTTTGATAGGCGAGGTTGAGAAGACTCATGATTCTTTCAGCTGGATTAGCCCAGGAATTACCTGGGGCAGTTCTTGCAGCTATTAGTATGTCTAAATTGAGCTGTTTGAATAACAAAATGAGTGACAATTTTACAGCTCCATAGGTTGTCCTATGATCAGGTCCACCATCGGTGTATAATAAAAGATAGGGTTTAGGATTGTTTTTTAGTACATTTAGCAATTCCACTCCATGTCTAAAAGGAGATGATGGCTGGAATACAGAGTCTTTAAGAGTAACATGAACCTGACCTCTGTAAAAACTATCCGACACTTCCTCAGGTACATCAACCTCCAAACATACTGAAGGTGTTAGCGAGCCCTTTGATCCAACATCATGATCTAAAGCCCCTAGTGTAGCAGACACAGGAGCAAGGGATTTTTTACCACGTACCCCTGTAGACAAAGCCAATCCAGGCTCACCATAATCGATTTTAGACTTATCGTCAAGGCAAACAAAAGATACAGAGTCTCTATACTTCACAGCATAATGCTTTAAATAACTAAAAATCGCCGCACAATAGTGTTCATCTACACTGTAAAAATATACCGTAACAATTAACGGTAAAAGTCCCGGCAGCTAGTTTCCAGGACTATACCGTAGTTCTACGGGACAGACTGCAACATTTCCCCGTACAAATTACCGGCAGGACCGTTAAAACAACGGAATCTACTGTTACAGTCTGACCGTAAAATTACGGTATAATCCTGGAAACCAGCTGCCAGGACTTTTCCCGTAATGTTTCTTTCCCGTAACAGTTCTACCAGATATTGTTCCAAGCAACAACAAAAGACAAAATGGAAATAAATTAACTTATTTATTTTAACAAAATAACAAATAAGACAATCAAAACATGACATGAATCAAAGTGCATTTTTCTGCACTGAATTCAACAAAAGTATGTAATACAAAAAAACATAATTGTATATAATAGACATCTTTGACTAGAAAACAATGACTTATACTAAACAAGACAAAACAAGAGCTTTCACTGTATATAAGAGACATATGCCCCCGAAGTATAGATAGTAAAAGGGGAGCATTTCTCTCATAGAGATGTTGATCATAAATAAGTATTATATAATAATGAACGGTTAATTATAATAGCAGTTATTAAACTCAACTTCAAGTGAATATGATGGTGTATTACTTCAAAAGTTAAGAGTTTTAAATTAAAGTTTCACTGTCACACACATTTCTAAGTTAAAAGGGCCATAACTTTATCATAATAACAAATTCTTCCTAGATGTATGCTTCTTGTCTAGTACCAGACAAAATATTGGACTTTTCCAAAAGCTTCAACAAACATTTCTTATTTACTAAGGACTATAATCATTAACAAAATCACTTTATAGAGTTATGTCCCTTGTCTAGTTCCATAACCTCATGATAGTAAGTGTGCCAAGTATCATTGCAATAGCATCGAAATTAAACAAAAAAGTTGACTTCATGAAAAACTTAAACCAAACTTTCTAAGTTAAAAAGGGCCATAACTCTTATGGACGGACAGACAGACGGTTCAATTTTAATATAACATAAAAAACAAAAGGAATTGTATGGCACTTAGTGCTTACTATAGGCCACTTGCAGGCATGGACTGAATATTGATAACAGATTTTATTAAACAAGAAAAATATCTTTGAATGTGATGATACCTCCAGATAATGCTTGACAAACCAATCCATGTTCCTCCTAATGTGTTCTATTAGTGTATGAAGTTTGATGAAGATTGAATGATAAATGTTGAAGATATGAGGCAAAAACAAAACTTTTAACATGAAATCTGCATCGCCCACACGACCGCCCGGACTTCACCAATCTATAAGCCGATTTTTTTCTTCGAAAAATCAGGCTAAAATGTAAAAACAATAAACAACAACTGAAAACATCAAGAAACAAAATTCCTAATTCACAGTAATAGGTCAATATCTGCATGGTAAAATATAGTTTGTGCCGAGTAATGAAATTCAACAAGGAGAAAACAACCAACTTTTATAGCACAAAACTCTAGAAAAAGTAAAAACAATAAGCAACTGAAAACATCAAGAAACAAAATGCCTTTCACAATAATAGGCCAATAACTGCTTGGTAAAATATAGTTTGTGCCAAGAATAGAAATTCAATAAGAAATAAAGGAACTTTTTTGGTATGTATCAAAAATAACAAATGTAGACTAAATAGAAAATTATCACCAGTTGGTGAAGTGCAGCTATCCAAAGACCTTTGTTAATGTGGAAGAATTGGAGCAAAACATGCATGCTTGTAAGTTTAGCATAAATACACTGCCACAGATACATGGCCCTATAAAATTGATGACTTACCCTTACATTCACCTATTAAAAATTCCATAGGATAATGCGCCAAATAGCAAAGAAACTAGGCCCCAACAAATCATTAAAATTATAGGTTTTAAACCAACATACCATGAAATTAATAATTTTCACTAGCCTTTACATTTCTTGCAATAGGTTTAGAGGAAAGTACACCAAAGCTACTAGATGTACCACTTCAAAATAACAATATTTAACTGGCATGAAGAACAAAATAACAATATTTAACTGGCACGAAGAAACAATAGTAATGACACGTATTTGTAGTTATTTTCATTATATCAGAGTAAAAAATATTCAAATTGAACATATTTTAACAATATAAATCTTTCAGTCGTTAATTCAATGATCATTTCATACAACCATATAACAAACAAGACAAAATAAAATTGAAACAGTTGTACAGCATTATCGTCACAAACCACGTGGTATGACCACACTGGTAATGTAATCAATTACTGGTCCATGTAATCGGCCTCAAGTCTGAATACTTTACAATACAGCAAACAAACTCTACTTAAAATACTGTCAATCAGCTAAGGAAGTCTCATCAGTCCATTCAAAATCTGCTAAGTCATTAATTAGCTTAAGAACTTTGTGGTTTACATCAGATGTTTTCTTCTTTTTGGTGCTTTTAACCCCAGATCCAGGATTTATCCCCATACAGCACCTGTAAGATACCAATCATATAAATAATTATCTATGTTATACCACACATTGGGTTATTTTGATTCCTACTTGTGTTATGTTTCAAGTCACTAATAGTGATTAACAATAATATGTTACAATTTTGCAAAGAGTACATGCATGCTTTTCATTATTTTTTATATACAAGTTTGCTCCAAATATAACTGTTCCCACATGGTGTTTGATTTATTGCATCTATCTGTATCATTAGTAACACTCATGTAGGATTTCCATCACATACAGTCATCTGTACATTGTGGTTATTAATCTGTGAAAGTTGAAGACAATCTAGCCAACTGTGTGCGACACACAATGTTCGTATTAGTACTAACATATGGACACCACTGATGTTATATGCCCCCCACTAATAAGCGAGGGGACACAATAGTTTTCACTGCAGACAAGACTGCAACCAGCCAAGATCATGCATCTATTATTTGACCACATGTACTATCACCAAAGCTTACCTTTGAATGAACTCCAGTGTACCACACGCTTCTTTTGGATATTGAATATTGAAGATATAGTAGGCACCAAACAGCAATGCAGCTGCATTGAGGAAACTGCTGAAACGCCCCACAACCTGACCATCAACCACAAGAACAGATTTAGAAGCTGCCAGTACACTTTTCCCTGAAATAATATGTATATCTTATTGAAGTTTCATGGTAACAAATCATACAATATGTGAAATAAGTGATGAACACACCCCACTTACAAATATATTCTGGTGTCTGTTAGTCTTTATAACAAAATACCAGTGAATGAGGAATAGTGTGAGAATATAAACATATTCTCTATACCAGGCATTGGAAACGGACAAGAAATTGTAATAGATAATTGGTTTGACACAATTAATAATTCATTAATTCCCCAAAGCAAATTGTATGCCACAATAGACTGGTTTTATGTGTATGTGCCCACTGACTACTAGTTAGCTTGTGAGGATTTTCAATCTAATCTATGTCAGATAATAAACAATAGGACAAACAATAGTAGGTACAAAACTACATAAACCTTAAGAGTTTGCACAACAACACAGTTGCTGCAGTAACCATATTATATAATTTTGTCTATAAAAATTGCCTCAGTGAACTGGTAATAAGTAAACTTACCCAACATAACTAGCCGCGGCCATGACTTTTCTAATCCAGCACTTTTTAGTTCCTCATTTGATGACATCTCCTAAAAATAAAATTAGGCATTCAGACACTTTGACAAATGATGTAAATTGTAAATGTATAAAACACGTATTTACTTCTTAAAAACGTGAAGACAATGCTAGACCTTATCTCATCATCTTATCCCTCCATTCTGAGGGCCTATGTGGTAAGCGCAACAAGCTGTTAATGATGTAAATCATGCAACCCCTCACCACTGTGGGTTCAAATCCTCCATAGGAAGCTATTCAGCAAGCGTATGGAAGTAGTCCTAAAATCAATATCTGACCTACCACTCTGTATGCCTTTGTGATTAACGCTACAACCTCTAAATCACTCATCCCCAACCACTGTAGGTTCGAATCCCTACAGTAGGAAGCTATTCAGGTAGCTTATGGAAGGACGGTTGTTCTACACAATTCCTAAGGTTTTTTTCCAACATCAGGGCTGAAGTCTAAAAATGATCTATATTGTCTATGAGACTTAAACCGCAATTAAAATAAAGTTTAAACTAAAAGTTGATTCTAATTTTTAACTTACTGCAAAATATTTAGAGAAAAACATGGCCACTGTTACAATAACATGCCAATGGCACTCCAATACCTGTGAAGTAACTTTTTAAAACTATACATGCACTTACATCAACAACAGCAAACAAGCTGTCTTCTTTCTCTCCAAGGCTGGTCTGCAGACATAGGATCACAAGAGGCAAAATTGCAGCTAGATTGTCACCTTCTTTTTCTTCCTCAGCAGCAATAATATATGGTCTGACTTCAGGTATTCTACTTCGGAAAAAACGAATCATCCTTACACCTTTCTTAAGGAAGAAATTCTCGGCAGCCTTTACAATGTCAATGCCAAGCAGTTGTTGAACATGTGACAACATCACGTTTTTCTCAATAAAGTACGGCCAATCTACTAACATCTGACATACTGAAAATTCTTCATGGTTTATATGTTTTCGTAACAAAGGATATGCTGCTTCCATACTGGAGTAAATCAAAGGCCAATCTGTCACCTGTGCACCATGACAGTCCACCATTTCCGTACGAATCTTTTCCTGTGATTCTTCTTCTTCAGGTGATAAAGATGGACCCCAGTTTATACAACCGTAACTGTCTTGTTTAAGTTTCTTCCTGCAACATTTAGCACCACTATTACCACTGTATGTCGTTTTGTCACTGATGTTACCGACCACTGCTCTCTGATTGTAAGGCCGATTTAGGTTTTCATTCCTTGAGATTAACTGTTTCAGAAGGGAATCATAACCCGTGCCTATCCTTATTTTGTCAATCCGGTCTTCTAATGAATTTGGATATCGATTAACTATTGAGCGGGAAATCTCTTCAAAATCCTTTTTACGTGTATGTTGTGAACACTTTCTGACTGAGTCTACCAGCTCGCGCACAAAAACTCTTCTTATGTCTGATGGTAATCTATTACCATTCTCCAGAGATTCTTTAACTACTGCTGGCATACTTTGCAGCACAGTTTCTAAATTGAACAACTTAAAAGTAAACAGTGATTCAGGTGATGTAACAACTTTTGCACTGATGTCTTGTTTGGGCGTACTACAGGAAGGGTTGTTCAAATTGCAGGCTGAAATAAAAAATAAATCTTGTTTTCGACAAAAAATGCAAGTCTCCCACAAATATTTACTCATATAAAGTCACGGAATATATGGCTTGTTGCTAGAGTTATGCAAGGTCTAGTCAGATATGTCAAGCAATCTCATAAAGGTGCCCATTTATGGCAAGCTATTTTAAAATCCAACTAAATGTACATACAATAGTGATATGATCCAGACAGACTAAATTGTATCCAATTTAGACATTTGACTCTTGAAGTAGGACCTTAACCTTTGCAAGACTGACCGTGACTTTATGGCCATCAGATTTAAGTTGTACCCAAAATTTTATCTCTAAATGTGTCCTCGACCTTTGAGTTATGTCATGGGTTTTGTGCGCGAAACACAGTCTGGATGGTGAACGTTTATTGCAAGCAATTTAAAAATCCATCTATAAATGGCCAAGTTATGGTCCGGACAAACATATTTGGACAAACAGACGGAAAGCACAAAATCAAAATGTTATGAACTATAACCAGATTTGATATTTGCGAAACACCATACCAAGAGCTTATTTGCTAGAAAACATGAATTATCACGTAAATTTCACCCCTGGTGGAGTGTAGTGCTGGATATCGCCGCTTATGTTGGTATCACGATTATGTGGTTGCGATTTGATGATATAACATGATATTTGAATGGAATATAATATTTATAATAATCAAGGCTAATATATGCAAACACATTGCACCCCTTTATAACATTTTGATAGGTTAATGTAAGAACTACACAAACAATTGATACATTTACCTAGAAAATACATTGTATCAAGTAATAAAATATACCTTTTTCTTGCTGCTGAACATGGTGGAGAAACTTTCTGATCTGTACAGGTTTCAGGATATCCTTCAGATCAGACTCTTGAAGAAATTTAAGGTCCTCAACACAATCAACCCCAAGGTCTTGCAGTTTAGAAACAACTGCTGTGTGCTTAACTTCATCAATGTCTGTTAATGTTTTTTCAATAAATATTCTCAGTTCACTTGGACTAGTTTGAGGTATTTCAGACAGGCTTGTAGAAGCCATGATGGTCAATTCTGGATACTTTTGAGTGTGATATATTGTATGTTGTTGATCTCATACGTAGACACAGGCTGTGAACATTTGAGTGATAATACACTTACACAATTATATTTACCTTGGCAAGACACTTGTTGGTAAAAACCAAATTCAGAGACAAAGCTATATGGAGATTCAGTTACAATAAAATACAACCCACCATCTTTCATTAGAACCAGTTGAACTTTTCCTATTAGGAGCTCACTTTGCTCTTCACCAGAAACTACCAGCAGATACCCAACTTTGTATTCAATATATCTAAACACAACAGTCATGTACACCTCTGTGTCATTATCCGATATACTGTGGGTATTAAAAACTTGTTGCATTTGTTCATTGTAAATAGCTGTATTCAAACTTCTGCCTTTCAGACAATCAAGACTATTTTTGAATAGTGAGCCAGCTGTATAAAATGCCTGAAGCATCTGATGCCTATTTGCAAGGGTTTTAGCTAAATGTTTAAAGTTGCGGAGATGCCTGGCACAAGTTTTAAAGTATGTATGTTTGCTTTCAAAGCGCATAGTCCACATATGTATTAGCGGCCCAAATGCAAAAGTTAGTTCAGGATAATGCAACAGAAAATGATGTTTAGGTTTTAATGGAGAATACGGGAAAAGATGGCATCTGTCAAAAAGATACTCTTCAATGCAAACATTGACATAGGCAATCTGCTTGTGTGTAACAGATTTTGATGTTAATACTTCAACAATAAACTTCAAGTTAAGGTACATTTGCCAGACACTATCAAATGGATCTTTGACAAAACTGAAAACAAACATGGAGAACAACCTTACAAATACCCAGTTCTGTACAGCATGCCCTCCAAGTTTTTCTGAACCCTCAGTGACTGGAGCAGGCATGTCCAATTTATCAGTACCAGTATATGACCATTCCCGAATCCTGTGGTTTAACTGATCCCAAGTAAACCATTTCAACTGTATCAAATATTTTATAATAAGCATCATATCATAGGATACAACCCCTTCAAACAAGTCATGGCCTAAACATGGGGGCAATCCAGGCAATGCTACATGGTAAAAGTTTAAGCTATTGAAAGGGGAGTTACTTTTAATGCCCTTGACAGAATAAGAATTATCGTTATGAACTATACCAACACATTCATTGTAGCTGTCAACAGTTCTAGGACATGATATTGTATGTAATGGGGTTTCTCTCCTGTCAATTTCACAATACCGACAGAAAGAGTGTGAAGAAAAACTTTCAAGGTAGCCCCCTATAGTATGAGAACCCAAGTTATCACCACTTATACAAATCAAACTCCCTTTTATTATTTCCCCATTTACTTCAATCCCATTTTGTTCCAAACATTTTAAATCATTAACAAGTCTTTCAAACACTTTTGCAACCGAATAGACTTTTAAATTGCTTTCTTTGCATAATAAAACTAACTGCATGTGATCTATGTTAGACCGCTTTTCCACATCAAAATTTGCAAGCGTATAATAAACTCCGACCATTTTGTGCTTTTTCCTCGCAGACCCTAAAGGATTCACAACTTCAAAAGCATCTTGATACAAAATGATGGCAACAGACTTTGTGTCAGTAAAAAGTTTATTTCCTTTAAAGACACTTCCATCACAAACATCATGAAGTATACTTCCTCCCTCTGTTAGACCTCCATTGTTAAAAAACTTAAAATGCCCTGCATAGTGCTTGTACAAACTTGCTATTGACAGACAAATTGGTACATACTGATAGGTTTTTCTCCTCTGTTGACCATCAAGTCCAAGAAACACTTCCACTGGGTCACAAAATGCAAAATTCTTATGATAAAATGAAGAACGTTTGGCAGCAGTCTTTAATGGTCCCTTATTACAGTTAGCAAATGCATCATTCAGGTAGAACTCATTCTTTACTGTAGCAATTAATTCTTCGGAAATTCCTAGTGATTCCATTTTCAAACACAACTTATTTATAAGTAAAGTTTGACTTATATCATGACATTCTTGGAACTCTAATAAAATGCTTTGTATTGATGATGATGGCAACAAATACTTTCCTTGTAGTTTTATGTAAAACAATGCCAATTTGTTTAAAAACTGTTCCCCATTATCTACAGAATCGTCATAGTCAAATTCATTAAAATTATCAACAAAGTCATTTTCAAGAATCTGAACTTGTTCTGTGCTTGTTAGCCCACACGGGGTTATGCTAGACTCAGTAGACAGACATACGGAACTTAATTTACTCGGTGCTGCATGTTTTCTAGATAAATGAGCAGTAAATGATGATTTAACTTTAAATTTGTAGAAGCAGTCGTTAAATGGACACACTACTTCTTCTGTTTTAGTTAAATGCTGCTTCAAGTGCTTTTTCAGCTCTGTAAATGAGCTAAATGATTGGTGCATACATTCAGCTCTTGAACAATGACTTGAAATATCTTCATTAAAATTTGGATTAACTTGGGGTTTACAAGCATGATTTCGTAAAATATGCACCTTCAAAGACGCAATATTATAAAATTTCTGAGCACATATTTCAAGTGGACAATTGAAATGTACATTAGGCCTATTGCGATGGAATTTATAGTGTGACATTAGTTTAGAAACACTATCATTCCTGTAATCACAGTTGTTACAACTGTACACAGTCCCTGGCATGCTGATGACTTCAGTTTTCAACAGATATAGAGCAAAATTATGCGGCTAGCTAACACAAGAAACTTGGTTTTCAAAAACAGTGACCTTGAACCTAACACTAACAGCGCCACTTTCAATCCATATAGATTATAGTCATGATTGAGTCACCTACAAATACAATGATATCTCATTCCAACGGAAACATATTGTGGATGCCCGTCCACCTGCCGTATTCACTAATCTAAAAACATGAACCACTCTACACAATTAATCTGATCAACAAAGAAGTAGATACTTGAAAGACAGCGTGAAAGATGGTGGGTGGGGTATTACCTACGTGTGCGCATTATCGGAACTGTTCTTCAAAATTACATGCATCTAATGCACTATATAATATACGATTTGATACAAATGATAACTTTGCCTTTGAATTAGAAAATATAAATTGGATACGTTGACAATATCAGACAGCATTCGCAAATAAAGTAATAAATTTAAAAGCACGTTTTTACCAACAAGATGTCTGCTGCCGATCTCTTTCCCATAATGCAACGCATTTCACAGTAAAAACCCGTAACGAATATGTACGGTTAAACTCCGTCACGGAAACGCGGTAAAACTAAACTAAATTCACGGTAATTTTTTACAGTGTATATGGGAAGACCTAAGCTGTCTTGACTGGACTTTGTGTTGCAAATTTATTCTACCTTTATACAGTTTTGCTGTATTTGTGTAAGCATTTCTTGGGACAAAAGCAAACAGTACTGTGCTTTCTGAAGGAATAGGGGTTCCAGCTGGACAGTTTGCTGTGGTCCTTTCTATCAAGTCTCTAACAGAAATATAATGACTGAAATGCTGTACATCACTATGGCGGCGTTCATCAGCTGCAGTGACCGATTCAACTTCTTTCTCCAACTGCTCAAAAAATATGGTGAAAGTATCGTCTGGTTTCCCCTTGTTCAACGAACGAAGATCAATGGCCATTTCTGTGTCTTCAGTTAGTAATGCCTTGCGCAGACGGGATTCAATCATATGGTTCTGGCAAACTGAGGCATCCATAGTCAAATCTGAATAAATTGCGCGCAGAATGTGTTGGGGTATATCAACCAAGTTTCTGTATGTTCTACTAAACTCTCTCCTCATTTCTCTTGTATGGTACTGAGGTAGTTTATTTTCAAGGCTCTTGAAGACTTTAGTGGCCGAAGACATTATTTCTTTTTCGGAACGATCATCAGGAATGCGCCATATAAATATTGTCTGTCCCATGCCAGCACCGGGATCATATCTTAAGGTATCTACTGGAGTTGATAACGATAGCTCTTGTAAAAATCTGTGTCGCTGGGAATAGTTCTTAAATGGATCACTCACATGTATGGCTTCATCAAAGTAAATTGGGGTGTAATACTCTGCCTCGGATAATATCTGATCTAGTTTACTGTAACAAGCCTTTATTGGCCCATGACATTTAGGTACATACTGGACGGATGCACTGTCTCCACATTGTCTAGCTGGTTGTGACAGGGACTGTCTGAACATTTGCTTCTTATTACTGTCCTCTAAATAATCAGCATACGACTGGAGACACATAGCTAAGTCTTCCACCTCTCCATTAGTTTTACCCCATGATTTAGCATAATTGGAAGACACCATTCTGAACAACAACTCTGCATGACGGACCAAGTCTTTAGATGTTAACTGTGGGGCAGCCTTTCTCTTCGCTTTAAAGTCATTGTAGCCAATATATTTAGTAAACCTATTAAAAAAATACAACAGTATAAAATATTGCTACATTGAAGACAGTAAGAAACTCCATATTTTAATGCCTAAATGAATATAAAACTCGAGATTTGTGTTTAATAATGCCAGAATTACTTCATAATATTGCATAGTCAAAAATGTCAGATCTCTGATGGTGCTTCCAGACACAATATTTTTCTTTAAAAACATTAAAGAAATACTTATAATATTTACATATATATTAAAGTATTTCTAAATTTATATTAAAATTAATCAATACATAAATAGATTTGAAACTGGCATGTCAGACCTTGTGGGGATTTTTTTCCCAGTTGGCAGCCGTTTATTGATTTTCTCATGGCTACCATCTATATACCAGATGGTGTCAACAAGAACCATAACTCTCCTCTTTATTTCGTCTTGTGAAAGAGTACTTGGGAACAGCATAGATGTATCTAGATCATCAACAATGTCGTTGAATAATTTGTCTTTGGCTGGAAACATATCAAATATTTTCGTGTCAGATATAGCATTCGTGTCAGATTTACGAAAAATTATTCAATTCTGACTTCAAAATACTATATTTAACAATAAATGCAAATTAAAAAATAAAGCAAATGACAAACCAATCGGGCTTGTAGACTATTTTCAAGTTGCCACTGAGGTGCAATTAAATATCATATAAATTACATGTATGTACTTTATTTACATGTCAAACCTTTTAGTAATACAAGAATTTACAGAAAAGAAGGAAAGTAAAAAATAAGACGATATTTACATCAAAATGCTTTAATAAACAATAGCGACAACCATGTTGACATGACAAATCGGCTGATGATGGTCGTTTAGTTTGACTGTCGTGTACAGGTCTGCGAAATTATATTTTCTAGACCGTCGTTTTAATGAATACATATTTAACTATAAAATGTTTAATTCCACGACTGTTTTGCACTTAACCATAACATGTCTATAATCTGATAATGTCTACTTAGTAAATATCGGGTTCTCTGCATAGTGATGTCAGATCTAAAAAAAATATGGAAAAATACAAAACAAACCTGTAAACCGAGCTTTATCTACTGAAATCTTAGCTGGTTTCTTCTGATTTGGAGCCTGCATCAAAATATCAAAGGCTGACTTGGTTTGTGAGGTATCACATTCTGTTGTTTCATTTGATGGATTTTCATTTTTTAAAGTTATTGTTACATGCTTCAGTGCCCGATCGAATTGACTCAACACCGAAATTTCATCATATGGGTCCGCATTGAATTTAACTGTGTCAGTTGGAGACGTCGAAACCTCGATCTTTGCGATTTTTTCGAATTTTTTGTCAATTTCTTTGGATATCCCGTCCGAGGTCAAGTCACAGTAAACGTCGAACCACGTGTCATCTGTATAAAACCTTTTTATAACGTTTTTACATCTGTATTTTCGTTCATCTCCTTGGACTGTCAATATTGTGACAGAAAACGTAACCAGATCAGCGTGCTTTCGTTTTCTGTCGTCCATTTTGATTACGCTATAACGAAGACAACCGAGGATCACCGCTTCAACGGTGTTATTTCACGAAAAGTAATACGAGTAGCGGAAAGATGAAAAATTACCGAAATGGGAATGTGAGTTACGCGGACGGCTAAAAAATTTTTTTTCGAACTTTCAGAGCCAAAAAAAAAAGTGAGTCGGGCGGATTTTCGTGAGTCGGTCGCGTAAGGGCAAACAAACAATCTTTTAAGGATGGCCTTAGGAATGTTACGCTTAAACCAGTCTTCTACATCAAGCTTTAACTTAACTAGCCTGATTTTTGTAGATTCTAGGCTGTGTCTATGAAGTTCTAATGCCTCTGCTGACAACAAACTACAGTATATGTCATTTGCTTGCAGATATTCTTCATAAAATGTCAACCAACGAGCGTGAGCAGCTTATATATCTGCTATGTCTACTAATGTACATGTACTTAACAAGTATTCTAGTTCATCACATTCTCCTAGAAGAAGTTTTAATTTAAACTGTCTACCCTTAGATTTCACTTTGTATTCAATGCCTCTCCTAATTATGCTCGCGGTTTCATCCTCCCAAGTTTTCTGGTAACAATGTCTTAGTCTTATCAGGATCTTCCCCACTGGAGTCGGCCAGAGAGTTTACTTTGGATTCGGCCATTCTGCTGATCCGTAACCGTCTAAAATTGTCAATTTTCTAAAAAAAGAAATCAATTTTTACTGCCAGAGAGTCTAGAGTAGTAGTTAAAACATAATACTGTGACTTTTAACAGCTACCACAAAACACACTTTTAACAGCTACCACAAAACACACTTTTTACAGCTTCCACAAAACACACTTTTAACAGCTACCACAAAACACACTGGATTGCCTGTCCAGTACGAATATCGCTAGAGTGATTTTTTGCTGTTCAGAGTAAATGCCTGGCAAATACCAACCATCAGTTACAATGGGATTTACTACTCATAATTGTTTAGCTTGGACATGTCGGATGTTGGTCAATGAAACATTACCATGTTGTGACCATGAATAACAAATGATCCAAATTTACCTTTTTATAATAACTAATTTTTAAGATTTCATACATGTGTTAGCTGTCCATTAAGCTTGGAAAACAAATGAATATGTGAACATAATGCAAATATCGGGAACACATATTTATCATCATTACAAATCTTACTTTTTTATGATGTTATCCTTCTCATGGCTGACCCCATTCTTTTTTGCTCCAAGCCATCTCTGCCATGCTTGTTCACGATGGAAATCACAGAGTAGAACACACGTATCTGAAAAAAACAACAATACATGTATTTTGTACTGAACTGTTGTGAACAGGTGCAGCAGGTATAACACAAGATTGCAATTTAAATGTCGCTCATGTGCCTTACTGAGAAATTAAATTCGTACTTGACCCAGGCATTAAGTTAGGTTATTCTTACAATGCCATTCAAAACTATCATACACTTTTACATCTGGTAAAATATTATTCACAGTATGACATAAATTAACAGCTGTACCTGGAAATGTTTTTTTCTAAGGCTGACAATTCTCTTTGATCAAAGTCTGTCAGCCAATACTCCCATCCGGAATTCCTTCTGGTTTCCATCCGGAATTCCTTCTGGTTTCCATCCGGAATTCCTTCTGGTTTCCATCCGGAATTCCTTCTGGTTTCCATCGGAATTCCTTCTGGTTTCCATCCGGAATTCCTTCTGGTTTCCATCCGGAATTCCTTCTGGTTTCCATCGGAATTCCTTCTGGTTTCCATCCGGAATTCCTTCTGGTTTCCATCGGAATTCCTTCTGGTTTCCATCCGGAATTCCTTCTGGTTTCCATCCGGAATTCCTTCTGGTTTCCATCGGAATTCCTTCTGGTTTCCATCCGGAATTCCTTCTGGTTTCCATCTGGAATTCCTTCTGGTTTCCATCGGAATTCCTTCAGGTTTCCATCCGGAATTCCTTCTGGTTTCCATCCGGAATTCCTTCTGGTTTCCATCCGGAATTCCTTCTGGTTTCCATCCGGAATTCCTTCTGGTTTCCATCCGGAATTCCTTCAGGTTTCCATCCGGAATTCCAATTAGAAACTACCTTCAGGGCTTCTGTTATATTGGCTGTTGTTTCCTTGGCTAAGAGAAATGTGGCTACCACTTGGTAGCCAACATTTGTCTTCACACAATTGAAAAATAGAGGAACTGTGTATTTTGTGGTATGATATGCTGAGTCCAGTAGACACAGTTCTTGACCATACTTGTGTAGCAACTTTTTCTGAAAAGCTTACTGGTACACAAACAGAAGTTGTACTTAAACATTGGTACTCGAGTAAGAACGGGTAAGAGTACAAGTACAATTATCACATCCCTATAAATCAGCACCGTGTGACAAGACAGTTGCAGTCTACAGGGCTTCCGTTAAAGGAAGTTCGGAAGTATTACTCCCTAAAAGTGGGCTTAAACTCCAAACATTGAGTTGGGAGTACATAAACTTCTAACATTTTGGATAAAACTTCCAAAAGTGAAAGTTAGGAAGTTGAAATTATCAAAATCTAGTGTGTTACATTTAGGGCCATAGTTTCGGTAATTCTTGAATTAATATAAATTATTTCATGTGTTTGTAAAACAATTTTAGGAGTTGGCTTGTTTTGGTTGCAGATGATTTCATATTACATCAGAATAGATGTATAGATATCAAGAAATACTTATTGTTTGAGAGGCTGGAACTTCCATGTTTTGTAGAAAAACTTCCAAAATTGATGGCAAGGACATTGATACTTCCAAATTCAAATTCTTTTCTTTAAAAAATCAAAATAATTATGTCTAAAATTATTGTTACTGAACTTTGTGTATTTTCACAATAACAGAACACCAACCTTCTGGTCCCCCATCGTCGAGCATGCATTCTTCTTCTTCTTCGAAGTTATAGAGATCTGGAATTACCTCACCCTCGCAGTCATCGCCATTCTCAACAGTGACTTCAGCAATAGCATTGTTACCTAGACAGCAGGTTACTACTAGCTGAAAAATGACATCTCTTTGGAGCTTAAGCAGCAACCATATTAATGAATGACTCTATCGCTTTGGTGCAACCTCCTGGGGCTATTTTCTCTGAATTTTGACTGAATGATTTGAAAACAGCATTTAAATCTTTCCTTAATTCCTCACCAGATAGATCCTTAGAAAGTGAATTATGTTTATAATTGCTTGTGTCACGTAGGAAACCACACCACTCACCACGCATAGGAGTCCTCGCCAAATGAGTGAGGAACTATCTCGAGGGTTCAGCGCAAGACTATACTAACTCTTATGCATTTATATAGGAGTTAGTATAGTCTTGCACTGAACCCTCGATTATTCTGCTCTATCTGCGATTTACACAATTGATGATCTCCACAGGCTTAACACTAGCAAATTCCTTGGATATTTAGGCAGACTTCCCTTCTGTCGTGAACTTTTCGCTGACATTGACTTTTGATATATTTTGTCTTTCTCTTTCACTCTGCGATGCTTTTGACGGAAATCGCTAAATGGACACCGTTTAAGCTGGCACACCATATAAGTAGGGATGGGAGAGGCGGAGTTATATCTGGATGGGAGAGGCGGAGTTATGTCTGGATGGGCGGGACTTTTATAAAATTGTGCCGTACAATGTAGAAGTTATGAAATACTAAATAATACTATATTGCGAAAATGCTGGTTCTTTTCAAATAACTTCAGTGCGACCCCTTTGTCAAAACCATACAATTTTGACGTAGTGTCACATCCAAGAATTGCATGATGGAATATAATATTTTTACACACATCTGTGACCGAGGGCTTTGCGGAGGCGTCGGCTGTTGTCGATTCCGGGGGGAATTTAGCTCATAACAGCCAATAGCCCTAACTGGTACACGAGTCCCTCAGTCGCTTAGAGTTCTCCAATGTTGTTCATTGATGACAATATGTGTTATAACAATCCAGTTGATGTTTTGTAGATTTATTTGTTCCAGTTCATGACATAAACATATAAGACTTTAGGCAACACCTTAGAACATTTTAAGACTTCGTACTTCAATTTCAAACTTAAGACTTTCTACTTTGATTTCCAATTTCAGACTAACTTATTAAAAACAAGAGAATAACAAATTAAGAAAAAGGGGCTGAGCCCTTAACAACAATTAACCAATGAAATTACATGATGTCATAATAAGAACAAACATGTATAATCTTGACAGAAAATGACAGGCACACATTTAGTGGGACGCTTGTTCAGAAGAGCTGAACTGTTTGAGAATGTCCCTCATGACATTCAGGTCGTCAGGAATTGGTGTCTTCTTTTTTGCACCCTGGCTTACTTTGCTCTTAGGGCTTGGTTCACCATTCGCATGGTTCACCGTCTGTTCCCGTTTTTTCTTGGGGGTTCGTTCACCGTCCGCACTCACAGATTTTTTTTTCTTCTTTGGGCTCAGTTCATCCTCTTTTTCGAAGCACTTTCCTGAATTCTTTGAGTCTTTTTTCTGGACCGTTTCCCATCCTTTAGTGTGGCCTCAAGGCTGAAAAGGAACAGTTCATCTGGTACCTGAGTGACATCTGGCTTCTTTCCAGTCTTTTTCAGAAATTTGTCGGCCTGCGTAGCAAATGTGTTCAATTGTTCCTCATCATCTGAAAACCATTGAAAATTTGACAATACTTTAGAATAATGACATTAAAATAATTGACAGTAGAATTGTGGACCTAAATGTTAAAGAATTTTACAAAGTTGAAGTTTAATCAGATATTCAGAAGAAACTAGTGGATTTTAATGCATTATTATGTTCAACTCATTTAACTTAAAACAAAATAAAGCATGTGATTTGTCTTTCAAGCGGCACAATCGCGAAGAGGACGCGCACGTTTTGCTCCTTCCTTCGCTGGTATATATGAAGGATAGTGTCGGCCACACAGCCTGCCTGGTATTTCTCCTAGTATCGGTCTGCCACGCTTGACAGGCTGCACAGCAGCATTTCCAGCTTCCCTGAGGAGGGCCTTCACTATAGAAAACCGGAATGCACGATGTTCTTTCTTCCTATCCTCAGGGGAAAACTTGCCATTTAATACATAAGCGTTGACCATTATCATGTTGAATAAATAAAAAAACATCTTCCTCCACCACTTTTTAGTTTTTCTTGCTATAGTGTCCAAATTGATCACACAGATCCACACCTCCCATGTGGCGGCAATACTCCACAATACACTGTGGTTTCATTACATTAGTGTTAGTTCTATACTTGATTTTTTCCATGACGGCCATGGTAGCTGGGTGGAAACTTGACAACATATGTACATCTCTTTTTTCCTTGAATTTAACAGCCATCAAGTTACCTCTTCTCCTAAAAACACATTCTGTGTCAATTAACTTTCGTGTTTTAGACTTAATTGCCTCTGGCAACATTAAAAAGTAAAGTTAGGAAGTTGAAATTATCAAAATCTAGTGTAAATGTTACATTTAGGGCCATATTTTCAGTAATTCTGGAATTAATATAAATTATTTCATGTGTTTGTAAAAACATTTTGCGGAGTTGGCTTGTTTTGGTTGCAGATGATTTCATATTACATCAGAATAGATGTATAGATATCGAGAAATACTTATTGTTTGAGAGGCTTGAACTTGTTTTGTAGAAAAACTTCCAAAATTGATGGCAAGGATATTGATACTTTCAAATTCTTAATGGAAGGCCGCTGCAGAGCGAACACTAATGCTCTACTGTTAATGTTAAGTTGAATATGTTCTTATTTTTCAGTTGATCAAGGAGCATAGCTCAGTAGTTGTAAGCCAGAGTTAAGCCTCTTGCATACCATGTACATATTGTCTCTGGCAACAACTTTCCTTTGATGTCTTGAATGGCCAAGGTTAACGTTTTTGTAGGACAATCAAGACACCAAAGAGGCCAACTTTTCTTTCAAAAGGCAGACAAGCCAAAGAGGGACATTGCTATTATTGAAGCTCCGCGGAAGCTTTAGTATACATTTTTGATTGCCTGTTAAATCGTTTTTTGTGTGTATAATAAGACACAAGTTCATAATATCGTAGAAATAAGATAAAATATTGAGTATATTAAAGGGTAACACGATTCACCAGAATATCGGAATACTACCGAAATACCGAAATACCCATACATCTTACATAGAAATATCAATACATGAAGGCCATAATAAACTCGTAAATTAATCCATTGTTGAAGTGTTGTATAATATAATATTGCCAAAATAAAGTATTAAAGCAGCTAAATAATATTGTGTAGAAACAGAAAACATCAAAAAAAGAACATTGAGGTAGATATAACCTTCCAAGTACATTGAGGTAGATATAACCTTCCAAGTACATTGAGTCAGAAATCTAGAGGTAGATATCAAAAACACTGCGAGTCATAAATCTTGTGTTGTTTTCTACACTTCTTCAAACATCAAACGTTTTTGATATCTGGTTGGATATCGATGATGAGGTGTTGATGTTGCTAGTGCTTAATGAGAGGAGGAATCTGGAGATGAAATGTTCCACACCAGGATTTTGCACAGTGTGTGCATTTACCCCTTTCATCGGATGAGTACCCAGCATCACACTGTAAACGGTCATCCTGTTTACATTCAAAGTCGAAAAATATGTATGTAATTTTGCCTCTATCTTTCTTCTTGGAAACCTGCGCATCATTTTATTCTTCAGCAGTAACTGGCTTCATGTAGCACAAATGATCTTCACTGAAGAAATCTTTGCACGTTTTACAAAAATTTTTGTGGCAAACATGTGCTTTTTTATGTAATTTCATATTGATTGTTTGATCACATGTTTTACATTTGTAATATATTTCACAGGTAGATTTACCCCCCTCACTTTCGTCGTAAATGCATCTGGTAGCATGTCTCATTCTTAAAATACATAATCCAAATATTTACACTATCAAATCCATCCTTTTATAACAATATCCAAAACAAAATATTTCATTCTGAAATAATAACTCACACTATAAAATTTTCACGTCCTCACTCGACAAAATCCAATGTCTATTGCATTTCGCACAGAACCTCCAATTCTCTTCTTCATCCGCATGTAGCTCGTGGCAGTAGATACATGGGTTATTGCAGATATGAGTCTCCTTGTTGTTGTACCCTTTCTTACACTGATGACAAAAGTAACTCCTGTTCAGAAACCCTGTCATCGTCGTAATCACATGAAAATCGTGGAAATAAAGATAAATAGGAATACCGCCTTCTGTATCATCGTAGATGATACCATTGAAATGTTCTTTTGATAACACATAAATCTGGAAGTTTGGTAAAACAGCTTGAAATTTCTTCACTTCTTCAATTCCACATTTTGTTAACGGAACACCTGCCTTTCTGTGTAAATCTACGGCCATTACCCTTTGAAGACCATAATCCTCTACGTATGCTATCCCGCTGAGGATGTTCTTCTCCCTGCGATATCGCTGTCACTATGGCACGAGCACAGCAAAGTTCATCCGTGTTTCGGATTTGAATGATACTTCCTTTAGTTTGTAACAATTTGGATAGATCCACAAATGGTTTTCGTTTGTTCCCCTTTCCGTGGGGGTTTTGAACGTGAACAATATCAATGCGGAAAGCTTCATCTATGACAAACTGCTCATGCGACTGCAGTACACGTTCTATTTCTAACCAGTACTTATAACCTGTTCACTTTTTTCAATATGTTCCTGGGTTTCTAACCAGTACTTAAAACCGGCTCATTTATGAGTTACTCCATGCGTCTTACTGTCCCAGCCATGCTAATCATTCGCATGGTACAGACGATGGCAGTCCTTACACTAGTGAACATTACAAATAACACATCCATACACGGTATCTTTTCTTTTGCTGAAGGCTCTCGGATGATGTTTGCGGCTGGGTAGTCTAATGTTGATGTGCGCTCCAATATTCTCCTGGTTCACCACTGGCTGCATGAGAGGGTCTCTTGTTGGTCTTTTTCTTTTGGCAAAACCACCAATTAACTCTCTCAGCAGCTCCAATCTGAAGTCTTCTTCTTGGTTATCCTTGCGGACACTTCCTTGTATATTATAAAACTGTTCACAAGAGCACAGTTCAACATGAACCAAAAAAGGTACCTCCTCCATTTCTTCCCATTACGACCCACACTATAGTTCATTCTGAGTTGATCATGCAGATCGATTAATCGATTAAGTTTACCAGCGTGACTTACTTCCCCTGAAGAAAAGACGACGGCCGATTTTTGCATTTCGGCAATGAAATATTGAATTTTATCGAAGGGGAATTTCATTTTTAGGGGAAAACTAGGCTTATTTTCCGAGGGGAACGGCCCCTTTTATAATTATAAAAAAATCTGGATATAAATTTCCTTGGTAACACATACCAGTTGGTCAAATGTTTCATTACCACAACAAGCTGCAATTTGCAAGATATCAGTGTGCTTAGCAAGTGAACCAGTTTCCATATAAAAAATATACTATATTTTCTACTGAGTTGATTGGAGTTAATTTTGGAGGTTGACTGATAGTTGGGATGGAGTAATCATCGGCATGATGAGACATAGCAACAGCTGTTATGTACGTTGTGCCTTCTTTTTTCTCTTTTCATATCTTTCTTATTACTGTAAATTCTTTGAAGTTTTCTCTCCATATCCCTGGCTGCTGCCTCTTTCAAGTAAATTCTTCCAGGAGATATAATCTTAAATTTTCATTAATCTTAGTAATGTAACTATTTCCAATGTTTTTCTGATATAATCTTTAAATTTTCATTAATCTTAGTAATGTAACTATTTCCAATGTTTTTCTGATATAATCTTAAAGTTTCATTAATCTTAGTAATGTAACTATTTCCAATGTTTTTCTGATATAATCTTAAATTTTCATTTATCTTAGCAATGTAACTATTTCCAATGTTTTTCTGAGCAACAGTACAGCCAATCCTGGACAGCAGGTTACTACTAGCTGAATCAAAGCGCTGAAAGCGTTGGTAGACTGTCGGTATGAAAGCTCGAAATGGGGGGTGGCTGAACTACAGAGGTTTGGTAGACTCGGCAGGCCAAGTGTCCCCGATGAAATAAATGGCTATATAAGTAGAATATGCTGTAATTCAGACTGGGAAACCTATGGTGGTTTCACATTCCGACTGTTTCTGATAGTGTGTAAATGATTGCAAAAACTATTTGTTGCTTGGTTATAGCACTGGTTGGAGAAGCAAGTGACGACGTGTGTACCTTTATGTGTATCTCTGTCTTAGTAACATGTGTATGTCGACAGATTTGTAACACATTAGTGCGTTATATTTAATCTTAGAATACTGATAATATATTGAGTGTTGTTGCATTTACTAAGTAAATATCTGGAAATTACAGTAAAACCTCAATAATAAGACCACTCTAGGGACCATTGAAAAATTATCTTAGTATTGAGGTGGTCTTAATATTGAGGTTGAATAAAGAGCAACACAATGATAATGGACTTGAAATTGTGGTCTTAATATCGAAGTGGTATTTAAGTGAGGTTTTACTGTACTACAATTCTGCAATTTGGTCAGAACATAGTTGGTAACAGTGTGGAATAGGTAGAAGAAGAAGAATTATATTTAAAATGTTTTATTATGGAACAGAGCAAACATAAAAATATATAAACACATATATAAAAGTATAACACATGTAGATCATGTCGTGTGAATGGAAGTGTGTCTTAGAATGATTATAATTTTTGAGATGCTAAAAAATAAAACATATATGATGAATGGAACATAGAATTATTTTTGAATAAACTGTATATAAAATATTGTAATTTGTGACCTCAAATGGCTCAAACCATGCTCCATCACAATGCATACTGGCCTTTTTAGTGCTTTGGAAATGGTTCATGTTGTGAATATAAAATATTGCAATGAAATGACTAGACTGATGCACAAACTGGAAAAATAAAGTTATACAAATGACTAAACTAAGTAAAAAAACATGAACAAACAAGACACAGCATGGTAAGTCTCAAAAATGGAATACATATCAAACATGAATGGGTCAAGTCATAAATATGTTAACAATAAGGTCATGATGGCACAGAAATGCTGACCCGAGCACCTGAGATGTTTAGTATTGTGGTCCCATGTCACAAGGTGGTAAATTTCATGAAGTCAAGATAATCACTAACAGTTTTATTGCTTGTATGTGAAGAATATCACAATAATTATAATGTATACATATCGGGAATGTGATCTGCTCCCTTGCAGGCACTTATTTTAGTAAATCCCAAAACAGGACGGATGGACACAAAACCCATATACCCCCATCCCCAAATTTTCAGAACATGATAAAAAATTTACATACATTTTGATAAATATGTGTCATGCTACATGTCCACATGCAAAGGTAATCATGATACCATTATACATCATAAAATGAAAAATAAAATAACCATTTGAATTTTTTTAAAAACTTGATGACATCCTACACATGCAGCGGCTTAGTGTACCTATGATAGCAAAACTGTGGGCAACGCTGATAATAGTGGACTTACAAAGATTTGTAGGTATACAAAGCATACATTTTATTACAGGTATAGGAAATGTATGGTATTTATTCAGTTTCTCCTTTTCAAAGTGTGTGCCAAAAACTTTTCATCATGACTCGTTTAAAATGGAAAACATAATTTATATATAAACCTGTTAACACAATAACCAAGGTCAAAATCCTTCAGACCAAAACTTATGGATAGTCTTGTACAAAACTGATATTGGGAAACATCCTCAAAGCTAACATATTGTATTATGGATACATATAGGATAACTATAGTAGCATACTAAAACAAGTTCTAGAATATTTACATACTCCTCAATGTTATGTCCATGAGGAATGGCATCCAATAATGCCTCTGATGGTAAGACTTGGACACTTCCATTGTCCAACAGAACCTCAGTTTTGTTGCCTTCAACAGAGGCCCCAACAACGTTGATGAAGTTGTTTTCTAGGGGCGCATCAGTGACCTGGAAATATAAAAAAATAAGGCGTCATTTCAAATGACAACTACTATCGAAGACAAGTGAAAATCATGTTTCTTATCAAATACTTCTCAAGAAAACCTTAATCTGCAATAAGAAACTGCAAGAATAGCTTAACAAAAAGACAATTTGAGACTTAAGTGTACATGGCAAAGTAAAGAGTTTTAAATTTCAGTGACATACTGATTTAAAAGTGTAATTATTTCTTTAATTACATTCATTTTTACTAAAACTTCAGAACTATACGGTCAAGAATATCCCATAATGTGTATAAACAAATAAATATTTCACAAATTCTAGCAAGGAGTTTGAGTACCCAATTTCACAGGTTCTCCCAGCTGCTAGTTAAATATTTATATGAGAGAGCACATTGGTCTGGAGTGAGGTAGTGCACATTCCAAAAACCATGGGGTTGCTATGAATATTTGAATGTCTATTGAAATAAACTAAAAATAAAATTAGAAAGCACACCAATTGGGCTTACTGAGGTCACTTTCTTGTTGCTTAGTTTAATTTCATATTTCATTATATTCAGTGAGTATTATGCTAATACAAAGCTTGTAATAATTATGGAGCTCTGCTAAATGTATGTGTTTGTAAATGTTGCTGGTTGAAGAGGAGTAAGTGTTAATGAATGGTGGAGAGTTTATATACAGAACAAATGTTTTGCTATACAACTTACATTGACAGAAGTAGTAGCAGTGGATGACAAGGACAGCTCATTTCTGTAATTGTTGACCACACAATCTGTAATGGCTATGTAATCACCAGGCTTAACATCTACAGCACTGGGCCTCCACAAGGTAACTTTCACCTTTTCTCTTGTTGCATCTGCAACATAGATGTCTTTGAGGGAGACAGGGGAGCTATTAACTTGAACTTCACGGATGCTGTCCTCCTGGAAATAAATACATGTTTTAACAGTATTAGAGCACAATATGCATCATCCATAATATATACTCAGCACATTTGGAAACGCACAATACAGTTTCTCAAGTTTGGTAGACTTAGGCCTAAAAAAAAAATATCTGTGTTTCGGGTAACCCGACCCTACCTGTCGAAAAACCCCGACCCTAGAGTTTTTTATGATCCTGGAGAATTTTTTTTTCGATTTTTAATTGTTTTTGAAAAAAAAAAAAAAAAAAAAAAAAAAAAAAAAAAACTTTGTCCCTACCCTACCTAGCATTTTTGAGACCGTTACCCTAAACACAGATATTTTTTTTGTGGCCTTACAGAGTGATACAAGAAAAAAGCATATGACATAATATTAATTCATGGGTATGCATCATGTATATATTTTATGACACTAAATGGATATTTTCATATCAGTTGAGATTCACATTTCACAAAGATTCAACAGGTGTTAAACTGAGCTTTTTTAAATCGACCAAGTATAAAAATACAAAATACTAATGACCTTTTCAACACTGCAAAGTAATTTTACAAACATATCAAACACAAATTTACAAAAATTGCCTAGTTTACATGCACAGGCGTGCTTTTTCATGAAAATCTTTCAGGCCAGTAACTGCCTTTTCAATTTCAATATTTATGGCCATCTGGAAATTCACGAGCCATGGGCTTGAAAATAAGCACACCTGATGCAATAATTATTCAGTTGCTGAGGTAGAGTCTTGTCTGTTTAATACTTAGGCCTATATTATTTAAACATACCACCCACGTCAGGATGACAAAATAAACAAATCATCTGATTTGGGGTGGTCACAGTTTGTTGTTGCTTTATAAGTGGGTTGGGGTCAGATTTGTAAATGTTGTCATGAGATTGGTGGCCCATTTAACCCGATTTACCAAAAAGAAATATTTTGAGGAAATGGAACAAATGCAGAAGCTGCAACTTTTTGCATTACCTAGGCCAAAAAAAATCATATCTGTGTTTAGGGTAACGGTCTCAAAAATGCTAGGTAGGGTAGGGACAAATTTTTTTTTTTTTTTTTTTTTTTCAAAAACAATTAAAAATCGAAAAAAAATCGAAAACAAATTCTCCAGGGTCGTAAAAAACTCTAGGGTCGGGATTTTTCGACAGGTAGGGTCGGGTTACCCTAAACACAGATATTTTTTTTAGGCCCTATAGGATGTCACAAGCATCTTGTAAAACATAAACAACATGCAATACTCGAAATGGTGTATACATAATCAATACCTGTATCAGTTTGCCTTTAATGGTGACTTTCTGTTTCGCTGGCGACTTGAGTGCCATCTCTAGGGTGAGCTGCGGTGCGGGAGGAGGGTTCACCAATTTAAGTCCTTCAGCCTGCCTCTCTTCAGGGACAGGTAAATTTGGAACCATGAATACTTTTGATGTCCTCGTGACAACTATTAAATTGTCCCTTCTACTACAATTCCGAATCGAGATTGTATTTCCTAGTGAAAACCTAGAAAACTTGGTTGGGTCATATATGACACATTTCGCAGACATGTCCTGGTCTGCTATTGCCACTGTTAATGACTGGCGTTCTTCTTGTTTACTAGTATATTTCGTGATATTGCCGCGAGCAACAACCGTCACCTTTATTTGCGCATCATAGGGCAGCGGCCTACTGCTTGTCAAGGCGTCAAAAAGTGATCTCTGACACGACATACTGTCATGCGTGTTGGCACACCTTCTCTCCAGTGTTAGTATTTAAGATGTTTTTGGCATGATTAACCAAAATGTTCCATAGGAACCTTTGGGGCAGGCTGATTAGTATTGGATGTTTTTGGTGCAGGTGGATCTCTGACACGACGTACTGTCGTGCGTGTCGGCACACCTTCTCTCCAGTGTTAGTGTTTAAGATGTTTTGTTGGTATAGCTAGCACTGCTAGCCTGCGCTTGATCCCTCTGGCGGTTCAGCACAACCCTCCTGGCCTCTACAAAACGAAATATTCTGGTTATATTTGGTATGGAGTATTTCTTTTTCTACTTTCCATGATGTGCAGTTCTTGGAATAAGTAGGATGGGAACCTTTACAGTTGCTACAGTGAGGTCTTTCTTGGCAGATTTTGGAATCATGGTCTGACCCCTCAAATCCACAGACTGCACAAACAGGAGAACTTGTGCACTTGGTTTCGTCATCATATCTCTTTACCTTAACATCTATCTCTCGTAATCTCAGGAAAGTAAATTGTTTTAAACCATCAAATATTGCTGACGTCTCAATAGCCAACTCTTCGATTTCATCCTGAAACTTTTCTTTAAACATCGCCTGAAATACAGCAAATACAAATAAAAATAACTAAAAAGAGTTATCCATACTAAACTACATTGTACACTAACAATGTAGTCTATTCACTATAATGGAGTTACCCCCCCCCCCGGACATTGAGTTTTTTTTTCTCCTCCTGTAAATAAACACAAAGCTGTAGTGATAAGTCCAATATTGATGGTTACCACCTGCACCTTTGATGGCCATTGTGTTTAAAACTGTATGCTAAATTCCAATTCAATGCAAAGAACAACTAATGCATTGTTAAAATGTTTGATAAAATGTGTAAAGAAAGTAAGTAAATTGTTTATTATAGTGACATGTGTACGAAGCATTTACATATACACATATTATTATATAGCAATAGACACCCTGAAAAAAGAAACAAAATATTAATAATATATTAAAGGTAACTTACTCGTGATAAAGTGTATAATAGTATAAAATGTGCTCATGATAGAGATCGTCTGCATATACATAATGAAAAAAGCATTGATCCGTACTGTTGTAGAATTTAATCAGTTAGTTACTCAATGTTGTTCTGTTCAGTTATTATACATGTAGATCATTAAAACTGTTGTATCAATACAAAAAGTTCCAAATCAGTATCCATTATCATTTCACTAGCCAAATTCTCCACAATGTTACTCGCTGCTGTAAACAATTGCTGCGTAGCCCTCTCTGTCGCCTGTAAAAATATCTCACTCGCGTCTGTTTATCAATTAAAAATTATTATTATTTTTCACTGAAAGTTATTCAATCATTAGGAAGCATCATTGTGTTTAGACATTATAATCTTCAAACATGGAGGATGATAAAGTATATATCTATCTATATGGTTACACAATTCATGAATTTATATCAATAACAAAATTGATACAGCGATTGAATATCACGGCATTTAGGGTATATATTATTCTCGTGTGTATTATGTTCTGAATTAACGATATAATATCAAACTTTTAGGTAAGTTATTACTTACCTGCTTCGTAATGACAAGTCTAGCTTTATTAGATGGGACTGGGGGATGATTGTGTTCACTAACGCTCGCGTGAAACACTTGACCGATCTCTCGGACCGATCTCTCGGACCGATCTTTCGGACTGATCTCTCGGACCCTGACTGGACATCTGGTTGTCTTGTTGCGCACGCTGCACCACCACACAGTCGCCACACTGTTCCTCTCCTAAACATAAGATTTCAATTATTACACAATAATTAATTAGCAATCAATGTTTTGCTCATAAACTTTACAATGAATGGAATATGTTTGGTTAAATATTCACATATGTTCATGTTGAAATATTTATACAGTGTTTCACTCATATTTCATGCAATACTATGCTATTACCAGTCCACTAACTGCTATTAACTGTTGAAATCTCAACACTTAAATCTTTAATGAATAACTGTTAATACTAACTGTTAAAAAAATAAAGGTACGAGTTAACTACGATACGAGCTGACCACGGTACGAGTTGACCAAAAACGGTACGAGTTGACCGACATACGAGTTGACTACGGTACGAGTTGACCGGTTACCATTTAATTTCACTTTCTGTTTGCCAATAATTGGTTGAATTGTTTGGTTAAGTTAGTTTTTGTTTGCTCTTTATTTTTAGTAGGATTGGTAGGCAACAATGGGTAATTTACAGTGGCTAACTTGTTTGTTTTGTTTATTTTTGGTCGATACTCTTTGAAACTTTTGCACCCTTTATAAGCGGCACTATGATTGTTTTTACAGTTAGCACATTTTTTAAAATTTGCTGTGCATTCATGGTGATTGTGGTTACCTGCACAGTGGGGGCAAATTACCGTATTCCTACATTTGTTTGTAACATGGCCATACTTTCGGCATTTATTGCATCTAATAATGGCTCTAAGTGCCGGTTCAACTTTATGGTTTAACACAGTTGCTGGGGCTTTATCCGAGGAGAAAGTTACCACCACTGTATTATTGAATGTTTTTTTCCTGTTTTTGGTTTCAGTCTCCTTACTGACATATATTATGGTTTTTATTTTCATAAGTTGCTTTTTAAATTGTTCATAAGTTAAGTTTCCTGGGATGGCCAGTACTCCTTTTGCCAGTTTGTTTACCATCTTTACATTGGTGTCCTTGTTCCCCAATGTAAACATGAAACTTTCCTTAATTTGGTCAGATCTGACCATGAAAGGAGCCGCAGCCTTGGTCCAGTGGTTTGTGCGCTGGACTTGTAACTCGGCGATCCGGGTTCGATTCCCGGTAGCGGCAGGTCATACCCTTCCATGAAAATTTGATAAAAATGTCGATTTTCCTCCTCATGTGGAGAAGTTGCCGGCTCCTTGTGGAAGTGGAAGTTAGTAGTGGTTAGATTTCAGTCCAGGAAAAACTGGTTAGGTGAACCGGCTGCCGTATATAACTGAAATATCTTTGAGAAATGGCGTTAAACCCGATGAAACAAACAAACTGACCATGAAAACTAGTTTTTCTACAGACTTCGTTATGCAGAAGTCTGATCCAATATATGATACAAATTTGTTTCGAATGTCCTTGACATTCTTGGTGACAATTCCTATAATAATCAAATGAATTAAGATATATATAGGATTTTGTTTGACCTCCGAATGAGGCATCTTCCTAATGGGTGATGTATCATTACTGTCTATTGACAGATCTCCCCTTTCCTCATTGGCATACTAGAATTGTTTGCCATATTTGCCATTTTAGGTTTAGTTTTCTTGATTAAGGTATTGATAGTTTTGGGCAGAAATTTAAGTTTTACCTGTTATTGTTTTTAAACTTTGTGATGCTATTAATAAATAAATACTTATAGGTTTATTATTTTATGAATAAAGGTTGCTTAAATTATTATAGTATTTCACAGTTAGTTTTTTTTTTTTAAAGTATACTGTATATTTATGTCTTTATGACACTGACACTTTTACACAAGGGGCCTAATGTCACTGGTCAACTGCATTATTGTTTTCTTACTGGTTCACACCTGTTACATGTATTGTTTTATAAATTTTAACAGACAGTTGGTCTGACAAAATTACTCCTTGTTTTTGAGGAAAGATATTTATAAATTTTAGTATAAAGTGTAAATAATTTTAATAGTTATTAATCAAAACTTTCTTTAACCCTTTCGGCGCCAAATATATAGCTAAAAGCACATTCCAGCGCCAAATAAATTCTGAGAAATTCTGGGAATTTATAGTGATCAACTTCAATTGTTCATAACTTTTTTGTTTATTAAGATATCATCATGAAATTTGGATGGTAAACAGTTGATTTATTACTTAGTATGAAACAGTAACAATATGCATTCTAATAATATCTTTGTGAATCATTTTTCAATTTCATACAGCAAAATTACTCTTAAAAATATGACGATAAGAAATAACTTCATTGTCAGTTTACTCATCATCAAACCAAACACTTTGTTTCCGTTGTGAATGTCTGTTGATTTTGTCCCAGCCTGCCATAGCACAGCAAAACACATTTCAAGAATTAAAAATGAAATACCATCACATTTTATCATTCACAAATTGTCTAAATGATGCACTCTTCGACCTGCCTCTTGGCGATAGTTTTTGTAGGTATGGAAAATCTCATGACATGGCACTGGGCACATTGGAATATTACACTGTTTACATTTAAATGTTGTCTGTTTTCTTTTCCACCCTTGTGTAGTTCTACAACTACATACAACACATTCTGGCCTACAATTTTTATTGTCACTTTCTCCAACAAAATGTCTCTCTGTCAGTCTAGTCTCGCGTTCAGTTGCAGATGGTCGACCTCTTCGTACCGCTGGATTTTTCCATCCGTCTAGAAGACCAGTAATTATTTTCTCTCGGAATGCTTTCTGAGACAGTTATTCATTAGTATCTGCACAATATACAATATAAGCATTCACAAGTGCCACTTCCCGTATGCGATGATATATAACATTATACCACTTGGCACTTTTGTGTGGATACGCAAATGTTCCGAGTTTCTGATCAAGCAAGTCTACTCCACCCATTGACTGATTATAGACTTCTGCAATCACAGGCTTTTCAATGTTTCTATACCCTCCTTCTGCAAACCTTTGTCTTATCCTCTTGTCTACAGTGCTGTTGGTATCTGTTGTAGACAAGAAATGAACCCGCTTTGTGTCATGCCAGGTGCATGAAACCATGTCATCTACTCTCATGAACTGTGGATCATCTCCCTTAGCAAGTGGAAGTCGATTTGGGTGTAGATCAATGGGCATGTTTTTTCTTCCTGCTTTTACGGTGCCACATGCACCAATCATGTGATTTCGTAGTTCTTTATAAAGGGCTGGTGCGGTATAATAATTATCAGTGAAAAGTTTATGTCCTTTGTTTTCAAATCCATTCAGCAGATGTAAACAAAGACTCTCAGTAATTGAGAACCCATTAGTTGGGATCAATGTACCTTTTCCACAGTAAGTCAAGAACTTTAGAGCAAAACCAGTTTTGCTTTCACATAAAACAAATTGTTTGATTCCCCACTTGTAAGGTTTCGCAGGCAAGTACTGTCTGAAACTGACCCTTCCTTTGAATCGTATTATACTTTCGTCAATGGAAAGTTCACATCTTGGTCCATAAGTATTCATGTATCTGGGCTCACATATGTTCATTAGTGGTCTAACTTTCCATAGTGGATCAAATCCTGGTTCCCCACGATTAGGTCTATCACCTTCATTATTTACAAAATGAAGGAACAAAGTCAACAGTTCATAACGATTACGAGACATTATGTCTGTGAATGGCACTCGAGTCAACCAGAAAGAACTCCAGTAATCTTCCAATTCATTCTTCTGGCATAGTCCCATAGCAATCTGTAAAGCTACATATGCCTGTAGTTCTTGGATGGTTGTTACCTCCCACTTATTAAATCTTGAATGTTGAGGAAGATCAGTAGGATTGTCAAAGAATTGTGCTGCATATCGATTGGTCTCATTGCACATCAAGTTGAAGGCCTCGTCTGGGAAATATAGCTTAAAATAGTCTAAAGGAGTGTAATCAGTTGTATTTACAAGCACACCACGAGGTGCATTAAATTCTATTTTTGGCATACAATTATTTATACTTGAGATCAAAATTTTATGTTCCAGTTCGAGACAGATGTGATCGTACAAGTTGAGTAATATACCAAGAGGATATGAAAATCAATTTAATAATGAATCTACATTGAATCTACATTGATATGATCAAAGTGACTTTATGTTGAGAAATAATGAAAATGAAACAATTAAATGGATGATAAGATCAATATATATGAATATGCAAAAAAATTTATCAAAAATTTAACTTCTATGAGAATAATAAACATACAATTACAACAAAATTTAATTATTAATGAAATGACAAAAATAATGAATTATAGGATTTTATGATATTCAAAAAATAAGAGTCTTAGCCTCCGTAGGAATAACACAAATATCCTAAAAAGAAATACAAAATTTCACACTACAATCTTCTTCTTACTGCTGATGCGTCTGCTTCGGCTTCTGGAATTGGAATGAAAATGAAATGACCATCGTCATGGTTATATGTCAACCATGGTTAACCATTTCCAACCATGGTTGTGTTGACAATGGTGCCAACCATGGTAGACCATGGTAGACTGTGGTGCCAACCATGGTCAGCCTTAGTGCCAATTGTTGTATTTGTTAAAACCAACCATGGTCAGCAATGGTAATTTTCGCTGGGGTTCTTCCTATCCTGTGGGGCAAACTTGCTGTATAACATTTATGTATTGTCCCAGGACATGTTAAATCACAGGCAAAGTTGAACTTGTATGGGATGAAGTAAAAACATAAAAACAGTGGTTTGAATGAAAAATGGGCATTTATTAAAATGCCATAAATAACAAAACTAACTACTGTTAAACATACATGTATAAATGGGCATTTATTAGAATGTTATAAATAACAAAACTAACTACTGTTAAAAAACATACAAAGCAAAAAACATACATGTATAAAACTGAAATCCCATAACTGGCATCTGAAGATGAGGAATCATCACTGTCAATGTCTGCTGAAACACCAGCACCTGGAATGCCTAACTCTACAGTGTTGGCTATCCTATGTGGCTCTGGAATGCCTAACTCTACAGTGTTGGCTAACCTATGTGGCTCTGGAATGCCTAACTCTACAGTGTTGGCTAACCTATGTGGCTCTGGAATGCCTAACTCTACAGTGTTGGCTATCCTATGTGGCTCTGGAATGCCTAACTCTACAGTGTTGGCTAACCTATGTGGCTCAGCTACAAACACATTGCTATTCCTGGATGTTGTGGGTGTTGGATGGTCCCCTTCACTATTGACGATAGGGTCCAGTGTTTCTGGAACTGAGGTGGCCAACTTACTTCTTTTTGGCGCTCTGGTATTACAGCAAAGGCACGAAGATGTTGTTGCCGACGCCATTCCCCTAGTCGTTCTTGTCTTAGGTTTCATCTGGAAACATAATATGATATATTAAAAGATGCACGTGCTATAGTACTAACAAGGCTACAGCATGTATCAAATGCTGTGATATGTCCTTCGCCAGTACCATATAATGATATATGAAAGGGTATGTAAACTAAACCCGAAACTGGCAAAGAAATGATAATGCATACTAAGCAGGTGGACTGGATAAAACCCTCAGGCAGCTGCTGTGATGTAATAACGGGGCATGTAAACTAAACCCCTTACAGCAAGCCTTTAGGCAATTAAACAAGGGCATGTAAACTAAACCCATCCTCGATCCACTGCATTAAACTATGCCTCATAGTACATAGCACAGACTTGAAACCAAGCAAAGGGGCAGCAATGGCCTTTATCATTAGATGAAAAATATATAGCACGGGTATCCAAGCTGACAAACCCGAGGCAGCATATAAATGGGGCATGTAAACTAAACCCCGGGGCATGTAAACTAAACCCCGACTAGCCAGCCTCTTGGGTAAATAAGGGCATGTTAACTAAGCCCATAGTATAAGCTTGGTGCCCAGCATATATAGTAGCAAACCATGTTGTAAAACAATGCATCTTGCGTGCATGTACTTGGCACACAACTGTGACCATAACATAATCATATCCCTATGGACTGTTGTTACAATATCTAAAGATTTAAGCATTTAAAATGTTTCTATCTGTACCAAACACAGGCCTCATACATTATTGACTAGTGCAACGCATGCAGGTGGCATTATGCCATATGTAATTATATAACTGTTTCAACAGTAGGAACTGACGACCAAACACATATATGTATGTTAAAACATTGCCGTAATCAAACAAGGCATACATATCTTAAATGCTGCAGATCGACTTCCTCAGGACGGCGACCACAGCTGCTCTAACGTTACTGATGAGACGTGATTGCCCCTGGGTGGAGAGATGACAACCATCTTTAGCAAACTTCTCCTGCTTACAAGTTGGAGACCAGAAACCCTTCATTTGCCATAGATATGCACGACGGTGATGTGATTGATTGAGCATGCCCGAAAGTAAAACATTTAGTTCATCAACCCTAGCATTATACCAATGCAGGTCCACTGGATACCTAGTCCGTATCGTGGGCTGCACACGATGTAAAACTTGGAACACTATCACCTTAGGAACCCCTAACACGAATAACAAAAAGTCCACCAGATCTCATATCTGTCTAGCTACGTCAATGGGCGACACCTTTATATCATATATATCATTTGTGCCTATTAACAGAACAAGAATATCTGGCCCAAAGTCAGACACCATATCGACATTGTCACGTAAAATCCTTATGTTTGCCCCCGGAAAACCAGAATATTGTATGAGCGGATGTCCATGTAAGTTCATGTCAAAACGTAACGAACTATCCTGTCTGATGAATTCCTTAAGTCTCTTAACAAATGAATGCCCGAACAATTGAATCTTCTTCGTGTTGGGCGCCGCCATCTTGTCTCCCTATTACGTCACAATGCACTCTTGATGGCACCACTTATGCAAGTGAGATAAGCCGTACACAAACTCCACCCAATTACGATGCAGAACTAGGTCGCCGTCCCAAGAAAATTATGCCATTAATGAATGCGTATAACACAATTTACGATAATATAAAGGTTGAACCTTAACACCCTAATTATCTGTGGTAAAATCCAATTGAAATTTCAAAAGTGGCGATGGATCTTCCCACGCCAAAATAAAAATATTAATGGCTATCTAGCCTGTTGATTGGTTAAAACCTATCATGTGACCAATAGCTAGTAGCTGATTGGTTGCTGTACTAATTTATGTATTATGATAAAAACAATCCTGATCCGGGAATGTTCCGGATCAAATTACAGTTAATAATGGGTACAATGACATAAATAATTTTATGTGTGCATAAACTTGCATATATATGCATTGACCATTGTCATGTTCAGTAAATAAAATGAAAGCACTGAAAGTGCTGTGGGACGGTACCACTTGTCTGTTATGCGAGGTCAATTTGATAATTAAGTTTGATGGTTTGTAAGGAATATGGAATAAAATATTCTTTTGTTTATCTTTTTCTTTTCTTGATCTCTTTTTTGACGTCTATTTTTCATGCTGCTATGAAACTTTCAGGACACATAATATATACAATAACATCTTTAAATATGAATTCAAAACATGTGTCAATATGTGTTTTTTTTCATCAATTTTCATGGAATATTCATCAAATAACATAATTACAAAATAAACCACCATGCAAAATAAATTTAAACAGTTGGCTTAAAATAAACAACACAGTGAGTCATCCGTTTTTCAAGCATGAAAAGTCACTTTCGGTCAAACAATGTGCAACACAAATTCATACATGAAACTAGTTACTAGCGTTATAAAACACAGTCTAGTTACACTATCCTACATTATTACATTCCTCACACACATATCTGCACATAATAGTTCATCAGTCGACAAATCAACCAAAATTGCAATGTCCTTCATGTCTATCTCTATGAGCTAATTTCTCATATTATTTCTCGCAGCACCACGAAAATCTTTCTCTGTGTGATATATCATAAAACAGTCTGTTGCACACATAGGTTTTTCACAATTTCTACAATAGAATCTTGTTTGTACACGTTTTTTAATTGTTCTGTCACTGCATACAACACATTCAGGTCGGTGTTTAGGGTCTGTGTACTGTGCTGGGAAGTAACGTCCGGTCAATCTATCGGGTTTTTCGGTTACAGATGGCCTTCCTTTCTTACTACTGCACATTTCCCATCCATCCAGTAATCCATCTATAACCTTTTCCCTAAACATAACAGCTGTCATAGGCTTCTTACCAGTTGGTACCGACTTACAATAAATGATATAACCATTCACAAGGGCAACCTCTCTTATTCTATGAAAAATAGTCATATACCACTTGGCGCACTTGTGAGGGTAACTATATGATCCTAGTTTTTGATCCAGCAAATCAACTCTGTTCATGTGATCATTGTAGGCATCACACATAACAGGCCTTATAACTGTTCTATGCCCTCCCACACTTTTTCTGTCCCTCACTATCTTTTCAAATGTATTGTCACTATGGATGGAGCTTAGGAAATGAACACGCTTGGTATCCATCATAGCGCAGGTAACGAGATCCTGGCATCTCATAAACACTTGGTCATCCCCTTTATTCAGAGCCAATACAGAAGGTTGTAGGCCATATGGCAGAAACTTTCTGTTTGTCTTCACTATTCCACAAGCACCAACACCACGTTGCTTCAATTTATGGAATAGTTGTGGGGAGCTGTAGAAGTTATCCATGTAGAGCTGGTACCCTCGGTCCTCATACCTTCTCATCAGTTCTAAACACACCTGTTCTGTTATAGTCAATTTAGAAGTCCTATCAACTTCAAAGGTGTTTTTTCTTGCATAGCCAGTGTTACTTTCACATACAGAAAATGTTTTAATACCCCACTTAGTAGGCTTAGCTGGCATATATTGTCTAAAAAATATTCTGCCCTTGAACTTGATCATTGAATTATCAATTGCCAGTTCTTTGTCAGGTACATACGCAGTTTGGTGTCTGGGATCTACAATGTTAATAATCTGGTGTATCTTAAACAGTGGGTCATATCCTTCCTCACCCCTTGGGACACGGTTGCGGTTGTTTCTGCCATGGAGGTGTCCGAAAAATAAACCTTATACATGTATAAGTAATTTTTCTTCTACGAGTACATTGTATGATTGACATAGGATTTATATGTTCACAATGAATCTCGTTGAGTTTTATTTCTATTTAGTGACACTGACAGTTCCATCTATAACTTCTGAAGTGTCAGATGTTGGGCTTATCCCAATGAAGACCTTAATGGTGCCATGTCTCTTGTAGTTAGTTAGTGTGTGCCCGTGCTTTCAGAGCGGAAGGTCTTTCTATAAATATTTCAGTGCAGTTAATGATGTAGCACACTGTCTTACATTTTTCATTTTGGAATACTTCTGGAAGCTGCAAGTCTATGGGTGGCTATGTTACCAGACCAGCTAGCAATGAATATAGAGCATTCAGCCAAACATGGAAAATGGTATTAAAAAATGTCTTTCTTATACCAAACTTGTACGCAAGGTCTTCGTTTCCAAGATTTTGCCTCAATATTACTAACGAAAGGAAGTGCAAATCAAGTTTTGTCTTTTTTCCTCTTGACATGAACTACAGCATGTTTGAAAATGGTCTTGAAAGTAGCATAATTTGAAAGGCCAGTGTGATAAGAAGTAATTGAGTCACTGTTTTTAATAAAGTTTATGCCAAAACACAAATTAGCCTTCTTATTTAATGTTTCATTCTCTTTCTTGACAATATCAAGTCCATTCTCACCTCATACACCCGTATGTTCTTATTTGGCTGATTCATAATTATATCAGGCATGAGAATTTTTTGCAGATTCGCGGGAATTGCGAAAATCTGCGGATTTGACACTCTTGATGCTTAAAAGCCAGGAGCTCTTGGGGAATGTGCACATAAAAAATGTAAAAAAGCGAAATGGCTATAAATTTTAAATCTGATGGCTTGAAAGGATGTAACAATGATATGCACGATTTGCAATGGAAATATTGGAAGATTAATGACACAGGGCATACAATACATGGATAAAATTTTCTCTCTAAAAAGCTAAAATTAGTCCCTTTTTGAAAGTTCTTGAGTAAGCAATATTATGAAGATTACCTGGAATTACATACATGTTCTTCACCTTCCTTAATGGTGGAATGCGATGATGCTACATTCTTACACTGGGTAAGGCTCAACTGTTTCACTGCATCATGATATGTAATGTCAGTTACCTGGAATTACACACATGTTCTTTACCTTCCTTAATGGTGGAATGCGATGATGCTACATTCTTACACTGGGTAAGGCTCAACTGTTTCACTGCATCATGATATGTAATGTCAGTTACCTGGAATTACACACATGTTCTTCACCTTCCTTAATGGTGGAATGCGATGATGCTACATTCTTACACTGGGTAAGGCTCAACTGTTTCACTGCATCATGATATGTAATGTCAGTTACCTGGAATTACACACATGTTCTTCACCTTCCTTAATGGTGGAATGCGATGATGCTACATTCTTACACTGGGTAAGGCTCAACTGTTTCACTGCATCATGATATGTAATGTCAGATACCTGGAATTACACACATGTTCTTCACCTTCCTTAATGGTGGAATGCGATGATGCTACATTCTTACACTGGGTAAGGCTCAACTGTTTCACTGCATCATGCTATGTAATGTCAGTTACCTGGAATTACACACATGTTCTTCACCTTCCTTAATGGTGCAGTTAAAAAGGTGAGCTCGTCATCATCGCGACACACACTCTCTACCTCATAAATAACATCTTCCACTGGAGAAAAGATTTGCAAAGTCCTTCTGTTTGTATTTCTTTTTATTCGCACACTTAAACAATGTCTGGAAATCCAGTCATATAAAGTTATAAATATTAATCTAAAGTTATGGTTCTCCAATATGTATATCAAGCTGGTACTCCAGTTAATATTAAAATAAAATAACCTAAATGCAAGTTCTGGGTACTCCAGTTAAATGTAAAGTAAAGGTACTCCTTTGAATGAATTCTTATTTCTGTCTAGCATATAAAGTTACATGTATTTATCTACTTCTTCAGTAGCTTCAAGAATTATGGTTGAGCAAACTAATTTTTAAACAACAGCTGAGGAAACGTCTAGTTTATGGCATTGTTGGTTATAATGTACTCAGTGAAACCAGTACTTGGAGAATGGCAACCTGCGTACAGGCCCATTCGAAAAGAAGAGAGAATGGCAACCTGCGTACAGGCCCATTCGAAAAGAAGAGGTTTTAATAGCCCGATTGAGAATTGGGCACACACGTCTTACACACTCCTGGCTGTTTGGCCAGGATGCTAGACTGGACTGCATTCCATGTAATACTCCTTTCACAGTACAACATTTTCTTGTCGACTGTGTTGACCTTCAACCAGTCCGTTCCCAATTTTTCAATACCACTGACATAAAAAGTCTCTTTGAGACTATCCAAGTTGGAAAAATTATAAGCTACATCAAAGAGATTGGCTTTTACAACCACATATGATAACATTTTTAATCCATACCTACATATATTACATTTACCGGTGAATGAGGATTGCCTCGCTCACTCTGGTACATACAAATATATTCTTACCCTAATGATCCCAATTTTTACCCACTATATTTACACCAATTTAACATACAAGTATATGTCATAAACCTTTTTAGTTTCACATGTTTTTTTTACATTCCTTGCGCGCTAAATGACCGAAGCTGTCGATGCGCCATAAAACCACATATAAATAAATAAATAAAATATAATGATTGACATACAGTGTGAGATACATGTATGTTCAACAGGACGGTAAATGGACATGATAACAATTTAATATACTATATGCAGACATTATAGACATATTCACACGTACGATTTATATTGTTGGAAGATATGGTGTTTCCTACATAAAGAACGCAGCTTGTTGATGACAGGGCAAATGGACTCAATACTTCATATCCACACGTACAATTTATATTGTTGGAAGATACGGTGTTTCCTACATAAAGACGACCGAAGCTGTCGATGCGCCATAAAACCACATAAAAAAATAAATAAATAAATCCTACATAAAGAACGCAGCTTGTTGATGACAGGGCAAATGGACTCAATACTTCATATGCTGTGGTACCACTAGCTGCCATCAAGTCAATACGTAACTCATTCACAGTTTGTGTTGTCATTTCTTGTATAAAGTCAAGTCCTAATGAAAAAAATATGAAGACTATAATATAATGGCCACTATTAGCCTTTCTTTTGCAACTAGTGGCAGTTGTAGGCTGACGGTTAGGCATTCTGAAACTAGTTTAATATAAAACATAAACAAATGTAATGTATGATTATGACCAAATTAATGTTCTCAATGTTGCCTTAATGAGGACAGCAACTGACTTTCCGCATGGAAGCAGCAAGTTCATGTAATGGTTAATTGATATGAGTATAATTGAGCTGACCATAAATATATAGGCTTACTAATCAGCGAGTATTTTTGACATTGCATTTATAAGGTAAAAGCCCATGCGTCATGTGAAATATATAGGCTTACTAATCGGCGAGTATTTTTGACATTGCATTTATAAGGTAAAAGCCCATGCGTCATGTGAATCTGGACAAACGAAGTGGCAACTAATTATACTTATCACAAAACTAGAATGCCATTAAATGATTAATGTATTATTTATTTTATAATAAACAACAAACATGTTAAAATTTAAAAACAGTTCTTTCAATTCTCCACTTTTCTTTTGTTGCTTTCTGGAATATCCCCTGTGAAAATGTCTAGAACAGTTCTAGTAAATTCTAGAATAGTTCCAGTACCAATGTACCAGAACTGTTCTTGAACCATTCCATGTATGTTCTAGAACACTTTTAGAATGGTTCTACAACGTTAAATGGCACTATTTGTGGAACGATTTTCTCCTGCCTGTACTGTTTTTTTTCCCTTTACGGTTGCAAGTGATTAGTTCTTCCTACGAAAAAATTTGCATTAAGATTCTCTTCATCACCAAATTGACATCGTCAGCCGAAATGTGGGCAAGGGTTTTCAGTGCATTTTCGAATTCTTTCTCAGTCCCTCTGAAACACTCTGCTGTAACAGTTGTTGCCTCCAGCTCCGATGACTTTATTTCACCCTCCAAGATCTGTTCACGCTTTTTAAGAGCCTATAGCTCCTTTTCAAGTTGTTCAATCTTCCTTTTGCTGCTTCTGCCTTCGCTTTTGTCTGCATTAATAATGAACTAGCGTTACTTCTCTGCGATGAAGTTCTCGTTCTCAATGACTGACCCGACCGGACTGAAGAAGTTTCTTATTTTAAGTTCATAATTTTCATCAGAATACTGTCTTTTGTAGAGCGCGCAATCGTTTCGCGACTTGCTTTCAGTCTATTGTGATCACTCACAAGATCACTGCTTTGTTGTGCGTCTTATCATTTTTCTTATAAAGGGGAACAACCCTAGCAATTTTAAGATCATCGGGCACAGTTCCTTGTACTAAGGATAGATTAATTATATGAGTTAGATGACTAGCAATAATGGGAGCACCATCTTTTACAAAACGAGATGGAATATTATCTAATCCTGTAGTTTTTATAATGAGCACTCAACTTTTTTAAATATTTAAGAACTTTGTTTTCTGAGACTACAGAAAAGGAATAATTATTTGTAAGGACACCTTTTTCAGCATAAAACTTGTCAACAAATTGTTTACCAAACTTATGAACACATGGAGGAAGCTTGTCCACAAGTTTGGATGCAACTGTAGTATAAAAATAGTTAAAAGTTTCAGCTATAGATTTCTTATCAAAACAAATATTATCATCAATCTTTAGACAAATGTTTGCATGAGCGGAAGACACCCCCTTCTTTGATGGTAAACCAAGATCTTTAAGAGTTTTCCATAAAGATTTAGAATCAGTTTTATTTTGTTCAAGAGTATCAGTAAAGAAATTCTTTTTAGCCGAACCAACAGCATACTGAACTCTATTTCTCACAGACTTCAATTTATTAAAATTTTCATCAATTTTTTCCCTTTTATAATAATGAAAAGCCCTATCCCGCTCATTGATTAATTGCAAGATATCAGAATTCATCCATGGTTCAGTTCTTCGTTTGATTCTCACCTGTTTTATAGGTGCAATATCATCAATAATAGACATAAACAACAGCTGAGACATTGTCACATAGCATTACAGAAGTCCAATCTTCAGAAAATAGATTTGCTTGAAAATCATCTTTGTTATATTTTTTTAAGGAACGTAGAGTGACAAAGTTATGTTTACCAATTTGCTGTTTTGAAATCTTTCTGGTACAATATATCAAACAGTGATCACTAAAAGAAGTATTTATAACACCTGACTGAGAGATTTATATGAACAATACATATATGAAATTGAGGTATGTTTACAGCATTTACCGCTTTTGATATAGATTTGACACAAGGAAAGTTTTACAAAAAAAACAAAACTGGTTACGATTAAACTTTATCTTGTAAATAAAGTTGTCTCTTCTGGAATCTAGTCAGATATATGTGCGGTGGTAGTTTCACTGGAGTTGATGCTGCTAAGGGATAGGTATCGGAAAGTTCTAATATTGCTGGAACTGATTGTGAGGTGGTTATAGGAGAGTCAGGTGTAGGGGAACTTGTACACTGGAACAATGCGGAATCTGACATAGATCTGTTATGAGTTACTGTTGTGTTGGTCATGTCAGCCGTCATATGGTAATATCTAATTCTTCTTAATTTAAGAAATTTAAATGCGTGGAGTAAAAGCAGACCAAATGCCAACAATGATGGACAGTGCAATAGCTGAAATAAGAATAATAGCAAATGAGTTACAAGAAATGATCAAGATAAACAGTATTGAAATATAATGTCTCATTAAATTATAATCTCTAATAGTTGTTTTGAGCATAGTTTATAAACGCATTAACTTCACATGAAAACCTTTCTTTTCCCCTTCCAAAAAAAACATTCTTTTTTTCACAATCTAGTATCACACTGTCTTCCATTAAAATCAACTGAATCATAAATATCACTACTCAAAGAATCTGATTTCATAGAATCCAATTCAAACTGGTAGAGTTTAAAGAATGATGCATAAACTCACTCGAGGAGTGGTTAATAGGTTGTAAATACTCATTTACAGAACTTCCAGAATTGTTTGAAGTGTACGGATAATTTGGAAGGAAGATGGGGAGGCGTCTGTTATATTCTTTTCTTTGCAAAAGCTTTCTTATGTAGAGTCCGCATAATATAAAAACAAGCAAACAGATAAAGTTCAAACAATATAGGATGATAATATATGATAATAAACTATTATAATATTTTTGGACTAAAGGAGTGGAAGAAAGAAGTCAGGAGAAGTAGGAAACATACTACTAAGTTTAAAATTATCAGATGACTGTGTTAGTGATGATGATGATGACGATGTCTTTGTTGTCGGTAATGCTGATGATGAAATGGATGTCTGTAATAAACATATTTAAACATATAATTATATATTTTAGATACCCTCTTTAAACTTTACTATGCTGTAATATATGAATCGTATTCTGTATGTCAACAATGATAATATTATGTAGCATTAACATAGCGATATTTCAATATAATTGCATTTTTCCTACAGAGATTTAACTGTAGTTAACTATTCATTGTAGAGATACAAACTTCAATGCAGATATAAATATTTAGCTCATACCAATTCCAATGTAGTCCGTCAGAAGAATGGTAAATATAGACTTAACAAAGCAATAACTTAACAATAAAGTAATTATATCTCACAAACACGAAAAAAGTACTAACCAGAGTAGGCGTCATTGCCTTATTATCTATTGATGGCGATGTCTTTGTTGTCGGTAATGTTGATGACGAAATGGATGGCTGTAATAAACATATTTAACATTTAATTATATAAGATATATTTGCTGTAGTGATACAAACTTCAATGTAGATATAAATATTTAGCTCATACCAACTCCAATATAGTCCGTCAGAAGAATGGTAAATATAGACTTAACAAAGTAATAACTTAACAATAAAGTAATTATATCTCAGAAACATTAAAAAGGTACTAACCAGAGTAGGAGTCATTGCGTTATTATCTATTGATGACGATGTCTTTGTTGTCGGTAACGTTGATGATGAAATGGATGGCTGTAATAAATATAATTTAAACATAGAATTATATATATTAGATACACTTAAACTTTCCTATGCTGTAATATATGAATCATATTCTGTATGTCAACAATGATAATATTATGTAGCATTAACATATCTATATTTAAATTCAAACAATATATAAGAACACACTAACTTAACATTTTGTATAATAGTATTAAAGAAGAAAAAAAGAAAGTGCGTGTTGTAAGCATGTTGTATTCGCTTATCTATTCATATCAAGGAATATTGTAGAAGGTGTGGTAAAATAATGTAACTATGTGTATATAATAAGTATACATACTGGACAATAAAGTCACAATTACTGGAACTACAGATCCGTGTTATTGCATAGATTGCGAAATTATCAGAATAATAATAATTTTGCTTGTTCAAAGATGAAGTTATACCAACCTTTCACTTAAGTTTAATGTTTAGCAATATGAATATACAAGGTTACATGATATGAAAGCTACAATAATACATAACACTTGTTGTAACTGTCTAAACAAAGACACATACTGTAATTTGAATGAAAGTTAACACATTAAACCATTCAATAATAATGTCAAGCAGTCAGTTTCAAAATGTTAACACTTGATATGGTAACCTGTAAACTATAGCATGCTGTATTGTGGAACACGCTAAGAGTCTCCATATAGCTAACCATGAGCAATAAATAACAAAAAACATGTAGTAATATTCTCTTTCGTTTTACTTCTTGAATGCTCACTTGAGGTAAAATACTGCAAATATATAAACAAAAAGGACATGTATAGAACTGAATATGAATTATTGACTATTTCTATACAAATCAGATACAACATAAGATTCTTACAACAAAAGAAACTACATGTGCCACGAAAATACAGACAAAATGATTGACAAAGTTCTTACAAACGAGTATTAAATACTATGAAATTAAGAAAATGTTAAAGCTCTTCTATAAGTAAAGTCAAGTACGAAAACGATAGGGTACGAATAATTTGCGCTAAACTAAAAAACTGAATTACGGGTTGCAGGCAAATTGACACGAAAATATACTAAAGCCGATATTTAGGGAGCAAAACAATATTTACGTATAAACCAAACTTACACCATAATATGGCAAGGACGACGACATAATCCCAAAACATACAAGGGCGATTTTCTTCAAACCCACAACGTGCTGCCACTAAAACGAGAACGAGGCTAAAACGCGCAAAGCATTATAAGTCTTAACAACGGTACGCTAAAGAGCGAAAAGTGAAAAGAGAGGAAACCTTCTCTGAAGGATCGAAGTCAAAAATACCAAACAGCACATGCTGTCATAACTAATGTGTTAATCAGCAAACACTGGTTGATGAAACCAGTTATTTTACATATTCATACAGCAAAAACTCTAACCACAATTAATAAATTCAATGAGAATAATTTCATAGATCTGTTATATCCGATAGAATTTGCCATGTTTCTGCTAGTTCATGTAATCACTGTATATAACTGAAATATTGTTGAAAAAGGTGTTTAAGCAGATGATACAAACATCATGTATTAGGCCATAATTAAAAAAGTCTTTGTTTGCCCTTTACCGACCCTAGATTTTAGAGGTGGGTAGGTAGGTAGGAAAAATATTTTATTTTATTGTGGAAATTTTAATATGTTTTAGTCGAAATGTATTGTTCGTGGGTTGTAATTTCGGCACATGGTACATTGGGTGGGCGGGTACAGTAAAATAATTGTAAATATTAAAAAAGATATGATTGAATGACATATGGTTGTCAAAAACATGGTTAACATAAGCTCGGATTAATTCAGAAAATTAATGTTGGTAAAATGAAAGCAAAATTGACACTTTTTTAATACTTTATATAGCCCGTCTGTTTTAATGAGTATGAGCACGAGGCTTCAATAATTGTTGATGAAAATATTATAAGGGCAACTATGACCATTTTTGTGTCATACTTTTTTTCTAACTTTGGGTTCCAAAGTTTTTCTGGCAAGAGGAAGTTATCATAAGGCAAACATAATGAAACAAAAATAGGCATTGTTTTGTAACTAAGAAGAACAAACTGCACACATCTTAGTGTGACATAATGGTGTATAGTCGGGTTTATAACCAAAAAAAAAAAATAAATAAAAAAAAAAAAATTACGAATTTTGCAATAAATTTTTTTGAGTCGGCGGCCAAATCTCGGGTCGGTCGGTAAAGGGCAAACAAACCTAATTTTAATTTAGGCCTTAAATTAATGAATTTTTTGACAAGGCTTGTTATTGACTGAGTGACTGACAAAAAGCTCCCCACTAGACATATATACTGAAATGAAAATAGGAGAATAGAAGCATTCAAAGCAATATTGAATAGGATAAAACTATTACATGTGACAATTGCAGGGAATGAACTACAATATTTTCAATGCCGTACAAAACCTGTCGTAAATCATTAATGTCAATCACCTACATCTTTAATGTAAATATAAATATCTAACAACGCATATTTGCTTTTATTATGAACAGGTTTTTAGTGTGTGGTCGTGTTCTGCTTTCCCGAGTGTCACCAAGACGTTTCGCTATTTGCAAGCAAAGTGTTCCAAAAATCACAAAGTCGGCTAATGTTTAACAAATTTATTTGCAGACTGATAATTAACACTAAATATGATTTTTCCACAAAGTTAATAGATATTTCACAAAGTTATCAAATGGTTCACTAAGTCGTAAGATTCATAAATAGAGTACACAAAGTACAAAACGTTAGAGAAACACAAAGTAAATTTACACAGAGCAATATTCCTAAAACTAACTGTAGCTTATTATGTTATATTCTGAAAAGTTCCAGGCCCTTATATATACTGTTTCTCAGATGTGACATGTTTAGTAGAAGAGGAAGCCAGTGTCAACACTATACAATTAGACAATATGAGATAATTATGTTGAGATCTAATTGAGTAATTACTTAACAATTGAAAACAATACAACAAAGAAAGTTGGTCACATGTCAAAAATGATATGTCTTGATCTCAAACGGATAAAATATAAATGAGAAGATAAGTAATAAATTAAAAATCATAGAGGGTATATTGACATGTGTCAAATATTGAGATGATCTTATGAGCAATTCAAGCTAAAGCCAAATTTTAAATAACATGATTAACAATTGGTAGTGAAGAATTTCTGAATAAAAATGATAAAATTTGCATCATAATACTTTCATTAATGATAAAAAATACGATATTTCAATACGCAGCTTAATAAAATATTATTATTTACACTAGCTTGATCAATTGAGACTAAATAATCTATACGTATTGAAATCGAAAGTAATTTTCATGGGCGCCGCCATCTTGGAAATTTTTCCGCCAGTCTAATTCCGTTTTCACATCACTTCATTTGCGATCAATTTCTTGAAAACTACGGTAAAATACCTAGTTGCAGTGGTGCGCTCGCGAAAATCTGATTTTTGATGATATTAAAGTTTGTGCGATGTCCCAATCATAACTTAGTTAATCCGATCAAAAACGGAGTTACTTCATGCTATCTATACAGTATACTGAACTGTTGGATACTTACATCACACGTTGTTGTTTTATATCCATGATGTAGAACTATTTGTCTAGAAGTAATTATTTGGTGGCAGGATATTTCTTCATCCGATATTATTTCTCCAAGATCTAACAATTCAGTGACATTAAACGTCCCACCACTACTACCAGCGATACTTATCCGAATTAAACCCGGAATATTCCTTGAAAATGTGTAATCCGTTCCAAATCCAGCCTCTAACGTCAGTTCGCATATCGGAGGATCACACTGTCTGCTTAACTCAATAGATGATGTATCAACTATACAAAACAGGCTAAACAAACAAAATAATCGAAATAAAAACGTGGAAAACATCTTTACATAACTAGAGACAATAGCGGAAGTCGGTCAGCATTAAACGTCAACCACTGAGACGCGATATCCGTTCTGTATCGTGAGAACAATTCCGTCGTTTAATCGAATCAGAACCTATACCGTACTGCTTCGAATAAAAACAAACTAGTTCAGATCACCGTATCCGCGTCTATCCAGCTATTAAATGTTTTCTGGAAACCTTGCCACTCTACGAAATACTGAAGTTTTTTGTTCCTTTTTGGTTTCTTTAGTATTTGCTTAATGAACCATAAACTATTTTCGTTCTTGTTGACCTTTTGAAGTTCAACATTGTAAAACTGTTTTCATGCCACTCTTCTGTTGAACTATTTTCATGCCACTCTTCTGTAGCACTATTTTCATGACACTCTTCTGTGCACTATTTTCATGACACTCTTCTGTTGCACTGTTACATTTTTCGTGAAATCCTGATCTGAGTGCACTATTGTTCAAGCCCCATTTTCATTAGTATGTTTTATTGCGGTTTAGAAGTATGGTTAATACTAATATTAAAGTTCGAATCAGATACAACCATGCCACTATCATTGTTACTTTTTTCAACGGTCTCGAATCCGATTGGTGTGCTCCAATTTCAGAAAATCAAAAAGTTCAACCGATCTCTGTTTATAAAGCGTGAAACGCACACCTGTTTCCCATATCTCTCATACTTCAAAGTTTCTATTTGTTGCCTGATTAAATATTGGGTGGGTATCAAAACCATCATGAAATCAAAGAGGTGGGTAATTATATGCTTAGCCTCAGGCTTCACTCAAATAATGACCCTCATCCATCACTAAAGCTTGGATGGGGGAGCATTATTTTTCGCAAAGCCTTCAGCTTGCGCATATTTAAACAGCATCTTTAAAGTATGTCAACAAATGATAATAACACAAATTTGCTCAAAAATACTGTATTGTAACTACCAATAATAAACACCTACTTGACCACTGGATAAGTGATCATAAATATCATACATATAGTATGTCATGAATACAAAACCATAACATTCAATTCATTATACAATATATAAACACATGTACATGCTGATCATTCATCTAGTTAAGATTTAAAAACATCCTCAGCAAAGGCCACATCCTTCTGTTCTATGACTGATCAATGATAATATTTAAAGAAGTTATGATCTGACCTCCAGCCAGCAGTGTCAAGAATATTCTTGATTGAACATTGACCAAAAGTAACGTCGAGAATAAATGTAGAAAATGACAGCTTTCATAACGTCTGCATCACTATCAGTTGATACCGATGATACATCAGGTTCTGCTATGGCAGTCATTGTTGCGGGTGTTATTGACCTCGGTGTTGAGGCATGTGGCACTGACATTTGTGCTATAGCATGCGATGTGTGTCGCTCCAAGTAGCTGTTACAAGAAAACAAAATGTGAGCTCAAGTAAAACAATTTACTGGTGTTTCTTGAAAGATAAAACATCTTCATATTTATTAAGAATCAGCCATTTGAATTTTGATTTACACACAACATAAAGTCTTTGAATACACCTCGCCTATACATTCAGTAATACATTCAGTAATGTGAAGGTACTGACAAGGCTTAACGCAACGGCAAAAGTCTAATTATAAATTCGAAAGTTATAACGGTATGAAACGACGCAGGTACGAAAGATTCTGAAAACATGCAAAATGTTTTATTGTTTATCTACTCGACAATCTTCTCAGCTGTTTAGATCTTGCTCGACGCTTGTAGATCATGCGAGTTCTTAAACTTACAAGGCAAAGACTACATAACTTGAACATTATTTATGACCTCATTTGAAACCAAAAATATTCGTTTTCTACAAACATAAATATATTTAATTATTTTGAGGAAATCCCCGTTGTGCAAAACCAACTAAACTTACCAATCAATCAGTATTTTCGCCAATAAACTGTCGTTTTTGGCACTGGTCATAGCTTTAAGTTGTTTCCATCTGTCAATCTCATCGCTAATATTCACCAACTGGGCTCCGTGACGCCTTTGTTTTGCTGCAAGTTTTCTCTTCTTTGCGCTGTCGGACTTCTTCGGCGCCTTGTTTGTCTCTTCAACCGATACTGTGAATGCGTTAGATGGTCTTGCGCAATGTCACGGGATGATTAGATATATTTACTGTTCTTTTTTTAGAACTTACTGGGTAGACTAACCCTAGTAAATTTTTCAATGAAAAATATGAAAAACTACGCTTTGACAATGTTTCGCGAGTAATGATGAATGAAAGTAATCAAGTTTTAGAGCTTTACGTACAACAATATCAAGATTTAGTAAATATTTGACAATTTTTTTTTTTTTGCTTGCTTGTAAAAAGTTTATTAAAGTTATCCCTCTGTAATTTTTAGGTTCTTCCGTAGTACTTCCTCCCTTCTCTGTTGGGCCCATTAAGGAGTTTACTTGTTGGATGAAACTATACTTATATACCAGTATCCATCATACATTGTATGTACGAACTAGATAAGTATATGTTTCATGTTTGTTAAGGTAACCAAAATGAACCAAAAAATGAGCATAATATGTCTTGCTTTTATGAAGTTTCTTTTTTCTTTACAAATTTTTGAACCGAGTGAACTTTTTCGGTAATTTCTTTTGAAGAGGAGCCAAATTTATCTTTTAATAAGGAGACCATGACTCCATATAATCTGCTGTCAAATGGTGGCTTAGCATTTTTTTTGGTATTGGAAGCTTTTCCAGGAACAGAGTGGGAAACAATGTATGTTTCTGGGAAAAGTTTCACAAGCAAGGTTTTTACAGCCGGGTACAATATGTCAATATATGCCCTATGCAATCCTTTAACATTTCCTGAGTGTAATTGTTATATATTTCATTACCGGACATAGGGGGTGGAGACAGTTGGGATGTTTGGGAAGGAAACAAAGGAGACCTTGCGGGAAGTGGTGACAATGGGGAAATGGGAAGTGGTGACAATTCGGAAATTGGGGGTTGTGAGGATTGGGACACTGGGGGTGGTAACACAGGGGATATTGGGGGTGGTGTTATTGGTAGTGGTGGCAATGGGGATAGAGCAATAGTGCTGACCTTTGACCTCATAATGGTTACGGGTAATCTACCTGCATGACCAATGTCCAATGTTTTTTTTTTCATTTGTTATCTTGACCTAAAGATGCCAAATCAAACTTTATTTACCATCATTTTTTTCTTTCTGCTTGTCTGTCTTTACAGAACCACCATTCCATTTTTCTTTACCATCATTTTTTTCTTTCTGCTTGTCTGTCTTTACAGAATCACCATTCCATTTTTCTGAACTTGAGGTAACTGAAAAATTGAATTTTTTCAATTAGCCTTCTGTAGCCACTAAATTGGACCAACATGGCATATAATAAGCCCCCTTTCGAAGGAACTTCTTAAATATTATGTTATACAGAACTAATTCAAAACCTTGGATGTGAAAATGTGTATTGATCTATTAGCAAGAATTTTACTCAGTTCATGCATGAATGAACATGTTATCTGCCATTTTCCAAAATGCAGGTGTATCATGCACATGAACCTTGCAACTGATTGGAAGGGAAAATCTCTTAAATTCTTTGTATAATACAGTAAGACAAACTCTAGTTCGTTTCCTGTATCAGGAAGACACCACTTGCTTTGTTAGATATTTCCTGTATCAGGAAGACACCACTTGCTTCGTTAGATATTTGGATAGATTGTCACCTGCATGTCCTCAAAGATGCACTCGCACAACCGGACAGAGATCTGTGAACTTAAATTATAAATCGCCCACCTGTATAAAATGCCATGGCCGAGTACTCTTTAATAGCATTACAATATACATAATATAAAGTGCATTACCTTCAAGTCGGCTGGCAGCAACAAAGTCATTGGTCACATCAGCCATCAGATTGGTAAAATTAGTATCTAACCTGGCATTCATATCTTTTTCTCTGTGAATTTAAGATTACAAGTAAAATTTGTTTTACAAAGTCATTGGTCACATCAGCCATCAGATTGGTAAAATTAGTATCTAACCTGGCATTCATATCTTTTTCTCTGTGAATTTAAGATTACAAGTAAAATTTGTTTTACAAAGTCATTGGTCACATCAGCCATCAGATTGGTAAAATTAGTATCTAACCAGGCATTCATATCTTTTTTCTCTGTGTATGTAAGATTACAAGTAAAATTTGTTTTACAAAGTCATTGGTCACATCAGCCATCAGATTGGTAAAATTAGTATCTAACCAGGCATTCATATCTTTTTTCTCTGTGAATTTAAGATTACAAATAAAATTTGTTATACAAAGTCATTGGTCACATTAGCCATCAGATTGGTAAAATTAGTATCTAACCAGGCATTCATATCTTTTTTCTCTGTGAATTTAAGATTACAAGTAAAATTTGTTATACAAAGTCATTGGTCACATCAGCCATCAGATTGGTAAAATTAGTATCTAACCAGGCATTCATATCTTTTTTCTCTGTGTATGTAAGATTACAAGTAAAATTTGTTTTACAAAGTCATTGGTCACATCAGCCATCAGATTGGTAAAATTAGTATCTAACCAGGCATTCATATCTTTTTTCTCTGTGAATTTAAGATTACAAGTAAAATTTGTTATACAAAGTCATTGGTCACATTAGCCATCAGATTGGTAAAATTAGTATCTAACCAGGCATTCATATCTTTTTTCTCTGTGAATTTAAGATTACAAGTAAAATTTGTTATACAAAGTCATTGGTCACATCAGCCATCAGATTGGTAAAATTAGTATCTAACCAGGCATTCATATCTTTTTTCTCTGTGTATGTAAGATTACAAGTAAAATTTGTTTTACAAAGTCATTGGTCACATCAGCCATCAGATTGGTAAAATTAGTATCTAACCAGGCATTCATATCTTTTTTCTCTGTGAATTTAAGATTACAAGTAAAATTTGTTTTACAAAGTCATTGGTCACATCAGCCATCAGATTGGTAAAATTAGTATCTAACCAGGCATTCATATCTTTTTTCTCTGTGAATTTAAGATTACAAGTAAAACTTGTTTTACAAAGTCATTGGTCACATCAGCCATCAGATTGGTAAAATTAGTATCTAACCAGGCATTCATATCTTTTTTCTCTGTGAATTTAAGATTACAAGTAAAACTTGTTTTACAAAGTCATTGGTCACATCAGCCATCAGATTGGTAAAATTAGTATCTAACCAGGCATTCATATCTTTTTTCTCTGTGAATTTAAGATTACAAGTAAAACTTGTTTTACAAAGTCATGGCCCTGTCACACTACAACGTATGGCCTTAACGTATGCCAGCGTATGAGATTTTTTGCCAATACGTTGGTGTACGTTGATATAGGTTAGGGGTACGTTAGGTGTTCGTTATCAGCACGCTGTCATACGCTGTCATACGTTCATGAACGCCGAGACAAAAAAAATGTTTTGGGTATGTTCAAAACTTTTGAGCGTATGACAACGTATATTTCATAGGTTAAGCATACGTTATAGATACGTTGGAGGTACGTTAGACATACGTTGAAACTCGCTAGAGGTACGTTGCTGGTATGTTAGGCATACGTCAGCGGAGGGTGTATCGTACAGCTAACTTATTGACAACGATTGAGTAACTTATTTCTAACGTATTTCTAACGTGTTTATAACGTATGTTGGCGTATTTGAAACGTGTATTGACGTATTCAAACGTATTGTACGTATGCTAGGCGATTGAGTAACGTATGTAACGTATATCTACCGTATAGCTAGCGTTCCTTTGGCGTACAATGAGCGTTTTACAGGCGGGGTATATAACAACAACAACAACTTGCGTGTTTATAGCCAACACATATGTTACAACAATATAGTGTATATATATAGGGTCCATGTGTAACTCAATCGGTACTACCATTGAGCAGTTCAACCAGAGAGGATGGATACATACCAACTAGCCGTTCTCCAACATCAGCATGACATCAATCAATTAGAACTCGCACAGGTCCGTGCCATTATTAAAAGGAGGAGGCGAAGAGCTAGAAGGAGGAGGTTCTGGATCAGACCATGGATCGGTAGACGACGTCAGTTTGGCATATATGACCAGCTTCTTGTGGAACTCCGTAACGAGGACAGGGCATCCTTCCACAACTTCATGCGTATGCCTCCAGAAATGTTTGACGAACTGCTAACCAGAGTGGGTCCCCGGATAACCAAAGGACATACTAGTTACAGGGAACCCATCGAGCCTGGCATGAAGCTTGCCCTGACTCTGCGTCACCTTGCCTGTGGGAGCAAGTATGCATCGATGAAGTTCGGGTGGAGAGTACCTCACAACACGCAGTCACTCCTCGTCCGAGAAGTCTGTCAGGCCATCATTGATGAATACCTTAGCGAGGTGATGAATTGCCCCACCCATTCTGATGGATGGCGTGCCATTGCTGACCAGTTTTTTCAAAAATGGAACTTGCCTCATACATGTGGAGCACTTGATGGGAAGCATGTTGCCTGCCGGAGTCCTCCAAAGAGTGGATCCATGTACTACAACTACAAAGGATTCTACTCCATTGTACTTATGGCGCTTGTAGATGCAGACTACAAATTCATCTGGGCAGATGTCGGTGGTATGGGATCAGCATCAGACGCTCAGATTTACAATGACTGTGAGCTGAAGGAATGCGCTGAAGCTGGTACCATAGGTTTCCCGGACCCAGAACCTCTCCCCAACGACACCCAGGATGTGCCCTACTTCTTCATCGGCGACGATGCCTTCGCCCTCCGAACGACCATGATGAAACCGTACGGTCACCGGGGTTTGACAAACGATGAAAGGATCTTCAACTACAGGCTTTCTCGAAGCAGAAGAGTAGTAGAGAATGCCTTCGGTATCCTGGCAAACCGATTCCAGATTCTACTGACTACAATGCAGCATGACCCTTCCACCGTCAAGCTCATCGTCAAAGCATGCATGGTTTTGCATAATCTGATGAGGATCCGGTATCCACAACTCCAGAATCAGCAGCTTGACCGTGCAGAGAATGAGAACCGTAATTTCGTCCCAGGAGAATGGAGAGCGGACCGTAACTTGGAGGACACCCAAACAGTGACTGCCCCCAACACCTCTTCAAGGGAAGGAAAGAAACAGAGAAATCTGATCAAGCACTGGGTCAACTCTCCAGCCGGTGCAGTTCCGTGGCAAGACAGTATGATCTAAATGTGTGGTAAAAAAGGAACATTTCACTGGTCTTGTTGAACTCCCACATGGTTGAATTATAGTGTTATTATCACATTACATATGTCTATCGTAATAAATGTGTGTGTTTTAAAATAAACCCTTGGTTTGTTTTGTTTAAACCTACCGTATTTATTTTACATCGATTAGGAACAAGTTCTTACAACTTAGCTAAGTCATTCTCGATGACTGCGTCCTGGGTGAACAAATCGACCAGTACTCGTGCCCATTTTGTGGGTTGTAAAATACATGAAGTCCAATCTCGGCGCAGATGGGATTCGAACCTACGATCTTCGGATCCAAGGTTGTACACTCTACCCCTGGACAACGCTTCCTCCACATTGGTTTGTTTAATCTATGATTACTAGAATGGAGTGATCTCGCATGCCGTCGCCTTGTCACAAAAATATTTGGATTACCCCTCTTTTGTGTACCCATCACACATATTGATATAAACATTTGTCTGAAGTTTCAATTAAATCCTTCACGTAGAAAAGAAGTTATTCGATTAAATGTATTTTTGATAGAAAAGGGGCAATAAAACGTGACGAAAGACATATGACGCAAAAAGTGTGACGGACGGACGGACGGACGGACAGACGCCGGACAAAAAAAGTAATCCCTAAGTAATGACATCATATAACTGAGTGTCTACTATACTCATATCATTACTTGTCAATTAATAGGTGGTTGGGTAATGGAGGATCTACTGTACACATGGATACATTTTTAAATACTTTAGTACTTCACAATTTTTTTATTAAACTTCAACTGATCAACTGATCAACAATAATAATAATGGCGCATGATAGTAATGGTACATTGTAAATGTCACAACAATCACAAATCCTACTTGTCTCTTTTAGTTGTGTACCTTGTTAAATTTATAAACTTCAAATGTTCAACTGATCAACTGATCAACTATAATGCATGAAATAATAATGAAAAACGATAGTAATGACACAAAGACTAAAATTCACAAAAATAACAACTCCTACTGGTCTCTACGAGTTGTGTTCCTGGTCTCTATCACTGTTCATTTAGCGTCGCGTGTTTAATTCAGTATTTGTGACAATCATGTCCGATAAATCAGATGAACCAGAAATGTTTGAAGTGTTTGATTGGTTCAAACTCCCTACCAAACTCGTGTCCAGGGGTGTCAGTGTCTGGGAAGCTGAGCCAATAGCACTAGCAACCGAGGTAGAGGTATGTTGCTGTTGTTGCGGTTGCTCTTGCCAGTAGGAATCCATGTACTCTTGGGACTGTGATGCCCATACAGAAGCTTGAGGGGGTTGTGGTTTCCACATCTGTGGAGCTGGCTGGTACTGATCACCTGATGACGGGTAGGGGGATTTTGAGGCACGGGATGAACTGGAGTAAGAGCCATACCTCGGACGAACTTGAGGAACAATGAAGCCCATATTGGCGCTTGGCATGGAGGGACCAGCACTTGGAATGTCATCTTCGCTGTCCTCCGCCATCAATTCAGATAGTAAACAGTTAATGGCCGATCTCGCCTTCTTGAACTTTGGCTTGCCCATGCTGATGAGGCTGTCACGAACATAGTTGGCGAAGGCTGTCCTGGTGGTGACTGGCTGCTGGGCTGCAGGCTGCAGACTTGCGAGAAGCTCTCCACTTTGCTGGACTCTCTTCTGGAGGGAGGTCAACAACGCATCTTCACGGTCTTCCTGCAAACGCTTGCCCTTGCCCTTGGTCACTGTTGGCATGTTTTCGTCATCCAAGGCAACACCAACCTCGACACAGGCAGTCTCTGCAGCACACAAGTCCCCCTGGTGTTCTTCAATTGTGGCCTTCACCTGCAAAGACAAAATAATAAATTTTAGGAACATTAAAAAAAATCAGATTATAAAACATACTTAAGGTGGTTCCAATATACACATTTACAAGGTGGATAAAAATTTGAAGTAAAACAGTAAGAGCATGTGAGAATGAGTTATTTTATGTATTAAAACTTATTGATAAAAGTGTAATTGATTTTCAACAAAAGAAAAAAGCATGCAACACAAAAAACAATGTCAATATTTAATATAATGTGTAAAAAGATGCTTTTATAAGCCAAAGTATACTGATAAAAATTAACCGTTTTTCAAACCCAAGGCAGTCTTAAATACGAAGAATATTAAATACACACACGTTTAATTTAAAACGCAGTATGTTAATTGAGGGCAAGGAAGACGAACATTCATAAAAGATTATATAACTTTTACAATATTGAATTTTTTTTTTGAAAAAAACATTTTTTTCCTGCACAAATTGGCAAAATATTGAATTAATCATTTAATTCCATGCAAATAACATAATAATTTACGAGTTTTCGTCTTCGTTGCCCTTAATTGGCATACTGGCTATCATAATACATTAGTAGGAATGTGTAATTCCTTGTAATTGATTCTGTCTTGGGTTTGAAAGAAAACTCATATTTTCATTGCAAATGGTGGCGTTTACGGTAAGGAGAATAACTTTATCCGTTTTTTCTGACCTTCCTTGAAAAAACATATCATTAGGCTGAAGTTACATTAACTTTTACCATTCAATCAGTTTTAATTACTTTAAAAAGTAGGATAATCACGTTACCTCACATATCTTGAGATATGATGGTGTATACAGGAGAGAAACCCCTTAAAGTCACAAAATACTTTTATTTTGTTCAATTGACCAATAAGCTATTATATTTAACAAAACAAGCTGGTCTGTTGATCAACTTTATCTGGTATGAATACTAATGTATAAATCCCAAACGATATTTTGATCGATACACCTTTATCATATTGTTAAAAAAAAGTGAATTTGGTATTGAAATCATGATCTTTGACTATGCAGTCCGAGATTCTAAGCTTGCATTGAATGTATAATGATTTTGATTTATGATTTTAGCACACAATACACCTATTGTAAACAAAAATGTAAACAGCGTATCGTTCAAATTAGCGTTTTATATCTTTGACATAATTATCGCGAAAACCCATAACAAATGACGCTGTGCTGCACATTTTTCGTTTAAAATGGTCTAGTTTGATTAGTTGTGAATTGATTTTAACCAACTTTTTGGCAGAAAGAAAAAAATCACCTATATATTATGTAACATTAATATACAAAGGTAGTGTGGGCCTTTAAGGCCTAAACGTCGTGAGGTCACAAGCCTGGCAGAAAGATAATTAATTATTTAAATTGTAACGAGTGTGATTTTTAAGCGAAACTTACAGATTTACAAGGCTCCGGACGGTGTCTGATGACGGAATTCAGGAAATCGAAGTTGTTTTTGATCCATAGCTCCCTCTCGGTCAGCTCAACAGGAGCGCCGTCACCACTCTTCTTCTTGTGCAGCCTGGTATGTGTATCCCGGAGTGACTTGAACCATCCTTGAAGATGTTGAGCTGAAAATACAAATAGGGATTGATATGAGTCCAATGAAAACATTAACAATTACGATGCCAAATTAGGCAAGTCCATGTTGGTCGCAAATTAATTTCTTAGTCTACATTTACATGTTTCAACATAACGACACATTTCTCAACATACTCGTAGGCACATTTTACATAAACACAATACTAGTATTCATTTTGAATGTGAAAAGGTTAAATATTCAAGAAAAAATATGTATCAAATGTTGTACTTACATTTTATTGGTGGTTCCATACTAGCACCCTGGTCTTCCCAAAGCTTGGCCTTAAGGTCAGTTCGCCTGTACCCACTTAATTTGCAGTCCCAGATCATTGGATGTACTTGCAAGAACTCCAGCATACTCTCCTCCTGTTCTGCGTTGAGTGAAAAAACAATCTTCTTAGCCCTCTTCTTTGCCTGCAGCTGATTAGGCTGGCTGGTGGAGTTGGAGGCAACAGAATCGACAGAGCCTTCACGGGATGGAGGAGTCTGTGAGCGAGGTTCTCTCGATTGCGATCGGCTGGTAGGAGGAGAGTCATTGGCAGGTTGGTTGCACTGGTCAGGCTGGTTTGACTGGACATGCTGATCAAGCTGGTCTTGCTGTTCTTCAGGTGGTGGTGATGGTTTGGAAGGTTGATGCATACTGAGTTTCCCTCTCCCTCTCCCTCTGGAAAGTGCCTTAGACCGTTTGGGTGGCATGGTACGTAGATGCTGACTGAATGAGGAAATTCCTAAAAAGCGGCGAGGTATTTGTACTGTTATGTCACGTGAGTGTTAGACACACCAAGCACGTTGTGCATGCGCTACTCATAGGCTACCCATACGCTGGACATTCGTCGAGAACGTCAGACACTCGTTGAAAATACGCCCAGATACGCTCCCATAAGTTATGTATAAGTTAAAGATACGCTATACATACGTTGGACATACGTTGGACATACGTTCTGTATACGTTAGATTCGTTGTGTATACGTTATGTATGCGACCAATCCACAACAAATTTGATTTTTAGGTACCCGGGTCTACGTATGCCGGCGTATGGACACTTTTTCAAAAAAAAATCATTCGTTCGGCATACGTTAAGTCCATACGTTGTAGTGTGACAGGGCCATCATTGGTCACATCAGCCATCAGATTGGTAAAATTAGTATCTAACCAGGCATTCATATCTTTTTTCTCTGTGAATTTAAGATTACAAGTAAAATTTGTTTTACAAAGTCATTGGTCACATCAGCCATCAGATTGGTAAAATTAGTATCTAACCAGGCATTCATATATTTTTTCTCTGTGAATTTAAGATTACAAGTAAAATTTGTTATACTACTTATTTTCAGACAAAACATGGATCATTATGAAACATTATGCTAGCCTTATATTCAGTGGTAGGCCCGGTCATAATAAATAAGTTACTTTAATATATCGGATTAGTTTTATCATCTGCATCATAGCAGATTGTTTTAACCGCTATTGATGAATCTGCTATAGCAACGGTTTCCGACTCTCTCACTTCTCCTTGTTCATTTCGGTATGACACTTCTCCTTGTTCATTTCGGTATGACACTTCTCCTTGTTCATTTCGGTATGACACTTCTCCTTGTTCATTTCGGTATGACACTTCTCCTTGTTCATTTCGGTATGACACTTCTCCTTGTTCATTTCGGTATGACACTTCTCCTTGTTCATTTCGGTATGACACTGGTTTATTTGTGTATACCAATTTGGCCCTAATTGAGTTGTCATACGGGGTTTACAAGTGCTCTCCATTATTTCATGCAACAATGACATCTACAAATACAAGAAAGGGTACTAATAAATTCAAAATGAATCATTACATTATTCTCAATAAGTGATATAACTAAAGAATCACAGTTGTAATACCAAATAATAGGACATGAAGATTTAATTAGTAGTCGTACCTCGGAATATTAGGTTGTTTCTTTTTCCGCATACCTTGCCTCTTCAGATCTATAGATTTGTATGCCAGTGTTTTTAGAAGAGATGATTGCATATTTGTTACACTAACAATATGGTTAAGTTTTCCACAAGTGATTTCAAGGTAATTGTTTGTGCAAGACATAAGTGCTCGAGTACCAGCCTGTTTAAATGTTCCAAAATTTCTTCAAAGATCATTGATAATTTTGTATTTATATCTGCTATTTCAAATTCATCTGCGGCTAATATGTCTCCACTAAAGTCACTTGCATTACGTTTTCTTCTCTTCAAATCAGGTCCAATAGGTGTTTTAGGTGTAAAAAAGAAATCACCTGTTTTTATTGGATCTTCTATCGCATCCACCTGTGAAACATTTGCAGCCATTTTAATCACAAATTTGAACAAAGGACACTCATGACATACATGTGAACCTTTTCAGAATGCAAATTGGGAGATTGCACCCCAAAAAGCGGGAGATTGAGACTCTAAGCGGAGATTTTTCGTAACTGAAATTTACAGGTGGTTCATAGTCATAACAGCGAAGATTTTTCGATCGTCAGCGACTTTCGCAGAATAACTAGTTTGAATAAACATCAATGAATAACCTCACCATATTAAAATATGAATGCACTCATATAAGAAGATATATACACAAAAGCCATATTAGCACATGTTTTAGATATGGGGTAATGTAAATGTGATATGAACCCTATGGAAGGTGGAGTTTGAAAAACATCAATGAATAATCTCAACATATTGAAATATAAATGCACACAAATAAAAAGATATATACACAAAAGCTATATTAACACATGTATACACAAAAGCTATATTAACGTATGTTTTAGATATGAGGTAAGCAGTATTTTATTGGTAAGTTTGAAATAATGGAAATGTTTGATATGCTGAAGTGTATATGTTACAGGGAATATGTATAATCAGGGAATATGTATAATCCCTGAAAATTTCAGGGATTATGTGTAATCCCTGATTCACTCAGGGAATATACATAATCCCTGAAAAAAGCAGGGATTATACATATTCCCTGATTTGATGTCCAGATTTTTAGACATATTCCCTGAAATTAATTCTGTCTTTATTTTCTGGATTTACAAATCATTTTAAAGTAATTTCTGCAGTAAAACAAACACACCTTCACCTATATGTACTCTCTTTACTATGTCAAATGTTTCTTCAATAGTCACAAAGTAAGTTGGATGTTCATCTGGATGCTGACGTTTTCTGATAAGCTTCTCTACATCTCCACACTTTAGTATTTCATACTTCTTCAGCAAGTAATATTGATGTGGAGACTTCTTGGAGCATGCAGAACCTTCAATTATCTCATTGATAATTTTGTTGTATTCATCCTTTGGTATAAACACTCTCTTGTTTTCTTCATACAGTTTGTATAGTTTCTGCCTAAATTCAATTTCAAGTTCCATCTTGTGTCTGTTGTTATAGAATGTGGTCTAGATCACCTTAGCCTTATTATTTAGTAGTTATCATTGTGTTGCATTATACTGCAAGCAGGTCATTGGTCAGTTTCAGCTGAAGCAATTTTTAACCAAATGACTGTTTGCTTATATACATATTCCCTGTAACATATGTTACATACACTTTTTTAGTAGGAAGGCACATACCTTGACAGTGGTGAACTGAGATGATGAAAGAGTGACCTCCCTGCCACTGTCCTTTGGCATGACGTGGCTACATATTATGTAGTCCCCTGGTTTAACAGGGGACTCTGCTACTTCTCTCCAGAGTGACATCTTCACCGAACCTGATTTATCTTCCATGGTAATTGTCCTTACTTTGACAGGACTTCCTCTCACATTTACATCAGTTACTTCTGTGTCCTGTACATCTGAGCAATTTGTGATTTAGGAATAGCATTTATTGTCAAACATGTTAAACAAGTGGGCCATGATGGCCCTGTGATCATGGCCCTGTGTCACTTACCAGAGTAATATATTCTTGACCAGAATGTTTCAATAATTGTGAAACTTAAGTGTCAATAAATCAAGAGATGTCTAGGTTTAGGTCAGTTTTGACCCCTTGAGCATCATTAAAACAAATTTGGATGAGGACTACTATAAATGGTTTATACCAAATCTTCCCCCTAACACTGATCAGCGAGCGGGGGGGCTATTGTTTGCAGCCTCTATCATGATGACATCAGGTGCCGGCGGATTTATCAGGGACGCAGCTAGCTCCGCCCTGACCTCCTCCACCTCAGGGGCTTTGTTTGTTTGGTTACAACTACCTCTCTGCCACTTTTAGCAATGACATTTTTCAGTGTTATACCATTACCCACTTTAATCATGTAGAATTTTTCTGGGTCAAAACAGACAGCTTTAGAGTAACCGACGCTATCGGCTATGGCAAAATTCATAAGCTTCTTGCCATCATTGTATTCTATTATCTTCCCCACACCTACAACTTCCACGCGTAATGGTTTGTTGTAAGGCCCTGGCTTGTTCTTTTTGAAAGTGTCAAGGTTGTCCATGATGCCTGAAATGAACAATTGCAACCATGATGCCTTAAATTGGATAAATATAAATTTCACTATTTTCTGTGATTTTATCCCAAAAATGACCCATTCCAGTGGATATTATGTTATCACAGACATTTTAATACAGACCCAATGAATCAATATAGTTAAGTGGACAATTAAAACTAAAAGAAAGTGATTTTAGAAAATTTATTTCAAAAATAACAATTTCTATGTTTTTACCCCAAAATCAATGATCCCTTGACTAACAGGTATTCTTTCTTCACGGACATGTCAGCATAGGCCCATAAAAGCAATGCTGTAAGTGGAACTAAATTCAACTTAAATAGTCATTTTATAAAAATTAATTTCTGAAATCACATTTTTCTGTGATTTTGCCCAAAAATTAACCTTAATTAGTCACCATCAGAAATTGGTCTTAGGGACTATATATCCCTTATTACAGATTTATAATATTCAACATCATTGTAAGCAGACATATATACACAAAATTTATACAATGGCAATTTAGTGATGTTGTGGCGTATAAACTGTACTAGTATTTTATAATAACGTAAATCACAAGTGTGAAGATAATATAGTGATAAGTACACAAGCTTGTTGATTCTACAAGTTTTATTTTACAACTGATGAACATAGAGACATGTGATGGAGATAGAAGGCATGCGCGTTAGTCAAGTGTAAATGTATAGTCTATTTCAGAGTGTTAAGAATGACTGAATATACTACACTCTAACTATTAAGCATGTTGGATACGTCTGTTTGTATAGTTTTGATTAACATAGAATCACTTGCTAATGTTTGTTTGAGATTGTTTTAATTTCAGTCTGTATGTTTGATATCATTGCCAGTAACGTCTGGTTTAGATATATCATCACGTGTTGCCTCTGTGTCCACCGTGATTGTTTGGTTAGCACTAGTCGCGAAAACGTCGTTGATATCTTTCAATTGTTCTCCAGAATTAAATGCATGCAGCATGAAGCAAACACTAGCACACTTTCTTTCACGAGATGCTACGGTTGAGTTTTTGCGGTTCAATATTGTTGTCTAAGGACAGCCTGGCAGAGCGCGAGCCCTCTCTGCCAGTCGTTTCCGGTAGATATCAATCTGATGATAGTCGTGGCTACACAAACGTAATAGTTCTTTGATATAGTTGTCTTTCGGCAAGCCGGTTAAGTTGTCATCTAAGTCTTTAATCATACGTCATGCATTTCATAGGTCTCACTTTCTCAATACAAGATATTAACTGAATCTCATCTTTCGTGTTTTATGCGTAGTAAGCTTGCATTAACTAACAGTTTTGGATCGGTCTCGTCATCATCAACTAACTGTGACATCTTAATTCTCTAATCCGTTACATGTAAGTCCGTTAGAGATTAAGGATTAGAGCGTCTGCGTATTCAACATACATGTATACGACTTAATGGTCCGATGTGACGGATTTCCTGTCTTATGCACGGTGAGCACTTATCAAATTTCAACTTTGACACTTGCATATACAAATTTTCAAAAGTTAGACAAAGATCAATTGGAAACACATTAATATCTCATTACTGTCTTAACATTTTTCAAATGGGCTAAAGTAAACTCAACTGTTGCTTCACATATCCATTTATTATAGTCCAAATAATTGCATTTTCCATTGAAAAACACAAAAATACATGCAGCTCAAAATGAGTACATCTGTTTATCTGCCGCCATTTTGGACAAAATTTCATTGGGAATTTTCTCTTGGTAAGGGTTATTTACAAATTCAATTTTATAGCCCTTGACTACATCTAAAACCCATTCATCCTCAGTTATTTCAGTCTTTTTATCATAATGGTAGTATATTTTACAAACGGTACTTACTGTGTCGATTTCCCGTTTGGGGCAACAGGAAACTGATGATGATGTAGCTCTTCTGCTTGACCTAGGTCTATATCTAGTATTCGTCCCTCTAGCAGGGTAAGGCTGGTTTCTATTATACTGGTATTGACCATAGCCGGATGTAGTACCTCTGTACGATCTCGGTTATCTACTTCTCCTTGAACCAGACCCTTTTTGATACTGTCCATACGTATAGGACACATTTTCTTTTCCTAATGATACCAAGGCATCACAGTTTTTAATGTCTTTGGAAATATCATCTCCAAATAATTTTGACGTCACAGGCATAGCCATGTGGCATAAACCATTATACTTCTTTTTTAAAGAAGGTCGAATGAAATATCTTCGCCTTACTGACAAATTATATTGTACCTGACCAAAAATGGTTAATGCATCAGACAAGTACCTTTTAGCATCCTTGTTACCACTAATTTGTGCTTTCATTACTTCAGCCAATTTTAACAAAGGAACAATGCCAACAGCAAGAAAGTTCTGGATATCAACCAGGGATTTATCCTGTAGATGAGACTTCATGTCTAAAGTCTTCCAAATCTCTTGGTTAACGGCCGGTGCATGCACCAAGCATATCACAATTCTCAGGAATTTTGTATTCTTCCAAAAAAGTGGAAGTTTCACATTGAGACGAACATGCTGTATTGACTAAGTTGTTTCTGTAATATTGCCCCAATTGAACACCAATTGAAGTTTTATTATAATATCTTTTCAATGGCCAAAGTCTCTCCTTCTCTACAGGTAACTTGGAAAGTAACAGGTCCAGATGCTGTACAAAGTTCTACATCCGGTACTGGGTCATCTTCAGTTGTCAATGCCACATGCAGGAGCTCTGCACTTACTGTCAGCAGACATGGATTAATCGATTAAAGTAATTTAATCGATTATTAATCTATTAATATTTTCCATTAATCATCATTAATTGTTAATCAAGCATTTTTAGGATTAATGATTAATAATTTAATTGATTACCGGAGAAAAAATGGCTGTAATCATGATTATTTTACGATTGACACTTGATTACTTTATGTTTTTTATGGACAAGAGCGTCAGAAAATTTATGAAAGTAATTAAATGGGAAAAATGCAACAAATTCATTTTATTGCAATCATTGAATAAGAGATTAAAAAATTAGCAATTATCACTTATTTATCCAATTTCATGTACAGAGCAGTCAGACTTAGCCTGAGGGCACAGAACATTGTAATCTGGTTTATACATGTAGATAATCAGTAGTAGTATAGGGGCCTCTTTGGGTGTAAACAAACGGGCGCCATTTTGTTTCTATTTATAGTAACTCATTTGCATATTAGCCATGACTAGGAGTGAATCTAATGTAGGGTCTATTAAATGGCGTCCATGTGATTGATTCATTGTTCACGAAACATCTGCCTCCTAGATTGGCGCCAAACAAAAGCGCGTCCATTCCAATATGGCATCTGTTTTAGTGAGTTTGAACAAAATGGCGGCAATGTGATTGATTCATTGTTCCACGTAACATCTGGCTCTCATTGTAATTTGATTCATTGTTCACGAAACATCTGCCTCCTAGATTGGCGCCAAACAAAATCGCGTCCATTCCAATATGGCAGATGTTTTAGTTCAAACGCGTCTTCTGAATGAACCAATGAAAATGATCCTTCTCCCCAATCCAAATGTTTAATGAAAAATCCCATAGCCTATGTTCATAACGATACTGTCTCTTCAAGATGGCAGGACATATCTCATCTCACATTGCCAAAAAGCATTTAGCCCGGAATACAAATGCTTCTGTCAAACTTCACTAATCATACTATAACACAAATGAAACATTTTTATCAATTTTATTAAATTATAACTGGACTTGACTGAATAAAAGAGAGTCTACAAATGTTTAGTGTCCAGTTAATGTGAAATGTCATTTGCCGGACTGCTTACATTAGATTGAATAAAGATTATGATGCATATTAGTTAGCAGGTGACAGAGTCCAGCCGCTTGCCGGACTGTTTAGTTTAGATTCAATAAAGATTATGATGAATCTCACGGTTGACAGAGTCCAGCCGCTAATATTCGCATTTTTCATACAGGCTAGCGGCTGGACTCTGTCAACCTTGAAATATTTTTTAAAACTATACCAACCGAATCCACATTTTCATCTTTGATAAGATGACGGGTAGAGGGGGTTTTGGAGTTCCGAAAAATTTGAGCGCTGAATTAAAATACTATAAGGAGAAGCAACATTTTCCTCACTACATTAGGAAGCATTTATTTAATGCGGAGCAGATTTTTGGTAATGGACCGGTTTCATTATTTTACGGCACAGTGGAATGTGTGGAAAAATTAGTTAATGATACAATTGAAAGCGGTGATATTAAATGGATCTTGAATAGTAATAATAGCTCAAGAACATTAGTACTAGAAAAAACCTTCAAGAACGCCATTGGCACAAACCTTGAAGGTATACCTGTAAAGTCATGTAGAGTTTTTGTAAGACATTCTGGTTTTTTTTTTATATTGAAGAAAAAATATGTCTTTCTAATATTGCAATAAAAACAGCGTGTCCAATTTGATCCAAACCATCAACCCGAAAAACAGGCCCTTTTCAGGGCCAACCAATAGATTATATTTTTAATTGACCAATCTATCCATGTCATAACGCTCAGATTTCTAACCCAAGGGAGATAACTCATTATGACCATGATTGTACCTTGACGGAGGTTGTTGTAGTGGAGGTACTTAACCGCTCATGCTAACTGCATGTGCATAATTATGTAACTGCATATAAATGATAATAGATAGTTAATAAATTTAGTACGTTGTACAATAATTGCTTGCATAAACTGTGCATTGGCTTAGCATTATTATATTTGTATAAAATACTTTTGTACAAGTATTCAATTAAGTAACAACCAATCCGCTTGATTCTAGAAAATATGAAAGTTGTAACATAAAGAGGCCATTCCTAATATATGAGCGTCTGTAGTAACCCTAAACACAATATTAAAGGTAGTAAATATGTTTAATTATTTTTTATCACCGGTTACTAATACAGAAAAGGACAAAAAACACTTTTTGCATAGATCTTATCAGAATTTTCAAACTGAGTTGAAAATATTGTAACTTTTGACTGCACAGTCATGGATTTACAGGTTAACATAAAGCCTCAATTATGTGATACTTCGCCAAAACCTGAGTGCCTGTTAGCCGTAACTGAAAGCAAGGCATATCTTACAAAACGTTTAAATATTAACAATAGCGTGTAGTCTACATCTTGTTAACAACTTTGAAACATATATCGGTTTAAATCAATTCGTGAATTACTCAATTAAAAAGCGCACTACATATAACAAAACCGGGGCTCCAGGGCTTCGGGCTCCGATGTTTGGGGCTCCGGTGCTCCGGGGCTCCGATGTTTGGGGCTCCGGGGCTCCGATGTTTGGGGGTCTAGTTGGGGCTCCGGGCTCCGATGTTTGGGGCTCCGGGGCTCCGATATTTGGGGCTCCGGGGCTCCGATGTTTGGGGCTCCGATATTTGGGGCTCCAGGGCTCCGATGTTTGGGGCTCCAGTTGGGGCTCCGGTGTTCTAGAGAGAAGATTATAAGGGATGGACATTAGAAAGATATAAACTAACAATGGATAAAATCACGTGTTCTCGATGTTCTGAAATGTTTTGTAGTCGATATAGTAGGATGCGTCATATGCAGGGAAGACACGCTTCGGTGGACTGTCAACCCTTTGCTTTGAGCACAACAACACAGCGAGCTACAGACATTGCCTTCAACGCGCCTTCGGATATTAATAAAACAGTAGACAAGACAGACAAGTTTCACCTCAAAAGCTCAGAAACTCCTAAAAACAACGACTTTGTATTCAAACATCCATTCTGGACATAAGACATTTTCACAACCGAACTGATTCCGTTTAATTTACATCAATGATTTGGATTAAAACAACTTGTTTATTCAATTGATACAACCATATCAGTCAGACATGAACTGTCCGTCATCAATAGCTCCGCATCTTCCCCATGGACACACACTCCTTCAACTGTCATGATGCGAACAGTTTCAGGAGCTACACATTTCTGTAATGTAAACATGTACATCACACAAAATGAACACAATATACTTATTTTCTTGAGCAAACAGGTGAAGTTTAAGTAAAAACAAACTTAAACAAGAACTGAAAAAATCAAGTCAACCTCAAGCTAAAAATAGAGACACTGTTTGTTTTTTCATGTTGGAGGGAAACCGGAACAGCAATTTGATATGCAGGACATATTACATAAATCTTTTATAATGGAATATGTGCAGAAAAGATACTTTAAATAATAAAATGTTGTGGTAAAAATCAGGCTGTAAATGTTTTCTAAATAATCAGACATGTAAGTGCATTTAGGCTAAAAAATGCAGCTATAAGGTGAAAATAAACAACATCCAATAACTGACAATACATTATTTGTAAAGCTTATTTATAAGTCTGTTATAAGTATAGTCTACTTACCTTCAGAAATTTGAATTTCTTGTGGTCATAGCACATGATCTTAGCTACTTCATTCCCATCAGAAGCTGCTGCTACCTGCGCCTTCATTGTGGTGCCATTTTTAGACTTGTACTCGTACGGCTCGTCAATCGCTACAATCTTGCACTTGATGGCCTTTATTGCGTAAGGCCCCGAGCTGCGCTCTGCAAAGGCACCGGCCATTGTCCCAGTTGACATTTGTAAGAATAAAAATATTTAAGTACTTGTTAAAAGGTTTGTGGAAATAATGCATGTATTTATTGGACTTTTATCTGATTATTACGCATCCTGTCGCATGTTGTGTAGCTAACACGAGCAACCATAATGTTCTCCTCTCTCATCGCTAACATTTTAATAGAGTCTAAGACGTATGCTTCTGTTTTATCTGATAAGCTGCATCCTGCTGCCCTTGTGAGGTCCTTTCTAAGCTGTTCATCGCAGCATTCCAGTAACTGAATGACCTTGTCCCGGCCATCTATTTTGGTGGCGATCACATAATCATTCCATCTAGATTTAAAATACTGCCAGTCTTCTGTTGTTCCGGCGGCATGGATTGATCGTCTTTTTACCTTCTGGAAGGTGTAGCCGGTGATGCATGACTCATTGAGTGCGCTGTGATCAGTGCAGCTATGATTGAGGCCTCCAGGTCAACAGTTTTGTAATCACATCCAGGAAACGGGCATGGTACAGCTGGCATCGTGTGACGTATGCACGTAGACCGTGTTCATAAATAAGAACGTGGTCTATTTTTAGATACTTTATTTAGCAACAATGAACACGGTCTGAAAGTACACAAAGTTATTAATAAATGACTAGTGTAGATACGGATTTGGCATCAATGTATATCAATACACGAACATGGTATGGAATAGACATTATAAGCAATTATAGATGTATCAAACAAAGTGATAACCTAGAATTTATGCATGTTTCTGTCGTATTGGAGACTTTACTGAACAATGGAGTAATTATACTAAGGGAAGTAACTGCTTACAAAAGGTGATATATGGTAAGGGGACAGATTCATTTAAATAGAATCTGTCAATGGCCTGCTTTGTCTCGAAGGTCATGCTGTCACACCGCGTGAAACTGTCAATTTCAGAGGCCGATACCTCCATCCAGTAATTCCATTTTATATCAAGTTCCTTTCTCATTTTAGCTTCAAATGCATTCTTACCAACAACAGTTTGTACCAGCCGATAATATGTCTGTCTTTCACGTTTAGTTTCTTTCAGGTTCATTTTCAAATGAGTTACAATCTTGGCATTGGTTCTGTATTTTTCAAATGACTTGGGACTGAATACCAACCCCCTTTTTCTGCAGGCTTCTTTCTTTCTTGGTGTTGTGTTGTTTAAGGCAGAATGGATTGTTGCTGCAAACAGACACCAAAATACCAGCTTCGGATCGATCTTTACAACACATTTTATTATGTTTATGCACGATAAACAAGTAAGAGAACGTCGTGCTTCATCAATTATTTTGTCAAGTGTATAATTGTCTCTTAACGCCCTTCGACGAACTCTCGATGATGAGCATCCCTGTATCACTTGAGATAGAATCTCCCTGTCGTTATCGTAAAAATTATAGAAGGCATCCATGCTGTCGCCAGATTCTTGTTTAGTTTGTCGGAATTTATACACTTCGTAACTCAAGTTTTGTTTTGGTGTAAAATAGTTTGTCAGAGACTTCTTCAATGTATTATATTCGTTAGGCACAGTCTCAGTCTCGCCATCGAAATATACAAGCTGCATCAATTAATGTCATGAAACTGAATGAAATAAGCTCACCTCGAATCTGTGAGGACGTAACTTCCACGACGCCACTTACCCATGCTTTGCTTGTTCCGCCATGTTAGATATACTACACGGTATCAATGCGCTCGTTCGGCGCTACTTTTCTGTTGCGGGAATAGCTTATATGCCACACAGATAATGTTTGTCGAAATACACAATGGGCTGTGTACATGAACAAAATCTGAATAATTTGTGATGTAACATTTGAGACACGACTTTAGACGAAATATTTCGGGTGATTGATACACGTTTTGTACATATTGATGGGAACTATTTTTTTTCATCAAATGAACACCTGACCTTGGTAAAATTGAAAACAGGTCACTCGGTGCATTATACATGTCTGTTGTCGTCCAAACACCAAGCGATTCGAGATGTAACATATTTGACACGAAATTTCCCTTACCGAAATAACATATAAGTCACTTATATGTCATTTTATATGTGACTTATACTTCACATAGTCAATCTACATATAACTCACATATAACTCACATATAACTCACATATACTTCACATATAAGTCACATATAAGTGACTTGTTAGTATTTTACATGCAAATTAGATGTAAGTGAAGTATAAGTTACATATAAGGGACATATAAGTGACTTATATGTTTCACTACCCCTGTCTTACATAATAATTTATATGCGACTTATATGTCACATATAAGTCACTTATAAGGGACATATAAGTCACTTATATGTCCCACATATAAGTCACTTATAAGGGACATATAAGTCACTTATAAGTCACATATAAGTGACTTATAGGTAGTTTGTTGCTAAAAATAGCTGCTCTCCGTTGAAATGTGGGCAGGCTATTGTCACACTAGTGTTCTGCAACTGAAATATCAACAGGTAATGAGTTATTTAATTAAAACATTGTCTGTCAGCTAGTAGTTTTTTAGTTAACTTCTGTCAGTTAATGGATAACCCAAGCTAAAGTCAAAGGTAAAGTTTGAGTAAATAAATAGTAAGTATTACACCATATTGTGTCAGTAGCAGAATTCAATATATATCACCAATAATGTGATGTATGCATAAATATTATATGTATACATGTATAATATAAACAGTTTAAGCATGAAATAATTTGTAATCACTTTTATTCTCTTATTTTAAAAACTATACACCCAAAATCACTTCATGTTCAGTTCACAATTTCTTTTTACAGGATACTATAAAACTTGACCGGGCATCTGCACATTTTTGGTTAATGGCTTGAACTATTTCCCTTTCTGTGCTACTTCTTTTAGCACACACATAGTCTGGAAAATAATTTGAAATAATATTAAAACACCTATGATAACAACAGGAAAGACTGAAACAAATCACAGGAGATTTCCCTGATCATCATAATATTCATTTGAAGAGTTCAAAACTATTTAAACTAGATTTCTGTTGCAGTAAAACATTTTCTTCTTTTATGCCTAAACAGTATTTACCTGGCCTCAGCTAGTGACCTATGACTTCAATATGTAAATAAAAGTTGTAGGATGAAAAATATAAAAAGTTAGTGGTTTCATACAATTATCCTATTTTTGTAAACTGTCTCTCAAGGCCTAGTAGTTCAGGGAGTAGAAAGTCCAAGGTTTAAATCCAAAAAGGTATCCATTGAGGTAATGCCAGTTTCGGCCTGGTATTTAAGGAAAGAAATCAGGAGGTAATTGTGCTTAAGCATATTGCCATACATTTAAAATAGGAGACACAATAATAAATAAACAGTTCTAGTACTTACTAATAATAGCACTCGTGACCTTTTTATCAAGAGCTGGCTTGGTTTTCGTGCCCCTCACCGAACTTCCAGCCAAAGTCCTGTCGTCAAAAAACACATTGACAAGCATTCTTGCCAATGCTGTTCCACTGACCGACTTCCTCAAACAGGCATCCAGCTGAGGTACAGTGATCATGATGCCATAGCCTGGCAAAAGTTCAATGGTACTCATTGACTCATTTTCCTGAGGAAAGAAATGCAATTTACTAATAATGCTCATGTATAAAAACAATTTGAAATAACTTAAGATGGCAAGAACAAATTTAGTAAGGCATAAATGTTTGCTTCATTAATGTCGAGACATTATTAAAATGCTTTTCTGATTATATATTTTTATAGAAATTCAAGATGTTGATACTTACATTGACAGGGGCAGTCTTCTTAACTTCTGAAGTCTGGTCAGCCATAGAGCTTAAAGACTGATTTGGAGTTGCTTGTTGTAAGTGCTGGGGTGTTGATTGTGCTGTAATAAGTGGTGCTGGTGCTGAAGATGGTGATCTAAATGGTGTTGATGGTGCTGTATGTGCATTTGCCGTTATAAGTGACTCTACCTTTGCTTCTAATAAGTTGATGCGTTGTGTCAGTGTCTGAATGAGAGGCATGCATTTAGAACAGTCCAGAGTCCTTCCTTCCTCATTAGTAAGATTGTGTGCCAGAAATTCAGATGCGCTACCACTATTACTAAAATCCCAGTCATCTGTATAAATATTGCTAGACTGAGACTGTTGATATGTGTTGTATATAGGTAACGACATCTGACTTTGACTGTGCATGGAAGAAAGTAATTGTTGTTGATATGAATGATAGTCAGGTATGTTTTGTTGTTGAAATGGTGTATGAATTGTACCTGGTGTTTGTTGTGATGATGATGCTTGATGATGTTGATTGTTGCTGTTTGCTGGTTTGGATGACGTACCTGGTGTTTGTTGTGATGATGATGCTTGATGATGTTGATTGTTGCTGTTTGCTGGTTTGGATGATGTACCTGGTGTTTGTTGTGATGATGATGCTTGATGATGTTGATTGTTGCTGTTTGCTGGTTTGGATGACGTACCTGGTGTTTGTTGTGATGATGATGCTTGATGATGTTGATTGTTGCTGTTTGCTGGTTTGGATGACGTACCTGGTGTTTGTTGTGATGATGATGCTTGATGATGCTGATTGTTGCTGTTTGCTGGTTTGGATGATGTACCTGGTGTTTGTTGTGGTGATGATGCTTGATGATGTTGATTGTTGCTGTTTGCTGGTAGACCTGTTGCTTGCTCTGGGTGTGATGTGCTATTTTGTGCAGGAGCAGAGTTGTGACTGTGTGGTGACATTTGTGATTGAAATGAAGATGAATGCAACTCATTATCAGTCTTTGTACCCTGTAGTAGTCTGGCTGCCATCAGTTTGGAGGATTCTAAGGATGCTGTTTTCTTTTGTTTCGCAAGTAACTTAATGCTGTCTATAGTATTAGGAGTGGGTTTAGGAGTGGTTGTTTTCATGATCTTCGATTTCTTTGGTTTCTGTTGAAGAGCTGGTCTCTTAATAGATTTCGTAGTGCATGTAGAATCGTCTGAAACAAAACAGGAAAACAATGAATAACAATAAGGAAATATCTTCTAATCACTAATTATGTCTTAATTTTGGCAAAAATCATCTGCTTAAACAAAATGGGACATATTAAATTAATGCAGACATAATGACAAGAAAGTGTTCAGCTGCTCTCATTAGACCTGACTACTGTACTGCACTGGTATTCTAAAGCAGTTAAATTGCAAGACCGCCTAAAAAGTATAAGAAAAGCATAAGGTAGGATGTATTGTTGTTGTCATTGCAAGAAACAGTTGTCTGCCTCGATGGCCAAGTGGTAGAAGTTCTGTATCGAGTGGGAGAGGTCCAAGGTTCGATCCCTGGCAGCTACATACCAAAGTCATTAAAATGGTACTGGTGAATATCTTTTGTTTGAGGTTCAACATAGTTAGTTTCAGGATAATGAGATTCATGGGTAGTCCCGACACATTGACTAAAATAATAGTGACCTTAAGTCAAAGACTAATCCTGTTCACAATATGGATGAGAGTGTGCACAATGTCAAAGTTCAGTCATAGAGCAGTCGCCCTTTAACCAAAGGGTTGATTCTGTATTTAGCATAGGTCAGGCTACTGCTATTTCATCATGTTGTGCCATTAAGTTATGAAAGATCGTCAATCTATAGGAAAATAGTAGGAAAAAGATTTCGATACGCATGAATTAACAAGAAAAAGAGTTCAACTTATGATATAAAGTTGTATACATTATTAGCATTTACCATTATTTTCATCATCCAATTCTGCACAAATGCCCATTTGTTCCAATATCTGTTTTGGTGAAAGGCTGGCATCACGTAGAAATTGATCAAATCTAATTTTGTCATTAGCAAGGGCTTCTTTGTCACCTGTAAACAAATATTGGACACTTTGTTAAAGACAAACTAAAACATAAACTATCTAGTTATAATTTGTATTGGGAGCTGTCAGCAGGAATAAATCCTATATGGATACAATATGATTGTAAAATGTACAACCTTCAAATTGTACAGCATTGCATAATGTATTTATGAAAACAATTTCTCGATCAGCACAAGAATGGATAACAGTATCAGAAATAAACAATAAGTATCCGAACTTGCGTGTGTGTCCGAAATTTGTAAACATAAGTACCAACACTACATAGGATATTAGCAAGACTTCAAATTGCATCAAAACACATATGCACAACTTTATTAATACGATGATGACACATTAATATACATTAAACCTACCGTGACACTTATTTTAGGACGTTTAGGCGAAAAACGAAAGTATTTTAGCAAATAAAAATAAATTGCAAGTTTTGTTCCGGTGCGCTGTAAGTGTGAAACCAATACGTCTTTATCGTTGTCATCCATTACTGAAGTAAGTTTTTAAAGCCAGCATATATTCAGTATGTGACTTGTCGGGAAACTATTTGTGGGAATGTTGTTTCTTTGCTCAGACAGGAACGTATAGTCTTCCCAGGCTCACAGTTCAATTATATCAAATCATACAAATGGATGCGCACAATATAAACAAGATATTAAAATGATCGGACGTAGTACAGTATCGAATTTGTAAAACAAGATCATACCTTCAATCCTCACAATTACTGCTTTATAAATCTTTCCTTGGAATCTAGCCATTACTTTGTCTCCAGGCTGATACTCGTCGGCCTCTTTCCTAGGTTTAACGATTGTAGAAGTACTCTGTACCGTCCAGTTCCTTTCCCCAATGTACCAGAACAACAAAACGAAGGAATTCTTGATAAATTCTAACGGATTCATGATGTAATTATTGTACTTCACAAGAAAATCGATTTGGCGAAAGTTCTAGTCCAGCGTGGTGCCTTGTTTTGAAAGTTGAATTGACCGCTGATGCTAAAGAACCAATCAGAGGGAAGTTTGCGTAATTAACCTAATTAGTGAAGTACCGGTCAGTTGATTTTTACGAATCTTTTTAAAACCTCAAGATTTTTTGTATGTAAGCAAAAGATATGGTATATGAATTGTAAATCTAACTACATGCTGTTTTTAAAGTTTATTTGAGAATAAAAATTCATGACGTTGTGGTTAAAAATCTCGTTCGATTCCACGTGATCATTTTCTGGTACAAAATGGCGGATAGTCGCAGACATCGCAGACTTCCAGGTAGAGGTACAAAAAAAGGCATTTCTTAAGTACGTGTAATGTATGTAGATTGTTTTTATTTTTTTACTTATATTATATTAAGTTACAGACACGAACGTTCGTCAGAGAATGGAAGAAACTTTATATTTGTTATCTACATGCTAGAACTCGGCCGTTTTAACGGCATGTTCGGACCCGGGTTTATTCGACCCACGATTGATTGATAATTTTTGTGAGACGTCATAATCCGAATTCGTTCGTTTTTTAAGCAAAATGTTGCTTAGCTATTAGTCATCGATGTTTTAATGGATTCTCATTTAAATTTATACAAGCTGATCGACACGTTTTTTCACATATCCATTCACCAGATAATTTTAATAGATGTATATCTTTTGTTACAGGTTGAGTTTTACCATGATGCATCATAGTTAGATATAGATTAGAAGAATAAGTACATTTTATTGTCATTCTGATTGATAATTTTGAGTTCCTTATCAACAGAAGGCCCTAGTGGCCAAAGGCCCACATAACAGGTTTGTGATTTAATTTAATTTATTTGTATTTGCATGCCCAAATATTAAAACATTTTAGTATATACTCAGGTTTTTGGCTTTTCAAGTATCAGCAAAGTGTTAGTGCAGTTAGTTTTTTAAAATGATATTATGTTAGGTTTGGTACACTGAAACACAGTTTTTATCTGTCTGGGGGAAGACCCACAACCACTAGATTGAGTATCTTTCACTATTTGACCACTTGTCCACCTTAACAAAGGCACAAATATATATACATAATCATTTTACATAGTTTATATCTCTAAGGACAATAATCTTCTAGTATAATTGATTGTGAAATGCTGAATTAGATTATTACTCCAGTTATGTGCCCTTGGTATTGAACATTTCTAATTTCATTATCTTAACATGCATCCAACTGGGTACTATATACATAACTTTGAGTGTTCTCTTTATTGATTACATGCTTTTTATTTCAGACTGTAAAAGTATATTATCTGAGTGAGTCAATTTGAAATGGATAAGGATCAACAGAAACGACAGAGGGTGTCAAAAGGCAGGTACAATCAATACTTGAAAAGAAAAGACCCACTTCAACATGCTCCACAATCATCGAAGAGAAAGTTATCTACGATACCAAGTGAATCTTTTATTGTGACAGGTAAATTTATACAAATAATTAAGAAAGTATTTAAAAGCATTCCTGTAATAGGCCTGGAGATAACTTATAAATAAATCTATATAAGTAATTAATTTTTTTACAGAAAAAATGCTTTATGGAGAATATGAATATTTGATTATATTTTTGCTGTATTCATGTTTTATTTTACAGATGCACCAGAACTTGTCTATTCACATAGTAGCCAAACTCCAAGCCATGACATTCAATATAAGGAATTTGAAAATTTTATCGATACCAGTAGTCAAGAAATCTGTGAAGCAGATGCTGGGGAATTAGAGACGTCCAATGATGAAATACAGAGTTTGAATGATACTGAAAATCAAGAAATCTGTGAAGCAGATGCTGGGGAATTAGAGACGTCCAATGATGAAATACAGAGTTTGAATGATACTGAAAATCAAGAAATCTGTGAAGCAGATGCTGGGGAATTAGAGACGTCCAATGACGAAATACAGCCTATAGACAATGGGAATCTTGACAATCTCCAAACTGACACTGACAGTGTACATATCACACAGGAAAATGTGTTAAATGTCAATGAGAAGGTAAATGTAGAAGAACATAATGATTCTGACATAAATGAGGAAAAAGTGTTCCCTGGATCAAGATTACGTTTAGGGTCATTCATGGTGCTGATGATGACATTTATCTTGAAGTACTCACTAACTGCCGAAGGTCTTAGTGACATCCTCAATATAGTTGATCAACTTTGTCCTTCTGAAAATTTATTGCCAACATCTATTGTGTCCTTTAAGAAATGGTTTCAGCACATAAAGCACCCACTGAAAGTCCACAAGTATTGTAGTTTCTGTCATCTGGGTGTTGGTGAAAATGACTTAGAGGCAAAGGTATGCCCCAATGAGCACTGCAAACAAGTGTTAAATGATGCATCAGTTTCTCATTTTATTGAAATGCCAATAGCTGAGCAGATAAAATCATTCTTTACCAGACCATCTTTTATTGATGACATAAAGTATCGCTTCACTCGAAAAAAATCACAAAATTGTGTTGAAGATATTTATGATGGAGACATATATAAATCTTTGTGTCAAAATGGTGGAATACTTAACAATCCTCACAATTTATCATTGTTATGGAATACAGATGGCATACCCTGCTTCAAATCTTCCAACATGTCATTGTGGCCTCTGTTTTTCCAGATAAATGAATTACCATTTTGTAAAAGGTCTAATGCTGAAAATATGATTCTTGGGGGACTTTGGTTTGGCCCAAAAAAGCCAACTATGATGTCTTATACTGAACCATTTGTAAACACACTTCAAGAGTTAGAGACAACCGGTATTGAAATTAATAGTACAATTAATTCAGAAATTAAAGACCCATTCCTCTGTAAAGTTGTGGTTATCGGTGGAACTGCAGATTTACCTGCAAGAAGTGTTGTTTGTAATACTATTCAATTTAATGGAAAGTATGGCTGCTGTAAATGTTTGCAGCCCGGGGAAACTTGCAAAACTAGCGAGCGAGGTCACTGTCACATTTTCCCATTTAAGGAAGAAAATCCTACTGGCCCAAAGCGAAACCATAAAGAGTATCTTGAAGATGTTGAAAATGCTGTCACAAACAATGTCATAAGCAGGGGAGTTAAAGGTCCATCCTTTTTACAGTGCCTTGCATTTTACGACCTTGCCTCTGGAACATGTATTGATTATATGCATGGTATCTTATTGGGTGCCACAAAATTACTGATGTCTTTGTGGTTTCTACCAGAGCATAAAGGGAAAGCTTTCTCCCTTTCTTTGTGTACTGGCCTAGTGGATAAGCGATTGAAATATCTAAAACCACCAAATAACATCTCTAGGTCACCTAGGTCTATAGGTGATCACTTGAAATATTGGAAAGCTTCAGAGTTTAGGTCTTGGTTGTTATACTATTCTCTCCCAGTTTTAAGAGATATACAAAGTTCTGAATATTTTCAGCATTACTTGCTTCTGGTGAATGCAGTATATATTCTGTTAAAAGACAGCATATCAGATGCAGATATTGACAAATCTAATGCATTGTTAACTCACTTCTGTTGTCTTTTTGCTGCGCTTTACGGTGACCGTTACATGACATGCAATATCCATCAACTTTTACATCTTCCAGATATGGTTCGTCAAATGGGTCCTTTGTGGGCCTATTCTTGTTTTCCATTTGAAAATGCAAATGGTAAAGTTTTGAAATTTTTCAATGGCACTCAGAATGTAGATTTTCAAATAGTAGAAACTGTTAATCTTATGCAAACATTATTGAAGTTAGAGAAGCATTTTATCAAACCTAATTCACCTGAAGAAATTTTATACAAAACAATCAAAGGAACATTGGGCAGAAATGATCGTTATCTACAGGACAATATATATCTGGTTGGGGGGACAGGGAAAAAGCGTTTAAATGTGAATGAAATGGCTGCAATTTCTCAGTTTCTTGGTCATATGCCTCACCACTATGTAACATTTAATAGAATCAAAATAGGAAATGAAATTTTTCATTCGAAAGGTTACATGAGGGTTCATGCCCGAAACAGTTACACTATCGCTTATGACAAGCCTGATAGAAGCAAGCAGATAGGTCAAATCGCTTTTTATTTGCAATTATTCCCTTTTTGTGAAATTCATTTGGATGTTACAGACTTGTGTAAATGCAATACAGTGAATGTTGCATTAGTAAATCAGTTAGAAAAACATGCTGACAATGACATATGTAAGATATCAAATGATGACTTAAGTGGTGCTGATTTGGAGCACATCAGTGTATTGCAGTCAGTGAACTTGAACCATTTTGATGTTGTACCATTACAGAACATTAGGTACAAATGTGTTTATATTGAACTTGCAGACAAAAAAGATGTTGTTTATGCCTGCAAAATGCCAAATTATTTTGAAAAAGACTGAGAAAGACCTTCACAAAACTAAAACATACCTAATGATGTTAATTGAAACTGATGTATCATTCAAGATTTGTTTGTCTAACGAGAATGTAATTTTTTATACTACATTTGTGTAGTATAAGGACGTCAGGACGTCATAAAGTTAATATATCTAATAAATGACGTCAATATACGCCGTTTAGTTTGCGGAGACTTTTATCAGGAGAAAAATTAGTTTTTCGTCTCTATTTTTGTCATGTGAAAAAAAAAGAATCTAACACTTGTTGTCAATTGATATAAACTTTTATCCAGAGGCTCGCTTAATGAAATATTTCAAAACTCGTTTAATAACAGTTTACACCAATCGACAACTCGTGATAGATCCTCTATATATGTACTTGTATAAATAATTTGTCATTCATTGCAAACTTTACACCTTCAAAAATGGAGGCAATATAAAGTTATATACATGTACAGGTACATTAATATAATGTCTTACAACCTTTAAAAAACATGCATATTTTTTGCGTGTTTATTCAATGCAATCTTTTATGCTTGTTGTCTTCTCTGTTATTATAATTTCATAATTTTGTTCTGTTAATAGTTATTAAAAATTTGTAATTAAAAAAAAAAAATTTAAAATGTTTATTATCATTTTAGTTGTAAAGATCAGTAAATTCTGCTTATTTTGATACCCATTTTGTGGTGTCAAATAATAACAGAAAAATTTACCAACATTTTGTCATTTTTTATTCACAATTTAATGGACTTAGAAATTTTCAGCTTACCAAAGGCAACAAAACTAGTACAAAATTTTCTAAGTTCTCACTTATAAGTGGTTATGAAGAAAATTGGTAAAATCCATATAACTGACATATAACTGACTTATAACTGCAGATAAATACTTGGAAACATATAAGTGGCATATAAGTGACTTATATGTTGAAAATGGGATGACATATAAGTGGCTTATACATATAACTGACTTTATGTGAGTTATATGTCCCTTATAAGTGGCTTATACTTTACTTATAAGTCGCATATAAGTCACATATAAGTTTGTGTAAGTCAGTTCTGTAAGGGTTGGCAAATGGACATTGGAAAATAAACCTTTTTATAAAGATAAACCGTCTGAAGCCACCAAATTCCAAAGTGCTGAAGAAGGCAATATCAGTTTTCTGAACCCACTATAAAAATGTTCATGAAATGTCCATCAAAACTGACCAAATTTTATAAAAAATAACTAGTTCCTGTATTTTTAGAAATTGTTATTATACACTTATTAAATTCCATCAATATTGTCTTTCTAATGATTACAAGACTGGAAGCATAGAAAAACTGCAAACTACAACAAATTCCATTTATTTGAGATGTAACTGAAAATGCAGGACAGTGAATTCTATATCATATACAACGTAATATGACACAATACATAATAAATCATAAAAAATCATCCATTAACGCTGTAGGGGGCAATAATGACTATAAATAGCACATGTTGGAGTGCGCGGAATCGCGCGGCAAAAACGTCGAAGGTAAGACGCCACTAAAATTCTATACAAAATAATAGGCGAGTTACTTCCCTTGTCTGGAACAACACAGGTAGGCTGCAACATTCATGATTGTTACACTTTTTCATCTGAAAGGAGTACTGTCTCTGTTTGCAATGCAGATCAAGCCAACTTGTTTGTTTCAGCTTTTACAAATATGTCGGTGTTCATTTGTGGAAAATTTTAATCTATACACACATGTATATTACATGTATCAGTGAATGAGGATTGCCTCGCTCACTCTAGTACATAAAATATATTCTTACATAATGATCCTTTTTTACGCACTATATTTGCACAAGTTTAACATATTTACAAGAATATCATATAACCTTTTTTAATTTTCACATAATTTTACATCCATTGCGCGCTAAATGACCAAAGCTGTCGATGCGCCATAAAACAACATAATAATAATAATAATCATTTGTGGAAACAGGTAGTTAAGAAGATCAATTTCTTCATCACCTATTTGATTAAATACCTCAATCGGGTCATCTTTCAAAGAGAGCCTTCTGAATCTATTCTCGATGACTTGTCTCAATGGTTCAATTGCCACTGTTAGAAGACATAGATTGCCAGTTAAACAAAATGATATTGCACGGAAAAAACAACAGTCGCCTTCTCCAATGATTTTTTTCACATTTGTTGGTTCACCAGGCTCTTGTTTGATTGCATGAAAATTTGGCTGTTGGGCAAATGTAATGCCAAGCTTCTTACATAAGTTTTTGTTCTGGGTAGAATTTGGTGGACAAAAACGTCTCTGGGGGGCTTTGTCTTCTCTAATCATGGATAAATCCTTATCACTCCTTCTAAGTTGTTGATATAATGTCTTTGATTTTGTTGGTTTCAGAGATCTCAGTTTTCTGGTGGATGTTAATGCTTTTAGCTTCTTAGTATAGTACTGTAACGGAGTGGTCTTCTGTGTGTATGTCTGTTGTTCATTTAATATGTAATGTGTATAACTAAGGCCAAAAAAAACAATATCTGTGTTTAGGGTAACGGTCTCAAAAATGCTAGGTAGGGTAGGGACAAAGTTTTTTTTTAATTTTTTTTTCAAAAACAAAAATCGAAAAAAAAATATCCAGGGTCATAAAAAAACTCTAGGGTCAGGGTTTTCGACAGGTAGGGTCGGGTTACCCGAAACACAGATATATTTTTTTTAGGCCTAATGTGGATGAAACGCTGTGATGATTCTAAAAGTGGCCGCATGTGATCGTGATCGTATGTATAACTATTTAACTGTACTGCATTGTGGTAGATAATGAAGACACACTCCCTCCAGACTCGATCGAATCTCTGTGTGGATGGCAATGATAGTTTTTAGACTGGTAATACCAGTTATTTCAGTGGCATTGCCAACTCGTGTAAAGATATAAATATAGTAGTTTTCAAACACAATAAATTGAACGCTTCAATAGAAATAACAACGCATAAGAACCTTAATATGTTTTTACTGTTCCCTACTATTTATATATATATATATATTATTATTACACAAGATACACAGGAATGTAATTGGACAATTCAATTATAATTATTACGACAGCAACTCTCTAATTTAACTAACTCAAATCAAATCACCTAAGACTAGTACAGAATAATGGTAAATATATGTCATCAAAATAACGCTCTAACCTAACGAGTTTGTCAATGCAATATGCATTGGAGGGAAGAAACAAGTTCTTCAATCAATTGTCAAAATACTAGATCACTAGGTACTAGGTCAGTATCTAAGAGCCACCATAAAGAGTAAAACTTTGTATTTATACAGAAAATATGACATGTGGAATGATTCGATTGGTTAACTTACTATATAGCTATATATTTACAGAGTTTATTTAAGTAAAGGAGGTTTAACAGTATATACTGATGAAATATAAACTTGTACCTAACAGCATGCTGTTACAAGTACGAATCAATTCAACAGTATGTTCACTCTTACTTTTCGTATTCCTGTCCGAATTTGTTACATCCGAATTTCTGCTTCTCAAGCTGTCCACTTCTCTTTCTCTTTCAACGCCATTTCTTTTACTCTAATCTTTTTCCTGAGTAACTCGAGTGCTTCCCTTTCCAATAATTGTTTTCCTTCTTCTTCCATCTAATTTAATTTTGTTTGCAAAAACTTAATCTTGTTGAAGTAAATTCACACTTTTAAAGAGTCCCCCTTTTCTATCAGTTGTGTTAAAGAACATTTGATGGTACTGAAACAATTTTTTTGTCTCTCTGACCTTCAAAATAAACATGTTTTGTCCTAATGTTGTTAACATGCGCAAGTTCAAGGTTTTCTCTCTGTCTCTGGCTAAGATGTTGATACTGGTGACACAGTCTGAAGATGTTGATACTGGTGACTCAGTCTGAAGATGTTGATACTGGTGACACAGTCTGAAGATGTTGATACTGGTGACACAGTCTGAAGATGTTGATACTGGTGACACAGTCTGAAGATGTTGATACTGGTGACACAGTCTGAAGATGTTGATACTGGTGACACAGTCTGAAGATGTTGATACTGGTGACACAGTCTGAAGATGTTGATACTGGTGACACAGTCTGTGACCTTCATACGTTTTTAACTCATCGACGTGAAGTTGACTGAAGTCTAATAATGTGTTCTCTGTTAAACAGAATCTTCTAATAACAGCAAACAAGTTGTCATCTGTTCTTAGGAAATACTTGACACTGCCATACATTTTATTCTGTTGTGCATTCATGTACATGTACATAACAGAAAAGGAGTTTCTGCTTTGTGTTCTTAGGTACTCCTCACAATAAATCACTCCTATCTTTGTTTGTACTCTGTGAAATTTTGAGACTTTCTCTCAATAAATTCTTCTCATGGTCTATCAGGGTGTGTTTTTCTCGGCTCCAAGTGGTTTAATATGGTCATCAATGACATTACTAATAAGATAAATAAAGCAGAATTAAGGTCAACAACTACACACTTTAATATCATGTATATAAAGAATGAAAAGAGCACTTTACTACACTAAATGCAATCATTTGTAGACATAATGAAATCATGGAACATATTATTTTTAAATTTGGATCAACAAAATCCACAGATCAACAAAACAGAATTTAGTTAGATGGATAAAAACAATAGAATTAACAAACACATCAATTGCTGTTGGAGTGAATATAGCCCCCGCATTCGTGTCTCTGTACTCCGACTTTTACACGCGTCTTCGTAACAGAGCCACGCTCAAGCCTATAGGAAAAAGGTGGGATTTTGCAGGAGAGATTTTCAAGTAAACAAACTTGGCGTTCTTTGCGACAACATACAATATCTATATATGTCAGCAATGCCTATGACAATATAAGTTCTTCTAATTTATTTTACAATTAGCAAAAGAAAGTCAGTAACTCTTTCGCTGCCATATTTCTCATATTACAGACTTCTCAATACCAAGTATATTTCAAGGAATTTAACAAAAATGAGTGTTATTACATAAAAGCTTATAAAATCTTTAATTTTGCATGTATGGTCATGTAACCTTCAGAATAGACTACAAATATAGGGTTAGGGTAAGGGTGCTGTGTATACATGTATGTCACTGTGTATACCTGTATGTTACTGTGTATACCTGTATGTTACGAGGATGGTTAGGGTATGGGTATGGGTACCCTAACCCTTAAAACAAACAAGCATTGATATTAAAGAACTGACTTTATTAAAACCGCAGAATCTTTTTAAATTCAAGCATATGGGTGCTATTAAACATCTTATGTAATTCAGCATAAACTTGAAATAAAACATAATGATCTATGCCAGACAAGAATTTGAACCAAAATTCAGGCCTTTGGCAACAAATGTACAGTTTAGAACTATAAAAGAACAAATAACGCGTTACATTGTTTTAGTGTTTCGTTAATGTTAGTTTTTCATGAAAAAATGATTTACAATTTCAAATAAAGCACAGTCCAGTATTTGCCGTTTTTCTAAATTCGATGAAAACACCACAGTACGCTAAGCATTAACCCAACGTATTTTACTATTCAAACGGCATTCTTTTTATTCTTTTTATTTCCATAAAAAGAGAAAAACACGCGACACACTACCAAAGTCATTAATGAACACATATCTTTACATAAACTGAATGTTATTTGCACTAAAACTTAACAATTTAACACCAGTCCAGAACTACATGTTCTTTATTAGTTATGCTGCTGGGACTTAAGTTTCTTCTTCAACATGTCAGTCATTTAAACTTTTCCTTTCATTCAACATGTCAGTCATTTAAACTTTTCCTTTCATTTTCAATTCGTATTTCATTCTTCCCTGTAAATAGTCTTTCAAATAAGCATCACCTATCCGCTGATTTTTCTTGAAGAGACCATGTGCGCATCCTTCGAGAATCATAGTCCTTAAAGATTGTCTTCTTATCACGATTGAATTTTTGAGTTACGAAATACTAAACGTAAGCTCTCTGAACTGCGTTCAGTTTGTCGTTGTTTGCCATCGAATCGTTTTTCGCATACGGTATTAGTTTTTTCCGCAAGTCTTCAGGTACGTCTTTCCATTCCGTTACACTGAAAATAAAAATATATAGCAGGGTAGGCGTAGGGCTTAGGAAATACGTAGGGACAGGGTTGTATGAACTGGTTATAAGTATAGTGTTACGGAGTACCAGTAGGGAGACGGGGATACGGGAAGCTGTTCGGTTGAGTGAGTGGTTGGATCGGTTGAGTCACTGGATGGATGTGTTTCTGATTAGGTCCACTGGTTGATGTTTCTGGGTGCTATGAAAAGAAATTTAGTATCATAAACGTGAACACCCGAAAAATGTTCATGTGAAAATATTTATAAAGCTTCACAAATCTGACTACAATAAACATAACATAGAATGTACATCTAACACAATCGGATTAGAGGACATCTTTCACCACTCCTGCTTTAACGTAACATTAACCTTCATTATCTCCAACGCAAAGATATACACACTGTATAGCAGATACAATATGTATTTCAGCACATGCAGAACACATATCGTTGTTTTCTGTAAGAACAATTTTAGCATATGCATGGACCAAGAGTCGCTAACAATATCGCTCCGCTTGATACATCCCAGAGATTGATCTTGTCATACCTGGTGGAATCACCCAAGCATTTCTGATCGAATCTAATATAGACCTAAGTAACACTTAACAAGTAAACAATACATATAATCCTATGCAATAAATGATTACACATGTTAAAAAGTATACAGCACTAATAAACGGTTTACTTACGCAATAAGCTTCCACATTAATATCTTCAACGTACACCAACAAAGCAGAATCCAAGATAACGTGACCACATGGTGACAAGTCATCGAAACTCGAAGAAGAGATCACAAGTTCTCGAATCTGATTTGGAAGGATAATGTAACTATTTCGCAATGTGATGAAATTAACCCTTGTCACTTTCCTGTCTAAATTTTGGAAAATATATGTTCCCGACGTTGAAAATTCACAATTAATTTCAAAAGGTAATCCTCCATCTGCACATAATGCAATAATATCCCCACACACATACTGATTATGTATCATAATAAACAACAAAATGAAACGCAATAGTAGATCCATGATGATTTTGACCAATTAATTTCTATATATATTCAACATTCTCACATTTGATAGTCATCTAAGAAATCAACCACGTCAACAGATTGATATGTTGATGGTTGTTCGAACAGTTCTGATGGTAATGTTGCCGTTGTTGATGCTGTTGTTGCTGATGAGATCAACGATGATGAGGGAGGTGGTGAAATCTGTTCATACCGCCTCGTTGTCAACATATTTTTCAACAGTGATGATTTTGAAGAAGGTGCTGATGAAGGAGGAGCTGTTGCTGTCACTGTCACCACCGGTGGAGGTTGTAGAGTTGATGATGAGGGTGGTGTTAATAGCATCATTTGTGGTGGTAGTGTAGATGATGGTATTGATGATGTTTGCATCATCATCTGTCAGGGTAGCATTGGTTGCGCATTCATCAACTGTGAGGGTTGTGTTGATGTTGATGATAACGATGTTGTTGATGCCTTTAGCCGATGTGTAAAATCAAAGTCGGGCACCCGACTCCAGTCGTTACCAACACACACAAGTTTTGTTCTCAACAAACTCTGGGTTCTTTGATTTTTCTTGACAGGGTGATTCTCTTTATCATCCACCAACGGCCTCTTCATGGGTTGGTTAATCTTAAAAGTAAAATGCAAACAAATATTTTATTAATCACTGGTCATCAAGGAAAGATTTTAACAGTAATACACTCTCATTCAAACCACAAAGACACTGGAACTGATCAAGACTCAGTTTAATTTGTGTTGATCCTTTCTTTAATGAAATATAACGAGTATGTTCTGTCTTTTTCACAAAAAGCTTAAGTTTTTCATCGACTTCACACTGGATCTGGTGTAAAACTGGTGACCACTGCACTGATTTAAATCCTCTTTCTTTAAAGTATGTCAATGTTGCTTCTGTAAACCCAAGTTGTGCTTGTGCCATTCTGTAAAATATAAATATATCATTATTATTTTCATATGATTAGTTAAAGGGAGATAATTCAATCTCTTATTAGGTTTACATGATTTGGTTTACATGATTAGTGTCTCTTTGATATTTCTATCTCTTAAAACAAAAAGGTGATATTGAATTTTTTAACCTTAAAATAATTATATTTTGTAGTTTTAAAATATCAACAACATGTACTTACCAGTTAATAAATTCAGCAATAAGTTCTCAGAGCTTGACTTGTCGTTCGGAAGTTTTATGAAAATGGTGCTCGAACACCGAGTTTATATACAAAATAAAAGTAATCGCAACCTTGAACTAGTGATGTCAGTTGACCTCTAATTTGATCATAACCTTGACCTACAGATATGACTGAACTGATAACTGATCAACACTTTAACTACAATTTGACCTAGATGGACTGACCTAACCCAAATCTGTTGACTAGATTAATAACGATTTGGTGACCTCAACCTACTAACACAACCCTGAACTGGCCTCGAATCTGGGTTAATGGGTGACCCCAACATAGTAACACAACCCTGAACTGGCCTCGAATCTGGATTAATGGTTGACCCCAACATTGTAACACAACCCTGAACTGACATCGAATCTGGGTTAGAGACCTTCGGAATACAGGTCAAGGAGGTGGTTCCAACCTGGTCGAGATCTAGGACTGGAACCACTGGAACCACCTCCACGACCTGTATTTTGCTACTACTCCCCTATTGAAAATTCAGACGCTTCTTTTTCAAATACTACAAAGGTGAAAGGAAGCATGAACAGACATTTAATTTGACACGCAAATTATTTTATATTGGTTTAAAACTCCTACTTCATTTGTTTGGGCTCTTAAAAGCCAAACAAGTAGTATGCTCATTCTCAGAGCGTTCGGTAACAGACAATACCGGGTGTAGTTCTTCCCCCCCCAGTCCAGTTCTTCCCCAGGGAATTATTCATTATTCTGTGAGAACTATTTCTCTTGTCATACTAATTCTTTTGTCTCTTTTGATGACACTTTCTGAACTGTCTGCTTTCTACTTTGATTCATGTCTTGAATCGATTCTTCAGACACTGATGAGACTCTATGTTCATGAAGGGGTTTTGAAACAAGTCTTGCTTGTCTTCCAAACATAACTTCAAATGTAAATTTAATGCCGCGAATGTATGGCTGAACGCGTGTCGGACCAACGTCGAGAGGTTCTGGCTACACCGTAAGACTCCGGTGACGAGCAGGGGGCTGTAAATAAGGAGCAAGAATGATTTATCCAAAGATTCCTTTATTTTATTGTAGCATAATATATCACAATGAATACAAAGATGTAATATGTATCAACATTGCATATAGAAAATATAATAACAAAATGTATGGGGAATAATTAACTCGCTTAAATTTGCATGAGAGAGGTTGTCCTTGACAACAATAATTTTAACATGAATAGTACATATAGATCTAAACTTATCATAATTTAGTACACTAATTAAACATAATAGCATAATTTGTACACTACATAATTCTCATTTACCATAAAATATGTATGGCGGACTTTTGCCAAATGAGCCAAATTAATATAGACAGTTATTTTTAAACTGACTGTTTATAATCTAATATTGGCTTAAGCCAAATTAATTATAATACAGTTGGCATGAACGAAGTTCAAGCAATTAATAACTAGCAACTTTTTCTATAAACATGAAATATTCACATTTTAATTGAATATATGAAAACAATATTTGAAACTGAATAAATTGATAAGATGTGAAAAGTTAATAACAACAATTTAATATTGTCTTACAACAAAATATTTAAATTGAACACAATGTAATAAAAACGCATCATACCTGTAAATAAGGAGCAAGAATGATTTATCCAAAGATTCCTTTATTTTATTGTAGCATAATATGCTGGTCTTTGGATTTGCTCCAGTTTATATAGCAAAAATGGCCGCATAAGCGTCATAATCTCATAACAAACATAATGAAGACATAATTAAAATTCCTTTTGAAATGTTCGAGAAGCCCTTGGTCAAGCCATCCTGTTTGACACCTTGAAAGGAAGTTTGCAGACTTTGAGCAAACAACCTGATGTCATCTCAATTGAGAACATATTTTTATCCAAGCTATCAATTAGCAGGTTTGCACCATTGCTTGCACAGTAGCCAAAAAGGTATATATAACTTTATTTCCTCCAGATATGGAGAGCAAAATACATGTACATTCCAAAAATTACAGATATTAAGCAATTAATATTAGTTACATAAAACATAATAAGTAAGTAAGTGGGTTGACGCCATTACTAACAGCAGCTCACTTAGTCTTATATATGATAAACTGGAATTCGAAAGCATAAGCCCAAGGGGATGCTTAGCGAAAGAGTCAGCCCTTATAACATGTGATATTCCACACTATATAGTAGAAAGCCTTGACTGCGAAATCGAAAATGCTAGACCATCATCAGTGTGGATAAAATACAAGGTAACAAACAACCAGAACATAATTTTATTAATACATTCACATAATAGCTATGCATTAGCACATACTACATACATAAGAAGCAATTTGGTAATGTTCTAGACTTCGACAGTCAGTTGCTATTGCGAGGCTTAAGATAAAATCACACTGTTCAATAGGTGACATGGAAATTAGACTTGAAATTAAGTACTTGAAATAACATATTAATAATCTTAATCTTAATCCAAAGTTTGAAAATAATATTATAAGAATGAACCAAAATTTGTAAAATGTAAGTAACACAATTTTGGAACAAAATATGGGGCATTATACAAACAAAACACTTATCTAGTTTTATGTCCCAGTCTGTTCCATTTTCATTTGTACATTTAGTAAGCATCTCCTTCAATGTCCTGTTGTCTCTTTGTCCATTGGTCTGAGGATGATAGCTCGAAGATATTCTGTGGTCAATTCCTAATTCAGTTGTGATATGGTCAATTATGCTGTTGATGAATTCGCGTCCTTGATCAGAGATAATAGAATAGAATAATAACGTTCAAATACATAAAATATATGATGTCTTATTTCCTTGATGACTTTTAGAACATGAAAAAGCATGAAGTTTGTAATAACACCCAAAAAAACGACCGCAACAATCTGAAATACATGGTCTTCCATTTCTACAACATGGCGCCGACACCTGATTTTATGAAAGAAACCCCGCAAAAATTACCTTCACGTGGTCAGCCCACAAGTCTTGGCCATTGCATGTTTATTCGCGACAATTCTATGAATAAGACATGTACTTGTAATTATAATCAATTGCACCCAATTGATTTAGCTGTCAGACAAATCACAGTTCCATCCTGATCTTCAGGCTCTCTCTGGCAGCCCATACTGATGCTCCACTCTCAGTCACACGTTTCCTTTTCCTTTGATTGTTTGACTTGGTACTCATTTCTAGAAAATTTGAGTGGAGATTAACAGCACTGAACTAATCACAAGCAGTATACACATCCTGTTATATAAAATAACCACCTTTAACAAGATGTCGGGGGTGGGGAGTACAGACCCCCAGTTCCCCCTCTTCCCCATGATTCAGACGCATCCGTCACAATTCGCACGCCAGCCCATCGCGTTGATCACCAAGTTAAAACATCTAAAAACCAAAATTGCAACATAGGAATGCGAAAATACGCTGACTTAAAAAGAAAAGTAAAAGAAATGAAAGCTTCCAACTTTCTCGATTCTTATCTTCGCAGAAGTGGTGAGCGTGCAAATTACACATCATCACCAACAAAATAGGTTTAAACCCCTAAATGTTGAAGGCATAGGACCGTAAATGTTTAGCCGCCCAACAAATAACAAGCACCTATCCTATAGTGATAGCTGCAATTATGTATAAAAATTATAAATGTAACTACTAACCTGAAATATCATTTCTTCCCCGAGACATATGAGATGTTCCTGAAAACGTTAAGTAAACAAATAAAACTAGAGCTATCAAAGAATGTGATTATACACATCGCCCTGACTGAAGGTCCGAAGGGTTCAGATCTGGGTCAGGTTGTCTACGGTCAATGTGTTGATTTGATCGAAGATTGTTTCCCAGTTCCTTTGCCTTCCACCGCTGATTCAAGTGGGAAAGCTGTCGGTCACTTGCAGTGAAACTGAGGAAGGCACTGGTTATGAAGTCCAGGTAGAACCTGTATAGACTGACAAAGCCTTAAAAGTACCAAAGCTGTTGATAGGGCATTAAACCCAAATAACAAAACCAAATTGCAAAATTTGTGACGTTGCCGTAGAGTCTGCCATTTTTTTACAAATACATGAAAGGCAATAAAATGTGTTATTATTACATAAAATTAAATCCTTATCTACAAAAAGGTTTATTGTGTTTTGTACATTTAAAAAAGACTAGTAGCACAATTTTTTATTAACTTTTTGAACATTGCTCATATAAGTTCTTAATATTAAGTCATACTTAGTGTGTTATTTCAACTAGCTATTGCTATATTTCCATATCAACCAAATGTAACAAAACCTTCGCTCTGAAATACAGCAACAAACACACTAGCCTAGAGACAGTTGTAATGCTCCAGGCCTACCTGTCCTCTTTGTCCATATCTCAGATGGATTTAGTATCATCAAATGAGTCATGTGTGTCAAACTTGAGAAAAATTCCTCATCCACCTCGAAGCCATCCTCGTCAGTGACGATACGGATACTTCCTGTTAAATTGATTTTTTCCTTGCCTGAAAGCAAAGCTGATCTAAATGATACACATACTAATAATAATAATAATAATGACATCTTTATTTAAGAAGGTTGTTACACATTATGATATAAATATAAAACTATAAAAACATCATATTTTCAATGTGGCCTTCTGTAAACAAAACATAATCATAATTAAAAATTAACATTTGCACACTATAATAACATGTATATAAATAAGATTTTCACATTGTATTTCAATATACCAATTTAATTCAATATAACAATTTAATTCAATTAATTCACTTACCGACAGACACTCGATCAATGACATCATACAAATTGATGTGAACATAATATCATGGACATATAAACGGTTTATATGTCCGTGATAATATATATGTTTATATATTATGTCACAATTAATAAAATGAAACATAATTACTGCATCGTTTAAAAGGTGAGTTTTGTATTCGTGTTTGAAGGATGTTAACCTTTCCGCATTTCTTATGGCATCTGGAATGTAATTCCATACCTTCATATTGTAACAAGAAAATGAATCTTTAAAATAATTAGTGCGTGGTGTTTTCTTTAAACATAAGTCATGTTTTTAAGCCGCTCGAAGTGAATAGTGTTCATTATTTGCAAAAACAAGTACCTCTGTAATGACTCCAAGTACAACACACTAAAGGGCACATAGCTTCCTATTTACCAAGTGCACTGACATTACTTAACGTGTACATTTCTTTCTCACAGTCTTACAGATTCAGGTTTTCAAGCACTAGCCCGAATTTCCATATTCTGATGTAAAGTACAAAAGCTCATACTAGCACAACACTATATAAATTATAGAAAAAATTACTAGCCCATGAACAGTTTTTCTAGATTTTAACCTTTGGGCTACGAATTTTGATCACTGCATACATGTTCCCTGGAAGTTTTGCATTGTTCCTGGCTGTACTTGATTTATATATCACAATTTATCAACAAGTGCTGACTGTTAGACAGTGTACTTGACTATTTGAACTTGAAGGCATTGTCACTAAGATGTAGCCTTGATAGTAGTTGCATGCAAAACTTTAACCAAGGTCTGATGCCAACTCAAGCACAAGTAGAAAAAAGCTCTCCTTAGTTTTAATAGTCAAACTAAAATTACTTGAATGTGAGTTTTTTGTAAGGCTACAGTACCATTTATAAGTAGGGAGGTTACATCTAGTCCTATAAATAAGACCCTACATAACTTATTTCACATTTTGACATTTTCCGGTACCATACAAAGTGAAAGTAAAATGTAAAATAACAAAATAATGAATGCTAATAGTTAAATGGGTATGTAAACATCTAATATTTTGGACGTCTAATATTTTGGACTAGTGTGTTCCCTGTAATGCCGTAGTGGCGTAGCTTCAGAGATTTAATATTCTTTCTGAAGAAACTTAGTCTTTTATCTTATTTTTAACTTATTTTAATCTATCTGGACTGTATTCCATGTAATACGCCTTTCACAGTACATCTTGTTGACCTTCAACCAGTCCGTTCCCAATTTTTCAATACCACTGACATTAAAAGTCTCTTTGAGACTTTACAAGTTGGAAAAATTATAGACATTGGCTTTTACAACAAGGTATGATATTTATAATCTAAACTCTCATATTATACTATATTTACCCCAATTTAACATATACAAGTATATCACGTACCTTTTTTAGTTTCACATATCTTTGCGTTTCCACATATCTTTGCGTTTCTTACGCGCTAAATGACCGGGGCTGTCGATGCGCCATAAAACGACATGTAACTAACTAATATTCTTTCTTTGCTTTTGGTACTCACATTTTTGTAACAAATCCTGGTAGGAGACTGCAACAATCTCCTTTCTGACTGATCGGTCAGCTGAAATTACTTCCATTGCAATTGACATGGCAGTTGTCTAAAATAGTGGAAGATAATCAGTACAGTATCTGTATTTTAATAATTAGTCAACTCGCAACTATTAGTATGCAGCAAGGTATGGGGGTACCAGTCTCACTATGGTCCAACATATATAATCAATTTAATTCCATAATTCTGACTTTAGATGTAGTTAGAAAAAGTTTGATAGGGTTTGAAACTTATACGGGTACGAATTGGTGAGGGTTCCAAATGATCAAATTCCTGTTACTCGGAAAAGTCGCTCTGTATGAAAAATAATTGACAGTGTTACTGTTACCATGGTGCAAATGTTTCATTTTAAATTTTCATCAAACAAAAAATATTGCATCGTCTGGCTATGAGGTTCAAAATCAGACTTAAGTTGATAGTGAACAGAAAACACCAACTTACCGCCATTTTAACGTCACAAACAGAAACCTACATGTCCAAAGTCTTCCGAATGGTCATATAAGTGGTAACACGAATCTTAAGTGAAATTCGCGAATTTGAGTTATTAAGTAACATAATAAGTGGTCAACTAGATAAGATTCATGTTACCACTTAAATCTAGTGTAATATATCACAATATAGTGTACACAGAATTATCGACCATGGGTATCCTAAAATGACACCTATACAACAAAACCAACAGTAGTGTCCCCAACAGTCTTTTCTCCATATAGTTCCAGGTCCTCCAGTTTTGATTTTAAGTGCCGATATTCAGCATTGTTCACCCAGAAGATGTTTCTACAAAGACAATCTAAACTAGCGCAACACAAACGTGTGCATTTGAATTTTCACAAAAATCCACCTTAAAGGTCACATTTTGAGCCAAAATTCAAAATCTCCAACACCGTATACTAATATTCTACTGGTTTATTTGTGTCAAGCGATCTGAGATAAATGGTTTTACACGCATATTCTAACCTGGCTTACACACCCAGGTTATATATTAAAATAAAAAGTATACATGCTCCTTAAACCATTTCTTTTATTTTGATCTAAAATTTAGATTGTATTCGATCCATTAAAGGAGATCATTATGCAGGTTTGGATAAAAAAAAAATGCAAAATTTTATTATTTTGAGGATCCTTATTGTGAACTTACTAACCATGCAGTCATTGATCTGAAATATTTGCTGCAAATTGGACTTCGGCTTTAAATGACATGACTTTATTTACTAAACAGTCGAAATGTAGATACAAATGAAATAGAATGACGCTCTTATAACAAAAATGTAACCCACCAATACAAGTATATCTGTGACCGAGGGCTGGGCGGAGGCATCGGCTGTAGTAGATTCTGGGGGAATTTAGCTCATAACAGCCGACAGCCCTAACTGGTACACGAGTCCCTCAGTTGCACAGAGTTCTCCAATATGTTCAATGATGAACATGTATTATAACAATCCAGTTGATGTTTTGTAGATTTATTTGTTACAGTTATTTATTACAGTTCATGACATAAACATATTATAAGACTTTAGGCAACACCTTAGAACAACTTAAGACTTTCTACTTTAATTTCCAATTTCAGACTTAAGACTTTTTACTTTGATTTCCAATTAGAGACTAACTTATTAAAAACAAGAGAATAACAAATTAAGAAAAAGGGGCTGAACCCTTAACAACAATTAACCAATGAAATTACATGATATCATATTAAGAACAAAACTGTATAATCTTAACAGGAAATGAAGCCTATGGAATGTTTGGACAATGGCATATTTATGGCTTGATTAAATTATCTAAGAATGATGGATATGAAAACAATTTAAGACTTAGCAAGATGTAATTAAAAGTGTGTCAATAAGTATTGGCATGAAAATAATATAAATGTCTAGATTAAGATTGGTGTGATAAAACCATTTAAATGACATGATTAAACTGAGATAATTAAACTGTCTGAGTTTTGTTGACTATAATTTTGATATACTTTTATATAAAATTATTTGTTAAATAAGAAAATAAGAATTATTAAATTTAACTTACAGTTTATACTAAAACATAACTAACCCAATTACAAGAAATTACTGATTTGTATACCCTGTTACATATCCATCAAAATCAAGAGAGTATCCATTACGACAAGAACATGCCAAAATCCTTCCTAGAGCAGCAGGCTTTGGTCCCCAAAAACTGTGAGGGCCCTAAACTTTGACAACTTGTTCTGCTTACTTTCTGTGGTTAATTGCACTTATTTTTTTAATGATTTTACCATTTGATCTCAACCGGAGCTTTCCATTTGCCTTCCTGCTCTCTATTTGCCTTCTCAACTGCTTTTTGTCTAGGAGTAATTTTTGCCTCCAGGTATGTTTTGAAGTACATAAAAAGTTCATTGGTTTCTTCTTTATCCCATGTTTGGCGGTTAAATATTTTCCTCTTAGGCCTCACTTCGTCATCCATATCATCACTGACACTACCACCAACATTATCCTCTCCATTGTCATCAGTCAAATTTTGGAAGACACTGGCATCTCCTGGTAAGGATTCTTTGTCACTGTATATATACATACAGATGTTGTGAAGAAACACATAGAGAAGAGCTGGTTGCTGAGAAACTGTAAAATGTATGAAGGCTTGCTACTCTTACCTTTTTCCCGAGTAACTCAAGTTCTTCCCTTTCCAATAATTGTTTGTCTTCTTCCAGCTGCTTTAATTTTGTTTGCAAGAACAATTTCTCTTCACATTGTTCACTGTGATGCGGACGCTGTTCTGTCAGGTGCTCTGCAACACTGATACGTCTGGGGGTTCCAAATGGGGATCTTGTTTTCCGCTACCGTCAAATCCTCTCCTTTAATGATTTGTAGTTAATCGCTGATTTCACTCTACTTTTCCTCTCACTCATTGTGACAGTAAATAAGAAGTCTCATAAATGAATAATCAAATAATTTTCCCGCTCGCTACAAAACTGTAGTTGACGAAAGGACTCCCAAAATCCCTTCGGATCCTCACTAATTCTGCAAGCTTCTACGCTCCTATGATTTCATTATTCATTTTTAAAAACAATTAACCTTTACAAAGCTCCGAATTGAAGGTCACAATCAAGACCAATAAACTAACAAAAGGCTATCATTTCTATCAACTACAATACATAATTATACAAATATGTGTCAAACAAAACTGTGAAGAAAATTGCGCTGGTTAATGATTAAATATACTGTGAGTGTATGACTTATGGAAAACTATCTATGCGCAATTATACCTAAAGTAGTCGCGTAATGTAAGTCAGTTATCAATCATTAATTGAATAATTTTGTCATACACAAAATTTCACATATCGGTAACTATCAATACCCATACAATTCTGGGGTTGAACCGTCGACTTTTCTGGCATCTTGTACGGCAAATGTACTATGGAGATCATGTGATACTCCCCAGTGAGTCTCCGCTGGAGAGATTTTCAAGTAAACAAACAAATGTGCGTACTTTGCAACATACAATATCTATATATGTCGCAGTCTCTGAAATATTTTGCCCAAATGCACTGACCTTCGTTTCTGAGATAAACACGAGATAAACGCAATTAAGGTGACGTCATGTTTTCACATTAATTGCAACAGTTAGTTGCAACATTTCAGGAAGAGATTTTTGATTCAGTGGTGAGCAGAAGCAAAACAATTATCAGTATACATTGAGACAGCGCCATTTCTTAATGAAAAAAATAATATGCATTTATTTGTAAAATATGATTGTATCTTAAAACGTAGTTGCTGCATTAAATTTATGAAACTCAGAAATTTTTGTGGATGTAGTCTTGATGACCAAAATAAAGTGCTTCTCTGTGTGTGCCCAAAAAGTATATCTGGTTGCTAATGCTAGTTTGTGTCATTCCTTAGTCTGCATCCTGGAAAAATTAGTTCAGGTGGCGTATGAGAGGTAGCCATCTTGACCTTTCGAATGCTTGAACCCACAACTTTGACATATAATGAAACGGTTGATTCAAAATGTCATTTTGAATTACTTAAGCGCATGTAATACAATTTGTCAACATTTTTTTCTATTTCCAAGTGTCCCGTCCTTTTAGGAGATTTTGTCCTAAATTATGAATATATATTGCTTATATCAAAATGCTTTATTATTGATCTAAATATACAGTTGGACCTCATTCATTGGAATTCATTGGGTCTTAAAGTTTATTTCGAATAATACTTGGTTTCCATTTGCTCCTTTCAATTTGACATGCGTAAGAAGATACAACCATACCTTATTTCTGATGATACTGAGTATTTGGATTCGGTTGTCCAATAAATGAAGTTCAACTGTATTTGCATTTAAGTGTTGCTTAACATGAAATACCTTGGGCCATCCTTAAAAAATAGTTTGTTTGCTGTTACGTGACCGACTCATGAAAAATGCAGCAACTAAATTTGTTTCTCAGGTTCATCGATTTATTGATCTTTTAGCCATTACAGTACTAAACTAACCTACCCACTGTTAAAATTCTAGATTGTGTGACAGCAAACAATTTTTTAAGGATGGCCTATTGTTGCCCATTTTAAATAACATTAAAAATTATGCTCTTTATAATTAGTGTTGTATTTACTTGATTACTTGATTTATGTTATACATTGTCATACATTCATATATACTCATACATATAAATGCTATTTGTGATTCATTGATGTATGTATAATCTGTATTTTCGATTGAATTTTTTACATTTCTTTACATTACACATTAACACTGCAATTTTTGATGTGCTGAGTTATTTATTGTTATACTTTTAATCATTATATTGTTTGTGATTTACATATATTTATTATTTTCTTGCCTAATTGTTTTGTGTTTTTATGTCTTTTTTGAATTGCATAAAAATTACTTGTTTATGTACTTGAAATGCTCTTAAATGTGTTAGTATGTTGACACTTGCTTTGTAAAAGTTGTAGTGTTTATAATCTCAGTATGATCTCTTGGAATTATTCCATTTTGTCAGTTGTCAGTATACACGTCAGCTGTCCAGGGCTACCCTCTCTTGAGCAACAACCCCTCATTAAAAAACAACATGATCAGTTTTCATTCAGTGAACATTTACTATCAACTTAAACTCTCTTGAGCAACAACCTCTCACCAACAACAGCTGATTTGCATCTCCCAAAGTGGCATTTATTAACTGAGTTTACATTGTGTTCTGCATAATGTGAACTTACTTTGCCTAATTGCACTTGTAATGTGGCAGAAAACTATGGCACGCCAAATCTGCATAAACTCAAATATTTGAAGAGATCTCTATCATTATATAATTATTGCTTGTAACAATTCATTTGTTGCTCTCACCAATTGAATTAGAGAGTGCTCATTTCTACTGTATGTAACCTGTTTTGTATGTAGCTATGGTGTTCCATACAAAACAGGTTACATACAGTAGAAATGAGCATACTCCGTGTTGCTGATTTATTATGTTGTGAATATAAATACTGAGTTAAATTGTCAGGACAATGAGACCAATTCCATTAAAAGAATTATCAGACCCAGTAAAAATATGCCGGTCATGTCGGTTGGACCGACGACTTTGGGAAGTCTGAGATTGGTTGTTGATCAAGAGAGAGCTTCTATGGAGAGGTCGCACTTAAACTGCTGTTGTATATTATTTTTCAAGCATGTATTAGAACTGTTTTATAAAGGTGTTGTCCATGATATTGTATTGTGTATCAAATTGTTATTATTTTTATTGATTAATATATATTATTTAATTTATTAAGAATTAGTACAATTAGTATACTTGTTAAACTTTATAATAAAATATTAGATCTACCTTTTTTTGTCAAAAAATGATGTTTCATTTGTGCCATGAAGTCATGCAAAAATAAATACATCCAGATTTGTGTCATAATATTTTACTACAACCATATATGTCATTTTTCAAGCTTATGCCTTATATTTGTGCTATTGTCAATTGAAAATTGTAATTTTGTTAAGTTTATGCCTTATATTTGTGCTATTGTCAATTGAAAATTGTAATTTTGTTAAGCTTATGCTATGCATAAGTATGTGAGTTGTTAAATATTTAGCAGTGAAATTTGTCAGTTGTTATTCTAAGGCTATGTGCAAGTCAAAGCATCAATTGTTTTAGAGTAATTGTCCATTGTTTATTTAATGCCAGCAGAAGTGTTAATTGTCAAATGTATTAGATGAGTGATAATGCCATAATTTGTTCACAGAGATTCACAGTATATGTGGATAGGAATTTAAAGAGAGTGGATTTCCGCTATTTTGTCTTCATATATTGTCTCTGTGTTCCAGTTATAGTTTATAAAGGTTGATTCAGGAGTTTCCTCACCAGTCATGGGCTCTCAGATGCGAATTCGTCTGTATGAGATTGTCAATAGTCGAAGCTCTAAAATTCTTGCACCTTTGTATAAATATACTCATTTTTCTCTCATTTTTTGTCAGTTTTAATGTCCACAGTCCACACTATAGAAATCTACACAATATTTTGAATGAATATTTTGTTTCCCCGAGTCAACAGAAGTCACTCGCGATTGAATTTCCATTTTTTGTTGAACTTGAAGGTGTTTGTCCATGATATTGTATTGTGTATCAAATTGTAATTATTTTTATTGATTCATTTATTAATTTAATTGATTAATAATTAGTACAAATAGTATACTTTTTAAACATTATAATTAAAATATTAGATCTACCTTTTCTTGTCAAAAAATGATGTTTCATTTGTGCCATGAAGTCATGCAAAAATAAATAAATCCATATTTGTGTCATAATATTTTACTAGAACCATATACATCATTTTTCAAGCTTATGCCTTATATTTGTGCTATTGTCAATTGATAATTGTAATTTTGTTAAGTTTATGCTATGCATAAGTATGCGAGTTGTTAAATATGTAGTAGTGATATTTGTCAGTTGTTATTCTAAGGCTATGTGTAAGTCAAAGCATCAATTGTTTTAGAGTAATTGTCCATTGTTTATCTAATGCCAGCAGAAGTGTTAATTGTCAAATGTATTAGAAGAGTGATAATGCCATATACATGTAGTTATAATCATTGCTGCATTGTGTTCTTTTTTATACATACTTACTTATAACTGTTATCATATGGTATTTGCCTTGTAATTTGTAACTATTTATGGATCCAATTAAGTTTAACTTCTTCATGGACAGACAGACCTCACCCCACTGACCCTATACCCATCTTACCCTCCCTACCCTACCAACGTATTATGGGAACACCCCTGGTGGGCGGATCCGAAAAGAAGAGGTTATAATAGCCCTATGCAGAATTGGGCACACACGTCTTACACACTCCTGGCTGTTTGGCCGGGATGCTAGACTGGACTGCATTCCATGTAATACTCCTTTCACAGTACAACATTTTCTTGTCGACTGTGTTGACCTTCAACCAGTCCGTTCCCAATTTTTCAATACCACTGACATTAAAAGTCTCTTTGAGACTATCCAAGTTGAAAAAATTATAAGCTACATCAAAGAGATTGGCTTTTACAACAAACTATGGCTTTTACAACAAACTATGATAAATTTTTAATCCATACTTACATATATTACATTTACCGGTGAATGAGGATTGCCTCGCTCACCCTGGTACATAAAATATATTCTTACCCTAATGATCCCAATTTTTACCCACTATATTTACACCTATTTAACACATACAAGTATATGTCGTAACCCTTTTTAGTTTCACATGTTTTTTACATATGTTTTTTACATTCCTTGCGCGCTAAATGACCGAAGCTGTCGATGCGCCGTAAAACCACATATAAATAAATAAGTGGTGGGCGGTGGGCGTCGTCCACATGTTGCCCGCTTTCTAATTCAAAGAGTTTTCATTCGATATTTACCAAACTTGGTGAAAATGTTTTGGGCATAATATCTCGGCCAAGTTCGATAACCAGCCATATCGCTGTAGTCACTTGGGAGTTACCCCCTTTGATTGTAGAAATTACCTAAAATTTGTCTTGTTTTAACTGAGCTCTGACTTATGACGGGCATATTTTGTGACAGTTTGCCACTCTTGTTTCATTATTTTATTGGTTTAGTTACAGCAAGAATCTTCACTTACATAAATTGTTGTATAGCAGCATTTTGCATTGAAAGGACATAAATTTGCTGAAATCTAAATATTGTGCTTTAAATAGTAATATCACCATGGCAACAGTTCTGTATCATTTATATAAAGGATTTAGGGAGGATGCAATAATAAAATAAATATTTACTGATACTTTCTGATTTATTTTGTTTACTTGACAAGCCAACTTAAAGTTGATATGACGAGTGAATCATACTTCACTGTTTCGTGCCTGACATTTGTTGTGATGTAATGTCATCTTGCTCCATCAAAACATTTTCATTGGAAAGCTGAAAATCGCCATGAAGCGCCATGTTTATTACCCTACCCCAATTGATGAATCGAGGCAGCGTTTTCAAAATTGGTTAAAATTTGTTCTGATGTTTATTCTTCTACTGGTTGATATTACAGAACATCAGGTCGCGTAAATATTATAAGGCAGGCTGCAAGAGAGGGAGGAGTGATATTAAGGTGCCAGGTCAGGGTTGGAGATATTAAGGTGCCAGGTCAGGGGTGGAGGTATTAAGGTACCAGGCCAGGGTTGGAGATATTAAGGTGCAAGGCCAGGGGTGAAGATATTAAGGTGCCAGGCCAGGGTTGGTGATATTAAGGTGCCAGGCCAGGGGTGAAGATATTAAGGTGCCATGTCAGGGTTGGAGATATTAAGGTGCCAGGTCAGGGGTGGAGATATTAAGGTGCCATGTCAGGGTTGGAGATATTAAGGTGCCAGGCCAGGGGTGAAGATATTAAGGTGCCATGTCAGGGTTGGAGATATTAAGGTGCCAGGCCAGGGGTGAAGATATTAAGGAACCAGGTCAGGCATGGAGGTATTAAGGTTCCATGTCAGGGGTGGAGATATTAAGGTTCCATGTTAGGGGTGGAGATATTAAGGTGCCAGGCTAGGGGTGGAGGTATTAAGGTTCCATGTTAGGGGTGGAGATATTAAGGTGCCGGACTAGGGGTGGAGGTATTAAGGTTCCATGTTAGGGGTGGAGATATTAAGGTGCCAGGCTAGTGGTGGAGGTATTAAGGTTACATGTCAAGGGTGGAGATATTTAGGTGCCATGTCAGGGGTGGAGGTATTAAGGTTCCATGTCAGGGGTGGAGATATTAAGGTGCCAGGCCAGGGGTGAAGATATTAAGGTTACATGTCAAGGGTGGAGATATTTAGGTGCCATGTCAGGGGTGGAGGTATTTAGGAGCCAGGTCAGGGGTGGAGGTATTAAGGTGCCATGTCAGGGTGGAGGTATTAAGGTGCCATGTCAGGGTGGAGATATTAAGGTGCCATGTCAGGGTGGAGGTATTAAGGTGCCATGTCAGGGTGGAGGTATTAAGGTGCCATGTCAGGGTGGAGGTATTAAGGTGCCATGTCAGGGTGGAGGTATTAAGGTTCCATGTCAGGGTGGAGGTATTAAGGTTCCATGTCAGGGTGGAGGTATTAAGGTGCCATGTCAGGGTGGAGGTATTAAGGTGCCATGTCAGGGTGGAGGTATTAAGGTGCCATGTCAGGGTGGAGGTATTAAGGTGCCATGTCAGGGTGGAGGTATTAAGGTTCCATGTCAGGGTGGAGGTATTAAGGTGCCATGTCAGGGTGGAGGTATTAAGGTGCCATGTCAGGGTGGAGGTATTAAGGTTCCATGTCAGGGTGGAGGTATTAAGGTGCCATGTCAGGGTGGAGATATTTAGGTGCCATGTCAGGGTTGAGGTATTAAGGTGCCATGTCAGGGTGGAGGTATTAAGGTGCCATGTCAGGGTGGAGGTATTAAGGTGCCAGGCTAGGGGTGGAGGTATTAAGGTGCCATGTCAGGGTGGAGGTATTAAGGTGCCAGGCTAGGGGTGGAGGTATTAAGGTGCCAGGCCAGGTGAGGATATATTTAGGTGAGAGGCTACGGTTGGAGATATTAAGGTGCCAGGCTAGGTGGAGAGATATTAAGGTGCCAGGCTAGGTGGAGAGATATTAAGGTGCCAGTCTAGGTGGAGAGATATTGAGGTGCCAGTTTAGGTGGTGAGATATTGAGGTGCCAGTCTAGGTGGTGAGATATTAAGGTGCGAGTCTAGGTGGAGAGATACTAGTGTGCCAGTCTAGGTGGAGAGAAATTAAGGTTCCAGTCTAGGTGGAGAGATATTATGGTTCCAGGCTAGGTGGAGAGATGTTAAGGTTCCAGGCTAGATGGAGAGATATTAAGGTTCCATGCTAGGTGGAGAGATATTAAGGTTCAAGGCTGGGTGGAGAGATATTAAGGTTCCAGTCTAGGTGGAGAGATATTAAGGTGCCAGGCTAGGTGGAGAGATAGTAAGGTTCCAGGCTAGGTGGAGAGATATTAAGGTTCCAGGCTGGGTGGAGAGATAGTAAGGTGCCAGGCTAGGTGGAGAGATATTAAGGTTCAAGGCTGGGTGGAGAGATATTAAGGTTCCAGTCTAGGTGGAGAGATATTAAGGTGCCAGGCTAGGTGGAGAGATAGTAAGGTTCCAGGCTAGGTGGAGAGATATATTTATTAATACAATTAGGTAGGGAATATTGGTTATAAGAAGAAAAATAGATAATATAATATTTATTCAAATACAATGTCAAATGACAATGTAATTATAAAAAATATAAAGCAATACGTACAATGTAATTATCACAGGCAGAAGAGTTGTTTCACAGAAAACACGCCAATCAAATTAGACACCAGTTCAATTACAAGCAAAAAGAAACATTTCATAAACTTAAAGGGGAGTTAACTCTATAGTCACTGTCTATTGGAAAGGGAGACAACCACAATAATAACAAGAGCGCATACCATCGCAAAATACGGCCGTCATAATTTTTTGTCACTAGAGTTTAAAATAAAGCAGTGTAAAAATACTCATCTCCTATGACTCCACCTTTAGTGACATATGTTTGAACTTGACTTGATCCATTTGCATAGAATAAACCTAAGTACCTTGGGAAAAAGATTCCAACAACTGATTTCGAAATAAAATAATAAAAAATGCCCTCTCATGACCAATTCTGGTGAAGATTGGATAAAGAATTCTATAGTTATTGATCAGAAAAGACCAATTTTTGATAAGTTCTCTAATTAAAGGGCATTAACTCTGGAATGACCAGTGCGATATGGCTGGTTATCGAACTTGATCACGATATTATGCCAATACACATTCTGAACAAGTCTAGTGAACATTGGACAAAGAATACTTAAGTTATTGATCGGACAACATGCTGGACGCCGCCCGCCCAACCGCCGCATGTGAAACTATAATACATCCCGTTCTTCCAACGGGCGTATAAAAAAGTATTTTAAATAAAGATTTATACACATGATGCCTTTTGATCATTAATTCAGATCATACGATTTTTTATCCGTAATATGTCGGAAGCCGTAGTTCACATTTCAGTTGACTTTCTATAATATAAGAGAGGAAATACGTTGCTACAGGGATCGCCACATCCATAAGACCAGTGGCTCCCCACACAAACCTCCGGGAAAACAACAATCAATAAAACATAAGACACTTGAGGAGATTCAAGGGTACATACGTAAGGGAACAGAGGCGCAAAGAAATGATGCGTTTGAGAGAAAACTGTTTGAACAAGGTAGAGGAAAGATTTTGTCGATAACCACGTCCGAAATACACTAAATAGGATGGTTGTTAATTTGCAAACGAAAAACAATGGTCATGTTGGGTTTCCCTGACGTACTCCAATTTGAAGTTGTTATTAGATTTAAATTATTTTACCATTAAATGTAGGTGGCATTCAGTTTTATCAAAATTATCCCAAATATATTCGTTTTTGATAGATTATTAGCAAATGCTATCAATATCACTCGCCAATGGCGCAAGAAATCTCAATCTACAGTCAAAATGATAATTATTATTTATTATGCTGATCAATATGGCAACTAGTACTGTTGATTATCTCCCTTGACAACAACGTGGACATTCTACAACAGCCACTAATATATTACGATCATTAGTGAGGGATCACGAACGCGCTATCAGACTCTTTTAATCATGCAGATCATCATTAACTTGGATTTGCAACATTGACATTTTGACGCGTTGTCGCATTTATTGATTCCCTTTCTTAAATTTATAGTTAAGTAATTTAAAAGAAGTGAAATATCATGCCAAGTACCTAAGCTATACTTGTTGTAAATTTCAATAACATCAGACCATTATTTACTGTGATATGGACATCTGTATATGTGCACACTTATAAGTTGTGTTAAGTGTATACACATGAATTGAGTGTTAAGTGTATACACATGAATTGACTAAGTAGGAAGTAACTTATCATTAAAAGCAATTTGCCACTACGTACATAACAGACACATTGTGTATAATCCAGCACAAAGGAACAAGCAGCCTTATACTGACCTTGCTCCCGACGCGTAAAAACCGGGCGGTAAATTATACGTCGGAAATTTATGTGTCGGAAAAAATCGGCCACAAAATTACCGCACGGTAACTTTTACCAATTTTTCAATGTTAATACATAATAAATTTGCGAACATTTTGTTTTTATGGATTTATTCACATATTTCTATTAGGTTAATACTATTCAACAATGGTTATTTCATGAACAAACACGGTGACCGATCGTTTTTATTCAAGATTTGAATTTATCATTTGTCTACCAATGTGCGTAGAATTCACAGGACAAATGTCCGTCAGAATAATGCGAGTAACGCCGTAAATGAAAGCAAATTTTAATTGACTTTAGGTAAAGAAATCTTACCTTTGAGTAAATAATTTCAGATATTGTAATTCGATTAACAGAAATTATTTTGTTACGGAAATTGCAGGGTGTACGGTAGGTGTTATGGGGACGGGAAATAAATCGCCTTTCTCGTGCTCTTAGCGTACTGGCTTGTATAACTACACGCAAAATCCGGTTGTTTTAAAATATCGAACCAATTATTTGTCGAGTGAAGACGTGTACACATCAGCGATTCTTACACAATGAGATATGTCGCAGCGTGTTGGAATCAAGTGGTGGACAATCTGAAGAATATTTTCAAGAGCAAGATTAAAGTTTGTTAGACGTACATGCAGAAATGGAATGGGTTGCAGAAACAACACGAAAAAGGTAAGACTTGATAATTGCATAACGCTTAAAAATATTTCACTTTTAACGATGAATGTGATGATATTTTGGACAATATTGGGAAGAATTCTTACCCATGTTATTCTGTGGTCGCTGAATGCAAATTTATTACATTTGTTCTGTCCTACCGTTTGGTCTATACTCGGTTCTCCATTATTTTACAAAATAATTAAGACCTTTTGTAAAATTTATGAGATTTAGTGTTTCTCGATGATGGATGGGTATTAAGGTTCATGCTAAGCGGATTTTGCATATTACAATTCACTGATTTTTTAAGTAAAATAACAATGCAATATGGATTATTATATATCTAAATGTACGTCTGAATGAGCAGATACAGATAGATCATTTGTTATTGACAAATGATGTAATTTTTAAAAACAAAAATACTTAAAATGTTCAGACTTTTTGTAAAAAAATAACAACTTATTAAATAATTTCAACTATTCCTTTTTTTGATCAATAAAACACTATTCTAGGTGATAGAGACAAAAGAAAGTCTAAAACACTTGGATTAACTCTTAAATGTCAACAAACAAAAATGGCGGCGCCCAGTGACATCATTTGAACAAGTTTGACATCAAATTTCTACTTTGTTGACAAAATCTAGAATAAATAAGTTCTCGTACCATCTTACTATGATAATGGATAATAATGTTGGTATGATATTAAACTGAAAATTATTTCGGATTACAAGTTGGATATATTTTTAGTGAAGGACCCTTTTTTACCTGAAATGTCACATAATTTTGGCCTATACAGCTATGGTAGTGCACAAAGGCATATATTAAACACCCAATTTATTCTGGTTACTCTTATAATTTATATTATGCAACTGATTTGAGTTAGAATGTATTGAATTCCCAGAAATTTGTGTTGCATTATTTCTAGCAATTGCAATGCCAATCCGCTTGACATGAACCTTAACCTGTAATGATGATGTTTCGATCAGGAATGTCTCATTGTTCTTATATAAACCTTCTAAATATAGAAGTAGCTTCATCTCTGCTTTGACCTAGACTTTTCTACATTGTATTAGATGTTTGAATGTTTCAACGTTTGAAAGTTATCAATTGCAAAGTAATCTTATCGAAGTTTGTTAGTAACTCTACAATTGTACATAGGTGGTTAAATGATCATTTATTGATTTATTGTTTGTTATGTATTGTATTATTTTTGTGTATGGACCGGAGGCCATTTATACGATATATATTTGAATTGGTTATGCCTTAGTGTCTGTATTTTGTAAAAGAAATCAACATACCACTACATACAGTCCTTTTTATGTGATGAAACTGTTATGTTGCACATACCAAGCACAATATATCATGACTTATAATTATAAATACCATTGACAGTCCTATTTGTCGTTACATCAGGTATTACAGTTTCGCTTACGATCCTTATTATTTCAAAGGCACCTTACCCAACCACACCTCTTAAGCCAATACAACTTTGATTGCCTTAGGTACCCGTTATTGTCTTGTTGTTAATTCTATCATTCCAATAGGCAATATAGGCATATTCTGAAAGTTATCGTTTCATAATATAAATGTAAGATGGTCAGAATGATCTGATAACGTTGTCATTCTCATAACAGTCTTGACCGGCGTTGGTTGTTTTGTTTATTAAATTATTCATCACAATGGTTATGAAGTTGAAATTTAGAGAGAATGTACACGATACATGGTCGGTCCAATGGCCTTACACAGTAAATATCTAACGTTAAACTATTAAAGAAATTATGGACCAGATATGTGAAAACTTCAAGCTGCCCTTCCTGTATCAAAGTTAGTTACTATTGAGATAGGAAAACAAAGTGGATTGGCATAAAGAGATGTTGTCACTATTTGAAAGAAGAAGGGTTAAATATTCGTCTATCGAAATTGCATCACAACCCACGCATGAAACATTATGACAATAGTGTAGGTAATTCTTGGAGAACTCACTTATAATTTATGGCAATGTTCAGACAATGGCTGAATGAGTAAAATATCCAAAATTTCGTTGTCTGAAAATGTAGATTCTAAAGCTTTTGTATTACATTTTTTGCATTGTTGGAAATACGAATCCGTGATAGATACTTCTGCATGTTTGTATACATGTGTGTCCTGTAAAGTTGGTTCAGGCTCAACTAGTTTTGCGTTTATATCTTTACTGGATACACAATATTTTTTGTGCATCCTTGTATTTATTCTTTGCATTTGTAAATTTGAAATGAACTTTTCTAGCAATAAATAATGTTATCCGTACAGAAATCAAATTAATAACAGTATATCTGGTAAGACTTTATAAAGATATCACCTCAAAGCTTTACATTGTACACGTTAAAGACACAGGATCACTTCTAGTTGTAGGATGTTTTCTGTATAGTGCACTATCCCCAAAAATATAATATAACTGAGGCAAAAGGTTTGTATATATATTAGGTATTGTAAAACATTTATATGTTGTTATACTTAGTTGCTTCATAATGATTATACTGAAGTCTATATGTTGCTTTCATTTTATTGTCAGATTTTACTGTTTTATCAACAATGGAATCCAATATACAACCTAACTATACTTGTATCTGGTTGCAATCCAGCAAGACTACATTGAAGTCTCTCTCACATGACCTCTCCAGGATTTTAGGTACGATCGTATTCATATGACAGTGTGGATTGGTTCTATACAGCAGGTAACTGGAATGTTTATGATTATACAGTTTCAGACAAAAGTTATATCAAATTATTTTTCTCCAATTCCAAACTTGGGAGCTAAACTGTGAATACAATATCTGATAATTTGTAAAATATTATTCTAATTGTACAGCAGTTGTTGATGAGATACCTCCTGGGTACCAGACTAGGGTAATATATTGCACCAGAATAAAAGGCAAGGAACTCCTATTGTCCTATGATTGCTTTTATCTTACAGTGTGAGTTTAGTTGTCTGCACTCTGTTTTTACAACCCTGGTCTGGATTTTAATGAAATTTGATAGGAATGGATAATATAAAACGTAGGTGAGCCTATTTTCAGCATTTTCAATTTGGAACTAAATTGTAGATTTGCTATTCTTTTTGTCATGCTTACCGTTTGCTATTTTTCCGCCCAATCAGTTACGTTACGAATGAGATACTTCATTCAAATATGGTACATTGGAACGAAATATGAAAACAAAGGTTGAGGATGCTTAGAGGTCGCTGCTACTCAGCCCTTCCCAAATGAAAATGTTTTTTTTACCAAAACTGTTTTTTTCAGGGAATTTACTAAATGTGGGTTTTAAGCGTGTCTTTTTATAAATAAGTGAGTGGAAAGTTGGTTCAAACCCGCTTAAACCAAGTTACCAAGAAATGGGTTTTAAGCGGGTTTTTAACTCGTTTCTATGAAAAAAATAGGTGTTTATGTCTAAAAACTCGCGTTTGCTCACATTTAGCTAAAAAACTACTTTAAATTGGAGAAGTGTGTTAAAAAACCCACATTAATTCACTTAGTTGGTTAAAATGATGTTTTTGTAGTTTTTTTTCTTCTGGAAAACCCATATTTTGCCTAGTAAAAACCTGCTTTTAACCCGGTGCCAACGTGTTTAACTCGATTTAAACCCAGTTTGCTCACTTATTTTGGAAGGGTGTATGCCGGACAACATTGTAAAACATTTATATATTGTTATACGTAGTTGTCTCATACTCATTATACTGAAGTCTTTATGTTGCTTTCATTTTATTGTCAGATTTTACATGGGTGACTGTTTTATCAACAATGGAATCCAATATACATCCTAACTATACCTGTATCTGGCTGCAATCCAGCCAAACTACATCGAAGTCTCTCTCACATGACCTCTCCCGGATTTGAGGTACAATCGTATTCATATGACAGTGTGGATTGGTTCTATACAGCAGGTAACTGGAATGTTTATGATTATACGGTTTCAGACAAAAGTTATATCAAATAATGTTTCTCCAATTACCAAATTGGGGACTTATCTGTGAACACAATATCTGATAATTTGTAAAATAATATTCTAATTGTACAGTAGTTGTTGATGAGATACCTCCTGGGTACCAGAATAGGGGATTATATTGCACCAGAATGAAAGGCAAGGAACTCCTTTTGTCCTATGATTGCTTTTATACAGTGTGAGTTTAGTTGTCTGCACTCTGTTTTTACAACCCTGGTCTGGATTTTAATGAAATTTGATAGGAATGGATAATATAAAACGTAGGTGAGCCTATTTTCAGCATATTCTTTTTGTCATGCTTACCGTTTGCTATTTTTCCGCCCAATCAGTTACGTTACGAATGAGATGTTTCATTCAAATATGGTACATTGGAACGAAATATGAAAACAAAAGTTGAGGATGCTTAGAGGTCGCTGCTACTCAGCCCTTCCCAAATGAAAATGTCTTTTTTACCAAAACTGTTTTTTTCTGGGAATTTACTAAATGTGGGTTTTAAGCTGTCTTTTTATAAATAAGTGAGTTGAAAGTTGGTTAAAAAAACAGGAAAAAACAGGTTTTTATGCCTAAAAATTCGCGCTTGCTCAAATTTAGCTAAAAATCTACTTTGGAGAAGTGTGTTAAAAAACCCACATTAACTCACTTAGTTGGTTAAAATGATGTTTTTGTAGTTTTTTTCTTCTGGAAAACCCACATTTTGCCTAGTAAAAACCTGCTTTTAACCCGGTGCCACCGCGTTTAACTCGATTTAAACCCAGTTTTGCTCACTTATTTTGGAAGGGTGTATTCCGGACAACATTGTATCCATTAGCCAGCGTACGCTTTTCATTTACATGCGTACCTACCAACCAACCATTAAGTTATAAGCTAATACAGAAGACTCGCTAGCTTTGTTTAGTCATATTAAGATTTAGCATTTGTGTAAGTTTGTATATACTTTGTACATGTCAAAACGCACCTTTCTTACCAATCATACTTCATTAAATTCATTTTTATTACTTTTGAAACCAATTTATTATGAAAATACTTGTCGATTGTCATGGAATTTAGCATACATGTTGCGTACACGTACAATAATAATATTTCAAGTTATTTTCTTGCATTCTAAAAGTCAATCAATGAAAATTTAGAAATCCCACAATGTGCGTTATTAAACGTACTGAGTTTATATTATGTAAATATTAATACTACTTATCTATCAAAGAATTGCATATGTGTCTATATAGTGTACTACGTGTTTTTTTCACATGTTTGTACCTGTAATAATTGTAAAAGTAATTTTAGTGTGTTTTAAACTCATTTTGATATGAAAATACCCGTTGACTAAAAGAAAAGTTAGCATTTATCATTGCGTAAAATGAAACAATATCATGTTAAGTTCTTATCTTGCATCCCTATATTATATTTTATGGCGTTTTTAAATGAACCGAGTATATATTTTTATTCACACTCACATCTCCAAGTAAATGCACACACATATTAGTCGCTTATTTAACATTGAGGTCAATTTAACCCAATACTCAATTACCACTGTCAGTTGCAAAAGATACATTTTAGTTGCGATTTGAGCGTTCAGTTTATTTGATTTTGCATGATGAAAATCTATTTTGCTCACCCATAACCGAATCAGGTTGTCAGAATAAGAAAACATTGAAAATCTTTTTGTGCATCCTTGCATTTATTCTTTGCATTTGTAAATTTGAAATGAATTTTTCTAGCAATAAATAATGTTATCCGAACAGAAATCAAATTAGTAACAGTATATCTGGTATGACTTTATAGAGATATCACCTCAAAGAATGTTTTCTGTATATCGCACTATCCCCAAAAATATAATATAACTGCGGCAAAAGGTTTGTATGTATATATTAGATGTTGTAAAGCATTATTATGTTGTTATAGTTGCCTCATAACAATTATACTGAAGTCTATATGTTGCTTTCATTTTATTGTCAGATTTTACATGGGTGACTGTTTTATCAACAATGGAATCCAATATACATCCTAACTATACTTGTATCTGGTTGCAATCCAGCCGAACTACATTGAAGTCTCTCTCGCATGACCTCTCCAGGATTTGAGATACACTCGTATTCATATGACAGTGTGGATTGGTTCTATACAGCAGGTAACTGGAATAGTTATGATTATACAGTTTAAGACAAAAGTTATATCAAATTATTTTTCTCCAATTCCCAACTTAGGAGCTAAACTGTGAATACAATATCTGATATTTTATAAAATATAAATACAGTAGTTGTTGATGAGATACTCCTCCAAGAATAGTACCTTTTACATCTCCATAAAGGTGCTTGAAATATTGATGTGCAAAATAAATCTGTGTATATGATTTAAGAGTCCTAATGTTCAGGCCCACCCTCAGCAAGCCGGTTACGCCAGGAATTTTCTAAGAAAACCACGCAATACCCGATCATTCCAAACAGCCTTAACACATGATTTCCTGCTCTGTGGTTGCAGCCAACGTTAAGGCCAGGAACCAAATTTTAAGAAAGCTTAAATGTCAATGGCTAACCATTGAAATGTTATCAAGTTAGCTCAATCATCACCAATTCTCGGGTAATATATAGCCTGGGTTACCTGCCCTTGCCATTTCATTATCGGTACTTTTATGTGCAGAGTACGCTGGGTACCAGACTAGGGTAATATATTGCACCAGAATGAAAGGCAAGGAACTCCCTATTGTCCAATGATTGTTTTTATCTTACAGTGACTTCAGTTGTCTGCACTCTTGTTTTGACAACCCTGGTCAGGATTTTAACGAAATTTAATAGGAATGGATAATATAAAACGAAGGTGAGCCTATTTTCAGCATATTCAATTTGGAACTAAATTGTAGAGTTGCTATCCTTTTTGTCATGCTTACCGTTTGCTATTTTTCCGCCAAATAAGTTACGTTACGAATGAAAAATTTCATTTAAATATGGTACATTGGAACGAAATATGAAAACAAAGGTTGAGGATGCTTAGAGGTCGCTTCTACTCAGCCCTTCCCAAATGAAATGTTTTTTTTTACCCAAACTGGTTTGTTTTTTCTGGGAATTTACTAAAAAGTGTTTTTTTTGCTGGTTTTTTTTACAAAAATGTGGGTTTTAAGCGAGTCTTTTCAGAAATAAGTGAGTTTAAAATTGGTTCAAACCCCGCTTAAATCAAGTTACCAAGAAGTGGGTTTTAAGCGGGTTTTTAACTCGCTTCTCGGGAAAAAATAGGGTTTTATGCCTAAAAACTCGCGTTTGCTCACATTTAGCTAAAAAAACTACTTTGGAGAAGTGTGTTAAAAAACCCACATTAATTCACTAAGTTGGTTAAAACTATGTTTTTGTAGGTATTTTCTTCTCGAAAACCCATATTTTGCCTAGAAAAAACCTGCTTTTAACCCGGTGCCACCGTGTTTAACTCGATTTAAACCCAGTTTTGCTCACTTATTTGGGAAGGGTGTATGCCGGACAACATTGTATTCATTAGACAGCGTACACTTTCCTTTACATGCGTAAACCAACCATTAAGTTACAAGCTAATCCTGAAGACTCACTAGCTTGTTTTAGTTATATTAAGATTTAGCATTTCTGTTTCAAGTTTGTATATACTCAGTACATGTAAAAACGCACATTTCTTACCAACCATACTTCATTAAATTCAATTTTATTACTTTGAAACCAATTTATTATGAAAATACTTGTCGATTATTATGGAATTTAGCATACATGTTGCGTACACGTACAATAATAATATTTCAAGTTATTTTCTTGCATTCTAAAAGTCAAACAATGAAAATTTAGAAATGCCACAATGTGCGTTATTAAACTTACTAAGTTTATATTATGTAAATATTAATACTACTTATCTATCAAAGAATTGCATATGTGTCTATATAGTGTACTACGTGTTTTTTTTCACATTTTTGTACCTGTAATAATTGTCTTTTAAAAGTAATTTTAGTGTGTTTTAAACTCATTTTGATATGAAAATACCCGTTGACTAAAAGAAAAGTTAGCATTTATCATTGCGTAAAATGAAACAATATCATGTTAAGTTCTTATCTTGCATCCCTATGTAAGTTCATGACATATGAAAAATATTTTATGGCGTTTTTAAATGAACCGAGTATATATTTTTATTCACACTCACATCTCCAAGTAAATGCACACAAATATTAGTCGCTTATTTAACAGTGGTCCATTTAACCCAACACTCAATTACGACTGTCAGTTGCAAAAGAGAAATTTTAGTTGCGATTTGAGCGTTCAGTTTATTTGATTTTGCATGGTGAAAATCTACTTTGCTCACCCATAACCGAATCAGGTTGTCACAATAAGAAAACATTGAAAATATTCTTTGCTACAAAAATAGAATAACTATTTACACATTTCTAGTTATTATGAACAATGTAACAGCACAACACAACTATGTACACATGTTTAGTTATTATGAGCAATGTAACTTTGCTGAGTATATGATATAAACTAACTTCTGTTCCTTAGAATTGCTACAATGTGTATTTTTTTATTAATTACAGGTCGATACTCCACGAGACACAAATGTTGGAGCAAACTTTGCAGGAACCATCTTAGGTTGAGCGCTGCTTAAAATCGTGACATTCTGATACATGCGATACTCTGCAAAGTATTGATACTCCAATAGACCAAGTTCTCGGTGTGACAATTAACTCATGTGGTACTGTGAGTACAACAGGTTCTTCTGTTGCAGTTTATTCTATAATTAGGCATGTTCTGGGTGAGAAGTTTTCTCTAGAGCATCAGACACACAGACACTTGATTTCAACAAGTTGTGTTCTAGTGATAAGTGCAAAGACAAGACATGTTTGTAATAGTTATACTCAAATATGTAATATTCCATCATGCAATATGATAGCCTACTAGCATAACTGTGAAAAATGTTTTATGGCAGTAGGTATGACGGGGTACTTTTTTCCTCGTTGTATCAGTTTAGATTCAAATAGGCACACTCCGGATATGCTATTGACACTACGTATGCTATTACCATCATGTATATTGGTATGCTATTACCATCATGTATATTGTGTATCATAGTAGCTCAACCCGTCTAAAGGACATGAGAGCTATTGGGATCATATGGCATATGTCTGTCGATCTGTCCGTCATCAACTTCTCCTAAAGTATTCTGTGAATTTAACCAAATTTCCCACGAAACCATCCACAATTAGTCATGAATCAATAATCTGCAAATGCGGACAGAGTAGCAACGCCTTGGCAACGTGTATATTAAGCTGGAAAATAATGTGATTGTCGATTTTTACAGGTGATTTAAAACAAAAATAGTTCAGTGTTTCAGTTTCTTCATTAATCATGATGTCTTTGAATATTGAATACCTTGAAGACAATTTAGGTACTTAAAATTACTTAGTTTGAGTAATAATTAGCTGTAAAATGTATTCATATGATTTGGTACATTAAAAATACACGCGGCTAATATATTATCAGGCGTCATGTAATTAATTACATATCGATAAACGAAAAGACCGTGGCACAAAGGTTACTTCATGAACACTGATAAACCTTTAAATATCCATGAATACTTTACTATTATAGTCGCAGAAACATCGTTCAAAAATTGTATGATTATGAATTAGAAATTATCACAGAATGAAAATATTTTATTACGATTGCTCGAGTATCACATTATATACCAGCTTAAAAGATATATTGTCCTGTTGCTACCGTCATTGGTGAGTGGTTTATCTCCCAGACACAGACATAGAATAGTATTTTGCTTCAAACAACTTTTACAGAGTTAAATTTGATCAAGAGCATCCTCTGTGGTGGTTGGGATTCAAAATGGTATTAATAATAAAATTGTTAGAGATTGATCCAAACAAATAGAGGATGCTTGCAGAATTGCATCGCATAGTTCTTGAAATGAAGTTGTCAAAACTAATTTTGTTTTGCTCTCGATCAATGTGTACAATTTTGAGCTATTAGAATCAAACTTGGTATAATTCTATATATAGTTCTGGACAAGTTGCAGCACGTATTCTCAACTGTGATATTAGCTAATGCAAAACTGTTGGGCGTGATTTTTTTGTTTGGTTTTTATTCACATGTATATTGTGATGCTTTAATTTTTGGGTTAAGAAGTCTTCGATTTTGAAATGTACATCAATGTATTCTTTTCATTTTACTGTATAGTCTTGATTTATTATTATCAATGTTTGGTTTTGTTAATGTTGTAAATAATTTGTATTGCTCAATTTGAGATGCTAGCCCGCAACATGTAGCGCTCCAGTACAAAGTATGCAGTACTTATTGGATTTTGGGTCCATTTCTGCCCAATTTTTTTTCTTTTTTTTTTAATTAATTCACTCCTGCTTTTACTTTCGTGTCATGATTTGTTATCTGTATAAATTGTGATGCTTTTATTATTGTGTTAAGAATCCTTGATTTATATACCTTGACTTTGTAAATGTTATCGATATTAATTCACTCCAGCTTTGCTGTTCATCATTTTACGTTCGCGTCTTGATTTGTTATTCTGATGATTTTATTATTGGTAAAGAATCCTTGATGTGCGTGTTTTACTTTGTCCTTGATTTGTATACCAATGCAATAAATATTTTTGGCTGTGTAAATGTCGTCGTTGTTTCCTTTGGTGATACAAAACTGACAAGCATGATTGTTTTTACTTTTATCAATATATGCAATTACAGAAACACCTGACTACATTGCTGTGTTATTCTGGTTGTTTGCCTTTCTTCACAGTACTACTGTCAGTCTGAAACAGAATATTGGAATCTATAAAGTACATTATTAATACCATGAAGAATGGTCAGATGTAGACTTACAAGCACATAACCTGATAAATGCGGTCGTATATGGATAACCATTACACACATGCTATTGTTACTTATATTTAATCGTACAAGGAAAATACCACACGTGACCTCTTTCCGCGGCAGAAATCACATTTAAAATTCAAAACATGGATGTGCACCTCATGCAAACGACAAATACTTTATGCGGGTGAAACATTGTCAAGCCATTAAGTTTGAATTCCTTTTCAAATCGGTAAGATTTTGGGGGGAAATACATGTTCAGCCTTTGGGTCACGAACCAATTTTGAATGCCTACTCATCAGGATTTTGCCAGCAAATTTGGTTTTATTCCATCCACCAATTAGTTGAGGAGATTAAGTCTTTTAAAGAATTGACAGACAGATAGATGAACGGATGCCACATGATTCCAGGTGTTTTGTCAGTAAATATTACCTTCAGATGCAACATGATTCCAAGTGTTTAAAGGTAATACTGACTGACAGATAGATGGACGGATGCCACATGCTTGCAGGTGTATAGAGGTAATACTGACTTACAGATAGGTGGATATATGGACGGATGACACATGAGTCCAGATGGATGGATAGACATCACATGATCCCAGCTTGTATTGTCAGACAGACAGGTAGATGAAAGTAAGCCACATGATCCCAGGAGTTGAAGGTAGTATTTACAAACAGATGGATGGACAGATGCCACATGAACAATGTTTATGTATTTAAATGCTAAGGACTCCTTGCCGTTGCGTTATTATCGCCAATGTTCATAGGACCAAACTGTCGTTAGCTTCCCAGTTACAGTCACCAACTTTGCACTATTATGTTGTAAATTTATTTCAAAAGAAAATAATTTGTTGAATACTCGCCTTCAAGTTATTGTTTCAATATCCCGTCAAGAATTATTGTTCTACGATCTGTGCCAGTATATCTGAAAGATGTAATGTTTTATTAATCAAATTTTAATTATGCATTTCTAATGTGTTTACACAATATCAACCAGCAATTACATCTATAAAAAGTAAGGAAATTATATAATTACTGACTATTATATTTATTCATAATGGCCGTCTTCTTTAGTTATGTAAATTGGGCAGGCATTTTACTCTGTTGAACTATGCCAAAACAATATGATCTAAAAAGTAAATTAAATGAAGTATTACATTAAATGTGTGGACTGAAAAGGAAATAGAGAGGCCTTAAAATATGTTCTGTGGACTTGATTTTAGTATATTGAAAATGACAATAAGTAATTGTAGTATGTGGTTTCTAATCAGTTGATGAATTTGAAATCAGGTTTGTGTGGCGACCATGTCAGAGTATTTGTGGTAAGTCCAAACAATTGTAGTATGTGGTTTCTAATCAGTTGATGACTTTGAAATCAGGTTTGTGTGGCGACCATGTCAGAGTATTTGTGGTAAGTCCAAACAATCGTAGTATGTGGTTTCTAATCAGTTGATGAATTTGAAATCAGGTTTGTGTGGCGACCATGTCAGAGTATTTGTGGTAACTCCAAACAATCGTAGTATGTGGTTTCTAATCAGTTGATGACTTTGAAATCAGGTTTGTGTGGCGACCATGTCAGAGTATTTGTGGTAAGTCCAAACAATCGTAGTATGTGGTTTCTAATCAGTTGATGACTTTGAAATCAGGTTTGTGTGGCGACCATGTCAGAGTATTTGTGGTAAGTCCAAACAATCGTAGTATGTGGTTTCTAATCAGTTGATGAATTTGAAATCAGGTTTGTGTGGCGACCATGTCAGAGTATTTGTGGTAAGTCCAAACAATCGTAGTATGTGGTTTCTAATCAGTTGATGAATTTGAAATCAGGTTTGTGTGGCGACCATGTCAGAGTATTTGTGGTAAGTCCAAACAATCGTAGTATGTGGTTTCTAATCAGTTGATAAATTTGAAATCAGGTTTGTGTGGCGACCATGTCAGAGTATTTGTGGTAAGTCCAAACAATCGTAGTATGTGGTTCCTAATCAGTTTATGAATTAATAAACAAGCCTTATTTCAAAACATTTATCCCTGTCCTACTATGCAATGATAGAGAAATAAAACACAGTGCTCAGTAGTAATGAAGGTATTTTTAGAGTCAGTTATTGTATCAAATATTATGTGTACCTAAAGTGAAATGAAGGGAATAGCTATATCCTATTAAGACTACCTAATAGTCCCATCATGCAACTGTACACTCATCAAGTAACTCAGGTTTGTGGCATGTAATGTTACAGGAACCACAATATTTATTTGTCTGACCAAATATGTGATTTCGTATGATAAAATGACGCTGCGTCATAGAATTTTATAATCATTTAATGAGCTTGTTGCAATTTTCGTATTTGTTGTAATCGACATGGCAATGTTTTCCATGGACTTTGTTATGATAAAATTGTCTAGGCAACCGACTAGATGTTTTTGTGGTCGTATATCAGTCTTCAGAATTACGCACTTGCCAGAAGCCCGCGACAAGTAAAATGGATAAGGTTAAAGCAGAGTTGTCATAGTTTACATAGAACTAGATCTGGTCATTGTCAGCTACCTGCGTATTGAAGCTATGTCACACACAGGTATAGTCAAGGCCAATGGAAAGACATAACAATGTGATTTTAACATATAAAAATATATAATTTCTTAAATGATATGAGAAAATTGTTTGTTTGATTTTCACAATTAATGGCCTTTTACTGCATACCACTACATTTCTATCATTTTATTCGAATGAAATTGAATCTACTTTCCTTTCATAGAATGCAGAACAAAATTACCTACACTAAACAGCAAATGAATGGATAATTAATTATATATTGACACTACCACGAATCATACAGCATATTATGAAATTATATCAAGTGAAAACAAACATGTACAAACATCTTAATCCAGAGAGACATGATGGTCCTGAATCGCTCACCTGATTACAATGATCGACTGTTGGAACAGGCTTTTGCAAACGATCTTCTAATCAGCATATTACAAAATCCATTAAAAACATATAGGGTAATTTGAACATCTTAAACTGAGAGTCACCAAAACCATTTAAACATACAGTAAAACCTCACTTAAAGAACACCTCAATAATAAGACCACCGCACTATTAATGACCACAATTTTCAATTCAACCTCGATATTAAGACCACCTCAGTAAGAAGACCAGTTTTCAAGGGTACCAATGGTGGCTTTTTTGTTGAGGTTTTACTGTAATAATTTCAAAATATCAAAAGAGATCAAGTTGTTACATGGAACGTCCCATATACAAGACAATGCCTCCCCACACAGAAACCTTGGAACACAACACTTTACAAAACATAAGGCACTGAGGAGATACAAGGGGAAACATATATGGGAATAGCGATGCAAGGAACGGTCTGGCCGACCACAAAAATAACAACCAAGGAGAAGATAGGGGAACAAGAGTGGAAATTTAATGGATGGATTAAATCAACGAACAAGTGAAGGAAGTCAGAGGTAATAGCTAATCGTTTGAGCAAAAACATCAAAGAACATTTGAAATTTTAAACAAAAAGAGGAGGTTGTACTGTATAACATTGTGATGTGATGAAAACTATCTGGTATAATGAAGCATTCTTACCAAGATGGTATACCAATTTTATCCGCAAGGAACTTCACATACAAATCCAAGTTGGACGTTGACTTTACATGTACATGTGTTCTCACCAGACCAGTCAAATTGTCGAACAAATTACTAGTTGGACATCTTAACTGTGAAAAGTGTTGTCCGCACTGGATATCAACAACTGTAATAAAAGAAAAACACACATGTCAAAGTAAAAAAGTACGGACGAAGATTACAGGATAGGTTGGAAAAGGAAATAATGACCACAAAACGACACATTTTGCCGAACAACATAGCATTACAATTGGGTGTGTATGTGATGTTTTGTTTAAATACCATTGAAAACATGACTTTTAACTTTATACAAAAGGCATCCTATATTGCATCACATACCAACAAGTAGGTGCGCTTACAAATCGGCACCCTATTGCGCACTCTGGATGACTGCTTCTAGTGTATCCAACCAGTGCTTGCACATAAATCAGGGATTATCAAAACCAAAGAAGAATGTAATTACTTAACGATATCGTAGAGTATAATACCGATTATTTTTATATACTACGTTCATATTAACTGTCGAGTTTAATTGCATTTAGTTATTTTGTGCAAAACTGTACCTTTAGAATTGAAATTCTGTGTCAAATGATAAAGTCACACCATCAATTATATAACTCGGATGAAAACCACCGCATAGCAGATCTGAAAGTAGAATGGTCACATACGAAGTTATTATACAACGGGTCTATCGTCTCTTCAAATACTGTAAATGTTAACTTAAAAATGGTTCAGACTTCATCAAATATTTCAACCGTAGAAAAAATACCTCCCACTACTGAAGAGTTACACCCAAATATACATAGACTCCAGTATAAGCATGTATCTATTGCGAATATGTACTACATGGCAACAGTCAGCCATCATTAAAGGTATGGTCAAGTAGTCTGCGTCTGAGGTAAATAAAATGGCTTAGCAGAATCGTGATTGGTCATTCTGCCTTCAGAAACAACTACAGTCAAACCTGTCTGTAAAGACCACCCATGGGAAGAGCAAAATGTGGTATTTTTTACAGGTGGTCTCTATTAACAGATTAAATATCATTGAAAATGGTCTGATGGGAGATAAAATTAGTGGTCTTTGCATACAGGTTTTGCAATAGTGGTCTTTGTTTACAGGTGGTCTCTATTAACAGATTAAATATCATTGAAAATGGTCTGATGGGAGATAAAATTGGTGGTCTTTGTAGACAGGTTTTGCAAAAGTGGTCTTTGTTTGCAGGTGGTCTTTAACACAGGTTTGAATGTAATCAGATTCATGAGATTTGAGACTGGCATTCAATTTTGAACTGATAACCTCTGACACTGAATAGTTTAGTAAAGCCAACATTCTTTCAGCATATAAGTCAAAGGTAAAACTTCGAGGGCCATAATCCAAGAGAAACTAGTGTGACCTGGCTGGTTATCGAACTTTGCCGAGATATCTTGGCAATAAACATTCTTTCCTTGCATTTCCGACTCGGACAAATTAAAATGATACAAAATTAAGGTTGCATTTTTGTTTTCTGAATCAAAATGTTAAATACACTTTATTTCTATAATTAAATGAATTTCCCTCAATATTACGGTTTTTACTACAATTACTACTGCTACAATAATTAATGATATTTATCAAAGTTAATCATACCAATAAAAATTGCAATTATTTATTAAATATAACAGTTTTTGTTCATTTTTACCCGACATAGAAGTGCATTTCATATACATTTGTAGTTGAAACATCACCATTTGAAACAAACCACTTACTTTTTATCAGTCGCGCTTGTTTGCAGTTTTTAATTTTCTCAATTTTCTGCTTTGCATCCTTGTCCTCGACTGTTCAATTTTATTCTCTATTTTTCACAAAGAATATATCAAACTTCTAAAAACATACTATGCTAATTTTTTCGTCTTTACATGGCAGTCACTAATTTCAATTGAACGCACGGGCTATTTGGCGGGCTTTAGTCGTTTACACATAATATCTCGTTCTATCTGCTATAAACGAGTTGATGTTATTTTAACTGGTTTTGGTGTGTATTAAGTGACCACGAACACAAATCGAAGTATTGCATCAGTGGCGTATCTGTCTGGACGATACCGGACTCAGCGAAATGGAGATAAAGCAAACACGTTCTGTGTTTTTGTTGTATACATATTTGTTGTATACTATGGTGGCATATTATAGAGAACTTTCAAGTTTACACAGCAAACTACTTTATGAACCTTATCGAAGATTACAATGTTAAACATTCCACATTTCTATCTATTGATAACTATGGTGGCATATTCGCGAATTATTTCGTGTTAACTACTCAATTATTGCGGTAATTACCTAGCTATCTAGTTTATATTCGTGATACATTTTCGGTAAGATAAATATCATAAGACTAGAAACAGGCTTGAAAGTGCCGAGAACTGCCACTCTTACCTTTTTATGATGTATTACACTAACGGGTTATCTAGTTATGGTTTGCCTTCTAGATGTAAGTGGTAACACGAACTTACCTAGTTGACCACTTATTATGTTACTCAATAACTAAAATTCGCGAATTTCGCGTAAGATTCGTGTTACCACTTATTTATAAATGCATGTTTGGCTTCTAGATGTAAGTGGTAACACAAATCTTATCAAGTTGACCACTGATTATGTTACTTAATAACTCAAATTCGCGAACCATAACTAGATAAACAGTAACACGAATATTACGTGAAATTCGCGAATTTGAGTTAGTAAGTAACATTATAAGTGTTTCAGTACTTCAGTATTTATGCCACAGGGAGACGTAGTGGTTAAGCACATCACTCCTGAAGTCAAAAGGTCATGGGTTAGAACTTCACTGACTTGTATTAAACACACACATCCTAGCTACAGTAGAACTTCGAAACCTCGAACAGTAGATACCTGGCGAAATCCCTTCCGATTTCATATTATTCAACAGTAGATCACTCGAACAGAGATAGGTCAACACGTCGAACACGTCAAACACATCGAACACGTCAAACACATCGAAATGTCAGAGTATAAATTCGACTCGAAATTTATTATTTTAACCGTAGCGGATCCGTAGTCCAGTGGTAACGCGCTCGACTAGTAATCCAGGGATCGCAGGTTCGATTCCCCGCTCCATCACTGATAGTACTAACAGTCTTTCGGACGAGACTTTAAAAACCGATGTCCCGTGTATGATGCTTTACATCGAGCACGTAAAAGAACCAGGGGTGCTTCTGGAACTGGGACATCTCCTGTATCATGCACTATCCTCCAAAAATCTGAAATGACTAAACATTCTTAAAAATATTAGGGACAATAAGTTTGTACATACACATGTATACAATAGCTGCCTCGAACACTAGATGGCTTAACTAATTGCAAAGCCCGACGGCAGTTCGAGGTTTCGAAGTTCTACTGTATTTACATATAAACAAACCGAACTGTTTTCAAACAATTTCATCATAATGACAGAAAAACAACAAAAGAAAAATTTGTGATCCGTGGAAAATTGTCAGATTATTATTTGGATTGGTCTCTCTTTCATTGTTTTTCAAGTCTAAGAGAGACAATCCAATTTTAAAATCTAACTTGGAACTACATTTCATAATTTTATGCTGCATCTTTCGGTATTTTGTATTACAATACAATGAAATTAAGCTTGCCACAATTATAACAAAAGTATTCATCACTAAAAATTAAGCTGCAAACGTATGAAACGAATGGTATTAAAACATCATATTCAAGAAGTTAAGTGATGTAGATAATACTAGACATCTTATTGGTCCTGATTTCCCCATGATAGAGATACACTAAGTACATGCACCTTGTGTACAGTATGTCATAAAGTTAACATTTTTCAATGTTCAGTCAAGCAATATTTCTAAAACGTGACTAAAACAGTTACTTCGGCCGTCCATCATTTGCTGATAGCAACATAATATAGATATCCACGGGGCTCCCTTAAACAAAAATAGTGCTCAAGGGAGGTAATTCAAAACATATAGTTCTCTGTAGAATAAAGAGTTGTCTGTGAAATAGATGAATATCCACAGGGTCCTGCGAACCAGAAATAATACTCAAGGGAGGTAATTCAAAAATGTATCGAGCTCTATTGAATGAAGAGTTGTCTGTGAAACAGATAAATGTCCACAGGCTCTCACACACCAAGTATGCACATAACCAGAATACTACTCAAGGGAGATAATTCAAAAAAGGAATTGCTCTTTGTGGAATGAAGAGTTGTCTGTGAAACAGACAACCACAGGCTCTCGCAAACAGTTTGCACATAACCAGAAATGCTACTTAAAGGAGGTAATTCAAAAATGTATCGTTCTCTATGGAATGAAGTGTTGTCTGCGAAACAGATAAATGTCCACATGCTCCCACACACCAAGTCTGCACATAACCAGAATACTACTTAAGGGAGGTAATGCAAAAATGTAACGTTCTCTGTGGAATGAAGTGTTGTCTGCGAAACAGATAAATGTCCACATGCTCCCACACACCAAGTCTGCACATAACCAGAAATATTACCCAAGGGAGGTAATTAAAAAAAGTATGGTTACTAAGAAATACTACTCAAGGGAGATAATTCAAAAATAATAATTTGAGTTGTCTATGAAACAGAGAAATGTCTACAGGCTCTCATAACAAGAGGTTCTACTTTTATTAAGGATGTAATTCTTAAATGTATCGTTCTCTGTGTAAGTAAGAGTTGTCTGTTAAACAGATAAAGAAGTTTGTATTGCTACATCTGGACAGGCGGAGCTACATACACCGTTAAGTGAAGTGGGGAGACTTAGTTATCAATGAAACGGGATGCATTACCTAATGGTGAGTGCGCTGTAAACTAATGGGGGTTTCAACTTCACAATCGCGGTGCATGTCATGTATGCTTATTTGCATACGTCATTGACGTCACATGATGAAGAGAAGCCTATTTGTACACACACATTCTGTGATTGGACTACGATACAAAACAAATAGATTTACAAGTTATATAATATCACTGATACGGTTCGGTTTTGACCATTGAAAGTACAGCTTACGGACACATACATTTATTAAATAGATATATCAACGTGTTTTGTAAAAAAAGACAAATAACTATTATAGTTATCCTCACTTAAAGACCATCTCAATTATAAGACCACATCAATTATAAGACCACATCAATTATAAGATCACCTCAACTATAAGACCACCTCGAAATTAAGAACATAATTTTCATAGTTTTGCTATTTGTTCAAACTCAATATACTAATACCACATCAATACGAAGACCACATTACCGGAAATACTGCTCAAGGGAGGTCATTCAAAAATGTATCGTTCTCTGTGGAATGAAGAGTTGTCTGTGAAACAGATAAATAACCACAGGCTCTCGTACACCAAGTTTGCCACTTAAGGGAGGTAATTCAAAAATGTATCGTTCTCTGTGGAATGAAGAGTTATCTATGAAACAGATAAATAACCACAGGCTCTCGTACACCAAGTTTACCACTTAAGGGAGGTAATTCAAAAATATATCGTTCTCTGTGGAATGAAGAGTTGTCTGAGAAATATCCAAAGGCGCTCGCGAATCAGGTTTGCACATTACCAGAAATACTTCTCAAAGAGAGTTACATTGTTATTAAACATGTCTTGTTAGACACTGTTACTGCCTTTCGTACAAATCAGAGCTTTTTACTAACTCATAGGACTATGAAGGGTCAAATTTAGCCACATTTTAATGTTATGCAAAAATGGGTACAATTGACTTTTGAACCAATTTCTAACAATAAAACGCAATTTTACAGATTTGAAAACACTTGTGTTGCTATAGAAAACACGAAGTCAATTTACATGTACAAGAAAATAGCATCATTTGGTTAAGAAAGTGGACAAATTAACCCTTTATAAGTGCTGATTCAGAGAAAATAGATTTAAAAAAATCAATTTTTTGTTTTGTTTTGATGATGATATAAGATTCTTGTTGCCTTAGAAACGCATATTACCTAAAGGTTCTTGTGAGCAACTTCAAATGTGAATGCGTATAAGAGGTTTCTTCAAATGTTTGATAAATTTGACAAAAATGTCGATTTTCCTCCACATGTGGAGAAGTTGCAGGCTCCTTGTGGAAGGGTAAGTTAGTACTGGTAAGAATTCAGTCCAGGAAAAACTGGTTAGGTGAACCGGCCGCCGTATATAACTGAAATATCGTTGAGAAAGGGCGTTAAACCCGATGAAACAAACAAACAAATGTTTGATTTTGTACTTCAATACCACAAGCAAATTAATGGTTAACACGAGGCAAACAAGAAGGTAAAACGAACAACATCACATTCCGAATATGTCGAGTAAATCGCTTATGCGTTTCATATGATCAAAACTGTTGATTAATCAGGTATATTTAATTCGATGACTAGACAGAAATTTACGATTTCATATGATCGAGTTCACGTGCGAATGTAGGTTAGAGTTGGTCACGTGACATCAACTTTGACTTGTTTAGCACAAGGTATTAATATACAGTAAAACTTCGAAACCTCGAACTGCCGTCGTACCCAGCAATGTGTTCGAGCCATCTATTGTTCGAGCCATCTACGGTATACGTATATTTACGAACTCACTGTCACCGGTACATGCTATACACTAGGCTTTGGTGTGTTGCTTATGTTTTCATGCTGAATGCACGTCGCTCAATAGTCATATCATTAATCATAGTAATAATAATTAAAAAGACATTAGAGGGAAACAAAAAGTGATTTGTATGCATACAGTACAATGTGAATAACATGTGTCGCCAATCTTACCCGTCAACAAACAATAGCATATTAAATGGTCAATGAAAGATGTGAATTATTGTATTGTTCGACATATCTATGGCGAACAATGAATGAAAATGTAGCTATGGACCGAGAATCGTGTTCGAGTGTTCGAACTAATTCCGTTCGAGTGATCTACTGTTAGATAATATGAATTTAGATTGGATTTCGCCGAGACTTAAGAACCTGTTCGAAGTATCTAATGTGTTCGAGGCAAAACTGTCTCAGGTTTCGAAGTTTAACTGAACTACTAGATAAAAATAACGACCCGTATTGCCAGACATATACAGTTAAACCTCACGTTAAGACCACCTAAATAATAAGACCACTTCGAAATTAAGAACACAATTTTCTAGTCCATTTTTCTCTTAATTTGACCTCAATATTAAGACCACCTCAATAAGTAGACCAGTTTTTAAGGGTACCAAGGTTGGTTTTATTATTGAGGTTTTACTGTTATACGTGCAGCGTGCATAAAGTGCAGATATCTTTACGTGTAGACTAATTGGAAATGATGGTATCAAGTCGTGAACATAAATATAAAAAAACCTCATCAATTTACATAATGTCTGTTCAGTCAATCGGTACTTACTTTATTAATAGGACCAGATTGCAAACATGCTTGTCTGGGTAATCACATTATTGATATAGAAATTCTTTCAAGAAATGAAATAGATGCAATACATATTTGACGTACTGCAGATGTCATTCAAGTACTAGCCTCAGCATCTCCTTTTATGATCTGCTGCGTGGCTAAAAAAGACATTGATCACCGCAAAATGCTATTTCTTTACACCGTTTAACCTTTATGCCACTTCTTGGCATTTTAATTGTCCATTTTTACATTTTACACCGGTGTTTCATTGGCGGAAAACATATGCATCAATGTGAGTATCATCTGCTTATTTTCACTGGGTTTAACGCTGTTTTTTCAACAATTTGTCAACCAGTTTTCCTGGAATCAATTACCTAACAGTATTAACTTGCTCGTCCGTGGAGGACATGACCGTAGTCAATGTCGCGGAAGAACATGCCCAACCCGGGAATCGAAACCGCACCAGACGGATGCCAGTCTAGAGTTCTGAGCTAATCGAGGGGACTATCGAGATGGGTAAGTTATATGCAGGGCATTTTTTGAAGCTCTGCTTCGTTGGTTTGCAAAGGGGTTAGGCTTGTTATGAAGGAAGAACATCTTTGGGACAAGGAACGCAACATACCGATCCCAGGGAATACCAGCACACAAAACACTAGGCATCGAGGAGATGTATTGGCAAACTTCGATGATGATGAGGCTATGAGGAATTGTCTGACCGATTTTTTAAAACAATTGAGGAAAGTAGGTCAAAGGGGGGCAAACAAAGACATTAAAGGACAAGCTATAAAACAGGTTGGCGGGGAAAGTTCTGCCATGGATTAAGTCGCTCCATTTCGTTACTTAAATGGATAAAGAGAAAGCAGAAAAAAGAGCTAATGTCAATTGAAGACCAACTGAAACGGTAGTGTTTGTAGTGCAACCTCCCTAGAGTTGCCCTCTCCTGTACGAAAACCTCTCGTCAACAACAGTATCAATTGTCCTATAGAAACAATTTCCCACCTATGTCATATCTTATTTATAATAGAAATCACTAATATTTTTAAAGGAAGTGATTATTTCATTTGAAAACCAACTGAAACAGTAGTGTATATATAGCGTTATAGAGTGGCCCTCTGCTGAGAAAAAACCTCTTCAACAACAGTATCAATTTTCATATAGAAAGAATATTCTACCAATTGTTACATCTTAGGAGCAAGCAACAACCTCAACAATACATCTTCTAAATGGTGTTGCATTGTTTTCCCACATATTAAGAAGAACAACGAGCGCATCCACCTCTCCAATAGTTTAGTATACATACGATGCCTGATCAAATAGGACTGAATGGTGTGTTCCTTTACAAACTCTCTTCACACAATGCATGATCAAATAGGACTGAACGGTTGGTTCCTTTACAAACTCTCTTTACACAATGCATGATCAAATAGGACTTAATGGTTTGTTCCTTTACAAACTCTCTTCACAAAATGCATGATCAAATAGGACTGAACGGTTTGTTCCTTTACAAACTCTCTTCACACAATGCATGATCAAATAGGACTTAATGGTTTGTTCCTTTACAAACTCTCTTCACACAATGCATGATCAAATAGGACTTAATGGTTTGTTCCTTTACAAACTCTCTTCACACAATGCATGATCAAATATGACTGAACGGTTTGTTCCTTTACAAACTCTCTTTACACAGTGCATGATAAAATGGAACTTAATGGTGTGTTCCTTTACAAACTCTGTTCACACAATGCATGATCAAATAGGACTTAATGGTTTGTTCCTTTACAAACTCTCTTCACACAATGCATGATCAAATAGGACTGAACGGTTTGTTCCTTTACAAACTCTCTTTACACAGTGCATGATAAAATAGAACTTAATGGTTTGTTGCTTTACAAACTCTGTTCACACAATGCATGATCAAATAGGACTGAATGGTTTGTTCCTTTACAAACACTCTTCACACTATGCATGATCAAATAGGACATAATGGTTAGTTCCTTTACACTCTCTCTTCACACAATGCATGATCAAATAGGACTTAATGGTTTGTTCCTTTACAAACTCTCTTCACACAATGCATGATCAAATAGGACTTAATGGTTTGTTCCTTTACAAACTCTCTTTACACAATGCATGATCAAATAGGACTTAATGGTTTGTTCCTTTACAAACTCTCTTCACACAATGCATGATCAAATAGGACTGAACGGTTTCTTCCTTTACAAACTCTCTTCACACATTGCATGATCAGATAGGACTGAATGGTTTGTTCCTTTACAAACTCTCTTCACACAATGCATGATCAAATATGACTGAATGGTGTGTTCCTTTACAAACTCTCTTCACACAATGCATGATCAAATAGGACTTAATGGTTTGTTCCTTTACAAACACTCTTCACACAATGCATGATCAAATAGGACTGAACGGTTTGTTCCTTTACAAACTCTCTTTACACAATGCATGATCAAATAGGACTTAATGGTTTGTTCCTTTACAAACTCTCTTCACACAATGCATGATCAAATAGGACTGAACGGTTTGTTCCTTTACAAACTCTCTTTACACAGTGCATGATAAGATAGAACTTAATGGTTTGTTCCTTTACAAACTCTGTTCATACAATGCATGATCAAATAGGACTGAACGGTTTGTTCCTTTACAAACACTCTTCACACAATGCATGAACAAAACGGACTGAACGGTTTGTTCCTTTACAAACTCTCTTCACACTATGCATGATCAAATAGGACTTAATGGTTTGTTCCTTTACACTCTCTCTTCACACAATGCATGATCAAATAGGACTGAATGGTTTGTTCCTTTACAAGCTCTCTTCACACAATGCATGATCAAATAGGACTGAATGATGGTTTGTTCCTTTACAAACACTCTTCACACAATGCATAATCAAATAGGACTGAATGATGGTTTGTTCCTTTACAAACTCTCTTCACACAATGCATGATCAAATAGGACTGAATGGTTTGTTCCTTTACAAACACTCTTCATACAATGCATGATCAAATAGGACTGAATGGTTTGTTCCTTTACAAACACTCTTCACACAATGCATGATCAAATAGGACTGAATGGTTTGTTCCTTTACAAGCTCTCTTCACACAATGCATGATCAAATAGGACTGAATGGTTGTTTCTTTACAACTCTCTTCACACAGTGGCATATAAATCAGCGCAATATCAGCTTAAATTGGTGGTATGTTTCACCACACAAATAACTGCGGCATTGGCCACATTTGACAGATGTTAAAACATGTTGACGTTCCTTACATGCCAACATCTACATATATAGATATGTTATATTTGAGCTTGACGCCGTTTTTCAGTATTGTAATTAAGGCGGCCATTTGACTTGGTCCTGGGTTATCAACTAGCACTAAAGTGTTATACTGCAATCTGCTGGCAACTAATAGGAATCAGAGGTGGAGATCAAATGACTTTTACTGTACTCAGTCACGTTTTCACATTAGCCTAACCCGAGGTTACAATAAACAACCTCCAGATTGGTAGTTTAGCTCTCTACGAGATTAGTAGAGATGCAGTAATGGTTAATATACTGTCATTGTAAGTCAACCGAACAGGCATGAGGTATACAGTAGAAATTCGAAACATCGATATACCATCGAATTAGCAATTAATGTTAGCTATCTATCGTTCGAGGTATATATATCTAGGTTAACACGTGGATGTTCGATATGACTGTCAACGGTACAAAGGTATTAAACACATTATAAACAACTTGTTTTGTATCAAGCTGTTTCGACGGTTCTATTAAAACATAATCAACAGGTAGAATAACGTATACGCCATTTGCTTAAGTGTCACTATATTAATCATTCTCTAAGGTGTGGATGAAAGCCGGGGCAATTACTGTGCTGTTGTTGTATTTTCAAGAAAAAGAAGACGTTAAGATTTCATCATTGAAGAACCCCAGAGTGCTAAATTAGTATTGTTGGATTAGCATGCTGGGATTTTGTATCGTTCAGGAAAACTTAGGTAGCGCCGATCAATGCAATCTACGTTTAAATTCTACCCACGTTTTCTGAGCAAAAGATCCACTATAAAGCTATTTCATTTATTCTAAATCTAGGACAGGCTTTTGATTGCGCAAATAAGTCATGTGTTGTGACTCCTTTTATAGGCATTTTGTTTGACCTCGTAAACAGGCCTTTTGTATTGACTGTGTAAACAAGGTTTATAGTTTGACTGTGTTTGCGTTTGACAGCAAAGTGAGTTTGAGTGAGTGTACTGTTCTGATGTCCGGTTTGACCATATAAGGAGATCTGCGTGAAGAGGGCATTGTTTATTTTTATTGCGTAAACAGATTTTTACTACCGAGAGTTCGTGTGTTTTGACTGCATAGATCTGCCGCGTTTTGACTGCGCAGAGTGGTAATATACTTTGAGTGATTAGATTTGTTATGTGATTCGATACCCTCCCTTAGCATCGAACGCTTATTCCGATAGCTTCATATTCACCCTCTGCTTTTAAACTCAGACACAACGGATATTTTCTATTTGTAGCTAGCTTATGTCCAATAATTATGGCAGTAAACATGTGTAAATAAAGATTAAGCGAATGTGTACTGAGTAGAGAGCTCTCACTGCCACAGAAAATAATGTGAGAATGTAAAATTGGTAGAAAAGCAATATAACCGAACATAAATAACTAACGTTTAGTTGGCATGCCAAAATTATCTCCGATGCCTATACATGTGCAGTAACTCGAAGGCCCAATTGATGTCGTATTTTAAAATTCTTCTGAGTAAACTAGTATATTTCCATGTTTTAGTAGTGCCTGACTAACTTACTTGAAAACAGCATTTGATATCTGTTAAAGGCGTTTTTGAAAGACGAAACGGAATTAATAATAAAGCTACCAGTAAGAGTAAAATGTTTCTTCCATAAATATATGTTACATTTGATATTACTATTACAATATAATAGTCGCTGACGGATCGTAACAATGACTTCCTAGAAGGCTTTGGTGACGTGATATTAAACCGATTCTTGAAGCCTATATTGTAACCACATTTGATTGATTTTAACCCGGGAAACGCCAGTCTATTATGAACTCGATAGTCACGTGATCGTACCGACTAATGAAAACTAGTATCACGGAAAACGGTGATCCCGTTAATTGCGACTAAACGAGAAAAATTAAAGATCAAATATCTTACTATGCTGGTTTATTTGAAACTGCGTGTAAAGGTATCGGCAGTGGAATCAAAGCATTGTGTGGTAGCGTAGAGTTTTGACAGCGTGAAACAGTAAATAAATGTATTTTATAGCATAAACCTGTCACGTTTTGCATTGATATGTCATTCTCAGAACCTGTGCCAATGAATTATGGACATACATGCAAAACGTTTGAGTGTAAGGCAATATGTGATATTAGTCGCACAAAATGTGGTAATGGTTTATGTGTTGCTAAGATTTGGTCATGTGGTTAAATAGTACTGAAATATTCATACATTTGTAGTAGACTGAACTAGAAAAATTATAGAAAATCAACTATCAGACTATGCTGGGTTATTTAAAACTGGGCGTGAATGTTAAGGCAGTGGAATCAAAGCACTGTGTGGGAACGTAGAGTTTTGACTGCTTGAAGCAGTAAATGAATGTATTCTATTGCATATACCTGCTATGCGCTTTAATGTAATGTTCCTTCTCTGTACCTGTGCCAATGAATTATAGACATCCATGTCACACATTTGGGTGAACGGCAATATGTGATGTTAGTGGCACAAAATGTGTTAATGGTTTGTGAGTTATGATTTGGTAATGTGGTTGAATAGTATTACCATTTCTATAGCAGAATCAGTACGTAAATGTCATTTGCTATTTATGTAATGTGTACGGTGTTTGATGTGCTCTGAATTCATTTTTCGTACTTGAGTAGGTGGCGTAGCGTATTTTGATTATAACCAGATTAGCTTTCAATAATACCATTAGTTATACGATGTTTCCAGTTCTTAAGTCGCGTACTCCGTTTGCCTTTTTGTTTAGTTCAGACATAATAGTTGCAATCACACAAGTTCTCTTTTCTTTAGATTTTCTCAGATTACGACCTAAAGGTGTTAAAAGCTAATATCGAGCTATAATGCAAACGCTACAATTACTTTCACTTGCAGCTTCAGAGACAATAATCAAAGGAACAACCGTTACCAAGCCAATTAGCCAACTTGTTCACTACTTAAAGAGCTTCAGGATTTTCTGGTCATTGTCTGAACAGGCGTCAAGTTATACACATTGTAGTGTGTATGTTAATGGAAACACTTCACTTCAAACGAACTGTAATTGAGATTAAAAACATTCACACATTTTTATAAGTGCTGCAACAGCCACGCGATCAGACAATATAGCTCTGAGTTCAACCCATTGTGTTTTAAAACAAAATATACGTTGAAGCAGATACAGTTGGATTGTTTATATAGCATTTCGGAGTTGTTCATTCGACTATCATTTCAGTTTTCTCAAGCTGGAAGATAACCGTCTGTCGTTTGCTTAAGTTTATTTAACATCAGTTGTAAAAAAAGTTAATAATATTTACAGTAAAACCTCACCTCAATAATAAGACCAGTTTCAAGGGTCCCATGGGTGATCGCATTATTGAGGTTTTACTGTATATGAAGCACTCTCGATCATTGCTTCCGTAGTGCAAAAATCAACACCACTTTTACATCGAACACGCGACATTCGGACCCGGAGTCAGGCACCCAACTCCTTGACCGTCATGCATCTTATAAAGAAACATACTTGTTTTGCATTCACATTTCGATATTTGTCCAGACATTCAGTCGGACATCGTCGGATTGAAATGCGAGAGAGATTAAGTTGCTACAGGGAACGCCACATACATAAGACAATGCCTCATACACACAGACCTCGGGAAAACAACAGTCCACAAAACATCAGGCAGTGTGGCGGTACAAGGGTAATCACGCATGGGACTCAACGAATGGTCTGGCCGACCATAAAGCACAACTAAGGAGAATTTAGGAGGATAACCAGGGCGAAACATTTAATGAATGGAATACGTCAATGAACAAGCCAATGAAGCATGCAACAATTGGCCGAAAGAGGGATGAAATAACACGAATAGTGTATGAAGATGCTTATAGGGGAAAGGGGGATTGAACATACATCTAAAACATAAATAAAAATAATAATCATACAGCGATTTACAGCCTTGGAACTGTCAGTAAAAATACTTGGGGGTTTAATTGGATTAAACAGCTACTGCTAATTGTCTCTAGGTACATTTTGTATTTGCAACAGGGCAATGTCCTTTAGCTGGGTTGTTAGTCCGGCAAAGTAACACATTAGGATTTGACTGTTTATTAATCGTAGAAGTCGTAAAATGCACACTGTTCGGGTTTTATGACATATCAAATTACATTTTTTATGAAATTGAAGTCAGATGAATCTGAATCCTGAACAATCACGAAGGTTTCATGAGCTCGTCGAGAGAACCAATTTCTGTTATTTAACCGATTAAGCCCCTTGGGTGACGAATTGTTAACTGGTGTTGAGTGGTTGTTTCTCGGGAGAAGTTATATTCAAAGTACATTACTGGAACAGGAAAATATGATACTGTTGTTGCAGAGAGGTTGTTGCTGGAGATAAAACTGTTTTGGAGAAGTTTTTTGTACACTTGGGTATGTGTTTCTTGTGTTAAATAGGAAGTTTAATCAGAATTATATGATAAAATCCGAGTGTTATGTTAGTTTGTTATAATCTCCGTCCTGATTTAATCAGAAATCCATCAAGAAAGCGTTTGCTACATTTTGTTTAATCCTTAAGATGTTATACAGACCGTTTTAATACAGGAAGGAAAGCAGACCAGACAAAGGTCTTTGATTTAAATCCCTACTTGATGTATTCATAATTGATTATTAGGGCGTAACCGATTAATACTCTCAAGCTTTCAGCTATCTCTAAAACACATCTTATTGTAATGATGGGTTGTTTTGGAAGCCTAAATATTGGAACATTTAGAAGGTACAATGGAATTTGGCGGTTGTTAATACTATACAGGACTATTCTGCAAAGCATTCATGGTAACAATTGTTTTCAATACGGAAGTTCTGATAAGTGCCCTCCTTGTTTCCTTGTTTTGTTCACTTTAAGCACATTGAATACGGTCCAACCTCTCCATAACAGGCTTCTTTTCAGCAACCATTAATATACATTTGTATATATATAAGTTTCCTCAGTAATAAATAAATATTCAACCTGTCTAGAATATGAATCTCAACGACGGCCAAAATTTGACATTGACCGTAAAGAATGCTGTTTTGGATTGGTTGCATTGTATATATATAGCATTATATACGCAAATGAAGAGGGATTAAGTTGTTGCAGGGAACACTACATACACAAGACAATGCCTCCCCACACAGACCCCCGGGAATACAACAATCCCAAAAACATGAAACTTTAGGCACTGACTTGGCGAAAATGTTTTGGAGCGTGTGTTAATAGTTGAAACCTGAATTACAATAAAAGAAATACAAATCTCAAATCTACCTACCTAAATAATGTGTATAAGGTTGTGCAAAATAAACAGTCTTTAAGGACATCCCTTTGACTTTATTATTCGACCAAGTTAGATGAATTATGCAACATCCTGTGATATATATGTCTTAATAAATGTACACGTATTATCATCTTCAAATACATTTCATGTATTACATCTCATAGTGGTATCAATATATGGCTTATGATAATAGTTTTTAATTTTTACAAAGCAATCCTTCTGTCTATTTTCAATACTTTTTAGCAGTGATTTTGAATAAAATCCTTCTTGTTAAGTGATTTTACACCGTTTTCGTAAAACAAAACTAGATACCCGCATTAACTTTAAAGTTCGACTTATATAGCATACCATTAGTATTCAGATTTCATCTGCTTAATTTAAGTAATTAGTAAATGAGTGTTATGTTTCGTTTCCTAGTGACAATTTTAGAATTATGAGAAATTGGTATCCATCGATTATTGTACAAAAAGTATCAAGAGCGTCGTATAATCTTGCACAAAACTACTTGATATTTCTGTATTCAAAGATTGGCATTTTAAATGTTGCTGATAATTGTCTCTATTAGCAATTTTAATTATTGTATTCGTTAATAAATGAATACAGGTACCATGATGGCTTTGATTAAATTCCAACAGAAACCAATCGTCAGGCTGTCAAGTGAACTTCTTTTAAAAAGTAGAAACACAATTTACCAAAAAGTAGGCAAAATAAGGAATTTGTACTTCAAAAGTTGGAGTTTTTACATACCTTTGTGCAGAACTTTGCATTACTCACAGACATACATTGCTAACTAGAATAAATCTTGACGAGGCTGCAAAGACAGGTCTTTTGACGCTTATACATCTTTCATCTTGGCATGATCATTACGTAAGCAGCCACATGTCCAGAGTCTACATCCCCAGTCTGTACAGTCTCATCAAGATGATTACAGTCCTCTATGCACTCCCAATTGAAATGATCCAACAAATATACTACCATTTTCTTACTATCAAATTAAGGTCTCTGTGAAGTACAAAATTTGAACCCAAAAAGTAGGAAATTTCAGGAATTTTGGACCAAAAAGTAAGAAACAGTAGGAAGTAATAAAAAAAAATGAAAAGAAGCCTGAATCGTGTCACAGATGCAAAACGAAAAAACCATCCGGAACAAATGCATTAGACTTGTTTTATTTTAGTTGCTTTCGGAAGAAAAGGTTACTGACATAGTACTGACTAGTAATCCAAGGACACTGACTAGATCGACTGACTGCCAATTGTACATGAATATTGTTGAAAAACGGCTTTATCAACCAGTAGTGACCTCTTCTTCCGCAAGCATCTGACAACTTCCTCAGATGAAATCAGAGATGGAGAATAAATGACTAATGTTCTTGTGCAAACTAGTGACAATTTCCCGACACAAGTCAAAGATGGGAGGACAAAATACTTCATATGTGTCATGGAGATTATACGCGTTATACGGGGACCGACACAGCGGCCTCCAAATTGGTAGTCTTGTGATGTCCCCGACTGAGCTAACCCGATGGGCATAGCGTCGTATTGTAGCGGTTAACTTATTTGTCACTATCATATTGTGGTTCAGTATTGTCACAGACATTTTCGAATGTCTTTGATTCAACCAAATAACATAACTAAATTTGTCATCAACCGTCTTTTCAGAAAATTGGAAAGGTCATGGAAAAAAGAACACACCAATATAATGGGACATTTTCGTCTAATTCTTCTCGTTCGGTTTGGCATTTAACGATCACCATATTTCACACTTATAATTTAATAGATATCCCTCCAAGATTTCCAATTAAACATTAAGGTTTGCCACAAGGGAACATTGTCTGAGTTAAATTAATAATGAAATAATGAAAATGAAACAACTGGAACGTGTTAAGATCTTTTTCAAAATTTAGAGGAGAAATTACCCGTATAATTTAACATTGACACGATATGATTAACGCATGTAAAGTGTACTTTATACGTGGTAAAATACTCAAACTAGTGGTCTAACTGTAACTCTAAAAGATTATTCTATAGCGTACATACATGTTTCATATCGCTTCACGACAGGATATGTCTAAATGTATACATGTAGTCTTGAGAACGGTTGTAAACAAAATGTGAGGTGGACAGACAATGAAAACATGTTGTGCAGCATATTGACCATAGACATTATATACACAATTTAACGGTATTCTCAACTTTGAATCGACAGAAGCTTTAATGTAACTCATTTAATAAAAGAAAATTGATACTCCGGCGAAGTCAGAAGATTATACTGGGATTCCTCAAGTTCTGATAACAGTGCTATTGGTTTGTTATCAGGCGACACAACCAGTTTAGGATGCTATTATTGTAGTGATCGGCGACAGTTTTACGTTGCTAATGTTTCCATGGTTGGCGATAAGATAAGTTAACGATGCTAATATTTTAGCGGTATGCGATATGACCATTTAAAGTGACATTGTTGTACGATAGGACAAGAATAGGGCTTTTTGTTATACCAGTTTGCGACAAGATAAGTTTAGAATGCTAACGTTTTAGGGGTAGGTGATAAGACCAGAAAAAAGTGTGCTAATGTTTATCTGCGGGCGACAATACCAGTTTATAACGCTAAATAATGCTTGCTGACTGGAGACAATATCATTTATGATGCAAATGTTTAGCTGCTTAACTACAAAGGAAATACATTTTCCACTCGTTATCCACAAGTACTCTGTCTTCTGAGAAGAGAAGGGGTAACCTGTTGGATATGACATTGTTGTAAGTCCTGCACTGACACAGGTTCTTAGCAATAACACAAATACGTCTGTACAAATAGGATTACCTTTGTCATCGCAGCATTAGAGGTTCAATTCAACATTTACGCTGAAACAAAGTATCATAAGGTGCTACGAAGAAAGGACTAAGTTGATTCAAGGAACCCCACAAACACACGACAATGACTACCCACATATATCACTGGTTCCAAACATCAGCCTACGAAACATAAGGGATTTGAGGGCATGCGATCAGGTTACGACCTAGATGCGATTGAAAAAATTGGAATCGTGGACAAATGGTAGATAGAGCGCACGACTGGACGCAGAGTTTGTGGGTGATCGCCAGATCAAAATCTGTCGCAGCAAGGTCGATGGTCATGTTCAACACTTCTGACCAGCGATCCCAAATCGTAAGAGGTCGCAGACGGGTCTTACATGGTCGTACCACCAGTCGCGCATGGACGCACCGCCAGTCGTGCATGATCGTGTGAAAGTAGTCGCAAGATTGATCGTGCTACCGGTCCTGCCACCTGACGATTGGTGGTACCACCGATCGATTGCTCTTAAGATGGGTGATAGGTCGAACGATTACCTACGATTGATCTCGCGATCGATCTTCTCCAATCGTTGGTGAACGCACGACCACGCGCACCACCGATCGTACGATGACCTACCGCCAGTCTTAAGAGCAATCGCACTATGCGATCGCAAATGGAGATCGTAGCAAACATTGCTGATTGGTCGTACCTCGGCCAAATTTCCACCAATCGCACGATCAAGAAAACGTACGATCCGGTGTGACTAAGGCTTAAGCGTCCGCATGCACCTTGGTATTGAACCCCCGAAGGGGGGGGGGAGAATACTAATATTATATGCCCTTACTATATATAGGTTTAATTGTTTTATACCCGCTTCTAGGGATCTGTGTGAAGAGGCCTATTATTCTGTCTTAATTTCATAGACTCGGTTCAAACATTAAACTGATTACAGACACTGTAGTGTGTAGTGGATTTTCAAATTAGCAGACCGTGTGTATAATTGGGAACATTCGCCAGAGTTTACAAACAACAAATATTTTAATTATCTGTGAGTTATAAGTTTTTCATTACAACTAGGTCAATATGTCAGGTTTAATGTGCTACAGATACTATTTATTGCGAAATAGCATTAGAGAGTTCTGCTGAAATAATATTTACAGGTTTCATAGGGAACACTGTCGATATGTCGATGAACAACACAAATGCGAATGTACGGACTGTATTGTTTGTTTGTTTCATCGGGTTTAACGCCGTTTCTCAAAGATATTTCAGTTATATACGGCGGCCGGTTCACCTAACCAGTTTTTCCTGGACTGAATTCTTACCAGTGCTAACTTACCCTTCTTAAGTAACGGCCGTTTCACGCATAAAATGTTTATTTTGTAATGTGGAAAAGGTAATTACTTTCTGGCTATAATTTGTTACAAGGCTGTAAATCGCTGTTAGGTTATTATTTCTACTTATGTTTTAAGATTAATGTTAAGTTCCCTTTTCCCATGTGCATTCCTTAACTTGATATAATGTTCATGCCCCCCCCTTTCGGCCCGTGCCCACTGGCTTTCTTGGCATGTCCTGTGATGTACTCCATCCATTTAATACCCCCATTGTTGCTCCCTAAATTATCCATGGTTATTTTTGATAGTCGGTAAGAACCTTTCTTGCTCCCTCATTCGAATACATGTTTGGCATTGCACCTCCCAGTCCATTATGTTTTGTAGGCTGTTGTTTCCCTTGGGGTATGTGTGGGGAGGCATGTCTTATGCATTTGGGATTCCCTCTCTCTTTTGTAGACATGCGTTTGAAGGTATTTGTCATCAATGTAGATGTTTCGCAGATTTGCGATCATAATATTTGTTTAATTCTATAGTTTAGTTTAATTTATCCAACTTGTTATGAAAAATAATTTGAATAAATTTGATGATCAAACAAACGGACGTTATGACAATTTGCCAATACCATAAAGGCCAAATACGGTCATTTATATCCTTCAAACCTTCAAACCGAAAACAATAACAACATATACTTTTATATGAAACAAGTTAACGCTCGTTGGTTGATAGTTATCAGTAAGTTCTGGTTCGTCTTTGAAAAATACCACGAAGGACATTATATCTGGTTTACACGCTACATCATGTTTGACCTTATCGCGATTACCGTAAATTGCCGAATTGCTTCCGTGCGTCTCCGTTTGCGCTACAAATATGCATTTAAGACGTTCATTCATGACGTCAAACTCAACTACAACAACTTGCACATGTCTTGTGTCATCAGGAACATCAGCAGACTATGAGTGTAAACAAACACACGAGAAACTAGGTTAAACTTACCGGTCGACAAGACAAGAAATTACTGCTTTTTGCTTCGATATTGAAATTTCTGCAATTCGATGGAACAATAATAAGTCCGTTTTATGGAATATTTTGATATGGAAATATTATGGATATTTCGGAAAAAATATATTTACGTCCCGTATTTGGAACTTTTAAGTTATAATGGCAGTTGATTCCAAAAAAGTCGCAAATATCGTTAAATTGTTAACACAATGTATTTTGGTCAAATATTTCGAAACTGGTTTCATTGTCTGGTTACTTCACAATGTGTTTACAACCGTTCTCAAGTAAATAAGGATGGGTAATGTTGTCGAAACAGAAGAAAACAAAGTACAAGGCTACGCATAACAGTTGTACTTTAAAACATTAAGAAACAAGTTTAGCAACCATCATAGTTTTCTAAGCAGATATTTTGGTCGTTTTCTTTTATCAGGTATTTCATGATCAAAGGCAAAGCAATACAAGAACTATTAACGAATAATTAGTCTATAGATAAGTTAAAGTACAACTGACTGTAAACACTTAAGTAAACTTTTATAATAATCAGATTTGTAAAACAAGGCATTCAGATAATATTAATAGATACTTTCAAGCGATACTCATTGACAAGGAAGGAATATTGTAGAAACATCATCAAGGAATCGTGAACAATGTGACTTACGTACCTCCCATATTGCCTGAGAATCAACGTTGGATGCTGAGCAGCAGGACGATGAAGAGAGAGAATACGTAACTACAGGGAAAGCCACATACATAAGACAATGCCTCCCCACGCAGATCTCCGGAAAAACAACAATCCACAAAATATAAGGTACTAAAGGATGTCAAACAGTACGCATATTAAGGAACTGAGGCGCAAGGAATGGCCCAGCAGACCACAAGGAATAACTAGGAGAATCAAAGTGGACAGTAAGAGCCACAGTGGTGGATGGGTAAAGCGCCTGACTCTTTTAAGTCCGCAATAAGTAGGTAAAGATATATCAAGCTCTTTTTTTGTTCATTTGGTTACCTAACGCAACATGACAACTATACTTTATCTAGTTAAAACTTCATTTACTATGCATTAGCACATGACACATGTATAATGTATGTCTCTGTATTTGTCGAAAAAAGACGTTTGTATTATCATAAAATAAAAAAATCCAGTTTTTTAACAAGCGGGTGTTTATTACTAATTTTGTCTGTCAGTAATATGAGTAAACAAGATTGTTTTAAACGATTATACATGGCAATGGTTCTTATTAATTAATGATGTTTTAGACTACATTACAACAAAACAATATGAAGCCCATTAAATAGTTTAAGGTTCAGATGAGCCAGATACATCTTTAATATTTTAACTAGACATTAGTCTGGGGTGATAAACCAGAGAGCAGCCATCGAGTATCAAACATTATGAGTATGAGTGGTAAGAACATGTTTTAGATACTTCACTTATTGTGGTACCATCCTGTTAAATGGTAATAAGGTATTATGATACTTGTTACTTGTCCAAATAAATTTTGGATTATTCAGACCACCGACAAGGACAATACTTATGCAAATATAATTATCATTCATGAAACAATAATTGTCTTCAACATCTCCAAGGATATATCACAGATTATTTGGATAAGTCTGTCTACTTATGATCAGTATTAGTAACGAAGTCCCAATAGTGACAAGCAAAACAAGCTGGTATACACACGTATACATATTTGAACGTGTGATTGTCCACACCAACACATAGCCAACACCATCAATGCAACAGCTAGACATGAAAATGGTTGAATCGAACATAATCAGGAAAAAGATAAGAATGATTATTTCTCCAAAGGTTGATTATAGCAAAGTTAAATAGCTAAACAATTTTTATACACTATGAACCCATGTGACTTTAACAATTCTTGAAACGTTTAATATTTAGGTGTTTATAATTATAACGGACCCAAATATGGCTGCCCCTACGTAATTTTAACTATGATGAATTCTGGTATTTTCACGATTTTTTCGCAGTGTACTTGCAGACACTATGACGCTTTATATGGCAGCCTTTTGAAGTCAAACCGAACGTCTCGTGGCACGAGTGCTCTGATTGGCTGATATAAATATAGTTTGGAAAATCGAGGTATTCGAGAAGAATAATTTGACATACCGGTCAGTGGAGCTTTCCAGTGAGACGATCACGTGCACTTCCGTCAGGTGGTGAGTCTGCCTTAACCAATGCTCCTTTTTTGTACTGTTTGGTTCTCTTAACACCGGGAAGCAGTTGTAGTGGACTGATTTTCTGAATCTGCAATTCAGACAAATAAAAATGCTAACCAGACAAAAATACAAACTCTGCAGTTTAGAATTACATGTCAACATCGCTCCTAAAAGGTAATAACGAGGGGATAGATCATTTTTGTCAATGTTATGAAATGAATAGGTTGCAAGTTTCATATTTATTATTATAAGACAATATTTATAATGGGATTGCTGACTTTCAATAACATTGTCGCGTGACATTGTTGGGGGATGATAGTGTTGTGCGTCTCAACATTGCATAAGATTGTTGTCAAGACGGTTCGTATAGATATCATTATATATGTGTTATTTTTAACAAAAAACTACATCGTATGAAGATCTAGTATAAACGTATCATAAAGAACGAATTTTGATTAGAGATTGATGCTTTAATTCTGTCTTCTAGCCATTCGGTATTAGGAGAGCACGATATAAGATAGAAGAAATTGATCAAACTCGTAGTTGATCAGTCTTTACTTACTTCCTGATGTAGTCTCGATTGATACTGAAGGATGTGACAGGTCTTAGTGTTAATAACTACTGACGGCGATAATTAATCTTTAAGAAAAAGACAAGGAAGGACACGAATCTGGTGGTGATCGGCTTTTTCAGACTTCCTAATGAACTCATAACTTGTTATTACATCGGATAGGTTGTATTTGTATTCTGTCTTATGTTCAGGATTTTTCTTTAGAATCATGATTCATATACAGTTGTTTGTTTTTAAATTCAGTTAATGCCTATCAAAACAAAGAGTGAACTTAATTATATCTGGTAGGATATAACTTAGTAAAAAGGGCTTATATGAGTTTGTGATCGGTCTTCGTCCGTTGTCCGTCCCGTCGTCAACATTTGCATTAACGTTCCATTTTGTCTACAATTAATTTCACAGGTATTAAACCGGCATAGTCCTAAAACGAATAAGTTGAATTTAACATAAATGGTTTGTCATGTCAACCAAATCAGTTTTTTGTTCTACTCTGAATCAAATGGCCACAAAGTTTGCAATTCGTTTTGGCAGATTGGTCACTTGGAAACTACCTAAAATTTAACGATGTTTTATTGATACAATAGCACTGTTCATTGTCATTAGGCGGTCGTACAAGTTAGTAATATTGTTATTCTTTTTTCGTGAAACATGTGTTATTGACGTCCATCGCCACCTTCCCGTCCGTATTTCATATCTCCTTCAGCGTTTGGGATGGCATAGCGCTTTGTTCAATTTTCTGCGTGGGTTCTGTTTCATTTACTTCAGTTCATCAATAATCAGGTAAAAACTTTAATTGACAGCCTCTTTCTAAATTGAAACAACGGACAGTTTGATTTGCAACAAGACCATGCTGAATTGAACATACGTTTGAAGTACAACTGTATCCATTACGTTTCGAAACCACGTAAAACACATTTCTTGACACAAACGGAGGTGTCTAACCAGAAACTTAAATGTCAAACGTCTAATTCACAAAAAAAAAACATTTGACAAAGTGAATGACTAGATTTATGATACAGAACCTTTTTGCATATTTGATTTCTTAAGTCTTTTTCTTTGATTTTTGTTAAATACACCCATAAAAACTACGCATTCGTTTTAACAACATCGCTGTATAATTTTTAATGAAATGTTGTAGTTATCGAGTGAAATTAGATATACTGAACAAGTTGTTCATGAATGAAAAGATGCAAACCTGAAAATATTACTCTTTGTAAGAAAGAACCACTTAACCAGCGCTTTTTTGTTCTTAGTCAGATACATTGTGCCAAATAATTTAATAATCCAAAGTTTATGGCTCACCAGAGCACGAATTTAGAAATGCTTCTTGTCCAAAACCGTAAGGTGGAGAGTTTTGATATTTGGTATGTGGTCCTCTTCCAAAATTGTATACAAAATAAAGTTCTATCAAAAACATGTCCGACAGGGGGCATTGTCTTGTTGCCTATATGTACTGGAAAACTATTAACGACATATCCTCATAATCTGCTGAATGGACTTTTGTTGAACCTATACCAATTATTAACACATTAGTCTAGTTCAGTCAGAATGGCAGTGAACTCAGGGGAGCGATATAGGGCCATCATGGCCCTCTTGTTATGTAAATGGTTCGTTTTATTTACAATGTTGACAGGGAGTATAATGTAACAGAGAAAGAGATAATACAAACTGATGAAGAAATCGAGCAGGAAAAACCACAAAAAGTAGTAGAGCCACATCAAAAACACAAAGTAGAAAACATCAGTTCAACGCAAGAACATATAATTAAACTCTTAAGAGCTTGAGTGTTTCATACTTCAGCTTGTTAACCTTTAGTAATACAAATGTGAGAAGGTTAATCTCATTTAACATGTAACATTTATGAACATCCATTTTCATATTTCTCATTTAGGTATATATATGATCAAATTTCATATCGGCTTTATATTTTTTAATTTTCAGAAATGGCTTTATATTTTTTTTTTCAGAAATGGTTTACTTTTGATTGTTGTATATTGTTTTGGACCACCGACAACCTATTCCCTGATGTCACTTAACATACATCCAATTTAGTTGGGGCTAGATGAACCAATGTTGAACTTCTGCACAGTCGCTTGGATTATAACCTAATCCCTAGCTAGCAAACATGACCTAGGTTTGATCTTGACACAAACCCGAAGGATTAGGAAACATGTCCAAAATGTGTCTCAAGTTCATATAATGACTTAATGTTTCATTGAGCAAACACTAGTCGCATTTCCGAGGCCATGCTATTTGCAAGTGATAAGTCACTTCTTTCAACTACGATCTCTGCTCCAATTAGAAACCAATTATTCAACAGCACAGTTCAGATCTTACTCCTTGTATGATTAATGGCTCTTCTAATTTAGAGCAATATACTATGACTATATTTAGCTATGGAACGAGACATATGATATAAACTGAACCCATGCAATACATATATACACACATCCAGACTCCAGTGTTACAAATCTATGTTGTCATACTTCTGCCACCAGTTAACTCTATAAGTAACTGGACAATTGTGGTGTTATCCCGTTAAAGAAACTAGATAACTGCATAAGTACCGTGATAATTATCTACTTAACCACATAATTATCATGATAAGTATGTATGAAGTTAACTAGTTTCTTTAACGTTATAACCACATACGTTTCTAGTTAATTATGTAGTTAACTGGTGGCAGAAGTATATCCACATACAAATCGTCTCAAAATGAGATATTTCTTAACAACTCACTCAGTACGTACAGATGAACATAACGCAACGAACAGTTCTGACATTGGAGAGTTTACGTGCCTACTTTCCTTGCATTCTGTGACCGTAATGTAGCTTCTTGAACATGTAAGTTTGAGACAGATCTGAGGTATTTAATTTAATCGAGGCTTGTCCGCCATTGACCGTTTTAATGCGGTATTCACCCATGATTTGAGCGCTGCAACCTCTTCTGTAAGTGACGTCATTTCCAAAAAACGCAACTTATGATGACACATTTTGCAAGCAGGAAACAATATTTACTCCATATGGTCACTTCGGTTTCATATTGCCACGTGGGGCAACTATTGCTTACTGTCAGTACATGGTGACGTCATATATGGCGTTTTCTGGAAATGACGTCATTTAAAGCAGTGGATGGAAATCGTAAAGCTGCGCTCATTTTTGGTTGTGTCTGTGCGGGGAGGCATTGGCTTATGTGTGTGGAGTTTCCTGTAAACAACTTAATCTCTCTTTGTGTGCCATTTGCTATTGTAATGATTTACAAGTGTTTATATTCTTCAAGTCTCCTTGAGCCTTCTTCATTCATAGCCATTATATTCTGGCATGTAATACAAGAGAGATCAGGTTGCTACAGGGAATGCCACAATACACAAGACAATGCCTCCCCACTCAGCCACACGCATAAATGATGGGTGAAGAAAGGCCTTTATATTGGTATGATTTAAATTTCAATGTAGGATATAAACATGTCGAAAGAAAAGCCAAATCGTTGTCCCAGAATTATATACTAAAATATGTGATGAAATGCACATGCTGTGTAGAACTGAAAATTTCTAAAATATCAACAATTGACTCATTGCAAAATGCTGATTCCATGACACAGCGCTACATTGATCGAAGCTTATATAAGCCCAATGGTCGTGTCACTAGGCCACTGCTCCACATTAAAACTAAACACCGAGATAAGTTGACCCAATGGTCGTGTCACTAGGCCACTGCACAACATTAAATCTAAATGCTGAGGCAAGTTGACCCAAGTGACGTGTCACTAGGCCACTGCACCACATTAAATCTAAACGTCGATGCAAGTTGACCCAATGGTCGTGTCACTAGGCCACTGCACCCACATTAAATCTAAATGCTGAGGCATGTTGACCCAAGTGACGTGTCACTAGGCCACTGCACCACATTAAATCTAAACGTCGAGGCAAGTTGGCACAAGTGCCGTGTTACTAGGCCACCAAACTGAATAGTTGGTAGATCTAGGAATAGTAACACGTACGTCATAATACTTAGCAGAGAGTCATTAGAGTATTATGAGTGCTTAGAAACGGAATATATGAATAATGATTGAAGAGGTTGAAAAAGTTTGCGAAACACAAATCACATTAATACAAAGGCGATTGTAGCCCGACCACATTATTTCTTTTCTTAGCTTCTCGTAAAGTTCAGACTTTAAAGAGGTTATACATACAGCCGCTGTGGCACGAATGTACGAAAGACCGACGGTGACATCCACACTTCGTTATTTCTCTCGTCGAAAATATTGAATTCGGGAATTTGAAATCGTGAATTCGGGAAGTTGAAATCCTGCATTCGGGAAGTTGAAATCGCGATCTATCAAAATTATTTAGACTTTCACTTTTTAAAAGAGATATTACGTTGCTACATGTAACGCCACATACATAAGACAATGCCTCTCCACACAGACCTCCGGGAAAACAACAGTTCATACAACATCAGGCATTTATGGAGGTACAATAGTAAAAACACAAGAGAACAGGGGCGTGCAATGAATGACCTGGTCGACCATAAAGGACAACTGAGGAGAATCAATGAGTACAAACAGGGGGTGGGGTTAATGAATAGAATACATCAAGGGGGTGGGGTTAATGAATAGAATACATCAAGGGGGTGGGCTTAATGAATGGAATACATCAAGGGGGTGGGGTTAATGAATGGAATACATCAAGGGGGTGGGGTTAATGAATGGAATACATCAAGGGGGTGGGGTTATTGAATGGAATACATCAAGGGGTTGGGGTTATTGAATGGAATAAATCAAGGGGTTGGGGATTATTGAATAGAATACATCAAGGGATGGGGTTATTGAATGGAATACATCAAGGGGGTGGGGTTATTGAATGGAATACATCAAGGGGGTGGGGTTATTGAATGGAATACATCAAGGGGGTGGGGTTAATGAATGGAATACATCAAGGGGGTGGGGTTAATGCATGGAATACAACACAGGACAAGTCAAGACAGCTGGCAACAGCAGGCCGAAAGGGGGTAGACAATAACATAAACACATTTAGCAAGTGAAAGAAAAGCACATAGGGAAAGGGAAATTTAACATACATCTAAAAGACAAATAGAAATAACCATACAGCGATTTACAGCCTTTGAACTGTCAGTTAAACCTTTCATTCTAAAGTTTACTCACGTGAGTAAATGAGTATGGCACGATAAATGCTGGTTCTATTCACTTGAATCATAATTGCTACAGCAATCAAAATCAGCAAACAATATACAGTAGCTTTTAGAAATTACCGTAAACCCTCAATTATAAGACCACCATTGGGACCCTTGAAAACTGGTCTTATTATTGAGGTGATCTTAATGTTGAGGTTGAATAAAGAGCAAAACAGTAAAAATGGACTTGAAAATTGTGTTCTTAATTTCGAGGCGGTCTTATTATTGAGGTGGTCTTGAGGTGAGGTTTTACTGTATATAGGGAAACTATTTTCAAACTAAATTGAAAAGCTTTATCTTATTTCTAGAATATTTGACAGTTTTACTGTATGTGAAAATAGTGCAGGCGGGTTAAGACTGTTTTTACCAGTATTTATACTTGTCTTGTAATAGATTCAACTCCTTGAAAACAGCATAACTGTGTTATTGAAACTATAAATATCTTAAGGAGAGTTTTACACACATTTTAAGTGATTTTCACGTTGGAAGCATTATGCTCTCTGTTTTCCACGACAATCGGAAAACCTCGGCCAACTACGTGCAGTGCCTTAGATGTTCGTAAGGCACTGCGCAGAGTAACGAAGTTGTACGGAAATATCCGAGAGCTGTTGAGAATATATTACTCGCGTGTTTCTATCGTAACTACAAGTTGTAAATCTTTATGAAGGACGTTTATAAATTGCTTTTAAACAACATTCGTTGTGATTATATTTTATATGGTAAGTACTCGATAACAGGTCTCAACTTTCTGTACTAGAACGTTAAGTTGTATGGTGGCATACTTCTGCCACCAGTTAACTACATAAATAACTAGAATAGTATGTGGCTATCACGTTAATGAAACTAGTTAACTACATAAGTATCATGATTATTATGTGGTAAACTAATGGTGGCACCAGTTAACTACATAAATAAATATGTCAAAGAAGCTAGGTAACTATGGTATTTATGTAGTTAACTAGATAAGTATTGTGATAAATTTTCATCCCAGATAAATATCTTAACACGAACAGTTACAAGTGTGATAGTACCCACAACTGCCACCACTTACTCACTTAATCCCCTTGGTTTTCAAAACGGATACTCTATTTTTGATATGTGTTAAGTGGTCATCATACTTTTGTAGTTAACAAGTTCCTTTAAAGTGATAAATACATAAGTTTCTAGTTAATTATGTAGTTAACTGGTGGCAGAAGTAGGCCACCATAAAGCGGTGTTAGTTTATGTGTTCGTATTTTACACAAGTTGTTATTTTAAGACCTTATTATTATTTTAGTGTTTTATGTGCTGATGTTTTTCCGGGCTGTGTAGTGGGAAGCATTATTCGCGAATGGAGGCATTCCTTGTACCAACTTAATACTTCCATAATAAAACAAATACAGTCGGACCTCGCTCATTCGAATTCATCGGGTCCGGCTTGTATTTCGAATAATACATAGTTTCGATATCAGAATCACTTCTATTACTGTGCATTTGCTTTGCTATTCTCTTAATGTACGGAAATCGTAACCAAAGAGTGATGAAGTTGTCACAGGGTACGCCACATTGACAAAACACTGCCTCCACACACAGAGCCCCGGGAAAACAACAGTCCACAAAACACCAATGGGAGGTGCAAGAAATAACACTGAGGAGGTGCAAGAAATAACACTGAGGAGGTGCAAGCAATAACACTGAGGAGGTGCAAGAAATAACACTGAGGAGGTGCAAGAAATAACACTGAGGAGGTGCAAGAAATAACACTGAGGAGGTGCAAGAAATAACACTGAGGAGGTGCAAGAAATAACACTGAGGAGGTGCAAGAAATAACACTGAGGAGGTGCAAGGGTAAAGGGAATCGGAGTGCATGAAATGGGCTATCCGACCATAAAGAACAACTTAGGATAATTAAGGGGGACAACAAGGGGGGTGGTGTATGTAGTGGATGGAGTACGTCACAGAACCAGTAAGAAAGTCAGTAATAATAGTCTAAGCTTTGTGAATCTAGCACCTGCTTCTAATGCTAGGTGTCAGCACATTTCACATTCTAATATAAAATTGTAAAATGTTATAAAATAATAAGTGGTATAAATTCCTTTATCATACAGCTAATGTTATCAGAAACATTACGCTGAATTTATGCAGACAAAATACCAATCAAACAAACAGTTTTATGGCATAAATCATTTGGAATTATGTGTGCCTGTCACATTGCTTGTACTGAAGAAATATTAGACAACAGAGAAACACGCAATCTGCATGTTTCCAAAATTTAATGACGGAAACATGTTGACAAACTAATAGGACAATTTTTAGAAAATGAATTATTCATAACGTCCCACTAGGAATCGAATCCTGATTGGCTATCATGACAATGTGGCTTAGCAACAAGGAAGTCACACGGAAGGTACAACAATTCCAGAATGAATTACGGACAATTTTAAGTAAGTACACGCAAACTTTGCTGAACAGTGTAAGATTTTTAACATGAAATATTGGCTGATAAATAAGTAATGTCTGTTGTTAACAACAACAGGAACAACAACTACATCAGCAGCAACAACAACAGGAACAACAACTACAGCAGCAACAACAACAACAGGAACAACAAATACAGCAGCCACAACAACAACATGACTAACAACTACAGCAGCAACAACAGGAACAACAACTACATCAGCAATAACAACAACATGAACAACAACTACAGCAGCAACAACAGGAACAACAACTACAGCAGCAAAAAACAACAGCAACAACAACTACAACAGCAACAAACCACAACCGGAACAACAACTACAGCAGCATCAACAACACCAATAGCTACAGCAGTAGCAACGACAACTACACCAGCAACAAACAACAACAGGAACTACAGCAGCAACAACACCAGCGGCAACAACACCAATAGCTGCAGCAGTATCAATGAAAACTACAGCTGCAACAACACCAGTAGCAACAACACCAATAGCTACAGCAGTATCAATGAAAACTACAGCTGCAACAACACCAGTAGCTACAGCAGTATCAATGAAAACTACAGCTGCAACAACACCAGTAGCAACAACACCAATAGCTACAGCAGTATCAATGAAAACTACAGCTGCAACAACACCAGTAGCTACAGCAGTATCAATGAAAACTACAGCTGCAACAACACCAGTAGCAACAACACCAATAGCTACAGCAGTATCAATGAAAACTACAGCTGCAACAACACCAGTAGCAACAACACCAATAGCTACAGCAGTATCAATGAAAACTACAGCTGCAACAACACCAGTAGCTACAACACCAATAGCTACAGCAGCAACAACACCAGTAGCAACAACACCAATAGCTACAGCAGTAACAACACCAGTAGCAACAACACCAATAGCTACAGCAGTAGCAACGACAACTACAGCAGCAACAAACAACAACAGGAACTACAGCAGCAACAACCCCAGTAGCAACAACACCAACAGCAACTACTGAGTATTTCCTCAGCTGGTTATCAGGGAACAAGTAGATTTAGGTTGTGTCTGTCCCGGGGGCGAGGAAAATTGGGATAGATTTTGACGTTTGCCTTTGGAGTTTGGGGGTAGCTACGTAAGGGGAAAACCGTTTATAGAGTGTCTTTCGGAGAATCAATAAACCCCTTCAATTATTCCTAACACTATTTTATTACCATTTCATGCAAAACGACCATTATAGTTTACGGCTCAAACTTGAGGTGGACCAATAATGATAGGATACAAGAATGTTACTGTAGGGTCGACAAGGCATGAGATCCCGTCGGTGTTCCAGATAAAATACAGTACTTGAGTACAGACTAGTTATGGTGCAATCAAATATCACAAAAGACAATTTGGAGTGTATGAAATCTAGAGATAAAATATGAGAACAAAATTTCTTGGTAAAAAAACCTTTATGCACCGTAAAATAATCGTAGACACCCCATGTATTCCAATAAATCACCTTTGAATACGCCTTCAATTACAGCAATTACAGGTGTGGTACATTGTCTTATTTTGAACCATTTCTTAATTATGATGTAATTAACGCCTTCATGGTTTCCCAAGCAATTTAATTATCTTGCTTACTTAATTCTAAGACATATATAACAAACACACATTCTGTCTTTTTGAAGGGTGTTGGCTCACTTAGCGTACATTACTCTTCATTAATATGATTTTAACTCCAAGATTTATTTCCGTAACGTTAAGGATCTCAGCTTGAAGCAACCTTGTGCCAGTGAGACAAACAATGAGCTATTATGGTAAAACTCACATTACGCTTGCACAATGAAATATATGGTCGCATAAAATACTCGTCTGATAGACATACTAATAGTTATATAGTATAATAAAAGAGGGAAAATAAGTTGCTACATGGAACGCAACATACATAAGACAGTGCCTTCCCACAAAGACCTCCGGAAAAACAACAATTCATAAAACATAATGCATTTGATGAGGCTCAAGGGTACATACGTAAGGGAGCAGGGGTACAAGGAATGGCCTGGCCGACCATAAGGGATAACTCGGAGAACCAAAGAGGACAAACAGTGAAGGGGGGGGGGATTAATTAATGGAAAAGATCACAGGACAAGTCAAGACAGCTGGCAACAATAGGCCGAACCTGGGGAGAAAATAACATGAACACTGTATAAAGTGAAAGAATTGCACATCCCCAAGGGAAATTTAACATACATTTAAAACACAAAAAGTAATAAAAACCATACAGTTATATACATTTTATGAATGTAGAAGTGCTATCCCTGATGGAATACTGACTGAGGAGGAAGGGCGAAGTCGATATCACTTTTGGACTGGTCAATATAACTACATATTTTCCAAAACCTATGTATATTATGTCCATGTTCTGGGTGTTAAAACGATTGTTCACAAAGTTCGAATTTTATTTTTTACGTCTTCTTTTCATCGATGTATTTATTGTCTAATAGTTTATGCCTGTGTGAGAACTCAGATAATAAAACAGATATACATGATAAAAGCAGTATCTTTCATTATTTGAAATAAAGCCAGTGTATACAGCATTGTTCTCATTTGATCTTAATTCGTACGTTGTGAACACACTTTTTATAACAACCTATACACGTTTAAAATCGCCAACAGCGCTGCATGATCAATAAATCCGTGTTTTCGTGTTGTTTCCGCGTTTGTCATTATTAGTTCTGGACATTACGGAGTACAGTTCTAGTGAAGTCTTGCCAGCAGCAAAACAGTGTTTGTTATTTGTACATGAGATAGTCAATACTTAAATTATCCTTTTATAGAAAAAGACACACGAAAAAAATGTATGGTACCCTTAGGGCAATTTGAATTTATTTTGGTGTTCCATTATATTTTTATGTCGTAAAATTACAGTGGACCAGTGCATATCACTCTCTGGGGTCATCATTGTTTTTGCGAACACGATTGTTACCCTTGTTAACAATGAAATTCCGACACTTGATTTATTTTTAAAAGAATTAGAATGTTACAGGGAATGCCACATACACAAGACAATGCATCCACGCAAACCCTAGAGGATATACCAACCTACTAAACATTAGGGGTTCATAAGGTGTAAGCGCAACTATCTATGAGAATGGGGAAGGAAGGAATTATCTGGCCTACTGTCAAAACAACAATGGATACTTTACAGATGCAATATCGTCTCTGTCAGGATCTCCATACAACGATGTCTCTGTATTGATGTTTGTTGAAATGTTCTGAGTCGAACGCGTTCCAAATAATTGTTGATTGGGTTGGTATGCATTGACAAAATAATGCATTCTCGAAAGTATTACTTTATCCCGATTTAATTTAAAGGTATATTAGAGTCCAGAATGTACCTAAAAAGATCATTGCAAATCCACGATGTCGATTTAGTATCTTTAAATGCACGTGTACAGGTCATACAGAAATCATGTTTGCTTCATTCCAAAATTAAAATTAGATGTTTTCGGCGGCAAGCGCTAGTATTTTAAAAGATACTCTAATCACAAACAAGTCTACCATTTCCAGATACATTTATCTTGTAGTGCATATGTGATTTCTTTTTGTACATTTTAGGTCGATAATGACGTTTACCACACTTCCCAATTCCGATAGATGTTTGCTATTACACCTTTTCGCTTCCTAATGTTTCGTAGGCTAATATTTCCCTGGTATCTGTGTGGGAGGCATTGTCTTATGTATGTGGCGTTCCCTATACAACTAAATTCTTCGTTTAAATGTCATACTCGTGTAAATTGTAAGTGATATTAATGACTTTAAACGCTTATAAGTGTATCTTTAAGCTCTGCCCGTGAACATCCATTAATGAGCACACACAATGCCCCAATAGGAGTAAGATATTATGTGTTAATGATTGAACTAGGAAACAAAAATGTAACATTATCAAAGTTCACAGCTCAGTGTTTTATATTTAGAACGACACAAATACGTTTGTATGCGAGCCAATTGCAATCAACACTTGCTGTGACTATTGGGCTTCCTGCAAATGAATTATTCTCTAACAGTAAGCCATATGATTAAAATTTTGTAATCCTATGGCATTGCCAATATATAAGTATGAAATTTCAAATGAGGGACTTGGCAAATCTTTCCATTGGTAAGACGCTTAACGTTTTATAATAACATAACGCTTAAGCTTAAGAGAGATACTATTGACTTGTCTAATTAAAAGCAACTCTATCATTGTCAGTGATCTGTAGACGGAGCACAGTCATACTTCATTTGAACATGAGCTCGCCAAACTACTGGCTACAAACACAAACTATTCCCAACATCTGATAACCGATAAATACTACAGATTTTCAACACGCAATGGACTTGTTTACAGACTCTCAACATTCTAGTGTGACATTTGTTTGCAAATTCAAGCGTATTCGTTTTCCGATTATAATATACAAGTGTTTTCAGCATGTTAATAATTTCAAAATACAAGAGTGTATATGTGCATACCATCAACGTCCGTCCGGCTAGCTCAGTTGGTAGCGCGTTGGGCTGACATCCAGAAGATCCGGGTTAGATTCCCGGGATGGGTACGTTATATTCTTCCTTGACAATGGTTACGGTCATGTCATCCACATGTGGAGAAGTTGTCAGATTTTGCGGAAGAGCAAGTTATTACTGATTGATAATTAATTACAGGTAAACTGGTAAGGTCAGCTGGCCGCAGTATTTGAACATAGACCTGTGTACAAAAACATATTGTCCAAATGAACTTGCACTTAATTCATAGTATGCAGTGTACGTTTTAACAGACTGACAACATACAAACATGCTCCTTTACACACAGACAACTCACACGGGTATTTGTCTATACACAGACAGCATACACGTGTACTCGTTTACACACATACAATATACACGTGTACTCGTCTACACACGGACGACATACAAGTGAACTCGTCTACAGACGACTGAAGTGTACCTATTTGCAACACGTCAATCTTTAAGTATCAGGGGGGCGTATGTCCCTCCGTGCCTGTTAATATGACTGAAGATAATGCATGCATAGTCATTTATCCTTGACCTCTGAACTCTGCTTTATGTGGAGAAGTTGACAGTTGCTTGTAGAGGAACAGGTTAGTACTGGTTGGTAACCCAGAAGCACTGGTTAGGTCAAATGAACACCTAAAATAACTGAACAACTCTTGAGAAACGACATAAAACCAAAAACAAACAAACACACTCCTTCTTAACAAACAATAAATTACGAAGCGGCTTAATTGGTATCGTTATTATCGCAAACAGGAGCTTACAAGGTGCAAACAATTTGGTTTAATGATGCTTTAGAAATGACACAACAGCCATTTTCGTTATCGTATATCGTGTTTGTCTTAATATAAAATAAGTCTTTGTATGCATATTACGCAAGCCACTTTCGTAACTTCGAAGTATATAAAAGGAATCATCTTGCATCTTATGTAAACTTGTAACATAACTTAAGTTAATATACAGGCGTATCTATTTTTCCCAATCAGCAACTGCGTAATGACATCACGTGGGGTCTCAAATGTATGTTTGTATACTTTCATGTACAATGTATTTCAAAGTCTCTGCAAAGTAAGAAGATAACCAAGACCAAAATAAACAATAAACTAAAGACGTGGAAAAAGAAATCCAACCAAAGGCAGCTTACTTTATCGTTACTAGAAATCACACTTTAACAATTATTTGTCATCAAGCAAAAACGTAAGAAACACCTGCGATATCTATACATGTCGTCTTATATAAAAGCATTGTGTTTCTAAGATATATTTGGCTGAATCTACCTTTGAGTATGTACTTTAAATAGCTGACAAACTTCAGTTAGATGTTACACGTGACAACATGTTCATGAATACTCAATATAAAATCTTATGTAGTACCATTGTGTGTCTAAGACATATTTGGCTGAATCAACCTTCGATAATGTACTTTAAACTGGTGACAAACTTCAGCAATTTTGCCAAACATTCCCGCAGGCATGGCATGAAGATGACTCGAATTAATTCGAAGCAATGACACCATCGCTTAGCAACAGCAATCCATCTTCAAAGAGATGTTGAGCAAGCAGTCGAACTATGCTCGCCATATATAGTCTTGTCTTTGCATGAACCACATTAGTACACAATTTGCAATGTGTTTGAACTTAGTGTTTCATTGCAGAGTCAGCAGTGGTGGTAGCAATAACAGTGGTAGCAGTGTTACTGCTGTCAACCATCGTTGGAGGTACAAATAGTAATACTGCAAATGAGCTGTATCCGTATGACAATAGAAATATCAAACAAATTTTAGAGCCTCTTATGCAAGCAGTGTATAAGATAAAATGTTTAAATTTCTAAGATTTCAAGGGCAGAAATTGAAAAAAAAATATAGTTAGTCTGGAGGACAGTACATGGTTACATTCGATTGATTTAAATGAAGTCTAAACAACTGTAGGAAATAATATAAAACTATAAGTACTTCATGTCTTGTGACAAGTGTGATTTTCGTTAGAATTTAGAACATATAGCTGCCAATACTGTAAGCATTTAATTTGTTTTCTTCGGGTTTTGCGCACGTTCTCATATACGGTGGCCAGTTGACCTCACCAATTTTTATGGAATTAGCTATAAACCCTTCCGCAAGCGACTGACACATGTTGAAGACATGACGGTAGCCCATGTAATGGAATACTGTTAGGAGTAAGAGCAGTAATACAATATACCAATTCCAAATTCACATCGCTTAGTACTTCGCATTATACACATTGTCGCAATAATGATAATAGATTACAAACGTTGTAGTTAATGGTTAAACAAGTCTCAAATCAACGGTGAATGCTTTGTCAACAATGACCCCAAGGCCATGAGGTCAAACGATACTACAATGTTTCTGGCGATAAAAACATTGTCAACTTCTTTTTTGGTCACATTGTGTGTGTGTGTAAACACATGATACATGTGTATAATTAGTCATTTATGAGAATATATACAATAGAAGGTAATGTTAACATGCATGTTGGGCATGTCTATATTGATCTTTTATTTCCTTTTAAGCTTCGCAAAAGGTTTATTTTTATAACCAACGAGATTAAATCGTGCCATATTGGTATTAATAACGTTTGAAGGGCAACCTACTTATTTATAACTCAACTTATTTATCTTAAACATATCGTAAACAAGTCCTTACAACGTGTTTCAATCAGTTTGGATGTCGGCTCACTGGATTACAAGTATTTGCGCCTATTCAGGGATAGAGAAACGTTATTATTAAGCTATTTCAAGAAACAAATCGGCTTTAAAACATCTACATTTTTGTAACTAAGGAAAAACGATTTTTACTTCATATTTCTTAAAGGTATTAATCTTTCACTGATGCAGCTAGTGTGTAGAGTATGTTGTTATTATGACCCACGATATACCTTTCATAATGTACCTGTACACTTAACAAAACTTATAAGTGTGCACTTTTTAATGCCATATAATTTTTTTATTGACTAACATTTCTACACGAAATTTTGTATATTGGCTTATATGGCTATGTGTAGATCATAATTCTCAGGTTGAATTGTTTGATTTAAATAACATGGTGAGTTGAATCATGAATCATGAATCGACAAGTGCTATTATTCTCTTTCCAACTCACCCGATCATCTTTGAGTGGGAGGTGCAGTATTGATTTTTCTTTCATCATCACTTTTTTTTATTTTATTTGTTCATTCTGTGGATTTATGACTTAAAATAAAATAAATATTATGCCATGTGTCTACGCTATATTTGTTAAAAAAGATCAGACTAATATTGACTGAGATACGGTCATAATTGTACCTGCACACTTACAAGTTTTGTAAAGTGTATATCGAAGATATGTACACAGAGATGTTACTGAACAAATGATGTTTGACACTAACAATAGTAGCGTATGAATAATTAAACACGATTACTGACATCAAACATGACGAGCTTGAAGTTTTACTCCGGATTTTATTTAGAACACAGTCTTCCGGTATTGAGATTAATTAAATACTTCTAAGTCATCGCCTGTATTATTCCTCGTCCTAAAACTATTCTCAATCAGTCAGAGCACCGTAACGAAAGACACATTTTGATAAAAACATTTCAAAGACCATAAACACTATGGCTATAAACGTTTGTGCAACCCCAAGAAATAACAGATGAAGCCTTAGTTTGTATTTGTATGTCTTAAAGCAGTTGTATCAGTTTAAGGCTACTTGATATAATGTTCATATTATTGCCCCCCCCCCTTCGGCCTATTTTTTATTTCTGACTTTCTTGATTTGTTCCGTGATGGGATTCCATCCATTACACCCTCCCCCTTGCTGTCCCCTTAACGTCTCCTAAGTTGGTTTTATGGTCGGCCGGACCAATCCTTGCACTTCTATTCCCACACACGTTTATCCTTGCACCCACCTTAATCTCAGTCCCTAATGTTTTGTATACGGTTGTTTTCCCGCTGGTATGTGTAGGAAGGCATTGTCTTGTGCGTGTGAAGTTCCCTGTAACAATGTTTTTCATTAGTTGTTCATGGCATCGTGATTAATAATCATTTCAAATTGATATTTGTCTCCATTTATATATTGCAATCAGATGTTTAACTAGGTTTAACGACATTTTCTAACCTTTATCAGTTATACAAGGCCGCCAGTTCACCTAACCGATTTAACTGGAATATATTATCAACCAGTCCTTCCGCAAAACAGCTTACAATTTTCGATTCAGAACATGAATCAGCGGACAAACGACTGTAGACATTCTCACAGACGAGTATGACCTGTCCCGCCCGAGTGTCGAACCCGGATCTCTTCACTCTGCCACCTAAACCAACCGACGGACCTGTACAGAACAAAATGTATGTGCTAATACCAGTTTAATTATGTCATGAAAATATACATTGCCTTAATGAAGTAATAGTTCATGGAAATGTAAGTTTCTGGTGTTTCATTTAAACAGAGGCATTGAAAACAGGAAACACATATTGTGCAAGAAAGGAAATAAACACGGTACATGGAATTTCAAATAAAACCTAAAACTGACTATTGCGCAACACTAGCACAGAGAGCTGAAAGGGATATAAGTTAAAGAAATGTATTTGCATAAAAATTATGCCATACACATAGTGCCACTGCCAACGTTCCGCATCTCAATAAGCTCAATACATTATGTTTCGCACATATATATAAGATGGAACATAGATTTAGTTGCGCATAAGAAAACTAAAAGTCGAGCAGTACAAAAAACACACACTGTAATAAACACAAAGACATGCAACTATATACATTCGAAATACAAAATGTAATAACTTTATCCTGGAAAATATGTCCAAAGCTTTTTTAGAAAAGGCAATAACGTCACATGTCTATGTTCGTGACAGTCTTCCGGAAAAAGCAATCACTCCGGTGACGACTACGCAATCCATTTTACGACGACTGTTCTGTTTTAAATGACACGAAGCTCGTAATAATCTATCAATCAAAAGCGAATTAACAAGTGTACCAATTACATTACTGAGAGATGGCAGAACAGAATCTCCTAATTTGTCATTGATCAATGTGTCAAAACCATTTTTCGAGTCGTTGCCGACTGAAGCCTACTCTGCAATTGTTACACGTACTTGGAGAAATGCAAGGAAACAAGATCAATGCCTCGGGAAGTGAGTTCAGTGTTACGATTAAGACATTAGTAAAAGTTCTCCAGATTCCGACTCTCGATGTATCTACGAGAGTCTCTAGAGATAAATAATGGACAATTACAGACGATTTAACAAGATTACCACAACATAATTTCAACACATACGCTGAAAATGATGAAAGAAGAACCATTGCCTTGTATAATCGTTTAAAACAATCTTGTTTAATCATATTACTTACAGACAAAACTAGTAAAAAACACCCGCTTGATAAAGAACCTGATTTTTTTTTGAATTTTATAATAATGCAAACGTCTTTTTTCGCCAAATGCAAAGAAAAACATTATAAATATATTCTGTCATATTTACTGAAGTTTTAACTAGATAAATTATATTTTTCATGTTTGTTTAGGTAAACAAATAAACAGAACAAATGAGCATAATATATGTTTAAGGAATGGGTCTTATAATCGTTACCGATTGCCTTATTGTCATGTAAGCAAGACCATGCTAACCACAATTGAAAATAACATAGCTGTTTGCAAACCATTTTGACAGAACCATCGATAAACTGATATGTTTTGCTAGGCGATGGGACGCCATGAACGTTTCATTAATTATTGGTACCATCTATTACCGGTATAATGCATGGAACGTTTGGTTGAGATAAGGAACATAGCAACACAGATGACCGCATTCAATTGATATTTTTCATGCAAACTTGGTATTCGATATAACCTGTATATTATGTTAGAATAATTAACAAAATCATGTAATTTGACATAAACTTAAAACCATTAAATTGCATCTGGCTCATCTGAACGTTAACCTTTTTAATGGGCTTCATTCAGTTATGTAATATTGGTAAATGATATATTATTCATGTCCCACCTTTCGGCCTATTATTACTGACACTGTTGACCTTTTCCGTGATGTATTCCATCTTTTGTATTTCCCCTTGTTGTCCTTAGTTGTTCTTTATGGTCGGCAAGACGATTCCCTACATCCATGTTCCTACATGTTTACTTTTGCACCTCCTCAGTGTCTGATGTTTTGTGGTTTGTTTTTCCCGATGGTTTGTGTGGGGAATTGCCGTGTGTATGTGGCGTTCATGACTCTTTAGTTGTATAAGTGGGAGATACTCTTATCCTGCAAACACCTGGTCATGAAGTACATACTTAGAAGCTTTAGTTTGTTCCCAGTTTGAAACAAAATAATTTTATGAGACATTTGTCATATGAAAATTGATACACAGCTGGGGACGTCTTTAACATATTTCCTTTTTGATGTTTTGGTCATGAATTTATTAGCTGTTTCATCATACTTTTCTTGGCAATTTGTGAGAAATGTGGGTGGACTACCGCCAGGCAAACACTTAATTCTATGCCTCACAATGACTACATTCCATGCTGCGTTCAAAATGACCTGCGTATCGTCTGAATGTGTCGGTATTTATTATAATTAGTTCATAACATAACATACGGTGACGAGTGGTGTGACGCCATGGTTATGTTATTTTCAGTAACTCATTAGCGAAATTAAAACGTGTAGATCCACTTAAGTGGTGTTGACACTGCTAATTATTTGTTTTGTATGAAGTATGACATTTTATGACATCCAAAATTACATGCATTGTCTTGTTGAATTTGACTATTATCAGTGTATACTCATTTGAACTCGTATCATGTGGTTGAAAAGTAAAATAGTCGAAACTTCTTTTTGGTGCGTCAGATTTTGTTAACCAAAGGACCGAATTACAGACGCCATACTTTTCTTGCACATAGGATGTCAATGTAATGTTTTGACAAAATCAGCTGTTTCTGTCGTTATGTCCTACATAGAATGTTACAATTGCGGTCAGACTTGTCATCTAAAACCGATGAACGATGCGTCGTTTTTAAAAGAGCCGTATAATAAATTCAATAAAAATGACCAAGATCCTTTATTTACGTAAGGGATTTTTACTCATTTTGGTCCATGATAAAATCTCTCCTGTCCGCTTGTTCTCAAAAGTAATTCAGTAAGGCACGGCGGTCAGTTGGCAATTGAATGAAGATAACTGAACAAAATTGAACATAAGTAATAGTAGCAGATTGAGTGGCATTGCACTGGACAAAATCACCTGCCAAATCACCACAGTCATGTAATTAGCACAAAGTGATAAAAAGCAGATCACTGATCACTGAACCTGGCATTAAATCACGTGATATCTAGTGATTGGAAGTGACAATTGGCAATTTAATACAGAAACGAAAGGCAAGTCACAGACAGCTGCTACAAAAGATGTCAAATTGATGAGTAATAAGTATGAGACGTCTCCGAAAACGTTTGGATGACTTAATAGGCAATTGCAGATGTTTATCAATACTAGATGTATACAGCAAGTCAATTCGTTAATCGTCTTCTCATAATGCAGCTTTCTATGGAAAATTTATTCTTTACAGTTGGTTCTTTTGCAAAATATCAATGCGCAATCTAGTTTGGACACGATGGATGCAAGGGAGATACATTTGTTACAGGAAACGCCACATACATTAGACAATGCCTTCCTACGCAGACCTCTCGGGAAAACAACAGTCTGCAAAACATTACTATAGGCACTGAGGAGGTGCAAATGTAAACTTGTTTGGGAATAGGGGTGCAAGGAATGGTTTTGCTTACTATAAAAACAACTATGAAGAATTTAGTGGTACAGCAAGGGGGAGGTAGTGTAATGGAATGGAAAACAACACGGAACAAGTCAAGAAAGTCAGTAATACTAGGGCGAAGGGAGGGGGATAATATGGTAATTATTCAAAGACAGGTCTATTTTTGAGCGCCGCTGTACGATTTCCTGCTTGCAAATAGTGACATCACATGTTGTGTTTTCTTGAAATGACGTCACTTACAAAAGAGGTTATAAGTCCTATAGCAGGGCTCATTTGTATATTTCAGAGGCATTCCCCGTAAAATGTCTCAAATTTTGTTTGAAAAAACGATTTTCTCTTGAATAGTCAAGACTTAAAAAATATTTAACCGACATTGATACAGCTTTTTGTAAGATATTCAGATAAATAACTGCAAGTATACATTCAAACCTGTCTGTAAAGACCACCCATGGGAACAGCAAAATGTGGTCTTTGTTTACAGGTGGTCGATATTAACAGATTAAATATCATTGAAAATGGTCTATGGGAGATAAAATTGGTGGTCTTTGCAGACAGGTTTTGCAATAGTGGTCTTTGTTCGCAGGTGGTCTTTAACACAGGTTTGACTATACTTTGTTTTTGAATTCTGAAAAATAATTAGGACTTTAAAAGACTCAGTAGGTTAACCTTTATATACAAATCACGTTCAGTAAGTTTGTACTTTTCAAAGTAAGACACGTCATATCTTATTTAGCTGTAAAAGACATTTGTTGAAATTCCCAAAGGCTTTTTTTGAGGACACACTTAGTCTTAGTTAATATCCCAAGAGAAAAAGGTAAACACAATGGATATAATTGTTTTCCATCGATTCCTTCCATCTTTCCTGGATAATAAGATTTCTTTGTAAGACTAGATATATTGGATTTTCTTATCACTTCACCGTGACAAAACAATGCTACTGGACGTAATGTGCTCACCGGAACCGGAAGTGGATAGCTGACAATAAGCTGAGAAGTAAATGACAAGTCAAGCTTTGCCATTAAGTGAAGTGAGAAAAATAAGATAATTAAGAGCACGATGCTACTTTGGATGATTAAGATTCAGCATTCGTCTGAACCATTTTGATAGGCATACAAAACAAGGATGTGGTAAGTGCTGAGATACATACACAACTAATAGCCCTCGAAGAATCGTACGAAAATATACAAAGGCACACAGACGGTCTAATCAGTAGACAACACAAGAAACACTGGAATTCACTAACAACTCGACGGCAAGGGTGTAAACCAGGATTTAGAACGTACTTATACTTAACGACATAACAAACGCAACCACAAAATGTGAATATAAATAAAGTGACATTACAAAGGCAAAAATAGTCTTTATTTCTCAAACATAATTTCCTAAAATTATTCAATAATGAAATAAAAAATAATTGGTGTAGAGTTTAGTAGTACAGCTTTGAACAATAATTAACACAAAGATAACTGTAACAGGCTTTTGAGAGTTGATGCTAGAACATTACGCCTAGTTCAAATAGTTTTAATGGCGTTAAGTATAGGAAGCACGAACCCAACGCACAATACAGAGTATAACTTAGAAGGCAACATCTGGGAAATTTCCACAAGGCTTTGTTGCGTCATACTCAAGATTACATACCGTTAAAGTTATATTATGCTCATTTTTTTGCGTTTGTTTACAACAAACATGCGCTTGTTTACCTAAACAAATATGCAAAATATATTATAATTATTATATAACAGTTGAAACATCAATAAAGATGCATTATTAACAAAAAATAAACTCATGATATAGCCATCCGTAATTGTCAAAAAATGGTTGTATTTTCATGAAATAAAAACAAACAGTTCAGTTGTGTAGAGAGTGGGTTATTTTTTACCAGTGCTATGTGCTAGTAATATGATCAAACAAGATTTGTTGATGATTTATCCATTGCAACAACAAAATTGGATGGAGCCCATTTAAATGGTTTAGATGAGCCAGATATAAAAAAAGATTTGTCTTCAAAACGATATGTTTAACGTTAGATATTGAGACAGCATGTGCAGTTTAAAATGCATATCTGATCTTTATAACCGTATTGGTAAACTTTTCGGATATTTCGTTTCATTGTTTTTGTTCAAGATAGAATCTAGTGAATAACTGCAACATTGATTGATACTGTCTTTCAGTACGAACGAACGAACGAACGAACGAACGAACGAACGAACGAACGAACGAACGAACGAGCGAGCGAGCGAGCGAGCGAGCGAGCGAGCGAGCGAACGAACGAACGAACGAACGAACGAACGAACGAACGAACGAACGAACGAACGAACGAACGAACGAACGAACGAACGAACGAACGAACGAACGAACGAACGAACGAACGAACGAACGAACGAACGAACGAACGAACGAACGAACGAACGAACGAACGAACGAACGAACGAAAATAACATGGTACAGCCAAAATAACAATTATTTAGCATAACCGTGACTGGGTTTTACTTGTTTGTTTCGACTACAGTATTTACTTCTGTGCGTATATAAGCGTACAGTTCCAGTACTGTCATAAGTCTGTTACCAAAGTTTTGTCGCTTGACATCTCACCACATGACCTTGGAACACATTGTCCAGACGACAATGATAAGTTCCATTCTTAGACAAGATTAAGTAGCAGTTTTGTCATCTGGAATACGCTATTACGAGTATGTCTACAGTTTAGTGGCTATGGCTCTCTGGCTGTCGTTTTGCTTTGTAATTATTATCGTCTGGCGCGAAAACTGACGACATAGTATGGATACCTAAGAAAGCGGCATATACTCGGTGCATTTAAAAAACGCACATTTTGTACCAAAGATATGTTTTTTAAAGGCAATTTAAGTGTATTTTAAAATTCCGTTGATTGACAGAAAATGTAGTGTTCATCATTATGTAAATAGAAACAAAATCATCTTGCATCCCTGGGTAAGTTTATGACATTTGATAAATCTTATACTTTTTGCGTTTTTTAATGTACTGATTATACATACTAACACACGCTTCCTGAAGTTGCCGAATTGTTCAGCTTAGTGACAGATCAAGCGGGGAAGCAAATGATCGCTGCTATAGGATTTACAACCTCTTCTGTAAGTGACGTATTTTCAAGAAAACGCAACATGTGATGTCACTATTTGCAAACAGGAAACAATATTTAATCCGTATGGTCACTTCGTTTTCATATTGATATATGGGGCAAATATTGCTTACTGTCAGTACATGGTGACGTCACATGTGACGTTTGCTGGAAATGACGTCACTTAAAGAAGAGGTTTGAAATCGTACAGCGGCGCTCAAATGCAAAAAGAGGACACACGACACGTGGCGTAATGTATGTTATAGATCTAGTAATCAATGTGCAGCAGACAATGCTATTGCTGAATAAATTGGTTACATTCAAAATTGCCTGGGGTTACAAAACTAATATTGCTCAAATTGATTTCCGTAAATGAAAGTAAAACAGCATTTAAACACCAAGTCCTGAAAATAAAGACCGCACGTCAGTATATCATCCGGGGTAATAAAACCAGATTTATCATATGGTGTATCTATATTGCTCGCTGAGTAGTGTATTAAATGTTCAAATTGGCAAGTAAATAGCTCGTGTCATGATTGTGTTTCAAAACTTAGCTAGCATAGTTGTGCTAAAGTCCAGGAAAGTAATTTACATTATAATGTCGATTGAAAATAAGTTGGACAGTGGAACCTCGTTTATTCGTTGACCTTGTATCCGAATACTTGATATTATCCGAAATAAATATCTGGTCCGATGTATTTTTCTAGATACGTCGAATTTAAATTGGCTATTTGAAACCACGTGTTATTCGAAATAAATGTTCGGACTCGATGATTTCGAATGAACGTAGTCCGACTGTAGTTAATAACCAAGGAACCAGCCATGTTAGAATAAAAAGTATAAGTTGTAAGACATTGTTTCGCAATAGATTTAAAATAAACAAGCCTAAACTACAATCAAATATCTTTCTAATAGGACGTATGTATATAAAAGATATGTCATATTTTTCGAAAATAAATACATTGCCATATATTTCAGCAATACTGGTTTGAATTCATTCTAACTCACATCTCTAGCTTTTATTTCCAAACGTTAATGGAAATTAATGAAGCAAACACAATTTTGTTACTCCACATGCTTCCCGCTTACAGTGACATGTTTTATGTTTTAATATGGAAACAAAATTTCCTTTTAAGAAGCCTTTACTTGACAGTCATGCGCCTTTGGCAGATTTTAACTATATCATTTTTTTTTAGTCTGAAACACAATGACAAGTTTGACAAGTCTTATTCAACGAAATCGATAAGGTCAAAGACTCATTCGGTGGCAGGCAAATCTTGTTTTATGTGCTATGTGGCAGCCGTAAACGTCTCCCCGTACTTATAGTCAACATTGTTACTATTTCTACTTCTGTTAATGTTATAACTATTTCTACTGCCAATTTCGCACTGATTTATGTATCATTCTCTTAACAAATCCAGTTATCGTCATAACAAATTGTCGTACTTTTCTGATTTACCGTAACGCAAATATATTGTGACCTAAAGCCCGAAAGAATATCAACGAAAACGTATACATGTAAAGCTTTGTTTAAGGTATCGCCCAATTGACATATCTAAGTATTTAGCTTTGTTTTCATCACGGATTCGACTTCAAATAAAAAATTATATCTACGTCATAAAAATATTTTGCGTCCATAGTCATGATTTTACGTAAACAATTTGCCAGACAGATATCACCCACATAGTCATGGGAAATTGCGTGTTAAGTCGCGAGTGTACTTCTGGTCACAAGGTACAGCGATTTTTATCGGATTTGATTAACCCAGTGTGCGATCCAATCTGTTGAAAACATATAATTTTATTGCTATCGAACAACTGCGAACGTTAATTACATCCATCAGACAGTACAAACGTTATTTGTCCTGTCGGTAAATAAAAAGTTTTGATGTCTTTACAGATGGTATAATATAATCTTATGTGTCCAGACAGCCAGCATGCTCCTATGCTTTGGGATTGCTGTTAATTTCTGCCTGAGTGCAAGTAGACGGGAGATTGGTGTTTTACCTATATGGTATTGCTTTAAGAGATGATTCTGTGGTAAAAACACCTACACAATATTTACATGCTCTGTTCGAGGACTGGGTGACATTTTATGTATTGACGTTGCACACGTAAAAGTATATGTTAATAAGAGATTTTGAGGACGCACATTATATTATGCACTAAAGATACAAAGTGTTCACCAACAACGGACCACCCCTTAATATACAGAAATGCGTTTTCTTCTATGTGTATTGTCAAATTTCTTACCATACCGAATGGATGTTTGCAAGCAAAACAGACAATCAAGCGAACTCCGGATACAGTCCTTGTATTTTTTAAATTTACTTTAAAAATATCCACAGAATCTTTGAAGTATAAAGGATTAATGTGTGCTTGTTATGTTTAAAAGAGAGAGAATAAGTTGCTGCAGGGAACGCCACATACATAAGCAAGTGCCTCTCCACACAGACCTCCGGGAAAACAACAATTCATAAAACATAAGGCATTTGAGGAGGTTAAAGAGTACAACTGTAAAGGAACAGGGGCGCAAGGAATGGTCTGGTCGATCATAAGGGATAACTAGAAGCATCAATGAGGACGAACAGGGGGGGGGGGAGTTACTGGATGGAAAAAGTCAAGACAGCTGGCAACAATAGGCCGGAACTAGGGAGAAAATAACATGAACTATATATAGAGTGAAAGAATTGCGAAGCGGGGAGGGAATTGTAACATGCATTTAAAAACAAAAGGAATAATAATCATACAGCGATATACAGCCTTTAAACTGTAAGTACAAATACTGGGGTTTAAATCGATATATTAGCTAGCTAACCTAACACTTAATCTGAGGTCGCATCAATATACTATAGATCCCGCATGTACTTACTATTTTAGATGGTACTGTAAGGACCATAATTTCCTCCCTGAGGATTAGTTAATATAAAGTCAAACACTGATATCGACAGTTCACAAGACATTAAGATAGATGAAGCACATAATGTAAGACTCCTAAGAGAGGCACATACTCGGGATTGACTTTTTCTCCATTTTGCCATGGCTCGACATAATTAGATTCAAAGGAGACGAACTTAATAACACAACCCCTATGTACGTAACATGGGAGTTTGACATTTTCAATGTCGGAAACAAGAACGTATTTCTCCTCATACATTGGTAACAATCACTTACTGATCTCGTTAATATAATTACCGATATAATAAGCGTTATTTATAAAATGTAGCTGATTCCACTAAACGGAAGGCAAACAATGACTTTGTCCGGAATCAAAACCAATGATCGCTGTTATCCAACATTTTTCACTACAGAAATATCTAGTCATTGCAATTATTATCAATAACTCACCACAATGTAACAAAGGATATGGTACTGTGAAGAACATACTTGAATATAATGGAATATTGGGAGGGTCGTAATGAATACAACGTCCGTAAACATATACGTTAATTGCATGAAACTACAATGGTTGACAGATAAAATGAAGCAATATTTTGTTAGATACAAAGGGGATTGTATGTTTTATTTACTGAAAAATTCGCAGCTTCAAGAAACACTCTAACATTAACGGATAGTATAACAGAACTAGGAGAAATATAAAACGACCAATTTTACAGAAACTCGTGAGTCACATGACGTACAAAACACGAGTTGCGTGATAAACAAGACCTTGTGACTTCTGGTATACTTTTCCTTTCTGGAATCCACCATGGAACAAGTCAAGAAAGTCAGTAATCATAGGCCGAAAAGTCGGGGAGGAAAGAACATTAATGTTATATAATGTAAAGGAACTGCACGAGTAATGTAAAAAAGAGATTTAGTTGCGACAGGGAACGCCACATACATAGGACAATACCTCCCCACACAGACCTCCGGGAAAACAACACCAGGCATCTAAGGAGGTACAAAGGTAAACATGCAAAGGGACCAAGGGGCACAAGGAATGACCTTAGACAACCATAAAGGACAACTTAGGAGAATTAATGAGGACAAACAGGGTGGGGGGGGGGGTTAATGAATACATCACAGGACAGGTCAACAGACAGATGTAACAATGTAAGAACAGTACGAGGGTTCAGTGCAAAACTATACTAACTCCTATATAAATACATAGGAGTTAGTATAGTCTTGCGCTGAACCCTCGACTGTATGAAGTTCATATTGTGGTTCAGAATATAAGAAAGTATTATTGATTGAAGCTACGAAAGAGCCGCATCAATGACAAGTTCATTATACACTTTAAACAAGTCTACAAGTGAAACAGATGATAAATTCCCAGATTACCAAGAATAAGAAGACATTAAAGCAGAGAGCGCGTCGGTTATTTCAAAATGACCGATGAGTTACTAAATATTTTACCATGTTCTTCTGCTTTTATCTCTTAGTGTATGGGGTGTAGTTCTTTAACTGTGTCGATAATTATGTTTCTAATATTACTTCACTGCAATATTCATATTCAATCTTACCGTTTAATAGATAATTTTGAGAACGAATACTTATATGGTTTTAATAGGAGAAAAGAGAAAATCATCAACATAAATGTTGCTTTTGGTCGGAGAATAAGAACCAGAGTTCAAATTGTAACCGATATCAACTACTTTGTACTCTGTCTTCAGATACTGAAATTTACTTTGTTGAGTCTGAGTATAGGAGCTTGATTGTCCGTTAGGAATATTACTTTATACTGAGTGCTGAATTTGAGATCTGAGTGTGTACCTGAGATTTGAGTTTGTACCAGAGTTTTGAGTGTGTGTTTTAGATTTAAAGGTACGAGTTGATAACAACCACTATATTCGGCACTAATAACTTCCATTTAAGCTAAGATTCACACCCTTATCTTTAAGGAAGTGTATTAACATAATACTTAAAGTAATATTATGCTCAATTGTTTGTTAATTTGTTTACCTTAACAAACATGATAAATATATTTCCTTTAGTTCAAACATCAATAAACATGCATTAACAAATATTGAACTCATAATGTATCGATCGATATTTGTTGAAGAAAGATGTTTGTACATCATACAATCTAAACAAACTTCCAGTGTTTTGAACAATCAAGTTATTTGACAAGTTTCGTCCGTTAGTGATATGGTAACAAATATATTTTCTATTGGTAATACATTCCAATGGTTCTAAAAGATGATTTAGCAAATGAAACAACAATACTGGATGAAGCCAATTCAAACATGAAATATCTTGAAAAAAGATGGTCGGCGCAATTTGAAGGTTAAGATTTGTTGTGCAAAATAAAAAGATGCCGAGATGTTACGAATGTTACGAATGTTAGTCACTCCAGATACAAAATGGATTTCAGTAAATTCACCGAAATTCAGTGGATTTCGGTAAGGTAACGTACCCTTTATCGAAAGGTTAACCAAATCGCGTCAAGGTTATAAATGTTGTTCGGTTGAAGCGAAATTGCCTTGGTGGTTAACGTAAGATTTGATTGGTTTACACAACACTGATATGCAAATAGCAAAACCATGTTAGTACGGCTGCGCCGAAAAATGTATGTTCTAATGAACAAGATACATCTTTAACACTCAGTAAGTAAATGGATCCGTTTCACTCACTCAAATGTACAAACTCAGACTCGACAGAGTATCTTTGAGTGCTGGCCCCGATCTCCCGAAGCATCTCAATCTGAGCTAAATTTCAGCTGAAATATTATCTCAAATTGTTGAGAATTTTCTCATCTCAGACCAGACTCAAAATAGATAATACAAAACAAAGTAGATGGTATTTCTTTTTTCTCAAGATATCCAAAATGAGATTGTCTCAAACTCAGGCTCTTATTTGAGCACAATCTCATATCGAGCTGAGATTTCCATTTGAGATGTTTTAAGAGAGATCGGACCCCGATTGCTGAGTGCAGAGTAGAGGCTATAAATCTTGGACCTTGGATTTTAACCTTTTAACCTTTGGATCACATGTTAATTGTGCCGAAGACCAAAGACAACAGAATATAATTATTTAGCTAAACATTGACATTCCGGGTTATGTCAAACCGGTCAATGTGTTCAGATATACTTCACCATTACTGACATATTTATAGCCCTCTGTACGCAAACACTTCAATGATTTAAACGCTTAATCCTTTCAGGTTATTTTCCCTCGATTATAGGTAATTCAAAGTTAATAAAACAATAGCTTAAGTAGCGCCAGTAAACAATTAACTTACATTAAATACCTCGGATAAACATCACAGAATTTGTGTAAACGATCCCAGACTACTCGATAAAGAGCTTTTATAGGTTATAAAAATAAGCTAGAAGGCTATGATGAAGCTACTGTAAATATGCGAGTTGCGAAACTAATGTCGGGGGAGGTTTTGCAAACAATGCGGAAGAAGGCCACGGCGTACATTAGTAGAAAGAGCGCAGTCATAAACGCTTGTTTGATTTTCTTTGATGTTCCGCTTTCAAACTATCGCGCAGTATTTGTACGGAGTGTCTTTTTGTGTTCAATAGTCACATGAGCATTAATTGCTTTTTAGTAATGGGGCTTAAAGTCGCATAAACTGCTATGGTCATTTGGTAACTATTCCAGCTATTAGGGTGGATTAAGAAGACAGGTGGATACCCGGGTAGAAACTCCGACCTTCCGTAAGCCAGCTGGGTGTTTTCCTCACAAATTTTATAATCTAGGTCGGATTCGAACCCGCAGTGTTGAGGTTCAAGTAATTTGATATCAGCGAACATAACCACTCGACTACGTTGGCTACCGCGAGTGAATTGACTCTGCAATACATTTTATTGAAGATACATATGATGGTTTAGAATGATCAGGATGCTATAGTTACAAAATCCCCGTAACATGCTGCACCAATATCGCATAAGAACGACATTATTCCTTTAGAAATATGTGTACTAGTGAAAAAATGGAACAAATCCCCTTTCTACATAACACAGTAAAAATAGACACTGAAAGCCAAATGTGTCGGATATTTAAAAAAAACTGACAAGTCACTAAATAGTTTTTATAATTTTCATAACAATTATCCCATTATGCTGGATTCGTGCATTATGCCGTATGAAACAATCAAGCCAAATATTCAACTTATGGCACTATTCCACACAGACCACGAATCCCACGAATTGATAAATTTTAGGATTCGTAGTTGAATCGTAATCAGTTCGTGAAGTTCTTAACTGATTCGTATATATTCGTAGTCAGTTCTTGCAATTCTTGAGCAATCGGGAATTCGTGGCAAAAGTTTTGAGCTGTCTAAAATTTTGGCCACGAACTCCCGATTCCAAAAAATCGTAGTTAATTCGTAACAAATTCGTAGTGCATTCTTAGGCATCGTAACTGACTCGTAATCGATTCTTAGGCATTCGTAGGTATTCTTAATTCATTCGGGGATTCGTGAATTCGTGGCTTGACCACGAATCGGCTACGAATCTGTCACAAATCCCACGAATACACGCCGAAGCAGGTACGAGGGAAAATCCCAAGAAATGTCAAGAATAGTCACGAATTCATTTTTATTCGTACATGATTTGTACATGCATTCGGCGTATTCTTAACTGATTCGTAACGTTCGTGCAGTATTCGTAATATATTCTTGTAAATCGTAGTGAATTCTTGACAATATTCGTGCGAATCCAGCCGAATCCCACGAATATTCGTAACTCTATCGTACCTGTATCGTAACTGGATCGTAGAGCGTCACGAATTGGACAAGAAAATTTGCAAAATTCCACGAATCCTCACGAATCCTAAAATTTCCAATTCGTGGCGTGTGGAATAGTAGCATTACATTCAGACTAATATTTGGAATTCCACTCAGCTGTAGAAATGGTATAAATGGAACTAACTTGCCCTGTGGTGTATTACATCCATTAAAACATTTCCTACATTAATGCCCACTTAAATTAGCCATGGTTGTTTTTGAAAGTCAGACAGACAAGTCCCTACTTCCATATTCTCATAGATATCTGCCCTCACACTTGCTCGATCCCTAATGTTTCGTAAGCAAGCGTTTCCCAGGGATATGTGTGGGGCGGTATCGTCTCGTGTATGTGTATGTGGCGTTCCCTGTAACGCCTTAATCTTTTCTTGACAAGCATAACTATTTAGTATCCATAGTTGCCATCTCTAACCTATTCTCTCCCATTTAGAGTTATGAGTTGTAAACAAAAATAATTTCTATATGTCTGAAGTCTTAGGCTGTAATATATGTGAAAATAATTGCGAGCTTATAAAATTAGTTTGATATATAGGCCAGACAAACCTACACATTGGCATTTCTTTATCGTTCGAGATCAACGTGTCACGAGCGACGCCTCATTTGCATTTTTCCAATTAATAGAAATAAAGAGCAACCATAAAGCTGTCGAACTTTTCTATTTTTGTCGGAATATTTGTTGATTTATCGCTCTAGCTGAGACATTTTCCGAGCGGAAAACATACCGTGTTTTACATTACTGCTGAAATATTTATAGATTGTTTGGGTGATACAGTTAAGAAAAGACACAAGACATTATAAATATATTTAGACTGACAAAAAAGTTGTTGAAGAATCGTCTTACAGTTGTGCTTGTATGTCTTAGTTTATTGGCGACCGAAAGAAGTTGGCAACATCATTCTCTTCGCCGGATAAAGGTACTTTCAGTTAGTAATTTATCTGGTTAGTGAAATCGCCGAAGCAATGGGACGTAGACCACACCTAGATACAGTAAAACATCAACAATAAGACCACCTTTGGAGCCCTTGAAATCTGGTCTTTTTTATTGATGTGATCTTTATATATTGAGGTTGAATAAAAAGCAAAACAGTAAAAGTGGACTGGAAAAAATGTGTTCTTAAGTTTGAGATGTTCCTTTTAATGAGGTGGTCGTTAGGTGAGGTTTTACTGTATTAATAGAATGTTAAATTTTACATTATCTAGGTCAGTATAGGTATGCCTCATTAAGATCATTGGCATTGAAGAACAGCTTTGCATACTTTATATAAAAATCAAGCAAATAAACAAATTAACGACTAGTTGTGAAGTATGATCGTAATGATGCAATCAAGGTGCCAAAGACAAACTTGCAAACACCGGGATACAAAACATGCAAGCTAAGCAAATTGGAAGGTCGAAACACCTGGAACAAACACTAAATACGTTTGGATATAATAATAATAATAATGAAACTGATGATGATGATAATGTGTTGTGTTTGGTATAACAACTTTGTAAAGTTGAACTAACCAGTATTCCTTGCAAATAACTGACAGTCAAATCAATATGCTGCAAAATTAGCACATACTATTTCCATGCCTCCAACTGACGGCGAGTTAGCGCTAAGACATGTCTCACATGGAGTCAAATGGAAAACAACATTTGGAGGAATAACTTCAATTTGCACTCTAGTCCCACTAGAGAGATTTATTACTCACTGTTTAACAGTCATGCTACACTTTTGTATTGCATCATAAGAGTTACGTGATTAGCGTCATTCTAATTGTTAGTCTTACAATATTTACGTAAGTATGTATGACATAAAAAGTTGATAGACGAATGATATAAAACTACAAATCGACATACCTGACTGACATACAGACAGTATATCTACCTTGTAATTCGAATTATGAGTGACTTTCTGATAACGGGTTTGGTTAAGAATTTCCAGGTATGAATGGATTCTTAATACATCTTTACATCTTAGATACAGGAAACAAGTGTAAACACGAATTCGTTAGAATTGCTATCAGGTATATTTGTTCCCAATTAATACCACTTTAATTGAAACACGGCATGTTTCTCATATTGCGATCAAGATGTTTAACATAGCTTAAGCGCAGTTAAATACCCTAGAACCGCCTCATACTGTGTACATGACTTTAAACTTTTGAGTCATAGAATGTGGTATATATATAGAAATTAAGAATTTGTACAAGACTGCTCATGTGTCCTTAATGTGGCACCCGCCCCCATAATTCTGAATTGATAGAACTATAGTAGAATCATTTCATTACATCTTACATAGATTAGTCCGATTGATTGTCGATATAAGCCACATAATTTATAAACAAATATTCAACACCATTCTTTGAATATGTGAGTGATTATTAAACGCATAATCTAACATCTATAACTGCTTTGATTAATCAACTAGTACATTGATAGGAACGATATCGTTTCACATACTATATTTAAATCTGACGTTTAGCATTAATTGTCGATGAAGAATTTACCACAGTGGCCACCTAGTATCGTGCCAAGAATTCCCAAGACTTGTTTCGACCGATTGTGTAACAAAATGTAAATAAAAATATCCGTAACCAGTCTACATATAAACTTTCAGACATCAATCCGCACAGCATAAGGAGATACTGATTTATATCAGTCTATGACTGACGAACATAAAAAATAGTACATCAACTGATAAGCCAGCACGTGAACTCATACACTGTTGAAAGGTATATTATATATACATTCATCAATCTAAAACCGCGAGTTGAGAGCGAGAGAGAGAGAAATAAATATTCTAAAAATACAACCTATCCCAGTCAATTACGTGGTAGCGTTATTAAAACTGTTGTGAGTAAACTATTACACGTGTATTTCGTGCGCATTACAGCCAGTATGAACGACAGCTGAACAGTACGCGTATGAGTCAAATATTAGAGGTAGAATCTATCAGAAGTGTTACTACATGTAGGATATATCATACAGAGTTGATAGTTTACAAGTGTCTATAATTTTGAGTTATCGTCTTCACTTTATATAAATTTGTGGCTGAAGATAAGAAGACAGGACGTTCAATTAGGGGTTCATTGTTGGAATGGGTCATGAATTATGAAGAACAATCTGTTTTTAAACGGAATAATTCCAACTATTTGCGCAGGCACTGAATCTTTTTCCAAGCATATTATATCGGCTGCATTCTCAAAGCGAAACGGAGAAAATCAAATTACCTGCTTTTGTTGTGGTTTTGTGTTTATCGCATAAAATAAATACATACTTCGCTGAACGAAAGGATGTTTTTACGGAATTGATACTAACATATACACACACAGTGTATTTCTTGCTTTTCTAGCGGTGAGATTTGGTTTCATAATATTGAACTTCACTCGCTGTTAGTTACGAAATGCCATACGCTGTATGTATTGAATTGCTCACTAAGAAACACGTATTGTTCAAACATCGTCAGCGTAGATGATAACAAGTGTTTACATTTTGTACCTACTTAAAACAGACTGTTATTTCCTTAAGTACGAGTGTTTTTTTTAAATATCGCCAATAAGAATTCGTCGACATTTTTGGACAGAAGAAGACACGGTCGTTTTTAGTTATTGATTTCCTTGTTAGGAATTTTTAATAGCAGTTTCACAGTTTCATGTTAAATTCACATCAGCTAGGATGACGATTTTATGGAATAATTACTTCATCAGAAAATAACTCCGGCAGTTTTATTAAAAAATCTTCGCGCGGAGTAGAAAAAAGGCAAAAGGCACCAGGAGACGCAGACGCTTGATTATCCGGTTGTAAATCAATCTTCCAATGCATCAGACGCTTGCTCTCAGTGTTAATCTCTGTTGAATTAACTAAATCTATTTATAGTAACACAATTGGAAAACTTAATCTGATGGGGTATTTTCCTCTGGCGTGGCTTATTGTTAGTGGAACGACTTGAAACTGATTGTGCTTACTAGTATATTCCGTCTACGCTTGGATGTTACTTACTTATTTGAGAAGAGAGTTTTATATCCTCATTTTACTACGGGACTGCAGTGTTACCGAGTACAAGATGAAATTATCGTGATAACATATTTTGAAAATAAAGGAAAAAAATTATGAACGAGAAGAGAAAGCACGTAAATCGGGAAAAGTTAACGTCAAGTTTCCAGATAAAATCGTAGTAAATAATATTACGTGCTTGGGAGATTTTTTATTATAAAAAGTTGTTGACGCATTTCGAAAGTATGGATAAAATATGTGTTTAGACAAACGCCAACGCCAGTTAACAATAAAACAACATATGATAAGTTTCAGTTTGAGCCAAAGCTGCGTTTGAATCATTTATGGAAATACGTTCTGTGTTCGGATTACTTTGGATACTTTCCATGTCATATGTTCCAAATGCACGTGCAAACGGAATGGCCTGATGTTGAAATGTTTATAAAGGAAAATACAAGCGGTGAGTTCGGAGTGAACGATACAGAATTTCTCATGAATGGATCGTACAAGTTATACGATGCGGAATACTTATCGAATTCGGACATAGTCAGACCGGAAGTGCCACAAACGGCACGTGGTGTTTCCTTAGTGTTATTCGTAGCCATTGGGTTTGCTTTCAATTCATTTATGATAGTGTCTATAGTACCCAATCGTCGATTAAGAACGGTGAGAAATATACTCTTGGTTCATTTAGGATGCACCGGTCTTCTGTTAACATTTTTAATAAATTTATCCACAGCAGTAGTGAGTTTCACAGGAAAATGGTTCGGTGGGGTAATAGTTTGTCAAATATATGGATTCATTCTGTCTGTGTTGACATTCGTTACGTCTTGGACTATAACAGCACTTAGTTGGGACAAATACCAAACAATAGCAAGCCCTCTACACCATTCGTTCTCAGCAACCGCTCTAAAAATGATAGTATGTTTCTCCGTGTTCTGGACTATGGCGTGTACCCTCTCCATACCACCATTGCTAGGCGGCAGCCGTTACGTGTTCCATCCTGAAAAAGGAATCTGTTTTGTGTGCACCAAATCATTGACAGGAAAAATTTACGTGGTATCTTTTCTGTTAGCCGCCATTTTTATTCCATTGGGAATCATGTTGTTTTGTTACACGCATATTTATCGAATTGCGAGGACGCAATCAAGTCGTATAGCCGCAACTATGGTTCAAATGACATGTGTTATACAGGCCACCATTGCCCCGAATAGTCAAACTACGAACTTGTCTATAAAGGGAACTAAGGCCATGTGTACAATATTCCAGCTAATAGGAGCTTTTGTAATAGTCTATGTGCCGTTGTCTGTGATATTACTAGCGGAACTCTTTACACCGGTGGATTTCAGAGTAAACAGTGTTCTTTCATCTACTTTCATAATGCTTTTTCTATCAGCTCCCGTCGTCCATTCTTCAGTGTACGGGTTGAGAAACAAAATCTTAAGAAACTCTTTCCATCGGTACCTTAGACGCAAATTTCGATATTATTGTTACAAAGACAAACGTAAAAACAGTGTTAAGTCATTTCGTTCTTTCCGATCTGCGTCATTCAAAGCCGGACTTAATCGAAAGAATGGTAGTACACCGGCACTGCGCAGGACACAATCATTTCCGGCGCGCGGGTCACGTGGTGGCGTCGCGAGAAATGGACGAGTGTCGTATAATACACAAAATGGTGGCGGTGGCCTAAACGTTCCTGACAAAGATTCCATTACTCGGCCACATTCTTGCAATGTTCTGACTCCTCAGTCTAAACCTCAGAAGGACGAAGACCACACGGATGACGCGCAGGATGCTGAGAACGTTCGCTTTAATATCGCCGAAGACGATGAGGATTCTTCCAGTTAATCATTCGTTAATGTATTTATTTGTGTTACTGGTTTTATGTAAGTAAATGGTTGTTATGTTTTAGTCTATATTATTGTTAAGCAATACGGTATACTACGTTTTTTTCACACATTTATTCGATTAAGATCTGTCACAGGTTAATATGTTCAAGACCTGATTATATTTTGAATTTGTAAGGTAACTGCATCACATATCTCTAGACGCAAATATTTGGTTATCATACCTAGATAAAATTAGGTTAACAACTAAATTCAAAATGCAGAACTGAACATTTGTAGGCGTATGATAGATGTAGATGTGATTATCTGTGATGACTTAACACAATTCTAGGCTGTTCAGCTTAGCTAAATCTATGGATTATATTCTGTTAAAAAAAAACACTTTACTGTCGAGTTATTTTATGAAATTTATGAAAACTAAGAATGCAGAATGAAAACCCACATTACAAATTTCAAATCGTTCCCAAATGTTGATACAATAATTCTAATAATAAAACGTACATCTATGAAAGTATTTCAAAATATGGTTGAACTTGTGTCTGAAAATTAGGAGGTACGAAATAGTGAAAGTACGAAATAGTGAAAGTACGAATTCTCGGAGATATGAGTCAGCTTACACCGTTCGCAAAACAAAAATAAATGCACAGTAAACAAGTCATTCTTACAACAACGATTGGTTATGATAACAAAATAGAGCAATTTCTTTAATTAATGAACAATAGTCATTTTGGCCGAATTTGTGTACTCGACTTAAGCAATGTATCGACTGAATAGGGTTCGAGCGCTATGTCACATATTTACAAAATTTTGACTATTTTGAAAATGAAAAATAAAGTATCATAGATGCTAAATGAATAAAGACAACAATGTAGTCCCTATCAACACATTTCGTGGTGCAAAACACAATATCAATCAAAGTTTATTTAAAGTAATATAGGCCACCGGCCCAAAATACACAATAATACATTCATGTGCAACAATACAATGTCAACAGTTGTGTCCAATAAGATTACAGTACATTAAGCTCTCAAGGACAGCTACGATACAGTTTTTTTTGTATATGTATGCAAACTAATAATTCATTAAATGAGCGTTTTATATGTATGCTATCAGATGATAATTATGATGTTTTAATACTGTAATTGATAAAACAAAATCATGTATTTATACATTCGGTCATTTAATAAAGTTGCTATTGAAAGCGTCTCAACAATTTATCTACATAGAGGGCAGTTCTGAAAATAGTGTTGTCATTGTTTGATGAGAGGATATTGTAGAGATCCTGTAAAGTGCTATTGGAATAGGTTAGATTCAAGTTATGAAATTAGGATTTGTAATTATATTTTCCTAATTATTTGCTACTAAGAACTGGTGAAAGATCTGTGAAATATTAGGTAGTTTTGAATTATTTGATAGCTAATGTTTCCATAGCACAGTACAACAAATAATTTTAATTTTGTTAAGAGTAAACGCGATGTAATTTCTATACCTAATCCATAAAATTTATGATTTCCAAGGCTGAATTTCTGAGGGTCAAAATAACATCATAATATCAATTGCGCTTTTGACATGTTTTTATTCTGAGGTACACGAGTGTTTTGAATCTTATCCACATAGAAAAACAGCACATTTTGTTGAGTATTTATTTACATAATGTTTAACGACTTCCGAATTCATCATTAGCTATGATTTGTCGACATCTTTCAGCGAAAATGTCTCTGTGAAAATACGGTTTTTGATAAAGTAATTGATAATAATCTTACCGATGTTAAAATAAGATAACTTGAGGGCTGATATTTTGATAATATGCTAAATGATAAGAAAATCGATGGCTCCTTGTCATCAAATCTATTTATCATTGTTTTTCCGTCTACAGGAAGTGTTGTATCACCTCAAATCTGCGAATGACACTTACTCCCGCTAAATTAGATTGCAGACCAAACTAGACAGATTTTTCATGACATTGTGCATATTGTTGTCTGTGATGATTTGCGTAAAATTGGGCCTAAAAATATGTTTGTATCAGGTTTCTGCCCCCCCCCTCCTCCACCAAGAAAAATAGGGTAGGTAGGTCGGATAAATTTTTGAGATTTTTTTGAGATTTTCAAACGATGCAAATTAAACATAGATTTAAATGAATATATGTTAAAAGATAAATCCCCTTTCCCTTATAACGTAGATAATGTTTAATCAAGGTGAATATAATGCTCTATAACTGGAATGCTAGTAAAGCGTTTAATAACTGGGCAGAATTATGAACCTAAAGAAAAATTCACACAAAGAAATAATTTTACCAAAAAGAAGAAATTTTACCAAAGAGAAAAAAACAATGTTAACACGCGAAAAAATGTTCAAGGGTCGGGGCAAAAAATAGGGTAGGTCGGGAAACCCCTTTTTACGCCTGAAGTCAATGCAGTTATACGAAGACCGTCAATGACTTCTTAAGTCATTATGTCATAACGTTAAACAATACGAGACGGCTAATCGTGACTACACGAACTTCATGATTTCGAGATTTCAACTGAATGTGAAATCGCGATATTCATGATAAAACAATTAATGATATCACGGTTTCTTACTAAGTTGTAAAATAATTACCAGCATAGATTCGTGACGTTCATGATTCCGTAGTTGACGTTCTTACATTTTTTAGGAGAATTATGAAATGATGAATAAATAAGTCACCACCAGTATTCCGTACATATGCGCTTAATCTTTTACTAAACTAAAACGAAGTCGCTATGATGCTATTTGTGATATTAACTAGTGATTTTATATACTTGAATAATTAAGTCACCACCGGTATTCCGTACATATGCGCTTAATCTTTTCCTAAACTAAAACGAAGTCGCTATGATGCTATTTCTGATATTAACTAGTGATTTTATATACTTGACGCCATTAAAAACGCAACTATTTGAACTAGGAGTCAGTTTGTAGTACCAACTGTCAAAAGCGTGGTACAGTTATCTAAGTGTTAATTCTTGTTCAAAACTTTATTAAACTTTACACTAATTTTTTATTTTATTTCGTTATTGATTAATTTTATGAAATTATGTTTGAGAAATAAAGAATAGTTTTGTCTTTGTAACGTTACTTATCTATATGCAAACTTTTTGGTTGCGTTTTTAATGGCGCTATGTATATATGTTCGGACATAATTACGTCGCAAATAGAAATGTTCACTCTCATGGCCTGTTTGTACTTTCAAAACATCACCACATATCGATCAAGCAAATATGTCTAATCTATTATAAACAGTATCAAACGACGCCCACTACCTTCCAAATATCGCTAAGTTCAAATATTTAAGTGATTCATATTTGTCAATACGTCGTAAGTAAACATATTATATTACTTTTACAGTAGGGCAATATGATTTATTATTGCCTTTTCACGTTGTTTTGATGTCTGTCAAAATAGACTCACCGGTACATAATATTGATACTTATGTTTTTTTCACCAAGCTGGTTTATTTATCTTTAAGTACAGTTTCTTTTTTGCTGTACTCTTTGATCGATACCTTGTTGACGTGTCTTTGTCTTCAAATAGTTCCATTTACAAGCGTTTATATAACATAGAATATGAAAAAAACTCACTCGATAAAATGTTCAGTGTAAAAGTGACTAAAGCGTTTATTTAATACAGTGTCACCCCTACTTTAAGAGCCAGCCATTTCTGAGTTTCAGAATGTATGAGACACCTACTGTCTGAGCACTATTCCTATCATTTAATGCCAAGCACCAGGCAGGTAGGCACATGGTAACCATTATTTAACTAACTGGCGGCTCACCAACCGGCCGTACCAGAACGGACCTCCCGCGTGACAAAAGGGCGAAAACATTAACCATTTAGCCACGTGAGACGGTATATTCACCCCAAAGATAAAACATATAAAGGTTATCATCCAGTAGAGGGGAATACCTTGTCCGATCAATGCTTCATAAGGCAAAGACAATATCATCTCGATAGACTTACTTTTTATAATCGATTGTTATCCAATTAAACTTTTTAGTTAAATAAGTCAACCAGAGACAATCTTAAACAGTTTAGCATATCCTTATCAAACCTCCCTTGTGACCTACAAACACCAGGTGTTACGTTTATTGACACACCAAGTGTTCGTGAAAAAAATATCATAAAAACTACCATACAAAACTCAAACCTTGTACCGCATGCAGTTATGTTCCTTGGTGAAAAACGGGACTATATGAAAATAATAAGCCAACATCAGAAATCATGTATATAAGTAGCGCTACAGTAAAACCTCAATAATAAGACCACTTTTTGGACTCTTGAAAACTGGTCTTCTCATTGAAGTGGTCTTAGTAATGGAGTTGAATAAAGAACGAAACAACGAAACTGGACTCGAAAGTTGTGTTATTGATTTTAAGGTGGTCTATTTATTAAGGTGGTCCTTCAGTGAGGTTTTACTGTACGTCAGTGTACAAGCAAGATCTAGTAAAAAACCTGAATGTAGACATTTTACTGTTATGAATAATTAACTAAAGCTAAATAATTAGAAGCTATTTACCGTTAACAAAAGTGGTGCATAAAATATTGACAAGGAAATAATGCAATTAAGGTTAACAAATAAATCTTTACATATGCGAGAGTTGACAACCTCGCTAATTAAACACACTTAAAGATATGCGTGTGAATGTTGTATTTACGTTTGCATCATACATACTTATCGAGTTATACGATTACAATTATCACTTAGGGATATATTCAGTGAAAGGTCAATTAATAATACCACCGTTATTGCTGAAGAAAGTTGGTCTTCTAAATGAGATGGTCTTCGTTCCCGTCCTTTGTCGAGTAAAAATACGCTGACTTTGCAATAATAGAAAATAGTGGTTCCTTTAAATATTCCGATAGCGTATTCATTATATCGACTTATTGTGAATACATGAATATACCGTTATATATACACATTTACTGTTAACCTGACACTGGTGTTAAACATAGTCTGAATTGACAATGTGCCTATGTGTGAAACACTTAAAACAAAATAATTTATTTTTAGTCGAATTGACCTGGTATTCTTTTGGTCAGATTTTCAGATCTTTAAAGTAATGTAATGCCTATGTATACACAAAAATGTCCATGTTAATATTCCAATTTGAGGGAAATCTTAATAAAATTTTTCACTCAGATATTTGAATTTGGTCTGGGAATGTTTTGTGCATACGGATTTGAGTCAAACTCAACTGAGTAAAGTCTTAGCGGATTTGAGAGTGAAGAAATACTCAAAGAGCAAGGTTTTTAACATGGCGTCTAATAGTTCTCTCAGTTAATTCAACTAACGATAATTCCACTTTCATAATATTGCGGCACCTCAATAATTAAACCATTATTGTTTCTGAAGTCGCCCTGTCTAAATTATCAGTTGGATGAAAAAATAAAACGGTTCTTGAATAAAATAAAATGACTCATTAAATAACGTGATCTTTATTTCGACGTGGTTTTTTAATTAAAGTTTTATTGCTTAGGCCTAAAACTATGTTTATTTAAGGTTTCATGCCCCCCTAAAATAGTGAGTTTTTTTATTTTCAGACGAAGCAAATTAAATATAGATTTAAATGAATGCATGTTATTAACATGGATAATGTTTAATCAAGATGAATATAACGCTCTATCGCTGGAATACTCGTAAAGCTTTCAATAACTTGACCGAAATATGAACCTAGAAAAATTCACCCAAAGAAATTTAACCTAAAAGAAAAAAAAATGTTAACACGCGAAAAACTGTTCTAGGATCGGGGCAAAAAAATAGGGTAGGTCGGGAAACCTGAAACAAACATTTTTACGCCTTACATTTGAAGCATGGAAACATTCTATTTATACCCAGTAGTAATTATTTGTAAAAGACAGAAACATACTTTAAATAAATACATTGTTACAGATAGAGACTGATGCAGATGCCCAAAATATTATGTTCAACAGTTGGCATAGAATAGATGTAATCTGGCAAACTGTTAAATATGCCGAGCAATTATCTACGTTGTCTGAGACTCGGTTCCAATACAGTTGAAGGGTAGGCGATTCATAATCCTGTAAATCATTGTACCAGATTACGAATAAGCTGTTATGACGATACTGCATAAACATCACTTTTCTAAAGGTTATATGCGCTTACACGCAGTCTGGTGTGGTCGAACAATCAGTGTGCCTATTAATAAACGCATCTGCGTTTGACTTTGCCTATTATATAACAAAAGTTCGTTTTATGTCGAACTACTTGCCTGTGTTCTCAATTAAAGGTGTGGCATCACCAAGCCAACACGATAGTTGAGAAGTTTTACCAATCATGAATGTCAAGGCACGTGTCAGTTGCAAAAATAGGGTGATTTGTTATGAAACGAAAAATACAAAAAAGAGCGTACAAAGATTATAGTTCACTGCAATAAATCAATCATTTTTCGTGAGTTTTTTGACGTTATATATTTAACCTATCTTTAGAGACTGGTTTCAATTATAGTGCAAGTTAATTGTCTACTTGAATAACACGTTTATCGATATGCTTAAGGGAAGTCAGTTGAGGAGGAAATTTTATTCATAAACAATGCCGCATCTTTTCATTTTTACAAGATTTCATGGTAGTTGAACAGCAAATTTGTGTTCGTGAAGACATGAAATATTTACCGTTGGTGATTGCAAAGTTTGCAGTATAAGTTGTAGAAAAAGTTGAATTACCCTACGAATACATCAATGAATACAAAAATTTAAGAGTATTTTTGGAACATCCCACATATGCGTGTTATATTCCATCAATACCGTTTTGTTTTTCTCTTTTAAACATTTTGATTTCTCTTAAACACACAATTATTGAACCTATTCATATTAGTTATAGTTCATTAAACAAATTATATTGAGCACATACCAGATCAAGAGCAGGTTTGGAGATTATGTAAGCTCAATATCAACATGATTACGCTTAATCATAATGATAAGATACAAGTTTGATACAGCGCAGATTCAAATATGAAACTTATCCAAAAATTTGTTTTCAGTGAAAAGCAATTCTATACTTTGTCTGAAAAGTAAAAACAGACCATATATATTTGAGTTTTTATGTCATTAAAAACAAGATAATTAATTAACATTATTGTATGCAATCAAGTCTGTTTTAGTATCTGCAGAAAATCAATTAGTTTAATTCACCATCCAGCCACCTGACGCTTGTAGGAAGTCGGGGAAATAAACGCATTGTTACTATAAATAGATTTCTCTTATTAATGATGATGAGCTAAACATATTGTACATTTAATGTTTATACCATTCCACATCCCCTGTGAACCACTTATGTTCGTAGTTTACTTTTAAAGTTTGTGGTGATCGCAACATTATGTGTTCAAAGATAAGATGCTGCTTTGCGTAAGGAATCTTCGATTTGATGATATGAATCATAGAGTCAGACAGATTTTTTCTAGATTATAATAAAGACTTTATAATATGTAAAGAAACAATCGAAGCGCAAGACCTCTCTCACGCTGTCTCATGAGTAGTAGAGAGAACTACCAAGTACACATGTAGTATGAGTACAGAAAATATAATTACTGAAACTTAATTTGCTTCCAAGGAAAATGCAATTAGTCTAAACATAATCCGCAAATATATTTAGGGAATCTTGGAATATGCGGAGATTGAATTAGAACAAGCTATAATTTTAAAATGGCGTCACCAACTAAAATATATTTTAGTGTATAAAACCACCATTAAATTACCACTTACTGAGCTGGGTATTGGTTCGAAACCCGAGCGAGGCGTATGTTAGCCGTGATTACACAACGCATCCTAAGGCATTTGTCCTCCACCTCTGGTTTCTTTGGAGAAGTTGTCAGTTGCTTGAGGAAGAGTAAGGTAGTACTGGTTGGTAACCCAGGAACACCAGTTAGGTCAACTGGCCGCCGTGTATAATTAAAGTTACTGTTGAGAAATAAAACCCAAAACAAACAGACTGATTTCATGAAATCCCTAAATGCTTCGTACGTGAAATGCCTACTGACATTTGGTAATTTTGACATTGTTGTCACTTTAAGATAAGTGGTTCAATGTTTTTACATAACATAGATAAAGCTTCTTCAGTAGAATAGCAACTAGGCAATTTTAAAAATCAGACCCATTATATAACATCAAGCGAGCGATTGAATGCTCAATTGTTAAGAAGTTATTATTGTGTCGACAAAGATAAATGCATTGGACAAATGGATTGCTCAGAAGTTACATGATAAAGTATTTTCTTTATTTCAAAGGGAAGAAGAAACGTATTTTCAGCAATACAAAGTCGTTAACTTGATAAATTAGTCTGACACGCTTTTCACCAATTCTTGAGAGTTAGCATCAGAAATTAAATTATCATAAAGTACTTGTAGAAGTTACCGAAAGAACTTGCGGATAGAAATCTTTCAAACTTAACCGATGATTGGAAGCTCTTGAAAATAGTTTTGAATAGGCGTTACATAAAACTGATAAATGTCTGGGCGTATTTCTTGGAGACAATTTAATTGCAGTACGTATGCAAGTTATGAAACTGTTAAAATGAGCCATACAAGTGTTATTATCTGGAATATTCTTGAATAAAAATAATTCCCATAGATATTTGCCCTTACATCTCCTCAATCTCTTGTTTCGTAAGATGGTGTTCTCCTTTAATCTGTATAGGAAGGCATTGTCATGTGTATGTGGTGTTCACGGTTACATCTTGATATTTACTTGTGCTTTCTTAATATCTTCTTGTGGTTTTGGTGAGGCTTTGAAATTAGTGTGTGTCATTTTCCTGCTCATCGTATTCCTTCATGACTTGAAGGCATTCAATTTACAACATGCAGGCATTATTTATATAACCATAGTTGGTGTTCATATCTGAGACTGTTATATTATTGACACAAATGTTTTGCCAATATATAATGCTAAATGGCTAGGATAGGAAATAAATCCACATGCAACAGATTCTCATGACAGAAATCAGCTGGAATGACATGAATTATATGTTGTTAATAATAGAGACTATTTGTGCTTCTTAGTGTGGGCTTGAGCAGGTAATGCGTTTTTATGTCGGTCTTATCAGACGTGATTATTCCGTATTTCTTTACCATTTAGATATATAGCGTGATACGCTTCATTCGTTACATTCGGTGTATATTTAAACTTGCTGAGTGGATATTCCATTTGTGGCATCTCTTGCTTGACTTCATTATTCAATTTTTGCAGAAGCAACTTTTTATTTCTAAAACATCTGTGTACATATGAATACAGAATAAGACTTTTCCTCTATGGTTATTTCATGTTTATGCAACATGTGAACTATTACCAGATGTATATTTAATCAATCTATACAAATAAATTTGAACAATACGTATTTTATACTAGTCTACAACACCTCCTTGCCAAAAAGATTTTCTTTTCGAACATTCTTCAAATTCTTTAAAATCATCATTATTGGCATCTAAAAGATATTCTGTACCGTCGTTAATGAGCGTAACAAAATGTACCACAGACAAGACTGTGGCACATCTTTCCATAGTTAAAAAAAAACAACTTCCAGTCAAGCGATGATCGATTTAGACTAAATAGGAGATATAATTGCCCCACCCATTTCAAATTGTTTTCTCATTTTAGAGGAATTATGAAATAATTTCAGTCGCTGTAGTTTGACGAGTGATGAGAATTAAGTAAATAACAATTATAATATATTTTACCACAATAGCAATTTACCATGGCATGTTATTTGAATGAATGTATTCGACTGACCTTCAAAGTCTATTGAAAAGTAATGAGTGGTGAAGCGAATCTATTTACACCGTTTTAGACCTTTGCAGCCATTTGCAGGTCCTCTTGCGTTGGAATTGATAATGCCACATATTTTAGAAGCAAAATAAGTAATTTACTTTGCACAAGGATGACTTCTGTAAGAGTATATACGTATATACTTATCACCATTAAAACCGCAACTATTTCACTTAGCCTTCATTTTGTTCCAAATATTAAACGCGTTTTATTATTACACGGGTGTAAATAATTCATCAGAAATAAATAAAACTTTGGCCCTAGTATTCATTTTTTCGTATTCATAATTGATTTAGTATAAGAAATTATGTTTGAGAACTAAAATACAACTATTTCTTTATAATGTCGGACAATTTTTAGTTGCGTTATATATAGCGTGGAGTATAGATTGTATATGCAAGCTTTACTTAAAAACGCGATAAACATGTATTACATTCTGTGCCAAATGGTTTACTAGCGATCTATAAATCTTGACTTTCCGTGCTTTGGAAAGTTTGTGACACTAGAAAAATTGAATCCAGCTGTAGTTTGAAATGAAGTCTAGAACTGATAATATGACACATAATTTATTCTTAGAAATGTTTCAGAGTAAGTAACAGTGAGTGTCTCTGTTTGTGCTTTTGGGATGACTGTGTCCTCTGTATGTGGCATTTCTTTCTTGACTGCATCATTCATCATTTTGGTAGAAATAAGAAATGCATTTATTACATGCACTACTGACACTGTACCAAACAGCAAAACCCTTGTTAGATCTTAACGAGAGATGTTTGTAAAACATTATGCTCCCCTATGACTTTGACCTTTGATCCCGTGATATCAAAATCAATATGGTACCTCTGCTACCCAAGGTGAATGTGGGGAGCAAGATTGAGAATGATAGGTCAAGGGGTTCTTGAGTTATTGATCGGAACCGAAAAGGTTACGGTCGGACCGACATACCGACCGACCGACATGTGCAAACAAATACGCCCTCTTTTATTTTGTAATTTAATATGGATACTTTTAATGCTACTGAGATTTTTCAACATATATGTAACGATGTAACGACTGAAGCATTTGCAATTGACCTAAATACCTAAATATATTAGGTATGGCAATGGGAGAAAGTTCTTGAAACATTTTCATACTTATGCCAATATATGCGACCTACATAATGGAAATTTTGTAATAAAAAGTTAGACAATAGATCTGTTTGTTTGATGTTACTAGTGAAGATTATTACATTAATTGCATGGCCAGCTGTTGTATTTTAGTGATTTTAAGTGGTAGTTAATTTTATAAAAAGCGAAGAATTTCTTCAAACACGCGCATAGGTTAGGTATTGTATGAACAATGAGCTCATTGTTTCCGGTACATTAACTTCATTATCCGCATTATTCCAGTAGGTCGTTGCCTTTCTACGGATTTTTTATGTTCTTTTAATACAGTTACCTCAGTAGTCAGTTTGACTCGTTCTTATGGTATTTCAAACATGTTCTCGGCAATGGCCAGTGTTTCTTAAGTAACAGTTTTCATTGTGGATTATGAGACAGAGTAAAACACATTAGAATCGTAGAAGTAACAAAGAAGCACAGACGCATTCAAATGAGATTCTTGATTTATTTCAGTTCGTGATTTCTACACAGTGAAAGAACGTTAAGACATGTTGTGCTTTTGACTAGAACACATTACCTGCTTATTGCATAACGGAGTGATATCTGTTTTTGTTGTATTATATGATTTTAGACTTTGAAGTGTTACCTAATGAAACGTATATTTATATTTATACAAATAACTGCACCCAAAGCCTTCAGCTTAGATTCTACAGGAAATTTACAGGGTTCCACATTCTTGGCACAATGTATTTAAGAAAATTAAGAACAAAATGCATGTCGAGAAAAATAACGAACATTTGGCTGATTATATTCTGGAGTTTAATTTAAAAAGGAAATAGAATCATGTCTGAAAAGAGTTCAATTTAGTATGTTAAGTGTTCTTATTTTGTGGTACTGAAGATGATGTTCCAATGGTAAAATAGTGAATATTTAAATGTTGTCATCATCGTAAACGAACTTCAGTTATGCCACCAAATAGGTGGTAAACATGTATAATATACATTGATAAAGAAAATATATCTTCCAAATTCAGTTATGCAACCAAATCAGGCCGTAAACATGTATAATATACATTGATAAAGAAAATGTATAATCCAAATGCAGTTATGCAACCAAACCAGGCCCGTATACATGTAAAATATACATTGATAAATAAAATGTATAATCCAAATTCTGTTATGCAACCAAATCAGGCCGTAAACATGTACGGGACACTGTCTATACATAAATTTGAGTTGTCAAAACTGATCTGAATTATGTGACGACAAAAGTCACCACCGAGGGAGTAAAACTGGTTAAACACTATGAAATGTTTTTTTAAAATATAGAGTAACATCCTTCGGGCGATGCAAATTTTGGCTATTGTTCTGGATAGGTTAGATGGGTAATGTTTTAATACTGATACTGTTGTTGAAGAGATGTTGTTCAAGAGACGATGCTCCGTGATGTATTCCATCAAATAGATATCCCAAGTTGTCAGGCAATTCCTTGCGCCCCTGTTCCCTTGCGTTTTTACGATTGCACCTCCTCAATACCAGATTTGTTTTGGTCTGTTTTCTACCCGGATGTCTGTGTGGGGTGGCATTGTATTGTGTATGTGGCGTTCCCTGTAGCAACTTATTCTCTCAGCATAGCTAATGAAGCATTTCACCAAAGAATTACTGCTTTATTGAGGTTATTTATTTCACGATTAATAGCATATACCTCATTTTGTCTGTGGTTGTCTAGAATAAAACACAGGACCCACTTCTTCGTTCAAAACTGATTTTTTCGCCACAAATTACCTGACATAGCAGGTTTGTGGTTCAATTAACTTCCTATGATAGTGAAAAGAAACAGACGCATGGTTAGCAGATATTGATGTAACAGGGAAATTCTTCAACAAAAAATGCAAATTGCATGTAAGCACCTGTATGCCTTCTCGGGTCATTTGGTGGTATTAAGTTAGAATAGCATCGCAAGTGCAGAAACATCGAAAGGAGGGGCCGCCGCATCATAACTTTATCTTTCCGTTTTGTTTGCTATCAGAAAGAAGAGTTTTTCCCCAAACCGATTTATAATGATTGCATTTGACTTATTCGTATTTACACCTGGCGTTTTAAAAATGAATGAAGTAGTCGAGCAGGAAATGCGGAACAAAACGCGCACAGCAACCACATAAGCAACATGAGACATTGCGAACATCCACGCATGAGAACAAATACAAAATCAAAAGGATCACAATACACAAACTAAAATGATAGACGAAAACCAAATTCAACATAATAGCAAAACATTTGTAGTTTAAACCATTTATCATTGCTTAAATTCTAAAACTCGTATGTGCTGTCTAGATAATGTTCCCAGTATTGATCCGTTTGTTTTGTTTGGGAAATATTAGGAGCGAGGCTATGGAAACAGAATTTCAAGAATGTTTAACAGAATAAGACATTATGAGACAATTATCAAACTATTAAGAATTTATGGTGTCTACCATCCGATGCCAGCGGGTAATATTTGATGAGCAAGTTAGTCTAGTACAAAATTGCACATAAATAAAAATTCCTTTACGTCAGTATTAATAAAAACAACGCTTTACTTAAACAATAAAACAGAGTATCTCAGAATTTAGCAACATCAGTGCAGTTGGTACTGTACATCATCTTGTCCCTGAAGATTGTCCTACAATGCAAACAGTTGAGTACAAAGAGGTCAAATAATTCATTACATCGTACTTCAAATTAAAATGTTTTACCGGCGATAAGAATATATGAGCTAATATTTTAGATAACAGACCCATTGTATGAGCTTGTAATTTTCTAATATAAAATGTTAAGATAAGGTAATCTCTGTTCAAGTTCATCTTATAATGATTTTATGCTTTACATTGCTGATGTATTTTTAGATGCTCTTGTAAACCGATTTGTGCTGGGTTGAAAATATACACTTTCGTAATGTTAAATAGTCGTCACTAGATTTTTCCCTCTCGGGGGTCATTATGATCGTTCAAGACTTCGGGACTTTCGGCTCTCTCACCTCCGAAAGGCCACGTTCATTTTACACAATGGTCTTGTTTAAATCTGTGACTATGACACATATCAGAACATTGACTTAGTCACAATGTAGGCTGTTTTTACTGGGTCCCCGCCAGAGCATTTGATGTACAATAATGCACGTTTCCGTCATTTAGATAGTTGATATCATATTCACGTTATAAGCAGTTACAAACAAATTAATTTATTATAAAGTACCAAATTAAGAATACGACAGATTAGAAGAATATTTACGTATCACATAGCATTATTGTTATGTATCGTTGGTGCTATTTGTTAAATAGTCTTGTTATTTCAGTCAGAAAACTATTTATCAATATAATTTTATGCTGGAAAGGTTATTTTTGAACGTATATGCTGACAAAAATAGTTAGGGTTATTTCATGTTGATAAGCAATGCGATAGGTTTGTGTAAATGTAAAATGTTGTTATATTTGGTATTTATTTGATAGTTTCGAGATATTTTGACTTCATTTGATTAACAATCGTTACAATTCACGAAAGCAATGATATGACAAGTATGTTTTGTGTTTAGCAGAAAATGTATCATGATTTTCAGAAAAAACATACTTCTTATGAATCGATGTTAATTCTATATTTCTGAAAATATTGATACTGTTAAATTAATTACATACATACCAATATAGTAATGTCTTTTCTTAGAAGTATGTGATCCACCTCTGATCCATTTGAACTGTCAATGTAAGGAAAATCTAAGGTCATCCTACTTTGTTGCTCATGTTTTACACGTTACAATCGTGTGTATTAAGTGTGATATTTACTGTTAAATACCGTTTTTAATGAATCCTTATACTTAAAGACGTATCTGGCTCATCTGAACATAAAATGTTCGAATTGGCTCCATCCAGTATTGATGTTACATTGGCTAAAACATCTCTCATAAGAACCATTGCAGTGTTAAACCAATTGAAAATATCTTTTGTACCCTATTACTAACAGACAAAACTTATAATAGCCTGATTATTAAAAGACCTGGACTTTTTTATAAATTTTTTGATGTAAAAACATCTTTCTTCAACAGATACATTACGGATCAATACATTATGAGTTAATTCTTTGTTAATGTATGTCTATTGATGTTTTAATTATAGGAAATATTTGTGTTCATGTTTGTTAAGGTATACAAATGATCAAAAAATGAGTATAATATTACTTTAAGTTATAAGAAGTGTCATATCTGAGTTCTAAACCCAAAGTGCATGTGTACACGTAGCTACAGGAGTAGTAATGAGAGCACTGCAACCTCTTCTGGGGCAATATTACAGAAACACCTTAAGTCAAATCTTAACCTTATCCTTAAAATTACATTTTCCATAGCTGGTTTATTTAACATACAGGCTATTATATGGTCAAATCAAGAATGATAAATGGATAGTATTAATATGTTGTTGTCATTACCATTAAAAACGTATCAGTTTTAATGTGGTTTTGGAATTACATCCATTTGAAATTTTAAAGTTAAGTAAAATATTTAGGATACGTAATACAGGCACTGGGCAACATCCTTTTGGAGACGTAAATGTTGGCTGTTGTTGAGAGGCTGTCCCATGGTTAAGTTGATCGGTAAAATATTAAAAATGTGAAATCGTTGTGAAATAGTGGTTTTACTCAAGAGGTCGCTTTGGGGAGGTTATGCTGTGTTATAGACAAATACTCGTATTGTTACAAAGTATTTTATTATATCTCGCTGCATCATCTCTGTTTTACTATTTATTTAAATTCCATGTCATAATTAAAACATATATGTTATACATTTAAAATTCGCCTAGATCACATTTTTAAAATTTATTGTTCTTTTTACACAGTTAGAGGTAATGAGCAACACCAGCGATGTTGTTGTTAAGTTTGTTGTTTTTATTACATTGTTGTTTTTTTGTGAATGAAGATGTTATGTTGTTTTATCCATTTGCTCTATGATTGTGTTAAGTACATGTATTGATATTGATACACATGCTGTAGTGTTGTCACCAGTGATATATGTATATAATTATATGTTCTATCTATATATTTGTATGTTTAACTGTTACAATAAAAACAATAGAAAACATACGTTTTGCTTTATCATCATTTTTTTAAATGCGTATGCATAAGTGCCATATATTTAATAGCTATGTAATATGATTTATTCACTACTTCATTTACGGTGGCTGCTTAAGTGCACGAGTTATTCATTCACGATGACTACATAATTCAGAAAGCCTGTTTAGTACACAATGTATGATTAATAAATAATGACTGATTAGTTTGCAAAGTCTGAATTCTAAACAAATAATAACTGCTTGATACAAAATGTTTGCTAAAAGCTTGATAGCTTAAATGGTTGATTAAGGCGATATATGCCATAGAAAATAGCCATATTTGCTTTTTAGCAATATTTTAAAAACAACATATTATAGCAATGTGAAATATCGTTAGACAGTCCTGCATCTATAACTGCAATAGTTTTGTAAAATTGTTGAAAAATAATTAAGATATTTGAACTTTTGGTACTGTCTCACTTAGTCCGGTAAATCAGGCTAATTGCGCAATGCCTAATTTTGAATAAGAAACACTTGGATACAAAAATAAAATGAAGAAATCTACCTCATGCTATCAACTGTTTTATAAAAAAAAACAATAAAGTTAAGATTTCATTCCTAAACAACAACACCAGAAACAAGGGATGTGCACAGAAAATCTTGATTTTATAATTTTATTGATATCATTTAGAAAAAACTTGAAAGCATGATCTAGGATACTTTTTCTCCATTCCAAAAATACTTTTGATTAAAAACAATACTTTACAAAGTTTGTATGCATTTACCGGAATGTAAACATCATTGAACGTCATTCTACATGTACACATTTATTATACAGTATATCCAGTTAATCCCTGTCAGTGGATATTGATAAACTTGTCATAACATATGTCAAGGGTATCACCTTAATGTTTATTGTCTGCTGACTGCCCATTGGTCGCTCACTGCCTCATGATTGCTTGACTTATATAAACTGGCAACAAAGGATGCACAATTCAGTTCAATGTGCCATATATCTACCACTTACTGTACGGCTGATGAGTAATGTTTCATGGCCTTAAGCCAATAAGTGCACACAATAATATATTCATAATTCACTCAGAACACCTTAGTCAGTAACTGTATTAACCAGACATTTCCAGTTGTTCAATTATACTGTATAATGCACGATTTAGTAAATATTTTAACAACAGAAGAAAACAAACATATGCTTGATTTTTTATGTTAAATCGAATGTGCTATTCTCTAATTGCGGAAGTGAAATACATAATAAAATGAATTCCCCAATTAGTTAGGCAAATTTACGGACAGGAATTCAAAATAATCGTTCACGTTGATATGCGTTGTAGTTAAGCAGTATACCTGTTTTACTGTTCATGTAATGAATTCGAAGCTGACGTAATTGCCTTTCTAAAAGATGGAATTTGGGTTTTACACATACAGACACAAAACTCCAAGAAAATGTTTATTTATGTGTTGTTTACAGTTTTGATAATCGCGAGAAGCGGAGATGCAACATTCGAATGCAGTCTTTGTTGTGAAAAGATTAAGAAACAACTATAGAACAACCTATCCAGAGTGGTTCACAACCTCTCCACAAAAACCGTATCATTTCTCATGGACTAAGATTTTACGTTTACTTTAATTCAACCTTTTAGATATCTCATAGTTTATTTCGTTTCTTAAAACATACATACAATATATTACAGATTAAGCATATACATGCACATATAAGTGCATAATATACGTGTTGTTTAAATATGTATTATTTCTATTGCTACCTGTTAATATTTACAAACACAGTAAATAAATGAAATGTGACAATAAGACAAAAAGGTTTGTATGTACTAATAAAGATAGAACCAGACTCACTTGTGATATATTCTAGTCTAGTGTATTATTACAGTACGAAGGCGAAAAGAGACTAGATCATTTCGATGTGTGGTTAAAATGATTGTCGAAAACTATCGAAAATATGTGCGTCCCTCAACAGTTTATTTATTTATTCTTATAAGAGCTGTCATAATACGGCTACTGTCATCACTGCTACTCCTTTACTATCTTTTCTTATAGCCATTTCACAACAGAGAGATTTAGTGGTTACAGGGAACGCCACACACACACAAGACCATTCATCCCCACACCGACCCCCGGGAAACAACAGTCACTAAGGAGGTGCAAGGGTAAACATGTAACATAAGAATAGGAGGGGGACAATAGCCAATCATAAAACCACTAAAGAGAATTAACGAGACAACAATGGGTGAGGTAGTCAGATGGATGAAAAAATCACTGAACAAGTCTGTAATAATAGACCGAAGAGGGGGGGGGGGGGGAGAAGGAACATATACGAACTGCACATGGGGAACATACATCAAAAACCATCAATATAAATAATAACCACACAGCGCTTTGCAGCCTTGGAACTGTCAGTAAAAAATACTGGGAATATGAAGACATGTGCGCGGTCATAACCTTGGAATGGTTTTAGTTAACATAATATTTAGATCAAATATCTTCATACGAAAGAAAGCAGGTCAAACAGCAGACACATATTTTGGATTAATTGTATATAATATGAGAATTTGTTTATACTAACAAGTTATATATAGATCCTATATGAGAAAACTCGCTAAATCAATGCGGAGTGTGGGTTAACGGCGTTATTCATTTAGCAACTAGTTACGATTATTAACTGTTCGGATGTAGCAATTATCAATGGACACCAGCATTGTACATATCTATAAATTTGTTTATTACCCCTAGCCACACCACTTAAGAGGACAGGTAGTACATTAACTCTGGAGGATATAAAACTCCCCTTACAGGAGGACCTAAGAAGGTCCACATAAGAATACATTAAAAACTTCTACTTTAGAGAACAAGTAGAGCTTTCACTATAGTAGACATCAGGTACTTCCATTTTAGATGATATTAAGAACTTCCATACAAGAATAAATTAATTATTTCCACTTAAGAAGGCATTGAGAACTTCCATACAAAAGGACATTATATACTTCCACTTTAATAGACATTAAGAACTTCTATACAAGAGGACATTAAATACTGCCACTTAAGAAGACATTAATAACTTCCATACAAGACGACATTAAATAATTCCACTTAAGTAGACATTAAGAGATTCCATACAAGAGGACATTAAATACTGTCACTTCAGAAGACAAACACAACTTCTTATATAGGAGACAGTAAAAACGTCCACTTTAGAGGACATTAAGAACTTTCACTTTTGGGAGATGCACTTTCTTTTGTTATTAAGATGATTTTCTTCTATCTAGAAAGGTAAAATAAGTAGTTATTATTTACTATAAGAAAACAATGATACTGCTGTAAAAGACAAGTTGTTGCTCTGGAACGGGCCGCTCTAGAGCACTGGCATTGTACATAGTACATATAATATATAAAACTATTGGCAATAAAATGAAACATTACTCAGTACAAGGGAGACCAACATTTAATACAAAATCGTAGAAAACACATAGTTTTTTGGAAATTTACGTCATTGTCAGTTGCAAACAGTAATGTATGGCGATTGGTTGTTCTGACCATTGTTCCTGGGTTAAAAACAAGTACTAATCCATTCCTTTGCAGGCAACTGACAACTTCCGACTTGATACAGAAGTGGATCAAAAATGAAATTGGTCGCAAAAGTTCCAGTACAATTGCCATGGAGAGCGACAGGATTCAAACCAGCGACCTCAAAACAAGATAATCGAGTTGGCTATTGTTTGCAAGGGTTGCCAGTATTTGATCTAAAGTATGAATAACACAAAATATTAAACAAATATGTTTTCTAGCTGTTCAAGGAATTCCAATATTGCCTGGCAGAACTGATATTCCTAGACTTTCGCAAGACAATTCTTGAATTGTTATTACAAATTGTAATGTATGTTACCTCTTTAGCATGGTATGACAAACATACTAGTAAAATCGAGAAACAACCACGGGCTGATTACAACTATATTACATTAGCTCATAAATTTTAATACAATGTAAATACACAATCAATATCTTATGAGGAACATGAAGACATGTATCTGAGTTGCATAACCGCGTAGAAATGATTATTGAGATCATTGTACCAGTGTTCCTAAAACTATTGTCTTAACTCTCGTTTCTTTAAGCTATTGATCATGTACATGTAATAGTCAACTCCTGATATGTTTGTGTTGTGTTAATTAATGAGGTATTGCGAAAAAAACTTAATTTTAAATTAATGAGTATAGTAATGTGAACGCAAACTGGAATTGCCTGGCCGACCATAAGGAATAACTAGGAGCATCAAAGAGGACAAACAGTGAATTGGGGGATTAATGGATGGAAAAGATCATAGGACAAAGCAAGACAGCTGACAACAATAGGCCGAAACTCTGCAGAAATAACATAAACACTATATTAGTGAAACCATTGCACAGGGGAAATGGAAGTATATCATGCATTCAAAACAAAAACAAAGAAATACTAACCATACAGCGAATTACAGCCTTGTAATTGTCAGTAAAATTCTGTTACCGTTTGAGTCTAATGTCTTTGCAATTGAGTTTAAATCTGACATGTTAGGGTAAGAATTGTTTATAAAAATTATACTTATCACTCAGTACTAATAACCAACACCCAATCAAAGATTCTTACTCAAATATCTGATAAAGTATATCAAAAAGAATGTTCAATACTCGGTAAGCATTGTAATTCATTTCTCTCACTCTAAATCTTTCAACTCAGTCTCAGGATACAGTTTGAGTGATGGGTGTATAATTTCCTAGCATTACATGTGGTCTGAATATTAATAAATTAAATAATCTTATTGACTTGTTATTCCCCCCGAAGCAGGAACATATGGTCGCCGTTTCGTCTGTCCGTGTGTCCTTCTCGCACTCATGTCCGCGCTATTTCTAAGCAGCCACCGACCGGAACTCAATGAAACTGAATTTGAAGCATCATTACCAAAAGTAGATGGACATATTGCCGGCATGTTGCGGAACTTAATTCAAGAAGCATAGATCGGTTCTACAAATATTTTTGTTTAGCTTTGGGCCGTTATTTACCCCGTTAGTGTTACACTGATCTTTATCTAATGGAAGCCAATTAAATATACAGCCATAATAAAACTATGCTATTCTCGATATAGTAGCTGGAAATAAACTCTTAATGGACTGTTTATTAACTTTAACAGTCTTGGTCAATTTTGACCTTTTCAAACAAAGATCACGAGGTTATCTCACAGCCACAGCTACTGGAAATAATATTACACTTACATGGGATTTATCTACATGAATTTGATGATAAGAGTTCTGTTATCAAAGTATAATGTGTGTATTTTCGAATAATACATGAATAAAATATACATTAGTTCATTAACCGCTTGAAATCACCTTGAACCCCATGTCTGAATGCCATTAACCTCTGTAAGTTTTTGATGTACTGAACACTATCAAATGGTCAAAACAAAATAATACAATAATGAGGATGGAATTGGAGCTTTTGATAATGGTGATAACGGTTGTGAGAGTAGCTAAAACTGTAACGATGGCGGTGATGTTGATGAAGATGATCGTAATGAAGAAAAATATAGTTGTTATGACGAAGATGATGATAACAATGACGTTTATGGTGATGATGAAGATGACTGTGATGCTCATGATAATGCAATTGCAAGGTTGATGACAATAATGATCTGAATGACTGACACGATAGCAAAATTATATAGATGCTATTAGTGGCAGTGATGATGATGAAGAAGATAAAAATGCTAAACATAATGGTGATGGTGTTATTGATAATAATTGCATGAAAGCCTGTAGAGGTGGTTATGAGTTTGTAGCGGCGATAATGAAATAGATAACAGCACACCTTGAAGATTTGCTATAATGATTTGTAAACAAACAGTTATAACTAAAAAAATATATAAATTTGAAATGTTTAAATACAAGCAAAACCAAATGAATGTCTCGCATAAGAGATATATCTTAATATATTTTCTTTAATGTTATAAACAACTTAGCACTAATAAACAGTTGTTGATAAAAGCTATAGAATCCTTTCATCAGCGGCAAAACAAAACTCCTGGTACGTTATACAGGTTCTTACAGTAAATCTATTTATACCTGCAATGAGTATTTTAGAAGATGATTTGCTTAGTAATTTAGGTTTGAAGTAGGCATGTAATGCTTTCTTGTAGCCAAGCATATCAATCACAAGTTTTACAAAAACCACAAAGACAACCTCAAGCCTGTATTCATTATTCATAATGTGTGATAGTTATAGCTGTATCTAATTTGTGTTTCTGCAGACTAAGTATGGTTCCGACTTTTTTTGGGTATGAAATATGATGATTCATAATAAATATTTCCAACTTATGTGTTTATTAAGATGTACGTTTCTATCGTTATCAAAGTATGTTTATAAAACAATGGAAGAAGTCGATCAGGAAATGTCACTTACAAGGGACACAGCAAACCCATAAGCACAAGAAGACCATTACATCACACGTAAAATAAGTGTTTCCCTTTTGTTGTCGCCTTAAATTGTCCATGGTTGTTTTTGATAGTCACAACAGACAACTCCTTGATTTCCCATTCCCATACATGTTTGCCCTTGCACATTCTCAGTGCCTGATGTTTTGTGAACTGTTGTTTCAAGTGTTTCCCTCTTGTTTCCCCTTAGATACTCCATGGTTGTGTTTGATACTCAAACAGACAACTCCTTGATTCCCCATTCCCATACATGATTGCCCTGACACCTCCCCAGTGTCCGATATTTTGTAGGCTGTTGTTTCCCTAGGATATGTGTGGAGAGGCGTTGTTATGTGTATGTATGTGGCTTTCCCTGTAACAACTTAATCCTTCTGTTTTGAATGTTACACTCAGCAACAGTTGTTAACGATTCATTCAGAGACTGACAGTGACGACCACAGAGGTATCTATCTAAGTGGAACCCTCTACCTTCTAATCAGGAGTACAATGCTCTATCTCCAGACCACCATGCCGCTTTTTATATCATAACATATCAGAAGCCTCTGTTGCTACGCAGAACATACACATTTTGAAACACTTCGATCAACACAAGCACACGAACTAACATGCACAGTAAACAGTCCTAAGCGAAACTGAAGGACTGTTTTACAAAACCAAGATACCATTTTGTCAGAATTCACAGTAACAACATTATTTACAAAGAATGCATTAGCAAACATTTTTAGGAGTTTAAATGTATGTTAACATATATAACGGTATATTATAATTAAAACTCACTAGTAAATTACAATTAAACATCCACAGTATAGGATTGGATTTTAATTAAAAAATCAGTATCGACGCGTTTGAAAATGAATTTGAAAAAAGAGAGAAGATAAGTAGCTACAGGGAACGCCACATACATAAAACAGTGCCTCCCCACACAGACCTCCGGGAAAACAACAATCCATAAAACATAAGGCACTTGAGGAGGTTTATGGGTACATACGTTAAGGAACAGAGGCACAAGGAATGGCCTGGCAGACCATAAGGAATAACTAGGAGAATCAAAGTGGTTAGTGAAGGAGGGGGGCTTAATGTGCGAAATTTGGCAGGAAATAACTTGAACACTATATAAAGTAAAAGAATTGCACAGGGGAAAGGGAATAAATAAACTGATAACATATTTAGTGTTACGTATGTATTATTGGAAAGCATTTCTTTACACATATCTACTGTCTGGTGATCTTGAGAAAGAATTTTCATTCTTGTCTTGTGAACATGTGTTTAAAGGCATTTACATGACAACTGATGCTGGTTCTTAATTTATTCAGCTGTAGTTTCTTTGTCTAATTCACCAGTTAGGTGCAATGAAATTTGAGACATCTTATATTAAAACCACGGAAATAAATCGATTAAGAAGCCAACGAGTTTCGAATAAAAATACCTGAATGCAAATATTAAGAAATTTAAATCCCCTCTGCCATGTAATTAACTCTTACAATCTGGTGTTCTTTGTTTGCTTAAAGCAAATAGTGATTTCTTTCATCATATCAGATGCGTACTTCAGAAGTAACACAAACAGATTTCTAAGAAAATAAATTTGCTCGCAACTTAACATCTTTTGTATAATATTTTTCCCATCGACCATCGATAACAGCTGTGGACCCCATTGGTATGATTTGTGAGTTTTTGTTAAATGTTAATTATATTTCCTTTACATAATTTATGACATCGGTATTTCAACGTAACATCACGTATACTGTAGTATCCGAGGAAACAGACACTGTATGTACCTAATGACCTTCAGGAAGATGCTGCCTGTTCCATTATTATTGGGTACACGTGTATTGTCTCTTGGAAACTCAACTTTATACAAATACAGCCAGACCTCGTTCATGCGAATTCATTGGGACCGAAATCTTATTTCGAATAATACATGGTTTCGAAGAGCCCATTTAAATTCGACATACCTGAGAAGATACATTGGGATCTTAAATATATTTCGGATGATACCAAGTATTCGGATAAAAGGGTTTCGAAAAAAAGAGGTCAGGCTATATTTGTTAAATCAAACACAAGCTAAGTTTCGGTTCTTTCCGGGGTGTAAGCTAGAGTTTTCCTGCACCGGTGGATAAATACATATATTACGACACTTTATATCATCGATATGCATGCGTGCACACAGGCTAATAAATAATTATTTGATCATCAATAAACAATAAAACCTATAATAAGATTGGTTTTTTGTTTCACATGGAAATGTTTAACATTCCGATGTGATTTTGCCGCCCGCACATGAAGCGAAAACTGTAGGATGGATTGAATTGCACTGGCATTAGACATTTCAACTGAATATGAACAGAACATAACGTAACAGAACATAACAGAACATAACGTAACGTAACAGAACATAACGTACCGTAATGTACCTTACTATATCGGAACGTAAAAGAACAGACTATAACGTAACGTAACGTACCTGTCTACATCAGAACGTAACATAACAGAACATAAAATATATACTATAATGGAACGTGACAGAACAGAACATAACGTTACGTACCTTACTATATCAGAACGTAACATAACAGAACATAACGTAACGTACCTTACTATATCAGAACGTAACATAACATAACGTTACGTACATTACTATATCAGAACGTAACATAACATAACGTTACGTACCTTACTATATCAGAACGTAACAGAACAGAACATAACGTAACGTAACGTACCTTGCTACATCAGAACGTATCAGAACAGAACATAACGTAACGTAACGTACCTTACTACATCAGAACGTAACAGAACAGAACATAACATAACGTACCTTACTATATCAGAACGTAACAGAATAGAACATAACGTAACGTAACGTACCTTGCTACATCAGAAAGTAACAGAACATAACATAACTAACGTAACGTACCTTACTATATCGGAACGTAACGTAACAGAACATAACGTAACGTAACAGAACATAACATAACAGAATATAACGTAACGTAAAGTACCATATCGGAACGTAACATAACATAACATAACGTAACGTAACCTACCATATCGGAACATAACATAACATACCATAACATAACGTAACGTAACGTACCATATCGGAACGTAACAGAACATAACGTAACGTAACAGAACATAACGCAACAGAACATAACGTAACAGAACAGAACATAACGTAACGTACCATATCGGAACGTAACAGAACATAACGTAACGTAACGTACTTAACTATATCAGAACGTAACAGAACAGAACATAACATCACGTAACGTACCATATCGGAACGTAACATAACGTAACGTAACAGAACATAACGTAACATAACGTTTTATAGATGCATACTTTACTTTACATCATACACAATATTATTGTGACTATTTCGAGTATGAGATATTTGACCTATTTTGTCAAAATAAACAATCAAAAGAAATTGGATAATTGCCCATAATAACGTAAATCTGTATTTTATGGGCGAAACACAACTGTTCCCAATGCGAAATGCAAAATCCATGCATCATGCTATTAAATGAGACATAAAGCAATTACTCATGTCGTATATTTCATTCCACAACGACATTGTGTTATTTACAAGCATGAGTTTTATAAATAGATTTTGGATGAGTCCATACGAAACGTAGGGTGTGCAGGGATTCTGAAAAATGAAACCATATAAACCGAAGATTTATTGATATTTGTTTAATAACAGGCATTGATTAAGGTTGAACTACGTCGCTTTACAATACAATGAAACCTCAGTAATAAGACCACACTAGCGATCCTTGAAAACTGGTCTTAATACTGAGACGGTCTTAATATTGAGGTTGAATAAAATGCAAAACAGTGAAAATGGACTTGAACATAGTTTTCTTAATTTCGAGGTGGTCTTATTTTTGAGGTGATCTTTAAGTGAGATTTAACTGTATATCACTTTTTCAATATGTGTACTGATTAGTTGAAAGTAAAGGTGAAGTACTGTTTAGACATTTTACATTAAGGTTATTCACCTATATTCAGCGCCGTATAATTGAAAACGGGTTTAACCAGGTGCAAAGATAGCGTCTTATTACCATGATGAAACGTTAACACACTAGTTCTCTCTTCTGATGAACTACAAGCGGACAATAATTATCCATTGATAACTAAAGCCATAAGTATTACACATGTAAGTTTAAGTCCCCCTATCATTACATTTATCATACAGAAGCAAACTTAATAGTCTATGCGGAGCAATGCTGCCGTTGGCATTTAATGGTGTGCTTATTGAAACATTCCCATTTAATGCAAATTCAGATTCTACTGTGTTGAAATTTGAAATGAACACACATGCCTTACGTAAATTCTTTAAATAAAAAAATAACAAATTGCATATCAGATATTTGAATTCACATAATTCGACGGTTGTTCTTTAAAGTTTTGTACATATTTTTGAAAAAACGACTTTCTTTGATAAAATAAAAAAATACTCCGAAAATGTCATTTTCACAATCGGAACTCCCATGGTGAGGTCCAGACTAACCGACGTAAGAGAAAGGAGAACGCACACGCTGGGAGACTGGACACAAAACAAGACTAAACAGACCAGATGGTACGCACGGGAGAGACATTAAATCAATATTTTACCGAAGATATCGATTAAAATGCACCACGCCCATCAACGCATTCAAAGAAAGATTATGTTGTTACAGGGAACGGCACATACAACAAATAGTTCCTCTCTAGACAGATCCCTGGAAAACATAAGGGACTGACTAACGAGGTGCAAGGATAAACATGTTTCGGAATAGTGGGGCAAGTGTGGAGAACGTAGGGGGGGGGGGGGAACATCAATGGGACTATGGGACGACACAAAACTGCACGACACAACAAAACCACATCATCAACAAAATCGAAGAACGATTATCTTGTTACAGGGAACACCAAATACAATAGACAATGTCTCTCCACACATACCCCTGGAAAACAACAGACTACGAAGCATTAGGGACTGAAGAGATGCAAGGATAAACATTTATCGAAATAGGGGAGCAAGGAATGGTCTGGCCTATCATCGAAACAACTGTGGAGAATTTAGGAATATGAAGGGGGCTATGGAACGACACATGACTGCATGACACAACAAGAGAATTAAGATACCACAATATGTCACATTCGGAATACTTCGCTTCTTTGTCGAGTATGGAATTGTTTCGATTGATTAACATATATAAACTTAATTTTACTATCTCATAGTTCGCTTTTGATGATGTTTCGAACTTGTATTTTTTCATGTAGAATTGCGATACAATAGAAACGGAAACAGTAATGCTGGATTTTGAACAAATCATCGTTTATTCTTCTCTTATTGTTTGCAGCCTCCATAATTTAAGAGGAATGCCATTATTTGTAAATGTTGTGTTTCTGTGTTTTTATGTCTTCCTTGCATAGTTACTACCTCCCACCTACTTCAACCAGTAGATGATGAAGGATTTATGACACACTACTGATGTTTCAAAGAAATGTAAAGTTGTTACAGGTAACATTACATACCCAAGTCAATGCCTCCCCCTCCCCCAGGGAAACCAGTATTATACATCACAACATAACATATCGTGCACATACCAGACAAATCGCTTTCACTTTTCGCGCGATTTAATTTACATATCTCCCATGAATATTATGCAGGCGTCACAGCCAAAATTTCATCACATCAAGACAATACTTGAGTCGCTTTATTATCACGTCTTTTGTGAACATATTCAAATTTATGTCTGCCAGAAAACGGGCAAAATCGTTGGATTGTCACAGACAGAAACATTAATTTAGTCTGTTTTGCACTTCCCCGGATCGATTAGCTGTAAAGAAAGAAGCAGAAACGCACCGACAAACCGATGTTAAGGGAGATTATGCAAACCATTTGACAATCAGTTGTAACGTTGTGCGAGAAACAAGAATTGGTGAGTTTGATATCTCCCTGACAGTTACGACCTTTTTGATAGAAATACCAGAAGCGGGGTTTCTCAAAGACATTCCAGTGTTCAAAACTACTGTTAAATGATCACAAACATACCAAGAGTTGCACGGCATACATGATAATGAGCATCATTATGCGACCAATCTAAGACATCAAATCGAATCCATAATGAAATAATAGTAAATCGTAGAATGGTTAATGATTAGTCTGTATATTTGCAATACCGGACGATTTCCTCTTAAAATGCTTTCTTCCATCGGCCAATGTGATAAGACGTACAATTCCCACTCGTTAGACATGGGTTTTATTTGATCATTGGCAAGCATGGATGTCTGAACCATAACATAACTTTAAAGATATATGTGGCCCAACTGCATGTAACATATTTGAATGGGCTTCCTCCAGTGCTGTTGCTACATTTGCTGATAAATCTTTACTTAGAACAAATTGCAATGTATAGTAAATCGTTTTAGTCACGTTACGTTACTTGTGAAAATATATGCCTGTTAAAAAACTTGAAGTTTTATTTATAGATATTACAATTTTTGTCGACAAATACAGAGGAATACATTGTTGGTATATTCTTTGAAAATGCATATTTTATTGGTGTTTTAACTATATAAATATATGTTCATGCTTGTCGATGCAAAGAATGTACATAAAAAATGAAGATAGTATTGCTTTAACGGATGTAATCCACAAATACACTATTTCTACACATTACTCAAGATGTAATTAGATACTTTTAGATTAATAAACGTGTTTAGACTGTATTCAAGTTATGTACAATAACTCATATTCGTTGGTTACTTATATTACAAACTTCACTTTAGATGACGTCAATGTTTCGAATAGATGCAGGATATTTCTATAAATATTAAACGAGAGATTAAGTTGTAACAGGGAAAGCCATAAGACAATGTCTACCCACACAGTCACCAGGGAAAACAACAGTCTACAAAACATTATGCACTGAGGAGATACAAGAGTAAACAGGCGTGCAAGGAATGGTCTGGCCGACCACGAAACAACTAATGAGAATTTAGAGGGACAACAAGGGGAATACTTTAATGGATGGAATACATCACGAAACAAGTCAAGAAAATCAGTGACGGACCAGAAGGGGGAAAGCAAAGAATATGAATATAACATCAAGTGAACAAACTGCACATTGGGAAAGGGGACTTTAACATACACTTAATTCATACATAAATTATAACCGCACATACAACTACATACGGTATATCACCGAAATCGATTGATCACGTCATGAACGAACCAATATATTTTATGTAAGAGCATTGCATACTAAATGTTCCACTTTACGAAAATGACATGTTGACAACTACATTTTCCCAAACGTATCGTTAAATCTGAAGCCATATTATAAACGACTCTACTTGAAATCAATCCATCAATCAAAGTTTATCCAAAGTAATATAGGCCACCAGTCCGAAAACGTTAACCTTTCCTGTTATGCACCGAAACTAAAGCTGTTATAGTGGGGTTACTAGAGTTTAAATGGACCATGTTGTGATATTTATGTATGTTAATGTCTCATCGGTATTCGAACGCAGACGTTCCAAACTTTAATCACTTATCATGCAATAATCATTTTAGAACAAGTTTGTCGGCAACTTATTTACTATATATTAAACTGTATCGAGCATGGGTCGTACATTTACTTGACTGTACCCAAGTGGTACATGTGAACTATTTGTAGGAGCATACACCCCTTCGTCCATACATGTTTACCCTGGCACCTTCCTCAGCGCCAAATGTTGTGTAGAATGTTGTTTTTCCAGGCGACTGTTTGGGGGTGGTATTGTCTTATGTACGCGGTGTTGTCTGTAACAACTTAATCTCTCATTTAATTAAAATATAATGTCCGTTAAATTATCATACCGGACAACCATGCCGTTCGTCCGGCAAGTGACATCAGAGAAAGATTTAGTTATTACAGACAAAAGAAAATGCCTTTCCACATAGACCCCTGGGAAACAACAGTCTACAAAGATCTCTATATATAGTGAAAGTGCCACGTTCAAGACACTGATATTGCAGGACAGCATATCCTATTTATAGCACTGAATGTACATATGTATAGGGTTTTGTAAAGGAGCAATAAAAACGTCAAAGTTTCCTAATATATCAGGACAATGCGTGGTGTAATGCGTTCTTAATATATTTTGGAGCATTAGACATGCTGGGACATAAGTAAATATCCGACATTGCACTTTTTACTAAAAGTAAATTTCGAATGCAATATTCAAGATAAACACTTCGAATTGTCTAATATATCGCGAAACATTTCCAATTTTCTCTCAATTGCTTTAAGCAGAACGTCATCTCTCACTATTACCGCGAAGTTGTACGAGAACAAATGCCGTTACATTAAATATTCAGCAAGACGCTCCCTTGTCAATTACAAGGAAGTAAGGAATTTATTTGTGTAATATGGTGTACATTTATTACCCATACACTAACTGTCGTAAATTAGTTAAGATGCATAACATATGTCAGTAGGATGTTATCGCAGTAAACATCATGTTGTTGGTCTATTTATAGTAACACAAGATATTTGCAAGACAAATGCATAATGACAAGACATCTATTAAAGCATTACGTGTCTAAGAAATTGGACTGGCCCGATTGAAGAAGGCACTTCAGTGACTATTAGAAAGAGTATGTTTTGCATTGCGTAACAAAACCGACCGCCAACATAGCAACAACAAAGACATATGGTGAATCATTGGAAAATATCTTTTTATCTATGTGTTCATGTGCTGTGAGGAGTACTAAACATCACATAATTAACTCCTAACTATAACAGTTTAAAGGTACATAGTCTTATACTTTATCAAAATATGCCACGTGATAATTTTCACAAAATCGTATGTTTCTGCCTTCATTAAAGACGTACTTCAAACATTGCATTATAACATTCATTTAAAGCTTCCTATAACTGTAAAACACGTATTTCAAATACCAGCGCTTCCTTGATGGGTAGGTCAGGATAGAAAATACAAGTGGCGAACGCTTGTCTTTCTGGTTTTGGAAACCAAGTAAGAAATATAACAATACAGTGTTGTGGAGCAGATCTGTCTGAAGGCATTAACCACCAGTATTCTCATAAATGTTATTTACTAAACATATTTTGACATATCTACCTTTAATGTTCAAAAGATACATTAACACTATTAGTCTATTAAAATGTACCAAGTATTGCATAATCAAAGGATCAAAGGTCCTTGGAGGCGCTTCCAATGCGAGACTGCACATTTTCCATATTATCGTATTAGGAATTAATACGCGACTATTCGGGTAAACTCTTTCGCCAAAAATGACACAAATAATCCAGAAAAGCCGTTTGTAGCAAGACTCCCGCCATTCCACAATGGATATATCCCTGACAAATCAGCCATTATACTCATCAAATCAATAATAAAATCAGAGGACTTTACATGTACTGTTTTCTTGAAACGATGAATATGGCGGTACTTCAAGTAGATCATCCGGTTGACGATAACAGCAAGGTGACGTTAAAGCGCCTCAAAAACAGCATTATTAATCCATCACAACCATCAAATCGATTAAACAAAGAGACTAATATACATGCACATGTAACGTTTTAGTCAGTCTATTTGAAATACTCAGTCTATTTGAAATTCCGCTTACAATGTATAACTGTTTTACTAAAGCCGAGACAGATGTCTTTTTCATTCGAAGACATGTTTTAACTGTAGTTATCTTTTTCCTGGATTGCAACAATAGCATATTTGTCAAATTCTTAAATAAAAGTAAATATAAACTTTCCATATCCAAAGGCACACAATGAAGGATAATCTAAAGATGGTCAAAGAGATAGAGGCTTAAAAGGAGTTTTAGGACCGCGTGGTTATATAAGTTATTCATTAAACTACAAAACATTTAATTATTGTATCATTTCTCAAACTTGAAGTGAGGAAGACTGATCCGGCAATATTTTAGACCCGATCTGTGTAAATCGTGCTATGCTGACAAATTTGTAGCTAATTATTTGACTCGTATCGATAAAGTATAACTATTAATCCAATTCAATTGTCTAGACTTAAGTTATAAAATGTCAAATAAGATTAGATATCGATCAATCAGGTCAATGTTAATTATTTTTACAGCAATGTACAGTTAAATGTGGCAAAAAACTTGATAGAGTTTTACAAAGGCTGGTGTTTTGGTGGCAAACGAATGACCTTTGCATGACCTTACGTATCTAGAAGTATAACGTGACTAGCATATGTATACATGCTTTTGCAAGCGTTGTACATGTGTTTAATGACATATATGAAGTTCATATCGTGTTAAAGGCATGTTAATAACATGTGTTCTTGCGAATAAGACAAAAAAGCATGAGGAAATGATCGACGCTTCGTTAAATTTCCGCATAAATACAGTAAAACACCTTGTGTGGATACCATTTAAGTGTTTTATGCCTTTTTGCAATACCAGTTATGTACGGCGTCCATTGTTCTAATGTCACCAAATATTAGCAGAAGTATGTTCTTCCGCGCAAGAATTTCCCACATGTACCAGGATGGTGAGCACATGGCAACTTTGGATGAATTATATTTCAAATAAATTGTCATCGAGAAAATTCCCACTGCTCCTTCAAGGCGGACAAATAGCTATTTCTAGAAAATATTAATGCAATAATACCCCCTAGGGTATCTGTGGAACAGTGTCGACGAAATTGTGTAATATCGCTAAATTGAAGCCAGTGACAACAAAGTCATTAGGAAGGGAAATTCTCCTGTTTTATTCGATAAAACAATCCCAAACATGGGGTTTTCATTTCGACAACGCGACTCTTAACGTATGTAAACTGTGCAAGTCTGGTAAATCTGGAAGTAAAACGAACCAAAATGTTATTTATAGAGCCCCAATGATAACATAGTATTTATAAACATGCTTTTAAATAGACTTTGGATTGTCAATGTAAACGAGAAGTAAAGTTGTTACAGGGAACGCCACATACACTCTCAACACCGACTACAGGGATACAACAGTCGAATAAACATAAGGGGACTTTGGAGGTACAATGGTAAACATGTATGGCAACGGGGCAGCACGTAATAGTCTGGTCCACTATAGGAAATAACCATGGATAATTTAAGGGGAAAAAACGGATTGAATGGATGAGATACGCGTCAAGGCAAGAAGGTCAGTAGCCCCGTGTCGAAAAGGGAGAGAACATAATATGAACATTATATCAAGTGAAGAAACTGCTTTATTTCGATTTTCTTTTCATTAGGCATTGTGCACTGTTGAGATATGTGGCTTCACAAGCTGTCACCCTTCCTTCATGTTTACTGGTCAGTTGGAACCTGTAGGCTATAAACTGCAGTATTGTCAGTTTGCATTAATGGACGCGTCCAACGGGAATTATGTAACCGCTTGGTAATTATATATAGTGGTCCGAAATGGTCGTATTTTATTTATTGGGCAATTATCTGCCCATTTGGTTAACACGATATACATCCATTTGCTTATTTTTGAATGGTCCTCATGTAAATATGCATACCAAGAGAAACTATTTCAATTGTCTGCTATGTTTCGCCCCAATCACAGATCTAGTCGTTAACCTTTAACTAGTTATTCACGTCGATCACGGTATAAGTATACAGCGCTTATTTATCACTCTCGATGTCTACTCACTGAATTACTTACCAATACCCGCACCTTATTCAGGTATGTTAAATTCGCATTTCAACCTCGCCCAAAGCGGGATTCAAACCCATGACCTTCGATTCATGAGTCATGTACTGTAGTATCATTTGAATTCGCGCAGGTCTAATTTTCGCGTATTTCGCGCTAGAGACGAAGCGCGAATTTAAGTCCGCGCGATTATTAAACTTCCGAAACTAACATGGCTATCCGAATTTTTGACTGTCCGAAAATGTGTGTATATGCACTTACGTTTTTTCTTTTCATAATTTGTCGCTGTTTTTTTCTGATAATCTGTGTGGAATAATTAGGAACATGGAAATTTTTGACACAGTTTGATTACTAGTACGTAAGAGTGGTTTAAATGGAACATTAATTCATAAATTGATTTTTCTTTGTTTACGATGTTTATACATGTATAAAGAATACACGACTGCATAAAACCGTTGTCATCCGGATTGCACGCACTGCAACTTTTTTCTTCATACTTTAATTCTTGAACAATTCGTACAGTCGTGTCTATTAACGCCAATTAATCGTTGGACGTGTCATATTGTTTGTGGTATTGTTACGGGGTATGTTTTAATTCGTTCCCGACTGGTTCGCTGAAATAACCAGGGAATCAAGCGCTTGGTGACACTGATCAAAATATGACGCGAACCTCGCTAGTCATGTTGTTTATTCAAGTTTCACACGTTTCTGTTGTATTCAGATATGACAATTGTCAATAAAATTGTTAATTGGCGACTCTATTACAGAGATAACCCCCAACTTACGAGTTAATACGCAGAATATTGCTATTTACAGCTTATGATACGGATGTACGAAATAATAACACGCGCTGCGATACCGTCATTTTTGTCTGATTTTTTTTCTTCAAAAATTTAAAATGCGCGAATTTAGGCCCGCGCGAAACTGCATTTTTTGCTGTTTGCGCGAAATTTCACCCCCGCGAATTTAAGTGATACTACAGTACTCTACCCCTCCATCACGATGCGTACCTTTAACTACTAGGCCAACATTCACTCTCTATTGTTGACAACACCATTTCTCCGGAAACTAGACTACCGGACACATGTTCTGTAAGCCCTATATATGAGCCTCATACAAGCTCGTATCAGATTAATTCATCACTTCATGAAAATGAATATACATGCGTTCATAACAAGTTACGACATATTAGTAAATATAGAGCAACGCAATTGAATTAACAGATGAATGCCCTCGTTGTATTGTTAATGTACTTTATTGATATACTATTATCGTACACCAATGAATGATATAATTGAATATTGCGTTTCCATTATTTGGCTGAACATATTAGTATTATTGAATGGTACACTCTAAAGCACTTTTGTATCCTAATTTCGGTGTTTTTAGTGTAGTGTTACATCTGGACAGGTGGAGTTACATTCAGAGTTAATTGAAGGGGTAAAGGGGAAGGATTTAGTTATCACTGGACAGTGTGCATTAAATAACAGCGCGGTAAGTAGATGCCCGCAATGTTGGTTATCGCACTGTTACCAAAAGCGACATTTCATATCACTATTTTACGAGGAAAGGGTTCAGAATCATGATGAACGGTTAATTAATTTGATTGGTTAAACTTATGATTCAGTTATTACAGGGAACGCCACATATATAAAACAATGCCTCTCTACACAGATAACAGGTACACAACGGACTAGAGAACATTAGGGACTGGGGAGGGGCACGGTCAACATGCATGGGTACAGGGATACAAGGAATGGTCTGGTAGACAATTCAACACAACCGTGGATAATTTAGGGGGACAACAAGTGAGTGGTGTTGAATGAATGGAACATCACGAAACAAGCCAAGAAAGTCAGTAATATCATGGATTTACTCCTGTAGTATTTAATTGCACCAACGACATTAACCTACTTCAAAGGAATCCAAAATCTTCTTCAACTGTAGCTAGTGAACTGGTAGAACAGCAAACAGTTGGAACATGTAATTTACTTAAACACTTGTATTTTATTGTTACAGCTGCAAACACTAACGGCGTTGAATTATTTAGACGACCGGTTTAAACGACATTAACTGTCGTTTCAATTACGTCAAAGAATAGCCAGTAATTGTTAAAATAATGCGGCCAGTTGACCTAACCAGTGTTCTTGGATTTAATTATCAATCAGTTCCAACTACCTCTTCCGTACGCAACTGACATCTTCTCCACATGTGGAGCAATCACATGCTTCAATGCACAAGGTACACAAGATACAAACATAGGTGACGATATGGGTACCGTCTTGTAACTGCATGAGGCCATTATCTTGTATAGACATAATAAGAAAGAAAATGAAAATAATAGAACAAAGGATCCATTCAGCCATCCATTTAAGCCTAGTGCATGTTACAAGTGCTTTGGATAAATAAACAAAAGAGCTAGTTTAATGATTCAATATTTAGAAAATCAGCATGAAAAAGATATCACCTATCAGTTTATCAATAAAGTTAAGGGGTGCAATCTTGTTTTATCAGTCATTGTATTATAAATTTATGAAGTAGATAGATAGCATTTGTTCTTAACAAAACCAGGTCTAGAGTAACGTAAGTACTTTTAAACGATCTCTCATTCTGATCAAATATTCCCAAACTATTAACATTAACATCTACCAGCAACCACTCAGCTGGTAATTGTCTTTCACTTAGGAACACATGGTTTTCCAGGTAACCTATTATGCCTTACGAGTTAAACAAGTGCAAGGGATATATCATACGTTTTATAACCGATAGGTTAGGCGAGCTGAGTCTATGTTCTTCAAAACTCACTCAAAACAATAGACATTTTCTGGCATTTTTGTATAAGTATTTGAATATGCCTTGGTAATCAATATTGCAAAATCCATTTACTGATACACTGCCTATTTACTTGAAAAGGTAGGTTGTAAAGAAAATGTGTTGTAGTGAGCCAATGAAAAACCATTAAAATGTTTTGCAAATATCGCCCAACAGGTATACTGTACACAATAACAGTATTCCATACTAATTTTGGATCCATATCAAATCATTATAGCCACAAAGAGAAAATAAGTTGATAAAAGGAACGCCACATACGTAAGACAGTGCCTCCCACAAAGACCTCCGGGAAAACAACAATCCATAAAACATAAGGCTCTTGAGGAGGCTCAAGGGTACATACGTAGGGGAACAGAGTCATTATCTACCTATGTCATTTGTCTGGTGCATTCCTTGATAATGTCTCTCAAATACTCACACTTTCCGAGACAGTATCTTTCTGATAATTGTAACCCTTTATGCAGAAACAATGTTTTTTAGTGTTAGCCTAATTAGTATACATTAATATTCATTGTTATTGCAAAGATAACCACCTAAGCACAAACTTAAGTATTAGTTTATTAATAATCACACGAATCAGCATATGTTATAAATACTTATCAACCCATTGTTCCGTAATTTGGCCGCCATAAATATGAGATTATCATCAGACTTAAGTGCTTTTATTTGAATATTACATGGGTATTAGGTGGGTGCAAATTACTAATGGGAAAACCTGTTATTTTACTTCGGGTATATGGTAATTTATGCATAAAATGATATGTTATTGTTGTATTAGTCCGTATCTTTGTTCCTAGATCTATAAGTATGAAGTACCTCCAACCAGGATATATTTATATGATTAACCACGTAATAGGTTTTTGTTTAATCGCTTGACTTCTAAGGGTTACGAGTTACGTGGCATGATAACATACAGTTAACCCAATTGTATTAATTTGATTAGATCTAATACTTCAATCGCAACGTGACAATAAGAACTCTTACACTCATGTTATCGCATTGCTTGTCAGAAGGCAATCAATACACACATGAGAACAAAATCGAATTTCCTCAAAACTGTAGAAAAAATGTAAGTGCTGTTTTATGAGCATGCTCCTCTTGGTTGGTTTAATTGCATTATGGGTAGTTTTAGTTTTAAAGGATCAGGGCTTCAATATTAGCATACAGAGAATTTGATAGTTAATATAACACTTTGCTTGGAAGAAACAAAGGTTTTGATGAACCCAGGAATTAATATAAACATTTACTATACGTGTTTCGGGGGTAAGTTAGTTCGTTATTAACTACAACATTTTTACTTCCAATTCGTAATTATATTTTGGCAACCGACTTATTCTCACGGAGGCTTCCTAAAAGTTATAAATCAATCAATTAACGTGGCTCTTACTTGAGGAAAATGTTATGCGATCATTTATTCAGCAAAAAGTCGTCTTTTAATTAATCAGTGCACAGAAATGCATACTATTGATGGCATAGGAAATCTTTCTTGCATTTCTACATTTCCATTGCATGATTTGGTTCCAATTAATGTGAAATATGACTTTTGTTGCTAGCTTTTTTTATAACCAGCTTTTCATTTTTCTCCGATTATTTTTCCTGCACTTCAAACATAAGACTTTATTTGAATTCAGCGCATTGAAATCAAAACCTAACAAGGCACCGAACACTTGTATCCACACCAGATGTCTGCTTGGATGGTACCGTATAACTGGAGCCAAAAAGCACACACAGTGCAAGGGCGAATCCCTCCAATCTCTCCCTCCCTATCTCCCCTTTCTCTCTTTAGCAAGAAACTGTTTTCGACCGCCCATACAATTTTCTGGTAGTGAAAACTTATAGCTTTAAGTTAATTGATTTACAACTAAATAAACATAGTGCTCGTAAATATATATATATATATCTTGTGTTGTTCTTCTATTCGTACCTTGTATAGAGGCATAAAAGAAATATATATTTATTGCAAGAGCCACCCCCAACTTATTATCTCAAAACAATAAAATCCAATCACCAGGGCGACCATATATACTTGATATCCTACTATGTATACATAAAATACCCTGGAAGAAAGACGAACTTATTAACACAAAGTAATCATTACAATAAACCTTTACAGACACGAACACAGAACACATTAATTCACAACAAAAATGTACGCTATGTTTCAACATTAATTTTTCACTCCAAAACAAATAATCTTGATGTTATTTTGTTTATGCGCCAGAAATTTTCCAATTTGTACACCGTTAATTTATTAATGATAGACTGTGGTTAAACTAATGCATTCTTGTTCTTTTAAGAATACTAATTACCCACTTAGTTCAAGAAATACAAACATTGTTTTACATGCAATGAAACCAAAGTACAAAATAGAATTGCGATGTTTATAAAATATTCAAAACAATTAAGTGTTTTTGATTACTGCTAAGAATATTAAACTTACCTGATTGTTGGTTTGCATAAATGATAAAAGCACACTTATCGACTCATTTAAAGGACCAATGCACCTCCACTTCGACGTAAATATATGAAGTTAGTAAAACATTTGGTGACTTGTCTGTCGATTTAAACGACCAGACACTGTCAGCTTAATAAGGTTTCAGTAAAACGTCACTTAAAGATAATTAGAAATTAAGATTACAATTTTCAAGTCCATTTTCACTGTTTTGCTCTTTAGTCAACTTTAATAAGAATGCCACCTCAATAAGAAGACCAGTTTCCAAGGGTCCCAATGGTAGTCGAAGTATTGATGATAGTTTTATGGGGTAATGTGGAAAATACACTATTTTGATTTGTAGAAATAGATTAGGTATTTTTGACATTGATGCCGCTTTTCGAATAAACTATTAACCGCTTTTAATCATTACTATCGTTTCACACAAAGTAATGACTATTACTTCCTGTCATGATAAAATATCAAGCATTGTTTAGAAATGCAACAGTTGGTAACAATTACAAATATTTAGTAATAATTATTTTTGTCTTAAGATTTACAAAATAAACCCAATGCAAATATCACGTTTTCGCTGGAGGGAAGTATCTATATGTTTCTTATCACGTTTTTCATGAATTGGTCAATTAAATATGCCAGATGTTTGCAATTCAAAAAACAATAAGTCATGATTTTGTAAGGAGATAGTAATATTGCAATTACAATAATGATATCATACACATACGAATGAAGACCTTAAAATACTTCTAAAGTATTTCTAGTCGAGTCAGATAGGACGATCCTTCCACTCCCCCATAATTAATGATGCATTCCGATAACTCACATTTCTGAGAATTGTAAAATGTGTGCTCGGAACTGTGCCATATACTAGTACATTTAAGTCGAACAAAAACGGCACCCTTATCAAATGTTCTTGTTGTGCAGGTGTTAGAATCGACTGTTTTTCTTTTCTGTTAAGCCCAACAGTAGACCATTTCCAGTTAAACAACTTGACTGCACTTGCATTATTGTATGTTTAGAATATCTAGTGTACAATTACCAAAAATGAAAACTTCACACTTTATTGATTTGAATAATTGTTTTGTTAGCAAATGTATTGCTGTAAGTCATGAATTTCATTGCGAATAACTAAATGCAAATGTTTTCAAAATCACCTGTATATTCTTGCGTCTAAGCCAGACACAATCCTTATTTTACACAAGCGCTGCAACAGGTGTTTCAGTTACATGTTTTACACCGACAAGTTATCATTTGCTGTTAAGCATAGATAAATCAAAGAACTAAAAGTCCCGAGAGTCGCTTCCAAGACAGCAAATTCCTATACTATCGTATTAGGAATTAATACGCGACTATTCGGGTAAACTCATTCGCCAAAAATGACACAAATAATCCACGTAAGCCGTTTATATCAAGATCTCTATACATTTCACAATTGATATATCCTTAAATATCAGCCATAATACTCATCAAATCTATAATACACTTTACATGTACTATTTCTTGAGACGATGAATATGGCGGTACTTTGAATAGATCATCCGGTCGACAATGATAGCAATGAGCCGCTAAAGCGTCTCAAAAATAAATTTGCTTAGAAATAAGAATTGCGTTTGGTAATGCCACGTCTTTCTGAAGGTCAGCTAAACCAGGCTTATTGGTCTGCTCCGGGCGGGGTCAATGGTAAATATGTTTATGTAAATCACGTAAACACATTGATATTGCATCGAAGCTTCGATGAAAACAATAACCCCGAGTGTACATTTATCCACCAAACATATACTTTTAAAGTCGATGTAAAGTTTTATTTTCGGCGCCAGTGTAGTTTGCATATTGTGTGGCAGGTTTAAGCCATTTTACAACAGTATTACAGTGTGATACGGTGGACATTTGGCCGAACAACTATACATACGATATGCATCAGTTAACCTGTCAGTGACAGAAAATACCTATCAATGTAAGAAAATATAAATTGTGCGAAGTTTAGGAAAATGAATTTCATTAGTTTGACAATGTCCAATTTACAATAATTTAAGGAAAAAAACATATTCCTTCTTATTTTAGATTTAGACCGAACATGATTAAATTTATAGAATTTATTAATACTGATAATAAGAGATTGGCTAGAAAGTATGTGATGTATTTAATTTAGGTAAATATTTATAAACAGAAAGTTTAGATGATTATGTATTGAAATTGATATATAGTTACACTCGTATCACTTTGGTTGTTTATTATATCGTTTAAATGCTTAAAATATGATATAATATTATCTACATGAAGTAACTTTACGTACAATGCCAAACAACCAATGCCATTACGCCACAACAACTAATTCCTATGATGTAGTTGTCAATTGCTTACGGAAGAACATGATCGTACTTGGAGGTTATTCAGGGACAACAGACCGCAATACATAACTGAAATAATGTTGAATACTATCGCTAAAGCTCCACGTATAAGTAACTTCCGTATTCATTAACTCAACAAATAAAGCACTGTATTGACTACGTGGTCTTATTCGTGTTTATCATGTATTTGTAAGCAAACTTATGTTATTAACATTAAACGAAATCTGTCTGTGAGTGCTCGTTAATTAATTTGTATGCAATCATGCTTACAGCATGTGTTCTTTATGCCAATCCGGTACGTTTTTGAAGGTCGTTGACTTCTTTCATGGATGTGGATTCTGGTTGTAACTGGAATAAATGATGTGCAATGGATATATGTTTCTATGTAGTGTAGCAAACTCAGGTTTGATGTCTGGTGTTGATTTTGATATAAAAGGTTTTGTTTAAATTGAATCACCTTTAAGTAAGTCATTGTAACGCTTTTCTTCCCCACTTTCGGCCTATTGTTACCAGCAGTCTTGATTTGTTCTGTGATGTATTCAATCCATTAAGCCCCCCCCCTGTTTGTCCTCTTTATTTCTCCAAAGTTCCCTTATGGTCGACAAGGCCATTCCTTGCACCCCTTGTTCCCTTACGTATTTATTCTTGCTCCTCCTCAAATGCCTTATGTTTTATTGACTGTTGTTTTCCCGGAAGTCTGTGTGGAAAGGCATTGTCTTATGAATGTGGCGTTCCCCGTAGCAACTTATTCTCTTTTGTTCTAGCCACTCGAGTAACCTTATGCTACGCGTTGTTTCTAGAATCTTTAGACAGGACCAACAGTAGAGAACACTTTCAATAAACAAAGCAGTAAACGTCTTACATGAGTAAATTCTTATATAAACATATATAACATTTGATGAGACTGTCGGAGGTTATATTACTGAGTTAGGAAACCAGTCTCAAAATGAAGCATCTGATTTGCTGTATCTAAGCTAAATCCTGAACTTAACCAACGACAAGACTGTATCCTAAGATGGTCCCAACAACCAGTTGATTAACCTCACATGAACTAATAGTTAGTTATATTAGAAAAAATAGTATCAACATAAAAACTAAATAACAGTTATTTCTCTAGCACAATGTACAATCTAAACAACACAACACATCACAAGGATGGGTGCTTGTATCCTATGAAAGTCTGCATCATAGTTGCAAACTTCGGTCCTTTGAGATAAGATAAAAAATAATTTGAGGTCATTCTTTACATTTTTATTTTTGTATATAGGCTTTCAATCACAAAGACAGTGTCATGTAGTGATATAATCGAGCTGTAGAATGGAGGATCACCACGGAGGACACCGAGGTAGAAACATCGACCTCCCGTAAGCCAGCTGGACGGGTTCCTCACTTACAAATTCTATATCTCCGAGTGATTTGAAGTCCGTGACGATAACCATTCAACCACACGGCGCCAAACATATTTTAGTAGACGTTTATTGCTGTCCGAGTCTCAAAGTAGGTATGACACATAGTTATACAGCAAGCTTACTTGACATTACAGCTTTGCAAGGAATGAATGATCGGTGCAATGAAGTCCACAATGCCTCAAATCTAATAAAAATGACATGTTCTCACTAATAAATCAGTCTACAAAAATCCATGCACCGTTATTGAATCAGACTAGCCAAATTGCATTCCAAATAACTGGTTCTAACAGCTAAAACACGACGTGCTAAATTGATGTTCAGTTGAGAAAATTGGACTTTGACACCACAATACAATTAATAAGCAGGGTTCCTTCTGTCGAGTAAATCATACAATACAATCCTTTAAATTTTTAAGCAGTTATCACAATGTTTATGTTGAACATAACAGAGATATTGTTTTCGACCTAAGGAAATTACATCATCTATATACAAGCTAGCGACTTTATTATAAAGGCGAGACCTCGGTGGTGTTTTTGCAACTGATCGTTCCAGGGCGGTACTCCGGTATTCACTCATTAATCATGTTTGCGTCTTGTTTCCGCTTTGCTTCTTTTCATTGCCCCCTCCTAAAATTCCTCAACCTAACATGCAATCTTACCTTCTGGGTCTAATTACGAAAGAAATACCGATATATTTTTTATAGTATTTTCCAATAAGCGATTCTTATTGTAGCATTATATTCTATAATGATGATGTTTATGAACAAAATAAAGCACTTTAATTGTCGCTTAATAAAGCTCGAGCAAAACTAAAACCTGACCAAAAAGCTACGCCCCCCCCCATTCTTAGCCCAAATGCTGGAACCGCCCCTGTTCAGTTACATATATGCATACATTTCATGTCTCCTAGTTCATTTGGGGTTGCTGTGCACTTTGAATGTGGTATTCTCAGTCAATGTTTACCCAGATTTATTTGGCCTGCGTCATATTCATTGGTATAGAACTCGAAAGTAGATGTAATATACTCTATATGCAATCCACAAATAAATGGCAATCCACAATGAAAGACGTTCCAAGGCACATAATTACGTTCTCGGTTGGACACCATTCCGAATCGATGTCTGATTTGTTTTGGAATGACTTCTGGCAATTCTTCCAGTAGTGGATGTCACATGCATGTTACTGTACTGAGTGACTCTATACACTCGGTACAATTTAGCAAGTACTTTCCGTAAGACAGCGCGCTGGACTATTCGATAAAGCCTGTCACAATGATTTTGTCATGAATTTATCATCGAATAGTCTCGTTCGCAATAAACTCGGAATCATAATAAATGCATTAGCTAATGTAAGCTTGAGACGTTTGTGCTTACACCAATTCTTTAATCTGAGTATTTATTATGTAAGCATCCAAATAAAAGCAAAAAAAAACAACAAATGAATCACTTAATATATCGGTGAAGTATCTACTTAGCAGATTTACAAAAAGTACAGACTGTTAAAAGACATACGGAGTACGCCAGGCGATATTAATAAGAACAGAAAATATCTTTAATTACACTTATAGGTACATATACATACAGCATGTGAAAAAACAACGTTGATTAGTTTAATCATATTTTATTGCATTTATGCGTATAACTATCATATTTGCAAAAACATTCAAATAACTTGTACATACATACAAAAGGGTTGGGCCAAAAGTGTTATCGACATTATCTAGGGCCCTCCCCTATAGTTGTTCATAGATGAAAATACAAATATATCCAGTTCTACATTATATTGTTCATACATGTTATGCCCGGTACAAGAGTGTATTTAACGTGACAAGAAACACAATTAAACTGAAGTATAATTATATAATGTCTATAAAATTCATCACAACAAAGCATACATTCTCTAATTTATTTATTGAGGTAACAAAGGAGGAAAAGTAAACTGCACATTGATTGACCTTGAGAGAAAATCTCTTCGCCGCCATTTAGGTGTTGTACATGCGGTTCGAAACGATTTTAGATGCTAGATATCCCTAATACGTTTCACCAATATCTCTCGTTGTATCTATACAGATATGGATTATACAGTTCTGTATGTTCAATACAAGCTAACTAGAGCTATAGGGTCCACTTTCGACACATTATAAAGGCTTAAACTCGCCGTTGTACTTTAGGACTTTTATTCAAATACTCATGGCCCATTACGGAAATACATAGTTAACAATGAAACAGGTTGAAATAATAAAATCATAATGGCGAGCAACAATGAAATGTATACACATGATACATATCATATCAAGAACAGCATAACAACGTATATTAAGAGAAATACACAACTAAATGGAGTATACACTCAGCAAAATTTCTAATTGGTCACTTGGAGTTTATTGATATTATTTAACAGTGAATGAAAATGCAACCATTCAAACACCATCACATAAGTACTTTCTTCCTACAACTGTTCAGAATACATTAATCCATATTGATTCTCACGTGAATTTTACGACATATCAACACTTATAAACCTAAACTAAAAGACATAAAACGGATATATATGGCATGGTCTCTTCAATAAATATGAAGTGACCACTTAGAAATTTTGCTGAGTGTATATACTGACACAATGTTACTTTTTCAAATATCTATCCAATTAGTTGTTTATAATTATCCATTTCTAACATATAAAGAGGTAATTCACAATATGAGAATATTTTAAAGGAAGGTGTAATTGAGAAACAAAAAATAATTATCTCCTGAATTCCGGTAGAATAATTGTGACCAATTTTGTCAGTTTAATAACAGTCGGGTTGTCTGTGCTACTCAAAACTGAAAATAAGATCTGTCCAAAAACCTTTTCCTATTATCATTTAAGAAAGAACATCATCTCAAGAATGAAACTCATCACCAATTATTAGAGTTATTTAGGTCAATGCATCATTGAAGATTTTAATGACGATGTTAAGGAGGTTCTCATTTTCAGCCTCTAGGACATTGTGGATTCTTAACTTTTCTCGTCTCGAGTATTGTTCCAATGCATCGTCGCGGCACCTGGCAACACAAATATTACACTTTGTTTTCTCAAAATCATCCACTCTTACAAAGTCCTTCACTGAATCATTTATACTGTCCAGTTTATTGTCAATAAGATCAAACCGTTCGTCAATTTACTTTCCTAGCCACGCGGTTTGCTATGGCTTCTATCTCATCTGAAGAAAGTTAATTTTCCATCTTACCACGTGGACCGATTTATCGGAATCGCTGAGATGTACTTGCAGATGTGTATGTATATATATACCCTGTTGACTGGACTACCAGATAAATTGCGTTTATACGCTGAATTTGACGTTTTACTGTTAACTTAATACTTTCAAAAATAAATCAGAGAAATTTCAGGAATGTTCGCCATCTTTGAACCGGAAGTGACCGAAGAATATAGTTACGTCTTCCCTCTTGACCGGAACCGGAACATCTGACCGGAACCGGATGGTCGATGAAGAATACTAAATAAGCATACCGCTCGACTATTTGATCTCACATAAGGAATGCGAAACCGTTTAAAACGGACGATTTGATTAATTAGGACTAAAACGTTTCGGTTCAAACTGTGGTTCTTCGGTACCCATATCATTATACGCTCTTCAATTTGTGTTTGTGGTAGTTAGCCAGATTATTCCCTATCGCGCCATCCCGATAGTTATTTGCCCTTACTCTTTCTCAACTTATTGTGTTTTGTGCGCTTATGTTTTCTTGGGAACTGCATGGTTGGGATAGCATGTCTTGTAAATGTGACGTTCCGTGTACCAACATAATCCTTCATAAAGCTTCTAATAAAATCATGTTCTAAGAAAAGACCGGGTCGACAGAAATAATCATGCATTTCATGTTAAAGTTGCAGCGGATTTCGTATGATTTTGTGAGCAGGGGAACTGTAATTTTGATGATAGCATGTGTCACAAGCTGTTTCAAAGATTACCATTACAATTTTAATCTCATGTGTCTCATGTTACCTTAGAAAATGACAGTGTTTCCTAAGTGCCTTAGTGGTCTGATGTCTTGAAAACCGTTAAAAGAGATGTCGTGAAGCCAGCAGCCTTGAATTGTTTTCTTTAGGTTTGAATTTAATTACCATGGAACGGCTAGGACATCCAACTATAAATTGCAATGGGAATAATTGGAATGAGTTGAACGCCATTTCAGAAGCACGATGCCTGAGTAATCCATGAACATTCGAGTAAAAAATGGTAATCGGTTATCCGTGATTTAAGGTATACCAGCATCTCGCTGTAGGATTATTTATACTGATGCGAGTATCCATCAATTAAATAAAAATCCAATTAAATTGTTGCCTCCCAAATGTGTTCTTAGTTGTTCTTTATGGTCGGTCTGTCCATTCCTTGCATCTCTTTCCCATACATGTTTACCCTCGCACTCCTATTCCCATACATGTTTACCCTCGCACTCCTATTCCCATACATGTTTACCCTTGCATCCGTGTTCCCATACCTGTTTACCTTTGCACCCGTATTCCCATACATGTTTACCCTTTGCACCCATATTCCCATACATGTTAACACTTGCACCCGTATCCCCATATATGTTAACCCTTGCACCCATATGCCCATACATCTTTACCCTTGCACCCCTATTACCATATATGTATTCCCCTGCACCAATAGTCCCATACATATTTACCCTTGTACCTCCTTAGTGTCTAATCTTTTGTAGACTTTTAATTTATGTGGTCTGTGTGGGGAGGCATTGCATTCCAATAGCAATGTTATCTCTTTTTCCCTTAATGAATAACTAAATTACCATTTCCTGACTTATGTTCAGTCTTATCTAAATTCACGAAATGATAACGACAGAAATTCACACTGACTATCTTTAATTCTTTATATGTTGCCACTTTTGACATAAAGATTTTGTTAACAAGAAGTCGATTTTGATCAATAACGATAACTCGTGTTATCAACAAGGCAATAGAACAAAACGCATCCGCAACGATGTATAAAACAAACTCGACAAACTGAACTTTATACCATGTGATATTCATAGTTATTTTTGCAATCATATCGTATTTAGAGAGCATGCATACTTCACATATCGTACGGTATGCTTTAAAAATGTAAAATTATATCAAAATGGCGTGTTTCGATTATAAATGCATAATTATGAAACTAATAACATACTCAGTAATTAGCCAATCATATTAAAATACTCGATGTTTGACGTGACAATGTCTTCTTTATTTCGTAATGTGGAAAGCATATTTTCTATTTGACATGTATGTTTTTTTGTTGTTTTTTTAGGGAAGATATTGTTAATTTACTCGTAAAAAATTACGTGTGGGTCGAGGACATCCCACACCATACTTTACAAAATAGCGGTAAGTATACATACATAAGAAAACATCGTTATATATTTCTCATTCAATGCAAGAAATACGCATAAAGTTATTTAACATTATCGCAGAAAGTATTAACTTACATATGGTTGATTTGTATACTATTCATTGTTATAAAGTATCACTAAGATATCAAATGTTTATAAAAGATGATAAATATTCTCCTTCAAAAAGTAAAGAATCAGTTTACTTTCCCAGCTACTTTATGTTTTAAAAAAGCCTCAAGACTTTAATACATGGTATAACTTAAAATTTGTACATAGTTTCTCGTAGAAGTGCAACCATTGTTTAAAAAAAAATCAAAACCAAAATGTGAATCCGAAACTATAATCCAATCACATTAATAGCTTGTTTCACAAGAACTCGCTTCCCGCAATTCATTACTGGAATAAACTTTATGTTTGCGTGTGCAATTAAAACTTGCTGATTACTATTATTTCTGTTAATAATATTGTACATCCTACAACACTGGATATAAAGTATCAGGCTTTTTGTCAGATTAATGTCATTGAAAAGAAAATTATCTAAATTTATAATGCTTCAATGCCATGGTTGATTACAATTAATTGTGAGGTTAGGTGAACCGAATGTAGGTGATTTAAATCATGCACTTTGTAGGGATCTTGTCATATTGGAGAAGAATTTCTTATTTATCGTTTTGATAACGAATACGGATGGACATTAGCGCTCATTACATCTAAACGTATTTCATGTCAGAAATTGTATAACAGCTTATGCCTGTCCGCCAGTGATAGCGAAATTTCTTAGACTGTCAGGAGTTAAATGGTTTTTTATTGCGCAGTATGTCAAATTATCCTTAGCAAGACTATCATTCATAACCAAAATAAATTTAATGTAAAAACTGTGTTTACATACAATCATTACATTAAATATGTAACGCGGCTTCAAATCAGGTTTAACCCCCCCCCCGTGGTGGTTTTCCCCACTGACCATTTCAGGGTGGTTCTCCTATTTTCATGTATCATTTATGTTTCTGTCTTGCGTCCCGCTTGCCGTTGTCATTGGTTACGTAATAGCATGTATTGTTGACATCTTAGTGCTTTAGTGGACTACAATTTGTATGTGTACCAGTAGGTTTTTACCCTTTCACGTTCTCAACTTCTAGTTTATTGTGTGCTGATGTTTCCCTAGGATCTCTATGGGGAGGCATAGTCGTGTAACATTCGGAAAACCTCGGCCAACTACGTCAAGTGCCTACTACTTTCGTGGTACGGAAATATCCAAGAGCTGACGAGAATGAGTCTTGTAAATGTGTCGCTCCATGTACCAAATCATTACTTCGTATCTTGCTCGACTTATGTGTTCATGTTAAGAAAGCATTGACAGCTGATGCAGATCATTATCAGCAACAATTATGGCATAATGACTGAATTTTTGTAGACCTACAGAAACAGTTTAAAGTAGACGCACTTAGTTATCACAATTTTCCATGAAGTGCACCGTTATCATATCATTACTTGTCTTAATGTTGTGTCTATATTTAATTTCTTTCTGAATTTCTGACGCTTTTCATCTTGCTGATACTGCAGTGTGATGTATTTTTGCATAATCGTTCTCGATCAACATGAAACAATTAGCTTATCGTAACAGCTATTCCACTGTTGTTGCCGCTGATATGCTGACATAATTGCAAGTGGAAAATGGCAGTTACAAACTATTCATAGATAAGGTGCATATAGTTTTTCTGCCATTTATATACATTCCTTATAAATCAAACAGCAAGTATTAATTAAAGTACTTCAAATACTTATCTTGAAAATATATGTTTAAAAGATCTGATTGCCTTTTTGCATTTATCTATCATGGGTGCGTATAAGGGGGGTCAATGCAATGATGACATGCTAATTATATTCCTGCTTTACGACTGTTTATGAAACATTACAGTGTTTCTCCTCTGATGGTATGGTACTTTCCGACCACCCAAATTGAATCCTATTTTACAAAACCTTCTGTTATAGAGATTAAATTGTTCCAGAGAACGCCACATGCACAAGACAATGAATCTCCGCACAGACCCAGAGGAAATCAACATTATATAAACATTAGGCACCAATGAGGTGCAATGGTAAATAAGTGTTGGAACAAGAGTGCAAGGAATGGTCTGGTGGACCATAAAGAACAACTAAGGAAATTTAGGAGGACAACCAGGGATGATAACGGATGGAGTACATCACGGAACAAGTAAAGAATTGTTAGTTTGATATTGACATTATTCGGAACTGAAAAAGCCAAGTTAAGAAGCTTAATGACATCGTAATGTCCTTCCCTATTAACAAACAAAACGGTGAAGGAGAAATACTTTCCAATTATTCAGATTTTCTACATATATTATGCCTATTGTTTTGTTCATTTGTTTACCTAAACAAACATGAACAATATACTTTATCTAGTTAAAGCTTCAATAAATATGCATTATCGCAGAATACGTTTATAATATATTTTTCTGTATTTGTCGAAAAAAGACATCTTAATTATCATAAATGTTTTTGGGATAGTTTTGTCTGATAGTAATATGAGTAAACAAGATTGTTTAAACTGTTATTACATGGCAATGGTTCTTATTAATGGTGTGTTTCTACTATGTAACAACAATAGTGGATGAAGCCCATTAAAATAGTTTAGGTTCAGATGAGCAGATATATCTTTAAAGTAATAGAAATCCCTTACTTTCATTTCGCATTCAAGTATAACAACGCCATTTTTCACACGTGTTTATGCCAATCACAGACGCATTCAATACATTACACATTTTGGACAGTGACATCAAAGGGCCTTCCGGAAGAAGATAGGATTTTAATGTATGTCTCATATCTTGCAGACTATTCAAAATCATTGAAATAAGAATATTTTCTTAGACAAAGATATATCCTCCAGTTAAATATGTAAAACAAGGTTTTCACAACCATAAATTACATGAAAGTAATATCTTGCCGCTTTAAATAGACGGTTGAAAGATAAATAGTTCAAGCAGTATTTTAGCTTATGTTACGTTAAATGCAGTCGAAGTTAAGTAATAATCATCCTTTCGTTCAATTGTATAGATGATATTGAATGAGTGTTGTAGAAGTCTTGAATGTATTGAACGAGTTGAGTAAAATGATATGAAGCGAGGCCCTGGCAAGTTCCTGTGTACACTGATGATGTGCTGATGTCGTCTGAAACACGAATCGTTTGAGATGGAACAAGAAAATCATTGATGCAAAGCATCAAAGGTCGCCGCTAAAGAATTGAATGATATTTTGTTATTTACATTCTTTTGTACAAAAAACATGTAACTAAAGCATTACACTCCTTTTTAATAGTATCAAACACGTAAACAAAAAATATTAATCTGTTTACAGACCCAGTTCCAACTTATATAGCAAGGTCTTTGTTCACAAAAATAATAATATTTAAAATTACATTCTTTGAAGCTTTTACATAAATTCTCATTAAGTTTCTAAATAATTATCTCAGGCTATCATGACACTCAAAATTTATCACAGGAACACATTTTCTTTTCTGATCCATACGTACGTAAAAAATAAGCTTAGAATAAGCACTACTTTTATCTAAATATTTATTTCATACAGTTAACGCATCACTTCTATTTGTTATAATTTGTTATGTAAAATATTCAAAGAATGCAATTTTAAATATTATTATTTTGCTTTATACAGAGAAGTTGGAACTGGGTCTATAAACAGATTAACTACTGTAATTGAATTTTACTTGATGGGTCCACTAAAGTGTCATAGTCACTAAACATGCAACCTAGTCAATAACCAAATAACAACCTCTAATTATAGGTACACGGTGACTAGAGTTCAACTGTATATGTGTGTTCATTTAGTAATATTAATATCGCTAGTTCTGTCATGTGATTGAAGAAATCCAACCAATGGATTTCCGCGGGATTTTATTGTTTACATCACGTGAGAACTATTTCAACTTTCTAAAAACAAACTTTCCGTAGACTGGTTTCAAATATTTTATCAGTCAAAATAGACCTTGACCATTTGAAATCGTGCACCACATGAGGGAATAAATTAAAAGATTTAAAAAAAAAAAAAAAACAATAAAAAAATATTACAAATACTTTTTCTGTAAAACTTGATTGTCAGTGGGTAAAATTATATTGAATCGAATAATCTTGGAAAAAAATTAAGTCACGTGCCCCTCCACGTACAAAAAAATATCCCATCCCAGACAGTACGCCGCACTTCAGTGCGGCGACAATAAACTTACTGAACTGGATAGGAAGGTTGGGAGAATTTTGCTGGGCATGCTTAGTAGATTTATCATAAGTTGCATGTTAATGGTAAATTTTATCATATTTATTTTTGTGTTTGCTGCAGCGTTCATGAGCATTCTTATTTGATTCATTAAAAGTTGGCAATGTTGATATTTTTATCATTACTCGTTTTGTTACTTGTGAACAAGCTGCGTATGGATTTCATTTTGGGTTTTCCGCGCATTTGCGTATTAGATGCACACTGAGCCATTTGATATTCATGCCATCGTAGAAACATGCACGGGTATGTGATCAATTACAATTAATACACGATTTCTCCATAATTTAGTACAATAATTGTCTGAAAACGAATAAGGTGCCAACTATACATGAACTATTAAATATTTACACCCTTTTCCCGGTGTCAAATAATTATGCGGGTATTAATCAACTAAAGAGAATTGGTTTTATTAACCCATTGAATGCACTTTTGTTTTAATTGCCGTATAATTAATGTATAAAACAAACTGTTCTCATTAGCTTAGGTATAACTGTTCGCAATTAATTTTTTATTCATTTGTTTTTTTACGTAATGCTATATATAATACAATAGAAATAGTGTATTGCATTAAAACATAACAAGTTTCATAGCAACATAATGTACATAATAACATTATATAGTTTCGAATTTGCACAAACTAAGAGGAACATATGTATAAATTATAATATTATTGTTTTTCTGTAATTAAGTTAAGGAATAATGCATTTTATAATTACATTGTATGAATGTACAATTAAGTAGTGTATATTGAATGGAAAAAATATATCAATCTACTGTAGTATCACTTAAATTCGCGCAGGACGAATTTTCGCGTATTTCGCGCTAGAGTATCATAACTCCAGTATGAACGATACTGTGTGACCAGTGTATTGTGTAGTATTGTGACATCTTTATAATGCATGTTTAACAAATTAACACTAATATAACTGGTACTAACCGAAGACATATCGATCGATCAGCAGTTGTTGATACACTTTGCAAATGGCGAGTACCTAATAAAGGGGAACAACTCTGCAATTCACATGCTTTGGTAAGGACTAAAACACAACACGTTACAATTTGTTATTATATATGTATATATGCACGTTGTTCACAATATAAATACAATAATTAGGAATATATAAAAAAATAAGGATATCACATTTTCTTGAAATCCTACATGAATTTACCTCTAATTAAAGTTTCTAGTTAGGAACCAGTACCCAATTCACCTTAACACATTGTTTAACCTACCTAACTGCACTCGAGCCATACTGTTAAACTTATGTTGACTAATAACATTTATTACTTGGCAATGAATATTCGTTGATTCATTGTACTATCCTTAATTTTTAATGAGTATAATTCCGAAACTAAATCAAGAGATATGAGCGTAGACTCATTTTATGTAAGAAACATTACAGACGCAACACGATTCGGTTTTAAACGCATTTCATTTTTAAGTATTGTTATGTTTAACGTCCAATTATCTGTTAAACGTTCAAGTAAGCGTTAAATGTATTAATATAACATAAAATAAACGATAAATGTAACATTAACGACACCATCCAGAGAATAATAGGTATCTACCACGAGATAAATGTTAATTACAATGGGATTACCTTAGTGACGTATCAGTCCTATTAAAAGCGCCTGACGATTGCAGCTCAAAATGTCTACCTTTTTGTACTTGCGTAAAACAAATGAGCGCTGCTATCGGATTTACAACCTCTTCTGTAAGTGACGTCATTTCAAGAAAACGCAATAAGTGATGTCACAATTTGCAAGCAGGAAACAATATTTACTCCATATGGTTACATCGTATTTATATTGCCCTATGGGGCAATTATTGCTTACTGTCAGTACATGGTGACGTTACATGTGATGTTTTCAGGAAATTACGTCACTTAAAGAAGAGGTTTGAAATCGTACAGCGGCGCTCAAATGTTCTTTCGTAATCGCAGTCATATATTAAAGGGTATATATCTACCTTTTTTGCAATTGCGTAAAACATTTTCGTTCGGAATCGCAGTCATATATTTCAGGGTAGATATCTACCTGTTTGTAATTGCATACAATAATTTCTTTCATCGCAGTCAAAAAAAATAATATATCTATGGGTATCTGCTTGACATCGATGCAAATTTCATGTAGGTTTGTAACACCATGTATATATGAGCGTCGCGAATTCCAAACTCTTCTTCAAGTGACGTCATTTCCAGAAAACATCACATGTGACGTCACCATGTACTGACTGTAAATAATATTTGCCCCATATGGCAATATGAAATCGAATAGTCCATATGGAGTAAAAGTTGATTCCTGCTTGAAAATAGTGACAACACATGTTGCGTTTACTTGAAATGACGTAACTTACAGATGAGGGGCTCATATATTTTTTTTTAGATTCTAAACAGTGATATTAAAATGCTGTTAATTATTGATTAAACCTGTTTCCTGCACAGACAAGATAATTATAATACATCCATAATGGCAAGTATATTATTTACACTCATAGACCCGTATAATCATGTGAAATGTCGGGAATGATAAAATTAGGTGTGGAGATTCAAGTAGATATAACAAACACCCGCCATCTCGTTTGATACAAATGGAGATTAGCTACCGGAAATGCACTCGACAGTATATTAAGACAATAATTATATTTGTCTCAATTTAACTTGAATATTATTGAAGTCATACTACGGTTCAAAATTTCAAACAATTCTTGGAAGGAAATCTACACAAACAGCTGCACCAAAGTAGATACCTTTAGAAACATGTCTGCAAGCAAAATGTAATCAATTTTCAGCAATACCAAATAAAGGTAGACATTCAACCAGACTTTTTCAGAAATACATACGAGTCACATTTTTAGCCCACCCGACTAGCTCAGTTGGTAGAGAACTAGACTGTCACCAGGCAGATCCAGGTTCGATACACGGGTTGGCCAGGCTATGTCCTCCACATGTGAGAAGTTGTCAGTTGCTTGGGAACAACAAGTAAGTACTGGTTGATAACTAATTCCAGGAAAACTGGTAAGGTCACTTGGTCGCAGTGTATGACTGAAACATTGTTGAAAACCGGCAGGAAAGTCGATGCAAACAAAGAAACAAAACACTTAGTTTTACCAGTTTCGAACAATTTTATCTCGCAGCAAATGCAATTATTTTCTAAAACAAGAGTTGATAATGGTGCTTTATTGTTCATGTAATACAATACTATGGCATGTAATTTGAATATTTTACCGTTATTCTTAACTAAACAATATATTTAGAACTAACGATAACCAAAAACTAAACATGGAACGTTTGTAATTACACCAAGCACTTTTGGTTGTTCATCTGCAATCATGTGTTGTTTTTCAAACGCAACATTTAAAGGTCTGTGTCAGTAAAGGTATTTTCTGTCATTACTCCCTAATTAATGAAGCATTATGATAATACAGACTCCATTATTTTGCATGCATACCTATGATTTATAAAGAGAAATCTGCCTTGCGATCAGTAAAGGCGTACAGTCAGAAACGTTACGAAGCAGCGCTCGAGTTTTGCTATTGACTGGTGTGTTATCGAAAAACGTTCGTTATCATTCGCTATCGCAACTCGGAGGAAGCACGCGAATATTTGAGCCGGACACTGCATTCAGTTACGGCTAACAGTCAAATATCTGAACATTGAAACTTACTTTGAGGTAAAAGGAAATACTATCAGTGTTTCAAGTATTTTTCCACATTATGTTTAGTAATGAAATGCTCTATTGTCTCCAAAATATTGCTTTCATCAATGAAAACAACAATCAGTAATTGAAATGATTGCACATTTGTTACTCCTTTTATTGTTTAAAATCGTCACATTTCTTTTTTAATTTAACGTTTTCTTTGTCACGAATGGGAATATGTCTACAATAATGGCATACTGTCTATATAACAAATATGCTTTAGTACCTTAAAATAATGCATTTTACGTATTTTCATTTATTTTATACAAATACAAAAAACACCAGCCTTTGGTTCAAGAGGAACATGGTGTTCCAAAAAATGAAGGTTTCAAAATGTTCGGTTAAGGGTCAATGTTGTTCTAAACGCTTTCTATTGTACGGTTATATAACATTCTACATTGAATTAAACTTTAAAGTAATATGCAATGATATATAATGCGACTGAAGTAACTCCCAATACTAACACTTATAAGAGAGAAAGAATAAGTTGCTACAGGGAACACCACATACATAAGACAGTGCCTCCTCACACAGAGCTCCGGGGAAAACAATAATCCATAAAACATTAGGACTTTAGGAGGTTAAAGGGTACATATGTTAAGGAACAGAGGCGCAAGGAAATGCCTGGTCGAACATAAGGACTAACTAGGAGAATCAAAGTGGACAATGGAGAGTCAACACTTAAGAGTGTATTTGTTCGGAATAAAATTCGATGCAAGAGAAAAACACACGATTCTTACGAACACAATTCATTCGTAAAGGAATTTGGGATTAAACTTAATACCAGCAACATTTGGAGTATTACTGATAAAAAACAGACACACGGTTACAAAAATGAATGAAGAAATCGAACAGGAAATAAAAGACATAATAAGTTGCTACAGGGAACGCCACATACACACGACAATGCCTCTCCACACAGCCCTCCGGGAAAACAACAGTCCAAAAGCACATCAGCCATTTGAGGAGGTGCAAGGGTTTTTTCGCAAGGGAACATGGCGCGATGAATGGCGTTGCCGAAAATAAGGGACAACTAAGGAAAATTAATGAGGACAAAAAGATGGGAAATAAATGGATGGAATACATCACAGGACAAGTCAAGACAGCTGACATATGTAGGCCGAGGGGTGGGATAAAATAACATGAACACTATATTAAGTGAAAGAATTGCCGATTGGCAAAGGGAAATATAATATACAGCTAAACATGAATAAAAATAATAGCCATACAGCGATTTACAGCCTTGGAACTGTCGGTAAAAGTACTGTGGGTTTAAAATCCACAGCCAACCCAAACGCACAAGAAGACTTGAACAATACGTATACATACATGTAAACAATGACAGACAAAACAGGCACATACATCAAATACAGTTTGTTCAATTCATGGTGAAAAGCGTAAATAGTGATGAATATGCCCTCTTTGCTAACCAAGGACTAACCTTTTTATTACAACTTAAGACTTCTATTTAAACAATAAAATGCAAATTTACGCGTGAGTTTATCTATAATTTAAATAGCGACATTGCGTCTACAGCTAATTGAGGGTTTCATAACGTAATAAATTATTATAAGCCAGGTAATGAAGAACAGTTTAACATGAATCCAAGATAAGAACCGTTGTATACCCAATATAATTAAGCGTATGCTATAATTTGACAGCATTGAAGAGGTACTCATTTATCTTTTACACTATTGTACCCAACGTTTGCAATAATAGCTATAAATACTAATAATTAAAAACACATATTTTCTTAATGTTCCGTCCGAGTTCATGGTAACGAGTGATTATATAAAGTAATATGAATTGTAATTTTGGTTTTATTGTAACACGATAGATTTAATAAATGAATAGTAGAAATTAGAATTTTATGTATCTTTATGAACAATTAAGATCTATGCCAATATAGCTTTAGGTAAAAGTTGACTACGAAGGTTCAACATCGCAGGTTGAAAAGGTCCGGAAAATCGAACAAAACTCTTTCCGTTGTATGCACTATATTGAACCCTTTTGATTTTTGTATTTACAATATTTTGTGCAAGCGCACTTCCTAAACCGCAGTTTTGAACAGGCATAATGGATATAAAGAGCATATTTTTGACAACTTGTAACACCATCGTGTCAATAATATTCTAGTTATCTACAAAGCAAAATACAGATGTTGCGTTTTAGATTTCAAACCCAAAGTTTATTCTTCCGAAAATAACTGACATTATTATAAAATGGACCTGATGTAGTTGACCAATGACGTTCAGTCAAAAAATCAGAGAGATCACAAAAATCGACAAAGTTTTAAACTGATGTATGTGATGCCAATCCAATACATTGTTATGGTCACTAAAGCATACCAATCCGCTACACGCGCAGTTTGATACTTCTTCAAACCATAGAATGTTTATCAATTGAATATAACCTAAAAAGAACTACTAGGACTGTTTCGATTTCATTTGGCATTGGTGGTGCAGTTAACACTTTGAATTTCGTATCTTAAGAGAGATTAAGTTATTACAGGGAAACGCCATATACATAAGACAATGACTCCCCACACAGACCTCCCGGAAAACAACAGTCCATAAAACATCGGGCATTTGAGGAGGTACAAGTGTAAATACGCGAGGAACAGGGACGCAAGGAATGGCTTTGCCGACCATAAAGGACAATTAAGGACAATTAATGAGGACAAACAGGGGGGAATTATTCAAGACACGATACGAGATAAAAGCGTTCCTAATAAACTTCAACAGCATAACAGAGTATTATGTATTGGTTTTGGAATTAATTGTTCATATCGATCAAACATGGGGTAAATTACATATGACACGTATCGTCAAGTTTGTTCAGCCGGTGGAGCACTCTAGGGAAAACAACAGTCTACAAAACATTAGACACTGAGGATGTGCAATGGCAAACATATAAGCCAATATGTGGTCTGTTTACACTTCATGGACGAATTTGCAATGGAAATATGCAATACCAACCAGAACAAACATATGTTCTACAATAGCTTCAAGGCATCCTTCTATTACAGATTTCTTTGATGATACGTTTCATCATTAGTTAGAAGCAGAGTATGTAAAACACGCGTATAAGAACATTAAATTCATATAATCAATGTCATACTGGCTATACCAGAGAATTTATGATGCAATTTCAAAGGTTTACATACTTTTTCAAGATATAGGTGAGAGCTTTTGATGTTTTAATAACAGAAACATACTTCATGGGGAAATAAATGTTGTGTAATAACCACTGTCTGAAGACGAAAAAGCAATAATCCTACTGTTGAAGTGTGCTAAAGTGATCTTTGATTTATTGCTGGCGTTGTGTGGCTTTTGTAAGTAAAATGAATGATGTATGGTGTTGGAATGTTTCGCCATCTTTAACAGTATTTCAGTCATGTAAGGCTACCAGTTGACCTTACCAGCGTTCCAGGACTACCAACCAGCACTGATCTGCACCTTTCCAAGTAACTGCTAACTACCCTTGGGAATCAGAGGTAGAGGACACATGACTTTTCATGTATCATCTTAAGTGGAATTGGAGAAATTAGTACTAATTACACCAATGACCTATTACCCTTGCACTTCCTGAGTCCCAGATGATTTGCAGACTTTTGTTTCCCCTTCGATAGGGAAGCATTGTCTTATGCACATGACATTCCCTGTAAACAATTTAATCTATCATTCGCCAGACTGGCAAAATACTATTTTCCAATTTGATATTTAATATAATACCACACAGCTCAAAGTGTATCAGCTTATACAGTGCAACTTCATCGAAGCTCCAAACGCCAAGGCAACAACTCCTCGACCATATTGGCTTTTTTCTTGAAGTAAGAATTTACTATCAATTAAACATCCCTATAGTAACAACCTCTTAACAACAGTCATCTAGTTCGTCTCTCAACGTGTGTTACCATCGAGAGGTTGTATTGTAAATATCTGTCGGGTTCAATTGGATAACGATGGAGATTCTAGAATATTAATGTTCCGAATGAATAAGTCAATACTTATATTATACATATAAGTATAAAATATAATTGTATGCTGTACGTATCATCCTCTATTGCCAACAAAAATGAGTTATTTGGGATTTTTAGATTTATGTAAATTAAGTTAAATGTAAGCGGATTGTTTTATAACCTGAAAACCTAAGTTTTTAGGTGTAAAACGTGCGCATCTTGTGGGTAAATTTCGTGCATTTCGACGCGTTAATATGAGGATAATCGACGATAATGAGATATAAATCTTTTGATACTACAAATTTTATAAAATCTTCAAATGAGACAAAAAAAACTTTGCGTAGCAAATCAAGTACTGTCTATGTTCCGTCTTTTAAGCGTTAGCATACGTAATGTAACAAAGTTTAACGCACCATTCATATATTTCAAAGAAGTAAGACTATAAAGTATGCTCTACAAAATGTTTAAAATATAAGGCTTTCGTGTTGAGTTGAATATGTCTGCAACGGTTAAGGTTTTTCTTGCGCTAACTGTTGGACGGGTCCTTGTCATGCAAACTGATAAAACAACGAACAGTTAAACCTCACTGAAGGACAACTTCAATAAGACCATTATTGAGTTGGTCTTTAAGTAAGGTTTTACTGTATTTTATGTGAAACTCCATATTTACAGCGCAGTCATAACTCCTAACACTAGTATTGCTGGTAAAAATCTGTGCGTTTTTACATGAGGGGAATTAAGTACATATTGTACTTTCTTAACAAATATGAATGGATATATGACATGTTTATGTTTGCAACATTGATCGTAATGAAGTGGTACTTTTAATTGAAATTTATTTTCCATATGAATCACATGCAATTCTGGAACACCAATAGAATTCTGCAAGGCATTATACAATAAAACAATAGTGGTTAGTAAATTATCCGATATCTATGTATGGTGAAGATGGTAGTTGTGAGTACAAGCTTAATGACGGTTTAAAGTCGCAATATTCAGTCTACACTAAACGTCCTCTTCAAATATGTGGCATTAGTGTTCGGTAATAAGTTAAGTACAGAAGAAAAGAAATAAACAGACAATATGGATGAACATACTAAAAACAAAATTGGTGAAGAAAGGTTTAAGGCAAAATAAATGGGAAGTTACATGGAAACATGGTCTGTGACAAAATGGATGAAAACGTCAACGGTAAAGTGGATGCAAAAGGTCCTTGTCACACGAATGAAATATTTAATGCCAACATGGGTGGCATATAGATGAAAACGTCCATTATTACATGGACGAAAATGTTAAGGGCAAAATGATAAAGTCAGAGACAATACTAGACGTTAAGTTGATGGTCAAATGGATGAGAAAATTCTCATGATAAAAAGAATGCAAAAGCTGACAAGCACATACTATTAGATGAATATGTCAATGACTAAATGGACGATGTAACGGTATAAGTAAGGACTGTGATTCTGGAAGAAGCATCGTCAATTAGCAATTATAATGATTTGTGCAAAGTACGCGTTGATTTTATTATAGGACATGAAACAAAATCAGTTTGATAATTATATAGCTGATTTTAGATAAATTTAACGAAAACACATTTTTTTCTGCCCGACCATATTACTGTAATATTCATTTACTTCCATTTACTGTTGCATTTCATCAATAAATATTGCTATTGTCTGACATAATGTTAAATATAACGTGACATAGACATTTCCCATTTCGTTAAGTGTTATTGTATGTTTTCAACCCGTATGGGTAGTTTTTATAATTGGTTAACTGTCTATTATCACGAACTTGTAGGAATAAATAGGTTAGCTGGAATTGGTTTATCATGTTGTAATAGATTGCTCCCATCAGCAAAATATACTAACTCTAATAGTTTGCATGTTCGAATGAAAAAACAAAATAAAGAAATAAGATTCTGAAAAGCCATAAAAATAAATGGTCCATATTAACTACTAATCGACAAATATTTCATTCCTCCCAAGTTAATGGTGCATAATGATAACATAAACATTGGTGTTCGTGTACCTGTAAAACAAGAGTGGCAACATTTCAAATATATTGTTTAAAGGGAATACATTAATGGAGAGGGTGTGTGTTCTAGGATGGGCAGTCTGACCCCTTATCCGAAGGTCGTGTCTCGCATGGCGGAATTTGATACATGAACGCATGTGCTGGAAAGTAACAGAGTATTGAGCCATCGAGAGTGATTGGTAAAAGTTGTAAGAACGTGTTGTACAATCGATGTTCAAAAAGTAGCATCATGCATTACAATGCACAAACGGTGGTGGCACCTTTATGCATGGTTTCAGAACACTAGTCGCCCAGGAAATACCACATACAAAGGACACTGTCACCCCAATGGCACAAGTACACATATAAATATAAACAAACATGTTTACAAATACAAAAGCAACAGGGGTTCAAGACAAACATAAGTGATGGGTGAAGATCTTGAGTATCGTCTCGGAACGATCAACGCCAAAAATGCTACTTGGGTTTTAAACCTGGTTTAAGGGTGCGCCAACCCTCACACTTATGCCGAATAATGAATCGGGCAATAGTGAACTTATTGATATGAAAGTTCACGATTACATGATTTCTTAAATCAAATAGAGATTATATCAGTACGTTATAGACCCAACAGTCCTGATAGTGCATAGTTTAAAATAAAGGTAAAGTGTTTGTTTATAATAGTGTCACCCCTATTTAATGGATTAGCCATTTCAGACATATGAGACGCCTTCTGTTTGAGCACAGTAACTTCCTGACTCCTATCCTTAATGCTAAGAACCAGACTGGTAGGCAAACAGTAACCATCATTCAACTAGTTGTTGATCCACTTACCGACCGTGTCGGATCGAACCCTAACCGATATTCGTACCTTAGACCGCCCGCTCCCAAGGCGAATGTATAACCACTGTCCTATGGGAGACGGTTTTATAGTTCAAAGTAAGTGTTGAAATCATGTTTGTTTGTTTGTTTGTTTCATCGGGTTTAACGCCGTTTCTGAACGATAGTTCAGTTATATACGGCGGCCGGTTCACCTAACCAGTTTTTCCTGGACTGAATTCTTACCAGTACGAACTTACCCTTCCGCAAGGATCATGTACAGTCGACATAATTAACTATTGTGAATTAAACCCGATAAGCCGATTGCTATAAAATTTCTTCTCGCATTGCTGCATATAAGTGAAACGTGATCTTATAAGTAGGACACGGGCGTCGTCTCTTGTGCTTTGTATGACTCATGTTGAATATAAGGAACCTGCAAAGTCAGCATAATTGGCTGAAAGGCATAACCGCATTAAACCACGCCCTATGAATATCGTTTCGCATCGAAGCAAATTTCGGAGCCATCAAGATATCTAAACATAGATATGTAAATATGTCTGCACTCAAGAGCTTAGTTTGGCAAATACATCATTATTGTGTTTTCTTTGAACTAGAGTCGAAATAAATTCGCTAGAAATATAAACTTTATTTTATACGCTAGAGAGAGATACTCATCATCATTTAAATGGGCTCCCTTCCACTTCTATGCATTGCAACTGAAAATCAAGCTGGCCCAGTTTGCTTAGCCGGTAGAGCATTCGACTGCCATTCATACGGAGCTAGGTTCGAAACCTGTGTGCGGCGTATATTTTCCGTGATAATTTGGACTTGCAAGATAATGCAATATCACCACATACTTTCCATCAACCTCTGATTCACGGAGGTTAGTTGTCAGTTGCTTGCCCAAGGGGAGTTTAGTTCTCTGATTGAGAACATAGAAAGACCAAGGATATTTATCTATTCGCAGTACATACTAGTAAATGACCCATTATTTACTTAATATAATTCTTAGGTCAGACTGATAATTATTTAACGATGCTTTTGAAAATGAATGCATCTTAAGAGAATTCGCAATGGGCACAGTGGTATGTCCCTAAAGATGCTGGTATCTTTCCCTACATATCGCAGTCTAGACTTACGCACGCACCAAATAAATTAAAACTAGTTATTTGTGGAATTCTGTACTTTTATCCAGAACGTTGACTTCGACGTTAGCTAATTCAATCATTTCAAGAAACGCGTTTAAGTTAACAGGCTGGATGTTTTTTGTGAATTAACAGTCGGTGAGTAACGTTAAATTAATGGGAAAGCGCTGTTGAAGTTAATCCGATGCATTAACACATAAGTTAAGATATTAACTTAAGAATGCAAACCGTACACACGTAAGTGTATTCAGTACTCACCTGGGACCAGGATTATAAACGATACACTCAGCGATAAAATCTCCACTCACAAAATTTACTCTTATAAGTAGGATAGTGGATAACTGTGAGCGAAAAATGCATGCAACTGCCAAATGAGTGCTGACTATTGTTTGTGGTCCATGTTCGTAGAGATTTGAGTGGAATATGAGATCTGTAAGTATTGAGTTCGAGTCTAGGGTTTGGCTCTGAAAACTTCTTATAACTGCAATATATCATAATCACACTTAATCACAAAGAAAATGGACCAAACTTCAATGGTCAGCACTCCACACTCAATTATTGGAAATGAATATGTATTATGTTCTACAACAGCATTTAAGTCATACATACTGAGGTCAGCTTCCATGTGACTCTTTTTGTAATTTGTTAAATACCAGTGTATCTAAACAATTGTTGTATTGGTTGGCATGATTTCATGATAATGGTATGGTGTCTCGTGTCTACGGCGTATTGCCATAGTTAGTGATTGGCAAATCGGTGAGATTTTGTCAATCGATTTATCGGCATAATCGGAAAACTTAAACAATGCGATTAATTGAAATAACTGGCCTTTTAGCAGCCAAAAAACAAGGTATAACTGTTTGTTATTTACAACATACAAATGGATCTGACAAGTAAATTAAATAAAGGAAAATAAATATCGATCATTTTTTACATTTTTCAAGGCATTCATATTACCAGTAAAGTATCAAGTCTTTACTCATAATCTTCCGAATCAGCATCAAGTAATTAATCAACTTGCGAAAAATAAAGTCGCCGATCTCGACCGCAACACTCATGTCGACGATTATTCGACTGTCGCCGATAGTCCGCGCACAGTGTGGCAGCACCATATCTGCTGTAAATCGATACTGTCTCAATGGGACTAGAAAATTGTTTGGGGAACGTAAAACTCAACTCGCTCTCTCGATATAACATTTTTATTTGTAGTTAGCTAATAAGTTCTTCTTGCTGTACCCAAGTGGCCAATACAATCTGGTTTTCATTGTTCGACAGAACAGATTAGTATAGACAGGAGTCGTTTCATCGTAAAATAGATATTTTGAAAACAGATTATTTCTAAGTGGTATATCAAGTATTCATTCACTCGATACAATCTTTTCTAATTATTTCTTAATCAAGGCTTGATCATGGTTTATTTTGTTTCCTGCAATGTCTGTGGTTGTTGGTGAAACGGCTCAATGTCTTACTTATTTGTATTAAGTAACTATACGCTTCAGAGATACGACACAAATAGTTTAAATAAATCTTATTATAGTATTTGCCAGAGCAGAAAGCAGTAGATAATCTGCTTGTTCCTTAACGTATGTACCTTTTAACATCCTCAAGCGCCTTATGTGTTATGGAGTGTTGTTTTCATGGAGGTATGTGTGGTGAGGCACTGTCTTATGTATGTGGCGTTCACTGTAACAACTTATTCTCTCTCTTGTAGACCTACGTTTGTGAAAACCGTTTATTTTTCATAACTCGATGCAATGAAAGCAGCAAGTACATTGTGTTTCTTAATCACCTTATGCATGAGTCATTGGAAAAGGAAAAAAACTTGGTATGTATTCTAGGTATGTAAATGTTTCAATTGCTAAAAGATGTATAAGTGTTCAAAATCACAGTGAACATTATATAACAAGTGTGTATGGCCTTGAATATAGGATCCTTTGATTCAGGAGGGAAGTTGTCAGTTGCTTGCGCTAACATAGGTTTATACTTTTTGTTACCCATTAGGAAAAGGTGATTCCACTTACCGCCGTATATTGCTTTGGATACCTTTGGAAAACAGCTGCGTAAAACGCCCTCACAAATCTAACGAGCAGAACATGTCATGGTGTTCAGAATTTTGAACAAGTATTTCTAAATCTATGATAATGAATCTCAACAATGTTTCGATGACTAAAAATAGAAACGCACATCGTACTTTCGTGAATGGTAGCCAATTCAAAAGTTTTACTGAATACAATTTGTCAGTTCAAATTTACTAAGCTTTGCAAAGGATGGTGATTATATTAGAATATAACCGTCATGTTACGACATGATATTGGCATTCATGGTACGGAAATGAACAATGCAATTAGGGTGTGGCAGACACTGGAAACAAACGCCAATTGCTTATCTAATCATTATGTCATGTTTAATCTACAATACATAACCAATTCTACGGTTCGTCGGGTGCTTCTACAACGATCGGTAACTATATGAGAATATATGAGGTAAAATCTACAGGAATCCAAGGTCGCCACACTGCTCTCTTTAACAACTTTAAGTATGATTCAGAAATGGAGTATGTACTGCTTAATTGTCACGGAGAACAAACGCCTCTCCCGGAGTTTGCACCTACGATCTCCAGTTTTGCTCTAGAGTGCTCAACCGGCTGACCAAACTTGACGATACGTGTCATATGTAATTTACCCCATGTTTGATCGATATGAACAATTAATTCCAAAACCAATACATATTGCTCTGTTGAAGTATATTGGGAACGGTTTTATCTCGTATTGTGTCTTGATTAATTCCCCCCTGTTTGTCCTCATTAATTGTCCTTAATTGTCCTTAATGGTCGGCCAAGCCATTACATGCGTCCCTGTCTCTCGCGTATTTACACCTGTACCTACTCAATGTCCGATGTTTTATGGACTGTTGTTTTCCGGGAGATCTGTGTGGGGAGGCATTGTCTTATTCCTTAATTATTCCCTTAAAACTTAAGGTAGCATATTAGGTGCCTTAACTTTAAGGAGAAAATCGACCAACTTGAGAGACAAAATACCCTTAGGAGTTTTTTGAATAACACTTAAGGATTTACTAATATTTAAGGAAAATTCTATAAAAACTAAGGAAAATTTATAAAACTAATGAAAACGTTCTCCTTAGGAGCTTTATGAATATGGGCCAAGGTCTATGATTTAGCAGAAAAGTGATGCAAATACTAGATCTGGGTCAGTGTTATATGTTTTCATGTTGGAAAAAAGATTCCAGAAGTAATAACAGTTATATAAAAGTCAGTGTCTATGACCTAAAAGTATAATAATCCGACCGTCCTATGTATGTTACAGTCATCACCACAGAGAGATTATGTACGCTAGAAGAGTTGTTACCATCAGTAATGATGTACGGTTTTTACCGACATCAATAAACTAGTAAATATGTTTGATAATAGTTGGGAAAATATGTAATATTACCTGGAAACTTAACTATATACCCACTTTGATTGCTAACGGTCGTTCTGGAACGTAGATTTCCTCATAATTCTATCATCAAAATTCGAAGAATTTGGGAAAAAAATGATTTTTTTTTGCTAGTATCAGTATTATATTTATGTACATTTCTATCAGTCGTAACTCATCTTAACGACACAGAATCATGCAATAGGAGTGGGTTTAGTGTACATTGAATGTAATATTTTATATTTTACAACGATAACATAAAAGCCATTTACGTAATAGGATAGGCCTCCATTTGCCTCTAATAACAATTATTTCTTTTAGGAAAATTCAGTTAGTTTGAGAAAGGTCGATGCATCTGTCTGGCTATTTGTGGTATTCATTGTTAATTTTGGTTCAATACCTATTATTTTCAGTTATAATAGGCGGTCGGTTGACATAACCAGCTTTCCTGGAATTGCTTATAAACCAGTACTGAATTACCGTTACACAAGCGGCTGACAACTACACGACATGTGTTAGCGGTAGTGGACAAATGATCGTAGAAAAATGTCTTTGAAGGGCATTACCTGCCTTGCCGTGGAAACGACCTCGGACTTTCCAGGTAACAGCCCTACAACCCACCAACTTAGCTCACCTGGTAGGCTCGTGGTGTTGTAGGAATCGAACTATTGCTAAGTCAAATATATGTCAGGTTGTGTTATGGTTCGAAAATAAAGACCATCTCAATAATAAGACCATCTCAAAATTAGGAACACAATTTTCAAGTTCATTTTCCCTGTTTTGCACTTTATACAACCTCAATATTAAGATCACCTTTCAAGGGTCCGAATGGTGGTCTTATTATTGAGGTTTTATTGTAGTAGTATATTCACGGCAAAACTGATTCAGCGTACAGTACATAACAGTTGCTAAACACATTCACGCATATGTTTGGGGATATTGCTGTTCTTTGACATGATACAATTAACGAATAGTTAATTTGCAATATAGTTATTACTTATATTTTATCTTATTACGTTACTTTTACATTGCTGATACGTGATTGCTTTGAAACAATGAAAATGCATCATAAACATCATACGTGTTTCAAGACATGTTGTGCTTAGGTCTTTGATTCTCCTAGTTATTCCTTGTGGTCTGCTGGGCCATTCCTTGCGCCTCAGTTCCTTAATATGTGTACCGTTTGACCTCCTTTAGTGTCTTATTTTTTGTGGAGTGTTGTTTTTCCGGAGATCTGCGTGGGGAGGCATTGTCTTATGTATGTGGCTTTCTCTGTAGTTACGTATTCTCTCTCTTTTATATGCTTCCCATTTACATCAAAATTTGTGCTGGCAATCTATGAATGCTATTTTATGATATTTGAATATTTTAAACTATGATTTTTTTTCGTTCCCAGTTTCAAAACGAGTCACATTGGGACACTGTCTATGTTACTATGCTGAGTAATATGAAACATTTTATGAGCACGCGAGTTCCATCATTGCCATACCTTGGCGGCGGCATTAGTGCCTGCATCATAGTTCGTCTTGTTAGTTTATTCTCAGACTCTCAGATAAGTTATTAACGATGTATCTGTCTCATCTGAACATAAAATGTTTGAATTGTCTTCATCCAGTATTGTTGTAACATTGGCTAAAACATCTCTAATAAGAACCATTGCAATGTATAACCGATTGAAAATATTTTGTTTTACCATATTACTATCAGACAAAACTTATAAAATAGCCTGAGTGTTAAAAAACCGTTGTTCTGAACGGATCAATATATCATGACTTCATTCGTTGTTAATGCATGTTTATTGAGGTTTTAACTATAGGATATATATTTCATGTTTTTTTTAGGTAAACAAATGAACAAAAAATGAGCATAATATTACTTTTATAATGATAGAAAAGAATATGAACAACAATATGTTTACACAGCAGGATATCACTTGAGATAAGGAGAGTACACTTGAGAATACAAATATAAATACATAATACAAACAGACCAGATAAAAGCATCAATCAGGCATGTATATTTGGTAACAGAAAGTCGCACATGGGGGTAATAATTAGAAATGACAATTCAGTGTCGTTTATTTTAGGAAATGTCTGTTTTTTGGCGAATACTCCAGGAAAACGACACTAAACAAATTGACAATAAAGATTGCAAAGATAATGTCTGGCTTCTGTGTTGCAACGTTCTCCCATAAATAGCGATGCATTAGAAGCTTTCCTAATCCCCCGACATGCACAGTAATTAAAGTCTCCAAGTATAAATGTTTACCTAAGTCAGAAAGAAAATAATAATCAGAAAACCAGTCTTTGCGTACCCTGTGTGTATCTGCTTTCATGATGAGTAATGTTTTGTTCGAAAGTACGAATTAAGCTGGAATACGCGGAAACTGCAATACATCAAACTAAACTTCAATGATATTATGCGAAATAACTTAATCTTTGAATGCGAAACTAACTAAAATACTCCACACAAACAAGACTATAGAAAAAAACTTAAGTACACAGAAGAAAACTTGATACAAAAAAAAAAACTTGAATATGTAGACACAAACTTGAATGCGAAGAAACGAACTTGAATATGTAGAAACACATTTGAAAACACAGAGACAAACTTAAATATGTAGACACAAACTTGAATGCGAAGAAACGAACTTGAATATGTAGAAACACATTTAAAAACACAGAGACAAACTTAAATATGTAGACACAAACTTGAATGCGAAGAAACGAACTTGAATATGTAGAAACACATTTGAAAACACAGAGACAAACTTAAATATGTAGACACAAACTTGAATGCGAAGAAACGAACTTGAATATGTAGAAACACATTTGAAAACACAGAGACAAACTTAAATATGTAGACACAAACTTGAATGCGAAGAAACGAACTTGAATATGTAGAAACACATTTGAAAACACAGAGACAAACTTAAATATGTAGACACAAACTTGAATGCGAAGAAACGAACTTGAATATGTAGAAACACATTTGAAAACACAGAGACAAACTTAAATATGTAGACACAAACTTGAATGCGAAGAAACGAACTTGAATATGTAGAAACACATTTGAAAACACAGAGACAAACTTAAATATGTAGACACAAACTTGAATGCGAAGAAACGAACTTGAATATGTAGAAACACATTTGAAAACACAGAGACAAACTTAAATATGTAGACACAAACTTGAATACGAAGAAAAAAACTTGAATAATATGTGGAAACAAATTTGAAAACACAGAGACAAACTTGAATATGTAGAAACAAACTTGAATATGCAGAAACAAACTTGAAAACACAGAGTTTGGTCTTGTATACGCAAGACCAAAACTCATTTTGAGAAGATAACTTGAATACATAGAAACAAACTTGTACACGGAGTATCAAACTTCAATATCACAACATAAAAGTTATATCATTATAGCATTAACATTTAGTCGCAAATAATTATGTATATCGTTATGATTATAATGGTAATGGTATCCTATATTGTTTAACTCAAATTCGCTATTTCTTTCATTATCGTGTTTACCTCAATATCGATTATAGGGGTGTTGTATACAACCTTTTTTATAGCGAGTTTAAATTATATCACATAGTTTTAACAACCTTCCCATCCACCCAATATAATGGATAAATCGATAATTAAAGCCTTATCGAATTGGGTTCATAATTCACTTGAAAAAACTCAATCAATAGAAACGTTTCATGTACTAACAATAAATACAAACAAATCCGAGTCGTTTATCGAAACATCGCGATATTCAGGCTGCGCAAAAGCAAACGACTTTACCAGAATGCAACTGATGCATTTATCAGTTTTGGAGATCATTGGTTTTAAACCACAGTAAAACAACAGATGTATATCTCCGTGACAAGGTTACAGTTAAAACTGGCCACTTACATGTAGTAAACATTCTAAGCTTCTAGATTTATACAGGGGTATTCAGATTTCCGGTTATTGTCTTGGGATGATTCTGTGTAATGGTTGTATCGGAATACGCATATACGGGACATACTCCAGAGCGATCAAGTCTTGGTGCTATTACCTCAGTTCACAAAACAAGGGTTTCCAATTGACCCTCAAGTTGACCCTTTGACCCCTGTGATTTCCAAAGAGCCACAATTCTAGCTGAAATGTATTTAGCCTATAACATGATAAAATCCAGTAAAAAATTATCAAAATGACCCTTGAGATTCAGCCCCTAATGGAACCCCTGAACACTTTCAAACTTCCCGTAGTACAAATTACAACCAAGACTAGGTCTGTGAAGACAGCTCTTAGTTGTTATGAATTTACAGCAGTCAGATGGTAGATAAGACGTTTAATCACGAATTCTTAGCCAAAAGTCATTTAAACTACTAACCAATAGCTGTGATTCGATAAGGCACATCCGAACAACCAACTAACAGCTGTGAATTCGATAAGGTACATTCGAAAAACCAACTAACAGCTGTGAATTCGATAAGGTACATTCGAACTTCCAACTCACAGCTGAGAAATCGATAAGGCACATTCGAACTTCTAAATCACAGCTTTTAATTCGATAAGGCTCATCCGAAATACCAACTAACAGCTGTGATTTCGATAAGGCTTATCCGAAAAACCAACTAACAGCTGTGATTTCGATAAGGCTTATCCGAAATACCAACTAACGGCTGTGAATTCGATAAGGCATATCCGAAATACCAACTAACGGCTGTGAATTCGATAAGGCATATCCGAAATACCAACTTACGGCTGTGAATTCGATAAGGCTTATCCGAAATACCAACTAACAGCTGTGATTTCGATAAGGCTTATCCGAAATACCAACTAACGGCTGTGAATTCGATAAGGCATATCAGAAAAACAAACTAACGGCTGTGAATTCGATAAGGCATATCCGAAATACCAACTAACGGCTGTGAATTCGATAAGGCATATCCGAAATACCAACTAACGGCTGTGAATTCGATAAGGCTTATCCGAAATACCAACTAACGGCTGTGATTTCGATAAGGCTTATCCGAAATACCAACTAACGGCTGTGATTTCGATAAGGCTTATCCGAAATACCAACTAACAGCTGTGATTTCGATAAGGCTTATCCGAAATACCAACTAACAGCTGTGATATCGATAAGGCTTATCCGAAATACCAACTAACAGCTGTGAATTCGATAAGGCATATCCGAACAACCAACAAACGGCTGTGAATTCGATAAGGCATATCCGAACAACCAACTAACAGCTGTGAATTCGATAACGCACATTTGATTTTCTAACTTTCAGCTATGAAATCAAAAAGGCACATTCGAACATCGAATTACCAACTAACAGCTGTGCATTCGCTAACATTGAACTGAAGACTGTCATATGGCTGTGCATTAGCAAACGCACATTCGAGATGTACCGACTGAGCCAATCAGAAGAAGTAATTCAGCTCGTTAGAAGCCTCCATTGTTAGAACAGATGTGTTTTACCACGACCTTTCATGATATATCTTGGCGTAAGCATTGCGTACGTTCTGAATATTTTTCACAATTAGCTTCATTTTCTACTGGTAAAAATGTGAGGAAAAGTACATATATAAACTGCCGATTAATTTACCTGTAAATTGTTCATGATTTTCACCGCATCGTAAATTCTAATTAAACAAATGTATGTTGAACAGACTGCAACAATCAATTCGATTCAGTTATTTATATGAAAATGATTCTTTGACATTATTCCAAATTGAATTTCTTCGTATATTTATCGCTTCCTCAGATTCAGAAAGGATATCGAATAGATGCCACTCTTAAATCAGAAAATACAAATACAATACATAAGTAAGATTTATTCTTTAACCAAATCTATAAATTTTGTTCAATACTTTTATATAATCATACGTAATTCATATTTTGTAAAGAAATGCAACCGTATGTCAATTTACATTACACAAAGTTGATCGTCCTTGTGGTGACTCATTTTCTAAATTAAGATAATCGTATTCTTTTGTCAGTATTAAATTCTAATTGCGTGACCGTTTGATGTTTTAATGCTGTATGTACGAGTATATATTACGAGTATATAGGACAGTATGAAAACTATTATTACTAGTATAGCACATGTACATTATAACAAATTATAACACATTACAACACAATACAACACAATACAACACATTATAACACATTATAACACATTACAACACATTACAACACATTATAATACATTATAACACATTATAACACATTACAACACAATACAACACAATACAACACATTATAACACATTATAACACATTACAACACAATACAACACATTATAACACATTATAACACATTACAACACATTACAACACATTATAACACATTATAACACATTACAACACAATACAACACATTATAACACATTATAACACATTACAACACATTACAACACATTCTAATACATTATAACACATTATAACACATTATAACACATTATAACACGTTATAACGCTTTATAACACGTTATAACGCTTTATAACACATTATAACTATGAACATGTCTTTTTTGGAATAAAGTTTCTATTCTGCTCCGATATATTCACACGAATATATATATCGTTGTGCCCGCTCGGCTTGCTCAGTTGCTAGAGCGCTAGACTGTCACCCGGCAGATCAGAGTTTGATCTCGGGGTTGGGGAGGTTATGTTCTTCAGTGACATTGGCTACATTGTCCTCCACATACAGAGACGTTGTCAGCTGCTTGCGAATGAACAGGTTAGTACTTAATGATAATTAATTCTAAAACTGGTTAGGTCAACTGGTCGCCTTATATGACTTAAACATTGTTGCACAATGACGTAATACCCGACGAAACAAGATTTCGTTGGCCTTTTGTTGAGGGTATTGCGATATAGTTTTATATTTTGTGAAGTTATTTTATTTGTAAGAATTGAAATAAAATGGTGTTTTAAAAAGACAGACTAGTCACTGAATATATATATAGACAATAAGGTTTATGTAAGCTTTGTAAGAGTAATACTGTCGAATCAGAATACCACTTTTATATGATTCACTATGTATACAAAACCTCGAGAACATTTCCTGGCCAACAATCCAGAAATGTGTTAACATTATGTTTTCAAAAAATAAAACATTATCTTTGGAACTGCCAAATTTATAAATGATGCCTTTGGCAAAAGAAAACAAACTCGTCTTTAAATAACTGCTCAATAGATTTCAGAATAAAACAAATCTTTTCCCTGAAAAATCAGTAATGACTGTATGTTTGTATTAATGTTTAAGTATTTTTGAATATGCATGTATTAATATGTGTTTGATATATATTACATGGCATTACCATTTGTAATGTTAATGGTCAAAAGACATCGCTCATGCCGATTTGCCAATAACATAAAGTTGTAATATTTGACGATTTCAAATATATTCATCTTATAGTATATAATATTAAACTTCTTGTAATGCGTCGAATTGTTTTTCATTGTTAAAAAAAAAAAAAAAAAAAAGAATGATTGTTAATGCTGATATATCATTAAAAAATCCTTACTGCTTTTTAGGAAATACGTTGTGTCAACTTAATGCGCTTAGGAAATTCGGTGCCTCAAATTCAGTCGATTCGTCCAAAAAGCTGAGACCATCATGTCAATGTCCTGACTTTTGCCGGTATTTCAATGACAACTACTTCCTCTCATGCCGTGACTCTGAAACCACCAGACTTATTATCTTTCCATCTTGTATCGACTAGACAATATCCATTATATTATATTTAGAGAAATGACACAAGTCTTTGTATCATACTAATGCGCCGTTATTCACTATAGATTACACTTTTTTCGCGGCTAAATATTTATCGATACATATAGCGAATTTATTTCCAATGAATCTTCTATTTTCCAGACTATAAAATTCAAAATATCAGATATAGCATGAACTGTAATTTTATTTTTGTTCCACTGTAAATTCAATATATCGCCAAATTACAATTCAGGGGTAAAAATCGGCTGATTTCGCGAAATATAGTTTTCGCGAATTCAAATGTTTTACGGAAGTCCATCTTGTATCAGAAATTACTTTTAATTTTTTTCTGTCTGTTGAGTAAATGTCAAGCATAAGCTATACTACCATTAGGGAGTGGATTTTCGTTTCTCTTTTGTCTCGTAAAGGTCATTCAACGGTTACTGGTATTAGTTCGGTAATTCACTCACAATTCGATCGAGTAAGGCACACAAAACAAAAGGATTTCAGTAGGATTTTAGTATTTCTATTATCAGTTCTAAGGCTGTAATTTGCTGTATGGTTATTATTTCTGTTTGTGTTTTGAATGTGTTTTGTATTTCCCTTCCCCCTGTAGTATTTTCCATCCATTAATCCCCCTACCCCTCCTTGACTGTCCACTTTGATTATCCTAGTTTTTCCTTATGGTCTGCCAGGCCATTCCTTTTGGCTCTGTTCCTTAACATATGTACCCTTTAACCTCCTTAAGTGCCTTATGTTTTGTGGAGTGTTGTTTTCCCGGAGGTCTGCGTGGGGAGACACTGTCTTATGTATGTGGCATTCCCTGTAGCTACGTATTCTCTCTCGTTCAAGACAACATCGTATTGTTCGTTATAACCGAGGAGTTATACAATAAAATATAGAAGAGCTTGGACGGGGAATAAATATGACTACGTACTATCCGATTGTTCGTTAAAACCGAGTAGTTATACAATAAAATATAGAAGAGCTTAGACGGGGAATAAATATGGCTACGTACTATCCGATTATTCGTTAAAACCGAGTACGTTATAAGCGTTTTGTCAAGGTACCAGTCTTTCAAATGATACTAGTTGTTCCATTGCCAAAGATTGGCATGAAGAGGTAAGGCTATGACAGGTTGGGCTCGGTGTTAGGTTTAAAATGACGAAGGGCCTTATTCAAAGACACATTAACTCAGGCTTAAGACTTTAAATTTACAAATTTATATCTATCAGCAATTGCAATTAACAGTCATTTTGTTTTCATTGAATCTAAACAAATGAAACGTTGTCCTAATATTGTTGAAATTGTTGTTTCCCTCTGTACACCTTAGCTATTTTTTATTAAAATCTACAATGTTATAACAACATAGGAGTAACTAGAACATTTAACATTTTTAATGTTTAAGTCTCAGATATATTTTTTTATAAATAAGGTCCCAGGTGTGCGACATATGATAACATATCACCTTTTGCGCGGCTTGGTATGACGATGTGATAGTACATTGAATAACACTACGGAATAAAAACTTGACTCGATTGTTTAGGTCAGTCTCTTCTTTCAAATCTTTTACAGTTGATTAGTACTGACCGTATCATTTCTGTTCCGTATTTTCGTTTTATGCCATGTTGTCTCAACGTCAATGTCAAAATACAAAAAATGTTGGAAATAACACGAAAATAGCAACACATAGTAGACAAGTTCCACTACAAGTACATATCGTCTCAGAATAACTGAAAACTTGCTTCTATGATGTAAAATCAGACAAATACACTCACTAAGTTGCCAAACCGCCAAAAAATATTTCCTTGTCGGTAATACACATTTAGCCAATTCGTACAATCGGCTGAAGATTTGAAACTAACGACAAAGTACTCAGTTACAGTGCCAGCAGTAATACCATTGTCGATAATAATCAATTGAAAATGATCAGAATGGCTGCTTAACCAATTAACTGATATGTTTGCATTTTTTTCAGTATTACAAGCACGTTGTTTTTCTTTGAATTTTTGGAATAACCATCCTATGTTATTGCATCAATGTTTCCATGAGAAACCACATTTTTCGTCTCTGTGTAGGTGGATTTGATAAAAAATATCATTTTTGATCGAACTACCATACAAGTATTTAAAAAGTTCGAACGTGATGTATTGAGGTAATTCGTCCTTATTTCACCCATCGACTGTAAACAAAAAACTACAGTCGGACCTCGTTCATTCGTCTTACAACGGGTCCGAAGTTTTTATTTCGCATAATGCATAATTTCGAATAGCCTATTCAGTAACATCAAAATACAGTCGGACCTCGTTCATTCGTCTTTCATCGGGTCCGAAGTTATTATTTCGAATAATGCATAATTTCGAATAGCCTATTCAGTAACATCAAAATACAGTCGGACCTCGTTCATTCGTCTTTCATCGGGTCCGAAATTTTAATTTCGAATAATGCATAATTTCGAATAGCCTATTCAGTAACATCAATATACAGTCAGGCCTTGTTCATTCGAATTTCTGGATGTGAAATTTTATTTCGATTAATACATGGTTTCGAATAACCCATTTCAATCAGTGTCTAAGAAGATACATCCTGACCTGATATTTATTTCGGATAATACCAAGTATTCGGATAATACCAAGTATTCGGATAGAAGGTTGTCGAATAAACACAGTTTGACTGTGCGTCATTTTTTACTTCTTTTACAGCATGCTAGTGTTTACAAACAATTACTAAGTTAGCATTTTTTTCTCTTTATAATCTTTAAAACAGTTGTGGTATTTCTTTCATGAATGGTTTTTTAAATATGTTAATGTTCGATTTCATTGCTCATGTTTATTCAAGTTTGACCTTATGAATATAAATACATAAATGAATAAATACAAAGTTATTCACTTTAAAGAAATGTGTTTTCAGTTTCAGTAAATTTTATCAAACTATATGCATGCTTAAAATATAACCGCTAATATCAACATATTTTTTGGACACCCTTTGTACAGATTCTAGTCACATATTTAATATAAGGTAAAACATCACCTTAAGACCACCTCAATAACGAGACCATCTTAGTATTAAGATCACAATTGTCAAGTTCATTGTCAATGCTTTGCTCTTTATTCAACCTCAATATTAAGACCACCTCAATAAGAAGAACACCTCAATATTAAGAAAACAATTTTCAAGCCAATTTTCACTGTTTTGCTCTTTATTCAACCTCAATATTAAGACCACCTCATTAAGATGACCACCTCAATATTAAGAAAACAATTTTCAAGCCCATTTTCACTGTTTTGCTCTTTATTCAACCTCAATATTAAGACCACCTCAATAAGAAGACCACCTCAATATTAAGAAAACAAATGTCAAGCCCATTTTCAATGTTTTGCTCTTTATTCAACCTCAATATTAAGACCACCTCAATAAGAAGACCCCTCAATATTAAGAAAACAATTTTCAATACCATTTTCAATGTTTTGCTCTTTATTCAACCTCAATATTAAGACCACCTCATTAAGATGACCACCTCAATATTAAGAAAACAATTTTCAAGCCCATTTTCACTGTTTTGCTCTTTATTCAACCTCAATATTAAGACCATCTCAATAAGAAGACCCCTCAATATTAAGAAAACAATTTTCAATACCATTTTCAATGTTTTGCTCTTTATTCAACCTCAATATTAAGAAAAATTGCAAAAATTAAATTTACAAGCATTTCGTTTTCATTATATTTAAACGGATCAATATTTGCCTGAATATTTCTTGGTACTCACTCTACACGTTTGCCTTGTTTTATCAAAATATTTTGTTTAACAATTACGTAGGAACTAAATGATAATTTACCATTTTAAAGTCTAAGTCTGTGGTTCAGTCTTAAAACGTTTGTGAATACGGGCCCAGTGTTCAAGGCTCCTAATGGTAGTCTTATTACTGCAGTTTTACTGTATGTATTATATCGTGTAATTTATATGATGTCTTTTATTTCGAAACTAAGGCATTATGCCCATGATTCATTATTACAAGTTACATTGTATACTAACTACATACATTTTGAAATATTACATTTTTAATTACTGGTATAGGCCTACATCATTCTTATAGAAAACACATATGAACATATTATGCATCACATTGTACATATGCATGTTAATATGAATATAGGAATTTTGGATATAAGGTAGTAAGGACCCAAGAGACATATTGTAACGCAAACGTACTCGGTTATAACGTTATTCACAAATACAGTGTATGTTCTGTATCATTACACACACAGCGAGTCCAGGTGTAAACAAGAAACAAATCAAGAGCAATTGATGGGATAACAAAACTTGTTATATCCATAAAGTTATAGCGAAATTCCGCTGTATGGATATATCAGAGTTGGGATACAGGTCCCCATAATTGTATATTATCGTTATAAGCGTGTTCCAATGTATATCGCATTTAGGGCCCCGAATGATAACGGATACTTACACTTAGCATTCAAATATCAAATCACATATTGTACCCTTAGGAGTCCTGATAGTGACTCAAATTGAGTGTGAATAATGAATACTAATGTTAAATGAGTGCTGAGTATTCTTTATGGTCAATTTTCTTTGGAACTTGTGTGTAATGTGATATCTGGGAGTAATGTGACATCTGGGAGAAATGTGATATCTGGGAGTAATGTGATATCTGGGAGTAATGTGATATCTGGGAGTAATGTGATATCTGGGAGTAATGTGATATCTTGGAGTAATGTGATATCTGGGAGTAATGTGATATCTGTGAGTAATGAGATATCTCGGAGTAATATGATATCTGGGAGTAATGTGATATCTGGGAGTAATGTGATATCTGGGAGTAATGTGATATCTGTGAGTAATGTGATATATGTGAGTAATGTGATATCTGGGAGTAATGTGATATCTGGGAGTAATGTGACATCTGGGAGAAATGTGATATCTGGGAGTAATGTGATATCTGGGAGTAATGTGATATCTGGGAGTAATGTGATATCTGGGAGTAATGTGATATCTTGGAGTAATGTGATATCTGGGAGTAATGTGATATCTGTGAGTAATGAGATATCTCGGAGTAATATGATATCTGGGAGTAATGTGATATCTGTGAGTAATGAGATATCTCGGAGTAATATGATATCTGGGAGTAATGTGATATCTGGGAGTAATGTGATATCTGGGAGTAATGTGATATCTGTGAGTAATGTGATATCTGTGAGTAATGTGATATCTGGGAGTAATGTGATATCTGGGAGTAATGTGATATCTGGTAGTAATGTGATATCTGGTAGTATTGTGATATCTGGGAGTAATGTGATATCTGGTAATAATGTGATATCTGGGAGTAATGTGATATCTGGGAGTAATGTGATATCTGGGAGTAATGTGATATCTGTGAGAAATGTGATATCTGTGAGTAATGTGATATCTGGGAGAAATGTGATATCTGGGAGAAATGTGATATCTGTGAGAAATGTGATATCTGTGAGTAATGTGATATCTGGTAGTAATGTGATATCTGGGAGTAATGTGATATCTGGGAGTAATGTGATATCTGGGAGTAATGTGATATCTGGTAGTAATGTGATATTTGGGAGAAATGTGATATCTGGGAGAAATGTGACATCTGGGTGAAATGTGATATCTGGGAGTAATTATTAAGTCTGAGTGTGGATTGGGGCACTTCAATCCAGTAAATTTAAGATTTGGCAATTTAGTCTCGCAAAATCCCACGCATATCGCGTTAGTTACACAAACTACACAATATTTCTTGTCCCTCCGTTTTCCTCACACCGCAGACTATTTACAAACATTCTAACAAAAGGAGCGGCTTAGCATTTTGATAATTAGATTATTTACAGTATAACTCACCACACGATCGGTATTTTAGTATTATTATCAGTCGTTTCCATGCGACTTCCGAGGACTGACGTCGTTGCTACGACAAAAAAAGGTGTCCTTAATTTCTGATTATGTATGCAATACGACCTTGAGAGTGGGAGTGACGGGTTCCCTAATAATGCTGTCAATTGCAGACACCGCTCCCCCATTGGAACGACATTGGAAGCTAGCTGTCCTAAAATATCGGACAACTTAGTAACAAATAAACATACACAATGATAGCTCCACAATCTAAACTTAATAATCACATTTATGTGTTTGTGGGATTCTAAGGTTTGACATTTGCAGACTTGTTCGAGACTAACTTCAGCTCAACTGTTGGTAGCCCGATTCAGCATTATATGAGTTTGTGACGTCGGGTTAGTTAATTTCTAGAGCTCTGATATTATGTGATAATAAACTTGTCAAAAGAGCTAACACACCATTTTGTATTATGACAAAGTGGTATGATACGATAGAAGCGATTTTGTCACGTTTTTCGTCTACATTTTTCGGTTGTACATTTTATTTGATATATATTGATATTGTTTCATTCAGCAAATGAAATCAACCGACGATATATCCAATAGAGTTTGAAAGTCTAGTGAGGGGCTCGCACATCTGACCAGTATATTTACTTAAGCGCAACCTCCAAAGAGCGCACATCTGACCAGTATATTTACTTAAGCGCAACCTCCAAAGAGCGCACATCTGACCAGTATATTTACTTAAGCGCAACCTCCAAAGAGCGCACATCTGACCAGTATATTTACTTAAGCGCAACCTCTAAAGAGCGCGCATCTGACCAGTATATTTACTTTAGCGCAACCTCTAAAGAGCGCGCATCTGACCAGTATATTTACTTAAGCGCAACCTCTAAAGAGCGCGCATCTGACCAGTATATTTACTTAAGCGCAACCTCTAAAGAGCGCGCATCTGACCAGTATATTTACTTAAGCGCAACCTCCAAAGAGCGCGCATCTGACCAGTATATTTACTTAAGCGCAACCTCCAAAGAGCGCGCATCTGACCAGTATATTTACTTAAGCGCAACCTCCAAAGAGCGCGCATCTGACCAGTATATTTACTTAAGCGCAACCTCCAAAGAGCGCGCATCTGACCAGTATATTTACTTAAGCGCAACCTCCAAAGAGCGCACATCTGACCAGTATATTTACTTAAGCGCAACCTCCAAAGAGCGCACATCTGACCAGTATATTTACTTAAGCGCAACCTCCAAAGAGCAACTCTTTCTTTAACAATAACCTCTCTTCAACTTGTACTGTGTAAGCATTCCTCGTTGATTTTTCGACAACTGTTTTAACCACACATCGAAACGACCTATTTTCGCTTTCGTATTGTAATAGTATACTAGGCTAGACTATATGAAAGATGTGTCTGGTTCTATCTTTTCTACATACAAACTTTTTTGTCATACATGTATTGTCACATTTCATTTTTATGACTGTGTTTGAATATATTAACTAGCAATATAATAAATATAGATACACGTACAATGTAGACTATCTTTGAACAACTGTCACGTTTATTAAGCATGTGTATGCTTTATCACTAATATGTTATGTATGTATGTTTAAAAAAACTATAACTAAAAATAAATAAATAAAACTATCTTCAACAAATTTTCAAATTCCACGTAATGAAAATCTACTCTCAATTATCCTCATTAGAGCATCTGTCTTTCACCAGCGGCCGAGATTTCATCTCCAAAACGATGTGGCTCTGAGCAGAAAGCACTGAATGTTGTTTGAATAACGAATTTGTATTTCATCTGCGAGTTTCTTATCTTGCAGCGGACGTAAACCGTTTCTTAACTTTATTGCTGATTTCATTTCATATGCATTGCAATATTCGCGTGCGGTTGTGTTAACTTTAAATATAATTTTGACCCATAATATATCTTGAGGTGTGTTTGACAATTAATTTAGACTAAATTAACTCTTGTAAAGTGCTGTTATAGTGACCGCAAACAGGTGTATGAACTTACAGGACCGATCCACGTCAATTTAGGTAAGGAAATTGCACTCGTGTGTAAAAAGCTGTTTGGATTACTTTTCTATCAAAACAGAATCGCAGCTTTTTCTCCGTCAAGCTTACGGACAAACACGAACATTTCAATTCACCTATTTTGAAATGTAATTGTCCAGGTAATATATTCATACGTTCGCGGTTAAGAAAATCGCACTATACCAAGCTGTGCTTAATCAGGCTTGCGAGCGAATATATCTTTATGACCAACTGTGTTTTGCTGATTTGTACGCCGTTTTCTAAACAGTTTTGCAGTAGCATACAGCGTTCAGTTGACATAACCAGTGTGCCTGGGTTACCAACCAGTACTAACATGTTTCAATCGCAAGCAACTAAAAAGTTCCTCAAATGAATAAATGTCGGAGGACTAATAATTCAATGTGAATGAACAGTAAAACCCGACTCAAATATCACCTCAATGATAACACCACCTTAAAATTAAGAACACATTTTTCAAGACCATTTTCACTGTTTCGCTCTTCATTCAACCTCAATATTAAGACCACCTCAATAAGAAGACCAGTGTTCAATGGCTCATTGGAAGGTCTTATTATTGAGGTGTTATTGTTTATTCTTCAGACTTATTTTGCAAACATACGCGCCTCATCCGCCTCATAGATCGAACCTATGACATACGGTTAGTCATTAGAGTGTTTCGCCGATTATTCAAATCAGCCAGCCATGCGTTCAGTAAAGGTGTTTGCGGATAACGTTTCGTAACATTTACAATTTGGTTCCTCTTGTGCAGTGAATTTGATCCGGTGAATCAGGGATACAAAACACACCAGTTTCGTAACGTTCGCAATTGTTAGCCGTAACTGAACGCAGGACAGGCACATGCTGTCTGTACGGATAAATTAGTATAAAATGATGGTTTTGAAAATAACAAAATAAAACAAATCAAATTAATTACTCCCAACAATTAGCACCGCCATCTTGCAGACCACCCAAGTCTTATTGACAGACATATCAGTTTGATTAGTACCATCAGAAAGGATTAAACAGCAAATCCTATATTGAACAAACGATTAGTTTCAATCACAGATAATGAAAAAAGAATGATGAGGTTCACAGAGCCAGGTGTTCTGTATTTAGATTTGTGTTTTAAATTTAAACTTAATTGAATTAACATACGTATACAGACTCTTATCTAGAAAATGAAGCATGCAACGTTAGTGCAATTTATGTCCACAGACAAAAAAACTTAGAGAAGGAGAAACGACATGTTTTATGCAATATAGATATAATATATACTTAGAATACTAGTCTAGGAAAAGGAGAAACAATGTTGGGCATATGTTGTGCAATATAAATGGAATATATCAAACCTGCCAGAAAAACGCGTTCAGACAACTTACAATTTCGATTTTTAAAATCGTTGTTTTGGGAAATTCGAAAGACTGAAATTAACTTTCGATTGTCACGTATGATTTTAATAAAATACTGTATGTAACAAACAAAATGGAAATAATAAAGAAAAGTAACAAAATATTTTGCAACATATAACATATGTACCTACTTTTCAGATATAGTCGGACCGCGTTCATTCGTACTGATTGGGTAATTTCGAATAATTCATGGTTTCGAATATCGACTTGACATGCATAAGATGATACATCGGGTCCTGATATTTATTTCGAATAATACCAAGTATTCGGATAGAAGGTTGTCGAATAAACGAGGTCCGACTGTATCTTATTAGTGTTTTGGTCTTGAACGCCGTTATTCAAAGCCAACCCAAACATGTATAGTGCCAGTTGATATTGAAACCAATATTCTGTAATTATACCGACATACACTCACAGCCCACAACACTACCGTACTTACGTGGTGACATTCATTTTTCATTATTGTTCTCTTAGGGAATATCAAATTCGAGAAATTGAAATCATAAATTTGAGAAATTGAATTCGTTAATTCGTGAGTTCTCGATTTCAACTCCACGAAGTCATAATTACAAATCTACGATTTCAAATTCACGAATTCACGATTGCAACTTTTCGAATTTAAGATTTCATAGAAGAGAAATACTGGAAGTGTAAATGTCACCACGGGTCATTCGTACATATTGAATCTATGGTTTTACTCTCAGTGATAGTAAGAGGCATCAGTATACACTGCCATCCAAAAGTTTCTTCACACTTGAATATTTTGAATTTCGTTACTTTTTCTTACAGAATTTCAAATAAAACATGTATGACCATGAAATAAAATTATTCATCCCACTTCTGTGATGGATAGTTTAGAATTAACAATTTGCACATCTCGGCAGCAGCATCAATCGGCCTGCATCCGTAATCAATACATGTTTAACTGATTGATCTGACACAGAAAATAAGATAATTTGCAGAAAATTATTGCTGTGTTAAAAAGCATTTCCGATGTATTGCATGTAAAAACAAATATGAAAATACATTAACTGCAGTGGGAAATTGACAAAGTGTGCAGGAACTTTTGGAGGGCAGTATACCAGTGTCGTCCACCGTTGCTCAAAGCGATTTCAGCTATGCACAGTATAAGTTGAAAACATTACTAATATTCTGTTGTTACTAAAATGTCACTCGGCAACTAACTGACTTATTTCTTTTTATAATAGGAATATTATTGACACAGATTTGGTAAAAGGAATGCTGGATAAATCATTTTAAAGTAAAAACTTCAGTATTGGAAATTATAAGAGATAGGTGGATTCAAATCTTGGATTAATCGACATTCAAAAATGCCTACATTACAGGTATACGTTTAGAAACACAACATTGGAAAAGCCAAAATAAATAGCTTTTTGGCACAGTGGTCTACATGCTTGTAAGAACACTAGTAACACGCATTCTCTGCAGTTGGCAGAAACTTAGTGCCGTTTCATATCAAGCATAAAACACACATTCAGGTTTAATTTTTTTTCTAATGTTTCCAAGAATTATGATTATTTAAGTCTGGAATGCTATTATAATTACTAAATAATCAATTTTAAATTCATAAAACAATTTTGTCCGAATTTTAGTTCATCAATAAAATCCTCCACAGAATACAGCCACGTACTGACATATTTATGAGCAAGATAATTACTCATTAACGCATCAAAACCCATTATGATAATAAAACAACATTTAATGTACTTCATAACTGGTAGCTGGCAGGCATTTTTATTACGAACCTATTAACAGCTTCAGAAAGCCATACATTCCCCCATTTTCATCGTTTAAAAGCGAGTAAATATTACTTACTGCTGACCTCTGTGCGAGCGCCACTATACGATTTCCAACCTCTTCTTTAAGTGACGTCATTTCCAGAAAACGTCTCATGTGACGTCACCATGTCATGACAGTAAGCAATATTTCCCAATATGGCAATATGAAGTAAGTATTGTTTCCTGCTTGCAAATAGTGACATCACATGTTGCGTTTTCTTGAAATGACGTCACATACAGAAGAAGTGCTGATTTATGATCACAATACATTCTTAAGTGTTACTTGAAACACCATAGTGTTCAGACATTTTACAACCTGATGTCATGTTCCATCAAATATGGTGTACATAATATTGTTGTGTTTATTAAGAGATGATTTTATGTCAAAATGTGCATGATTGTATAGTCAACATCTTGTGTATGGACCGGTGGCTTTATATTTCACAATGCATTGAATTGAATTGACTGCTTATCTCTTCAAAAAACTTGTATAGAAAAGTCCCAATATGTGGTCAGGTATAACAATTAATTCAATGTTTCCGATGACATCAACTATATTAAATTGTATATTTGTAGTAAATATAGATTATAAACTTTCCAATGGTCTATCGTTTCAGAAAATCGCACAAGAAACCATGTCAGACGAATAGTTTATAAAACAGCAATTTCAACGAATGTTTAGTGTAGCACAATTTTACTCGAAATTCAAGTAAGGTAACTGTTAGTTTCACACGCTATGCTTTTAATGTGTCGAAATTATTTACAGGTAAATTGAAATTGGGATTCTGGTTTTATCCAGTTTTAACAAAATTTTATGTTTTATAGTAAACTTCACATCTGTGCTAATATTACAAGCACCAATACCCCTACCCGAGAACAAATGCGAGACTAATTATCACACGGAAGGCCGGAGTCACAAATCAAGGGTTCCCCATACTGATTCCTATTAGCAACCAATACTAACTTGCTTTTCCACAAGTATTTTGCAGCTTCTGAACAGAATTAGAGGAATAGCAAACTTAAACAAACGTAACCGATTCGAACCTGTACCTCCAGTATAACATCTCATCACTCTTCAAACTGAGCAAGCTGGACACAGGCTCAGTCAGTGTACATACTAGTTGCTTAATGTCGAAGTATTATAACATTGTTAACCTATTACTTACATTGTTACACAATGACAGGTTAAGAAACGCACATGTACATACAACTAAATATAACTACACAAGTAGAGCTTGTTTTTCAAAGAAAAAAAACATATAGCCTCCAACACCAATTTTCATCGCTAAAGGGCCATAACTCAGTCAAAGATAATCCGACCAAACTGCTGACAATGTACACAACTAGAGTTGAAACCTATAACTACAACCATTGATATAGGAGAACAAGCGCAGACGAACTTCGTGACATCAAGGCAGCCAGACATCCAAACATAAATACAGACATATATCGTAGACAGCATAAAATACAAATAACTCCAAAGAGGCGAGAATCAAAACAATTGTTACCAAGGGAAATTTGGAATACGTACAACGGTCTACAACCTTAGAATCGTCAGTATAATCACCTGGGTATTAAATCAGCTTGTCGCTTGGTCACAAACTCACTCGAATACGCACGGAATTATAAATCAAACGTAATGAACCGACCTGTCTAACATTTTATATTTTTCTTTCATATTTGCAATTCTGTATATTAACACAGACATATATGTCCGTGATATTTAGGAAGCATTCAAGCTTTATATATCATGCGGTGTGTTTAATGCGTTCAAAGAACGATGTCATGGCCCCTAATTTAAATCAGCAACCACAATAAAAGCAATTTAGTTTGTTTTCATATAGTAAATTATTGCACTAGATGTATGCATGGTTATGAATATTACCACACACGAGGCAATACAGTAATTGTAAGTGTTCGTTAAAGACATATGTTTATTCTTCACGTGATCATTCAATGCCTGTTTACATTCAACACATTTCAAGCTAATTACTCTTGCAGGTCGAAATGAAATTGTTAATTGCCGTAATTCATTTGATTTCCATTACCTCAGGGTAAACATAATCCTACGGCCACGCTGAAAGTGGGTTTGAACGGTACACTAGTCTATTAATATATATCAATCCATCTCTACTCAAAACGAAGAACACTTAACTTCTCAAGTCGATCCCAATATACATAGGTTGTTGCTTTTTATGCTATTGTAATATGTTGATGCCGGAAATGATTTTAGTCAGCCAACATCCTTGATTTAATTTAGTATACACGCTCGCCGTATAGGGACTATTTTTTAAACGGTCCAACCATTTAATGTTCAAAGGGAAATAATCCATTTACGTGAACTGCGTAACATATAAGAGTTGCATCCCTTGGCGCAATTTTATTATTCTCTTTTTTGACAAACAGAACGTTGGAACTATTTTCTCTATTCAAATATAGTTTACATCATAAGAGTACAAGGTAATAGGGACGATATATTGATAGTTATGTTATATACAACTTCAAAAAACAGAGAAATATGTAAATTTCAGTATCAATAATATTTTATGTCAACTCTTGCAAGCTTATATATTCGCTGGCTATTCATGTGTAAAATGGTTTGCCCATAGTTTATGACAAGTAGCAGTTTATTGAAAGCCAGCTGCATACATCAATCTTTAGAGCTAAAGGAATATATATATAGAATCTAATTCTGAATGGACAGCGGCCTATTGCCATTGTGAATAGTCCAAAATATTAGACGTACACATGCTCATTTTAGCAGCTACATTGATTTTCCTTATTTTGTTTATTTTACTTTCACTTTGCGTGCAACGTCCATACATAACCGACACAATGTCAAAATGTGACATGAGTATTGTTGGGAGTTCAGGATGTCAACTCACCTCTTTCCAAAAAGTAAGGATAAATTAGGGGTTTTCGTTAAAAGTAGACCCAAAGTAGGATTTGTATTGCCTAAAAGTGGGGATAATAGGGATGATTCCTTACCTTAGGAACATCATAGATGGTTCAAATTCACCGCACTGTACATTCCACATAATTAGACTTCAATGTTTCATGCAGGTGAAATCAATATTTTGAGTTAAATCCTCAGATTTGAAAAAATAGGGTTAGTAAGGCTCTTTCACGAAAAGGTAGGGGAACAGAAAAAGGGAGCAAGTAAAAAGTAGGAAATGTAGGAAAAGCAGGGGCCACTTTACAGCTTGTGTGTTAATAAAAGGACTAGGTCCATGCAATATTGCAAAATGAAAAAAAGTAAAATAACAAAAAACATAATATTAAAAAAATAAAAAATAGAATTATTGTGTTATAATTTATGTTGTTTTCTGTTTTATTTCAGAATTGAACGACTGTTTTTGTATACATCTTTACATGTTACCTTCTATAAATAAAGATATTATTATTAATATTTAAGTTAAAATTAGCATATACACGTCTAATAGTTTGGACTAATACAATTTCAGAGCACACTATTCGCTAGTCCTATCAATTCGTCTCTAAATTACATATGGTTAAATGGGCATGTACTTATTATGAACAAAATATTCATGAGAAGGTTGACAGTCATATGTAAAAACTCATACGAAGATTATCGTAGTTCAGACATACCATAACTTCGTCTTAAGAACGACCATTCTGTGTGACCAAACTTATACAACATATCAAATGGAATTCAAAATGTGGAAAGTTAGGCCCATATTTATTTGCAGGAATAAGTCTTAGTTCAGTAATATGAACTCACACTCGCACCAGTGAAGTCGAGAATTACGAAATATGATCAAACTCCGAAACCACCATAGCTATATATATGGAAGAAACCAACTATGAAAAATACAAACACGAACAAATAATTATGCAAATAAGAAATATCCAACTTCTACTAATGGGAATAACTAAGTAATGTGAAAACGTTAACATAGGACCACACAGGAAATTGTTCAATGATATAGTGCTGTTAGTTTGACCTCGAACTGGTACATGGACTTTAATAAGATCATGGCCCCGACCCACAGGCACTGACGTTTCAGTCAATAAAACATATGCATCGCACAATAAATGCTAGGCGGGTATTATTTCGCGTTGCACTCGTTTGTTTTATTGACTGAAACGAGTGCCCATGACCTAGTCCTATAAATAAGACCCTAAATACCTTATTTCACATTTTGACATTTTCCGGGTACGTCAAAGTGAAAGTAAAATGTCAAAATGTGAAATAAGGTATGTAGGGCTTTCAGTAAAATGTAAAATAACAAAATAATGAATGTTAATGGTTAACTGGGTATGTAAACGTCTAATATTTTGGACTACCCATGACCCGACCATAAAACTATTACAAAGACTGTTTACGCCAATTTTGAAATAAATTGAACCAGATTATATTCATGCCGTCGCAGTTAATAAAACAGCGCTATAAGAAGAGATATTGCGCAAATGCTAGACTAATATAAAAACAAATGGTACTTACAATCACTTGGATGTCTCAAACTTTGCTTGAATTATGAATTTGAAACCCATTTTCCACTTCGTACTTCTATTCGGTAAAAACACACATGTCAAGTTTTACCAACGTTTATGGTAGAACATCTCGAATGTAAAACACACTTTTCAGTTTTATTTAATACTATTTATTCATTTATAAGGATATTCAGTAAGTTATTCCAACAATATGTGTAACCGAGTCTTCACAATTCTACATTCGTGTTTATATACAACTATCCACACTTTGTACGTTAGATGAACAATTATCACTAATATCACAATATATGTCCAATTTATTTATTTATATTTAATGCACTGAATATTTTGTACCGTCCGATCACTAATGATGAGTGTAGTTTGCTTATTTCTACACGATTAAAATGACAAGTTCTTACACACACGAGACAACATGACTTGCACGAGAATTTCGTGCAAATATTTACTGTCACAAGTTCTTACACACACGAGGCAACATGACTTGCACGAGAATTTCGTGCAAATATTTACTGTCACAAGTTCTTACACACACGAGGCAACATGACTTGCACGAGAATTTCGTGCAAATATTTACTGTCATACTGGTTGTTAAGGTCCGATTATCTTAGCTCTAGCCATTGCAGCTCGTGAGAAGAGGATTTTCAAAGTTTGCACTATATAGGGGCCAGTTTTGACTTAAAGGTCACCATTTGAACAAACTTGGTAGAGGACCACTAGACAATGCTGTAAATCAAATATCGTAGCTCTAGCCATTGTGGTTCATGAGAAGAGGATTCTCAAAGTTTGTTTTCTATTTTTAGCTCTGTGGCCCCTAATGAGCAATGTACAAAAACAATTTGAACAATTTTGAAAGAGACCATTGCCAGGACGTTTGTGGTGAAGTGTGAGCAAAATCGGCCAAGTGTTTACTTAGGAGAAGTTATTTGAGGCTAAATGTTTTAATATCTCACATTAAGCAGTGCTTAGGTGAGCTAAAAACAAAATGAAATTTGTAATGAATCCTTTCAGGCGGGTATTTGTGTAATAGTGTCTTATAATAGACTTTTAGTGTCTCTTTCTGAATACAAAAGCGCTTCCGTGAAATATATATGGTAATGCTATGCAGCATGGTCAACATGCAGGGTGCCTGGCGGATAACTCGAAGGAAGTGAGTTTAAATACGGCCTTCAACAAGGTTGAACTGCACACTTCATACTTCCTGTGGGATTTAGTACTGGTTAGTAAGTCAGGAAGCAGGGTTAGGTAGTGATAAGTACAAGTCGTAATGGTTTCCTTAATTGTTTGCGTTAGAATTTAGCATGACTTTATACTGCGCGCTTCGTGAAATTAGCTATATCATTCAGCAAGTCATTCAGTCGCATAATCCAACACTAAAATAACAACAACTTTTCTTTATTGTTTATTAACTTCTTTATTTCATTACTGAAAGCACATGTCTCAGGATACACACGCATCCAATGTCTTCAAGGCCCTTAAATAACAATGGTCTAATGTGTTAAACACACATCGATGATATCATTATACTGACGAAAGTTCAAGTCGAGTTCTTAGTCTATTAAGTGTCTATTTGAGCGCTGCTGTACGATTTCCAACCTCTTATTTAAGTGACGTCATTATCAGAGAACGTCACATGTGACGTCACCATGTACTGACAGTAAGCAATTTTTGTCCCCTATTGCAATATGAAAACGAAGTGACAATATGGAGTAAATATTGTTTCTTGCTTGCAAATAGTGACATCACATAATGCATTTTCTTGAATGACGTCACTTACAGAAGAGGTTGTAAATCCCATAGCAGCTCTCATTTGTAGTTTCGAAGGCGTCTGATATTGTTTAACACGGATTGAGTAATCGTTTACGAAATAATACTAAGTATTACATTAACTGTGGTAAAAGGACTTGCAATTATATAAAAAATCGTATTCGATAGGCAAGCAAATATTTTGACAAAACCCCCTGCTCAATGGGTTGGATTTAGACATCAATATGTTCACCCTGTCTAAATCCCTTCATTATATATGCACGTCGCTGTCAACCCGGTTGTTCATACCATTGACAGGTAATTTCTGGGCTACGTACGATTGTTTAATAAATCTGGGTTCTAAATTGAGTTCCCCAGAGATTGTAAACATGTACCCAATTCAATTAAAGTTCGAATAGTGCATGGTTTTGAATAGCCTATTTCAATTCGACGTGCATAAGAAGATGCATCAGGTCTCAATATTTATTTCGGATGATACCGAGTATTCGGATAAAAGGTTGTCGAATAAACGAGGTCCGACTGTAGCTATATAAGTTAGAGGATAATCTTACCGATTTCGCAAAGAAACCCAGAATATCCAGGGTCACATTGGCAAGTTACCGAGCCATTTATATCATCAACACATTTGCCATTTACACAAGGATTTAAGACACACGGATCAGCTGTTTGCAAGATAAATATAACAACACTTTTATCATTTTACAATGAAAGTTGACAATAGAGAGAATAAGTTGCTACGCCACATACATAGAACAATGCCTCCACACACAGATCGTATTGCTGCGGGGGCTTACTGGATGTGAGACACAGAGTTTCGGCTTCAATCATCAAACATGGGCAAAATATACGTATACCATTTGCAAGAGACAATATGCATGGTACTACCCAGGTGCCCACATTTACCCAACATTTTGTCTTCCTCCACCGTAATATATGAAACGTCACTAGATGACACTGGCAGTTTAAGTGACTTAAACCCCTATTACAAAAATATATATACAGTAAAGCCCTGCTTAAAGACCAACTTAATAGTAAGACCACCTCAACATTAAGAACACAATTTTCAAGTCCATTTCCATGGTTTTGCTCTTTATTCAACCTCAATATTAAGACCTCCTCAATAGTAAAACAAGTTTTCAAGGGTCCCAAATGGTGGTCTTATTATCGAGGTTTTACTGTAAATGCTGAGATTCCAACAGCCATACTTACGTTGTAATTGCGATTACCCAATGACTGTGAATTAACTAGTAAAATGGAATTGCAGATGAGGATAACAATTCATTTTCAAAGTTGATGTAGACTCGTATAACAATAATTTCGGACTAACAAACAGAAAATACATTCCCGGCTAAATCATCGAGTAATTGTATGAACACTGTAGGATAAGAAAATTGTGTACAATCTCAACTAATTATTAACACAATGTAACTATTCCACATACTTCTATCACAGAAGTATCCAATGTACCCGGGATCACAAGCACAGGTCGCAGAACTTCCTGTCAATGAACAGTTCCCGTGAGCACAAGGGTCCGGATAGCAGGGATCATCTAAAAATATACATTTAGTACACACAGTCGGTATTTAAGGTAGACAACTGTTTTTTTTTAAAAACATTTGTAGACCGCAATGTTTTAATATAGAGTTACATAAATTAGAAACTGCACGAATAATCGTAGATTACTACATGCTGCGTCAAAGAATAGGACTACTAGTAAGCGAAGGCGCTATAAATCACCAAAAAGATACGTTATGTAACCTTTCCTACGCGACTCATAAAGTATAGACAATTCCATTCCCTGCTATCACTCTAATACACCTCCTTTATTTTTATTATCGTAGTTAGAAATCTTGAAACTATGTATACTAATACTTACAGAATAGCTGTTCTACTTGCTTACCGTCGCAATAGAATAATGGTTAACTATCTTTATTTGGGGGGAGGGAGAGGACATAGGAGACCTAACTACATAACAAGAGAAGATAATACCATAACAATAGAAGGTAATACAACAACAACTGTTAAACAAGAACAAGTCACAGAACGACACAGGAGACCAAACGACACAACAAGAGAAGATAATACCATAACTATAGAAGGTAATACAACAACAACTGTTAAACAAGAACAAGTCACAGAGCGACACAGGAGACCTAACGACACAACAAGAGAATATAATACGATAACTAAAGAAGGTAATACAACAACAACTGTTAAACAAGAACATGTCACAGAACGACACAGGAGACCTAACGACACAACAAGAGAATACAATACGATAACTATAGAAGGTAATACAACAACAACTGTTAAACAAGAACATGTCACAGAACGACACAGGAGACCTAACGACACAACAAGAGAAGATAATACGATAACTACAGAATCTAATACAACTGTTAAACAAGAACATGTCACAGAACGACAAAGGAACTCACGACACAACAACAAAAGAAGATAATATTACAAATATAGAAGAAGGTAATACCGCGGCAATGATTTTATGTGTCAAGTCTTACCAGTATCACAAAGGAAGCCGATATAACCCGTTTGGCACACGCATCGAAATGATCCAAGGGACAAGGGTATGCACGTACCATGAGTACAAGGCTGAACAGAGCAAGGGTCATCTTCAATAAATATTAAAACATATTTTGAAGTCAAGTGCTAACATCCCATAAACATCAACAGTTGACGATTGTTTGTTGATAGTTGTCAAATTTTACAACGGGAAAATTGATAATATTGTTTAAGAGGGCTGCTATGTTAGAAATGTAAACAATATATTTCAAAGTAGTGCATTATAAATAAATAATATACCTGACCCGATTGCACTACTGACTGCGCTAATCGGACTAATTACAAACTGCTCGCACAAGAACACGTACACGTTTCATGAGTATTACAAATACACATTTAGTGAAACCCGAATAATACCTGCAAATGTCAAATTCATTTAAACATACTTTTGTGTTGACCCATTTTAATAGATTTCAATAATTGTTTATGGCAACTTTGTAGAAGGAAATTATTTTACAACTCACGTATATTACAAAACTGTCCAATGTAGCCCGGGTCACAATGGCATCTTGCACTAGAGCCAATGTCAATACAACGTCCATGCGAACATGACAACGATACACAAGGATCATCTATGAAAGGTAAAGACGATGTATATGTATAAGCCTACTAGTTCTATTACACGTAACCGACATGTACATTCCAACATGGCAGGAATCGAAGAATGACCGGGTGCATTAAACTGATTGCTTTTAGCACTTGGGCGATGACCGTCGCCGAACGCGTAGAGCCAATTTATATCCATATTATTTACTTATTGTAATACCGTGTTTGATATCGTCTAAGCAACTCCTTTGGTCGATGTTAATAAGAAACATATTTAAAAACTTGTTTTATATTGGTTCAATTGTGATGGCATTTTGTGGCTGACAAATATTTGATAACTTGGTGTGGGATTAACACCTTTTTCTAAATGTCATTGTTGTTTCACTAAGTTGGAAACGAATAGAAAATCCTGCACTTTTGATTAGAATATATTAGGACATCACGAAGATATTTTCCTAAAATAATATTAAACAAGAAATGGGCAATGCCCACAAACCAGGTTTTAAACCTAATTATTTGATGATCATCAATGCTGCAAAGGCGCCAGAGGTGATACATGCATTCAAACACTCACACTTAGATATATTATATATATATGGAACAACTATACAACAACTTTGATGTCAATACACCCACGAATAGCGAAGATATTAAGTGGAAACTGATTTTTAAATTTTAAGTGACCTTGACTTTGGACGGAACGAACCAAAAAGCAATCCCAAGCGAGATCTTCACATGTTCTTACTATACACCAAGTTTGATGTCAATATGACCAATAAATCTAAAGTTATTAGCCGGAGAGCAAATTGCAATTTTAAGTAAAGGTGACCTTGACCTTTGACAAAACGATTCCAAAAGCGATCCCAAGCGAGCTCTCCACATGTTCTTGCTATACACCAAGTTAGATGTCAATATGACCAACAAATCTAAAGTTATTCGCCGGAAACCAAATTGCTACTTTAAGTAATGGTGACCTTGACCGTTGGCGGAACGAGTCCAAAAGCAACCCCAAGCAAGCTCTCCACATTTTCTTACTATACACCAAGTTTGATGTCAATATGATCAACAAAACAAAAGTTATTCGCCGGGAACCAAATTTCTATTTTTAGTAACGGTGACCTTGACCTTTGTCGGACCGAACCCAAAAGCAATCCCAAGCGAGCTCTCCACATGTTCTTACTATACACCAAGTTTGATGTCAATATGATCAATATAACTCAAGTTATTCGCCGGAAACCAAATTTCTATTTTTAGTAACGGTGACCTTGACCTTTGTCGGACCGAACCCAAAAGCAATCCCAAGCGAGCTCTCCATATGTTCTTACCAAGTTTGGTTACAATATGATCAACAGAACTCAAGTTATTCGCCGGAAACCACCCAGTTTGACGCCCGCCCAGCCGCCCGCCCAACGACACCACCATTCTAATAACCTGGTTTTTTTCAAAAACCTGGTTAATAAGATATGAGTAAACATACTAATTCGGTGTCACCTAAAATATATACTGAGCACTCTAAATCACCAGAACAAAAGATGGACACACTCATGTTTTACTTGATTAGGTGTAAACAAGTACATATGTGTGTTTGTTTGCCGTTACTCAACAAAAGTCGGTTATATAAGGCAGTCAGTTGACCAAACCAGTGCTCCTGGGTTACCAACCAGTACTAAAAGGTTCCTATACAAACAACTGACAATTTCGCCACGTAAATCTTGTCTCGATGTATTTATCAAATTAACAAAATATTCTAATATTCAATCAAATAAAGATATAATGAGTCGCCACTGTAAGAGGGGGACTGCTGCATATCCAACCATTGTTAAGCAAAGGAGCGCTGTTTTCTAATTCACAACGGATTAAACATACCATCAGTTGTTCAGGATGAACGACAGTTTTCTAACTGACACTCAAATAAAGATTTTTTATACAGAGATGCTTCACTCTTAATCATACACATAAAAAACATTGTTCATATCGTGAGTTGTTCATCGAGGCTTGGCCGTATCCTAATAACGTATTATTCATCTTACTGCAATATTATTGCAAGAACTTTGCATCAGAGCATGTTAACTAAAATACGAACAGCAAATATACCAGTGGTTGTTGTGAAGACCGGTGCATGTGACATCCCTGGACACAAAGAACATGTTCTGTTGCAGAAGTATTTCAGTTTGTCCGATGTGCACACATCTTGACCTGTTCCTTGGAATGACTGCATAATAATTCGACAATTACTGTCATCATCGCATGCTGAAGTGTTGATATGGAATAAGTTAATGTATTTATTCTTGGCTGATTTGACACGTATATTAAGTTAGCATGGTGATATTTCATCTAGCACCCAATGTTATGAACAAATGTTATAAATTGGTTTTGATTTAATGGATACATGGAAATACGTGGACAGTGCTGTACATAATTTCCTCAATATTGTTGTTTTGCAATCTTTTTTGTTTTGTAGTGAACTACAAATATCCATGCATTCAGAAATGTTAATAACTCAATTTCGCCCAGATATGTCATTTGGGCCAATAATCTCAGTCGACATGGAAAGTAAAACTTGGGATACATAGCAAAGCTTTCGTCACAATAATAAATACAACCCCATTGCAAAGCAGATAATTATCATTCATCTAAAATTCTCGACACATGTGTTGGTCAACATATCTATAATCAATTTCATTGAAAATAACATTTTCTTGATGGTTACAATTTTACGAGAGTATAAAAGAATATAAAGTAAAATAACATTGTTTTTAAGTGTGTACAAGATATGCAATCAAAATATCTGTAAAATATCGGCGCCAAAAAAAAACGCACTGAAATTTCCATAAGTACAAAAGAACAGGGAGATCCTTAATCACGTAACAAAACTCCCACAAAGATAACTGGTTATGAAATAAATGAACAATTACAAAACATAACAAAACTAATATTCTACGAGGAGTTTGAGGACAACAACGGATTGAAGAACAACAAAAAAAGAAGAGAAAATTAACAACACAATGGCCACACGACCGTGGAATATTTAGGAGGAAATATTGGGGGGCTTAAACCACTGTAACGACATTCCAACCTCATGCAATCGCACAAAACGCAAACCAAACATTGAATGCTTACCTGACACTGTAACTGACGTGGTTACGCCTGATGTTGCTATTATATAATGTAACGAAAATACTTTTGGTTGGAGGTTTATTTTTTGTCTTAACAATACTTCAGTCATTTCCCGCTGTCAATTGACAAACCAATATTCCGCAAGCAACTGATAAATTTCCCACACGAATCAGGGGTGTGGGGCAAATTACCGTTGATGTATTATCCTTGGTCATAATGTCAGGGAGAGGATATGTCTTATTCGGGATGCCTATGATCTCCAGCTTAGCTCTCGGGTGCTCTACTGACAGAGCTAGGAGGGCGGTTTGACTAATATAATTCAATGTCAAATGCAGTATGTGATTTATGACAAGAAGTTTGACAAAATTATGATCTGACTATTCCATTTTCTCAATTGCCTGCACATGTTGTGCTTGTATTAGTGTGTTGATTTAAATTATCGTAAATTGATGAATTCGACCTATTTCTCTATATCAAAAGCGATGCATATCGCATACAAGTACGCCATTAGGTACTCCATATCCGTATCCTTTAATCAGGTGTATTGATTTACATTTTTATTAAATTTGACAGGTATGTTTAAAACTTGCCTTCAAACAGCACTCGAAATATGTATCCATAAAATTTAAAAAAATAGCCAGTATGAAACAGTATGAGAGGTTCAGAGTGGGTTACTCTTAACCTATTACGCATGTCTACCACATAAAACGTTTGTACTAACGTGTACAACTAAAAAGACACGTATATCAAAATATTAGATGTACATTATTTTTAAATGCATACCTGTTGCTATTGCTGTTAACATATGCGTTGTCATGGGAATGTTCGTTGTTTGCGCTGGTGAACCGGAAATTGACGTCAATGAAATATAAGATTTATTTCAAAGAATAACAACACCATACATCATAAGTAATATATTGTGATACACAAGAAAATAGACATATCAAGTGTCCGGTGATGACTGTTAATCGACAAAGTGATATCGTACAGGTGGCGAGTTTAAGCTAGTCTGTTGTCAATATCGCCGAGTCTGACAACATTGTTCGATCTGAAACATGTTGGATACTTTATTTACTATGAACATTTTATTTATCAATACTGATTGTGCTCTTGAAAACAAATAACCATGAATATGTGACATACATGCTATTATCTAAGTCATGCCATGATCTAAGACAGTGGCAGCAAGATCCGCCATTTGTTGGCGGGGCTTCAGAGTGTTCTCGCGTCTCCTAGTCATCCAATTGCTACGACACTTGTATGACAAAAGACACAATCAAAGTTTATAAGAGCGCTGCTATGGGATTTACAACCTCTTTTTTAAGTGACGTCATTTCAAGAAAACGCAACATGTAATGTCACTTTTTGCGATCAGGAAACAATATTTACTCCATATTGCCATATGTGGCAAATATTGCTTACTGACAGTACATGGGACGTCACATTTGACGTTTTCTGGAAATGATGTCACTTCAAGATGATGTTGGAAATCGTACGGCGGCGCTCATATGTTAATTGTGTAAAGTTACAGGGCAAGTTATAAAAAAGGCTTCATGGTTGCTAATTACTGTCACGTGACACTTTCTATTATAAGGTTCTGGATTAGCAATCTTATATAAAAATCAAAACATACCTGCTGTGATATTAAAATTTGCTGTTACTGTTGTTTCAGCTGCTGTTGATGCAATTGAAATCAAGAAATGTAATAAGTAATATATATAACAATTATAGCACTATGATCAGGATTTAATTGTGATGTTGCACATCATCACTTATAACACGATATTTGGGTGAACTATGGATACAAATTGACCAGTCCATTTGTGAGGTATTTCTCACCTATATCAATTTTCACGCTGGTAAAATGTTTTTTTTATCAGTTTCATATTTGGACAGTAAAAGTATGCAGTGAATATAAATAATTGAGAAAAATTGAATATATAGACCTTAAAACATGTATTGACAACTCAAAATGTTAGAAATAATAGCATGTGGAAAGTCACATTTACAAAGCATTGCCTAATCATGCAGACTGTCCGGGTTCAGAATAATATCGATCGGAGGAGCGTTAATAAAATTAGAAATGAACACTGAAAGAACAAAAATATAAACAAATAATCAGCGAAACCACCCATAAACCTACTACAGAAAACACTGATGGAATTGAAGACTTCACATACACTGGGACAAACATTAGCGAGGTCAATGAAACGAGCAAAGATGCGTATAATGGCAATGATTGATAAAGCAAGATATAAATTCCCGCCAATTAAGACCAGTATGAATATCAACAACAGCGTAACACGAGATGAAGCGAAATGTAGGAGAGTAATAAAATCAAACAAGGGCTCTAGAAATCCACTAGCCCGACGTCCAGGACTAATCTAATGCTGAATCGGGCTAGCAACAGTTGAGTTGAAATAAGTTCCGGACAAGTCTTTTTTTAAAGCTAACAAACATCAGAAATGCTCAGTTGTAAGTCAACCCTTAGAATCCCACAAACACATTCATGTGATTATTAATTTTAGCTTGTGGAGCTATCATTGTGTATGTTTATTTGTTACTTAATTGACCGATGTTCTCGGACAACTAGCTTCCTAGATCTGACAAGTTGAAGTTTACATTTCCATTTGTCCGGGGCAAGTGTCATTGAAAAATATTGCTAGAGCCCTGAATATATTTAACGTCAACAAACTTGCAACATTCCTCAACACATGAATAAGAAGTGTACGATTTTTAGGCCATGAACGAAAAGCAATGAGGACCTAAACATATTGATGCGAATACGAAGACGAATAATAGAGAGTATGTAGAGGCATTGGTATTACCACGGAGAGAAGTTGGAAAGATGAAAAAGACAGGTCGCTAAGGAAAGGCATAGCGGCAGGTGCAAGTACTACGTAGAGGCTAGTAAGTGTAAAACTGAACTTTTAAAAATAAAAAAACGAATGGGATTTGGAATCAAGAAACTACAATTAGAGAGGAATTATACAAAAATAGAAATACAAAAAAGCTGTAATTAGAAAGGGAAAGAAACACTGAAATTAGGTAAGATGTATAATTTAAAACTAAAACGAATGAGAAATTTGAACAGTCTCACTGAAGTTCGGGATGGGATGTGAAATAAAACGGGATGACAAATTACACGTTACGGCACAACAACTAACACGAACAAAAACTTAGCAACACAACTTCCTTACAGTCAAAACTAAACCTCACATAAACAACAAATATTATTAAAACAGCCATTGTCAAATCCGTATACTAATTACACACAAGCACGCGAACACACAATACCCCTGCCTCGACACTCGTCTTTGAAACGCAACCTACTTTGACAAGATCCAACAAAAGTTCTGTAATGATCCCATAGTATACCCTGGCATGTCGCATCTTCACCAGTTTTACAACAAACCTCAAGATCACCACCATGGTAGTCTGGTACACACGACAAACCACACGATGTAAATTGTTCTACGGACTTGTAATCTTAACGAATAAAAAATACACTTAAGCGTTATACGAATATATTATTGTACAAAATGAAATCTCAAAGCTACGACAAAATTGTATCAATGTCAAAGACATACTGTTTGATACAAGCTCGTGAACTATTACTGGAAATACTTATACTTTAAAGAGACAGACACTGTTTACAATTTGAATATACTTCAACTCGTGGTGAATGCGACTTGTTTCTTGCAGCTACGGGTGATACTTCCCGAACGGGAAATGAGGAGATTCCCCATGCCATGCTTCCTGGTCAGGAAGTATGTTACTATATTTATATTTTTTTTATTCCCGTTCAGGAAGCAAAACATCAATATTTTGATGATTTTAGAATACTGTCTGTAAGAAAAACTTCCTTGTCGAGCAATAATTTTTTTAAGAAAGTTTTAGATTTTTACAACTTTGTTTGAACTTTTTGCCTCAATAATTTTTCCTTTGTTACTTCAGTATTTTTACTTCTCTTTCCCCTTGTGCATGTCCTGTAATGTATTCCATTCATTAAATCCTCCCCCACTGTTTGTCATCTTGATTCTCATTACTTGTCCTTTATGGTCGGCTAGGCCATTCCTTGCGCCTCTGCTCCCTTGCGTATTTACCCTTGTACCTCCTCAAATACCTGATGTTTTATGGAGTGTTGTTTTCCCCGGAGATCTGTGTGGAGGGACATTGTCTTATGTATGTGGCGTACCATGTAGCAACAAATTCTCTCTTTTATTAAACACTTTATACATGTAGATAACGAATTTGTAAATCGTACTTACTGCCTAATTCGTCAAGGATAAATCTCCGATCCTGACTTTTTCCTGAAGTATAAACATTTTATTTTGTCTTTTTAGGACATTTACATTAAATTAATGCTGATAAAGGCAAAATTCGTATTTTGTTGTAGTTCACCTTTTTAGAAGTTATCAGATCATTCGGTGTTCATAATGACCGGGTTTTAGGAGATCTGGTTTGTACAAATTCGTTTCACGTATTATGATGTTGGTTTGGATTATCCAATTTATGTTTGGGTTAAAATGTCAAAACAAATTTGAGGATCGCTACAAATAATAATTTTAGTTATGTGCAAAGGTCCGATAACATAAACTGAAAATAACAAAAAGGTACTAAATAATTATCTGATCTTGTCCATAAAACAATGATACAAACAGTCATCGTTTTACAAAAGTATATTCTTCGTTATCTGGCCAAAATACCTAATTATGAAGAACCTCAATAGATAAATTATGTTTAGCCAAGTTGCCCATAAATGTACTCATAGTAAGATATCGAACATTTGGTATCTTAATAGGTTTTTGTTTTCTGTGGATAGCTAGTCCAGATTGCTGAGGATGTTTATTCTTCGGCGCAGCCGTACTAACATGGATTTGCTTTTTGTATATCACTGCTGTGTTAAACAATCAAATCTTACGTAAACCACCAAGGCAGTTTCTCTTCAACCGAACAACGTTTGTAACCTTGACGCGGATTGGTTATCCTTTGGATAATGGGTACGTTACCTTACCGAAATACACTGAATTCGGTGAATTTACCGAAATCCATTTTGGATCTGGAGTTACCAGCAATCCTTTTTATGTTGCATTTTTATGTTGCACAAAAATATTAACCTTCAAATTGCGCCGACCATCGTTTTTCAAAATATTTCTTGTGTATTAATGAAATGAGACGGGATGGAACTAAAAAACCACGTAACTATCTTTTCACAATACCAGATAATGGTTATAAAATAAAACAAATCGAACATGAACATGTTTTGAACGATATTTTCAACATATGTATAATCCAAGATAGTGGTCTCACAAAAGTTGCGTAGAATGCGACGAATTTGATTACGATGGGCTTTGGTCAGAATGTTTTACATACAAACAAGAATCAAACAGATACATTGTATATGTAAATTTATCAAACATTTGCAGAAAATAGATTTTGATTGCTTTATACTGGTTATGATAAGGACAACATTCAATATTCAACACAAAAAAGTCTGCTGCAATTGTTTCTTTGTTTCACCATTAGTCCTAAAGTTATAACACAATTTATTTTAAATTATTCATATGTGAAATTTTGTCAGTTGCTAGCGGAAGAACATATCAGCACTGGTTGATTAATAAAGACCATTGATGAGGTCAACTGACATCCGTACATAGTGGAAATACTGTCGAAAACCCCAACGTAAAATCACATGATAGCTAACATGCTGAAAAACCTAACAACATATAAAGGACGTTATTAAACTATATTATTTAAAATGTAAACTTACCATTATTGTCAAAGAGACTATGGCAATCAACGACACACGCGAAAAGCAGGCAGTATATACCTACAACGTAAACAGATTAACATTATACGTACACATACACATGTGCAATTTCAATTCATTTTTTGAAATATTTACCGAACTATTTATTTCAAATCGAACAGTTGATTTAAGATATTGTTTGGTTTGGTTCAACACACAAAAAGTAATCCGAGATTCTGAAAGAGTACTTTGAGAATTAATTCAGAAGATACACGACTCCATATAATAATATTCCAAACACAATTTTATTACAAACTATTAAAACCTGCACCAAAAAACATGTTTGACGTTGGTGTCCTTTTGGAATCTAAATCAGTAGATTGCTTACGGTCATTGGGACAAGGTTCACATGGGATCATTCGTTGTCTGTTACTGATAAGACATCGACTTGTTTACACTCTAGACTAAATTATACGATACCGTTTTGCTTTATCTTTCTGTTAAGCTGTTCACATAAATATATTAAGCACTACATTGTGTTATGCTCTAATTCGGTGTAAAGCAGGATTTTGATGGTATTTTTGGTATCTAAATTTTGATAAAAATGAAAATAATGTGGAGCAGGGAAGACCACCTTCACAAATCAGAACGTCCATAGACAGATCTTGGCATAAGAACAGAGAGGAAGCACAAACATGGTTAATCCAAGAGTGAATAAAGCATACAATGAAATATTGTAGAACGTGTTTTGCTACACATATGTAATTTAAATACCTGATCGTACAAAGACCATAACACAGATATGAGCTGTTCGTGATCAGATACCTAATATACAGTTTTGCAGCAAAATGCATCTTTATAAGATATAACATTTGCTGCAGCTTGTGTAGTTTTTATTACCGTACAACGGTTATAGTTCATGCATGAACATACGCTCCACACAGCGCGTTGATTCCACTACTGTTCCATTAGCATGAACATTGTCCGCGTTCTAGACTGCTGTATAGACCGACAATACAACAATAATGTGTTATATAACACAGAGCCCACAAGATTGAATCTAGCTTTTGAAAATGTTACACTCCGTATTTAATCAGTACTCGAATTTAACGCTTACACGTACATATGGACCTCGTTTATTCGACAATCCTCTATCCGAATACTTGGTATCATCCGAAATAAATATCAGGATATGGATTAGGAAATTTAAACGAAAATTGATATGTATTTTTATGAACATCCCGTTGAACAAGAGGTCTTCTTGTGAAGCATGAAACATTGCAATAACCAGAAGGAGCATTTTTTTTCAACATGTGGGTACAGTGTCATATTACATATATTACGATAGGAATACACAATACCTAGGTTGAAATCAAACCAAAACCTTCTTGTCAGATGCCAACAAGAAGATATGGCCACTATCATAATGAGAAGACGCTGGGGTGGATTGGCCATGTCCTGAGAAAGGATAGAGGTGACATTACCAAAACAGCACTTCACTGGACCCCAGAAGGTGAAAGAAAAAGAGGAAGACCCAAAATAACATGAAGACGAACTGTAGAGGCAGAAGCTAGTCAACAACAACAGACATGGGGCACCCTACAGAAAATTGCCACGACCGACAGAAGTGGAAAATCTTCGTTGCTGCCCTACACGCCAAGGGGCGTCCAAGTAAGTAAAAATCAATTTTATCTGTTATTGACGGTCAAACCTATTTTCAGGAGAATGTTAAATTCATGAGAACTTTCATTCCGTAGTAATGATTAAGATAATTAAGTGGTTATGCTTCTATTTTATTTGTTTTTAAAAAGAATGGAAATGTTGTGTATTCCTATCTTAATATATGTAATATGACACTGTATGAGTTGGGTTACAATTGTCTCTCTGATAGTAGACAGACTCACTTGTTGTTTAGCTCTACATGTGAATAAACGTTATGATAATAAAACTATCTCGCTCTCTCTTGTTATATACTATAGTAGTTGATATTAAATATGTACAAAACATAACACTAGGTAGGTGTCTAATTTGAATTTCTGACATTAGAAACGTGTAAGACCACTGTGCACTGATGACGGCTTGGTAGCGACGTCGCATTGAGTGTACAAGCTTGTTGATATCGGATTGAGGGATATTATTCCACTCTTCAAGTAATGCATATAGGAGCTCAAACCATAACTGACTCTCTGCCCCCGAAAGGATCCCTTTGCAGTATGCAACAGTCAGCTCGTTCCTACGTCGATAGACTCTCAATCGGCCATCACCCCGAGACAATGCAACTTTTATTCGTCGGAGAAAAGAGTCGTTGGCCAGTTCTGCCTTTTCTATTTGATGTGTCCCTCGGCCCATTGAAGTCTGTCACGTCAAAACAAATCAAACATATATAGGGACGACGTCCGTACAAACCTCTTTCCGCTAAACGAATATGTACGGTTTTTACAATGTCAAGACTCAATACATACTACTGCATGTACAGGTTTATATACATGTCACAATTAAACCTTGACATTTTTATATCTACTTTTTAAAGTTGTTTTGGTTCAGTATAATTATATAGGAGTATATTTGTATACTACTCCATACTATATATATTGGAGTTCACCCTCTATAAAATACATAGTGTGATACGCACGAGTTGTATTTGCAACCCTGGTTACCTCATCTATAATTTACGCCGACTGAAAATCCTATATCTACCCCTGATGTATCACAGCCATCATGAAGCTAATAAATTATCACGAGACGGTTTAAAACAAGCACATACAGTTAACCATGATTTATTTAAGTCATGTCGTGTTGCTATCAGGTAAGATGGTTTATTCACTCAACTGTGCCAGGTACTACATTTTTGTAGTGACATGCGTCCTAGTTTAATAAAACAGCACTAAACATTCAAACACAAACTTCGATGTTGCCTCTACTACCCATTATACATTCATTGATAGTAATTATATACATTGTATTTACAGCATTCAAACACAAACTTTGAGGTTGCCTCTAATACCCATTATAAATTCATTGATAGTAATTATATACATTGTATTTACAGCATTCAAACACAAACTTTGAGGTTGCCTCTAATACTCATTATACATTCATTGATAGTAATTATATACATTGTATTTACAGCATTCAAACACAAACTTCGATGTTGCCTCTAATACTCATTATACATTCATTGATAGTAATTATTAATTATATACATTGTATTTACAGCATTCAAACACAAACTTTGAGGTTGCCTCTACTACTCATTATACATTCATTGATAGTAATTATATACATTGTATTTACAGCATTCAAACACAAACTTTGAGGTTGCCTCTACTACTCATTATACATTCATTGATAGTAAATATTAATTATATACATTGTTTTTACAGCATTCAAACACAAACTTTGAGGTTGCCTCTACTACTCTTTATACATTTATTGATAGTAATTATATACATTGTATTTACAGCATTCAAACACAAACTTTGAGGTTGCCTCTACTACTCATTATACATTCATTGATAGTAATTATATACATTGTATTTACAGCATTCAAACACAAACTTTGAGGTTGCCTCTAATACTCATTATAAATTCATTGATATTAATTATATACATTGTATTTACAGCATTCAAACACAAACTTTGAGGTTGCCTCTTATGCTCATTATACATTCATTGATAGTAATTATATACATTGTATTTACAGCATTCAAACACAAACTTTGAGGTTGCCTCTTATGCTCATTATACATTCATTGATAGTAATTATATACATTGTATTTACAGCATTCAAACACAAACTTTGAGGTTGCCTCTAATACTCATTATAAATTCATTGATAGTAATTATATACATTGTATTTACAGCATTCAAACACAAACTTTGAGGTTGCCTCTAATACTCATTATAAATTCATTGATAGTAATTATATACATTGTATTTACAGCATTCAAACACAAACTTCGATGTTGCCTCTAATACTCATTATAAATTCATTGATATTAATTATATACATTGTATTTACAGCATTCAAACACAAACTTTGAGGTTGCCTCTAATACTCATTATACATTCATTGATAGTAATTATATACATTGTATTTACAGCATTCAAACACAAACTTTGAGGTTGCCTCTAATACTCATTATAAATTCATTGATAGTTATTATATACATTGTATTTACAGCATTCAAACACAAACTTTGAGGTTGCCTCTACTACTCATTATACATTCATTGATAGTAATTATATACATTGTATTTACAGCATTCAAACACAAACTTTGAGGTTGCCTCTACTACTCATTATACATTCATTGATAGTTATTATATACATTGTATTTACAACATTCACTCAAGGAGATAAATGTACAATACAGCGCAATCTCTTCGGAGGAGTACCCTTGGGTGACGCATATCTATGGTCCCCGAAGAAGGAGCATACAGCCGCAACTTCGTCTGACCGTCCGTCCGTCCGTGCGTTCGTCTGTCACGCATTCGTGTCTGCGCTATTTATTAGCAACATCCGCCCGGAATTCAGTGAAACTCTTAATGGGCAGCTTCACTACCAAAAAGCGATATCCATGGTGTCGGCATGTTCCGCTTCGATGATCAATCATGTACACACTTCGGAGAGCATCCCTTGGTTGAACTGATCATTTCATGTTCTGTTGTTGCGAGGTTGTTGCTTTTAGCAGGTTAAATTGGTATTAAACTCATAGAACATGACAAACTATGTAAAGAGACTGTTGCTCAAGAGAGGACACCGCTTGAGTTGCATTCTACCTAGCTGAATCAAGGTGACATTTCTGTCATCGTCGGTTTGAGTATCAAGTAGTTTAAACATGAAACCAATAAGACCTCTTTTATACAATCCCGCCAGTCACTAAGTGTATCATTACCTTCTCAAAATAATTTTTGTGAACTGCGGCTGTTACGTTTAACCACGGAAATCTTAGGTGTTATAATTTTGTAAGACACTTCTGATTCAGTCATGCTGAACAAGTAGGTAAACAAATCCTTTTTAGTCTCAGTTTGTACCAGTACATTGACTGTATATTTAAACACATAGAAGACGGTGGATTATTTGATATCAGGACTCTTACACAGTCGGAACGCCGCAAGAGGTGAACAAAATGGGGGAAAAGTGAGTATTTATGTTATATATTTCTGAATTGCCGTTTATTTACTTAAATATCGTCGTCTTGTATCATATTTCAGTTGATGTTTGATTACTATTTTCTAACAACGAAAGGGAAGGGCCCTATATAATGTTGTTAAAACTTTTGGCCCAACCCTTTTGTATGTATGTACAAGTTACTTGTACGTTTGTGCACATATAATAGTTATATGTATAAATACAATAAAATATTATTAAACTAGAAACGAAAACCGGTTTTTTCATATTTTCGTTGCGTACACTCGGTCGCAATTCAGCCGTGTTATTTGCAAAAAAATGTTAAATTGAATTAACGACGAGTGTGAATATACGCCTTCAATTTATGTACAGTAAAACCTCAATAATACGACCTCCCTTGGTCTTCTTATTGAGGTGGTCTTAATATTGAGGTTGAATAAAGAGCAAAATAATCAAAATGGACTTGAAAATTGTGTTCTTAATTTTGATGTGGTTTTATTATTGAGGTGGTCTTCTTATTGAGGTGGTCTTAATATTGAGGTTGAATAAAGAGCAAAATAATCAAAATGGACTTGAAAATTGTGTTCTTAATTTTGATGTGGTTTTATTATTGAGGTGGTCTTAAAGTGAGGTTTTACTGTAATTGTACATGTATATTATCATAATATAAGTATACACACTTAACGAAGTCTAAGTTAGTCATGTAACTAATAAGCGCTGTCTTAAGAATATAGTGTTATATTTATTTTCTCCTGAAATTTAAAGCGTTTATTCGATGTGATTTGTGAGTTTATAAAGTGTAGAAATGTCGATTAACATAAACATATTACATTTACCTGACTTGTTTGGATTCATGAATCACTGCGTTTCATTCAAATAGGACGGGAAGACTACTCCACTGGTGTAGCGTGAAATAATATTTAATATTTACTTAAAGCATATGACTTGAACATTTTCTTTGAACACATTTTAAGAACAGTGACAAGCATTAAGGTCACCCCTTAAAATTTGTTTGTTTGGCGTAACCCTACCCAGAAATAATTAGTTGGGTAGGTAGCTAGCTAACTATTTCAGTTTATTTATTTTATGGTCAATACTGTTAAGCAAATATTTCCCATTCGGACCCATCAAAACATTTTTGATTAGGGGCCATTTTCGTTGGTAGGCCCACAGTGGGGTGGCTAAATTAGTCGCTAACGATAATGATCAAGAGACGTTAAATTCGAGTATATTCGATTATAGCGTGGAACCAATATTGAATTTTTGATTATTGGATATTTTGTCAAGTGTCATATTCGCGTGGAAGGGAGATGATCCAATTAAGAGGAAATGGTTTAAACAAAGCAGCTAATCAAGGGAGATCATTCTTGATACTCATCCAAGTCAGCTGAACATGAAGGGCTATGCCAAACATGTACTTTTTAACTATGGTCGCATGTGAAGACATTTTCAACTTCAAGTTGTGGTATTTACAAATAGGTTCATATAGCTATACGTCCTCTTAAAAACATATCCTGGAGTAGTGTGCTATTTTCTTTTACGATGCAAAGGTTTTTACTAAACTTTATAGAGTCATTAAGACCAATTCAAATAATGATATCATTGTGTTTAATTGAAGGATTTCATTATATTGTGCAGTTTTCCTTCTTCTTTCTGTTTCCATATACTTTATTATTAAAGAAAAAAAAGTCATCGATATTTAAAATTCAGCACTTGAAATTATAAAATGATCTGATATAAGTATTCATAACCAGCTTATTTTAATTAAACTGTAAAAAAATAATGGGTTACCAAGTGCAGTTTGGGTAAAATGTTCAACTTTCACTTTCCATATATATTACATTTGAAACACAATAGATCAATATTTATCTAAAAATAAAGCATGGTGACCTATTAATCTTATTTCATATTTTCATTCAGACAGTGAGTCTCATATAATATAACAAGTTGTAAGGAAATCGCTCCGCTAGAAAAAATATAGTGAAATTGTATAGATTTTTCTATATATTTATATGAAATATTCACGTTTCAATCTTCATTATCATAAAATAGACCTATCATTTTTATTTCATAGTTTGGAAAGATACATTACACTGATCAAATATACAAAGATTAAAGAAAATCTCTGCGTTAGAAAAAAATGGCCTTATTGTAGGATACGCCTTTAAATATTTGCTACATTCGTCTCAACAGCTCTAACATGTATACCTATTTAAATCGACGAGTTTGCCCTTTAACACTGGTCAATCTGTCGAAGTTGTGTATACCCCTCAGCTTTTTAGTATCAGACAAAACCAATCGAGTAATAAAACAAGTTTCTTTGTGGATGAAATCGTTAAACAAGTTTTGTTATCCATTTAATAGCTAAGGAAAATATACCATTTAATCATAGAAGGTCTTGGTAGTTCGATATTTAACATTGGTTTAATACTTCCTAGATGCTGAATCAAAAAGACCAACCGCTAGTGTAAAGGATAGAACGTACCAGATAATATGTTAAATGGGTTTATTAATTATACTGAGCCGACGTGATAGTACGTCGAGCGAGCAAAGATGGATTATAAGATAATTTATGTCGAGGACACAGGGTTATATTTCGGACAAACGCGCGTATACGTCGAGTGTATTTGATATTATGCCGAGCACCCAAGCTAATAAGTCAAATGCACTAGATGATACGTCGAGCTCACGAGATAATTTTGTCAAGACTACGGGAAACCATATTACGTCGTGACAGATATAAAGCTGAAGTAATGAATCAGTCGAGTACAGCTAGACAGCTAATATTTATAAAATATAAAAATGTTTCCTAAAGATGTACATGTAGTTCGAGAACTAAGTCAGGGATATAACTGTACCTTTCAATGCAACTTAAAACATTTTATAAGTAATGCTTACATAAAACATCATTGCCCACTGGCCATAATTTGTTCAAAAACATCGTTATTTACTTTATAAGAAAATTAGTCACAAAGCTGAACTATTAGAGGTCAAAACCGAACTAGGCCACGCCCAGTGCTTATTTACATACATATATGTGCACATCAATTATATCTTTCCGCGACTTATTCAATGTATGAATGTATTTATGATGCATGATGCGTGTATATGAATAGTGTATCAGATGCGTCTCATGTATAGCGCAAGATTAACACTAGTGAATATACAGCGTTAATAGTAATTTTTTTAATCATATACACTGAACCAAAATTTCTAAACGTCGAGATATAAGAACAGAAACAAATGTACACATTTGCGCCTATTGAACAGACGGGCAACCAGAAATATAAATAAAAAGGGGTAAATAATACAAAAATTATATATTTTAATAATTATTTTCCAAATTCTTTTTGAATTGATTAATCAATTTATAAAGTTAGTCACATCTGTCGTATCGGAGTACCAGAATCAATCATACCGACGGCACTGGCACTTTCTTCAGTGGTCTTTGCCGGCATCTTTTCTGTTTTTCGTGTTGGACATACAATGTGGATGGATTGAAATGAATTTCACCGCCTACTACATAGTACACGTGATCCTTATGCCAAAAGTTGAAAAACGTACTTATGTATAATACTAGAATGCCGAATTTGAAGTCGGCTTATAAAACCGTTTTCTTAAATTTGTATTTTATTTTATCACATAACTTGCACTCCATGAGTGGCATAAAGCAGTGACATAAATATCATGTAAGTAGTTACATAAATAGCCGAATCACAGCACGTGTGTAAAAAGTAGTCCCTATCAATAACCTTTTGATTTTATACAAACTTAGCAACAAGGCACTTATAACACTTACAATATCAAATAAGCACGAATATAAGATTCTATTTATCACATACCACCATAGATAGATTGTTTTCAATCTTTAAATAGACAGATCGGTGACCGAAGTGTCACTGTGTATATGAGGACGAAGAAAGATCTGTCTATTTAAAGATTGAAAACAATCTATGTATGGTGTTATGTGATAAATAGAATCTTACATTCGTGCTTACTTGATATTGTTTTTATGAAACTCGTCGACTGAAACGAATATGACGCTCGGCAGAGCCTCGCGTCATATTATTTCAGTCGATCGTTTCATAAAAACAATAACAAATAAGCACTCATGTAAGATCCTCCATTGCCAGAAATCCCAAGCAAATCGATGGCTTATTGATGAAATTGTCTCCCTTGAAAATACGCTATCGGCGGTATCGATTTGTCAGTTCGCTCAATTTGTGGCTATTGAAATATAGAGTAAACAGTTTTTTAAATTATCATAATGTTTTTGTTATTTAATTCACATAATTTATTCACATATGAGCACAAACTTCAATGTTTCCTTTTTAAAATGATATAAATTATTTTATGATTGATTATTATCTTCATGCTTCCCTGTTTGATTTAAAATTGTTATTATTGATCCTTATTGATCCTTATATCTTTAACTGAAAAACACACGAAAAACTGTAATTTCATAAAATATCCCATTTTTAGATACATATTTAAAGTATTTATATTTAAAGTACAATATTTATTCACATATGTGCATAAACTACAAAATATAAATATGTTAATGGTGTTTTTAAAATGCGAATTAAATGTGATCTTCATGCTTACCTGTTTGATTTAAATTAGCAATGTATTTGACGTATGGACGTTTAGAACATTTGCTCAGTGTACATCTGCATTTATAAAAAGGCTATATTCATAAACGATGCATGTTTTAGAATCAGTAACATGCACGCTATACTTAAACTTAATGTCTTAATTGGATTAGACAAATTTGACTCGTTTACGTGATCAATGCAGCATTTTAATGTAAGAATACATCTATCTAATATATTTGATACACAGCCTTTCAATGCCTTTTATCTGACTTATCGCAGTAGGTTGTCCCCCTTGAAAATTAACCGAAAATCGATAACGAGTTTCCAGCTCTACCTGTTTAGATGAATAGATTATAATGGGAAACTATTGTCAAACGTTAATGTAAACGCTTGATCGTATTACTAAAATGTTTTGAATGATTGGAATTTATACACCCTACTTTCGGGGAAATGAAAATCGATACCGCTATATAAAATAAATACACAGTAAACAAAAACCTATATTAACAGATGCGCCCGTATAATATACATACGATTGTCTTGTTTTGTGAATATACGGTCATCCGCGACGGTGCGTGTATACGTGCAGTGGGGATCAAGCGACGGTGCGTGTATACGTGCAGTGGGGATCAAGCGACGGCGCGTGTATACGTGCAGTGAGGATCAAGCGATCGAAACTAGACGATTGTCAACATGACATGAATGTTTCGAATTTTATATATGACAAGTGCCATTTTCGCGTGGAAGGGAGATTATACAATTTAGAGGAAATGGCTTTAACAAAGCCGCTAGTCAAGGGAGATCATTCTTGATATTTATCCAAGAAAGTCCGGACCTGGTAGTATACTGGTCTCCTATGCATAACGATGTGAACAGTTTTCTGAACACCGTGTAATAGATTGTGTATTTGGTGTTACACCGTTTACTGGAATATAGTCGGTCCTCGTTAATTCGATAACAATCTATCCGAATACTTGGTATCATCCGAAATAAATATCAGGTCCCGATGTATCTTCTCAGTAAGCACGTCGAATTGGAATGGACTTTTCTAAACCATGCATTATTCGCAATAAAATTTCGGACGCGATTAATTCGAATGAACGAGGTCCGACTGTATTTAGTTTTTTACGGCAGGCAGATGCCCCGGTTTGACAACCAATACTGGCCTGTTCTAACGCTAGCTACTGACAGCTTCCCGGCATGTATAATAAATGGGGAACCAACAATTTGTAAACATTATATTCAGTGAAAATGTCAGAAAAAAACATACAATCGAACCCCGTTTATTCGACAACCTCCTATCCGAATACCTGGTATCATCCGAAATAATATGATATACAGATCTTTTTCCTCTATACTTATTTATAAAATAGTGTGGATCATACGAATGAAGTATTCGAATACCTGGTTTAATTCGAGACGTTAAACAGGCCCCCCAGATCATAATAGCGCGAATCATATTTTCACCCAAGAGGCACCAAACGGGATTTTCGTTCACCCAAGGGGGTTTTCGTAAGATGTACCTCCGTTAGCAGTACGAATTTTGTCGGAAGTAGTTACCGTGCATGTATGATTCGCGATATTATTAAATATAAAATGACCCTGATAAGACAGGTCCATGATTATAGTATATATTGTCTAGATCCGGGATGAATTTTTGTAAGGATTTATTTTTCAACATGTTGCAAAAAACATTATTTCATTTAACATACCGACAGACATCATTCTATCTACGCCGTTTATCTTTTTTTCAAAGATAGTTTTCGTTAATAATATCCGTATAGTCAACACATCCTTGTGTACCTAAACTACTTCTGAAATGATGTGTCAGACATAACACGTCGGCGACATCCTGTTGAACAGCAATATATACACCCAATGCTAATCAAAACAAAATGTACAACAAACATTAACACTACAACGCATATTATACTGAATTGTGGTAATTTACACTAGCGGTTCTAAGCGGATGAGGGCGTTCCCGGCGCACCCCTAAAATTCCCCAACTTTAGATGTACGTCCGAGAAATGCAGAGCCTGATCTTTAAGTGTAAGATTTTCAAATAAGCGATTATGATTATGATAGCATATATGATATATCACATTATTTTCCATAATGATAATGTTTATCAACGAAGAATAAAACACAGTCATTGCCGTTTTATAAAATTTCAGCAAAACCGAACAATGATCAAAACAGTACGCCCCCTAGCCCAAATCCTGGCGCCGCACCTGGTGAACATAAACTAGCCTAACATCCAAAATCAAATATTAAAGCTATTGCGTCATTTTAAATACTTTACAACCTTTCAATATAAAGTGTGGATGTTTAAGCAGACGACATTTTTTATGAAATGCAGATCATGGCAAAACGAAAAAAGAGGATAGAACCGTTTTACTAATGTCATGGTTACATTATAAAAGTGCAAGGTTATAATATACGGTACGGGTATGTTTAAAGCGAACGTATGAATATATTACTGGGACAAGTACATTAAAAAATAGGAGTAATAAAATGTTCGTGTTTGTCCGTAAAATGTCTGTAAAATGTCCGTAAAATGTTCGTAAAATGTTCGTAAAATGTCCCTAAATTGTCCGTAAAATGTTCGTAAAATGTCCGTATAATAGGAGTAATAACATGTTCGTGTTTGTCCGTGTTTGTCCGTGTTTGTCCGTAAATTGTCCGTAAAATGTCCGTAAAATGTTCGTGTTTGCACGTTTGTCCGTACAGATTTGTTTAATGTAAAATGCAATTATATTCAAAAGTAGATTGAAACGTTTGCATTGAAATAAAATTTATTTAATTTTAATATAAGTCTACTTCAGTTAACCTTATCTCACTTTACAAGTTAAATCATGATTTATATGTTTATAACAAATTGTTAAAATGAACTAAATAGAACATTCTTCTATATTTAAAATGAAACACAGATCCCCGGAAAAACATCAACCTAACAAACATTAGGAGTTTAAGTAGGTACTATCAAAACCAACCACGGAGACTTTAAGGTGATACAAATCACATCATTTAGCAGATACGTCTATATGAAAATAATAAAATATTTACTGAACTTTCTGGGTTTTTTTCAAATACCCGACGATTTTCGGCTTAACAATCTATTTTCTTTGGTAATGTTTGAATACCTTTCCTGACCGACATTTGGACATGGTTTTAAAAATATTTACTAGACATTGACGCGGTTTTAAAAATATTTACTAGACATTGACGCGGTTTAAAAAACATTTACTAGACGTTGACGCGGTTTTAAAAACATTTACTAGACGTTGACGCGGTTTTAAAAATATTTACTAGACATTGACGTGGTTTTCAAAATATTTACTAGACGTTGACGCGGTTTTAAAAACAATTACTAGACGTTGACGCGGTTTAAAAAAACATTTACTAGACGTTGACGCGGTTTAAAAACATTTACTAGACGTTGACGCGGTTATAAAATATTTACTAGACGTTGACGCGGTTTTAAAAATATTTACTAGACGTTGACGCAGCTTTTTGCATATTTAGAGCTACCGGGAATACTTTTGATAATTTCACTTTAACATGTATGTCTATTGGACATTATTTTCCAAAACACGTATTCAATAGCTGTCCTCCTCACAATTTGATTACAGCAGTTCTCATGTGAATAACAACTGTACACGGTCAAAGAAAATATAGTTCATGGTAATCAGGACTACAAAATGTGTGCACCATTATCATCAATTAAAAGGGAATATAATTGCCTTGTCAGATTATATTTCTTCGTTGAAATCTTGATGTTAAAGCATAACAACAATTTTGAGATTAATTTATTAATTTAAAATGGATTGAATAGCAACGTACCCACGCCATTGAAGCCAGCCATTGAAATAAAACTTAACAAACAGTATATTCAGGATTTTAATAAATATTCAGTACTCGTATTATGAACCAAATAGAAAGAAAGATAATGAAAGATGTTTAAATAGTACAATTGGATCCCATGGTACGTTTAGTTTGGTTTACTTCAGTACATCCATGAAAAACAGTTACTGTTAATTTAAAGATATATTAAGCTCATTCTTTGTTCAATTTTTTACCATGAACAATATTTTTCAAGTTCATTTTCACCCTGTTGCTCTTTATTTAGCCTCAATATTAAAACCACCTCAATAAGAAGACCAGTTTTTAGGGTCACACAGGTGGTCTTATTATCGAGAATCAGGTACACATTGAGTTAAAGTGTATCTGACCTTTCCCGCTTTACATGTCTACATTTGCTTGGTAACTCATGTTTGTCGGCCAGGCCATTCCTTGCGCCTCTGTTCTCTTACGTATGTACCCTTTACCATTGAGCCTTCTCATAGTGCCTTATGTTTTATGTATCGTTGTTTTTTCGGGGTCTGTGTGGAGAGGCATTGTCTTAGGTATGTGGCGTTCCCTGTAGCAACTTATTCTCTCTCTTTCAGAATGTCAAAATCTCGTATGTGGGCGATTGTCACGATTATACTAGTGGCAGCGATTATTGCTCTCGGCGTAGGTTTAGGTATAGCCTTGCAGAACAAAATGGACGAGGACAAGATGTCTGAACACGATGGTATGGATGGTATGGATGATGAGTGTATATGTGTACCACCAGAAGAGCATTCCTCTTCACGTTTGACGGAACAGTCGACACTTTACGTGAAGCCTACTGACATTAAGGAGGGGTTTTATCGTTATGGGTCGGTCGCGGCCGATGCACCGATTTGTTCGACATACGGAATGTAAGTATTTCATACGTCGCCTTGTAAGTAAAAAGTAGGGATGTCAACGAACATTCGGATATTCGAATATTCGTTTGTACGTCCGAATATTCGAATACTGATTTGGAATTCGGATATTCGATAAAATTTACATATTCAATATTAAAGCTGAATGCAAGTGTATTTAATTGCAATGAGGGGGCATTATCGCATTGAATGACATTTTCACGCGTGAAAATAACATCAACAGGTGTTAATTTACATGTCATGTTGTATATTTGAGGGCAAGAGAGATATAACACTCTGGTGATTACACTTAGGCCCTGAAAGTATAAGTAATCGCGGGGATTTTTATAACTTGTATGATCAGTTTAAACCTCAAAATTGATATGCATAAAGTTAAACTTCGAAATTTTAATGTATTACTCCTATATAAGAAGGTCGAATATTCGAATATTCTTTCGAAAGGTTGACCGAATATTCGAATACCAAAATTACCATTCGTTGACATCCCTAGTAAAAAGGAATACGAACTGCGTATGTTGAGTATACACAGTGTACTTTTCAATGCCATTTGTTCCCAGTTCGCAGTCTATGCAACTACCTTCTCCTATTTCAAGTCATACATTTATATTTACGTAAGATTAGAACGATATCAAATACATTACCATTTCTCGTACTAGGAAGCGAGGACACGAATATGTTAATATTGTCATTTTATCAACTAATCGTGTTTAACTTAGTTGTTCAAATTTAATACGTGTATGCATACCACAGGAGATTGTCAAGAGTTCTCTCTCTCTCTTTATCCCCCTAGAGTTCTCTCCCTTATTCCCTTCCATAGTATTTGTATACAGTAAAACCTCACTTTAAGAACACCTCCATAATAAGACCACCTCATGATTAAAACACAAGTCCATTTCCCCTATTTTGCTCTTTCTTCAACCTCAATATAATGACCACCTCAATAAGAAGACCAGTTTTTAAACGTCCCTAAGGCGGTCGTGTTATTGAGGTTTTACTATATATAGTACTTTATACATATACTATAGAAAGGATAAATGGAGAGAACTGGTGACGATCTCCAGAGATACATACTACCGTAGCTTTCCATACTACCATAGCTCTATTGATATACTTTGTTTCATTTGTCAAACAATTTCACACTAAGTCTTCAAACATATATCATTAAAGATATATTGTCGTTCTAGTGGTCAGTCAAAATCCTTACAACCGACAGGGATATTTTCATTGAACACATAATGAAAGAGGTAATAAGTTGTTACAGGGAACGGCACATACACAAGAGAATGCCTCCCCACACAGATCGCCGGGGGGAACAACAGCCTGCAAAACATTAGGCACCGAGGAGGTGCAAGGGTTAACATGCATGGGAACAGGGGTGCATGATATGGTCTTACCGACCATAAACATACCTAAGTACAATTTAGGGGGATAAGGAGGGTGGAGAGTTTAAACAAATCAAGAAAGTCGGTAATAAAATACACTCAGTTTTATTGAATAGTTCATAGTAAGTGCAAACTGCCTTACTATATTAACATAGTAGTCATAACTATTTGACAGAAACAGTTTCAGTACAATTTTGTAAAAATAGACATCGGAAGAAACGTGGGAGAAAGTAGTCCCAAAATTGGCTGCCGAAGTGAATGTATGTAGTCTATGTGAAATACTATGACACACATATTTTAAATATTAGGAATACGAGGCACACAAAACGTTTTGACGATGATGAATTGTGATTCCCTGTTCAGATGTTTTACACTTAGCAGTGTTGGAAAACCGCATCACGCAACGAGATTCTAAGTATATTCATACACGTAACTCCGAGATCTCTTTCGAAACTGTCCGTAAATTGCCGAGATGTTGCGATTGCTTTCAGTACTTTGATAACATAACATTACAGGGATATGATATTACGAGGTGGGTCTACAGTGGATGCTGCTATTGCTGCCATTGTGTGTAACGGTGTCTACCATCCACAGGGCAGTGGGATTGGTGGTGGTTTCTTTATGACTTACTATAAAAGGTAAGAGTAATTAAACAACAAACTTTACGTTACAACTCCTTTGTCAATCATTGCAAACTTGATGCCCACTCGTTTAGCTCAGTTGCTTACAGAAAAACTGGCTAGTATTGGTTGGTGACCCTGAACCACTTTTTAGGTCAATTGGAAGCCGTGCAAAATGAAATTACTTTTGAAAACACTTATATAAAGAAGTTAAGTGTACTTCTAATAACATTTCTATTTCTTTAATTATTCTTTACTTTAAACAAAACGACACAGAAGAGTAATGCAACAGACAAAGACGATTAAATTTTGGTAATTTTAGTCACACATACAGTTTTAATTATGTAGCAGCGTATAAGCGGAAGAGTTATGTATTAAGTGGTGGGGTAATGGCAATGAGAGGAGCGACAGAGTCAATGCTTTTACATTTGTGTGATCGATCTTTTGTTTTACGCTTCAAAGGTCGGAGGGGAAAAGCTATGCTATCATGGCTAGAGAGATGGCACCAGGAGCAGCCACAGAGGCAATGTATAAAAATGAATCAGTCAGTTCTAGAATGGGTAAGATTGATTTTATATCGGAAGATTTACTAACAAATATCGCATCCATGGTAAAATGTATCGAACACAATTCGAATTCTAAAGCATGTATACAATACAAGACCAAGAAATAACCAAGGATCAGAACTTGATTGTATCAATGAAAACAGTAACGATGTGAATAAATCAGCAAGGTTAAACAGAATATAACGAGGTTATAAAGTAATGAGGTGTAAATATGCTGAAAATGCTACAGTACATCATAAACTGTAATAAAAATACTAAAATGAACTAGAATATGACACAGTTTGTATTCCTATAGAGAACTCGTCTGACACATTCGAAGTTGTAGATTCAAACAGCGGGTTTGGAATATGTTCTCCGTAACTTTAAGAGAAGATGACACATCCAAAGCCCTTTGTCTTCCAACTATGGTTCGGTTTGAGGTTGTATGTTTTTTTTGTGTTTTTTTTGCGGAAGAGCATGTTAGTTCTAGGTTGTACACCAGTCATAGGACCGCAGTCCATAACTGAAATGAATTGTTGAAATGTGACGTAAAAGGCCAGTAAAGAAGACAGTACTGAACAAGATATAACATTTTACATCATTCAAACAGGTGGTATGGCCATAGGAATTCCAGGTGAGATTAAAGGGCTCTATGAAGCTTGGAAACTCGGAGGACGACTTCCATGGGATGTGCTATTTAAACCATCCATTCAAATGTGTGAAGATGGATTTACTGTCGGTCAGTTATTAGGCTATGACATACAAAATAACAAGGACGATATTAACAACAATGATGAATTAAGGTAAGTTTTAATGTTGACATGAACACCAATTAAAACATATTGGTTTTAATGTTTCAACATTAAATGTGTGAGATAGACTCTGGCGTTATACATTTTAGTAGTGTCCAAACTTGTAAAAATTTACGTTGTGACACGTGTCAATAGTTGAAATATGTCGTCTTGTTGTAATTGTTGAAAGGCCAGCTCGTTTCAACATTGGAAATGTTACAGTATTGAATACATTTCCAATGAAGATTCATTACTCTCATTACTTCTAAGCTCGCCCAGCTAACTCAGTTGGTAGAGAGCTAGACTGTCACCCGGCTGATCCGGGTTCGATTCCTTGGTAAGACAGGTTGTGTTCTTCCGTGACATTGGCTACGACCATGTCCTCCAACTGAGGAAAAGGTGTATGTTGCTTGCGGAAGTGCAAGTTAGTACTGGCTGATAAATAATTACAAGAGAACTGTTTTATTTAACTGGCCGTCACGTATGACTGAAAAATTGTTTGAAAAAACACCGATGAAAACAAACAAACCATTACTTTCTAGATCAATGTTGACAAACCCTTCAACTCAAAAACTGGTTATACAAGGGGAAAAACTCAGACTTCCAAAACTTGCTGAAACACTCAAGAAAATCGCTGCTGATCCTCATGCGTTCTATAATGGTTCACTTGCATCGGATATAGTTCGGGATATTGATGAAGCAGGTGTGTATAATGTTAGCGAATTGCTGTCCTTGTATATCTAGGTTACACCCACCCTTTACGTTCGTGTCTTTTTACAGACAGTTATAAGGCTGTCAATCGATGTATGGTTATTATTTCTATTTGTGTTTTAGATGTATGTATGATCAATTTTCCTTTTCCTCTGCAATTCTTACACTTGATATATAGTGTTCATGTTATTTCTCCCCACTTTCGGCCTATTGTTGCCAGATGTATTCACTTGCCATGTGGTGTATTCCATCCATTAAAGCTTCCTCCGTTTGTCCTCTTTCATTCTCCTTAGTTATATCTTATGGTCGACCAGGCCATTCCTTGCGCCTCCTCAAATGCCTGACGTTTTATGATATGTTGTTTTCCCGGAGGTCTGTGTGGAGAGACATTGACTGATGTATGTGGCGTTCCCTGTAGCAACTTATTCTCTCATTTGTTCCTTTAGTTTTTGTTCCTTTAGTTATTGTCCTCGTGTATGTACATTGCCCATGCCTCTTTCTGATTTCGGAGTAGATATGCACTTGGTACGTGCCGTTTACTTTTCGTTGTCTTCTTTCATTTTTTTATACGGGATTCATTGCCCTTTTCTGCATAAATCTCCCAAAATGCTCAGACGTCTGAGTGACTACTGTCATACATTAAACTAATGAATTGGTAGAACCTGCTTTAGCTGTTCATGTGGCGCAATGCGATCGCCTACTTTAGACTTGACTAGTTATGTTTGTATTGCATGTGAAACGCTACTTTATAGTACAATTAAACAATTTTAATTTACAGTAGATAATAATGTTCAAAGTACAGCAAAACCTTAATGATGGGACCATTGTTGGGACCTTTGAAAACAGGTCTTAACAATGAGATAGGATGTAGAACAAAACAGTGAAAATGGACTTATTATTGAGGTGGTCTTTAAGTCATTTTTTATTGTTCATTATCATTCTGTTTCGATCATTCTTATGATACATGTATATCTACATATTTATTTATGTATATGCAGGTGGGATAATCACAGAGGATGATTTGGACAGATACACTGCTGCTGTAAAAGATCCCGTGAGCATTCAACTTTCATCCGGGGAGTACACAGCCTTCTCTCCACCACCGCCATCTAGTGGCGCCGTCTTGCTTCTTATTCTGAATATATTAGATGGTATTAAATAGTTTTACCAATTATATTACACGTATGTTCGTACACGACACATAAACATAATAACTTGCATTGAGCCCTTATCGTGCGCTGGTGCATTTCATTTATAAATTCAACAAATCTGTTACAGTTCATTAGAATAACAGGTAAGGACACGGTGTTACCAAATATGTTCAGGTTTTAATGTGCTTTAATTACCTTTATAACGTCTACAAATTCAACAAATCGCTTATAATTCATTGGAATAACTCTAGGCAAGGACGTAGTGTAACCAAATATATTCAGGTTATTAACATGATTTTCATTTGTAATCTCTACAAATTCAACAAATATTTTACAATTCATTAGAATAACTCTACGTAAGAGCATTGTGTAACCAAATATTTTCAGGTTATTAAGATGCTTTTCATTTAAAACGTCTAAAAATATTCTATACAATTCATTGAATTCCTCTAGGTAAGGCCAGGGTGTTACCAAATATCTTCAGGTTATTAAGGTGCTTTTCATTTATAACATCTACAAAGTCAACACATATGTTTCAATTTATTAGAATAACTTTATGTAAGGACATGGTGTAACCAAGTATTTCCAGGTTATTAAGGTGCTTTAAATTCATTTTTAATTAACATCTTCTAATTCAACAAATCGGTTATAATTCATTGGAATAACTTTAGGTAAAGACATGGTGTTACCAAATATTTTCAGGTTATTAAGATGCTTTTCATTTAAAACGTCTAAAACTATTCTATACAATTCATTGAATTCCTCTAGGTAAGGCCAGGGTGTTACCAAATATCTTCAGGTTATTAAGGTGCTTTTCATTTATAACATCTACAAAGTCAACACATATGTTTCAATTCATTAGAATAACTTTATGTAAGGACATGGTGTAACCAAGTTTTTCCAGGTTATTAAGGTGCCTTAAATTCATTTTTAATTAACATCTTCTAATTCAACAAATCGGTTATAATTCATTGGAATAACTTTAGGTAAAGACATGGTGTTACCAAATATTTTCAGGTTATTAAGATTCTTTTCATTTAAAACGTCTAAAAATATCTTACAATTCATTGGATTTCCTCCAGGTAAGGCCATGGTTTTACCAAATATTCTCAGGTTATTAAGATGCTTTTCATTTTATAACCTCTACAAATTCAACAAATTGTGTACAATTCATTGGAGTAACTCCAGGTAATGACATGGTGTTACAAAATATTTCCAGGCTATGGTATGACCGAAGAGGACTTGTCCACTCGAGAGAAAGGCGTGGAAACCTTTCACAGGATAGCAGAGGCTTTCAAGCACGGTTTCTCTGTTCGAACAAACCTGGGAGACGTGGACCAAGAGGATAAAGACTTTAAAGACAGAATAAATAAGGTCCATTATTTTGTCTTAAATCAATTAAGTCACTGTACTTTAACTAATCGAATTAATGTCCGAGGCACAGGCATTCGTCGCTTAAAGGCCCCCAACACGAACATTTTAAGTTAAAAAAAATTTATAAAACATTTTCCCCCCCACTATATGTATATTATAACTTAAAATGTTCGTGTTGGGGGCCTTTATGCGACGAATGCCTGTGGTCCGAGGAATGTACTAACTTGCACGTACACTTATTTCTGAAACTAATTTAAGTTCATACAATTAATGAAGCTATGGAATTCTTGCTTGTAAAATACAAATGTTTGTGAACCAATTTTTTGGTGTTGGATATACAGAGTCTACCGATATCGGTAGGTAAACACGAACCATTGATAAATGCGGCATTTCAAATATACGAGTTTATATCAAAGAGTATTTATTTTATTATAATCGTTATCTTGATAAAACACCATTACTGATATCATATTATCGGAACCTATAGACTGTAGGCAATACGTTCGAAACCATTTTGACACTTCCAGTCTTCCACGACAAAACCTGTATAAGTGACGAAGGTCATGACGTCACGTACTTCCCAATTGATATCTTACAGTATGTGCGCTTTCTCAAAAGTGTAGACCTTAGGTTGCTAAAATCTGATTCTAAGATAATAAAATAAATGATGAAATGATAAAATAAATATGAAATACAATGTAAATGTCCTCAACTTCTGAAAAACATAATAACATTTTAATTTGATTGCTAACTGAAATCAGGATTTAACAGTTGTCAAAGTGAGTTTGAACGGTAAGTATTACTATCTTGAACATCATGCTTACGATATACTTATCATTAAAAGTCCTTGATTTCCATAGTTTATTGCTAATATGACGTCATTATTTATCATTTCCTTGAATTTCATAGCTTGTTGCTAATATGACTTCATTATTATCATTTCCTTGAATTTCATAGCTTGTTGCTAATATGACTTCATTATTATCATTTCCTTGAATTTCATAGCTTGTTGCTAATATGACGTCATTATTTATCATTTCCTTTACTTCCATAGCTTGTTGCTAATATGACGTCATTATTTATCATTTCCTTTAATTCCATAGCTTGTTGCTAATATGACGTCATTATTTATCATTTCCTTTACTTTGATAGCTTGTAGCTAATATGACGTCATTAGACTGGGGCGAGATGAAAAGAGCCAAGATCTTACATGATACGCAGAACACAGCGTACTATGAACCAACATATAATTTTACCATACCTGACGCTGGCACTGCACATATATCTGTATATGGCCCAGACGGGGATGCTGTATCTATAACTAGCACCATCAATACATAGTAAGTTTCAACGTAAGGAGAGTACTTCTTTAAAATCAAAATGTGTAAAAAGTAGTGATTATTAAGGCCAGACATTACTGACTTTGGAGGCACCTACTTTCTGAGCACATTTACTTCCTGATTACTATCCTTTAACACCAGTCACCAGGCAGGTAGGCACATGATAACCATTATTTAATTATTTTACTAGCTGGCGACTCATCAACTGGCCCTATTAGAACAGACACCTACCGGGATTCAAACCTTGGACCTATCGCTCCCAAGATGGATTCTTCAACTCTTCAGCCTTGGGAGACTCTTTTTGTCTCTATGTACATAATATATTGCTGGTGCATTTCGCTCCGTTAGAATAGTACCCTGTTTGGGTAAATGACTGCCAATATAAAAAGAGGCATTCAGAAGTAATAAAGTGCGCTTTGGAGAACAAAAAATAGATTCATCCTTGGTACCCAGGCTATTCATAACATGATACCCTGGGCAAATCTTGTGCTAATGTTCAATTATTATAGATGGGGTAAAATTGATTGGCCCCGCTACGGATGAAATTGCGGTTCTGAGCGGTCTAATGAGATCGCAGCTTTCAAATTGCACACTTTTCAGTGGTTGCTGCCATTTTGTTGAATTTGCTGATAGCTCTTCACAAAGGAGATTACTTCTTCTTTCGTCGAAAAATGCTAATGAATATTCATGCATTATGAAGTTTCGCTAGCCAATTTGCCTAAGGTATCATAGGGCTATATGTTATGAATATCCTGGGTACCGAGGATGGTTAGATTATGCAACTGTCAAGAAAATAATTTCTGTGACTGACCACCTTAAATGTCAAATGGTCACATGCAGATAACACATATATTAGAGTAACTTCATTCACAGCAAAGTAAATGATGAAGTGGAGCAGCATAGACCTATCATCAGTATTTGAAATTTTCAGTTTTGGTTCCATGGTAGTTGGTAATCGAACAGGGATTGTTTTCAATAATGAGATGGACGATTTCTCTACACCTGGGACCGAGAATTTTTTCCAAGTGCCTGCATCTCCAGCCAATTTCATAAAGCCATACAAGCGGCCCCTGTCGTCGATGTCTCCCACAATTGTAGTGGACAAAGATGGCGATGTAAAACTGGTCACTGGATCTTCCGGTGGTACTAGAATTATCACATCAAACGCTTTGGTATGTTGTTCGTTTTTTCGGCGCAGTCGTACTAGTTATATACATGTTTTTTCTATCTGCATATCAGTGTTGTGTAAAGCAATCAAATCTTACAGTAACCACCAAGGCAATTTCTCTTCAACTGAACAACGTTTGTAACCTTGACATGGATTGGTTAACCTTTCGATAAAGGGTAGCTTACCGAAATCCACTGAATTAAGGTGAATTAACTGAAATCCATGTTGAATCTGAAGTGACCAACAATCGTAACATCTCAGCATTTTTTTATGTTGCACAACAAATCTTAACCTTCAAAAAGCGCCAACAATCTTTTTTCAAGATATTTATTGTTATTCTATGGATGGGACATTAAATAATATGAAAAAACCAGGGTAATACGGTGACTATTCCAGCTATTTGGGTTGAAGTCCCCTGTCGGTTCAAAACTATATGTTATGGATGGGATCTGAAACCGCAGTGGGGAGGTACACTTGGTTTGAAGTCGACCATCATAATCAGTCGATCGTAGAGGCTCCATCATTGGTATGTTCGGATGGCAAGCATATCACAGTTTTCTTGAATACACAATCGTTTAAAACAGCTAAAGCCTCTATATTCTACTAACAGGGGTAACAAACATACACGGTAGTCCCTATGGACAAAACAGTTACGTTTGATTTTCAAATTATAAAACGAGGATATTTCACAAGCAAAATTAAAATAATCGCTATAAATATAATAAAATTTAAATATTCAGTCTCCGAAATTTTATTTTTTGAAAAATACATGGTTTCAAATAGACCATTTTAATTCGACTTGCGTAAGAAGATACATCGGGACTTGATATTTATTTCGGATGATACCGAGTATTCGGAAAAAGGGTTGTCGAATAGGTCCTAGGTCCGACAGTTACTGTAATACAAACAAATAAGTTTGTGAATGTGACAAATTGTCCCAAATTTCAAATATGAAGCTTTGGTCTACTAAAAAAATGTGCAATTTAGTCTTAGGTAAAATAGCTTATGTATATCAATTTCTTTCAGAGTATTATCCACACATTATGGTTGAAACTCGGTCTGAAAGAAGCGATTGAGTATCCCAGAATCCACCATCAATTACTTCCAACTGAACTGCGTATTGAGGAAGCTATGCCACAGGTATTTTCGCAAGATTTATACAGTAAAACCTCAAAAATAAGACCACCCTTGGGACTTGTGAAAAATGGTCTTATTATGGAAGTGGTCTTAATATTGAGGTTGAATAAAGAGTGAAAAAGTGAAAAGGGACTTCAAAATTATGTTCTCAATTCCGAGGTGGTCTTAATATTGAGGTGGTCTTAAAGTGAGGTTTTACTGTATATGCTAAGCTTTAGTTCATCTTAGCTCCAGTCCAGTTTCTAAAAGTAACCTTATTCTCTCCTACATCAGTGTTTTACTATTTCTAACTTTTACAAAAATATTTATGGTACTTTGTCCCACTTCCATAACAGTCCAATCTATCTTCTGCGTTCCATAAAATCTAAAAAAATGGACCAAAAAGAATGGTAATTAGCACTCATTTGATATTATCATGTATTTTCCATTCTCAAAATTTAATATTCAATAAGAGTGTTTTTGTGACCGGAGTGCAAGTGTATTTTAAGTATTCATTATAATCTCAGACCCAGGTTATGTAATTCTGTATTAACAAGTTTATTCAATGAAGAACATAAGTTACCACAAGTAAAACCTTAATAATTCAACTACCCTAGAAACCTTTGAAACATGGTCAAGGTGGTCTTAATATTGAGGTTGAATAAATAACAAAACAGTCAAAATGGACTTGAAAACTGGTTTTAATATCGAGGTGGTCTTAATAGTGAGGTTGAATAAAGAGCAAAACAGTCCAAATGGACTTGAAAACTGGTTTTAATATCGAGGTGGTCTTAATATTGAGGTTGAATAAAGAGCAAAACAGTCAAAATGGACTTGAAAACTGGTTTTAATATCAAGGTAGTCTTAATATTGAGGTTGAATAAAGAGCAAAACGAAAATGAACTTGAAAACTGGTTTTAATATCAAGGTGGTCTTAATATTGAGGTTGAATAAAGAGCAATACGAAAATGAACTTGAAAACTGGTTTTAATATCAAGGTGGTCTTAATATTGAGGTTGAATAAAGAGCAATACGAAAATGAACTTGAAGTGTGTTCTTAATTTTGAGGTAGTCTTATAATCGATGTGTTCTTTAAATGAGATTTTACTGTAATTTATTTATTTTTAAAGGTCATCAAAGATGGCTTATTGGCAAGAGGACACAAGTTTGACGTAAGAGATAAACTAGGATCATCACTCCAATCTGTGATGACGAGGAACAAGAAGGAAGATTCTGTACAGAACGTTATGGATAAAGAATATACAGAGATTTATTCCTACTCTGATCCAGTTAAATATGGGTTACCTGATGGCGTATAAAGTACACCATACATTTAAAGTATTAAATTACAGTGCTGACAACGTATCCAAAAAATACAGGTGAAAAGAGCTTATCCACCATTTTGTGTTTTGAGTATCTTCACTACTGTACAATTGACAAAGTATATAGCAAATGAGGAACATTATTACAGGCATGAGAATGATTTGATGCTTGCAAGTGCCTTTTTTAAGACAACTTATGCCATCTTAGATGCTTAAAAGCCAGGAGCTTCAGCAGCCCCTTAGACCCCTTGCCGAATTTTCAGCTGATTTTGAAATTTTGCATTCTCATGCCTGATTATTAGGACAGGATTACAACACAGGAGATTGCTACAAGTTCTCTCCCTTTATCCCTTCTAGAATTGTCCCCTTTCTATAGTATATGTACGTATTATAAATGCCTAGTGAATTCAAATACTCAATTTTGATACTTATATAATTTCTCAAACTACCTAAACATTATTTCCAGAATATAATTATCCACACACGTTGAGTTTGAATTTCTCAATGTTTTGGAATGTTAAGCATTTTGTTTATATTTTGACATTTACATCTATAGGTATAGTGTGGTTTTATTAACAGCGAATGGATGAATATATTACCTGGACGATTACATTTCAAAATAGGTGTATCGAAATGTTCGTGTTTGTCCGTAAGATTGATGGAGAAAAAGTCGCGGTCGTGTTTTGATAGAGAAGTACACCAAACATCAGTTCTAGCTATACGCATGAGAGCATTTCCCTATCTAAACTGGCATGGATCGGTCCTGAAAGTTCATATATCTGTTTGCGGTCAATCTAACAGCACTATACAATAGATTACAAGTGAATTAGAGCATTCCCTGATTTTTAATGTTATTTCACATAAAACTTGCTATGCGCATAATTTATGCGCATAATTATTATACCTCAAACAAAGGTGCTAAGTCGTCCGCTGACATATGTAGTATTAAAATAATGTATATATCAAAAACAAATTTTACACACAGAAAGTTCAATAGGTCTGTAATGCTTCTACTAAATTTCAGCACACAAGGCAGTCATTTCATTGAAAGCAAGCCAATTACAAAGCACCATGCAGAAATTAAAAGTCATAGAGTAATTTTATGGGTCACTATCGAGTGTGACCATCTATTTGATGTATTCATATTTAATTGCAAATATCAAGTATGTCAGAGGAGAATTTAGCACTTTTGTTTAGAGTATACATATTAGATTGAAACATCTTTCTTAATATCACTATCAACTCATTACTCTTGTTTTAATATCTCATATACTTTTACTAATATCATAATATTTCACATGTATATACAGATATTTTAGTGTATTATCGTATAGTAGATTACCCACAACTATGCACATCATATCATTTTGAAACGAGACTAATCAAACACAAAAATATAAATTTATCAACCTAGAGATATATATATAGCTGTTGTAAATATGACAATTACGGCGGATCAAACTGTCAACTTCTCGTGACTCAGACACAAAATGGTGGAAGTTGCAAAAACTTTTATCGCAGGTTTGATCTCAGACAAAGGCTCGCTGCTTGTGAGAGTTCAAACGAATCTACATAGACATAGAAGGACGTTTCCAATCCATGGTTAATATGCGTCGGTGTTTCCCTAAATCTAGTGAATTTCACCCAAATAGCTTGTAGGCATATGATCCATTATTTAAATTTTAAGACAATTTGCTTAACTTGAAAGCCACAAAAGATGTATGTACGTGAAACGTATGTGTATCAAATTTTATGAAAGTCAGTAAAAAACTTTGATGTTTGTAACAGAAATATCCCTGTGAAATCCATTTTCATTAAGTTTCTCCAACAATTAACTGCGAACTGGAGTATTCATTTCATGCTGATTACTGATGGGTAAATATTCAGTATTATGTGTTCATAATAATAGTAACAGAAAACAATTATGTTTTGAAAACATACATTCAATAATGAGGAGACTATATTCCGAACATATACTGACACCAAAAAGAAACTGTGCACTGACTTAGAAATAAAGTTTGTAACCATTTAGATAGGTTTTAGGTTTTATTTCCAAAATAACCAGAAGGTCATAGACCCATGTGGTACATATAAACATTTACATTATTCATACATTTACACATACAATTAACATACATTTACACATACAATTAACATACATTTACCCATTCAATTAACATACATACTTGCACCTATACAAACATTTGTTGTTTGTAATACAAGCAAACATATCTAATATCTGTTATACAATAGATTTGACCTTGTTGTAAATGCATTTTCTATGTAAATACTCAGATTTTTTAGAATAAGTGTATTCTCAGAATTAACAAGTTCAATAAATTTATGCATACTAGGCCGTCTCCAAAAGTATGACGGTATCAATCGTTTTCTTAAATCACTATAAATGTTACATTGTATGACAAAGTGGTACTCATCTTCTAATAGGTTACAAACATTACATATACGTTCGTTTATAGGTGTTTTTACAGGTTGCTTCCATCTACCACTTTCAATACAAAGGCGATGAGATGATACACGTAAACGTGATAAACTAATACAAAATTTTCTAATATTCAAAGTATCTAGATATGGTTGAAATCTGAAATTTGCTATTTGTCTATAAAATAAAGCTCTGCTCGAAACGTTTAGTCTTCCGTTCCAATTTTGCAGGAACTGATCTTTAATCCTTTGTTTAACAAACTTTAAGAAAATACTTCTATCACCTACTGTTTGATACAACCACGCCTCATGAAAACCTAACGTACATAGTAATTGTTTTATTAATGAACACCAATTTGTTCTGTTAGGGTGATTTAAGGTATCTTGATACAACATACAGTATACTTTTCTTATCAATTTGTTGGAATCTGTTTGTAAAAGTTTAATCCAGAATTTAATAATGATATAAAATCTCATATTTTGCAACGACATCCGACCTAATTCACCATAAATAAAATCATTCTGTGTGCTTCTCTTAACACCAAGTAACTGTTTGCAGAATTGAAGATGCACTATATCAAGTGATTTACCAGCATGAAATCCCCATACTTCGCTACCATAATTAAGAATAGGTAAAATAAGTTTGTCAAAAAGATCTAACTTATGATTAACAGATATATTGGTGAACTTGTACAAATATTTATTCATTTTAAAAATAGCCTTTAGCGCTTGCCCAGATAACGTATGTTGGGCTTCCGTAAAGGATCCAGATGTCGTAAATACAATTCCAAGATACACACATTTATTGACTATTTCAATAACATTCTCTCCATAATGAAAGTTACTATTTGCTGGCAAACGCCCACCTTTCCTAAATATCATGACTTTGGTTTTGGCAGAATTAACTAACAACTTCCATTTATTACAATAATCATACAACATATCTAAACTTACTTGAAGTTCATTCTTATTGTTTACAAATATTACAATATCATCGGCATATAAAATCAGAAAAACTTTAAACATGTCAACATCAATGCCATCCAATCCACTTTCAACATACATATCCTCTATATCATTTAAAAACATGGAAAAAAGATAAACATTCACCCTGCCTTACGCCTAACTGACACTCAAAACTACTACTAAGGTGGTTCATATATTTAACTCTAGACTTTACACCCGTGTACATCGAGCGCACACTATTGAGTATATTACCTCTTATTCCTAGTTTGATTAATTTAAACCATAAGTTATCACGATTAACATAGTCAAAAGCTTTACTAAAATCAATAAAAGCACAATATAACTGTTTGCCATTGTTTACCATATGATTTATAATACCATGTAATACAAAAACATTATCTACAGTACCCATTTTTGCCCTAAACCCTGCCTGGGCTTCGATATATACACTATAATTTTCAGCCCATTCGTATAGTCGATTATTTAAAACTTTCGTAAACAATTTACCAATAGTACTTAGAAGGGTAATACCTCTATAATTATTTACGTCATTAATACTACCTTTCTTGTGTAATGGAACAACATGGCCTTCAGACCATTTCTCTGGAAAATAACCTACTTCGAAAATTTTATTAAATAAAATAAGTATAAACGGAGAAAGAACGTTTTTACCATGTATGAAAAATTCATTCAAATATAGGTCAGGACCACCACTTTTGTTTGATTTCAACTGATTAATAGACTTTAACAATTCGTCTTCTGTAAACGAAAAATTCAGTTCAGAGAACATTATATTTAACTCGTCGTTTTCATACCGTTCAATAAAGTGTAAAACATCCTCATCAGGAGCAAAAAAACGATCATCAGGATTATTTACAGATTTAAAATATTGTTCAAAAATATTGAGTGATATATTTGATTCTTTTACACCAGCACAACTCTTTAGCAATTTCCAGTATAACTTCGCATTTTTCTGTCGTGCTTCTACTAATTTGCACGTTTCTTTTCTATCGTACTCAAGTCTTGACTTACGTAAACACCATTTATACTGAGTTCGTTTATTTACCAAATTTGTTTTATTTATATCTGATTTATCATACCTGTATAAATTTAAAGCAGTATAAAATGACTGTCTTTTTTCTTCACATTCAGACGTGTACCATTTATTTGCTACAAACACTTTTCCGCCATCAGTAGAACTGCTAGGATCATTAATATTTCGCTTGAATAACGGAGAAACAATTCCATCAAAAATATTAGATAACTGATCAATACAACTATCAATATCATTCTTGCAAGAAGCTTTACATACATTTTCTCTGAAACAATTTAAACTATTCTTAGTATCATTTGTGGTAAGTTTAGCTTTATACACATTCTTGTTTTCTGTTTTCCAAACATATTTATAATTAACATGATCATATGGATGAACATTGTGTACAGTATCTAACATCGACTTGCTAAAGCACAAAGTAAAATCGATCATACAATGATCGGACAATATATTCGGCTCTTCAACGTTAAAGTACTCAACACATTTAAACATATTTTGTGTACTAATAACATAGTCCACAACACTCGAGCCTCTTTTACCAACGTATGTTTTACCAAAGACCTAAATACAAAGACCTTTGGTTTTACGAAGCGTTTGGAGGCGGGGGTTTCTTCGCCATTAGTCGTTTCACTAAATCTAGTACCACTGTAAACAGCACGCAAGGCGGATGTCGTTCTATTCATTTTTATTCCACACAAGTCCAAAATAATAACAATAAGTACAATAACAGTTGACGGTGCACATATGTTTTTATGCACAAAGTCGTCAATGGTTTCGTATAACTCAAAGTAAGTATTTCACAAAGTAAACTTTCACAAAGTATGTTTCACAAAGTAAATTATTCTAAGCTTCCTTTTTTATATTATATTTCTATCCTTTTTTTTATTTAAAGGAGCATGCCTTTATATAGACCTAAAACAAAGATTATAAGGAAGCCAGACATTAAGGGCTTTGATGATAAATAAACATATCAAAGTATCAATTAAAATTGTTCGCACCAAAGACCTAAATACCATATGGTATTTAGGTCTTTGTTCGCACCTAATCACAATGATCCAAACATGGCTTTGCACCTCCATATGGATGAAAGGAAGTTGAGACATGAGAATTATGCCAGATAAATTATGGTTTAAATAGTTTTAAATGAAAATAAATGTAGGTTTCTTAATATCAAAGGAATTGCGCTAAATGACAAAAATGTTAACACCATTATAATCAACTGGTTTATGAAGTTATAATAACTTAAACAAACATGTCAAAATATTGAGTCTGGTTTTGTGTAACAAAATCATATCAATGGCATTTCATTTTAAATCAATACTTTCTACTCAAGAATTATAATGCCCCATATTTTGTTCCAAAATTGTGTTACTTACATTTTACACATTTTGGTTCATTCTTATAATATTATTTTCAAACTTTGGATTAAGATTAAGATTATTAATATGTTATTTCAAGTACTTAATTTTTGGTGAGAATTTCCTCTATCAGGTCAAGCCACTCTATTAAGAAATCAATTTAGACATTTAGCTTTCTGACTGTTTAGCACCTTTTTGGCTACTGTGCAAGCAATAGTGCAAACCTGCTAATTGATAGCTTGGATAAAAATATGTTCTCAATTGAGATGACATCAGGTTGTTTGCTCAAAGTCTGCAAACTTCCTTTCAAGGTGTCAAACAGGATGGCTTGACCAAGGGCTTCTCGAACATTTCAAAAGGAATTTTAATTATGTCTTCATATTGATTATGACGCTTATGCGGCCAATTTCGCTATATAAACTGGAGCAAATCCAAAGACCAGCATATTATGCTACAATAAAATAAAGGAATCTTTGGATAAATCATTCTTGCTCCTTATTTACAGGTATGATGCGTTTTTATTACATTGTGTTCAATTTAAATATTTTGTTGTAAGACAATATTAAATTGTTGTTATTAACTTTTCACATCTTATCAATTTATTCAGTTTCAAATATTGTTTTCATATATTCAATTAAAATGTGAATATTTCATGTTTATAGAAAAAGTTGCTAGTTATTAATTGCTTGAACTTCGTTCATGCCAACTGTATTATAATTAATTTGGTAAATGAGAATTATGTAGTGTACTAAATTATGCTATGTTTAATTAGTGTACTAAATTATGATAAGTTTAGATCTATATGTACTATTCATGTTAAAATTATTGTTGTCAAGGACAACCTCTCTCATGCAAATTTAAGCGAGTTAATATATTTAAAACGTAATGTTCAAAATTATCAATGCATAAATCAGAGTATTGACTGGTCCATGTTTCTGTTAATAAAACTATATCGTGTGTGCTAAAAATTGATATAAGTTCTTGAGATGTCAGTTTATTCGTTCGTTTTGTTGCAAGACCTTGAATATTCAATAAAGCACAACGATAAGTAATGTTTTACGTTGAGTAACATGCACGCTATATCTAACTTTAATGTCTTAATTGGATTAGACGAATTGGACTCGTTTACGTGATCAATGAAGCATTTTTAAAGTACGAATATATCTATCCAATGCCTTTCAATGCCTTTTATCTGGCTTATCGCAGTAGGTTATACCCCTTGAAAATAAACCGAAAGTCGATAACGAGTTTCCAGCTCTACCGGTTTAGATGAATATATTATATTGGGAAACTGTTTTCAAACGTTAATGTAAACGCTTGATCTTATTACTAAAATGTTTTGAATGATTGGAATTTATACACCCTACTTTCGGGGAAATGAAAATCGATACTGTATAAAATACATACACTGTAAACAAAAAACCTATATTAACATACGATTGTCTTGTTTTGTGAATATACGGTTATCCGTAACGGATAGATACGTTTATTTCCTCCAAGTTGGAGAGCAGAACAGTATATACAGTTTTAACAAAACAAAACAACCATTATTTACTAATATCTACGGAATAAATATCAATGTATATATGATGCATGTACAGTAGTATATTCCTGAGACCAGTGATTAATTATTTTAAACATCAATCATGCATCGATTATAAAAAAGAATGGTTTAATAGGCACATATTGTCAAAGTACTAAATAATGTAAAGGCTAGACATATTTCGAAGAATAACCAATTGACTTGAATAAACAAAATGACTGTGAACACACTTTTGTGGAAGAGAGATTTAGAGGAAAACTTGAACAAAGTCGCTAATCAAGGGAGATCATTCTTGATATTTATCCAAGAAAATCCGGACCTGCTAGTGTACTGGTCTCCTATGCATACCGATGTGAATAATCAACAGTTTTCTGAACACCGTCTGTGATTGTGTATTGGGTGTTACACCGTTTTCTGGAATGCATTCGAACCTCGTTTACTCGACAACCTTCTATCCGAATACTTGGTATCATCCGAAAAAAATATCAGGTCCCGATGTATCTTCTTAAGCACGTCGAATTAAAAATGACTATTCTAAACCATGTATTATTCGAAACAAAATTTCGGACGCGACGAATTCGAATGAACGAGGTCCGACTGTACTTAGTTGCTTACGACAGGCAGATTACCTATTGCCCTGGTTTGACAACTAATACTGGCCTCTTCTTCCGCAAGCTACTAACTTTTTCCCGGCATGTATTAGCAACGTGAACCAACAGTTTGTAAACATTATTTTCAGAGAATATGTCAGAAAAAAACATTAGATCGGATTCCGTTTATCCGACAACCTTCTATCCGAATGCCTGGTATCTTTGGAAATCAATATGATACGATCAAAGAATACATGTGTAACGTTATTTGGCGGAATAGTGAAGTGTGGCACATATAGAACAACTTAATTAAAGCTATTATAATAGCTATTTCGGTTATCTTATCAAAAGACGTGCGCCGCTCCCGTGTATGTGAGTTTCTATATTGCTACACAATATACACAAGTTATGTTTTATTTTCAAAACAAATGCAATAAAACTGATCAAAAATGATTACATAGTACATGTGTGTAAAATTATTACATTGGAACGTCAAATGATTATGTTATAGACATAGTCTACGATTTAATGGGACAACCCTCGTATACCGATCTTTTTCTCTATACTTATATAATTATAAAATAATGTGTATCATACGAAATGCAATGTCGAATACCTGGTTTAATTCGAGACGATAAACAGGCCCCCAAGATCATAATAGCGCATTTTTTTCACACCTGCCATTCAAAGTTGACTGGTACCCTCATTTGGGATGCGAACCAACGACCAGTCTATGTTGGAAGTATTATACAGTATAATACCGACTGAGCTAAGCAGTTGGGCTAATACTGTTTTGAATGTTTTTCGGCGTAGCTGTATAACATAGATTTTCACTTACATTTTTGACCAACCAAATGTTGTTCTCGAAGCGGGCTTTTTAAATCCTAACGAATCATATTTTCACCCAAGAGGCACCAAACGGGATTTTCGTTCACCCAAGGGGCACCAAAGGGGGTTTTCGTAAGATGTACCTCCGTTAGCAGTACGAATGTAGACGGAAGTAGTTAATATGTGTTTCTTAGGCATGTATGATTCGCGATATTATCAAATATAAAACGACCCTGATAAGACAGGTCCATGATTATAGTATATATAGTCTAGATCCGGGATGAATTTTTGTAAGGATTTATTTTTCAACATGTTGCAAAAAACATTATTTCATTTAACATACCGACAGACATCATTCTGTCTACGCCGTTTATCTTGTTTTAAAGATAGTTTTCGTTAATAATATCCGTATACAGTCAAACCTGTCTGTAAAGACCACCCATGGGAACAGCAAAATGTGGTCTTTGTTTACAGGTGGTCTCTATTAACAGATTTAATATCATTGCAAATGGTCTGATGGGAGATACAATTGGTGGTATTTGCAGACAGGTTTTGCAATAGTGGTCTTTGTTCGCAGGTGGTCTTTAACACAGGTTTGACTGTAGTCAACATATACTTGTGTAACTAAACTACTTCTGAAATGATGCGTCAGACATAACACGTCGGCGACATCCTGTTGAACAGCAATATAAACTGTACTACATACATTAACACTTCAGTGCATATTATGCTGAATTATGGTAATTTACACTAGCGGTTCTAAGCGAATGAGGGCGTTCCCGGCGCGCGCCCCTAAAATTCCCCAACTTTAGATGTACGTCCGAGAAATGCAGAGCCTGATCTTTAATTGTAAGATTTTCATATAAGCGATTCTGATTATGATAGCATATATGATATATTATATTATTTTCCATAATGATAATGTTTATCAACGAAGAATAAAACACAGTCATTGCCGTTTTATAAAATTTCAGCAAAACCGAACAATGACCAAAACATACGCCCCCTATCCCAAATCCTGGCGCCGCACCTGGTAAACATAAACTAGCCTAAAATCCAAAATCATAAATTAAAGCTATTGTGTCATTTTAAATACTTTACAAACTTTTAATATAAAATTACCGTTAAACGTTCGTGTTTGTCCGTTTGTCCGTACGGATATGTTTAAAGCGAACGTATGAATATATTACCAGGACAAGTATATTAAAAATAGGAGTAATAAAATGTTCGTGTTTGTCCGTAAACTTGACGAAGAAAAAGGCACGGGTCTGATTTGATGGAAAAGTCAACCAAACAGCAGATATATAGCTTTAAGTTCGAGAACATTTCCTCACCTAAATTGGCATGGATCGGTCCTGAAAGTCCATACACCTGTTCGCGGTCAATCTAACAGCACTACAGTGGATTCAAACACACTATTTAGACGTATGTTGGTATACAATAATGTTTATATTTTGATTACGGAGTAAAATTAGGGACACTAACATCGTTCCATGCCTGCAGTAAAGCATAATACAAGACGTAAAATAGTTGTAAAAGAAAATTGTAATTGTAAGCGCGTCAGTTTATTGCATTTGGTTTTCAGTTGTGAATATCGTTATTTTGTACACAACATGTACATGTCTACTGGGCAATGCCTCCACACACAGATCCCCGGAAAACACCAACCTAACAAACATTAGGAGTTTTAGTAGGAACTATCAAAAACAACCATGGAGACTTCAAGGTGATACAAATCACATCATTTAGCAGATACATCTATATGAAAATAATAAAATATTTACTAAACTTTCTGACTTTTTCAAATACCCGACGATTTTCGGCTTAAAAATCTATTTTCTTTGGTAATGTTTGAATACCTTTCCTGACCGACATTTGGACATGGTTTTAAAAACATTTACTAGACGTTGACGCGGTTTTAAAAACATTTTCTAGACGTTGACGCGGGTTAAAAAACATTTACTAGACGTTGGCGCGGTTTTAAAAACATTTACTAGACGTTGACACGGTTTAAAAAATATTTACTAGACATTGACGCGGTTTTAAATATTTACTAGACGTTGACGCGGTTTTAAAAACATTTACTAGACGTTGACACGGTTTAAAAAATATTTACTAGACATTGACGCGGTTTTAAATATTTACTAGACGTTGACGCGGTTTTAAAAACATTTACTAGACGTTGACGCGGTTTTAAAAACATTTACTAGACGTTGACGCGGTTTTAAAAATATTTACTAGACGTTGACGCAGCTTTTTGCATATTTAAAGCTACCGTGAATACTTTCGATAATTTCACTTTAACATGTATGTCTATTGGACATTATTTTCCAAAACACGTATTCAATAGCTGTCATCCTCACAATTTGATTACAGCAGTTCTCAAGTTAATAACAACTGTACACGGTCAAAGAAAATATAGTTCATGGTAATCAGGACTACAAAATGTGTGCACCTTTATCATCAATTAAAAGGGAATATAATTGCCTTGTCAGATTATATTTCATCGTTGAAATCTTGATGTTAACAATGTTTTGAGATTACTTTATGGACAAATAATACAAGCAACGTACCCACGCCATTGAAGCCAGCCATTGAAATAAAACTTAACAAACAGTACATTTCAGGATTTTAATAAATATTCAGTACTCGTATTATGAACCAAATAGAAAGAACGATAATGAAACAAGTTTAAATAGTACAATTGGATCCCATGGTACGTTTGGTTTGGTTTACTTCAGTACATCCATGAAAAACAGTTACTGTTAATTTTAAAGATATTATTAACCTCATTCTTTGTTCAATTTTTTACCGAAACAAACATGAAAAATATATTTCCTATAGTAGAAAGATCAATACACATGCATTAACAAAGAATGAACTCGTAATGTATTGATCCGTATTTGGTGAATAAAGATGTTAGTACATCATAAAATTAAAAACAACTTCCATTTTTTAGGCTATTTTTTCAAGTTTTGTCTGTTAGTAATATGGTAAAAAAAGATATTTTCATTCGGTTATACATTGCAATGGTTCTTATTAGAGATGTTTTAGCCAATGTAACAATAATACTGGATGAAGCCAATTCAAACATGTTATGTTCAGATGAGCCAGATACATCTTTAAGGTCAAATTCTACATGTTGGTTAAAGCTGAGTGATTGTGTTGGTGTTTTGCGGCTTTTTCATGAGTATTTCAGTTACACAAGGCGATTAGTATGGAGACTTTAAGCTGATACAAATCACATCATGTATGAGATACAAATTTTCATCTATATGAAAATAATACAATATTTACTGAACTGTCTGACATTTTCAAACATCCGACGATTTTCGGCTTAAAAATCGATTTTCTTTGGTAATGTTAGAAATCCTATCCTCACGAAAGACCACCTGAATAATAACACCACCTCGAAATTAGGACAACAATTTTCAAGTTCATTTTCACCCTGTTGCTCTTTATTCAGCCTCAATATTAAGACCACCTCAATAAGAAAACCAGTTTTTAGGGTCACACAGGTGGTCTTATTATCGAGAATCAGGTAGACATTGTGTTAAAGTGTATCTGACCTTTCCCGCTTTGCATGTCTACCTTTACTTGGTACTATGGAATAGAGATTTTCATTTGCACATGTAGATAACTATATTTACCATATACTAGGTGTTTTCTTGCAATTGACCGAGCTTTTTTCTAGGCCATTCCTTGCGCCTCTGTTCTCTTACGTATGTACCCTTTACCATTGAGCCTCCTCAAGTGCCTTATGTTTTATGTATCGTTGTTGTTCCGGGGTCTGTGTGGAGAGGCATTGTCTTAGGTATGTGGCGTTCCCTGTAGCAACTTATTCTCTCTCTTTCAGAATGTCAAAATCTCGTATGTGGGCGATTGTCACGATTATACTAGTGGCAGCGATTATTGCTCTCGGCGTAGGTTTAGGTATAGCCTTGCAGAACAAAATGGACGAGGACAAGATGTCTGAACAAGATGGTATGGATGGTATGGAGGAGGAGTGTACATGTGTACCACCAGAAGAGCATTCCTCTTCACGTTTGACGGAACAGTCGACACTTTACGTGAAGCCTACTGACATTAAGGAGGGGTTTTATCGTTATGGGTCGGTCGCGGCCGATGCACCGATTTGTTCGACATACGGAATGTAAGTATTTCATACGTCGCCTTGTAAGTAAAAAGTAGGGATGTCAACGAACATTCGGATATTCGAATATTCGTTTGTACGTCCGAATATTCGAATACTGATCTGGCATTCGGATATTCGATCAAATTTACATATTCAATATTAAAGCTGAATGCAAGTGTATTGCATTTTTAATAAGGGGCATTATCGCATTGAATGACATTTTACGCGTGGAAATAACATCAACATATGTTAATTGACATGTTATGTTGTATATTTGAGGGCAAGAGAGATATAATACTCTGGTGATTACACTTAGGCCCTGAAAGTATAAGTAATCGCGGGGATTTTTATAACTTGGGTGATCAGTTTAAACCTCAAAATTGATAAGCATAAAGTTAAACTTCGAAATTTAAATGTATTACTCCTATATAAGAAGGTCGAATATTCGAATATTCTTTCGAAAGGTTGACCGAATATTCGAATACCAAAATTACCATTCGTTGACATCCCTAGTAAAAAGGAATTAGAACTGCGTGTGTTGAGTGTACTTTTCAATGCCATTTGTTCCCAGTTCGCAGTCTATGCAACTACCTTCTCCTATTGCAAGTCATACATTGATATTTACGTAAGATTAGAACGATATCAAATCCATGACATAACATTTCTCGTACCAGGAAGCGATGACACGAATATGTTAATATTGTCATTTTATCAACTAATCGTGTTTAACTTAGATAATCAAATTTAATACGTCTATGCATACCACAGGAGATTGTCTAGAGTTCTCTCTCTCTTTATCCCCCTAGAGTTCTCTCCCTTATTCCCTTCCATAGTGTGTGTACAGTCAAACATGTGTTAAAGACCACCTGCGAACAAAGACCACTATTGCAAAACCTGTCTGCAAAGACCACCAATTTTATCTCCCATCAGACCATTTTCAATGATATTTAATCTGTTAATAGAGACCGCCTGTAAACAAAGACCACATTTTGCTGTTCCCATGGGTGGTCTTTACAGACAGGTTTGACTGTATACAGTAAAACCTCACTTTAAGACCACCTCCTTAATAAGACCATCTCATGATTAAGACACAAGTTCATTACCCCTATTTTGCTTTTTCTTCAACCTCAATATTAAGACCACCTCAATAATAAGACCAGTATATATAGTACTTTATACATATACTATAGAAAGGATAAATTGAGAGAACTGGTGACGATCTCCAGTGATACATACTACCGTAGCTTTCCATACTACCATAGCTCTATTGATATACTTTGTTTCATTTGACAAACAATTTCACACTTAGTCTTCAAACATATATCATTAAAGATATAGTGTCGTTCTAGCGTTCAGTCAAAATACTAACAACCGACAGGGATATTTTCATTGAACACATAATGAAAGAGGGAATAAGCTGTTACAGGGAACGGCACATACACAAGACAATGCCTGCAAAACATTAGGCACCGAGGAGGTGCAAGGGTTACCATGCATGGGAACAGGGGTGCATGATATGGTCTTACCGACCATAAAACTACCTAAGTAAAATTTAGGGGGATAAGGAGGGTGGAGAGTTTAAACAAATCGAGAAAGTCGGTAATAAAATACACTCAGTTTTATTGAATAAATGTAGTTCATAGTAAGGCAGTTTGCACATACTATTTGACACAAACAGTTTCAGTACAATCGGATCACCTTGGCTATTTTTGTAAAAATAGACATCGGAAGAAACGTGGGAGAAAGTAGTCCCAAAATTGGCTGCCGAAGTGAATGTATGTAGTCTATGTGAAATACTATGACATACATATTTTAAATATTAGGAATACGAGGCACACAAAAACGTTTTGACGATGATGAATTGTGATTCCCTGTTCAGATGTTTTACACTTAGCAGGGTTGGAAAACCGCATCACGCAACGAGATTCTAGGTATATTCATACACGTAACTCCGAGATCTCTTTCGAAACAGTCCGTAAATTGCCGAGATGTTGCGATTGCTTTCAGTACTTTGATAACATAACATTACAGGGATATGATATTACGAGGTGGGTCTACAGTGGATGCTGCTATTGCTGCCATTATGTGTAACGGTGTCTACCATCCACAGGGCAGTGGGATTGGTGGTGGTTTCTTTATGACTTACTATAAAAGGTAAGAGTAATTCAACAACAAACTTTACGTTACAACTCCTTTGTCAATCATTGCAAACTTGCTGCCCACTCGTTTAGCTCAGTTGCTTACAGAAAAACTGGCTAGTATTGGTTAGTGACCCTGAACCACTTTGTAGGTCAATTGGAAGCCGTGCAAAAATTAAATTACTTTTGAAAACACTTACATAAAGAAGTTAAGTTTACTTCTAATAACATTTCTATTTCTATAATTATTCTTAACTTTAAACAAAACGACACAGAAGAGTAATGCAACAGACAAAGACTGTTAAATTTGGGTAATTTTAGTCACACACACAGTTTTAATTATGTAGCAGCGCATAAGTAGAAGAGCTATGTAATAAGTGGTGGGGTAATGGCAATGAGAGGGGCGACTTAAGTGGAGGGGTAATGGCAAGAGAGGGGCGACTTAAGTGGAGGGGTAATGGCAATGAGAGGAGCGACTTAAGTGGTGGGGTAATGGCAATGAGAGGGGCGACTTAAGCGGTGGGGTAATGGCAAGAGAGGAGCGACTTAAGTGGTGGGGTAATGGCAATGAGATGAGCGACTTAAGTGGAGGGGTAATGGCAATGAGAGGAGCGACTTAAGTGATGGGGTAATGGCAATGAGAGGAGCGACTTAAGTGGTGGGGTAATGGCAATGAGAGGGGCGACTTAAGTGGAGGGGTAATGGCAATGAGAGGAGCGACTTAAGTGGTGGGGTAATGGCAATGAGAGGAGCGACTTAAGTGGTGGGGTAATGGCAATGAGAGGAGCGACTTAAGTGGAGGGGTAATGGCAATGAGAGGAGCGACTTAAGTGGTGGGGTAATGGCAATGAGAGGAGCGACTTAAGTGGTGGGGTAATGGCAATGAGAGGAGCGACTTAAGTGGTGGGGTAATGGCAATGAGAGGAGCGACTTAAGTGGAGGGGTAATGGCAAGAGAGGAGCGACTTAAGTGGTGGGGTAATGGCAATGAGAGGGGCGACTTAAGTGGTGGGGTAATGGCAATGAGAGGAGCGACTTAAGTGGTGGGGTAATGGCAATGAGAGGAGCGACTTAAGTGGTGGGGTAATGGCAATGAGAGGAGCGACTTAAGTGGTGGGGTAATGGCAAGAGAGGAGCGACTTAAGTGGTGGGGTAATGGCAAGAGAGGAGCGACTTAAGTGGTGGGGTAATGGCAATGAGAGGAGCAACAGAGTCAATGCTTTTACATTTGTATGATCGATCTTTTGTTTTACGCTTCAAAGGTCGGAGAGGAAAAGCTATGCTATCATGGCTAGAGAGATGGCACCTGGAGCAGCCACAGAGGCAATGTATAAAAATGAATCAGTCAGTTCTAGAATGGGTAAGATTGATTTTATATCGGAAGATTTACTAACAAATAACGCATCCATGGTAAAATGTATCTAACACAGTTCGAATTCTAAAGCATGTGTATAAAACATGGACCAAGAAATAACCAAGAACCAGAAAATGATTGTATCAATGAAAACAGTAACAGTGTGAATACATCAGCAAGGTTAAAACAGAATATAACGAGGTTATTAAGTAATGAGGTGTAAATATGCTGAAAATGCTACAGTATATCATACTCTGAAATAAAAAGACTAAAATGGACTAGAATATGACACAGTTTGTATTCCTATATAGAACTCGTCTGACACATTCGAAGTTGTAGATTCAAACAGCGGGTTTGGAATATGTTCACCGTAACTTTAAGAGAAGATGACAAACCCAAAGCCCTTTGTCCTCCAACTATGGTTCGGTTTGAGGTTGTATGTTTTTTTTTGTTTTTTTTTTGCGGAAGAGCATGTTAGTACTAGGTTGTACACCAGTCATAGGACCGCAGTCCATAACTGAAATGAATTGTTGAAATGTGACGTAAAAGGCCAGTATAGAAGACAGTACTGAACAAGATATAACATTTTACATCATTCAAACAGGTGGTATGGCCATAGGAATTCCAGGTGAGATTAAAGGGCTCTATGAAGCTTGGAAACTAGGAGGACGACTTCCATGGGATGTGCTATTTAAACCATCCATTCAAATGTGTGAAGATGGATTTACTGTCGGTCAGTTATTAGGCTATGACATACAAAATAACAAGGACAATATTAACAACAATGATGAATTAAGGTAAGTTTTAATGTTGACATGAACACCAATTAAAACATATTGGTTTTAATGTTTCAACATTAAATGTGTAAGATAGACTCTGGCGTTATACATTTTAGTAGTGTCCTAACTTGTAAAAAATTACGTTGTGTCACGTGTCAATAGTTAAAATATGTCGTCTTGTTGTAATTGTTGAAAGGCCAGCTCGTTTCAACATTGGAAATGTTACAGTATTGAATACATTTCCAATGAAGATTCATTACTGTCATTACTTCTAAGCTCGCCCAGCTAACTCAGTTGGTAGATAGCTAGACTGTCACCCGGCTGATCCGGGTTCGATTCCTTGGCAAGACGGTTGTGTTCTTCCGTGACATTGGCTACGGTATGTTGCTTGTGGAAGTGCAAGTTAGTACTGGTTGATGAATAATTACAAGAGAGCTGTTTTATTTAACTGGCCGTCACGTATGACTGAAAAAATGTTTGCAAAAAACCCGATGAAAACAAACACAATTACTTTTCTAGATCAATGTTGACAAACCCTTCAACTCAAAAACTGGTTATACAAGGGGAAAAACTCAGACTTCCAAAACTTGCTGAAACACTCAAGAAAATCGCTGCTGATCCTCATGCATTCTATAATGGTTCACTTGCATCGGATATAGTTCGGGATATTTATGAAGCAGGTTTGTACAATGTTAGCGGATTGCTGTTCTGGTATATCTATGTTACACCCACCCTTTACGTTCGTGTCTTTTTACTGACAGTTATAAGGCTGTCAATCGCTGTATGGTTATTATTTCTATTTGTGTTTTAGATGTATGTATTATAACTTTTCCTTTTCCACTGCACTTGATATATAGTGTTCATGTTATTTCTCCCCACTTTCGGCATATTGTTGCCAGCTGTATTAACTTGTCATGTGGTGTATTCCATCCATTAAAGCTTCCTCCGTTTGTCTTCTTTCATTCTCCTTAGTTATATCTTATGGTCGACCAGGCCATTCCTTGCGCCTCCTCAAATGCCTGATATTTTATGATATGTTGTTTTCCCGGAGGTCTGTGTGGAGAGGCATTGGCTGATGTATGTGGCGTTTCCTGTAGCAACTTATTCTCTCATTTGTTCCTTTAGTTATTGTCCACCTGTATGTACATTGCCCATTTCTCTTTCTGATTTCGGGGTAGATATGCACTTGGTACGTGCCGTTTACTGTTCGTTGTCTTCTTTCATTTTTTATACGGGATTCATTTGCTTTTTCTGCACAAATCTCTCAAAATGCACAGACGTCTGAGTGACTACTGTCATACATTAAACTAATGAAATGAAACCGAAATGGTAGAACCTGCTTTAGCTGTTCATGTGGCGCAATGCGATCGCCTACTTTAGACTTGACTAGTTATGTTTGTATTGCATGTGAAACGCTACTTTATAGTACCATTAAACAACAGTAGATAATAATGTTCAAAGTACAGCAAAACCTCAATGATTGGACCATTGTTGGGACCTTTGAAAACAGGTCTTAACAATGAGATAGGCTTAATACTGAGGTTGAATGTAGAACAAAACAGTGAAAATGGACTTATTATTGAGATGGTCTTTACGTCAGGTTTTATTGTTCATTATCATTCGGATTCGATCATTCTTATGATACATGTATATCTACATATTTATTTATGTATATGCAGGTGGGATAATCACAGAGGAAGATTTGGACAGATACACCGCTGCTGTGAAAGATCCCGTGAGCATTCAACTTTCTTCCGGGGAGTACACAGCCTTTTCTCCACCACCGCCATCTAGTGGCGCCGTCTTGCTTCTTATACTGAATATATTAGATGGTATTAAATAGTTTTAACAATTATATTACACGTATGTTCGTACACGACACATAAACATAATAAGTTGCATTGAGCCCTTAACGTGCACTGGTGCATTTCATTTATAAATTCAACAAATCTGTTACAGTTCATTAGAATAACTCCAGGTAAGGACACGGTGTTACCAAATATGTTCAGGTTTTAATGTGCTTTACCTTAAAGTTGATAACGTCTACAAATTCAACAAATCGCTTATAATTCATTGGAATAACTCTAGGCAAGGACGTAGTGTAATCAAATATATTCAGGTTATTAACATGATTTTTCATTTGTAATCTCTACAAATTCAACAAATATGTTACAATTCATTAGAATAACTCTACGTAAGGACATTGTGTAACCAAATATTTTCAGGTTATTAAGATGCTTTTCATTTAAAACGTCTAAAAATATTCTATACAATTCATTGAATTCCTCTAGGTAAGGCCGGTAGGGTGTTACCAAATATCTTCAGGTTATTAAGATGCTTTTCATTTATAACATCTACAAAGTCAACACATATGTTTCAATTTATTAGAATAACTTTATGTAAGGACATGGTGTAACCAAGTATTTCCAGGTTATTAAGGTGCCTTAAATTCATTTTTAATTAACATCTTCTAATTCAACAAATCGGTTATAATTCATTGGAATAACTTTAGGTAACGACAGGGCGTTACCAAATATTTTCAGGTTATTAAGATTCTTTTCATTTATAACGTCTAAATATATCTTACAATTCATTGGATTTCCTCCAGGTTAATGCCATGGTTTTACCAAATATTCTCAGGTTATTAAGATGCTTTTCATTTTATAACCTCTACAAATTCAACAAATTGTGTACAATTCATTGGAGTAACTCCAGGTAATGACATGGTGTTACAAAATATTTCCAGGCTATGGTATGACCGAAGAGGACTTGTCCACTGGAGAGAAAGGCGTGGAAACCTTTCACAGGATAGCAGAAGCTTTCAAACACGGTTTCTCTGTTCGAACAAACCTGGGAGACGTGGACCAAGAGGACCAAGACTTTAAAGACAGAATAAAAGAGGTCCATTTTTTTGTCTTAAATCAATTAAGTCACTGTACTTTAACTAATCGAATTAAGGCACAGGCATTCGTCGCTTAAAGGCCCCCAACACGAACATTTTAAGTTAAAAAAAAATTATAAAACATTTCCCCCCCCACTATATGTATATTATAACTTAAAATGTTCGTGTTGGGGGCCTTTATGCGACGAATGCCTGTGGTCCGAGGAATGTACTAACTTGCACGTACACTTATTTCTGAAACTAATTTAAGTTCATACAATTAATGAAGCTATGGAATTCTTGCTTGTAAAATACAAATGTTTGTGAACCAATTTTTTGGTGTTGGATATACAGAGTCTACCGATATCGGTAGGTAAACACGAACCATTGATAAATGCGGCATTTCAAATATACGAGTTTATATCCAAGAGTATTTATTTTATTATAATCGTTATCTTGATAAAACACCATTACTGATATCATATTATCGGAACCTATAGACTGTAGGCAATACGTTCGAAACCATTTTGACACTTCCAGTCTTCCACGACAAAACCTGTATAAGTGACGAAGGTCATGACGTCACGTACTTCCCAATTGATATCTTACAGTATGTGCGCTTTCTCAAAAGTGTAGACCTTAGGTTGCTAAAATCTGATTCTAAGATAATAATATAAATGATGAAATGATAAAATAAATATGAAATACAATGTAAATGTCCTCAACTTCTGAAAAACATAATAACATTTTAATTTGATTGCTAACTGAAATCAGGATTTAACAGTTGTCAAAGTGAGTTTGAACGGTAAGTATTACTATCTTGAACATCATGCTTACGATATACTTATCATTAAAAGTCCTTGATTTCCATAGTTTATTGCTAATATGACGTCATTATTTATCATTTCCTTGAATTTCATAGCTTGTTGCTAATATGACTTCATTATTATCATTTCCTTGAATTTCATAGCTTGTTGCTAATATGACTTCATTATTATCATTTCCTTGAATTTCATAGCTTGTTGCTAATATGACGTCATTATTTATCATTTCCTTTACTTCCATAGCTTGTTGCTAATATGACGTCATTATTTATCATTTCCTTTAATTCCATAGCTTGTTGCTAATATGACGTCATTATTTATCATTTCCTTTACTTTGATAGCTTGTAGCTAATATGACGTCATTAGACTGGGGCGAGATGAAAAGAGCCAAGATCTTACATGATACGCAGAACACAGCGTACTATGAACCAACATATAATTTTACCATACCTGACGCTGGCACTGCACATATATCTGTATATGGCCCAGACGGGGATGCTGTATCTATAACTAGCACCATCAATACATAGTAAGTTTCAACGTAAGGAGAGTACTTCTTTAAAATCAAAATGTGTAAAAAGTAGTGATTATTAAGGCCAGACATTACTGACTTTGGAGGCACCTACTTTCTGAGCACATTTACTTCCTGATTACTATCCTTTAACACCAGTCACCAGGCAGGTAGGCACATGATAACCATTATTTAATTATTTTACTAGCTGGCGACTCATCAACTGGCCCTATTAGAACAGACACCTACCGGGATTCAAACCTAGGACCTATCGCTCCCAAGATGGATTCTTCAACTCTTCAGCCTTGGGAGACTCTTTTTGTCTCTATGTACATAATATATTGCTGGTGCATTTCGCTCCGTTAGAATAGTACCCTGTTTGGGTAAATGACTGCCAATATAAAAAGAGGCATTCAGAAGTAATAAAGTGCGCTTTGGAGAACAAAAAATAGATTCATCCTTGGTACCCAGGCTATTCATAACATGATACCCTGGGCAAATCTTGTGCTAATGTTCAATTATTATAGATGGGGTAAAATTGATTGGCCCCGCTACGGATGAAATTGCGGTTCTGAGCGGTCTAATGAGATCGCAGCTTTCAAATTGCACACTTTTCAGTGGTTGCTGCCATTTTGTTGAATTTGCTGATAGCTCTTCACAAAGGAGATTACTTCTTCTTTCGTCGAAAAATGCTAATGAATATTCATGCATTATGAAGTTTTGCTAGCCAATTTGCCTAAGGTATCATAGGGCTATATGTTATGAATATCCTGGGTACCGAGGATGGTTAGATTATGCAACTGTCAAGAAAATAATTTCTGTGACTGACCACCTTAAATGTCAAATGGTCACATGCAGATAACACATATATTAGAGTAACTTCATTCACAGCAAAGTAAATGATGAAGTGGAGCAGCATAGACCTATCATCAGTATTTGAAATTTTCAGTTTTGGTTCCATGGTAGTTGGTAATCGAACAGGGATTGTTTTCAATAATGAGATGGACGATTTCTCTACACCTGGGACCAAGAATTTTTTCCAAGTGCCTGCATCTCCAGCCAATTTCATAAAGCCATACAAGCGGCCCCTGTCGTCGATGTCTCCCACAATTGTAGTGGACAAAGATGGCGATGTAAAACTGGTCACTGGATCTTCCGGTGGTACTAGAATTATCACATCAAACGCTTTGGTATGTTGTTTGTTTTTTCGGCGCAGTCGTACTAGTTATATACATGTTTTTTCTATCTGCATATCAGTGTTGTGTAAAGCAATCAAATCTTACAGTAACCACCAAGGCAATTTCTCTTCAACTGAACAACGTTTGTAACCTTGACGTGGATTGGTTAACCTTTCGATAAAGGGTAGCTTACCGAAATCCACTGAATTAAGGTGAATTAACTGAAATCCATGTTGAATCTGAAGTGACCAACAATCGTAACATCTCAGCATTTTTTTATGTTGCACAACAAATCTTAACCTTCAAAAAGCGCCAACAATCTTTTTTCAAGATATTTATTGTTATTCTATGGATGGGACATTAAATAACATGAAAAAACCAGGGTAATACGGTGACTATTCCAGCTATTTGGGTTGAAGTCCCCTGTCGGTTCAAAACTATATGTTATGGATGGGATCTGAAACCGCAGTGGGGAGGTACACTTGGTTTGAAGTCGACCATCATAATCAGTCGATCGTAGAGGCTCCATCATTGGTATGTTCGGATGGCAAGCATATCACAGTTTTCTTGAATACACAATCGTTTAAAACAGTTAAGCCTCTATACTCTACTAACAGGGTGTAACAAACATACATGGTAGTCCATATGGACAAAACATTTTTGATTATGTTTGATTTTCAAATTATAAAACGAGGATATTTCACAAGCAAAATTAAAATAATCGCCATGAATATAATAAATTTAAATATTCAGTCTCCGAAATTTTATTTTTTGAAAAATACATGGTTTCAAATTGACCATTTCAATTCGACTTGCGTAAGAAGATACATCGGGACTTGATATTTATTTCGGAGGATACTGAGTATTCGGATAAAGGGTTGTCAAATAGGTCAAAGGTCGGACAGTTACTGTAATACAAACAAATAAGTTTGTGAATGTGACAAATTGTCCCAAATTTCAAATATACTAAAAAAATGTGCAATTTAGTCTTTATTCACTACATAAGGTAAAATATATCAATTTCTTTCAGAGTATTATCCACACATTATGGTTGAAACTCGGTCTGAAAGAAGCGATCGAGTATCCCAGAATCCACCATCAGTTATTTCCAACTGAACTACGTATTGAGGAAGCTATGCCACAGGTATTTTCGCAAGATTTATACAGTAAAACCTCAAAAATAAGACCACCTTTGGGACTTGGGAAAAATTGTCTTATTATGGAAGTGGTCTTAATATTGAGGTTGAATAAAGAGTGAAACAGTGAAAAGGGACTTCAAAATTATGTTCTCAATTCCGAGGTGGTCTTAATATTGAGGTGGTCTTAAAGTGAGGTTTTACTGTATATGCTAAGCTTTAGTTCATCTTAGCTCCAGTCCAGTTTCTAAAAGTAACCTCATTCTCTCCTACATCAGTGTTTTACTATTTCTAACTTTTACAAAAATATTTATGGTACTTTGTCCCACTTCCATAACAGTCCAATCTATCTTCTGCGTTCCATAAAATCTAAAAAAATGGACCAAAAAGAATGGTAATTAGCACTCATTTGATATTATCATGTATTTTCCATTCTCAAAATTTAATATTCAATAAGAGTGTTTTTGTGACCGGAGTGCAAGTGTATTTTAAGTATTCATTATAATCTCAGACCCAGGTTATGTAATCCTGTATTAACAAGTTTATTCAATGAAGAATATAAGTTACCACAAGTAAAACCTTAATAATTCAACTACCCTTGAAACCTTTGAAAAATGGTCTTAATATCGAGGTGGTCTTAATATTGAGGTTGAATAAAGAGCAAAACAGTCAAAATGGACTTGAAAACTGGTTTTAATATCGAGGTGGTCTTAATATTGAGGTTGAATAAAGAGCAAAACAGTCAAAATGAACTTGAAAACTGGTTTTAATATCAAGGTGGTCTTAATATTGAGGTTGAATAAAGAGCAATACGAAAATGAACTTGAAGTGTGTTCTTAATTTTGAGGTAGTCTTATAATCGATGTGTTCTTTAAATGAGATTTTACTGTAATTTATTTATTTTTAAAGGTCATCAAAGATGGCTTATTGGCAAGAGGACACAAGTTTGACGTAAGAGATAAACTAGGATCATCACTCCAATCTGTGATGACGAGGAACAAGAAGGAAGATTCTGTACAGAACGTTATGGATAAAGAATATACAGAGATTTATTCCTACTCTGATCCAGTTAAATATGGGTTACCTGATGGCGTATAAAGTACACCATACATTTAAAGTATTAAATTACAGTGCTGACAACGTATCCAAAAAATACAGGTGAAAAGAGCTTATCCACCATTTTGTGTTTTGAGTATCTTCACTACTGTACACTTGACAAAGTATATAGCAAATGAGGAACATTATTACAGGCATGAGAATGATTTGATGCTTGCAAGTGCCTTTTTTAAGACAACTTATGCCATCTTAGATGCTTAAAAGCCAGGAGCTTCAGCAGCCCCTTAGACCCCTTGCCGAATTTTCAGCTGATTTTGAAATTTTGCATTCTCATGCCTGATTATTAGGACAGGATTACAACACAGGAGATTGCTACAAGTTCTCTCCCTTTATCCCTTCTAGAATTGTCCCCTTTCTATAGTATATGTACGTATTATAAATGCCTAGTGAATTCAAATACTCAATTTTGATACTTATATAATTTCTCAAACTACCTAAACATTATTTCCAGAATATAATTATCCACACACGTTGAGTTTGAATTTCTCAATGTTTTGGAATGTTAAGCATTTTGTTTATATTTTGACATTTACATCTATAGGTATAGTGTGGTTTTATTAACAGCGAATGGATGAATATATTACCTGGACGATTACATTTCAAAATAGGTGTATCGAAATGTTCGTGTTTGTCCGTAAGATTGATGGAGAAAAAGTACACCAAACATCAGTTCAAGCTATACGCATGAGAGCATTTCCCTATCTAAACTGGCATGGATCGGTCCTGAAAGTTCATATATCTGTTTGCGGTCAATCTAACAGCAATATACAATAGATTACAAGTGAATTAGAGTATTCCCTGATTTTTAATGTTATTTCACATAAAACTTGCTATGCGCATAATTTATGCGCATAATTATTATACCTCAAACAAAGGTGCTAAGTCGTCCGCTGACATATGTAGTATTAAAATAATGTATATATCAAAAACAAATTTTACACACAGAAAGTTCAATAGGTCTGTAATGCTTCTACTAAATTTCAGCACACAAGGCAGTCATTTCATTGAAAGCAAGCCAATTACAAAGCACCATGCAGAAATTAAAAGTCATAGAGTAATTTTATGGGTCACTATCGAGTGTGACCATCTATTTGATGTATTCATATTTAATTGCAAATATCAAGTATGTCAGAGGAGAATTTAGCACTTTTGTTTAGAGTATACATATTAGATTGAAACATCTTTCTTAATATCACTATCAACTCATTACTCTTGTTTTAATATCTCATATACTTTTACTAATATCATAATATTTCACATGTATATACAGATATTTTAGTGTATTATCGTATAGTAGATTACCCACAACTATGCACATCATATCATTTTGAAACGAGACTAATCAAACACAAAAATATAAATTTATCAACCTAGAGATATATATATAGCTGTTGTAAATATGACAATTACGGCGGATCAAACTGTCAACTTCTCGTGACTCAGACACAAAATGGTGGAAGTTGCAAAAACTTTTATCGCAGGTTTGATCTCAGACAAAGGCTCGCTGCTTGTGAGAGTTCAAACGAATCTACATAGACATAGAAGGACGTTTCCAATCCATGGTTAATATGCGTCGGTGTTTCCCTAAATCTAGTGAATTTCACCCAAATAGCTTGTAGGCATATGATCCATTATTTAAATTTTAAGACAATTTGCTTAACTTGAAAGCCACAAAAGATGTATGTACGTGAAACGTATGTGTATCAAATTTTATGAAAGTCAGTAAAAAACTTTGATGTTTGTAACAGAAATATCCCTGTGAAATCCATTTTCATTAAGTTTCTCCAACAATTAACTGCGAACTGGAGTATTCATTTCATGCTGATTACTGATGGGTAAATATTCAGTATTATGTGTTCATAATAATAGTAACAGAAAACAATTATGTTTTGAAAACATACATTCAATAATGAGGAGACTATATTCCGAACATATACTGACACCAAAAAGAAACTGTGCACTGACTTAGAAATAAAGTTTGTAACCATTTAGATAGGTTTTAGGTTTTATTTCCAAAATAACCAGAAGGTCATAGACCCATGTGGTACATATAAACATTTACATTATTCATACATTTACACATACAATTAACATACATTTACACATACAATTAACATACATTTACTCATACAATTAACATACATTTACAAATACAATTAACATACATTTACAAATACAATTAACATACATTTACTCATACAATTAACATACATTTACCCATTCAATTAACATACATACTTGCACCTATACAAACATTTGTTGTTTGTAATACAAGCAAACATATCTAATATCTGTTATACAATAGATTTGACCTTGTTGTAAATGCATTTTCTATGTAAATACTCAGATTTTTTAGAATAAGTGTATTCTCAGAATTAACAAGTTCAATAAATTTATGCATACTAGGCCGTCTCCAAAAGTATGACGGTATCAATCGTTTTCTTAAATCACTATAAATGTTATATCAAGAACTAAGATGTACTAATTTTAAACCAGAATGGCTTAGAGCTGTAATATGTGAACAATTATACATTCAAATTATGTCCGATGTAAGAAAAGATAGCATTTTTGCACTGACAAAATTTATCGTGAGTGCATCTGCGAAAAGAGACGCTGAACTAGAAAATTGAAGAGTATTAGTAACCACTTATTTACCAGAATCCTATCGATTCGGTATACTACAAGACAAATGCTATTTTATACATATATAAACATGTTCTGCCTTATCTAATACCGGAATATTCACCATATGCTGTTATATACTCATGTAATTAATATGTTTATTTTATGTACAATATACATGTTGATTCACTATATATATTTAGTAGGATAGCGATATGTATGCTGTTGTATTAGTATATATATACAGCTATTTTAGTATGTTCTAAAATGTTGTATTTTCATGAACTTTTCTTATAATCTCATATCACATTTATCCAAGTAGAAATGATCCATCGATATTGATTGTCTATATTTATGTTGATGTGTTGCACATTTGTTAATATGTACTTTTTTTCTCGCTATCATTGTCTAAATTATATCTACATAACTACTATACATGAAATATCATGCAGAATTGTTTGTATTTTGGGCCAGAGGCCTTGTATTGCAAATAAAACACTATTGTATTGTATTGTATTGTATTGTTACATTGTATGACAAAGTGGTACTCATCTTCTAATAGGTTACAAACATTACATATACGTTCGTTTATAGGTGTTTTTACAGGTTGCTTCCATCTACCACTTTCAATGCAAAGGCGATGAGATGATACACGTAAACGTGATAAACTAATACAAAATTTTCTAATATTCAAAGTATCTAGATATGGTTGAAATCTGAAATTTGCTATTTGTCTATAAAATAAAGCTCTGCTCGAAACGTTTAGTCTTCCGTTCCAATTTTGCAGGAACTGATCTTTAATCCTTTGTTTAACAAACTTTAAGAAAATACTTCTATCACCTACTGTTTGATACAACCACGCCTCATGAAAACCTAACGTACATAGTAATTGTTTTATTAATGAACACCAATTTGTTCTGTTAGGGTGATTTAAGGTATCTTGATACAACATACAGTATACTTTTCTTATCAATTTGTTGGAATCTGTTTGTAAAAGTTTAATCCAGAATTTAATAATGATATAAAATCTCATATTTTGCAACGACATCCGACCTAATTCACCATAAATAAAATCATTCTGTGTGCTTCTCTTAACACCAAGTAACTGTTTGCAGAATTGAAGATGCACTATATCAAGTGATTTACCAGCATGAAATCCCCATACTTCGCTACCATAATTAAGAATAGGTAAAATAAGTTTGTCAAAAAGATCTAACTTATGATTAACAGATATATTGGTGAACTTGTACAAATATTTATTCATTTTAAAAATAGCCTTTAGCGCTTGCCCAGATAACGTATGTTGGGCTTCCGTAAAGGATCCAGATGTCGTAAATACAATTCCAAGATACACACATTTATTGACTATTTCAATAACATTCTCTCCATAATGAAAGTTACTATTTGCTGGCAAACGCCCACCTTTCCTAAATATCATGACTTTGGTTTTGGCAGAATTAACTAACAACTTCCATTTATTACAATAATCATACAACATATCTAAACTTACTTGAAGTTCATTCTTATTGTTTACAAATATTACAATATCATCGGCATATAAAATCAGAAAAACTTTAAACATGTCAACATCAATGCCATCCAATCCACTTTCAACATACATATCCTCTATATCATTTAAAAACATGGAAAAAAGATAAACATTCACCCTGCCTTACGCCTAACTGACACTCAAAACTACTACTAAGGTGGTTCATATATTTAACTCTAGACTTTACACCCGTGTACATCGAGCGCACACTATTGAGTATATTACCTCTTATTCCTAGTTTGATTAATTTAAACCATAAGTTATCACGATTAACATAGTCAAAAGCTTTACTAAAATCAATAAAAGCACAATATAACTGTTTGCCATTGTTTACCATATGATTTATAATACCATGTAATACAAAAACATTATCTACAGTACCCATTTTTGCCCTAAACCCTGCCTGGGCTTCGATATATACACTATAATTTTCAGCCCATTCGTATAGTCGATTATTTAAAACTTTCGTAAACAATTTACCAAGAGTACTTAGAAGGGTATACCTCTATAATTATTTACGTCATTAATACTACCTTTCTTGTGTAATGGAACAACATGGCCTTCAGACCATTTCTCTGGAAAATAACCTACTTCGAAAATTTTATTAAATAAAATAAGTATAAACGGAGAAAGAACGTTTTTACCATGTATGAAAAATTCATTCAAATATAGGTCCGGACCACCACTTTTGTTTGATTTCAACTGATTAATAGACTTTAACAATTCGTCTTCTGTAAACGAAAAATTCAGTTCAGAGAACATTATATTTAACTCGTCGTTTTCATACCGTTCAATAAAGTGTAAAACATCCTCATCAGGAGCAAAAAAACGATCATCAGGATTATTTACAGATTTAAAATATTGTTCAAAAATATTGAGTGATATATTTGATTCTTTTACACCAGCACAACTCTTTAGCAATTTCCAGTATAACTTCGCATTTTTCTGTCGTGCTTCTACTAATTTGCACGTTTCTTTTCTATCGTACTCAAGTCTTGACTTACGTAAACACCATTTATACTGAGTTCGTTTATTTACCAAATTTGTTTTATTTATATCTGATTTATCATACCTGTATAAATTTAAAGCAGTATAAAATGACTGTCTTTTTTCTTCACATTCAGACGTGTACCATTTATTTGCTACAAACACTTTTCCGCCATCAGTAGAACTGCTAGGATCATTAATATTTCGCTTGAATAACGGAGAAACAATTCCATCAAAAATATTAGATAACTGATCAATACAACTATCAATATCATTCTTGCAAGAAGCTTTACATACATTTTCTCTGAAACAATTTAAACTATTCTTAGTATCATTTGTGGTAAGTTTTGCTTTATACACATTCTTGTTTTCTGTTTTCCAAACATATTTATAATTAACATGATCATATGGATGAACATTGTGTACAGTATCTAACATCGACTTGCTAAAGCACAAAGTAAAATCGATCATACAATGATCGGACAATATATTCGGCTCTTCAACGTTAAAGTACTCAACACATTTAAACATATTTTGTGTACTAATAACATAGTCCACAACACTCGAGCCTCTTTTACCAACGTATGTTTTACCAAAGACCTAAATACCATAGATGCGCTACTAGTATGGACCATAGAACGAAGTCTCGTTCGTTCACTCAACGATCCGAGAAACGAAACAGGTGCGCGAGATTTGGAAAACTGCTAGACGTCGCCCTTTTGTATTGCATTTCAAAACACAGTTTGGACAGTTTTGAAACCATTATTTTCTTAAAGAAGTTTTCAATGATAAAAAGTTAATATAAGTAAAGATCCTTTACTCCAAAAAAAACCCCTAAAAGACGTTTTAGGTCTTTTGCTCGAATGAAAGCCGAATCACGCCTCTGAATTTCGGACGCAAATTTATTCATGTTTTCGTACAAATCGGACACTATTTATTCTTATCAAACGATAAATCCTTGTATTAAGTTAAAGCATATTAAAAATATTAGGTTACAATATATTCAAGTTTTTGCATTCAAGTAATCATAGGTAGCGAATTTACGCTGCACACGCTGAAGCGTAATTTCTTCACAGACTCACGTTAAGTTAAAATTCTCGGATTTTCACAATAAGAACCATATATCTAACTTACCCAAATGTAAAAAGCAATCTTTCAGGACGTCAAATCCTCCAAAAAATGTGTTTAATATTATTTATAGTTTTTCCAGAAACGGCGATCAAACAATCCAAGATAAAAGAAATGTTCACAACATTAATTATTGCTTCATAACTATATTTCTAAACAGGTCGGTTATTTCCGCTTCATTTATGGATATTTCATCAAATTCTAATTGTACTAACACACTTCCATGTCAATTAAATATTTTAAAAGGCTGCTGTGAAAAACAATCTGTGTTCACATAATCTTAGAATTGTGTAAAGATTAATTAAACAAATGATGTAAATCACGCGAGCATGTCATGTTTGTGTACACAAGTCGTCTATTTTCCCCAGCACAAGGGTGTGAAAAATATATATTTAGTAGGTCAAATCAATGTATTTATTGTCTGTGTAACAGGGTGGTGACAGCAATTTAATTCTGAACAGGAATTGACATTAAAAAATGTCGGAAGAGGCTGGTTTAGTCTTTGAAATATGAACATTTTTGGATGACAGACGTTGAAACCCGATTGTGTTTATTACAAATTGAGATCATAGACTGATATGACCTAATCATTTCAATTATCAAAGGCACTTATTCTATAAAACAGGAAATAGCAGTATGAATTAACACATAACAAAGATCTCCTGGGGTTTTATGACTCTCGTGTTTTTACAGCTGACACCTAGGGCAATTTTCAATTACAGCGTTGACCAGTAGAACTAATCTGCCGAGGGCGTGGTTTATGAATTGCAAAACAATAGGCATCGACCAATCAAATTAATTAAAACACAAGAACATTCATTTATTACTGTCAATTATCAATTTATATGAGAACACAGAAATTGTTTAAACATTGAAATTAAATGGCCACCCGCGAAAGATGTCTAAACTATTTTATGGATTTTAGCGCTATGTGCCATTTTCATAAGACATTCCTTTAAAAGTAACTATAAACAATATATATTTAATCTGAGTATGAATAACAAAACAGACAGAGAGTTTCATATTTTATTTTGACAACAATATATTGTTTTTAGACTACGTCTGCCGTTAACATTGTATCGATGCGCCATATCTGGTAAACGTTAACCTGCTCTCGCGAGATTTTATTTGCCGCGAGAGTTTACGATATCTGGCCGAGTAGCGCATCTGTGGTATTTAGGTCTTTGGTTTTACGAAGCGTTTGGAGGCGGGGGTTTCTTCGCCATTAGTCGTTTCACTAAATCTAGTACCACTGTAAACAGCACGCAAGGCGGATGTCGTTCTATTCATTTTTATTCCACACAAGTCCAAAATAATAACAATAAGTACAATAACAGTTGACGGTGCACATATGTTTTTATGCACAAAGTCGTCAATGGTTTCGTATAACTCAAAGTAAGTATTTCACAAAGTAAACTTTCACAAAGTATGTTTCACAAAGTAAATTATTCTAAGCTTCCTTTTTTATATTATATTTCTATCCTTTTTTTTATTTAAAGGAGCATGCCTTTATATAGACCTAAAACAAAGATTATAAGGAAGCCAGACATTAAGGGCTTTGATGATAAATAAACATATCAAAGTATCAATTAAAATTGTTCGCACCAAAGACCTAAATACCATATGGTATTTAGGTCTTTGTTCGCACCTAATCACAATTATGCAAACATGGCTTTGCACCTCCATATGGATGAAAGGAAGTTGAGACATGAGAATTATGCCAGATAAATTATGGTTTAAATAGTTTTAAATGAAAATAAATGTAGGTTTCTTAATATCAAAGGAATTGCGCTAAATGACAAAAATGTTAACACCATTATAATCAACTGGTTTATGAAGTTATAATAACTTAAACAAACATGTCAAAATATTGAGTCTGGTTTTGTGTAACAAAATCATATCAATGGCATTTCATTTTAAATCAATACTTTCTACTCAAGAATTATAATGCCCCATATTTTGTTCCAAAATTGTGTTACTTACATTTTACACATTTTGGTTCATTCTTATAATATTATTTTCAAACTTTGGATTAAGATTAAGATTATTAATATGTTATTTCAAGTACTTAATTTTTGGTGAGAATTTCCTCTATCAGGTCAAGCCACTCTATTAAGAAATCAATTTAGACATTTAGCTTTCTGACTGTTTAGCACCTTTTTGGCTACTGTGCAAGCAATAGTGCAAACCTGCTAATTGATAGCTTGGATAAAAATATGTTCTCAATTGAGATGACATCAGGTTGTTTGCTCAAAGTCTGCAAACTTCCTTTCAAGGTGTCAAACAGGATGGCTTGACCAAGGGCTTCTCGAACATTTCAAAAGGAATTTTAATTATGTCTTCATTATGTTTGTTATGAGATTATGAGCTTATGCGGCCAATTTCGCTATATAAACTGGAGCAAATCCAAAGACCAGCATATTATGCTACAATAAAATAAAGGAATCTTTGGATAAATCATTCTTGCTCCTTATTTACAGGTATGATGCGTTTTTATTACATTGTGTTCAATTTAAATATTTTGTTGTAAGACAATATTAAATTGTTGTTATTAACTTTTCACATCTTATCAATTTATTCAGTTTCAAATATTGTTTTCATATATTCAATTAAAATGTGAATATTTCATGTTTATAGAAAAAGTTGCTAGTTATTAATTGCTTGAACTTCGTTCATGCCAACTGTATTATAATTAATTTGGTAAATGAGAATTATGTAGTGTACTAAATTATGCTATGTTTAATTAGTGTACTAAATTATGATAAGTTTAGATCTATATGTACTATTCATGTTAAAATTATTGTTGTCAAGGACAACCTCTCTCATGCAAATTTAAGCGAGTTAATATATTTAAAACGTAATGTTCAAAATTATCAATGCATAAATCAGAGTATTGACTGGTCCATGTTTCTGTTAATAAAACTATATCGTGTGTGCTAAAAATTGATATAAGTTCTTGAGATGTCAGTTTATTCGTTCGTTTTGTTGCAAGACGTTAATGTAAACGCTTGATCTTATTACTAAAATGTTTTGAATGATTGGAATTTATACACCCTACTTTCGGGGAAATGAAAATCGATACTGTATAAAATACATACACTGTAAACAAAAAACCTATATTAACATACGATTGTCTTGTTTTGTGAATATACGGTTATCCGTAACGGATAGATACGTTTATTTCCTCCAAGTTGGAGAGCAGAACAGTATATACAGTTTTAACAAAACAAAACAACCATTATTTACTAATATCTACGGAATAAATATCAATGTATATATGATGCATGTACACGTAGTATATTCCTGAGACCAGTGATTAATTATTTTAAACATCAATCATGCATCGATTATAAAAAAGAATGGTTAAATAGGCACATATTGTCAAAGTACTAAATAATGTAAAGGCTAGACATATTTCGAAGAATAACCAATTGACTTGAATAAACAAAATGACTGTGAACACACTTTTGTGGAAGAGAGATTTAGAGGAAAACTTGAACAAAGTCGCTAATCAAGGGAGATCATTCTTGATATTTATCCAAGAAAATCCGGACCTGCTAGTGTACTGGTCTCCTATGCATACCGATGTGAATAATCAACAGTTTTCTGAACACCGTCTGTGATTGTGTATTGGGTGTTACACCGTTTTCTGGAATGCATTCGAACCTCGTTAACTCGACAACCTTCTATCCGAATACTTGGTATCATCCGAAAAAAATATCAGGTCCCGATGTATCTTCTTAAGCACGTCGAATTAAAAATGACTATTCTAAACCATGTATTATTCGAAACAAAATTTCGGACGCGACGAATTCGAATGAACGAGGTCCGACTGTACTTAGTTGCTTACGACAGGCAGATTACCTATTGCCCTGGTTTGACAACTAATACTGGCCTCTTCTTCCGCAAGCTACTAACTTTTTCCCGGCATGTATTAGCAACGTGAACCAACAGTTTGTAAACATTATTTTCAGAGAATATGTCAGAAAAAAACATTAGATCGGATTCCGTTTATCCGACAACCTTCTATCCGAATGCCTGGTATCTTTGGAAATCAATATGATACGATCAAAGAATACATGTGTAACGTTATTTGGCGGAATAGTGAAGTGTGGCACATATAGAACAACTTAATTAAAGCTATTATAATAGCTATTTCGGTTATCTTATCAAAAGACGTGCGCCGCTCCCGTGTATGTGAGTTTCTATATTGCTACACAATATACACAAGTTATGTTTTATTTTCAAAACAAATGCAATAAAACTGATCAAAAATGATTACATAGTACATGTGTGTAAAATTATTACATTGGAACGTCAAATGATTATGTTATAGACATAGTCTACGATTTAATGGGACAACCCTCGTATACCGATCTTTTTCTCTATACTTATATAATTATAAAATAATGTGTATCATACGAAATGCAATGTCGAATACCTGGATTAATTCGAGACGATAAACAGGCCCCCAAGATCATAATAGCGCATTTTTTTCACACCTGCCATTCAAAGTTGACTGGTACCCTCATTTGGGATGCGAACCAACGACCAGTCTATGTTGGAAGTATTATACAGTATAATACCGACTGAGCTAAGCAGTTGGGCTAATACTGTTTTGAATGTTTTTCGGCGTAGCTGTATAACATAGATTTTCACCTACATTTTTGACCAACCAAATGTTGTTCTCGAAGCGGGCTTTTTAAATCCTAACGAATCATATTTTCACCCAAGAGGCACCAAACGGGATTTTCGTTCACCCAAGGGGCACCAAAGGGGGTTTTCGTAAGATGTACCTCCGTTAGCAGTACGAATGTAGACGGAAGTAGTTAATATGTGTTTCTTAGGCATGTATGATTCGCGATATTATCAAATATAAAACGACCCTGATAAGACAGGTCCATGATTATAGTATATATAGTCTAGATCCGGGATGAATTTTTGTAAGGATTTATTTTTCAACATGTTGCAAAAAACATTATTTCATTTAACATACCGACAGACATCATTCTGTCTACGCCGTTTATCTTGTTTTAAAGATAGTTTTCGTTAATAATATCCGTATACAGTCAAACCTGTCTGTAAAGACCACCCATGGGAAAAGCAAAATGTGGTCTTTGTTTACAGGTGGTCTCTATTAACAGATTTAATATCATTGCAAATGGTCTGATGGGAGATACAATTGGTGGTATTTGCAGACAGGTTTTGCAATAGTGGTCTTTGTTCGCAGGTGGTCTTTAACACAGGTTTGACTGTAGTCAACATATACTTGTGTAACTAAACTACTTCTGAAATGATGCGTCAGACATAACACGTCGGCGACATCCTGTTGAACTGCAATATAAACTGTACTACATACATTAACACTTCAGTGCATATTATGCTGAATTATGGTAATTTACACTAGCGGTTCTAAGCGAATGAGGGCGTTCCCGGCGCGCGCCCCTAAAATTCCCCAACTTTAGATGTACGTCCGAGAAATGCAGAGCCTGATCTTTAATTGTAAGATTTTCATATAAGCGATTCTGATTATGATAGCATATATGATATATTATATTATTTTCCATAATGATAATGTTTATCAACGAAGAATAAAACACAGTCATTGCCGTTTTATAAAATTTCAGCAAAACCGAACAATGACCAAAACATACGCCCCCTATCCCAAATCCTGGCGCCGCACCTGGTAAACATAAACTAGCCTAAAATCCAAAATCATAAATTAAAGCTATTGTGTCATTTTAAATACTTTACAAACTTTTAATATAAAATTACCGTTAAACGTTCGTGTTTGTCCGTTTGTCCGTACGGATATGTTTAAAGCGAACGTATGAATATATTACCAGGACAAGTATATTAAAAATAGGAGTAATAAAATGTTCGTGTTTGTCCGTAAACTTGACGAAGAAAAAGGCACTGGTCTGATTTGATGGAAAAGTCAACCAAACAGCAGATATATAGCTTTAAGTTCGAGAACATTTCCTCACCTAAATTGGCATGGATCGGTCCTGAAAGTCCATACACCTGTTCGCGGTCAATCTAACAGCAATATACAGTGGATTCAAACGCACTATTTAGACGTATGTTGGTATACAATAATGTTTATATTTTGATTACGGAGTAAAATTAGGGACACTAACATCGTTCCATGCCTGCAGTAAAGCATAATACAAGACGTAAAATAGTTGTAAAAGAAAATTGTAATTGTAAGCGCGTCAGTTTATTGCATTTGGTTTTCAGTTGTGAATATCGTTATTTTGTACACAACATGTACATGTCTACTGGGCAATGTCTCCACACACAGATCCCCGGAAAAACACCAACCTAACAAACATTAGGAGTTTTAGTAGGAACTATCAAAAACAACCATGGAGACTTCAAGGTGATACAAATCACATCATTTAGCAGATACATCTATATGAAAATAATAAAATATTTACTGAACTTTCTGACTTTTTCAAATACCCGACGATTTTCGGCTTAAAAATCTATTTTCTTTGGTAATGTTTGAATACCTTTCCTGACCGACATTTGGACATGGTTTTAAAAACATTTACTAGACGTTGACGCGGGTTAAAAAACATTTACTAGACGTTGGCGCGGTTTTAAAAATATTTACTAGACATTGACGCGGTTTTAAATATTTACTAGACGTTGACGCGGTTTTAAAAACATTTACTAGACGTTGACGCGGTTTTAAAAACATTTACTAGACGTTGACGCGGTTTTAAAAATATTTACTAGACGTTGACGCAGCTTTTTGCATATTTAAAGCTACCGTGAATACTTTCGATAATTTCACTTTAACATGTATGTCTATTGGACATTATTTTCCAAAACACGTATTCAATAGCTGTCATCCTCACAATTTGATTACAGCAGTTCTCAAGTTAATAACAACTGTACACGGTCAAAGAAAATATAGTTCATGGTAATCAGGACTACAAAATGTGTGCACCTTTATCATCAATTAAAAGGGAATATAATTGCCTTGTCAGATTATATTTCATCGTTGAAATCTTGATGTTAAAGCATAACAATGTTTTGAGATTACTTTATGGACAAATAATACAAGCGATGTACCCACGCCATTGAAGCCAGCCATTGAAATAAAATTTAACAAACAGTATATTCAGGATTTTAATAAATATTCAGTACTCGTATTATAAACCAAATAGAAAGAAAAATAATGAAACAAGTTTAAAAAGTACAATTGGATCCGATGGTACGTTTAGTTTGGTTTACTTCAGTACATCCATGAACAACAGTTACTGTTAATTTTAAAGATATATTACGCTCATTCTTTGTTCATTTTTTTACCGAAACAAACATGAAAAATATATTTCCTATAGTAGAAATATCAACAAACATGCATTGACAAAGATTGAACTCATAATGTATTGAACCGTATTTGGCAAAAAAAGATGTTTGTACATCATAAAATTAAAAACAACTTCTATTAGTTTTAACAAATAGGCTATTTTTTCATGTTTTGTCTGTTAGTAATATGGTAAAAAAAGATTTTTCATTCGGTTATACATTGCAATGGTTCTTATTAGAGATGTTTTAGCCAATGTAACAATAATACTGGATGAAGCCAATTCAAACATGTTATGTTCAGATGAGCCAGATACATCTTTAAGGTCAAATTCTACATGTTGGTTAAAGCTGAGCGATTGTGTTGGTGTTTTGCGTTTTTTTCATGAGCATTTCAGTTACACAAGGCGATTAGTATGGAGACTTTAAGGTGATACAAATCACATCATGTATGAGATACAAATTTTCATCTATATGAAAATAATACAATATTTACTGAACTGTCTGACATTTTCAAACATCCGACGATTTTCGGCTTAAAAATCGATTTTCTTTGGTAATGTTAGAAATCCTATCCTCACGAAAGACCACCTGAATAATAACACCACCTCGAAATTAGGACAACAATTTTCAAGTTCATTTTCACCCTGTTGCTCTTTATTCAGCCTCAATATTAAGACCACCTCAATAAGAAAACCAGCTTTTAGGGTCACACAGGTGGTCTTATTATCGAGAATCAGGTAGACATTGTGTTAAAGTGTATCTGACCTTTCCCGCTTTGCATGTTTACCTTTTGGTACTATGGAATAGAGATTTTTATTTGCACATGTAGATAACTATATTTACCATATACTAGGTGTTTTCTTGCAATTGACCGAGCTTTTTTCTAGGCCATTCCTTGCGCCTCTGTTCTCTTACGTATGTACCCTTTACCATTGAGCCTCCTCAAGTGCCTTATGTTTTATGTATCGTTGTTGTTCCGGGGTCTGTGTGGAGAGGCATTGTCTTAGGTATGTGGCGTTCCATGTAGCAACTTATTCTCTCTCTTTCAGAATGTCAAAATCTCGTATGTGGGCGATTGTCACGATTATACTTGTGGCAGCGATTATTGCTCTCGGCGTAGGTTTAGGTATAGCCTTGCAGAACAAAATGGACGAGGACAAGATGTCTGAACACGATGGTATGGATGGTATGAAGGAGGAGTGTATATGTGTACCACCAGAAGAGCATTCCTCTTCACGTTTGACGGAACAGTCGACACTTTACGTGAAGCCTACTGACATTAAGGAGGGGTTTTATCGTTATGGGTCGGTCGCGGCCGATGCACCGATTTGTTCGACATACGGAATGTAAGTATTTCATACGTCGCCTTGTAAGTAAAAAGTAGGGATGTCAACGAACATTCGGATATTCGAATATTCGTTTGTACGTCCGAATATTCGAATACTGATCTGGCATTCGGATATTCGATCAAATTTACATATTCAATATTAAAGCTGAATGCAAGTGTATTGCATTTTTAATAAGGGGCATTATCGCATTGAATGACATTTTACGCGTGGAAATAACATCAACATAATTATGTTAATTGACATGTTATGTTGTATATTTGAGGGCAAGAGAGATATAATACTCTGGTGATTACACTTAGGCCCTGAAAGTATAAGTAATCGCGGGGATTTTTATAACTTGGGTGATCAGTTTAAACCTCAAAATTGATAAGCATAAAGTTAAACTTCGAAATTTAAATGTATTACTCCTATATAAGAAGGTCGAATATTCGAATATTCTTTCGAAAGGTTGACCGAATATTCGAATACCAAAATTACCATTCGTTGACATCCCTAGTAAAAAGGAATTAGAACTGCGTGTGTTGAGTGTACTTTTCAATGCCATTTGTTCCCAGTTCGCAGTCTATGCAACTACCTTCTCCTATTGCAAGTCATACATTGATATTTACGTAAGATTAGAACGATATCAAATCCATGACATAACATTTCTCGTACCAGGAAGCGATGACACGAATATGTTAATATTGTCATTTTATCAACTAATCGTGTTTAACTTAGATAATCAAATTTAATACGTCTATGCATACCACAGGAGATTGTCTAGAGTTCTCTCTCTCTTTATCCCCCTAGAGTTCTCTCCCTTATTCCCTTCCATAGTGTGTGTACAGTCAAACATGTGTTAAAGACCACCTGCGAACAAAGACCACTATTGCAAAACCTGTCTGCAAAGACCACCAATTTTATCTCCCATCAGACCATTTTCAATGATATTTAATCTGTTAATAGAGACCGCCTGTAAACAAAGACCACATTTTGCTGTTCCCATGGGTGGTCTTTACAGACAGGTTTGACTGTATACAGTAAAACCTCACTTTAAGACCACCTCCTTAATAAGACCACCTCATGATTAAGACACAAGTGCATTACCCCTATTTTGCTTTTTCTTCAACCTCAATATTAAGACCACCTCAATAATAAGACCAGTATATATAGTACTTTATACATATACTATAGAAAGGATAAATTGAGAGAACTGGTGACGATCTCCAGTGATACATACTACCGTAGCTTTCCATACTACCATAGCTCTATTGATATACTTTGTTTTATTTGTCAAACAATTTCACACTTAGTCTTCAAACATATATCATTAAAGATATATTGTCGTTCTAGCGTTCAGTCAAAATACTTACAACCGACAGTGATATTTTCATTGAACACATAATGAAAGAGGGAATAAGCTGGTACAGGGAACGGCACATACACAAGACAATGCCTCCCCACACAGATCGCCGGGGGGACAACAGCCTGAAAAAAACATTAGGCACCGAGGAGGTGCAAGGGTTAACATGCATGGGAACAGGGGTGCATGATATGGTCTTACCGACCATAAACATACCTAAGTACAATTTAGGGGGATAAGGAGGGTGGAGAGTTTAAACAAATCAAGAAAGTCGGTAATAAAATACACTCAGTTTTATTGAATAGTTCATAGTAAGTGCAAACTGCCTTACTATATTAACATAATAGTCATAACTATTTGACACAAACAGTTTCAGTACAATCGGATCACCTTGGCTATTTTTGTAAAAATAGACATCGGAAGAAACGTGGGAGAAAGTAGTCCCAAAATTGGCTGCCGAAGTGAATGTATGTAGTCTATGTGAAATACTATGACACAGATATTTTAAATATTAGGAATACGAGGCACACAAAAACGTTTTGACGATGATGAATTGTGATTCCCTGTTCAGATGTTTTACACTTAGCAGGGTTGGAAAACCGCATCACGCAAAGAGATTCTAGGTATATTCATACACGTAACTCCGAGATCTCTTTCGAAACTGTCCGTAAATTGCCGAGATGTTGCGATTGCTTTCAGTACTTTGATAACATAACATTACAGGGATATGATATTACGAGGTGGGTCTACAGTGGATGCTGCTATTGCTGCCATTATGTGTAACGGTGTCTACCATCCACAGGGCAGTGGGATTGGTGGTGGTTTCTTTATGACTTACTATAAAAGGTAAGAGTAATTCAACAACAAACTTTACGTTACAACTCCTTTGTCAATCATTGCAAACTTGCTGCCCACTCGTTTAGCTCAGTTGCTTACAGAAAAACTGGCTAGTATTGGTTAGTGACCCTGAACCACTTTGTAGGTCAATTGGAAGCCGTGCAAAAATGAAATTACTTTTGAGAACACTTACATAAAGAAGTTAAGTTTACTTCTAATAACATTTCTATTTCTATAATTATTCTTAACTTTAAACAAAACGACACAGAAGAGTAATGCAACAGACAAAGACTGTTAAATTTGGGTAATTTTAGTCACACACACAGTTTTAATTATGTAGCAGCGCATAAGTAGAAGAGCTATGTAATAAGTGGTGGGGTAATGGCAATGAGAGGAGCGACTTAAGTGGTGGGGTAATGGCAATGAGAGGGGCGACTTAAGTGGTGGGGTAATGGCAATGAGAGGGGCGACTTAAGTGGTGGGGTAATGGCAATGAGAGGAGCGACTTAAGTGGTGGGGTAATGGCAATGAGAGGAGCGACTTAAGTGGTGGGGTAATGGCAATGAGAGGGGCGACTTAAGTGGTGGGGTAATGGCAATGAGAGGAGCGACTTAAGTGGTGGGGTAATGGCAATGAGAGGGGCGACTTAAGTGGTGGGGTAATGGCAATGAGAGGAGCGACTTAAGTGGTGGGGTAATGGCAAGAGAGGAGCGACTTAAGTGGTGGGGTAATGGCAAGAGAGGAGCGACTTAAGTGGTGGGGTAATGGCAATGAGAGGAGCGACTTAAGTGGTGGGGTAATGGCAATGAGAGGGGCGACTTAAGTGGTGGGGTAATGGCAATGAGAGGAGCGACTTAAGTGGTGGGGTAATGGCAAGAGAGGAGCGACTTAAGTGGTGGGGTAATGGCAAGAGAGGAGCGACTTAAGTGGTGGGGTAATGGCAATGAGAGGGGCGACTTAAGTGGTGGGGTAATGGCAAGAGAGGGGCGACTTAAGTGGTGGGGTAATGGCAATGAGAGGAGCGACTTAAGTGGTGGGGTAATGGCAATGAGAGGAGCGACTTAAGTGGTGGGGTAATGGCAATGAGAGGAGCGACTTAAGTGGTGGGGTAATGGCAATGAGAGGAGCGACTTAAGTGGTGGGGTAATGGCAATGAGAGGAGCGACTTAAGTGGTGGGGTAATGGCAATGAGAGGAGCGACTTAAGTGGTGGGGTAATGGCAATGAGAGGGGCGACTTAAGTGGTGGGGTAATGGCAATGAGAGGAGCGACTTAAGTGGTGGGGTAATGGCAATGAGAGGAGCGACTTAAGTGGTGGGGTAATGGCAATGAGAGGAGCGACTTAAGTGGTGGGGTAATGGCAATGAGAGGAGCGACTTAAGTGGTGGGGTAATGGCAATGAGAGGAGCGACTTAAGTGGAGGGGTAATGGCAATGAGAGGAGCGACTTAAGTGGTGGGGTAATGGCAATGAGAGGGGCGACTTAAGTGGTGGGGTAATGGCAATGAGAGGAGCAACAGAGTCAATGCTTTTACATTTGTATGATCGATCTTTTGTTTTACGCTTCAAAGGTCGGAGAGGAAAAGCTATGCTATCATGGCTAGAGAGATGGCACCAGGAGCGGCCACAGAGGCAATGTATAAAAATGAATCAGTCAGTTCTAGAATGGGTAAGATTGATTTTATATCGGAAGATTTACTAACAAATATCGCATCCATGGTAAAATGTATCTAACACAGTTCGAATTCTAAAGCATGTGTATAAAACATGGACCAAGAAATAACCAAGAACCAGAAAATGATTGTATCAATGAAAACAGTAACAGTGTGAATACATCAGCAAGGTTAAAACAGAATATAACGAGGTTATTAAGTAATGAGGTGTAAATATGCTGAAAATGCTACAGTATATCATACTCTGAAATAAAAAGACTAAAATGGACTAGAATATGACACAGTTTGTATTCCTATATAGAACTCGTCTGACACATTCGAAGTTGTAGATTCAAACAGCTGGTTTGGAATATGTTCACCGTAACTTTAAGAGAAGATGACAAACCCAAAGCCCTTTGTCCTCCAACTATGGTTCGGTTTGAGGTTGTATGTTTTTTTTTGTTTTTTTTTTGCGGAAGAGCATGTTAGTACTAGGTTGTACACCAGTCATAGGACCGCAGTCCATAACTGAAATGAATTGTTGAAATGTGACGTAAAAGGCCAGTATAGAAGACAGTTCTGAACAAGATATAACATTTTACATCATTCAAACAGGTGGTATGGCCATAGGAATTCCAGGTGAGATTAAAGGGCTCTATGAAGCTTGGAAACTCGGAGGACGACTTCCATGGGATGTGCTATTTAAACCATCCATTCAAATGTGTGAAGATGGATTTACTGTCGGTCAGTTATTAGGCTATGGCATACAAAATAACAAGGACAATATTAACAACAATGATGAATTAAGGTAAGTTTTAATGTTGACATGAACACCAATTAAAACATATTGGTTTTAATGTTTCAACATTAAATGTGTAAGATAGACTCTGGCGTTATACATTTTAGTAGTGTCCTAACTTGTAAAAAATTACGTTGTGTCACGTGTCAATAGTTAAAATATGTCGTCTTGTTGTAATTGTTGAAAGGCCAGCTCGTTTCAACATTGGAAATGTTACAGTATTGAATACATTTCCAATGAAGATTCATTACTGTCATTACTTCTAAGCTCGCCCAGCTAACTCAGTTGGTAGATAGCTAGACTGTCACCCGGCTGATCCGGGTTCGATTCCTTGGTAAGACGGTTGTGTTCTTCCGTGACATTGGCTACGGTATGTTGCTTGTGGAAGTGCAAGTTAGTACTGGTTGATGAATAATTACAAGAGAGCTGTTTTATTTAACTGGCCGTCACGTATGACTGAAAAAATGTTTGCAAAAAAACCGATGAAAACAAACAAACAATTACTTTTCTAGATCAATGTTGACAAACCCTTCAACTCAAAAACTGGTTATACAAGGGGAAAAACTCAGACTTCCAAAACTTGCTGAAACACTCAAGAAAATCGCTGCTGATCCTCATGCATTCTATAATGGTTCACTTGCATCGGATATAGTTCGGGATATTTATGAAGCAGGTTTGTACAATGTTAGCGGATTGCTGTTCTGGTATATCTATGTTACACCCACCCTTTACGTTCGTGTCTTTTTACTGACAGTTATAAGGCTGTCAATCGCTGTATGGTTATTATTTCTATTTGTGTTTTAGATGTATGTATTATAACTTTTCCTTTTCCTCTGCACTTGATATATAGTGTTCATGTTATTTCTCCCCACTTTCGGCATATTGTTGCCAGCTGTATTAACTTGTCATGTGGTGTATTCCATCCATTAAAGCTTCCTCCGTTTGTCTTCTTTCATTCTCCTTAGTTATATCTTATGGTCGACCAGGCCATTCCTTGCGCCTCCTCAAATGCCTGATATTTTATGATATGTTGTTTTCCCGGAGGTCTGTGTGGAGAGGCATTGGCTGATGTATGTGGCGTTTCCTGTAGCAACTTATTCTCTCATTTGTTCCTTTAGTTATTGTCCACCTGTATGTACATTGCCCATTTCTCTTTCTGATTTCGGGGTAGATATGCACTTGGTACGTGCCGTTTACTGTTCGTTGTCTTCTTTCATTTTTTATACGGGATTCATTTGCTTTTTCTGCACAAATCTCTCAAAATGCACAGACGTCTGAGTGACTACTGTCATACATTAAACTAATGACATGAAACCGAAATGGTAGAACCTGCTTTAGCTGTTCATGTGGCGCAATGCGATCGCCTACTTTAGACTTGACTAGTTATGTTTGTATTGCATGTGAAACGCTACTTTATAGTACCATTAAACAACAGTAGATAATAATGTTCAAAGTACAGCAAAACCTCAATGATTGGACCATTGTTGGGACCTTTGAAAACAGGTCTTAACAATGAGATAGGCTTAATACTGAGGTTGAATGTAGAACAAAACAGTGAAAATGGACTTATTATTGAGATGGTCTTTACGTCAGGGTTTATTGTTCATTATCATTCGGATTCGATCATTCTTATGATACATGTATATCTACATATTTATTTATGTATATGCAGGTGGGATAATCACAGAGGAAGATTTGGACAGATACACCGCTGCTGTGAAAGATCCCGTGAGCATTCAACTTTCATCCGGGGAGTACACAGCCTTTTCTCCACCACCGCCATCTAGTGGCGCCGTCTTGCTTCTTATACTGAATATATTAGATGGTATTAAATAGTTTTAACAATTATATTACACGTATGTTCGTACACGACACATAAACATAATAAGTTGCATTGAGCCCTTAACGTGCACTGGTGCATTTCATTTATAAATTCAACAAATCTGTTACAGTTCATTAGAATAAGTCCAGGTAAGGACACGGTGTTACCAAATATGTTCAGGTTTTAATGTGCTTTACCTTAAAGTTTATAACGTCTACAAATTCAACACATCGCTTATAATTCATTGGAATAACTCTAGGCAAGGACGTAGTGTAATCAAATATATTCAGGTTATTAACATGATTTTCATTTGTAATCTCTACAAATTCAACAAATATGTTACAATTCATTAGAATAACTCTACGTAAGGACATTGTGTAACCAAATATTTTCAGGTTATTAAGATGCTTTTCATTTAAAACGTCTAAAAATATTCTATACATTTCATTGAATTCCTCTAGGTAAGGCCAGGGTGTTACCAAATATCTTCAGGTTATTAAGGTGCTTTTCATTTATAACATCTACAAAGTCAACACATATGTTTCAATTTATTAGAATAACTTTATGTAAGGACATGGTGTAACCAAGTATTTCCAGGTTATTAAGGTGCTTTAAATTCATTTTTAATTAACATCTTCTAATTCAACAAATCGGTTATAATTCATTGGAATAACTTTAGGTGTTACCAAATATTTTCAGGTTATTAAGATGCTTTTCATTTAAAACGTCTAAAACTATTCTATACAATTCATTGAATTCCTCTAGGTAAGGCCAGGGTGTTACCAAATATCTTCAGGTTATTAAGGTGCTTTTCATTTATAACATCTACAAAGTCAACACATATGTTTCAATTCATTAGAATAACTTTATGTAAGGACATGGTGTAACCAAGTTTTTCCAGGTTATTAAGGTGCCTTAAATTCATTTTTAATTAACATCTTCTAATTCAACAAATCGGTTATAATTCATTGGAATAACTTTAGGTAAAGACATGGTGTTACCAAATATTTTCAGGTTGTTAAGATTCTTTTCATTTAGAACGTCTAAAAATATCTTACAATTCATTGGATTTCCTCCAGGTAAGGCCATGATTTTACTAAATATTCTCAGGTTATTAAGATGCTTTTCATTTTATTACCTCTACAAATTCAACAAATTGTGTACAATTCATTGGAGTAACTCCAGGTAATGACATGGTGTTACAAAATATTTCCAGGCTATGGTATGACCGAAGAGGACTTGTCCACTGGAGAGAAAGGCGTGGAAACCTTTCACAGGATAGCAGAGGCTTTCAAGCACGGTTTCGCTGTTCGAACAAACCTGGGAGACGTGGACCAAGAGGATAAAGACTTTAAAGACAGAATAAATGAGGTCCATTATTTTGTCTTAAATCAATTAAGTCACTGTACTTTAACTAATCGAATTAATGTCCGAGGCACAGGCATTCGTCGCTTAAAGGCCCCCAACACGAACATTTTAAGTTAAAAAAAAATTATAAAACATTTTCCCCCCACTATATGTATATTATAACTTAAAATGTTCGTGTTGGGGGCCTTTATGCGACGAATGCCTGTGGTCCGAGGAATGTACTAACTTGCACGTACACTTATTTCTGAAACTAATTTAAGTTCATACAATTAATGAAGCTATGGAATTCTTGCTTGTAAAATACAAATGTTTGTGAACCAATTTTTTGGTGTTGGATATACAGAGTCTACCGATATCGGTAGGTAAACACGAACCATTGATAAATGCGGCATATCAAATACACGAGATTATTTCAAAGAATATTTATTATAATCGTTATCTAGATAAAATACCATTACTGATATCATATTATCGGAACCTATAGACTGTAGGCAATACGTTCGAAACCATTTTGACACTTCCAGTCTTCCACGACAAAACCTGTATAAGTGACGAAGGTCATGACGTCACGTACTTCCCAATTGATATCTTACAGTATGTGCGCTTTCTCAAAAGTGTAGACCTTAGGTCGCTAAAATCTGATTCTAAGATAATAAAATAAATGATGAAATGATTAAATAAATATGAAATACAATGTAAATGTCCTCAACTTCTGAAAAACATAATAACATTTTAATTTGATTGCAAAACTGAAATCAAGATCATTACTATCTTGAACATCGATGCTTATGATATACTTATCATTAAAAGTCCTTGATTTCCATAGTTTATTGCTAATATGACTTCATTATTATCATTTCCTTGAATTTCATAGCTTGTTGCTAATATGACGTCATTATTTATCATTTCCTTTAATTCCATAGCTTGTTGCTAATATGACGTCATTATTTATCATTTCCTTTACTTCCATAGCTTGTTGCTAATATGACGTCATTATTTATCATTTCCTTTACTTTGATAGCTTGTAGCTAATATGACGTCATTAGACTGGGGCGAGATGAAAAGAGCCAAGATCTTACATGATACGCAGAACACAGCGTACTATGAACCAACATATAATTTTACCATACCTGACGCTGGCACTGCACATATATCTGTATATGGCCCAGACGGGGATGCTGTATCTATAACTAGCACCATCAATACATAGTAAGTTTCAACGTAAGGAGAGTACTTCTTTAAAATCAAAATGTGTAAAAAGTAGTGATTATTAAGGCCAGACATTACTGACTTTGGAGACACCTACTTTCTGAGCACATTTACTTCCTGATTACTATCCTTTAACACCAGTCACCAGGCAGGTAGGCACATGATAACCATTATTTAATTATTTTACTAGCTGGCGACTCATCAACTGGCCCTATTAGAACAGACACCTACCGGGATTCAAACCTTGGACCTATCGCTCCCAAGATGGATTCTTCAACTCTTCAGCCTTGGGAGACTCTTTTTGTCTCTATGTACATAATATATTGCTGGTGCATTTCGCTCCGTTAGAATAGTACCCTGTTTGGGTAAATGACTGCCAATATAAAAAGAGGCATTCAGAAGTAATAAAGTGCGCTTTGGAGAACAAAAATTAGATTCATCCTTGGTACCCAGGCTATTCATAACATGATACCCTGGGCAAATCTTGTGCTAATGTTCAATTATTATAGATGGGGTAAAATTGATTGGCCCCGCTACGGATGAAATTGCGGTTCTGAGCGGTCTAATGAGATCGCAGCTTTCAAATTGCACACTTTTCAGTGGTTGCTGCCATTTTGTTGAATTTGCTGATAGCTCTTCACAAAGGAGATTACTTCTTCTTTCGTCGAAAAATGCTAATGAATATTCATGCATTATGAAGTTTCGCTAGCCAATTTGCCTAAGGTATCATAGAGCTATATGTTATGAATATCCTGGGTACCGAGGATGGTTAGATTATGCAACCGTCAAGAAAATAATTTCTGTGACTGACCACCTTAAATGTCAAATGGTCACATGCAGATAACACATATATTAGAGTAACTTCATTCACAGCAAAGTAAATGATGAAGTGGAGCAGCATAGACCTATCATCAGTATTTGAAATTTTCAGTTTTGGTTCCATGGTAGTTGGTAATCGAACAGGGATTGTTTTCAATAATGAGATGGACGATTTCTCTACACCTGGGACCGAGAATTTTTTCCAAGTGCCTGCATCTCCAGCCAATTTCATAAAGCCATACAAGCGGCCCCTGTCGTCGATGTCTCCCACAATTGTAGTGGACAAAGATGGCGATGTAAAACTGGTCACTGGATCTTCCGGTGGTACTAGAATTATCACATCAAACGCTTTGGTATGTTGTTTGTTTTTTCGGCGCAGTCGTACTAGTTATATACATGTTTTTTCTATCTGCATATCAGTGTTGTGTAAAGCAATCAAATCTTACAGTAACCACCAAGGCAATTTCTCTTCAACTGAACAACGTTTGTAACCTTGACGTGGATTGGTTAACCTTTCGATAAAGGGTAGCTTACCGAAATCCACTGAATTAAGGTGAATTAACTGAAATCCATGTTGAATCTGAAGTGACCAACAATCGTAACATCTCAGCATTTTTTTATGTTGCACAACAAATCTTAACCTTCAAAAAGCGCCAACAATCTTTTTTCAAGATATTTATTGTTATTCTATGGATGGGACATTAAATAACATGAAAAAACCAGGGTAATACGGTGACTATTCCAGCTATTTGGGTTGAAGTCCCCTGTCGGTTCAAAACTATATGTTATGGATGGGATCTGAAACCGCAGTGGGGAGGTACACTTGGTTTGAAGTCGACCATCATAATCAGTCGATCGTAGAGGCTCCATCATTGGTATGTTCGGATGGCAAGCATATCACAGTTTTCTTGAATACACAATCGTTTAAAACAGTTAAGCCTCTATACTCTACTAACAGGGTGTAACAAACATACATGGTAGTCCATATGGACAAAACATTTTTGATTATGTTTGATTTTCAAATTATAAAACGAGGATATTTCACAAGCAAAATTAAAATAATCGCCATGAATATAATAAATTTAAATATTCAGTCTCCGAAATTTTATTTTTTGAAAAATACATGGTTTCAAATTGACCATTTCAATTCGACTTGCGTAAGAAGATACATCGGGACTTGATATTTATTTCGGAGGATACTGAGTATTCGGATAAAGGGTTGTCAAATAGGTCAAAGGTCGGACAGTTACTGTAATACAAACAAATAAGTTTGTGAATGTGACAAATTGTCCCAAATTTCAAATATACTAAAAAAATGTGCAATTTAGTCTTTATTCACTACATAAGGTAAAATATATCAATTTCTTTCAGAGTATTATCCACACATTATGGTTGAAACTCGGTCTGAAAGAAGCGATCGAGTATCCCAGAATCCACCATCAGTTATTTCCAACTGAACTACGTATTGAGGAAGCTATGCCACAGGTATTTTCGCAAGATTTATACAGTAAAACCTCAAAAATAAGACCACCTTTGGGACTTGGGAAAAATTGTCTTATTATGGAAGTGGTCTTAATATTGAGGTTGAATAAAGAGTGAAACAGTGAAAAGGGACTTCAAAATTATGTTCTCAATTCCGAGGTGGTCTTAATATTGAGGTGGTCTTAAAGTGAGGTTTTACTGTATATGCTAAGCTTTAGTTCATCTTAGCTCCAGTCCAGTTTCTAAAAGTAACCTCATTCTCTCCTACATCAGTGTTTTACTATTTCTAACTTTTACAAAAATATTTATGGTACTTTGTCCCACTTCCATAACAGTCCAATCTATCTTCTGCGTTCCATAAAATCTAAAAAAATGGACCAAAAAGAATGGTAATTAGCACTCATTTGATATTATCATGTATTTTCCATTCTCAAAATTTAATATTCAATAAGAGTGTTTTTGTGACCGGAGTGCAAGTGTATTTTAAGTATTCATTATAATCTCAGACCCAGGTTATGTAATCCTGTATTAACAAGTTTATTCAATGAAGAATATAAGTTACCACAAGTAAAACCTTAATAATTCAACTACCCTTGAAACCTTTGAAAAATGGTCTTAATATCGAGGTGGTCTTAATATTGAGGTTGAATAAAGAGCAAAACAGTCAAAATGGACTTGAAAACTGGTTTTAATATCGAGGTGGTCTTAATATTGAGGTTGAATAAAGAGCAAAACAGTCAAAATGAACTTGAAAACTGGTTTTAATATCAAGGTGGTCTTAATATTGAGGTTGAATAAAGAGCAATACGAAAATGAACTTGAAGTGTGTTCTTAATTTTGAGGTAGTCTTATAATCGATGTGTTCTTTAAATGAGATTTTACTGTAATTTATTTATTTTTAAAGGTCATCAAAGATGGCTTATTGGCAAGAGGACACAAGTTTGACGTAAGAGATAAACTAGGATCATCACTCCAATCTGTGATGACGAGGAACAAGAAGGAAGATTCTGTACAGAACGTTATGGATAAAGAATATACAGAGATTTATTCCTACTCTGATCCAGTTAAATATGGGTTACCCGATGGCGTATAAAGTACACCATACATTTAAAGTATTAAATTACAGTGCTGACAACGTATCCAAAAAATACAGGTGAAAAGAGCTTATCCACCATTTTGTGTTTTGAGTATCTTCACTACTGTACAATTGACAAAGTATATAGCAAATGAGGAACATTATTACAGGCATGAGAATGATTTGATGCTTGCAAGTGCCTTTTTTAAGACAACTTATGCCATCTTAGATGCTTAAAAGCCAGGAGCTTCAGCAGCCCCTTAGACCCCTTGCCGAATTTTCAGCTGATTTTGAAATTTTGCATTCTCATGCCTGATTATTAGGACAGGATTACAACACAGGAGATTGCTACAAGTTCTCTCCCTTTATCCCTTCTAGAATTGTCCCCTTTCTATAGTATATGTACGTATTATAAATGCCTAGTGAATTCAAATACTCAATTTTGATACTAATATAATTTCTCAAACTACCTAAACATTATTTCCAGAATATAATTATCCACACACGTTGAGTTTGAATTTCTCAATGTTTTGGAATGTTAAGCATTTTGTTTATATTTTGACATTTACATCTATAGGTATAGTGTGGTTTTATTAACAGCGAATGGATGAATATATTACCTGGACGATTACATTTCAAAATAGGTGTATCGAAATGTTCGTGTTTGTCCATAAGATTGATGGAGAAAAGGCCGCGGTCGTGTTTTGATAGAGAAGTAAACCAAACAGTAGTTCAAGCTCTACGCATGAGAGCATTTCCCTATCTAAACTGGCATGGATCGGTCCTGAAAGTTCATATATCTGTTTGCGGTCAATCTAACAGCACTATGCAATAGATTACAAGTGAATAAGAGTATTAGCTGATTTTATAGCTTATTTCACATAAAACTTGCTATGCGCATAATTTATGCGCATAATTATTATACATCAAACAAAGGTGATAAGTCGTCCGCTGACATATGTAGTATTAAAATAAATATGAATATATCAAAAACAAATTTTACACACAGAAAGTTCAATAGGTCTGTAATGCTTCTAATGAATTTCAGAGCACAATACAGTCATTTCATTGAAAGCAAGCCAATTACATAAGACCATACAGAAATGAAAAGTCAGAGATTAACTGAATAGGTCATTATCGAGTGTGACCACCATTTGCCTTAACTTCTTTTTGATATATTTAATTGTAATATCCCAAGTATGTCAGAGGCCTATACAGCACTTTTGTTTAGAGTATACATATTAGATTGAAACATCTTTCTTAATATCACTATCAACTCATTACTCATGTTTTAACATCTCATATACTTTTACTAATATCATAATATTTCACATGTATATACAGATATTTTAGTGTAATAATGTATAGTAGATTACCCACAACTATGCACATCATATCATTTTGAAACAAAACTAATCAAACACAAAAATATAAATTTATCAACCTAGACATAAATATATATAGCTGTGGTAAATATGACAATTACGGCGGATCAAAATTTCAACTTCTCTCGACTCAGAAACAAGATGGCGGACGTCGAAAAACATTTATCGTGGGTTTGATCTCAGACGAGATCTCGCTGCTTGCGAGAGTTCAAACAAATCTACATAGACATAGAAGGACGTTTCTAATCCATGGTTTATATGTGTCTGTGTTTCTGTAAATCTAGTGAATTTCACCCAAATAGCTTGTAGGCAAATGATCCATTATTGAAATTTTAAGACAATTTGCTTAACCTGAAAGCGACAAAAGATGTATGTATGTGAAATGTACGTGTATCAAATTTTATGAAAGTCAGTAAAAAACTTTGATTTTTGTAACAGAAATATCCCTGCGAAATCCATTTTCATGAAGTTTCTCCAACAATTAACTGCGAACAGGAGTATTCATTTCATGCTGATTACTGATGGGTAAATATTCAGTATTATGTGTTCATATATAGTAACAGAAAAATTGAATGTTTTAAAAACGTGCATTCAATAATCAGTAGACTATATTCCGAACATATACTGACACCAAAAAGAAACTGTGCACTGACTTAGAAATAAAGTTTGTAACCATTTAGATAAAACATATAGGCAAATTTGGTAGCAAAATGTGACAGCTTTTATTGGCTACATGATGCATTATTGTTAAATTAAATTTAGGTCATTCTCGGTATAATGATGACGCTTGAATGACGTAGGGGTGAAAAGTAAAAGTTGCACACTTTTCTTTTTATTCTAAATGTGTGTTTGCCATCTGATATACGACAGTACATATGGACATTTATCAGTATCTGTTATGTCCTCCTTTCCTACGAATCAACGCAAGTATTCTTGCGGTCAAATGTAAATGTCCATATGTACTGTCGTATCTAAATGGTTACAAACTTTATTTCTAAGTCAGTGCACAGTTTCTTTTTGGTGTCAGTATATTAACCTGATCCTTACCTTTATGCATGAATATGTTATACATCAAGAATCATACATCATCGTTATGTTTCGATGCAGATACGGAAATCGGTACATTTGTGGATATCTTTCATTTATATTATTACATGACCAAACGTGTACATTGAAGACAAAGACAAATTTAGATAATCAGACTACAGTCAAACCTGTGTTAAAGACCACCTGTGAACAAAGACCACTATTGCAAAACCTGTCTGCAAAGACCACCAATTTTATCTCCCATCAGACCATTTTCAATGATATTAGTCTGTTAATAGAGACCACCTGTATACAAAGACCACATTTTGCTGTTCCCATGGGTTGTTTTTACAGACAGGTTTGACTGTACTGTGAAATTATGCTAATCAAGGTTATGAGGATCAGGTTAATGTGTCCAAGTTATACTAACATCAGCAATGTTCTTATAGTAAGAACAGTCACAGAGATACTCAAAATATGTTCGGTATAGTAATTGTCACTTGATACTTCATTAACTTGTTATTAATACATTTATGTAAAAGAGAAATGCTGGCTTAATACACCTATGATATTAGGTAGAATTAAAACATTACCTGTAGTTTCTACTATTACAAAATGTAAATGCAGCAAGGCATACTAATTTCGTTTCTAGAATTAACATTAGGTTATTGATATATTGATATTGATAAAATAGATTGCACTACAAATTATTATCATAAATTGGCAATTTCAGATGTTACGCTAGCAGAAATCTGCCCAATGTTCAATGTCAGTTTGACCATTGTAGAATATTTGAAGATCATATATTTATATATTTGTATGTTTACAATTTATAATAAAATAAATATTTTTTGAACACAAAACTAGTTTTTTTGTTATCACTATAAATGTTATCACATACATTGAATGCACTTTGAACTTGTTGTTAGAGTCCATCATTTGGTAAAACTTTTGACTTTTAGAGCTAAGGGAGGTTACTCCTGAAATACCGCAAAATTTGGTGAATATGGCCGAACACACAGAAATCTAAATGGAAGTTGGGACACTGAAATGATATCATGACAAATCCTTTGATCAGAGTCAACAATTTAATGGTTGTATGAAGATAAAGCAACAAACTTAACAATGACTTGGCTTGAAAACAGATCACTGGCGGAATTCCACATGGTTGTGAAATTAGACCATGTTAATGACATCTAGATTACAGACTAAAATATTCCCCAAACCCTGCAAAGGCAAATTTTGTCTATAGTTATAAGGAATCACACACATCCAAGTTATTCTACAAACGTCTGTACCTGATGTCCAAAACCCAGGGTTACATTTGACCCTGTAATTGACCCTTTGACCCCTGGAATTTCAAAAACTGTCTCATTTTTACTCTGATTCTGGCTGAAAGGTCAATTTGTCTCTAACGTATAGGTAAATTGGCTATAAAATGGTAAAATCCAGTAAAACATAATATCAAAATAACCCTTGAGATTTAGCACCTAGTGGAACCCCCTGATACGCCTCATTCAATTTTAAGCTGTACTAAAGTCTGTTAAAAGTTTTTAGAAAAATTCCCTTCATTATCATCCTGATTAAATCTAGTTGTAAACATGAATTAAATATCTATATCATGCATTTACGCAAATGTCTAATTCGGTAAACTTAAACAATTGCATTTACAACACAGAATACATAATAATCATAAAAGCAGATTCATAATTGCATACTAGTATAAAATACTGTCATAATAAATTTCCCTGAATTTCATGACTGGGCAAAATATATGTGAATGACTAAGTTTTAGGGTACAGTCAAACCTGTCTGTAAAGACCACCTATGGGAACAGCAAAATGTGGTCTTTGTTTACAGGTGGTATCTATTAACAGATTAAATATCACTGAAAATGGTCTGATGGGAGATAAAATTGGTGGTCTTTGCAGACAGGTTTTGCAATAGTGGTCTTTGTTCGCAGGTGGTCTTTAACACAGGTTTGACTGTATACTTAAAAATGGGAGTATTCAATATAATGCAGATGCTCTGAAACACATACACATTTAAAACCCTTTTAGAGAATTAACTGAAGTTAAAAAAATAAATATCATACTTAAATAGATACATGAAATTATTTAAATATTTTTTGTTAAATCCGTTCGTAACTATTGAACAATGACTATTACGCTCACACTTACTTAATCCAGGCTGTCAACTGGCCCCTTTTTAAAAAGTAGGGATAAAGTAGGGCTATTTTTAAAAAAAACATAGGGCAAAAGTAGTAATTTTATTGCCTTAATGTAGGATTAGTAGGAACAATTCCTTAATTTTGGAGTATCAAAAATGGTAAAAATTCACCGCAAAGTACATTCTCCATGATTAGACCTTTGTGCTGCATGCTTATATTTTGAGTTAATTCCGTCGATTTGAATAAAGTAGGGTCAGGCTAATTTACGAAAATGTATGAAAAAAGTAGGGAGCAAGTAAAAAAGAAGGGTAAAGTAGGGCCCACTTGACAGCCTGTTAATCACACATAGTTCCAAGCTATTAAAATAAGTTAAAATAAATTGATTTATTTAACACAATCATCACAACCCGGATTCTTTTAAAAACTCGCCGACGGTCTTTATAAATTGTTCGGGTTTATCTGCGTGCACCCAGTGACCTGCATCAGGTATATGTCGTATTTCCGCTGTCGGAAACAACGATTTAATTATCGGGTAATGCTCGATACTGAAAAAGAAAAATATGTGAAGAACAAAATAAGAAATTCGGCAACATCAATACAATGATTGTAAGTATATACAATTTTATTTCGAATAATACATGGTTTCGAATAACCCATTTCAATCAGTGTTTAAGAAGATATATCGGGACCTTATATTTATTTCGGATATCAACGTGTATTCAGATAGAAAGTTGTCGAATAAACGAGGTCAGACTGTATTGATATATCTGAAACACTAGCTAGCTTAATTTGCTATTCCATACAGGTGAATCTTTTCAGAAGGCAAATCAGGAGATAGCTCACAAAAAGGGGAAGATTGCGTTTCAAAGTGCAAGTTTTTTTCTGTGACTCAATTTCAATCAGTATGTCTATAATAATGTCATAATTAAGCTGTTAATGGTTATATTCTAGTGATTAACTAGTGATCTAGGTGGTCATCCCTGTAAAAAAGGTGCCAATTAACAATTAGAAACATGAGAAACTTTAATAAACAACATGTAAAGATGTACATGTCAGAACAGATGCCTCCGCAGAATCCAAACGGATCTACTGGACAAACACCAACTCAAATCAGGACCTCTATCAAAGAACTGGTACAACCCCACTTTCCACTGAGATCAAATGTAGACAATGGCTATGGATAGGGCATGCACTCCATATGACAGAAACAGCCATTCCCATGGTTGCAATGAGATGGACCCCACTAGGAACGCGGAGACATGGCCGACCAAAAGTGGAGATAAGCAAAGAAGGAGACGAGGGAGGAAAGTTGGAGCTGGGGCCAAGTTCAGACATGGGCCAGGGACAAGCTGCATTGGTGGACTCTGGTGAAAGCCTTATGTGCTAGGTAGATTAAGTAAGTAAGTAAAGACGTACATGAATTCTAAAGGCTTTGCTTATCGGACTTTTATGTGTTTGTATCGAATAAATCGTCACTTACTGTATATAATTAGATCTCATTCCACCGAGAAATAATGTATGACCATAATACTGCTCGTCTTCAAACTTGGGAAATGAAGCCAATGAACCAAAATTATTAATTATTGAATCTAAATTACATCTCCACACCAGTCTGTTGTCCTTGATTGCCAAGTTAGAAGCAAGAAAATGTCGCATTGGTTCATCCTGAAGAAATATCAGAATATTATCATACTAACAGCAAACTCATCTTAAAGGTAGATAAAAATGATCCTCGGTACCAGTTACTAATACTATATTAGCTAATAAATTACTCTTTCTAGCAGTATATCACTTATAATAATTGGTTTCAAAAAATGACTTTACCAATAATTACTAGATAAAGTTCAATAAGGTAAAAAAATCCTAAAAATTACCAATTTTTTCACAGCTATAATTTTTTGTTTCTTTTATTCTAGAACAAATATTTGCATAATTCAAACTGTTTTACAGAGATATTAATGAGCTCTTTAATGTGCAAAAATAATAATCATTTTTATTAGTAAAAAAAGAAAGGAGATGCTTAAACAATTTCTTCACCTGTACAGCCTCAGCTAATTCATTAACAATTTGTCGTCGGATTTTCGAAAGTTGCGGCGAGTCGTCGTCTAAAAATGTTAATGAGATTTTCATCATAGCTTCCAAATACCCTGGTGTCTTGTTGACATTAGGACTTATAGCTGGAGAAACATCCACCACAACAAGGCCAGCAACTCTCTCAGGCTACAAGTGTAAAAGAGATTGTCACAAGTTCTCTCCCTTTATTATTCCTAGAGTTCTTTCCCTTTGTCCCTTCTATTGTTTATGTATATATGTTTAAGATAGTACTATTTAAGGAGTCTAACGCTTTTCACACCTGACTTCTTCCGCAACTGATGGCATACTTTAAGCATCAATATATTTCATTCAAAGCATATTAAAGTATCTTCCAAATGTACTTTATGCCAAGAGAGAGAATAAGTTGCTACACGGAACGCCACATACATAAGACAATTGCAATAAACTGACCATTTTTTTTCAATCTACCTAATGATGCAATTACAGATAAACAGCTGGAACAAGTGTTTAAAGCCTGGAAGGGCTATAATACAAGCCTTATAATTAATAAAACACAACACGTTTATAATCAAATTTGTGTAATGAATAAACAAAGAGAAACTACATTATAGATATTATTTTTTATACCATATGTTTCAAACACTTGCATTTATGAACACAATGAGCAGTGCATATATCTAAACTACAAGAGGACGACAGCTGATACAATAACATTGCGTCAGTGAAAAAAAACCAACCATACATGTCAAAATGTACACGTTGATGAAGTTTAATAAACACTTAACAGTATTTATGCAATTAAATTTTCAAAACTGTCATAGCAATATTTGTGCTGTACTTTGATCAATCAGCTCACATTCTGGTTTAGTTTACAGTGTACGATGATATAATGTAGATTATGGACATAATGCAAGTTTGAATACTCTTACCATCATTATCATAAACCTAGATCATAAAACGAGCAACATCAATTCAGCCATTAAAATCAATTTATTAACAGTTCTAATCTCATTTTATATCAAATACATGTAGTGGCATAGCAAATACATGTAGTGGCATGGAGGAATGATTGTGCTTGGCAAAAATAAGGGTAAATCAAGTACATAGGTGCCCAATATCAACCTAAATGCTTGTACCTTGCAAGCTTCCTGGTAATATATGATCACAATGGCTGCTAAATAAAGGTCATAGCCAAAAATAACTCTAGTGAAGCCAAAACTGTACCAAGGGCTCCCAAATTTGCAGATGTTGGAGTCCCATTACCCCCATTTGATAAATCCAAGGGAAAACCCTGTTGACTTACATTTAATAATGATGTAACCATTGCAGTTTTTCCACCCATACTGTGGCCAATCAACACAGCTTGCTCCAAATCTTGTTCATCCATAAGTCTAAGCACATCCTCCCGAAATAAGAAGTAATCCATCTCCTCTGTATGCATACTTTCACCATGATTCCTAGCATCCACAGCTAACACCTAGCAGTATAGAAAATCACCATGACATGTACAGTCTGACCTCGTTCATTCGAATCCATCGGGTCAGAAATTTTATTTTGAATAATACATGGTTTCAAAAAGCCCATTTCAATAAATAGAAGAAATTTATTTTCAATTTTAATAAGATGTGCCTTAGAAGATACATCAGTATTTAGTGCGAATTTAGTTGTTTAGCCATTATGGTTGCCTATAGTAACAAAATGACAGAACCCCTTTGTTTCCAGGGGCTTCAGAAAGTGAGATTCAAGAGCATTTGGGTTTTAAAACAATGTTCGTGTAACATTACTGGGATAATTTTCAGTAAAATATTTAATTTTAAATTTGCTATTCCTGTATATACATATATTGATACATGGATATATTGTTGATGTATTTGACTCAATGTATGAATATAGCCATCAATGATATGCCTATATTTCACTAATTTCGGGAGAAAACGCTAAAATGAGGTAAACAGGTAATTAAATAACAAGTATTTGTTGCTCAGGGGTTCCATTAGGTAACGAATCTCAAAGGTCATTATAATACTTTTTTACCAGATTTTACCATTTTAAAGTCAAAATACCTATAATTTAAAGAAAAATTCAGCCAGAATCCAGAGGGTAAAAATCTGGTTTTGGGGAATGCCAGGGGTCAAATCAAGGGTCAAATGGAACCCCTGTTGCTAATATATATGTAATTGTATTCATGAAAAAAACAATAGCATTTTATCTTTGAACCTGTAATATATATTTATAATCTAAATCAATAGTAAGCCAAGGACATTACTAAAAATGCAGTCAATCAGAAACTAATTTACAAAAGGCAGTGCTAGAAACACGCATCACATCTTCAAATAATCTCATACAAACAATATACAATACCTTTCGCCCTGTTTTCCCAAGGACTTTAGCGAGACTTTGCCAGTTTTGCTTTGATCCCATCATGCCATGTAAAATTACTAAAGGCTGTTTTTCATACGAGTCAGCAATTTTCTTCTCATAGGAGTAATAGGACGAACTAACAGCACTAAAATACAACAAACATCCTGATATATAGAAAACAATGACAGAATTAACATAACTATAGACTAATGAAGAATCAAATACAGTAAAACCTTGAGGCAGGGCTCAACATTAACTTTTTGTACTACTGGACAAGTCGGACAAGTAGATTTAAAAATCACTTGTCCTGACCGAATGTTCACTTGTCCTGACCTTAAAAAAATGTAGAGTGAAAATGCAGGAGTTGTGACAAATGAAGAAATACAGCATCAATATGCAGGCTTTAATACATGAACAATTAAATTAAAACATAAACTGGCTAATTCACATGTAATTCCAATTATAAGTCTAACATTGATTTTTCTTGAGCCAATTTTTGTTAAGTAGTTTTGGAAATTGGTTGCCCGGACCTTCAAATTACAGGTCAAAATCCATTGAACAACTGTTAGTGTTGAGCCCTGATAATAAGACTGACCACCCGTAGGACCCTTGAAAACTGGTCTTAATCAGGGGTTCCATTTGACCCTTGAGTAGACCCTTTTGACCCCTGGATTTTTCTAAAGGCCACATTTAGACTCCTAGGATTCTGGCTGAAGGGTCAATATTTCTCCAAGTCATAGGTAACTTGGCTATAAAATGGTCAAATTCTGTCAAAAAGTATCAAAATGACTCTAGAGATTCAGCATCTAGTGGAACCCCTGCTTAATATTCAGGTTAAAGAGCAAAACAGTGAAAATGGGACTTGAAAATAGTGGTCTAAATTTTGAGGTGGTCTTACCATTGAGGTGGTCTTTAGGTGAGGTTTCACTGTAGAACATAGCAATGTGTGGTAGTGAAATAAATCTAACTCTAAGGACTAATTTCCTTTCAACTCACTAGTTTACCCAACTGTTAAAATCGAGTTGCTCTAAAGAGGGTAAATGGATAGTAAATATTTTACTACAATAACTTGATAATTCAGTTGAAAAAGGGTTGTTGCTCAAAGAAGGGCCATTCTAGAGTGATCCCCAATATTTTATATGGACAAAGACATAATAATAAACTTTATTTATTGAAGGCAACTCCTTAAGCTATGAACATAAAAACATACATTCATAAACTTATCTAACAAGAGGCCTTCATACATACATAAATTATTATAATATAAAGAGAACACCAAGAATATAAGCATTTTTATAATGCTAAACCAATAAATCATAACTCATTTTCAAAATCTGCATTAACAATATGTATGAAAGAGAGATTAAATAATTACAGGGGAAGCCGCATGTATTCAGTTCTAATGATGTTTACCTGCTATTAGATGACATCTTTCTCCTGAGACTGCAGGACAAGCAGCTTTGTATAAGCATACTCCTGCCATATATTGCCTTTAAAAGCATGGTTTCATTTAGTATGAGCCAGACTGAAATAAACATAAAATGGTGCTTAATGAATGCATTGGCCAAGAATTCGTAGCAATCTATTAATACTAAACATGTATATTTAACCCAAAAACATTATTGTTTGAAAATAAAGTTATGTGACATCTGGTAAGGAATGTCTTTAAATTCAAACAACATACATCCACACTATTTTTGTCTTAATTGCATCATCCCAATTTATTTGATGAACTTGATAAATGAGTTGAAGGACAAGTTTATATAATTTGATGGTGAATTATTCATCAAATAATGATCGAAAGGATAACGACATGAATTGTACACGTATTTTGGTTTCAAATAGATGTCACTTAATATATTTCGCACAAACAAAAATGTGCAACATTAATTGTCACCGATAAGAATTGGTATCCGAAATATTGCGTCCGATTACATGTACACTTATTGGATTTCATTGCAACGATTAACAGGGACGTTAAATTACAATGACTTTTAATCAGATCTTTAGAAAATTTAATGAATTTAATAAAATTTAAATTGATTGTCATATTCACGAAGGAACTACAAAGTTTACAAACCTTTTCTGCGATGTTCTTCACGAAACGTCTCGTTTATTTGGTTGACTTTAAAATCCGTCACAATCACAAAGACCGTACCGCGGTGATCGCAGTGACAGGTTCGAAATACCTGTGTTTTTTCGGAGACGGAAAATGGACAAAGGTAGGTTTAGTCAATAATGAATTAAAAAATTTAACACATGCTATATTTCAAATATTAGCATAGAATTATGTTTTTGTTAATAGCCCTTGTTATTTGTAGTACTAAGCAATGGTCACGACGTGCGATTTACACTGATATTTTAATGTTCTATTTGCTATAATAAGAATACATTGTATGTTCACTATAATAAGAATACATTGTATATTTACTACAATAAGAATATATTGTATATTTACTACAATAAGAATATATTGTATATTTACTACAATAAGAATATATTGTATATTTACTACAATAAGAATATATTGTATATTTACTACAATAAGAATATATTGTATGTTTACTACAATAAGAATATATTGTATATTTACTACAATAAGAATATATTATATATTTAGACTATAATAAGAATATATCATATATTCTTATTATAGTAAATAGGCCATATAGAACATAAACAAATAGTTTGTTTCAAGTAACCGCGTGCGATGTGTAGGTCGAGAATCACATCTTCGTTTGTATGTACATTTATCTAACCGAATATTGTTATAAGAGGATAAAATAGTTATTTGCATTTCATTAATTGTCAATCAACATTCATAATAAACTATTAATTTGACGTAATTTACTTTAAACGAAGTTGGTGATTTAAATCAACACCATAAAAGAAGTGTCAAATACAAACTGAACTTTAATCAACATCAATTATGGTCATATATCTGTCTTGATATGATGTTCACTGGACATAGGGGTGTGAATATCAAAACCAACAAACTGTCATAATTGTATTACTTTATAATCTTATCTTACCTCGCACATCTATCATTATGTTTTTATTCTCGGATATACATGTACTATTTATTCAAAGAGGTATTAATTATTACTTTTTATACGTAACCATTATGAATAAATAAATGTATATAACAGTGCTACTGGACAGAGTCGCATGCATTTATTTGATAGTTACATTGATTTTGTGACCTAGAAAATATAGATATGCTAAATACCGAATTTATGTTGTCCGTTGCAAAAAATACACCACAAATGTATATATGTAATTAAAATCACGACATTTGATAAAAAAATATTCCATTGGAAACTGTAAACGTACATTAATGCATTGAAATGTTGACTCAATATTAACATAATAGACAATTTACTTACTTAATAGCTATACAGACCTTCTTCGCGAATTTATATAAGGAATAAAAGTAAATTACAAAAATATCTTAAAATATGAAATTAAAATAAAAACATAATAACAAAATATTGAGTGAACATTTCATTGAATTATTTTGTAATTAAAGAATGTTCTCTAAGTTCACCATGAATCATATAAATATACCATGCTTAGTTTTACTGTCGGTATCTGCTATAATTTTAAGCTTAATTGACGTACAGCCCAATATATCGGTTCATAGTTGCATCTTATGATGAAGTTTACAAAACGGTTGATAGTATTTAATCAGTTTGACACATGTCACCGTATATTTTGAAGTTACCAATACAACTGAGTTTTTTGTCACGATACGGTGATAATATCGTCACTAACTAATGAAATCTCGCGATATTTAATATCTGCTTAGTAAATGTAATCCTAATATTGCGTAAAACCTGGTCTCGCCATAAAACGTCATTATCGTACTCACAGCGCACAGGCTGTAATAACGGATCGTAAATCAATACATGGTCATCTCGTCAAACGTTCTTGTACTCTTCAGTGAATTACCACATTGCTATAGTAATCAAAAAAGATACCGGAACATAGGATTTTACAGTAAAACCCCTATAATAAGACCAACATCGGGACCTTTGGAATCAGGTTTTCTTATTGAGGTGGTCCTAATATTGATATTGAGTAAAACATTGAAAATGGACTTGTGGTCTTAATTTTGAGGTGGTCTTTAAGTGAGGTTTTACTGTAGCTCAATATAAAGTTTAACTTATTAATTTAAATATATTAAGAAACGTGATTACATCATATATTAATCACTATTCGGTAAAGGCTGAAATACTCGCGCCTTAATCAGGAATTATGACGTTCACTGTTTAACCCCATCTAAGGCGGACATTTAAATAATTAATTTTCACCTGCGGATCAGACACATGCGATTGGCACGAGTTATCTCCCTTTATCCCTTCTATAATTATCTCCCTTTATTCCTTCTATAGTTATGTCCCTTTATCCCATACTTATTTGCATATACTATATAATGGATAAAGGGAGAGAACTCGTGACAGGCTCATGTGTATATCTACAAGTATGTGTACTAGGTATGTGATTATGTCCGGTAAAGTATTACCTCGATTTTTTATAATTAAGAAAAAGTCATTTGCACTTTGTTTGTTTTTTCACGATCGGGTCCTTGTTAATTTACACCCACACACGTCTAGAGTGAATAAATAGCTATTTAATTAATGAATGATTGCAGTACATGACACACAGCACGTATGCATCTATCTCGTCCTGTTTGTCGGCAAATATTGCACAGCTTGTTAAAACGAGACAGAATTATCAATACACTAGTTTATACGACCAAAGGCAAAGATGAATATTGCAATATTTCGATTTGATATGTAGACGTATTGGAATCAACCAACGAAATTTCGATATTCAACGCATGGATTCGTAAATTTTTAATGACAGTCACAGCACTATGATTTCATAGTTTTATTTACTCCGTTACTTATAAGGGGATAAATGATAATCATGGGGCTGAGCGCCGGACCCCTGTTCCGGAAGGAGTTCCAATCTAGCCACGGTCAAGATACTTCAACTGGCCTCTTTAAATTAGCCTTGAGTACTGTTAACACAGGAAGCAGCCATCGAGCGTAATTCGAGTTAAATTAAGTATGTAAGAAGTTTTGTTTCACAATCGATGTAAAGTAAACATGTTTAAAACTTTTAAACCTGTCGTATACTCGCTTGAAAATGATAAGCCCCACGTACTCTTATTATGCGATCCGAATTTTTTGTTAACTCTTTATAAAATTAGATTACTGAATAATTTTCAGTGAAATACGTGATTCCCCAGATTTCCATATTAAACTGATTCACAAAGACAGTTTCGAAAGTTTTCGGGTTCGATTGTATTGAATCTGTTGGAATTATAATGTTGATGGAGTATGAATGTGTGTGAAGGTCGTTATTCCTAGAGCTAGATGGTGGCAAATGATTCGAAGATGATTATTGAAGATGAGCATCTTCTAAAACTGCAATGAATACATTCCAAATACGTAGATGGGAGGCCTGTTTTCGTCCACTTGGTCAAGTTAACCTTGATTTCATAGAGTTGGCTCATACCAAGTAGATATGAATTATCAGCTCATTTTTAAGCTTCTAATATCGACGAATGTCACATTAAAATTCTGTTTACAAATCCTCATAAAGTACTCTAAGCCATAGTACTGTGTCTGTTTACTTTGTGGAAGTTTAATCATCGATTTAAATGCATTTGTTAGGAATCATAGAATAAACAAACGCTGATATTAATATGAGTACTTTTGATAAAAATAAATTTATATATACTGAAATAGAAATGTCAAACATGCAGTAGCAGTATGAAATTTGAAGAAACCACAGTTCAGTCAATATTTTATTCACAAACTATTAAGTAAAGTAATCTTAAATTTCCATTATAAAAGCAGATATCTGACCATTCAACTTTTATTTCTCTATAGCGCGATAATATCTATACAAAAATCATGTCAGAGATCGATAATATTGTATGCATATTTGCCAATGGAAATAATTGTCGCCGAACTAAGATTGTGTTTCCCAGCAGGAAGAAAGGAAAACATGTTTCCATGCGAAAAGAAAACATAATGAATAGATTTGACACGACAAAATGTCAACCTATTGTTGAATGTCACATTGAAAGCGTGGTCGACACCGCTATCAACGCTACTCACTGTAGTTTATCGATATTACACAGGTAACGGATGTAGAGACAGTAGCGTAAGGATCGATATTAGAAAGGCCGCAGTTGAGACGTAAAAACATTACATTAACAGCTTTGCCGAGTCTGTTGCTTTGTATCAGGCATTCGTTAGTGATTCATGAATTATCGGACTGTGGTGTACGCAATAGTATCACCTCATAGCTGCTATATACGAATCTGTGGATTTAGACGTATGTTCTAGTACATGTTAGGACGTAAAGTGGATGGATGTATATGACTCGACGCTCGTGTTTAGTTTGTTATATTTTAACTCACAGATCGCATATATATATACGCGTTGGAACTGAACTTAGTTATTTGTTTATGTACGTAAGTCGCGTACATCACACCGTATCGACGTTTTAAACTTGAAATGTTTCTCGACCAGTTATTTTGCCACTGGCTAAAATGAATGTACTGAATTAATGTCTAGATGGTTTTGTGTGTAATAGCCGAGTTGATGTTCAGTTGTGAAATGTAAACATTGGTTTTAATTAATGTGGAATTAAAATGTTTACGTTGCTGGCTGGTTTTGTTCATCATAATTGTCATGAAATGGATTTATGTGTGTCGATTTGTTTACGATTCAAAATGGACGTTTTATAGCAAATTGCTAATGTAGAGTAACAATATGAACACCGTTTATTAAAATGTAGTTATTGAGTTCTAAATATTTTATGTTGTACATATTTGTATAAATGATATGTAGCCTTCCGACCTTATTTCGTCACCTTTCTTAATTTGTATAAACCTTTTCCAATGTGTTAAATTGTACAGAACTACGTGGTTCTTAAAACACTTTATATACATCCTTTGATATTGTGATATTAAGTTGATATATTCACCCGGTGAGTCGTGTTACTACCATTATTGTGGATTGAAATGTCAGGGTTATAAATAGATATTGCGTAATGCTATTGTAAAATTACGGAGGTATTGCAATAAGAACATATGGACGTTGTAATAAGGTGTATAAACAAAACTCTCATTGATAAAACCGCTTAGCTATACTGAAGTGAAAACATCACGTGCGTGTATTCAGTAATAAACTAGGACGGCTTTGATGTGACTACTTTAACGGAGAGGAAAGGGACCATCCTACAATACACGTGTTTGAAACAATCAGACATACATGATATGGAGCAAATCGAAATGAATTAAAAACATTATTACAATAATCTTCTCAGCCAAAATCATTGCTCATCGAAACTTTTCACTTATATGTTTGAACTGATTTCATTTAATTAATTGATTTTTTCTATGAAATTTTATTCAAAGTTTGACACAATGGAAGCTGATCACGTGACTTACGGTGGTGAGGATTACGAACAGTGCTTTGATGAAAACGATTCGGGAAACTTACGCAATATGTTGGAACAGAAAGACAGGGATTTAATGCTAGCAGCGGAACTCGGCAAAGCACTGCTAGACAAGAATGCTGACTTAGAGAAAAAGGTTGAACAAGTCCATGAAGAGTATGGTCAGAGAATTGAAGTAAGTACGACATTCCACTTAGGCAAATATCATAGACAAACCCTATGACTAATATTACTACATTATGAGTGGTCACGTGGTCTCTTACGTTCTTATTTTGAGATCAATCTTTTCCTACCTAACTTGAGATTAAAGACACGTTACTATCTACTTAAACATTATATCGAGATCGATCTTATTCCTTCTAAGCTTAAGATAAATAATACATCATGGTATCCTTAAGAATCTTGAGATCGATCTGTATTGCTTTAGTTTAAGATCAGTGGCATATCAAACAGTCGTCTTAATCTTCTTATCTTGAGAACGATCTTATTCCTTCTATCTTAAGATAAATAATTAATCATGATATCCTAAAAATCTTATCTTTAGAACAAAATCCTTCAACTACTTGAGTTTAAAATCAGTGACATCACAATGTCGATTTAATATTTTTTATATTGATATCCATCTCTTTCCCTTAAGCTTAAGATTGGTGAACCTCAACTCTATGTTCGATCTAAACAACTTTTGTGCTGACTGTGTAGTTATTTTGGACGGCTACTTTCAGACAAAACAAATACTCATCATTATTCTCTCACAAATGCTTTGCATATATACATGTATGTCTAGTGTCCATGAATAATGTTTCGATCGTAAATTGTTTGTTCATATTTATCCGATACTCGCAAACTGCAAACATACACATTATGTATGGATTGGTTTTATTTGAACGCAGCCTGTGAGTAAGATAAGCTTGCAGACAAAATTATGTCTGAGCTTTAAGCTTCATTTCCTGTTCAAAGTTCTATAATCTAAAATACAGGTTATCTCGTTTAGCATGTCCACTAGTTGAATTGGGGTGATCGGATCTTATTTCACAAAAAGAGGATTTTCAGAACTGACAGCCCTATGAGAACGAGAAGTAATTAAATTTCTATGTCTATGAAAAACGAAACTAAATGCTATATAGATATGCTGTAATGTAACAGACTTTAATTGGGGTAAGAAATCCATGCCTAGAATTCCTTCTTGTGAAATGAGACATTTTTTCTCCCTCCCCCTCTCCTCAATCCCCTCCCATCTCCCTATTCCCCCTCACCCAATTTCCACCTCTGTCAATTACCCTCCACTCTCCTCATTCCTTTCCTACTTCCCCCATTCCCATCCCCCTCTTCCCATTCCACATCACCCCTACAATATGTTTCCATCTAAATTTCTATAAGAAGGCCCTTGGTCTAAATTGATGCAAACGGTTTGTTATTATGTCACCTGTGTTTCTCTAATTGTTTTTCAACGATTTATCAGCTGATAATATCTACACATTATTATAAGCAACATCAACACACATAAAGTGGTCATATGCACATAAATGTCACCAGTAAACTTACTCCAACCTGTTATTTAACAAAATAAGCGTAATAACATCACAGTAACATGTCAAGTGACGGACATTTTTATATAAAGGTCCTACTTTTGTGTGTAATCGAACCAAAAATAGTATGGGGTTACTTTCATTATTTTCAGTAGTCGTTTAGCACGTAAAACAACATACATGTACGTGGGAAGGGCAACTTAATTATTACAGTAAAACCTCACCTAATGACCATCTCACTAATAAGAACAGAACAGAACAGAACAGAAATTTTATTCAGACTTGTACATAGTACATCATCTTATTTACATACAGTTTAAGACCACAATTTTCGAGTTCATTTTGACTGTGTTGCTCTTTATTCAACCTCAATATTAAGACCACCTCGATAAGTCGACACGTTTTCAAGGGTCCCAAATGCGGTCTTATTATTGAGGTTTTACTGTATACTGATAAAAGAGCTGACTCGACATTTTGCTATTTTTGAGAATCTTCGCTACATTATGACACTGAGCGATCTGAAACGATGAACATACTTTTTACAGATATACATTCGACTCTCTTCGATAGTTCATTTGAATAACAAAATTAATGCAATAGTTTGCTGAAATTAAAATCAACAGAAGATGAGTCCAGAGGCTTATTAAACTCTATATGAAATATTAGTGATGTGTCAGCACTTTTGAGCAGTATACATAGTCAAGACTTGTAATTATCGCAGTTTATTCTAATTTTCCATTCGATTTGCAAAAAGGCCTTGACATTTCAAACCCTTTGAACAATCTTCATTGACAGCCATAAACACAGGGTTTAATTCAACTAAATTGTTAAATGCTGTAAAATTACACAGAGTAAAGTAATAACTGTCTTACAAACACTAGTTTACAATCCTTTCCCTAATCGTTTAACGACCGGTTAACGTGTATACAAGCATAAAGGTGCCATCCATTATTTCAGATTTACATGATAATCAATACGGTCGATTCATTAGGGATAAATGTAGTTTGGAAAGATAATACATTACTCTGCATTATGTATTGAAATAAGCGTAATTGGACTTGTATTATACAAATCTGTATACGAGTTGATTACAATGGAAAGTTTTGATCTGATAAATGGTTATAACGCGTTCATCAACCCTTTAATTCGCGGGGCACACGTAGTTAATATTCAAGTCACGACATCAGTGTATACATACATGTAGTTGTTAAGGTACATGTACAACGCTATACAATCAGTACACGTTTGTTCCAATTTTAGTACAATAGGGGGGTACATACTATTTGTGACTTCATCGTTGTAAGACCCTGGTATTAAAGTTCTATGAATGGTCGTTGACCCATACTTTATTCAGAAAAGATGTCATCGATTGTGCCAAAGGGCAACTTTTATCGTTTATTAAAAGCCGTAAAGTAATAACCACTTAAGTCATGTCCTATTTTTATTTTGTGCATAGAACAATTAGCTATGTATTTTTTTTGTCATGGGATTTAAGTTATATTAACAGTCAAGTATGAAGTGACTATTCCAGCTATTAGGGTGGATGAATACCTAAGTGTAACACCTGTGTAGAATCATCGACCTTCATTAAGCCTGTTAAAGAGAACCATCACTTTCAAATTCTATATCCTGGGTGCGATGCCAACAAGCAGTGGTGAGGGGCAAGTTATTTAAAGTCAGCGATCATAACCACTCGACCACGGAGGCCTCCTGCACTTTAATTAAGTCATACTGTTCTCCTAAAATAATACTAACGTATTTTTTTCATTTATTTCAGGTGTTAGAACAAGAAAGGCACGCTTTGCACTTAAGGTTAGAGAACCTTGAAGGTGAATACGAGAATACGGTTAAGGAACTGCAGTACGACATCGGGCAAGTCAAAGAGGAGTTGACACGCAGTAAACATGACTCGTATACAAACGAGAAGACGAGGCTAGGTAGAATACAAGAATTGACTCAACAGGTTAGTAATATCCACAGTAGCTAGGAACAATCTTCATAAGTCCGTCATACCACTTGATAGTGCCTATAAACCCTATCCGGTTAGCTCATTTGGCAGAGCGTTGGCTGCCATTCGGGGCTTCCCGGACCCTTCATGTATTTCTGTGGCATTTGTTCACTGGCATTGGTCCTTAACTATTTATTACTGAAAAAAACTGTTGAAATATGACCCTTAATTCAAAACTTAAAATCAAACACCCAAATACAGTAGAACTTCGAAACCTCGAACAGTTTTGACTTGAACACAGTAGATACCTCGAACAGGTTCTTATGTCTCGGCGAAATCCCTTCTTTTGTCATATTATTTAACAGTTGATCTCTCGAACAGAGATAGGTCGAACACTTGAACAGGATTTGTAGACTATTAAGGTGAACATCTAAATAATGTCTACATCAGTGTTCGCCAATTATGTCCGACAGTATGAACTGTCTGGAACAGTCATTCGCTCTGGCTAAAAACGGAACTTTAAGAATATACAAGCAGGAAAACATTGATTGGTCTGTTAGCGTCTATCTCTATTTGGTGAATTCAGATACAGTAAAACCTCACTTGAAGACCAACTCAATATTAAGAACACAATGTTCAAGTCCATTGTCACTATTTTGCTCTTTATTCAACCTCAATATTAAAACCATATCAATAAGAAGACCAGTTTTCAAGGGTCCCAAAGGAGGTCTTACTATTGAGTTTTACTGTACATGCATATGGAACTATAGTGTTTGTGCTATAGAAGGGAGAATGACTTGTCGTTGAAGGGTGTTTCTAGCTCCTGTGATACAATTGCGAATACCACAGGAGATAGTAACACAACCTTGTGTAACAAGTATCATGATTTTTAAGAGTATTAAAAAATAGGGAAGTACAATGTACTTATTTCCTTGTCAAGATATGACTGAAGTCCATCCCTCGATTTTAGTAACCCGGAGATGTGTCCGATATGCGATTTTATGTCCTTTTGGGGTACGGTTTATTAAATTGAGCAGCGGGGAATCTTGTCATTTTAAGCCACGGAAACAAGTCACTCTGATTGGACTGTGTGGCTGAGGGATGATTTAAATCATGCTCAAATTCGCTTCGTGAACGATCCTTCTTGTACTTAATCAATGGCTTTCGATAAACAATGCTTTACTCAAAAGTGATATGCATCCCGGTACCAGAGGTAACTAGATGGCTCCTACATTAGGGGCTGGTGCATGGTCATTTGGAGTAAACTCAAATTCATGCATACTGTCACTGATGTCCGTCGTACCTAATGCAACGTTTATAAAATATGTCTATATCTGGTAACATGAATCTATTTTAAGATCATACCACGCAACAACAAAGTCCTCAGTGTCATTATAATGACCTTGGCTGTCGGTCAATGTATAATTATATATACTTAGAGGATATACATTAATATACATTCGTTCCGTTTTATCTTTTTCAACGCCATTTTATTCGATCTATTGCGAAATTATTACGCATACAGTAGTTTTAAACTTTACTATATCTTAGCAAGGTATACTTACTTAGATAAAGTCATGTTTTGAGGGTCACGAAAAATCGGTCAATAGCGTTACCGGGTCTACGGATACTTTATGTTACAGAATCATTGTACGATATGGAAGAGGGTTGAACTCATGATCCGAGAGTAGTGGGTTCGAGTCCCGCGATCGACGAGATTCTTCCGAGATCTTCCCAAATGTTCGAACAGTTTGCTATTCATGTGACAGATCCCAATCATATACACTAATATTCCAATATAATTTCGAAAATAACTGGCCAAAATTTATTTGTATTATTTTACATAAATTTGTCTGAATTTGAGAAATTTAGATAAATTTCCTGATATAGCGGAAGCTTTTATATTTAATTAAAAAAAATAGTGTGAGAAAACTGTTATCGAATAGTAGGCCAATAAAATAAACACACTAAGTATGTTGATACAAATTTTACGCAATCGATAAGTATCCAAATAGTTTACCCTCGGGGTAAGTTTTAGTTATCAAAAGTACGAAAGGTCAGATTTGTCAATATTATCGAGTATCTTAAAGTTGTAAATTTTCATTTAAACCTGTATTTTAAGACATTGTCTACCTGGTCCAGTATATACATAAAACATATCACTTTGGGTATTTCCTCAAATTCAACTCTGTTGAGTTTTCACTTACATTTGTTTGAAATCACGAAGCTTTAACAAATATAAAGCATGTCCCAGACGAATCTCAAATATTTGAGTGCAAAATCAACACTTGAGTCGAGATTTTCCACATTTTTTCTTATTAAATAACATTTGAGAAAAATCTCAAAATGATTGAAAACAAATTAAATATGGGAATAAATGTTGACTTTAGAATTTTCATGAATGGGGAATATGTTGTCATAGTTACGTCAATTTGTTGTCACTAATTACACTCAATGACTCGATTATTATCACTATGACATCACCCGAGGTCATGTTAATGACTGTTGATGACTTTGACATTAAATATTTAGCAAATAATATAACAGTACAAATATTGACTTTGTTTAAGTTGTAAGGTTTGAACTAAGAAATGTGCCCTCTGGTGGCACGTGTCAATTTATGTCAGATGAACTTATAGATGAAGGATGGATTGGTTTGAAATAAAGACAAGTAGCCAACATGAAATGAAAAGCAATATGGTGTCATTTATTGAGTTAAACTCTACAGTGTTTGTCCGAGTCTGTATGCATTCGAATTTCCAAATCGTGATATGAAGGGTATTGAAAACTTTGTTCACAAAGTTTGAATTTATATACATTAACACCTCAATAATGAGACCACCTTTGGGACTCTTGAAAACTGGTCTTCTTATTGAGGGGGTGTTGCTATTGAGGTTGAATTAAGAGCAAAAAAGTGAAAAATGAACTTGCAAATGGTGGTCAAATTAAGGCTTAATTTCGAGGTGGTTTTATTTTTGAGGTGGTCTGTGTGTGAGGTTTTACTGTTTATTAACAAAATGCTATGTACACGGGCTTTATTTTGCTCTATGAAATATACTGTTTTTGTCATTGAGTATATGTTTTATTTAGACACTGAAGTAAGCTACAGTCCATAGTGACATAGATGGAAAGGGTATTTAGAAAAATACTAAAATTCAAACTTTGCGAACGAACTTTTTTAATATATATATATACATTTATGACAGAATTCTACAATCTCGTTTCTTTTCATTAGCTAAAAAATATATCGTCTTGGGTCAACTTAAGTTTTAAAACTTGCGTCTTTTATCACATAGAACATAAAGAAAAAATCTCTGAACATGCCAATTTTCAAAATTTTAGCGGCTAATAATCGACAATTTGCTTGCAAATGTCTTCTTTATTTGTTGATGTGGACAATGTCTTTTCCTCCTAGACTTCTAGACATGTATTTAAGGAACTAAGTTGACATTGATACAACTTTTTTGCTGATGTGCAACTTTTTTTCCAGAACCAGAATTTAACTATTAACATATGTTATCTGAAAATGAAAAGAAAACTATTTAATTCATGAAAGAAGTAATTTACCATGTCTGATGTTTTTTGACTGTGCTTATAAATGACATCGTAAATTGAATTATCGTGTAGTGACTACATACCCAACATAATAAAACAGCTTTCGGATCATACATGGTATTGTAATTAACTACACGATCGCCTGGATAATTCGCATTTCACTGCCATGTACCAATAGCTAGACCCGTAAGCATCCCAGTCTATCGTAAAACACTCGAGTTAAAGGATGACATTTGCACAAACTTTTAATTATGTTTTACAAGATCACCTTTATGATAAAACACAGATCTTTTTCATCGACAAATAGGCGCCATTTTATTGATTGCTTATTCTGCGGAGTTAAAGTTTTATATCGGCCATTATTACATCTCTATCATCGTGAATCAACAGTACTGTCTCCAGACATGGCTTTATTTTATAGTTATTTCTGATGTTGTTTGCTGCTTTAGTGACATCAAAGGGTAATACCTACACAGAGACTGATACAATAGAATAGCTAATCAAAATGAGAGTCATAAAACCACTTCAAAGCGACCCTCTCTTAAGCAGCAACCTCGCTTAAGCAACCTCATTACTCTTCCTGTGTTTATTCATTATAGTGTCACCCCTATTTAAAGGGCCAGTTATATCTGACTCATGAGACACCTACTATCTGAGCACATTTACTTCCCGATTCATATCCTTTAATGCCAGGCACCAGTAACGTAAAGGTACGCGATAACCATTATTTAACTAGCTGGCGGCTCACCAACCGGCCATATCAGAACGAGATTCGAACATTCGACCTCCCGCTCCAAAAACGGATGCATTACCTAATTATTATCATTAATGCCTTTGCAACCAAATCTCTCTACAACATGAACCTCTCAATAGCAGCCAAAACATGGCTACGAAAGCGTGTTGTTTTACAGAGTTTGGCCTCTACTTCTGGTGCACTGAAAGACCAATAAGCGCCCGGGATTAGAACAGATACGTACACTTGAAGCGCTCTCCTATATAATCACAAACTTTATTCTTAGTATTGCATTTAAATCTCTAATGTTCCAACGTAGAAGCGAAAAGAACATTTAATATTTTAAAGTCTAAGTTTGAGTTGAACAATAAAAATGAAATCAAAAACAAACTTTCAATTGTCCTGACTTTAATTGATTGTTGCAAAGTTAGGATCAGTAGAGGGTATCCACTGAGAAAAAACTATAATTCCCATCGTTTGTTTATTTGTTTAGTCGCGTGCCACGATATTTTCATTCGATATTTATTCGATTATTATTTCCCACGGGTTATTTAGCCTTTTATGAGGTAGGAATGTTGTTTCTGTAGAATTCACGTCATCATGGTCTAAATATAGAAACACACGTCATGAAAAATCCCATCTCAACCGATCAGCTAACTAATCAATTCATTAACACCATTGATCTCTCTTTTTTATAGAAGGAACAATTATTGGAAGAACTACAGCAAGCAAGGAACAGAGGGCGTCAGTATGAGGCAGATCTACAAGACTTTAAGGACCGCGGATTGGTGAATATATCCGCCAAGCAAGCATGCCAGATCGAAATTCTCCAAGAACAGGTACGGTCCAGTTCGGTATTTAAACATGTCTAAAAAAACACGTCCGAATCGAATCTAGTTCGTTAAATGATGCACATGTACAATGTTTAAAGAGATTTCAAATCGATGATCGAATGATTTAACAACATCATCGTTGAAATTAAACGTTACGGCGCTAAAGATTGATTATGCCAATGTACGATGTTCCAAAATGTGAATGGTCTAAAAATAGAACAATCAAAGTTAAATTCAAACATTGTCAAATTATTTCCATGTTTAATGGCGGCATGTTACTTATCATAATTATGTTACTTGATCATCGTAATATGTATGAGAAAGTCTGAGATTTACATCCGATATTGCTAATAATTCCAAATTTAACAGAAGGCAAGGCATTGTATCCAAGACAACGAAATTAAGACAATTCTTTAATGAATAAATGCGAGTGTATCTAATGCATGGAATTTTCGTGTCTGAATGCTTGACTTTGTCTGGGAAATAAAAGTCAGGTTTGTGTTAAAACGTTGCTTCTATAAACTTGATTCGATGGTTGTCAGTGTTAAATATTTATCATAAGACGTAAGAGGAGTTTGTATCTACAAGTCCACCAACACTGTTATTTTCTCTCAACAAATATTCATTTGTCCAATCATAAACTTCCCAGCGCGTGTGTCTTACATTTTTGCGTTCTTTTAAATAGTAATATAAATACGCTTTTAAAACAATATTTCATTAACAGTAACACTACATTACAATAGCATTGACTTCAGTTCATATCATTATCACCATAATAATAATAATAAAAAAAATAAAATAATAATGATAACAACAACAACAACAAGAATGATAATTATAGTTATAATAAAAATAAAAATAATATTAATAGTGATTATTATAATAATAATGATGATGATCGTAATAATAATAATACAATCTTTATATACAGAAGGTGACACATTATTACATATTTAAAGTAAATACAAATATATTCCATTATACCTTTTTGAATCATCGAACTTATGAAGCAAGCAACGTGCGCGATTTCACGTGTGTGGTCTTAAACACGAATTGCACTGTATAATTGGAAATGATAGATTATGTACATGATTTGTAGAGTTTCTTTGGAACCAAGTCAAAAGTTTAAATGATAATAGGATTGATGCACTTTTAATGCACTGTTTGTTGCTAAAGTCGAATGAACGTATCATTAATTTCTAATGATTCATCGATTTAATCGCAACAGGTGAATATTGAATATACGCACGCACTGCAGGTCTCTCTATTATGTTCTTACTGAATTAGATAACCTACATTGTAACACAACTCAATCCCTGTTGGAAAGTTTGACTGGAGAAAAATGCGCCCAAAGTCTTTTTTCTTCCACCACTGATTTATGTGAAGAAGTTGCCATTTGCTGGGCGAGGAGCAGGTTAGTACTGGTTGGTAACCAAGGAGCACTGGTTGGTAACCAAGGAACACTGGTTGGTAACCAAGGAGTACTGGTTGGTAACCAAGGAGCAGTGGTTGGTAACCAAGGAGCATTGGTTGGTAACCAAGGAGCAGTGGTTGGTAACCAAGGAGCAGTGGTGGGTAACCAAGGAGCAGTGGTTGGTAACCAAGGAGCAGTGGTTGGTAACCAAGGATCACAGGTTAGGTCAACTGACCACCGTATATAACTGTACTACTGTTGAAAAACGGCTTAACACCAAAATGATTAAAAACCTATGAGACTCAGTTGTGAATTAATATTAGCCAGGGTTGTTCCGAACATCATGTTAATGTTTGTATTGTTGTGTATGCTATTAATTATAAATACAAAAACAAGTTCATATAAGCAAAGCCATGTTTACAATATTAGAATCGAGAACCTAATTATAGTTGGACCTCGTTCATTCGAATTAATCGGGTCAAAAATGTTTTTCGATTAATACATGGTTTCGAATAACCCATAACAATTAGACATGCCTAAGAAGATACATCGGGACCTGATATTTATTTCGGATGATACCAAGTATTCGGATAGAAGGTTGTCGAGTTAACGATGTCCGACTGTTATTATGACTCAATGAAAATGCAAGACATTCTGAACTCTTGCACGTGTTTACGTATAGGAAAGTACAGCGCCTGTGCGTGGGCGAATCATGTACACCTTACTTGTGCAGACTCTTCTGCGGAACAATGAAAGAAAATTGTATACAAACATGATATCACACAGTCTAATCGGAGTCGGTTTAATTAGTAACCGTAAATAATTCAACTCATTTCTATGCCTGGTATAGAATTCAATGCCACTCTGGTGCTATCGTGACTACATTCCAGAGAATTAATTCACAGCCGTAAGCGACATATCTCTATGATATATGTATAGTGTGATCCACATATCACCACCATGTGTGCGGTGTCAATGTTCTTACTGTGCGCCGTGTTGTCTCATTTGTGTGAGGTAATTTGAACTAAGCAGCCAATTTGAAATTGCTAGTTTCAACATTTACAATGTTTACCTCCCTAATGTTCTGAATTGTCGGCCATTTTGATAGACAATTTTCCTTTAAGTTTATATGGAATATAATGTCAACGATGATAAACTAATCAGATATTAAAAAAATAACTTATTCATTTTGCTCATGTGGGCAGTTAGCTCAGTAAGTTGAAGAAAAAAGTGGTTGTCACATGCAAATTCTCTTGGTAATTTCTCAAGTATCACATATTTGGAAGTTACCCCTATAAGGGCATATCAGTTTTGGCTATCAAAATGGCTGATTATTATGGACAATGGAGGTAAATATTGTAGATGTGGAAACTATCGATTGATACAACGGCATTATTTTCAGAGTTAGTTTTATTTAATCTTTATTTAGATCTATATAGGCCGTCGCAGTGATGTTGTTTATTAATTAGTCATGTTATCAACATGATTAGACACTGAAGCGGAAACTATGACAGTAGAGATACAAACAGGGATGGGTAGTGATTATTGGTATTTTATTCAGCACGCGTAAGTCATTCAACCTTTATCTTGTATAAGGATATGTCTGTTCTTATAATCCAGTCCCTGAGTAATATATGAGCGCCGATGACCGATTTCTAACCTCTTCTTTAAGTGACGTCATTTCCAGAAAACGTCACATGTGACGTCACCATGTACTGTTCTAAGACTGTACAGTTCTAAACGTCGCCCCTCCCACAGACGGACAACACTTTTGAAACAATTGCTATTTTGTAGTTTCTTCCGATTTTGTTCCTAATAGAAAAGTTGACGTCCGATTTTAATCATTTTGGTACTAAGTGGAACTTAAAAAATATCTCTGTTACAAAATGTAAATACCTGAATATGATATATTTGGTCACTAATATATGTTTTGTCATGGAGCCGCTCATACAGATGTATATATACATGTATATTTTATTTAACATCAAAATACGACATGCAGTTTTACAGTATTTTACAGAAAATTTTGAGTTCGATCAATAATTCAAAACACTGAATAACAACGTTCAAACTAACACTCGGGCATTTCCAAAAATGCTACGTTTGATTAAAACAGGAGACACTTCTTCACAACCGACCATTGTTGTTTTCCATTAGCGGAATTAATTGACTGCTGGCTTTTATAGACAATGGTATGATTAAACTTATGACACAATGTGATCAAATTGCATTACATTCAATCAATCTTTGAAACCGGATACTCGGCGTACGTGATTATTGTAGCATTGTTTGTAGGAATTGTTGCTTTTAAAACCGTGCATGAAATTAAATTGATGTTAAAGGTGTGTCACTGAGGTATTGAGTGTTTATGGCACGTATCAAAACATCTGGTTTGCTGACAGATCCCGGAGTCAATATAATTATCATAATTAACTGACATTAGTGGTGTTTTAAAGCTGGACAGCCTTAGCGTTATGAATAATTGACTGCATTAAGTGAGTTTTAACGAGTGGGAAACATTAGATTTATGAATAAGTAACAGATAAAGAAGCTTTATTTAACATCGCGTTTGATCAACAAGTTACATGAGGTACAAAGCTTGTGTGCGACCAACACGGTATCCACTAATAGTTGCTGACCTTAGCTTATTTATCTCCTGATACTACCCTTTATATACTGAGTGCCTAGCAAGGGAGCTACCAGTACCATTGTTCACGTCTTTAATATGACGCGGCCAGGGATCGAACCCACGAACTTTATCACTCAAAGCGGACACTCTATCAATATGTCTCTCACAAATTGCACAGTAACCCAGACATGAACATTCGACAACCTTTCTATCCGAATACTTGATAACATCCGAAATGAATATTAAGTCCCGATCTCTTTCTATATAAAAATGTGGGTCATACGAAATGCAGTATTTAAACGCTTGTAATCGATGAATCGTCTTTGCCGAATTGATCAATGACAGCTCTACCCTTACTACACTAGCAGTGCTCACAGTCATTGGGAACAGCATTTATGGCATGTGATGCAATGTTTCCTGCTAAATTTGTCTGGATGTGAAATATAGATTACTTCATTAAGCATTTACCTTAATTGCTCTTTGTTTTCCATCAAATTCAGGAAACCTCTAAAACAGTTTGAAGTACTTCGGTCGGATAATGCATAATGTAATTCCGTTTTCGTCTGACTTTTATCGTCTGCTATTACATCTCCTGTCGTCGTCTTTTCTGGTCATCTAATATCTCACCACCATAATCTTGCGATTTCAACGTTTGCAGTTCACAAACTAATACAAATTAGAAGTGCACGGTATATTCAATGCATTGCATGCGTGCGCAGAAGCCTTCTGGATGCGTCTGTATTTTAAATTCGTCTGAAATTGTCGTCTGCGATCATTCATGCCACCAACAATCGCCATGGGAACGATTTAGCAGATGTAATAAAATATCCAAATAGAGAACCCGAAGACCAAAATAATTAATCCCAATGGATAACAAAAATCGTCCAAAAATACAGACAGAGTTGTAAGCAATGTCGTTTGCAGCAAAGGTCATCAAGTGCATTTTGTGAATGTGCAATGTTCTGGATTTTTTTCCTTCAGAATTGCGAAATCGCAAGAACGGACAAAATGCCAAACCGTACAGATCTTCTATAAAAAGAAACAGATTGCATTGAGTCCAAAATTAATTATAGATGCATGACGTCATCATTACGTCACGCATGTCCCATGACGATACATATGGAATCAGACGTTTTAATTAATCCAGATGTATTAATCTTAATCTTGTTCCTGGTTTCCATCAGTTGTATAGCTCCCACAAATGTCTGTATAACAAGTCGTTCTCTCATGCTGCATGCAGACTCATGCAACATCACCAACTGATGACGTCATACTATTCGCGCATCAAATGTCTCATGGAAAACGTACACCACACTAGCATATCCAGGGGAGACTCAACTAAAATTAATACCTAAGAAACTGGGCTGTGTTTACAAACTAGGAGAGAATGAGTGATTACGCATGCATTTCTGATGAAAACATTTCTTTAAGTTACATACTTTGAGACACAGGAGATTATCACGAGTTCTTTTCCTTTATGCCTTCGAGAGTTTTGTCCCTTTATCTCTTCTAGAATTCACTCTCTTTATCCCTTCTAGAGTTCCCTCCCTTTATATCTTCTAGAATTCTCTCTCTTTATCCCTTCTAGAGTTCCCTCCCTTTATATCTTCGGGAGTTCTCTCCCTTTATCTCTAAAAGAGTTCTCTCTCTTTATACCTTGTGTAGTAAATACATATTTATACTACACTATAGAATAGATAAAGGGAAATAACTTGTGGTAAAATCCTGTGCTTTAAGAGTGAATATCTAACCCATCGTTATATTGCATGGTCGTTTGTTCTCCAGTCATGTGGTAATCGTAATCAGTAATCGTAATGTGCTGTAGTGATTACACATTTTTTCAAGTAATCAGATGTCATGATTACTTATAAATTCATGTTAGTTGCTTGTAGAACAGATTAGTACGTGTTGGTAACGCATGACTACAAGTTAGGTCATAAGTTACTGTCGTGCATAACTGATATACTATTGAAAAAGGGCGCATAACTCCTACACATGACAACCAACCAATGTATTCTATTTTACAGGTATCTGTGTTGAAGGAACAGAAATCAGAAGTTGAAAGAAGTAATCAACATCTTTGTGATGACAAAGAATCTTTCATCGCAATGCTGGAAGAAACACAGGATAAAATGAAAGTACTGGAAAGACATAAACAAGATCAGGAAGAACAGGTAATTTATATACATCAGGTGATGAATCCCAGGGGTTCCACTAGATGCTGAATCCCAGTCGCTTAATAGAAACGACCTTTTAAGCGGAAAATCTCGTGCTTATCAAAAAGACAGAATAAACAGTCCATATACTGTACAATTATCTGTTAGCGTATGGGATTCGTATCTTGTTATGTGTGCTAATGTTTTATTCAATACGCATCTCGGGTCAGGCTTTCAGTAATTTTGACTGAGATTTTGAGCCATAGTTTATCTTGTCTTTCCCTCCATACCTTTGTTGTAAGTCCTCTGGTCTCTGTTATTTCACCATATCGCCTGAATTTCTCTATTAGTTTTCTTAAACCATGTACTGATACAAGAAAAGTGTTAAATACGTCTCCCTTGGGAACGCAAAGTCAATAGGTTACACTCGTATCATCAATATATTAACATAAATGCCCCTTAATTGGAAAATCTATGGCGTAGTATATTGGCCATAACAAAACTTATTACCGGTTATGTCGTAATTAACGATAAAGAGACCGCGTAATATATAAACATACTAGTTATTGGTGCCAATCCACTTGTTTTATGTGGGTCGATGATTAACGTTTTAACACTTGGCACATTATCTCAAGGCAGTTAGGGTAATGTTACTGTCAATACCCGATTTATCAAAGTTAATTGGCTTCGTTTGATCACTGCGCATGACCGTATGAATAATTGACGATGTAAAGTAGTTTTTGATGATGCTTTAAATGATATGACCGATCATTAGTAGCGTGAGTTTTGTCCATTGAGGTGTATATTTGTATACTGGTCAAAAGTGCTATATCTCAAAGATTTTAAAAGGCTACTGGAATATTCTTATAACATGTATGCTTTAAATGAATGGTAAAATCGAAAAAGTCCATGTAATATTGTCAAAATCATGGTAACCGTTTTTCAGATCACTTTGTAATAATGTTGTCATGATTCTCAAAACATAAAATGGCCGGTTATCTCTTTTGACCAGTATATATTACAAACATGGTCTGAATACATGACATATATAATGATAACACTTCTGTCATGTTGAACATGGTAACACGTGGGAGGTTGTGTTAATTAAACACAATATTGCGTTGTTTTTACACCTGGAAATGTTGACATACCGTGAAGCAACATACCAGTCTCTACTCTATGTGAGATTAAACTTTTGTGGTGAAAGTATACAATAGAAAATATATATTTTTTATTTCCGATACGCTGACACGAGTACAATACATGCATGTTGAAGGAACAGTGATGCAGTAAATGCAGTTAAACCTCAATTAAAGACCACCCCAATAATAAGACCACCTCGAAATTAAGAACACAATTTTCACAGTTTGTCTCTTCATTCAACCTCAATATTAAGACCACCATCAATAAGAAGACCAGTTTTTAAAGGTCCCAAGGGTGGTCTTATTATTGAGGTTTTACTGTATATATGCTTACAAATATCACAACTCAACATAAGGAATTACATGATAATAATCATGTGAAGAAGATTTGAATGGAAAAATTAAAATGACTAAGATTTCAGATATTCTGGAGACCATAGTTCAAAGTATCTGCATTATTATTCTTAGCATGATACAATATACCCTATTATGCATTTTAACAATATGATTTACAAAAAGGTAAATTCATATTAAATTATAAATTAAATACATTTTAATGTGATCAAAATAATATGAACACCGCTGTACGATTTCCAACCTCTTCTTTAAGTGACGTCATTTCCCGATAACGTCGCGTGTGACGTCACCATGTACTGACAGTAATCAATATTTGCCCCATATGGCAATATGAAAAGGAAGTGACCATATGGGGTAAATATTGTTTACTGCTTGCAAATAGTGACGTCATATCATTCATATGTTGTGTTTTCTGGAAATGACGTCACTTACAGAAGATGTTGTAAATCTAATAGCAGCGCTCATATATTGATATGTAGAAATCAATTTAATTAGTTATAGCATAATTACAAAAGTGCAAGTTAACTTAAAATGTAGCGATACAGAAACATATGTTGCAATCACGTTGGAAAATAAATAAATTATCTTCAAAGAGCTAATTAATCATCCACACGAATTTAAATAACGTTATTACGCTGAACAACACCAGCCTTACATTCACCGGCGACAGAGAATTTTGAACGTTTCACTAAAATCAAGTCAATTAATAATAAATAATGATGAAAAAAGCTCTTTGACTGTAATGCTTCGTGTTATCAACAGCAATTTAATGGATTTCCTTTGATCAAAAAGTGTTTGCGATACTATTACGGAATAACATCCTCAGGGCTATGAACGCAGTCTCAGATTACCTTGACATGGCTTTGTATCACACAGAAGTCATCGCTCCAGAATATAGAACTTTTTTTACAAGCGCTATTGGCGTATCTATCTATCCACGTTTGATCTTTGTGTGCTTCCCGTCATCACGCAATGCTCGCATATATTGACTTATTAATGCCATTAGCCAAAGAGAAACAAATGACTGATTCATACTTTTGTAGCAATAAACAAACATATTCACCATTATGGTTGGCGAATTATGCGTAACAGAGGTGCGTTTTTTAGAGGTAGGAAAAGTAGAATTCTACCTAGCGCTAGGTAGGGAAAGTAGCTGTGCCGTTTCTTAAACCTCGGGAAAGTAGACGGCTACCTTTTCTACATTGGCTAACTTTTCTTGCTTATTTCCCCTACCTCTAAAAAACGCACCTCAGGTATTCTGTGTAAAGCGGGTAGCTGCCTGTACGTATGGCATATGCAGTAAAATCTCACTCAAAAAACCACCTCAATGATAAGACCACATCGAAATTAAGAACACAATTTTCAAGTCCGTTTTCACTGTTTTGCTGTTTATTCAACCTCACTAATAAGACTACCTCAACAATAAGACCAGTTTTCAAAAGTCCCAAAGGTGGTCTTATTATTGAGGAACCCTTTTCTGTGTCGAAGTACATATATACGAAAGTGCTCTATTTTACTTGGAATATCATCTAGAGGAAGGCAATCGAATCCCCAGACTAACCCCTAAAGTATCGAGAGTCGATGCTGAGAGGCTTAGTATTGCGTGAGGTCCATTCCTGTTAGTAACGTGTCTGTGTGTAGATATACGTGGGAGATGTCTGGTTTAGAAAATAGCAAGCGTACTACAATCCTTTGTTTAATTAAATGCACACACTCGACTGTAACTTGAGTAGGACCTACATAATCTTTGAGAAAACATCACCTGTGTGGTGGCAGTCTATCCTCTGTCTATACTGACAATTCTTGGGGAAATATTTCAGACAAATATAGAGATTTTCTTTTTATAAACTGCATTGTATTAGAAAGGATTGCACAAGGATTGTCCCTGGTAATTGAATACAAAATACGTCTTCTTTGATTTCCAGAATAATACACAATCTCTTTATTCATGGTTCTCAAAACCATTATCAAATGGAATAATACAAGCTGTCTTAAAAAATATAATCTACTTTTTATGTAATGTTGTTTGTATAACAAAAACATCTAATGTCAAAATAATCGTAAATTCTTATGTTTTTCTATTGCTACATCGTAGACAGCTTTTATCCGGGTTTTTATGTAATCATACATAATTATAATTATCATATTTGCACAGACAAAAAAACAATAAATTTTACATACAAACGCAAGGGTTGGGCCAAGAGTAAGGGCCTGCTCGAATGGAGAAAGCATTAAGGGCCAACAATTGAATTAAGGGCCAAACAATGACGACATACAAACACATACACATGCGTTCCCTTGCAAATAGTTACATTGTGGAATCTAATGCTTATTGCATAACCGACAAATTTATTTATTTTTCATCCAGAAGGTTTACCACCTATATGCCAATGCAAAAATACGTATTAATCAATAACAAAATCCAAAACATACCATTTCATGTTATATAATGATTCACCGACGGAACTTCTTTTTGTATAATTTGATGCTTTATGTTTTTGCACTAATAATTATAGTTAGGACGGAACTACTTTTTATCTACGCGACAATTTATGTATTCGACTGATAACAGTAAGTAAAGGACGGAACTACTTTTTATACAGGTGACGTTTTATGTATAATTGCGCTAATTATAGTAACAAACTGACGGAAGAACTTTTTATCCAGGTGACGTTTTATGTATTCTTACGCTAATTACAGATACGCCAGAAAGATGAGGAGATTCGAGAGTTACACGAAAGAAATTCGCATCTCAACGTACAGATTGATCACCTGACAGAGAAAGCGTCTAACAGCAGTGGCCATTCAATGACGTTGTACAATGAACTCTCCCAACTTCCTGGAAACCAGGAGATCGCCATGGCAACCGGATCTCCGATCAATCCTGTAAGTGATTGTCTGTGTTGGACTTTCTCATTTTCTGCGAATGTCCATCAAAGTTATATTATCGTTCAGACTTAATGAAAAAAATGTTACATGCCTGCAACTCTACGAAAACAAATTTTGCAATGTCCTGCAATAGGCCATTTTTTAAGTGGCAAGGGGGCAATAACTCCTCCAAGTATAGGTGGATTGTAATCGAATTTAACCTGTATTTTATTATCCTATGCTTATCTTCAAGTCAAATAGAGACATTTTTTATTTTTCAAATTACGAAATAAAGCAGATATGTTAAGCGGATTTTTTTTTAATAAGCTCGCAAAGCTTGTAAAACGTTATATATCTTAACACTTCACTGATTCGCCATTGTAAAGCGACAATATGAGTTTTGCTTATACTTACGCAGCCACATATTTAAAAACAAATCTTACAAATCCTTAGTTTTTATTTGACTCGTCCCCAATTTGTATACCGGTATTTTTCAAAGTTGTGACACGTTATTGTTGGGGGAAAATACAATAATGTTGATTGACAGATTCAAAAAACAATACATAATCATATACAACAACTAATGCCTCTTTTAGACGAAATTGTCATTGAAAGTTTGCTGAAGAGAATGTAAGAACTGGCATGTTTATTTTTTATATTTTATTTATTTTATTCCAGTACCCGCCCAGTATGTTTGGTGATGACGACATTGAATGTGACGACGATGATTTCTTGATGACGTCATCATCGCCGATGAGAACGACAGACGACACTGAGGTTTACCGACAGAAACAAGAAAATGAGGTAGGGCATTTACAATCAAACCAATTTCCAGTTTGTAGGCTGTAAAAATGAGTCATCTGACCACCATGGAGTGTTATGTCCATTACTTTAAACTACAAGCAATACCCATCATTCCATCTGACGTCCACAGTCCATCTACGTGTTAGATTCACTCTATTTTTAATCGTGAAAAGTAGTCAAAATTACATTAACTTTAGTTAGCCGGATATGGGGACTCGTGAGTTTTGCTAAATTGTCCCCCAATTTTCCTTGTTTAACTTTTATTTCTTTGGTTCCTGATTTTTACAACAAAACTCCTGATTTTTACAACAAAACTCCTGATTTTTACAACAAAACTCCATGGCTACAGTATAAAATATAATTGAAAGCGACGGTTGTTTTATTTGAATTAGGAAATATTAATCAAGAATATATGTACATTGTACATGTTATACAGTTGATGTATTCAAGTTTATTTTAGGTTTATTACCATAAACATGACAATATGAGTGTTTATAATATACAAAATAACAGCACAATGATAATGAGGCTATTACAGTAAGAAAATAAATGCACCATGCACAGGATACACAATTATACACTACATAAATGATACATTAATATTGCGAGAGGAGGTATTTTTATTATAATTTTATGTTTAGAATATATAGATCTATACGTCAAGAAAACATATGTTATTTTCCGATGTTTCGAGTCGGGTATTTATCTAAAATTACAAATAATGCCTTTACTGAGCACTCAGAAGTTTCCTAGTTTTTATGATGTTATTATTTTAAAGTCTTGGTCCATGAGTAATTGAAATTTTAATATATTAGAAATGTTTTGTATTATGCAACGAGACGTGAATTATAGAATTGTAAATGACAAACAGAAATATATATAGTCATGTGATCATTTTTGACCAAACTTTTGTCTTATCTATAAAGAGTGTTATTCTTCTTCGATAACTCGCAATATTGATATAGGCACAATTTTTCTCCTGTGAAACTATTTTGAACCACCCTCATATTTTTTTTTATATGTAATGCATGAATGGAGAGTAATAAAGGTTGTTGTTGTTGTTGTAATATTGAATTGTTTGTTAATAATCTATACCACGTAAAAATAAAAAACAAACAAACAATATAATTATGCATTTAAATATTTTTTAAAAATGACCCCAGTTGAAATGATTGATCATACTTGTATCTAGAAGTCTTTCACAGTTTGACTAATTATCACTTAATTAGGGATTACTCTTTTCATGTGTCAGGTAGATCGCTAATTAGTGTTAATTAGTATTGACTAGTCTCTTGGTTGAGTCATTTGATTTGTTTAAGTTCAACTTTTTATCATCTTGTCAGGAAAAGAACTCATTAATCATTAGTAATACTTTTATGTATAGATATATAAGCGGATATGTCTTGAAATTTAATTATTATGTCTTTTTGATGCCATATAATAGTATACAGAATCCTTGTACTGGTGAGATATTATACTATCGTGTGTATATGGGTTTGTGCAAATGGTTCACTATTACTTTCATGTTAAACAATGTCTTTAAATAATCATAATATTAACATTATTTAGATATTTAATTCAGTAAAGTTATAAAGTAGTATGGTTGAGAATTTAAAAAAATGTACGAAAAGTCTGTATCAATGCCAAAGTCTTTGAAAATTTGTCTTCAAGTGAGAAGGAATGTTTTTAACACATCACCAATTACTAGTACATTTGAACATTTTTAGTGGAAAAAATCGAATATTTTGAAAAGTCACGAAGTTCATTAAATGTTTTACCATTTTCATATACCTTGTAGTTCCTTGTAAAGGGTCATTCGTGTCGTTTTTTATCATTGATTCGATGCAATACACATGTAAGCTTAAACAACGACAATGGTTTTTAACACATTATATATTATATTAATGTGAATCATTATAATGTTTTCATATATGTTTAATTTTTCGTTTCTTTACTTTACTAATTTGCTATTTTGTTTGAACTTCGACAGTTCGGAAGACTTTTGACTTTACTGTTATGGATTAATTCTATTGTTTGTGTATGAGTAATAGTATGATAACTCTTGCGTTTTATTTTCAGATGGCAGACGAGATAGTTCAAGCGTATAAACATTTACGACAAATATGTCGAGAGATTAAATCCCAATTGGGAGAGAGACTTGAAGGGAATACGTCAGCAGACGACACTGAGTCTAGTATCTCAGATGATACCGGAAGTTTGAACAGCGTTGTCATGGAACTGCGAGATACGATACATAATGCGATTGGACAAGCTAAGCAGGTAATTAACTCCCTGGCCCGGTTGGCTCAGTTGTCATAGGTTCGAGGCACATGGCAATTTCAGGGCTCTAGAATTGGTTTCAAAGACACCTGTCCGGGATTAATGGAAATATAAAATTTGACTTGTCCGACATATGAAGCTAGTTATACGCGACTATCAGTCAATAAGTAACAAATAAACATACACAATGATAGCTCCACAATCTAAAATTAATAATCAGAGGTATTTGTTTGTGGGATTCTAAGGTTAGACTTACAACTGAACATTTGCTGATGTTGGTTAGCTTTAAAACAGACGGGTCCGGGACTAACTTCAACTCAACTGTTGCTAGCCCAATTCAGCATTAGACTTGTCCGGTGAGTCGGGCTAGTGGATTTCTAGACCCCTGAGTTTGACTAAAAAACATCCACACCATTTTGTCCTCCATAATATTATATCAATTATGTGTTGGCAGTTGTCAGTTGCTTTCGACAGAAAAGGCAAGTACTGGCTTTGTTATCTAGGAACACTGGTAAGGTCACATGATCGCCGTACATGACTAAAATACTAAGAAAGGGCATAAATATTCAACACACCAAAAACTCGGTAAAAATAAGTTTTTAAATACAGTAAACCTCAATAATAAGACCATACACGGGACCATTGGAAACTGATCTTCTTATTGAGGTTGTCTTAATATTGAGGGGGGATAAAGCTTAAAACAGTGAAAATGGACTCGAAAATTGTGTTCTTAAATTTGAGGTGGTCGTATTAGTGAGATGGTCTTAACTATTGGTTTTACTGTATATCTAGCGATATATCGAGTAATTAATTAAAGTCACTACGAGCGTATTGCAAAGATCGACTTATACAGAAATGATTTAAGTCTGTTTACTCACGCGGAATCAGTCAAAGTCAATTAATTGAGTCATGTGATAAAATCAGTACTTGCTAGTGAGACACGAAACATTCATTTTATAGGAAGTTTATCTTTGGAGAGATGGTTACTAATGAATCAACATCTTCATCGCGCATGCGCACTTGTCATATTCACGTCAATTTCACAAGTGCATTTCGACATTGTGATCAAGTCATAACTACAAAGTAATAAGACATTTCTCACTTAATCGATATAGAAACAGAACATTTCATTTTACTGTTGATCATAACTATAGGATTCATTCCATTAATATAGACAGTTGTGTTGTACCTATTATAAATTGTTGAAACTTACTAGACAAGTCCCCGATTTTCCGAAGCATCTCAATCTGAGCTAAATCTCAGCTCAAATATTATCTCAAATTGTTGAGTTTTTTCTTATCTTAGACCAGACTTCAAAATCGATATTACAAAACAAAAAAAGATGAGAAGAGTTTTTTCTCAGAACATTTTTCAAGAGATCGAAAATGAGATTGTCTCAACGTCAGGCTCTGATTTGAGCAAAATCTCATATTGATCTGAGATTTCTATTAGAGATGGTTTGAGAGATCGAGACCAGATCAGGATGGCTAGACATATGAACTTTAATTGGTGCAAACAACGATATACCGTTAACAATTTGCTCGAATCTCAGTGAAAACGGATTTAACGTCTTACTCAGCTTCAATGGGTCGGAAATGAAACATTGTATGAACCTCTGGTATAAATTAGCTAATCAGAAATTAATTTATGGTCTGACAAGGGTAGTGCGACCATTATACAATCGGGTAACATTTTCCGGACACTCGTTAATATTCGTACAATTCCGTAAATTTTATTTCGAATAATACATGGTTTCGAATAGTCCATTTCAATTCGACGTGCATAAGAATAATAATCGGGACCTGGTATTATTTTCGGATAATACCAAGTATTCGGATGGAAGGTTGTCGAATAAACGAGGCCCGACTGTAATTAATATTACCTAATTAGGTAATATTAATTAATATTAATTATTAATATATACTAAAAATATTTCAGTTTTGTAACCAAAGTTTTTCTCTCTCATTATACAGACGCAGACGTGTCACGTGTCTGAGATTCAGTCTTTACAACATCGTGTAAGTGGACTGGAACAAGATCTCACAGAATGTCAAACCAGTCTACACAAACTTCGAGAACAATTCCAAGTGAGAGAAGTCCATCTACAGCAAAAAGCTCACAAAATAACGGAATTGTCTAGACAGGTAATGGTCTTGTTTCTATTATTGCTGCTGCGGAATTAAGGACAGGTGTGGTAAGGATCGATACAGTGTCTTGTCTACGACTCTAATTATCCTGAAGTTAACACAAAATCTGCGTGAAATTGCTTGTAGGTTTTCCGACGGTTTTAAGATACATTTTCTGTCTTCAAAAAGACATGGAACTATCACTACTGTATAAGCGGTTACATTCGTGAAATCGATTTTTTGCCATTTTCGCGAATTTCAGAATATCGCAAACACATCAGCAATCGTATTTTCCTTACAATACAATACAATACAATACAATACAATACAATACAATACAATACAATACAATACAATACAATACAATACAATACAATACAATACAATACAATACAATACAATACAATACAATACAATACAATACAATACAATACAATACAATACAATACAATACAATACAATACAATACAATACAATACAATACAATACAATACAATACAATACAATACAATACAATACAATACAATACAATACAATACAATACAATACAATACAATACAATACAATACAATACAATACAATACAATACAATACAATACAATACAATACAATACAATTTATGTTATAGGCATTAAACATTTTACAAACAATTTTGCCACATATATAGTCGGTGAGAGAGAAATAGTCATCAGAGGCATAGAGAAGTTTTAAAAATGTAATATGATGGTTCAGTAACAAAAAGTCAGACACATACTTAACACAAATAGTAATATAAGTACAGTATAGTTTTCACAGATTTATGGGTTTTCTTTTCGACATAGCGAAGTAGATAATTATTTAATACTTTTGTATACTCTACTATTGAACAATAGAAATATTCATTTCGGCGATTCTCAAATATTTCTGCTCGCAAAACGTCTGATATCGCAGCTTCTTGAATGTTTTGACACGCGAAAATATATACGCTTACAGTAAAGCGCAATTGATGTTGCATTAGAAAATCAATATCGGAAAACAAGAAACGATGCATCATAAAAGACAAGAACACTCCTTCGAAATGAAGACATATTTGAGTACAACATATAGTGAAAATGATAAAAAATAACCCTCGTATTGAGAATCCATATGATTACCGACCCATTATACGAAATACTTATATTCAGTATGAGATAAATGTATATGGTGATGGTAAAATGTTTAATGACAGTCTTTGCTTTTAAAGAAAAGCTGAAGCTTTGCGATTGTAATGTCTGCTATTATTCATTATTACGTATTTTGGAGAGATTCAGGAACGCAAACTCTTGATAGAGATTGAATTAACTAAGTAGCAGTTACTGCCCTTGATGGTTAAAAGTAAAACTTGGGCTTGGAACCAGCCTGCACGGGATACTGGACATGATACAAGCTATCAATCGGATCACATCGGCTATTTCGTGCCAAATATAGAACTGTACGAAAATTGCCGAGATGTTGCGAATGAGAAACTCTTTAGAAAATGTTAAATTCCAGTCTATCCGGACGCGTCCGAAAACGAGCTTATAAATATTCATTCAGTCTTTCATTTCACGTTTCAGGTTTCGTCCCAGCATGAAGATATAAAGATTTTGTCAAACCAGCGAGATAAATTACAGGATATGTTGGCGTCGGACACTGCGAAACCTCAAATGTACAGTGCTATGGCATTACTGCGGCATGCACGCAGAGAAAGGGACGCCGCTATTGATAGGTATGCTAGAAACATTATCACAAATAGTCTGACCTCGTTCAATCGAATTCATCTGGTCTGAAATTTTATTTCGAATAATACATTGTTTCGAATAGCCTATTTAAATTCGATGTGCCTAAGATACATTAGGACATAATATTTATTTCGGATAATACCAAGTATTCGGATAGAAGAGGTCGAATAAACGACATCCATTGCTATAATCGTGGTTTGCCGACATTTTCCTGACTTGGTGTTTTTTCTATACTCTAAATTTAAAAAGAACTTCCGATAAAGCACGATATTATTGAATGTGTACGCAACTTGTATACTAAATGTCATGACATTCGACATGTATTTTCATACAAAACGAATTTCAGAAGTAATACAATGAACTTTTATGAAATATGGTTAGTAAATATTTTGCGTTTTTAAATGTACTATGAGTATATAATTAAAACTATTCGGTTTGACAATTTTGCAGACGATACAGTATGGAGAAAGAACTTCAACAGTCTAAGTACGAGATTATTGTTTTAAATCATCAACTGATGGAAGCGATACATCAGAAGAACAAAGTTTCACAGCTTCTAGATCAGTGGCAATCGGATATGGCGAGTCTTCTCGGCGTCCAAGTTGATCAAGCCTCGAAACCATCTCTCAATATACAGCAAAAAGTGTCGAACGAGGAAACTAAGAAAGATAGCCATGACGAGCAGTTAGGCGCCAATGTCACGTGATGAACTTCAGCAGATGACCTTAACGCACGCGCCTTGAACATTTTTCTAACGTTATGTGCTAGTCAGATGTTATTTCATTTGCGTTTATTTGCTCTAACACGAATGTTGCTCGCCGGTAATTTGTCAGGTTTGATGTAAAACAAACACATACACCATGCACGGTACACCAATGGTACGCAGGGGAATTTTGAGAAATGTACACTGACTGTCTCACTGACTAGAGCACTTGCTGGTCGATCGGTACCATTTGCATAGCAATATGACAGTACTATTCCGAGTCAATACCGAGCCCTTTAGCAATCTGTTTCGTTAGCTCATCTCTTGCCTACATAGATTACACGCAATTGAATGATATCCGTAAAGAATACAAACTGTGCCTGACTTGTTGCAGCGGACGTGTTTCTTGCACTCTTTTATTATTGTTCAATTTTCAACTGGGACAATCAGCTCGCAAAATTATGTTCGTCATTTCATGTGAATTGTGCACATATGTATTAGTATAAACTATTGACATGAGATTATAGTTCGCTTGCAAATATGACACATTGCACAAAATGTTCGCAAAATGTGTTTAATCTTTCCAAAGTCAAAATTTCGTTTCTATGACTTTAAGGAAGCTAACCATTGGTCGAACCATGAAGAAATGAGAACATAGACATTACTTCTTCATTCGTACGGAATCAAGTAAGGGACAAAATGCGGCTTTTTTGATATATTTGTCGTAAACGATTATCTAAAACAGTCCACATTAGAACACTTATTCAGTTCTGTCCATTTAAGACTTTTGTAGATAAAACAATATTCTAAACATCCTGAACAAGACATTTTTTTCATCAACTAAAATTGAATTGAAATAAAATGTTATTCTACATCAAGAACTCTACAAACATTACAATTTTAATAGTAATTTACATAACTAGGACAAACACAGACAATAGCAGAATATATTGCAACTTTTTATCTCAGTTTCACAGTTTGTCCTTTACTTGAAATCGTACAAATTAGCAAAACTGGTCCCAAAGAATCTCTATAGTTAATAATAGGGATTTGGAGTGGAACTAGAAAATATGTTGTCAAGGTTACAATGATTTGCTCACGTGTTATAAGCTTACTTCCGGTACACAACTATTCAGTTTTTTGGTGTCAACTTTATGTATTTTATAATGTACTTTACACAATAATAGATCTATGTACATATTTGCCTGATCTACTGACTACAGTGGAGTACCCTTATACAGTATTATACCCAGTATTTGAGGTGTATATACAAGGTGTATTGTCGTGTCGTTCAGTCTGTGCCAAGAGAAGCTTGGAATATGTACATAATACACTATAACGTAACCCGACGTAATCTCACTCCGCCCGAGTCATACGGATAATAAGTTACTTTATTGTGGTCCATAAAATAATAAACAAAAAAAGTTATATTATGTTTTACATCTCTGAACGCAAGACTTTATCATTCTAATGTCATCAGTGTAAAATATTCCAAATTGTTCAAATTTAACGTTATATGTAGTACTTATTATCGGTATACATTTAAGATACTTTATTTACAGAGGTTGTTAGATAAATAGTATAACAAGATAAAACATATAGTAGAACCCCGCTATTAAGACCAGTCTACAATGTATATACTATTCCATGGTCTGATACAAGGCAACAGTAATCTTCCGTTAACATACACGACGTAGTCATCATTAGAAAGGGCAAAATGTGCAATTTATATACGTGTTGTTTATTTACTTGTTGTCGTAAAGCGAGTCTTGTTTTATGCTTCAGCAAGTCTTATACTAAATAAAAATAAAACTCTCTTTGTGTCGTTTGAGTTTTTCAGTTTGCTATTCCAGGGGAAGCAACTCTTTAAGCGTAGATACAGCATTGTGTCTAATTCCCTCCCTTTAAACGACGAACCACTAATATATATACATTGTATTCCCAGCAAATATGTCCATATGGGTTTGTTTATATAATACACATAATGGCCCTTATGGTCTATGACAGGGCATGCCCATATGGGGTTGTTCATATGGGACCCTTAAGGGTTTCTGTCCACAAGGACTCCTTTTGGTCCCATTTGGGCTACCCGTATCTGCAGGGATTCATTTATTCACTCAAAAATACAAACATTGATTATTGATCTGATTGTCGTGGATTTTCGTAAAACCTATTCTGTAAGTGACGTCATTTTAAGAAAACGCAGCATGTGATGTCACTATTTACTCCATACGGTCACTTCGTTTTCATATTGCCATATGGGGGTAAATATTGCTTACTGTCAGTATATTTGACGTTTTCTGGAAATGACGTCACTTAAAGAAGAGGTTGGAAATCATACAGTGGCGCTCATATTAATTGTGACATGCCAACATATCGAGAACTGCGGTTTTGACCAACGAGAGTGTTGAACGTTAATAAACTGGAAACAATAAATGAAGAAGTCGAGCAGCGTGCCACATACAAAGTACCGAGACATCTGAAAGGCACAAAGAGAGGGGCATTATATGCATGCACGTAAGAAAATACAAATGCACTATGGAAACAAGAGAAAATAAGTTGCTACAGGGAACGCCACATACATAAGACAATGCCTCTCCCCGCAGACCTTCGAGAAAACAACAGTCCACAAAACATCAGACATTGAGGAGGTGCAAGGGTGAATACACAAGGGAACAGGAGCGCAATGAATGGCCTGGTCGACTATAAAAGGTCAATTAAAAAGAATGTATGAGAAAAACAGGGCGATAATGGATGGAATACGTCACAGGACAAGTCAAGACAGGTGGTACCAATAGGCCGAAGGGGTTGGGCCTAGTGGTTGGAGAAAACAACGTAAACACTATATCAAGAGAAAGAATTGCACATGGGGAAAGGGAAATGTAACATACAGCTACAACTCAAATAGAAATAATAACCATACATCGATTTACAGCATTGGAACTGTCAGTACAAATACTTGGGGAGCAACTATACACAACATAATTCTCATTTCATCTAAATTCTAACTTTGTGAAGAAATTGTTTAACACCCATGTATCAAATATACTGTCGGATATTTTACAAGATTTAAAGAACGTACATTTGAATATGTTGAAACCTTTTATTATATCATATTTGGAATGCGTAATAATATTCAATTGTAAGTACGTATGAATGTTACGAAAACTTTACATATTATGCTATCTTGCGTCTGATTTACTTTATACGTACATGTACATATGTAAATGATCGGGGCTTATTTGTTTACCCTTTGACTGGACAGATAGCCAAAACTACTTGAAATGATACATTGCTGTTGTTTTATGTTAGTAGATTCGTGCCTTCAACATGATGTTCTCCTTCGGGACGATTATATTACTCACTTTATTGAAATCCCATTTAATAAATAAATATAACTACAGCAAAACCACGATAATAAGGCCACCATTGGGACCTTCATATTGAGGAGGTCTTAATATTGAGGTTGCATAAAGAGTAAACAGTAAAATGGATTTGAAAATTGCGTTCTTAATTTTGAGGTGGTCTCATTATTGAGGTGGTCATTAAGTGAGCTTTTACTGTATATATATAACTATAACCGTCTACACATAGTTGTTTAGTTGTAAACATTTATACGAAATGCAGTTCTTGTCCGTGGACGGTGGTAACTTTTAACAATTTAAACTAAACGGATCAGTCAGTGGCTTTAAATAACAGCAAATAATTATTAAAAAGCACTTACTAAACCTGCATTATGTTTTAACGAACGCACTTGAATTTTGTATTTATACATAAAGCTAGGTAAGGGAGAGAACTGCAATACGATTATACTTTTTTAAGTTTTATACACCCCGTATTTAAATTATAAGTCATATAAACACGATGCACTTTAACTTCGTTTAAACCAGTAGAGGCACAAAGGAATGATTCAATTATTGATTATTACACGGTTAGATAATGTTCTGTTATCGTATGTAGTAAACATGTACTGACTAAACTGTCGACTGCTAAATTGAACTAACTGATCTTGTATGACATAGTGGGCCTCTCATATTACAGCTTAAATCTTTAAGGAAATGCCGAAAATAATATTCTGTATTGATCACAGGTGGCCGGTGCGTAGCCATGACATTTAAAACCCGCATTGAAAAAAAATATTTTTCACTCTGTTCTTATAGTAAGATAAAGGTGTCCAACTTCATACGTATTTACAATGAAAATATATACACACATTTGCTTTGACATACTTTTCAAAGCCATTTCTCAACCGATTTTTATCACTGATGTCTTAAAATACACACAAGGGATTTATGTCGACAGTGTATATACTCAAAAAAATATTCACGAACAGAAGAGACTGTTTTTTTTAACGTCAAACGTCAAGAATGGCTAGGTCGGACAACTTCCTACCGTTAGACCGAGTCGGTATTTTCAGAACAAAACTACTATAAAGCGCTTTTCACCTGACGAACGACTTTAGATTTCAATAAGAAACATTAACAAAAGTATATTGCAATATCAAACAACTTTCAAATCGACATACAGACGCGGAGATCGCTATTGTTCACTCATAGTTTTCCTTTTACGCGAATGCTGCCTTTTTGACAGATGGTACCTGGCTCTGCGTAAGAACACATTTTGTAAGCCGACAACCAAAAAACTTGGTTTTCGGCTTACGAAATGTGTTCTTACGCAGAGCCGGGTACCACCTTTCAAAATGGCTGCGTTCGCGTAAAACGAAAGTTGAGAGCGAAAAAATAGCGATCTCCGCGTCTGTATGACGATTTGTAAGTTGTTTGATATTGAAATATACTTTTTTAAATGTTTCTTATTGAAATCTAAAGTCGTTCATCAGGTGAATAGCGATTTATAGTAGTTTTGTTCTGAAAATACCGACTCGGTATAACGGTAGGAAGTTGTCCGACCTAGCCATTCTTGATGTTTGACGTTAAAAACAACAGTCTATTCTGTTTGTGAATATTTTTTGAGTATATACACTGTCGACATAAATCCCTTGTGTGTATTTTAAGACATCAGTGATAAAAATCGGTTGAGAAATGGCTTTGAAAAGTACGTCAAAGCAATTGTGTGTATATATTTTCATTGTAAATGCGTATGAAGTTGGACACCTTTATCTTACTATAAGAACAGAGTGAAAAATATTTTTTTTCAATGCGGGTTTAAAATGTCATGGCTACGCACCGGCCACCTGTGGTATTGATCTGATATCCTCAAACATTTTTAAACTCGATATGAGACACTAACAGAGTAGAGAGTAAATTTTGGAATTTGATATTCGAGTGCTGAGTGTAAGAATTCGTCATCATCCCGGGTCGAGGTGATTTGTAATCTCGGGACGACATGATTTGATATGGTGCCGGTCTTAGTCATTTAAGTGCTGTGTTAAATTACTGTCAAGAAACTTGGTGGTCATGTATATGAGAGTGATTGAATCGAACTTAAACGCTTACATAATATTTGTCGCGATACAGTTACGGAAATATTCAAATTTATAATATAGCAATTATCATCATGTCTTTTCTGTACAAATTTCCTTTGACCTTTCTAAGTATAAATTCTCATACTATTTAGGTAGTTTTTAATCAATATTTGACTTTATGGTGTTTATAAATATAAAGAATGTATAATTGTATACAGATATTGACCTCGTTAAAACGAAATCATTGATTAGTTTCTTTACTGTAGCCACTGATATAATATGACTGTAAAGCGATCAATGATACATTGCAGGAATGCTTGGATGTAAGCCAAAGCCACGTATGAGATATTACAAAGAAAGTGTTCAATGACAAAAGTCTAATTGCTGATCACATTTAAAATTTATATTTTGGCCGGGATTAAGTAAAAACCCAGTTTAATTTTTAGAAACAGATGACGCAAGGGTAAATCCTTGTTACTATAAATATCCAATTAAAGCCATAGTAATCAATAAACACTCTTCGCTGGGTAGCTGGCTTACATGTTTATTTCAGCAAAAAAGTTTTACGACAAATGTGAAATGGAAAATATACGCATTGTGTCGAAAGGAGATATACAACACAAATATATGGTGAGTCAATTATGTCCATTAATTATCAATTGCAGTAGTTATATTTTTTTCCTGAAGAAATGACGCTACTAAATTAGATATACTAAGTAAGATCTTAATATCTCGACGAGTAAACGAGGCATACGACATTGAATTTAGGAATTGAAGTTTGTTGTCTGTCACCTGTGTTTTCAAATATCAGGGGTTTCGCAAGCTGCAGAATCTCAAGGGTCATGTTGATAACATTTCGACCAGATTTTACCATTTATAGTGAAAACATACCTATGATGCAAAGAAAAAATTACCCTTCAGTCAGAATGCTCATGGTAACACATGCGGCTTTATGGGAATTCCAGGTGTCAAAGCGTCAACTTTAGGGTCGTATGCATGCATATCATAATAAATATATTTATTTAGTGCAGCAACAATTATACAAATAATTGGATGCTATTTATAGTAAAAAGTGAAAACTATAAAACGGCCATTAATTTCAGGTTACGTTTACTCAGAAACTATGGCTAACACGCTTTCAAACAAGGAGTTATCACGAGAGTTAAGTAACCTACTCGATGACCTAGGCTTCGGCAAAATAGAGAGATGGGAGAGGATACATCACTGGAATATCCAGACAAGAGTAAAGAACCTGTCAATGAAACTATGTATAGACACAAAAAATGAACGCGTTTTCGTAGGGAGCCAGCAAGAAGGAATTGGGCTCAGCGGATTAGCAGATATTGACGTCCTGCAGGTAGAACACGACGTTCTATGTATAGATCAAGTAAGAAGTGCACAACATGATAACCGCCTTGTCCTGAGAATTGTGGAGTCAAAAGCGCCGTCTGGGTATTGCTTTTTAGAGTTGAGTAATTTAGCCATCGCGACGGAGGCGTTAGAGAACCACAAGTATGCCCTTGTGAAACGGAACAAGAAAACATACATTGGTAGTAAATTGTTCTTGACCAAACCTAATGATGATAACGTGAAAGTGAGTGAATATATGAAGACCAACACTCGCTATCATCCACAAACTGGCCCTTCTATACCGAAGTCTGTTTCTGAACCGTTACGTAATTTCATGATGTCATGGTATGGACTGAATCCAAATGATAAGATTGATTTTGTCAGAGCTTTCCCTTGCGATGGGCATTTAGCGTTGAAATCCTGGCAACAACGACAACGACTGAACAACTGGCCGAGTAAAAAGATGGTCCGTCATATTATGACATTGCCAATTTACGTTGTTCCTGTTGGCCTGCCTGGGAGTCGCAATGAAGATATCCAATGGAGAATTTCTTTTGTACGAGCTGAAACATATCTTGTCCAGACATTGAACACTGTGCAGGCGAAGGTACTTGTTTTGCTGAAACTTGTGGGAAAACATTATTTGGTAGAAGGGTGTCCCTGTATTACATCATATAATGTAAAAAATGTGATGTTGTGGTTGGCAGAATCAATTCCACAGAAGAAATTCAGACAGAAACATTTAATGGCCAGGCTGAAAGACGCACTTGAGATATTAAAAGTCGCAGTGAGGATGAAGACTTTGCCCAGCTATATGCAACCAGAAAAGAATTTGTTTGCATACAAATTAAGTGCAGCGCAACAGGAGAGAGTACTTGACAGCATAGACTACTTGCTACAGAATGACAAAATGCTTGTGAATGCATGTTTGCATGATGCATTGTCGGTCAACACAGTGTGCAATGCTATTATACAAAATATAGTGATTTATAATGAATTTACGAAACGTGCAATCTGCATATTAGCAATGTATCCATTTCAAAGTCAAATCTTACTTTACGTAACATCATACAAAGTAAATTGTGAGTTGGAACACATTCTTCAAATCCAAGGTACATTTCCAAAGTTCATCTGGAAATACGGAATAAAAGGTTGGAGCGATGCAAGAACTGTTAACTTGTACACACATTTAGCAGACTTAGATCGCGATCAAAGAAATAGAAATACGGAGGATGAATTGATACATGCATCAGACAATTTACGAAATCATGCGTATTTTCCCGGTACTGCAACTACTTCGTTTGGCGGACATTTGTTTGTGGTATGTTTTATCTTGAGCTCTTTGTTACAATATTGGATAGATGCATGGTTTATACTCCTCGCTCCGCTTATCTTTATTATTATTGATTATATGTTCGGGCTGCCAATTCATTTCGCCTCACGGATAGCGTCCTGTGAGGAGCTTGCGACTGTTAGATCACATAATATTTGGATACTGTCATTGGCAAGACGCATTTCAGATGCAATTTAAATTCTGCTTTTCGCGAGAAAAGTACTAGCTACAAACTCTAACTATGAAATGGTCTAGTTATCAAGATAACCATGTATTCATCGTATGTTTTCAAGCGTAACGTGACACACCTAATTATTGTTGATTCTGTTGTAACAGATCGGAATGCATGTGTTTGTTCAACACTAACACATTTGATTATTACATTCATTCATATATCGTACAACTAATTTATTGCGCTAAAAAAGTTGTAGAATGCCCTCTCTGTATTGCAAATTAATTTGTCGTTGATGAGGAAGGGACATTTTGTGTTTAAAGACATGCGCAATGTTCGTTTGATTTTAACTAGATATTAAACAGAATAATGAATCGCAAATATTCCAGTTATTTGTATTATTTGTGTATCATTTTGTGGCCTAAATTTGGAAGATTTGCTGTACTGCTTTCAGTTTTTAATAATAATAAAACGTCGAACGTGATTTAATTTGGAAATATTGCGAGAATCTTGACAAGAAATATACTTAGTTTATAGCCGTAATGGTTCTGTTTGACCTGGTAAAATGCCAAAATATCAGTTTTTGTTGTGTTAAATGTACACATGCCACTTCCGTTACCCGGCAATGTTTGCAGCCAATTATATTCAGAATTAAAGTGAAATAAAACCATTTGTCTTGTACTTTTGTTATACAACGGATGCATGCACGCATAAACTTTGATTGCATTTGATTTGGGATTTACGCCATTTGTCAACAGTATGTCAGTTTTAAACGGCGGCTAGTTGACATATCCAGTGTTAATTGGTTACTATCCATGTAACATCATTTGACTTATTGACAAACCTGCTCCTTCACAAGCAACTGATAACTTTCATGAGATAGAGGACAAACGACTTTGGACGAATTATCTTCAGTCAAAATGTCACGGAGGAGCATTACACCTCACCATGGTTTCGAACCCATGACCTCTAGATTAGTTGTCGAACACTCTACCGGCAGAGCTTACAAGTTGAGCTCATTAATCTTAATAAAAAAGAATTTCTTGTATAACACGCAAATAAAGTTGATAAATAGTGGATATCCCGTTGGAGAAATGGAAAACATGTAGAGCTAACCGTGTTTGTTTCAAATATATTACTGCCAACACGAACTACTGTTCATGATATAAACATTTATATATATGCAGCTCTTTTTCCGGTTCCATAGCGAAGTATACGTATGGACTACGCTTGAAATTGCCATAAACTAATCGATTGTTACAAACTATCCTTAGGGAGAAAACTGATTTTTCTGAGTAATGGAAGCGTATTGATAGGTAACCCCCAATATCAGGAATTGATATCCACCTGCTTATCAGTATCTGGTATGTCCCCGGTGCCGCTGTTACAACTCATGTTCTTCTGTGCTTGGAGTTCATCAGTGTATTGATCCTCCATATTAGAATCTTGTCCCATTCTTCAAACACGGTAGTTCTTGATGGTCAAGGGAAGCGGGGAGGTTCTGGCACCCCGTACCCAAAATTATTCTCATAAATGTTCAGTTTGGGATAAATCTGGACTATACTCATACCATTTTCAGGGACAACATGCTATGTTCGCGCAAAAAGATGTCATTAAAATGTCGAGGAGTTCAAGGGTTTGAACCCGAATTGTCCACGTTAAAACATAACCCGTGTATCCACTCGTATCCACTACGCCATGGAAGTAACAAAGCGCCTCAATGATTATTATTAGTCTACGTTTTGTTGATATGGATTCATCATACACATGACGTTTTGTTAAATTTACTGTGTCTTCAGATCCCGGCCTTACTATAGTGTGCACATTGACCAAGATAACCGTCAAACCATATTTCGTAATTTCAGGTTATTCCGGTTAGTGTTTCCCTGCGTTTCTTTATCCCTTTAGTATATTTATTCCAAAACCACTTTACGACACGAAATAATTCGAATTATCATGGCGCAACTAATAATCAAGCTAGGAATTAAGTATAAATGTAACTTGTTTATTATTGTAGCATATTCCTTTTGTAATGATGAAGTAATATCGTGTGTAAAGTGTTTAAAATATCGAATCTTAGTGTTTAAAGGGAGATAATTATAATCAATGTAATATTTATTAGGTGAGTTGTCTGCCAGGAAGGCAGAGTTTCCATATACAATTGGGCAAAGGTGGAGGCATGTGTATACATTCACTTTTTCTATTAAAATATTATATTTTGATTGATTTGATTTACGACAAAATTGCCAATAAATTAGTAATTATATCAACATGTCTTATTTATAACTTTCAATGTTTACCTTGATATTTCAATTACATTGTACGGCTTACAGACTTTTCAACCCCAAGACCTTTCAACCCCACTTTTCAAATGAAGATTTTTCAACCCCAGGACTTTTCAACCCCTGATTTCAAGACTTTTCAACCCCTACCTGTTGAGACTTTTCAACCCCTAGTTTGAATATTTTCAACCCCTAGTTTGAATATTTTCAACCCCTACTTTGAAGACTTTTAAACCCCTATTTCTAAGACTTTTCAACCCCTATATCGAAGACTTTTCAACCCCTGTGTTTCAGATAAGTGTATTGTTTGGCATAATATTTTTATTGTTTATAAATATATTTATATTTCAAATACAACCGATCAAATGATGAAATGCGATAATTCGAAAATTGCATTCCTTTAATTTGTCATTATATTTTGTTTGATCATCATAATAATTAGAAAATTATTAGTTTAATACAATTAAAGATATGTTTGTTTGTTTTTATTTGTTGCACTTGTTTATTGGATCAAGGCAATTATGTTCTGTTGTGCAAATAGATAATTTATTTTTAAAAATATTATTGATATGTTTTTTTTGTGTATATATGCTTCATAAGTATTCATTTTGGAAGGTAAATAAACTTAAACAATTAAATTAAACAACGTGTTTGTCAACATTTTTCCAGGTAACAAATGTGTATACTGGGATAGGTCATATGTTATCTCGGGACGTCATCAAGTGATACGCTGAGACTCTAGGTCATCTCAAGTGATGTGTTAAATTACTGTCAAGAAACTTGGTTTTTATATGCGAGTGACTGAATCGAATTTTAAAGCATACTCGTACATATCATTTGTTGCGATACAGTTACGGAGCTATACTACAGTTATTATCATCATGTCTTGTCTGTACCATTTTTCCATGACCTTTCACGGCCGTATTTCTCATATGTAGTTTTATAATCAATCTTTTATAATATATTTTATAATAAATATAAAGAATGTATAAAACATCTGACTGCATCAAAGTGCACATGATCCGAATCGTACTTGTATAGTATACTCATTTTTATACAGACATTGACCTCGTTAACAAACACCATTGATTAGTTTTTTAACTATAGCCACCGATATAATATGACAGTAAAGCGATCAATTATACACTGCAGGAATACTTTGTAAGCCAAAGCCACGTACGAAATATTACAAAGAAATTGTTCATCGACAAAAGTTTAATATCTGATCACATTGAAATTTTGTAGTTTGGCCGGGATTTAGTAAAAACCCAAGTTCATTTTTAAAAAAATATGACGTTAGGGTAAATCCATGTTACTATAAATATCCAATTAAAACAACGGTGATAAATAAACACTCTTCGCCGGGTAGCTGACCTACATGTTTATTACATCAAAACCTTTTACGAGAAATGTGAAATGGTAAGTATCCGGATTGTGTCGAATGGAGATAGACATACAACATAAATTCATGGTGAGTAAATTATGTCCATTAATTATACTATGGAGTGCTTATATATTTTCCTGAAAAAAAGCATTGACTTTAATTCATTGAAGATACTAAAGTAAAATTTAAATCAACTAGAGCTATGTGGTACCTAATATTAAGATGTGTAAACAGGACATAAAACATTGACTTTAGAAATTGAAAAACGCTGTCGTGCAACAATATTTTATGTGATTTCATAAAACAGGGGCTCATCTAGGGTCTGAATCTCAAGGGTCATTTTGATATTTTATTCGACCGGACTTTTCCATTTTATAGTCAAAATATCGATAATTTAAAGAAATCCTTAGGGTAATGATATGGGGTTTAAGAAATTCCAAGGGTCATAGGCGTAACTCTAGGGTCAAATGGAACCCATGTGTATGTGTTAATATCATTACCAATTAAATTATGTATCTAGTGTAGCAACAATTATACGTGTCGAATCAATCTGATGCTATTAACAATAACAAGTGAAATTAAATAAAGGCCATTTATTTCAGGTTACGGTTACTCAGAAACTATGGCTTCCAAAAAGCAGTTATCACGAGATTTAATAAAACTATGTATACACACTAATAATGAACGCGTTTTCGTCGGGAGCCTGCGAGAAGGATTAGGGCTTAGTGGATTAGCAGATATCGACGTTCTTCAGGTAGAACATGACGTACTATCAATGAGCATCCACGAATTGTAACACATGATAACAAGACTTGTCCTGAGAATTGTAGAGTCACAGGCACCGCCTGGTTATTGCTTTTTAGAGTTGAGTAATTCAGCCGTCGCGATGAAGGCGTTAGAGAACCACAAGTATGCCCTTGTGAAACGGAACAAGAAAAAATACATTGGCATTAAATTGTTCTTGACGAAACCTAATGATGATATCGTAAAAGTGAGTGAATATACGACGACCAACACTCGCTATCATCCACGTCATGGTCCGTCCATACTGAAGCTTGTTTCTGAACCATCGTATAATTTCATGATTCCATGGTATGGACTGAATCCAAATAATAAGATTGATTTTGTCTGGGCATTCCCTTGCGATGGGCATTTAACGTTAACGTCCTGGCAACAACGACCACGACCGAACAACTGGCCGAGTGAAAAGATGGTCCGTCATATAATGACATTACCAATTTACGTTGTTCCTGTTGGACAGCCCGGGAGTCGCAACGATGATATCCAATGGAGAATTTCTTTTGTACGCGCTGAAACATATCTTGTCCAGACGTTGAACACTGTGCAGGCGAAGATACGTGTTGTACTAAAACTTGTGGGAAAACATTATTTGGTAGAAGGGTGTCCCTGTATTACATCATATACTGTAAAAAACGCGATGTTTTAGTTGGCAGAATCAATTTCACAAAAGAAATTCAGACAGAAACATATAATGACCCGGCTGAAAGACGCACTTGAGCTGTTAAAAGACGCAGTGAAAATGAATACTTTGCCCAGCTATATGCAACCAGAGAAGAATTTGTTTTCTAACAAGTTAAGCACATCACAACAAAGGAAAATAGTTGGCAGAATAGACTACTTGCTAGGAAATGACTAAATGCTTGTGAAGGCATGTTTGCATGATCCACATTCAGTAAACACAATGTACAATGATGTTATACAAAATATAATGATTGTTAATAAGCCACAAAACATGAAATATGTACATTAGCAAAGTATCCATTTCAAATTCAAGTCTTATTTTACCTGAAGACATATCCGCTAAATTATGAGGAGCAACAAATGCTTCTTAACAGAAAGATATTTTCAGAGTTTGTCTGGAAGTATGAAATAAAGGGTTGTACCGATGCAATAACTGTTTACCTATACAACTATTTAGCAGACTTTGATCGCGATGGAACAAATAGAAAAAAGGAACGTGAAATGCTTCATACATCAGACACATTACGGAACAATGTCTCTGATTCAAATGCAATAATTTCGTTTTTCGGATATTTACTGAGAATGATTGTGGCATTCGTATTCTTGACCCTAATGATACAACTCTATACACGGGTAGAATATATGTTCGCTCTTTATAATCTTGTTATGTATGCATGCAGCCATTCGATGTCTTGTTTAACCCGTGACATTTGCGCTGGCACATTCAGGTTGAAACGTTTATACTATTGAGGACATACTATTCAGGCTTAGCTTTTATGCTCTTTCTGTCTCACCTATTACACGTATATGTATAAAATATGGTTCGGGGAGTCACGACATAGAGGTACATTGGTAAATTACAATATGCTGGCAGCCACCGTTTCATGCAATCCGAATTGTGATCCACCGATTTATATTGGCTATGAAATGATCAGTTCAACAGAAGACTAGTAGGCGGAAACATTTATTGGAAAGGCACGATTTAGATGCAATTCTGCTTTCCGCGAGAAAGATACAAGCTAAACTCTCTAAAAATATGAAATGATATACACTCAAAAAATTCCTAATCGGTCAGTTTATATTGTATTATAATTTTTCTAATAATGAATGTATTCACACAAAATTTTACATACCGATATTTGAACAGGTAATGCAGCGAATTTTTTTTTTTTTAGCCGGCTTGCTATGAAATTAATCGTATTGACGTTTATAGCACGTTTTGCACGTGCGGGGCTTGGACACATATTTGCACGTGTTCGTGTACACTTTTGTCATTGCTGATAAAAATCCTTTTTGAAAAACACAAAACATGGTGAGAATGACTGAAGAAGAACGCGCCCAAGCCGTCGGAATGATACAGGCCGGAACTCATTTACGACAGGTGAGTTTTATTTTTTGAAATTTCATAAGAATATTGACATTATTTGTTTGTAGCCATTATATTGAAGGTTCTTGCCACCTAAAATAAGTTGAAAACGGAAATAACCACACATACATTTTCATTATATTTGATTTGGGATTTACGCAATGTGTCAACAGTATGTCAGTTATATACGGAGGCTAGTTGACAGTGCTAATGGGTTATCATCCATTTAACCTCATTTAACTTATTGACACACCTGCTCCTCCACATGCAACTGATCACTTTCATGAGATAGAGGACAAACGTCTTTGGACGAATTATCTTCAGTCAAAATGTCACGGAGGAGTATTACACCTCACCCTAGTTTCGAACCCCCGACTTCTAGATTAGCTGTTGAACGCTCTACCGGCAGAGCTAACTGGACGATCTCATACATGTTTATGAAAAGAATGTCCATGTATAACACGCGAATACATTTGATCAAAAGTTGATGTCCCGTGGGAAAAACGGAAAACATTTAGAGCTATCCGTGTTTGGTTCAAATGTAATACAGTCAAGATGTCGTTCTATTGTTCATGATGTATAGTTTTAAAAAGAAATCGAATATCAACATTTATATATATGCTGTTCTTTTTCCGGTTCCAAAGTGAAGTATACGTTTGGACCACGCTTGAAATGAACATAAACTAATCGTTTGTTACAAACTTGTAAAGGCGATAACTTGCGATATTTGATTACTGAAGTGCCATTACGTTGAATACCTTTATCTGTTTACTCAATATACTCAAGGGATAAAGAAATGCAGGGTACATATTTTGGTTGATATAAATTAATGTTTTAGATGCCATCTGCAATACTTAATATGAATACAAATAACTATCCTTAGTGAGTAAACTCATTTTTCCAGTAACTCCTAAGTAATCGAAGCGTATTGATAGGTAGGTATCGAGACTTTACAACCCCAATACTTTTCAACACCAAGACTTTTAAACCCCTAAGGTAAAATATCTAAGACTTTTCAACCCCACTGTCATTTTCAACCCCTAATTAGCCTAATACTTTTCAACCCCTGTTAAAACCAAGACTTTTCAACCCCTAATAAACCAAGACTTTTCAACCCCTCGAATATGTTTTTAATTGGACAATTATCACATTTGTTACCTGACAAACACGTTGTTTAAGTTTATTTTTTAAAGTTTATTTACATTCCAAAATGAATACTTATGAAGCATATATACACAAAACACATATCAATACTATTTAAAAAAAATAAAGGATCTATTTGCACAACGTGTGTAATTCACAGAACTAATAAAGATATATACACACAAAATACACACAATCATTCTATGACATTTTATTTGGCCTAAAACAGCAGGTGGAATTTAATTGGTATTTAATTGATAATGTGATTTGTTATTCTAAGTAAGTCTAATTACGCTGTCACTTACACTCAAACATTATTTATTATACTGCCACACACAATCAAACACAATCTAACCCTATTTATTCACACTCAAACACCATTTATTCACACAGTCACAATTATAAATAATAAATATATTTATAAACAATAAAAATATTATGCTAAACAATACACTTATCTGAAACACAGGGGTTGAAAAGTCTTCGATATAGGAGTTGAAAATTCTTAGAAATAGGGGTTGAAAAGTCTTAGAAATAGGGGTTGAAAAGTCTTCAAAGTAGGGGTTGAAAAAGATAAATGTAGGGGTTGAAAATATTCAAACGAGGGGTTGAAAAGTCTCAACAGGTAGGGGTTGAAAAGTCTCAGCAGGTAGGGGTTGAAAAGTCTTGAAATCAGGGGTTGAAACGTCCTGGGGTTGGAAAGTTTTTATATGAAAAGTGGGGTTGAAAAGTCTTGGGGTTGAAAAGTCTGTAAGCCGATAGGTAACCCCCAATATCAGAAATGTATATCCACCTGATCCTAAGTATATGTTATCTCCCCCTCGCGCCGCAATAACAACTCAGGTTCTCCTGTGCTTGGAGTTCATCAGTGTATTAATCCTCCTCATTAGAACATTGGCCCATTCTCCCAACACGGTAGTTCTTGATGGCCGAGTGAAGCGGGGAGGTTCTGCCCCCCCCCGTATCCACATTTTCAATGGAAGTAACAAATCGCCTCACTGACCATTTTTAATACCTGCATTTTGATTTGGGATATGGATTGATCCAACATATTGCGTTTTGTAAATGTTACTGTGTCTTCAGATCTTGGCTTTACTATAGTGTGCACATCGCCAAAGATAGCCGTCTAACAATTTATCATAATTTTATGTTAGTCCGGTAGGTGTTTTTCCTGCGTTTCTTTATCCCTTCAATATAGTTGTTTCAAAACCACTTTACGATGCGCAAGAATTCGAATTATCATGCCGCAACTGATAATTAAGCAAAGAATTAAGTACAAAAGTAACTTGTTAATTGTCGTATCATATTCCTTGTGTAATGATGAAGCATTAAATATTCAAATTGGTTGAAGATACCAATATGATTGGTAGGTTTGGGAACGTGGTTTAAATACCGAATCTTAGCTTTTAAAGGGAGATAATTATAATCATTAAAATGTCTATAATTAGGTGAGTTGTCTCCCAGAAAGGGAGATTTTCCATATACAATTTGGCAAATGTGGCGGAATATGTTTATATTCAACTTTTCTATTCAAATATTACATTTTCTTATTTTGATTGGTTTAACTTACGACAAAGTTGACCATACATGAGTAAGCATCATGTCTTATTTATAACTATCAATGTTTACCTTGAGATTTCAATAACATTGCACGAGATCGTATGACAGGGCAAACAACTCGCTTATCGATGTGTTTATAATCTATGTTTGCATATATTTATGTATTGCATTATTATTCAGTGAATTCTGTAACCAATGATATCATATTGATCGCTGCCCATGAGACATTCTTCTGTTGTTATCATTGCATGTGTGTTTGATTTTCAGTCCTAACACCATTCTTTCAATCTACATTTAACATATACAGCGCTGATACACAGCTATTCATAGATCCAATGACATAACATCAGGGCACGCTGTCACCATTACAATGTCAAGCGTATGTCATGTAGCTACCAACGAATTCGGAATGTCGCGACCAGGAATCTATCTTCGTCATTTCACACGTGAATATATCACTCTCCACTAAGTCATAGGATCGATTGGTTATATACAAATCAGATGCGATTGTTTCATCACCGACCGGTCAGTTTTCACTAATACACTGATCCGATGTAAAGTGTCACAAAGGCAACACGATTCCCGCACAAACAGATGGACACGTGTTTCATTTGACCATTAAACATGGTGAAAAGGGATAGTTTCTATCCACTTATCTAGTACATATACATTGCTATATACTGTATATTATGACAATTTAGAGAAATCAATATGTATAAACTATGCGATTTAGTTAAAAATGCACGGTACTAAATGCAAGAAAATAGAAAACAAATCTAAGGGTTATACTGATAAATGATAATTTTAAAACAATCTTGCAGACCCGTAGTGTTGTACTGATTCATAAAACATGATTGTAGGACATATTTGAATTGCTAGTCATATAAACACGACCCAGTAGTGCTACAAACGTTTAATTTAATATTTGAGTATGACACGGATATGTTATGTTCTGATATCGTATCTAGCAAACGTGCACTGACTCGAGTGTCGACTGATAAATTGAACTTGCTGATATAGTATGACCAGCGCTCGGGATTATAACGGATACTTTCTCTCAAAATTATTTTCACAAAATTTACTCTATTTAGTCTGATAGTAGAAATGTGCTAATTTGCTTTGTTAATAGAGAGCTAAAGATTATGTTTGGTGCATTGTTTTGAGATTCAGTATGATTATTAGATATGAAAGTTACTATGGGTCAGAGTGCCACACTCAACACTCATACTTGATAATTACATGTACTCTCATGTCTTATATTACACAGAAATCTCCAAGAAATAGACCTAATTTATTTTATCTAATATTTCTTTAATACTCTGATACATGTTTACACTGAATATGAGACACTATCTTGCTCCTTAGAGTAAATTTTGGAATCTGAGTGTAAGTATTCAAGAAACTAAGTGGTTTATGTTTAATCGAAAATCATAATAAGCAAATGCCTCCAGTGACTGGATCGAAATATAACATCTACTTGATGTTTGTTGCGATACATTTCCAGTACCAGTTTCCTTTGACCGTCTATGGTATAGTATTGAATTCATGGTATTTAATACATAATGTTTTAAAATACACCATGAAGTGTGTCAAAAAAACATGTTTATTGGTAATGAAATTATACTGATATAAAATGCCGATGTAGCTAGTAAGAGCTAAATGCTAGACTTATTTATTGGCCGCAATCGAATGACGGTAAGAAACTTCCATGTTATAGGGCTCGTAATGGCTACATTGCAAACTTAAAAATTATAATGTGAATTAAAGTGCACGGATTAATCTCTCTTTCTTACCACAGTCGGTCGTCAGTTATTAGATATCTGCACTAAATGCCGTACTTTTCGGTTACCCAGGTGTCTATGCACTGCATCAATACTTGGACGTAAGCCAAAGCCACGTATGAAGTGTTCACCGACAAAACTTTCATTGCTGATAACATTTGCAGTTTGACCGGGAGCTAGATATAACACAGTTCAAGTTTAAAAAAACTGTACAATGACGTAATGGTAAATCCATGTTACTATAAATACCCAATTATTGCACAGCGATAAACAAACAATCTTAGCCAGGCACTAAATGTTTATTCCAATAGAATGTCTTGATGAGTCTATACGAGAAATGTGAAATGGAAAATAGCCGTATTGTGTCGAAAGGAGTTAAACTGCAGAGATATATGGTTAGTAAATTATGTCCATTAATTAAATTATGCAGTACGAAATTAAGATTGCAATGAACTAGAGATACGTGGAACCTAATATTCATAAGTGTGAACAATGCATAAAACACTGAATTAAGAAACTGCAATACACTGTCCTTCAACAGTGTTTGATGTGTTTTTTGGCCTAGGGCGATAGCCCAAGGCCATAGTACCTATGCCAAATTTCAGATACTGTCCATTTGACCTTATTTCCCGAAATCGGAAATACACACTGTCATGCGCGGGGAGTTAGTAGTTCAGCACATCGTTTAACAGTGTTAAAATCTATTAGAAAAGCATATTCAGTCAATATTTAATAATTTATAATCCTTTAAAGCACATTGGTTTATACATGTGTATAATTTTCATTCCAATACAGTGATATTCATGCGCTAGCCTCTAATACGATTTCATTAATGAAAATAGCTCACCGTATATTGCGCACTTGACTCTACGATGGAATTCATTTATAAAAATAGCTGCTCGCATGCAAGAGAATATCTCTGAAAGGGGCTCCAAATAAGTCTTAGAAAGTCACGGTTCCCGCTGTCGGTCTCCATCGGAGCCAGTTTGCTCATTTATGATCAAAGTAGCGATAACATTACGATTGGCGAAATCGGCGATTTCCTGCTTTAAAATTTGAGAGATGATGATAAAATTCGACCGATTTATAAATTAATTACATTGACCGCCCCTTCATCAGCCTCGTAAATTTCGATACACTCATAGTACATGTGTATACAAGTGGAACTGTTGGTAGTCGGAGTCTACCATTATGCATTCAAACATCCTACTTTTAACGTTGTAGATACAGTTTAAACTGACGACTTAAACTACGATCGGAACCATACCCCACCCACTGGATTTAAACAGCGGTTAATTGTCTTGTTGTAATTAATTATTCATTGCAAAATAGTAGCATACATGAACAATTTCAGCGATATTCTTGCTATGAAATATTGTCGTCTGTACTATATGACGGCAACCTTATTAATGTATCACCTTATTAATAAATCTACAAAAAGTAGACTTAGGATTTCAGACTTGCCGTCATATGTCTAAGTTTGAAATATGGACGTTTTGTGTATTTAAACTATTATTGATCAGTCTAAGCCTAAGTCTAAAATAAGGCGATATAGGTAGAAGGAAAGAGTGCGCAGCAGTTGCATTTTAGCAATAATTATCTAACAACATGATATAGCAAGATGAGATGTATACAGTCAAACCTGTCTGTAAAGACCATCCATGGGAACAGCAAAATGTGGTCTCTATTAACAGATTAAATATCATTGAAAATAAAATTGGTGGTCTTTGCAGACAGGTTTTGCAATAGTGGTCTTTGTTTTATCGTTATGCAGTCTTTCAACTAATACGGCTAAAAATTTGTAAAAATGTTGAAAACTAATGAAGTTATTCGGACTGTTAGTACTGTCAAATTGTACATGTTTCCGGTAAATCAGGCTAGCGAAAATGTTGAAAAAGAAACGCATGTATACAAAGATAATAATCAAATGTACCTCAAGATATCAAGATTTAAAAAAAACTATAAAAAGTAAGTTTTTTATTTCAAAATAACAACAACAGAAACAAGGGATGAGTACGGAAAATCTAGTTTTTTTATATTTATATTGATATGATGTTTAAAAAACTCGATAGCATAAGCTAATCTACTCTCTCTCCTTTCCAAAAATACTTTTGTTTTTAAAATAATACAATTTTGGTTTGCATTTACCGGAATGTTCAACATCATCAAAGGTCATTCTGCATGTACAAATTTACTTTACATTGTATAGAGTTAATCCTTAAATGTGCATATTGATAAACTTGTCAAAACACATGGCAACGCTATCATCAGCGGGTTTTTTGTACCACAGGGTTAAAGGAAAATACCCATATTTATACTAATCCGGAGTATGATGTCTGGGTAGTGTTAGAAATAAAAATGTCCGATTAGCAAACATGCAATTCTCACTATACATTTAGCCTTGATAAATGGAAATAATCAAACGGAAACGTAAACATTGAAACGATTAGCCATACCGGATACATGTGTGACTGCTTGTCATAATTTTTGTTTCTTCAAATTGCCAACTTTCTGGACATTTAAACCAGGGTTAGGGTTATCACTGATGCACTAGATATACTGACTTTTATAGTTATTGCACAAACTAACTAATGGAAAATACTGGTAACTTAATATGGAAATACAATAGCAAATATGATAATTTGTTTATTTAACAAGTAAGTAGATGTATAACTCAAACTCGTTGTTTTCATTAACGTGTTTATCTAAATATCGAGTATAGGGGTGTTGTATACAACCTATGCATCCGTTCAATTAAGCTTTTTAGTTTTGGGCTCGGGTTCCAGACCATCGGGAGGTAGTTGTTGTTTGACATTACAATATTATATATTTCGTTGGTCATCTACAGTTGTACTAACACGACTTATACAAATTAATGTTCGCTCGATTATCATTAATTAAAAACATTGTATAGCATGTGTATTTATAAGCTTATAACTAATAACGATATGATTTTCATGATTTTAAAATTGCACGATATCTTCGTGCAGTAGATTAACATGTACATTTATCGCTACACACATAAACAGTATATGGAACAAAGTTGATACGGCTACTTCGAAAAACGTTAGTCGTTCAAATGAACATTTTGAACATTGTCTGCCAGTATTTCACCAAAACATTCGGAGCATACGGTATAAACTAGACTACATTAAAGACAATTTCTTAGAAATGGATGTGATATGTTTCAATGAAACCAAACTTGATGCAAATGTTCAAGATAATGATTTAAAGTTATCGGGTTTCGAATATATGTTAAGAAAGGATAATACCTGTCATTCAGGGGGCTTTCTTGTTTATACATCAGTATCTCTAAGACCAAAATGATTCTTAAACTTGGAAAATGTACTTCCGGAATCAATATGGTTGGACATTAGAGATAAAAAGAAGTCTTATTTATTATGTACAATTTTTATCCCACCCCACTTTAAAATCGTATTTTGGGAAAAGCTTAACAACTGCCTTGAAATGGCACTATGACAGCAAGTGATATTAGAAGGTGATATGAACGAAGATAAATTAAACACGCATAATCATAAATTCAAAGATGTATTCTTAATTAATAATATGGTCAAATATTTTAATTCTAGCAAACCTTTCAAAAGAAGAGTATGGATTTATACGAAAGCAGACTTTAATAGACTTAAAAACGTAATAAGAAATACCGACTGGACTTTCATACAAAATTACAATATAGATGAATCATGTCATGCATTTACAGAAACAAATGTTCCCTACATGATTTAAATACTTCAAATCCACGTCAGTACTGGAAAATTGTTAAAATGCTCATTAAGGATAATTCATGTCAAAACGAAATTTTACCTCCTTTAACAATGGGTAATGGTATATACGCATTATCCGACGTGGATAAAATCCAATACATTGAATGATTTTTTTCGTATCTATCTCTCAAGTTGATGAAACTAACACGCAACTTCCGATCTTTCATTACAAGACTAATACAAGACTTCAGGATTTTATTATCCAAGAAAGGGAAGTTTCTGATATTTTAAGAAACCTTGTTATAAATCTGGACCAAATGAAATTAGTCACAACATGGGCACTCCACAGAATACCAAATTATTGATATATACAATCAAATATGTAAGGCATTAGACAACACAGATTCTACTTGCATTGTTTTCTGTGATATATTCAAGGCATTTGACAGAGTATGGCATAGGGGTCTTATTTTCAAAATTAAACAATTATGGAATACTTGGAAACCTGTTTAATTTGGTTAAGTAACTATTTAAATGAGAGATCTCAGAAAGTTAGTGTTGCATCAGCTTGTTCGAATACACGTTACTTAGAAGGGGGTGTTCCTTGGTCCTTTATTATTTCTTATATACGTCAATGATATAGCGGACTCTCTAATTAGTATGACCAGACTTTTCGCAGATGCCAATTCTTTTTATGGACGAAACACTTAATAGCGATCTAAACTCAATAACAACTTGGTCTAAGCAGTGGCTAGTTAATTTCAATCCTTCAAAACGGAAGTTATATTCTTCTCGTACTGTAAGAGAAAACGACCAAACTTATCGTTTAATGTACAACTAAATTTTGTTGAACATCATAAACATCTTGGTGTAATATTCAGTCAGGATGGGTCATGGCATCAACATATAACTAATATAGTCTCAAAAGCTTCAACAATTCTTGGTTCAATGCAAATGTGGAAATTCAAATTTCAAAGGAAAACTCTAAATCAAATCTACATCTCTTATTTAAGACCTCAGTTAGAATATGCTTCTTGAAATATATTCTTACCATAATTATCCCAATTTTTACCCACTATATTTACACCAATTAAACATATACAAGAATATCGCGTAGGCTTTTTTAGTTTCACATATTTTTTACATTCGTTGCGCGCTAAATGACCTAAGCTGTCGATGCGCCGTAAAACAACATATAACATATAACATAACATAGAATATGCTTCTCTAGTTTGGGATAATTGTGCCCATTACAAAAAAGAAATCTTGGAAAAAATACAATATGAAGCAGCTAGAGTGGTCACTGGTTTAACTAGATCTGTCTCAATTCGACAATTATTAAAGGAGATAGGCTGGGTGAGTCTTTCAGATAGAAGGAAAATCAAAAAATTAATTTTAATATACCACCTACAGTAGACTCAGCTTGTGAAATTTTCTGAGTATGTTCGAGAAGCTAGAAGAACTGAATTATTTTCCAAATCAGTTGTACCATATGCAATTCAACTTTGGAATAATCTTGCTATTTCTATTCGTGAGTCTGAATATTTATCTTCCTTTAAAAATAAACTGAATCAGTTGTTTAATGCACCTGTAGCCATGAGTATATTCATAAAAGGCAAACGTTTCTCAAATGTCAATCATACCCGCATTAGAAATAATTGTAGTAATCTTAACTCAGATTTATACAAAAAACATCTTGTCCACAGCCCTTCATATGAGTGTGGTGCGGCGATTGAAGATGCTGAACAGTACTTTTTTACATGCAAAATATATTGTCGTCTGAGGAGACTTTCATCCTCTTAGTGCACAAAAACTTCTATTTGGTGTAGATACTTTATCCGAAACTCAGAATGAAGTCTAATTTCGAGAAGTACACAATTATATAAAAAATAGTAACAGATTCGAAAAATAACAAAGTGTCACTGCTATATGATTTATTAACATAAACGGGGATGGCGTGGAAGGTAATTGCAGCAATTGGTTTACATGTAGTTAGTTTCATAAATCTAAAATTTCTTATGCACAAATTAAACCAGTACGTTTTAGCTAGTTACTTGTATGTTTGTGCAAATATGATAGTAATATGTATAAATACAATAAAATATTATTAAACTAAACATTGTAGCGACGACGCTATAGCCATCATTTTACATGTTTGATTTAACAAAGCAAAAAGACGATAACACAAAAAACAAAAACCAGACAGAAACGAAAAAAAAACAAGTAGAGCTAATTGACAAGCACTCGGTAAGGGATAAACATTCATATTGTCCATAAAAAGTGGGAGGCAGGAATGTATCTCGAACTCGCACCCTATCTATTGGTCAAAGTTACTAGTCAAAAGCGCTACCACTTGAGCTATCGCTCCTGTCTAATTTGAGAGATATTTCATCGAAATTTAATACTAATCCTGAAGATAATAGGCATGATAATGACCTAATCTCATTGAAATCAGCCCCTAACTTTAGCTCCATTACATTGCGCTGTCATAGTATAGGAGCGTGCGACTGGGGCTGATTTTAATGAGATTGGATAATGACCAGAAGCTGCTTGTATTGAAAAGTGGGAAGGGTCGTGTTTACTATCGACCTATCTTAACATAGTTATACACAGGGCAAGCAAATCCACGATTCAACTGTCTGCAGCCCAAGGCCTTCATCGCTAACAGCGCTTTCATATATATTAGGGGTTTCACAAGGTGCTGAATATGTTTGATCGGATTTTCCATTCATACCAAAAATACACACAATTTAGTGGAAATTGACACTCAAGTCAAAATGTGTCTTTATTGAAATTCTAGTAGTCTCGGGTGTAACCCTACCCCTGTTTATGTAAACATATCGTAATAAAATATATATCTGTTTTAGTGACAATTATACGTCTCGAATAAATTGGTTATGACTTTTTCATTCTTTCTAATGGGTGAGAGTTTAATAACGTACATTTATTTCAGGTTACGTTTACTCAGACACTATGGCTAACACGCCTTCCAACAAGGAGTTATCACGAGATTTGAGTAACCTACTCGATGACCTAGGCTTCGGCAAAATAGAGAGATGGGAGAGGATACATCACTGGAATATCCAGACAAGAGTAAAGAACCTGTCAATGAAACTATGTATAAACACGAAAAATGAACGCGTTTTCGTAGGGAGCCAGCAAGAAGGAATTGGGCTCAATGGATTAGCAGATATTGACTTTCTTCAGGTAGAACACGACGTACTATGCATAGATCAAAGAAAAATTGAACCACATGATAACAGACTTGTCCTGAGAATTGTAGAGTCACAGGCACCGCCTGGTTATTGCTTTTTAGAGTTGAGTAATTCAGCCATCGCGACGAAGGCGTTACAGAACCACAAGTATGCCGTTGTGAAACGGAACAAGAAAAAATACATTGGTAGTAAATTGTTCTTGACGAAACCTAATGATGATAACGTGAAAGTGAGTGAATATATGAAGACCCATACCCGCTATCATCCACAAACTGGCCCTTCTATACCGAAGTCTGTTTCTGAACCGTTACGTACTTTCATGATGTTACGGTGTGGACTGAATCCAAATGATAAGATTGATTTTGTCAGAGCTTTCCCTTGCGATGGGCATTTAGCGTTAAAGTCCTGGCAACAACGACCACGACTGAACAACTGGCCGAGTAAAAAGATGGTCCGTCATATTATGACATTGCCAATTTACGTTGTCCCTGTTGGCCTGCCTGGGCGTCGCAACGAAGATATCCAATGGAGAATTTCTTATGTACGCGCTGAAACATATCTTGTCCAGACGTTGAACACAGTGCAGGCGAAGGTACTTGTTTTGCTGAAACTTGTGGGAAAACATTATTTGGTAGAAGGGTGTCCCTGTATTACATCATATAATGTAAAAAATGTGATGTTGTGGTTGGCAGAATCAATTCCACAGAAGAAATTCAGACAGAAACATTTAATGGCCAGGCTGAAAGACGCACTTGAGATAATAAAAGTCGCAGTGAAGATGAAGACTTTGCCCAGCTATTTGCAACCAGAAAAGAATTTGTTTGCATACAAATTAAGTGCAGCGCAACAAGAGAGAGTACTTGACAGCATAGACTACTTGCTACAGAATGACAAAATGCTTGTGAATGCATGTTTGCATGATGAATTGCCGGTCAACACAGTGTGCAATGCTATTATACAAAATATAGTGATTTATAATGAATTTACGAAACGTGCAATCTGCATATTAGCAATGTATCCATTTCAAAGTCAAATCTTACTTTACGTAACATCATACAAAGTAAATTGTGAGGAGGAACACATTCTTCAAATCCAAGGAACATTTCCAAAGTTCATCTGGAAATACGGAATAAAAGGTTGGAGCGATGCAAGAACTGTTAACTTGTACAAACATTTAGCAGACTTAGATCGTGATGAACAAGATAGAAACATGAAGGGTGAAATGCTACATACATCAGACAATTTACGAAGAAATGTGTCATGTCCATCATTTCCGATTTTCGGACGTTTTCGGAGAATAATTCCGCTGATATACGACAATACAAAGAATATTGCAAAGATGGGGGTAGTATTTTTTATCTTGAGCTTAAGGTTACAATATTGTATAGGTGCATTTGTGATACTCGCTCCCTTTATTAGTATTGATTGTATGTTCGGGCTGTTAATTCCTTTCGCTACATTTGAAAAATGCGGTGCTGATCCGATGCTTTTTGCATCACGTGATATTGAGGCTGGCATAATCAGACGGATACGTTCATTGGCAAGACGCGTTTTAGATGCCATTTAAATTCTGCTTTCCGCGAATTGACTATGAAATAGTCTAGTTATCAAGATAACCATGTATTCATCGTATGTTGTCCAGCGTAACGTGACACACCTAATTATTGTTGATTCTGTTGTAACAGATCGGAATACATGTGTTTGTTCAACATTAACACATTAGTGTTTACTAACCAAATATATCAATGACGATTGTGGAACACGAATCGCTTTTTTAAAAATCTGACGTAACGCATAATCTTGCGACATAATCAATCGTTTGACTTTACATTGAACAAACTGATGCATAACATGAAATCAGACATACTCGTACACCTTTCAGCCCCGATCGTTTGATTATTACATTCATTCGTATATCGTACGCCTAATATATCGAGCGAAAAGGGTTGTAGAATGCCCTCTCTACATTGCATAATGATTTTCGTTGATGAAGTAGGGATATTTTGTGTTTAAATACCTCAGCAATGAGCGTTTGATGTTAAGTTTTACTTGAAAGTAAACAAACTGATGTATTGCAAATATTCCAGTTATTTGTAGTATCTGTGTATCATGTTGTGGCCTTTGGAAGATTTGCAGTACTGCTTTCAGTTTTTAATTACAATAAAAGATCGAACGCGATTTAGTTTGGAAATATTGCGAGACTTATGAAAATAAATATACATGTAATTGTTTTATAGCCGTGATAGTTTCGTTGGACCTGGGAAAATACCAAAAATATCAGTTTTTTTGCCAAAGATATCAGTTGAGTTTTTGTGCTACATGTACACATGACACTCACATTACCCGGTATTGTTGTCACCCAATTATATTTAGAATTAAAGAGAATATACCATTTGTATTTTACTTTCTTTATACAACGAATGCATGCACGCATATACTTTCATTGTATTTGATTTGGATTTTACGCCGTTATATCAGTTATACACGGCTCCAGTTGACATAACCAGTGCCTATTGGTTACATGTATCATCCAGGTAACCACATTCGATTGTATAGAGGTAGAGGACAAATAACTTCGGACGAATTATCTTCAATCAAACTGTCACGGAGGAGCATTAAACGTCGCCTCAGTTTCGAACCTTCGAAATCTTGATTAGTTGTCGAACTCTCTACGGAGAGAGCTAACTGAACGTGTTTATACATTATTATAAAAATGAATGTTCATGTATAACAAGCAAATAAAGTTGATGAATAGTTGATACACCGTGGATGAAACAGAAAACACCCTGTTTGGTTCAAACATAATACTGCCAACATGTCGTACTATTGTTCATGATATAGTTTTCAAACAATCCAATATATATATATATTTAGGTATACGTATGGATCACGCTTGCTAATCTATTGTACCAAACTTGTAAAAGCGATGACTTGTGATAGTTAATTACTAAAGATTCAGCAAGTTGAATACCTTTATCTGTTTACTCCGACATATACTGAAAGGATAAGGAAATGCAAGGTACATGTTTTAGATGATTTGAATTAATGTTTTAGATGTTAGCTGCAATCTGTTATATGAGGTCAAATGAATATGATATTTCTGACCAGTAACTTCTGAGTAATTGAAACATATTGATAAGTAACCCCTAATACCAGAAATTCAAATCAACCGTCTCTTCAGTATACGGTATGTCCCACTCGTGCCACTGTTACAATTCAAGTCTGTGCTGGGAGTTCATCAGTGAATTGATCAGCCTGATTATAATATTGGCCAATTCTTCAAACACGGTAGTTCTTGATGGTTAAGTGACGCGGGGAGGTTATGGCGCCTCGTACCCAAAGTTATTTTCATAAATGTTCAGTTTGGGACAAACCTGGACTAAACTCATATCATTTTCAGGGACAATATGCTATGTTCGCACAAAAGGAGGTCATTAAAATATCGAGGAGTTCAAGGTTTTGAACCCGGATTCTCCGCGTTAAAACTATTGCGCGTATCCACTCGTTTTCACTACGCCATGGAAGTAGCAAAGCGCCTCAAAGATTATTGAATTATTATTCTACGTTTTAGTACTTGTATTTTGATATTGATTGATCCAACATATGACATTTTGTAGAAGTTACTGTGCCTTCTGATCTTAGCATTACTATAGTGTGCACATTAACCAAGATAGCCGTCTTACCATGTTTTGCAAGTTAATGTTAGTCCGGTTAGTGTTTCCCTTTACGACGCGAAAAACTTCGAATTTGTCACCCTGAAACTATTAATTAAGCAAGTACAAATATAACTTGTTTATTGTCGTAGCATATTCCTCTTGTAATGATAAAGTATTATCGATTAAAAATTGGTTGAATATACCATTATGATTTGCAGGCTGCGTGTGAACGTGGTTTAAATATCCAATCTTAGTTATAAAGGGAGATAAGTATAATCAATTAAATGTCTACAATTAGGCGACTTCCTTCCCAGGAAGGGAGATTTTCCATATACAATTTGGCAAAGGTAACGTCATGTGTTTATATTCAGATTTTCTATTCAATATTACATTTTGTTTTTTGATTGGTTTGATTTACGACAAAGTTGTCAATATACGTCTTATTTATAACTATCAATGTTTACATTGATATTTCAATAACATTGTACGACATTGCACGGCAGGGCAAACACATCGTTTAAGGATGTGTTCAGATATTGGACTTACTTTAGTGTACCCATTGACTAAGATAGCCGTCTAACGATGTTTCATAATTTTAGGTTATTCCGATTAATATTTCGCTGCGTTTCTTTATCTCTTCAGTATATTTACTCCAAAACCACTATACGACGCGAAAGAATTCGAACTATCAATTACGCAAGGACTTAAGTACAAATATAACTTGTTTATTGTCATAGGATATTCCTTTTGTACTGATTGCAAATTGGTTGGAGATTATCTGATATGTTTGTTATTCGATGGGGGGAGGCAACTCATTAAGCGTAGATACAGCATTGTGTCTAATTCCCTCCCTTTAAACGACGTACCACTAATATATAGCCAGCAAACATGACAATATGGGTCCAATATGGGTTTGTTCATATAGTACACATATTGGATCATTATGGGCTATATAAGGGCATGCCCATAGGGGTTTGTTCACATGGGACCCTTAATGATTTATGCCCATAAGGACGGATTTGGGTCCCATTTGGGCTATCCGTATCTGTATGGATTCATTTATTCACTAAAAAATACAGACATTGATTATTGATCTGATATTCGTTGATATTCTGAAAATTCCTATATTTGCAAACCCATGGGAGACAACTCATGAAGCATAGACACAACATATATGTCTAATTCCGTAACGTTAAACTAGATATCTATGATATATAGCTGCATGGATGTTTATTGACTCAAAAAATACAGACTTTGATTTCGTAGTCCGAACTATTGACCTGACACTCGTGGTTATTTGTAATAATCCGTGAGTTGTCACCGGAGAAATGTAAATCCCGACTTTCAACATATGTATACTCCGCAAAAAAGTTATACATTTCTGAATTTGAAATTCCTGAGACGAAAATCCGGGCTCTATAAATTTCTTTAAATACAGTTGTCCCGGACTAGTGTACATGCTAGATTTGACTTGTCCGACATGGGTAGCTAGTTGTACAAGCATAGAATAGGGTACGGATAAACAGTTAACAGTTAACAGTTTACAGTTAACCCTGACTAAATCCAACTCAATTGTTGGTAGCCCGAATCGGCAATCAGATCGGTCCGGAACGTCGGACTAGTGGATTTCTAGAGCCACTGCATGGGGAACGATTCTGTTGAATTAAAGTCGATTAATACAATTATGACTTTGCTTTTTCGTTGTAATATCGTTTTCATTTGTTTGAGGAATATAATGGAGCGCTGCTGTGTAATTTCCAACCTACTCTGTAAGTGACGTCATTTCAAGAAAACGCAACATGTGATGTCACTACTTGCAAGCATGTAACAGTATTATACTCCATACGGTCACTTCGTTTTCATATTGCCATATGGGGTAAATATTGCTTACTGTCAGTACACTGTGACGTCAATGTGACGTTTTCTGAAAATGACGTCACTTATAGAAGAGGTGCTCATATTAATGTTGACATCCCAACTTAATGAGAATTGCGGTTGTGACCGAAGAGAGTGGTGAACGTTAATAAACTGCAGCGTCCCACATACAAAGTGCCTAGCCATCCCATAGGCACAAAGAGACGGAAAATATATACATACCAGTAAGAAATTACAAATGCACCACGAAAACAAGAGAAAGTAAGTTGCTTCAGGGAACGCCACGTACATAATACTATGCATCGGTAAACAGACCTCCGGGAAAACAACAGTTGACAAAACAGCAGGCATTGAGGAGGTACAAGGGTAAATACGCAAGGGAACATGTGCGCAAGGAATGGCCTGGTCGACCATAAGGTTCAATTACAATTAAGGAGAATTAATAACGACAAACAGGTGTCTTTACTGGATGGAATACATCACAGGACGAGTCAAGACAGCTGGAAACAATAGACCTAAAAGCGGGGGGGGGGAATCGTGAACACTACATAAAGTGAAAGAATTGCACAGGGAAAGGGAAATTCAATATACATCTAAAACACAAATAGAAATAACAATCATACAGCGAATTACAGCTTTGAAACTGTCAGAAAATACTAGGGGTTTAATCCCAAATGATGGGTGGTAAAGAAGTACCACGTTGTAAAATATTACATGTTGTCCATTCAATATACATGTACATGTAGTTGATTATGCTGACAGTGTGAACTGCCTGTCAATCAAATGATGTTTAATCATCCAGGATAGACAGCAACGGCATTTACAAACACGTACTATAATAATACACCAAAACTGAAATTACATTGAAAGACTGTCAACTAAAATATTCCAACAATTTCACATTAATTTTATCATGGCAGAGGTGGTTTGTTCTTTAATATGTGTCATTAATTATGCCTTTATTTGGTTCTTTATTCAGTTTTATGAGTTTAGCGGCGTTTTTGAAATGTAACATGCTCGGATCCAGCTATTCACGTCTGTCGGAGTCCAGCTCCTGGTTGGGAACCCCTCTTGATCCAGGATAAGATGCGTAAAACCATAGTTTGCCAAAACCTCAAAAGGCGCGGGTCCGGATCCCCAGTCCGCCCCTGGATCCGTGCATGTGTAATATATCTACAGAGAAAAAGTACGGGTGTAAACATATGTTTCTATATGTAAGCACTTGTAATACTGATCAACTAAAATAGGAAAATAAAACACAAACACTAAGTGTTGATCTCATAGGTGGTTTTCAGCATACCGTTGAGATATCGGCCTTACATTGCTATCAATTGAGTGCCCTATCATATCTCCATTAAACATTCAGCTGTTTCACACTCTCTTTCAAATGCATTGAAAACATTATTGAACTTTCTTTATAAACAACCTATATAATTAAGTAAATACGCAAGGAAACATGGTCGCAAGAAATGGCCTGGTCGACCATAAGGGACAACTTAGTCGAATTATTGAGGACTACCAGGGAGGGGATCATGGGTGGAATACAAATCAAGACAGCTGGCAACAATAAGCCAAGGGGGGGGGGGGGAGAGAGAAAACGTGAACACTATATCGAGTGAACGAAACAATTGGGTAAGTGAAATTTGACATACATCTAAAACACAAATAGAAATAATAAACATACAGCCTTTGGAACTGTCAGTACCAATACTGGGGAGGGGGGGGGGGGGGGGGGGGGGACTACGCACAACCTTTTTTTCATTTCATCCAAATTGTAACATTGCGAAGGGGAACCTTTTTACACCCTAGGTATTAAATATAGTGTCTGATGTCTAACAATATCTAATGAACGTGAATACGTACATTTGAACATTTTGTATCATATTTGTGATGTGCAATGTACATACATACAAATGTTATGAACACTTTACATATTACGCTCTCTTGAGTCTGGCTCACTTTAAACGTACATATATAAATGATCGGGGCTTACTTGTTTACAATTTGACAGATTTGTATTACGGACAGGAAGCCAAAACTACTCGAAATGATACATTGCTATAGTTTTATTTTCGGAGATTTGTGACATTAACATGTTTTTCTCATTCGGGGACGATTATATAACTCACTACGTTAAAATCCCATTTAGTAATTTAACTACAGTAACACCTCGATAATAAGAAAACAATTGTGACCTTTGAAAACTGGTCCTCATATTGAGGTGGTCTTAATATTGAGGTTGAATAAAGAGCAAAACAGTGATAATGGACTTGAAAATTGCGTTCTTGATTTGAGATGGTCTTATTATTGAGGTGGTCGTTAAGTGAGCTTTTACAGTATATATGTAACTGTATATGCAACCGTCTACACCAAATCGTTTCGTTTATACTAAATACCATTCGGTGATCACAGCGTTTAAAAAATGTTGCAGATAAGATTGTGGCTTTTAATAACAGCAATTAATTATCTAAGTACAATTAATACATCAGCATTATGTTTTAACGAACACAATTGAATTTTGTATTCATACATAATGCTAGGTTAGGGAGACAACATCAACACGATTATACTATTTTAAGTATACACCACTTATTTGAATTATTAGTCATATAAACACGACCCAGACACAACTATGCGATGTCAAGTTTAACTTTGTATAAACCAGTTAGGTTATTTGGTAAACATGCACTGACTCAATTATCGACTTGAACATTTGAGCTTTCTGCCGTAGTATGACAAGGGTCTGGGATTGTAAAGGATAATTACACTCAGCACTCAAATATCAGGTCAAGAAAATACTCTTAAAAGTCTGATAGTGGAAATTTGAGTTTGCAAAATGCATGAAAATGTCATCGGAGTACTGAATATTCTGTTCGATAATTGTTTTTAGAATTCAGTATGAGAATGAGATATGGGAGAAACTATTGGGTCCGAGTGTCACACTCAACACTCTTAATAATTACATGTACTCTATTGTCTAATATTACACTAAAATCTCACAGAAATAGGCCGCAAAGAATATTCTGCATTTATTTGATATCCTCAACATGTTTACACTCGATATGAGACACAATCAGACTCAAAAGAGTTTTTGTAATCTGAGGTATATGTGCTGAGGTTTAATATGCGTTATCATCCCAGGCCATATGTTATCTCGGGACGACAAGAAATGATACAATGCGACTCTAAGTCATATATGTGGTGTGTTAAATTACTTGGTGTTTTTTGTTTATATGAGAGTGACTGAATCGAACTATAACGCATACATACTATTTGTTGCGATACAGTTACGGAACCATGCAATCTTTTATAATATAGCGATTATCAATAGGTCTTTTCTGTATAGATTTTCTTTGACCTTTCATACATACATTGGCCTCGTTAAAAGACATCATTGGTTAGTTTTTTACTCTATCCACCGATATAATGTGACAATATAGCGATCAATTATGCACTGCATGAATATTTGGATGTAAGCCAAAGCCACGTATGAAATATTACAAAGAAAGTATTCAACGAGAAAAGTTTTAGAGCTGATCACAAGGAAAATTCGTAGTTTGGCCGGGATTTAGTAAAAACCCAGGTTCATTTTTAACAAATATGACGCAATGGTAAATCCATGTTACTATAAATATCCCATTAAAACCACGGTGATCAATAAACACTCTTCGCCGGGAAGCTGGCCTACTTGTTTACTATAGCAAAATCGTTTAACGAGAAACGGATATGAATAATATCCGCATTGTGTCGAATGGAAATACTAATTTACTTGATGAATAACAAATTTAGCAAATTTTGCAGTTATTTGTATTAGTCATGTATGTCTATTTTTAGCCGTGGTTTCTCTGTTTGACCCGGTAAATTGACTAATATATCAGTGTTGTTGTTTTGACAAAGATAACAGTCGAGATTATTGTGTAACAAATGACAAGCCCGTTACTCGGCAATTTTGTCATCCCACAATATTAAGAATTAAAGTTAAGTAAAGTCATTTGTTTAAGTTTGACTTTTAGTGTACAATGGATATGCATGCACACATAAACATGCACACATAAACATGCACTGGTTCTCAGCAGCATATCATTTATATACGGCGCATTTGAAATAACCAGTGCTGATTGGTAACCATCCAGGTAATCACTACGTTCATTGTCTATACTGCACACGTCTGCGTTCATACTACATTCATGACTCCATTATATAACATTTTGTTTTACTACTTGTACGGCGAATATAGCTTCGCTGGAACGTCTTCGATGTGTACCTGTTACTAGTATTGGGCTTTATTTCCGGTCGGTCATTGGGCAAAGGTGGCGGCATGTGAATATATTCAGCTGTTCTGTTCAAATATTACATATTTTATTTTGATTTACGACAAAGTCGCCAATAAATGAGTAATTATATCATCATGTCTTATTCATAACTATCAATATTTACATTGAGATTTCAATTATACTGTAAGGGCAAATAACTCGTTTATGGATGTGTACATAAATTATCTTCGCAAAGATTTATATATTGCCTTGTCATCCAGTGCATTCTGTAATCAATGATATTATATTGATCGATATCCATGGGACATTCGTCTGTTGTTATCATTGTATATGTATCTGATTATTATCAAAATTCGTTCAATCAGAAGGATATTTCCAAGCAGTCCTAATAACGCCGTCAAGCATATGTCGTATAGATAGCAATGATTTCGAAATGTCGCGACCAGGAATCGAATCCTCGGTATTGCGCACGGTAATATAACACTCTACCACTTAGTCATAGGGTCGATCGGTTATATACAAGTCACATGATATTGTTTCATCACCGACCGGTCACCAAGAGAATACATAAATACTCTCATTCGGTGTATATTTCGACAACGGCAACACTATTCCCACACAAACAGAAGGACGCGTCCATTTAGTGTAAACAGTACTTTAAACGTGTTTTATTTGACCATTAAACATGGTGAAACTCGATATTTATTGAAGCGATATCTATCCACTGGTATATTAAATGCACATTGTTATACAGTGTATATAATGACAATTTAGACAAATACATTTAAACTATGCGATTAAGTTAAAAATGCGCGTTACTCATTGTAAGAACATAGAAACCAAATCTAGGGTGTATATTGCTTACATGGTAACTTTAAAACAATCTTACAGACCCGGATGTCTGTGTGGAGAGGCACTGTCGTATGTATGTGGCGTTCCCTGGAGCAATTTATTCTCTCTCTTGTATTGATTCATAAAGAATCTATTTAATATATATTATAAATTATGGTTTTAAATAACACATTATCAATTAATCAGATGTAGTCAGTATAAGTGACAAATCTCGAGGAAAGATTTTATTTTTATATTAAATATTTAAGTATCTGTCGATTTTCTTGAATGATAGAAGAAAGTGTAGCATTACTGGCCAAAGTCACATGACTATGGGGAACTTCAGTGATCTAGCGCTCGATTTGGCCATACAACTGATTTAAACGCATACAAACACGACCCAGACACAAATAAACGAACTCAAGTTTAAATTTGTAGAAACCAGTAGATGTACACACGTAATATTCAATATTTGAACATTACATGGATACGCAATGTTCTGATATCGTATCTAGCAAACATGCACTGACTCGAGACTCGACCATTTAATTGAAGTTGCTAATAGAGTATGACCAGTGCTCGGGATTATAACTGATACTTTCACTCAGCATTCAAATCTGCTCCTATTAGTCCGATAGTGGAAAGTTGCCTACCTGCTTTGTTAAATTTAGTATTTTGTTTGGTGTATTGTTTTGAGATTCCAGTATGATTATTAGATATGGAAGTAATCATGGGTCAGAGTGCCACACACAACACGTACTCACATGTCTCATATTACACAGAAATATCTTAGAAATAAACCTAAAAGTAATTTATTTTATTTAATATTTATTTAATATTTATTTAATACTTTGAATATGCGATACTTTCTGGCTCAACAGAGTAAATTTTGGAATCTGAGTGTAAGTATTCGAGAAACTAAGTGGTTTATGTTTAATCGAAAATCTTAATAAGTATAGTGACTGGATCGAAATATAACATATACATGATGTTTGTTGGGATACATTTCCAGTACCAATTTCTTTTTACTGTCTACGGTATAGTATTGAATTCATGGTATTTATGTGTGTCAAGAAAATCTTTTTTTTTTGTAATAAACTTATACTTATATAAAATGCCAACGTTGCTAGTACGAGCTTTCGATAATTTAAGTTTCTCGTTGTAATTAGATTTTGCCTAGTTATACTTCACTTTTGAGGAAACTGTACTTTTTTTTTATCTGACATATCCGTCGGTTTTCATGAATGCTAGAATTATTTATTGGCCGCAATCGAATGACGATAAGAAACTTCTATGATAAAGGGCTCGTAATGGCTACATCGCAAAAGTATAATGTGAATTAAAGTGCACGGATTAATCTCTCTTTCTTACCACAGTCGGTCGTTCGTTGATAGATATCTTCACTAAATGCCGTACTTTCCGGTTACCGAGGTGTCTATGCACTGCATCAATACTTGGACGTAAGCCAAAGCAACGTATGAAGTGTTCACCGACAAAACGTTCATGCATTGCTGATAACATTTGTCGTTTCGCCGGGAGCTAGATAAAAACTGTACAATGACGTAAGGGTAAATCCATGTTACTATAAATACCCAATTAATTCCACAGCGATAGACGAACAATCTTAGCCAGGCACTTGGCCTAAATGTTTATTCCAATATAATGTCTTGATGAGTCTATACGAGAAATGTGAAATGGAGAATATCCGTATTGTGTCGAAAGGAGTTAAACCGCAGATATATATGGTTAGTAAATTATGTTCATTGATTATCTTATGCAGTACGAAATTAAGATTGCAATGAAGTAGATCTACGTGGAACCATATGTTAAGAAGTGTGAACAAGGCATAAACATTGAATTTAGAAACTGCAATACACTGTCCTTCAAAAATGTTTAATGTGATTTTTGGCCTGGGGCGATAGCCTAAGGCCATTAGACCTATGCCACGTTTCAGATGCTGTCCATTTGACCTTATTTCCCGAAGTCCGAAGTACACACTGCCATGCGTGGAGAGTTAGTAGTTCAGCACATGCCACTTAACATCGCATTATAAAAACGTTGAACAGTGTTAAAATCTTTAGAAAAGCATATTGAGTCAATATTTAAGAATTTATAATCCTTTATAGCACATTGGTTTATACATGTGTATAACTTGCATTCCAATACAGTGATATTCATGCGCTAGCCTCTACTACGATTTCGTTAATGAAAATAGGTCGCCGTATATTGCGCACTTGAATCTACGATGAAATTCATTCATAACAAGAGCTGCTCACGTACAAGAGAATATCTCTGAAAGGGGCTCCAAATAGGTCTTAAAAAGTCACGGTCCACGCTGTCGGTCGCAATCGGAGCCAATTTGCGCATTTGTGATCAAAGTAGCGATAACATTGCGATTGGCGAAATCGGCGATTTCCTGCTTTAAAATTTGAAAGATGATGATAAAATTCGACCGATTTATAAATTAATTACATTGACCGCCCCTTCAGCAGCCTCGTAAATTTCGATACACTTATAGTACATGTGTATACAAGAGGCACTTTTGGTAGTCGGAGTCTATCCCTGTCAATCACGTTAATAGATGAAATCCGGAATTCGCTTAGAAGGTTTTTTTACCAGCGGTACGAACGAAGTCTTATTTTAGGTACTTGCAACCAGAGTCTTGGTACGTAGAATGTGGCGTCACCACAGTACTTTGACTGCATATAACATGTGGACGAATCCGAGGTAAAATTAGCGCTCACGGTTAAGCTTGACAGATATAGGTAATCATTATGATATTATGCGTATAATGCATGCAATAATCCTAATTTTAACGTTGTAGATACAGTTTAAACTGACGGATAAAATTACGATTGGAACCATACCCCACCCACTGGATTTAAACAGCGGTTAATTGTCTTTTTTATTTAATTATTCATTGCAATGCTAAATAGTAGCATACATGAACAATTTCTGCGATATTCTTGCTATGAAATGTTGTCGTCTGTGCTATATGACGGCAACCTTATTAATTTATCACCTTATGTATAAATATACAAAAAGTAGACTTAGGATATCAGACTTGCCGTCATATGTCTAAGTTTGAAATATGGACTGAGAAGTTTTGTGTATTTAAACAATTATTGATAAGTCTAAGCCTAAGTCTAAAATAAGGCGATATAGGCAGAAGGAAAGAGTGCGCAGCATTTGCTTTTTAGCAATAATTATCTAACTACATGATATAACAAGATGAAATGTATAACTTTTGAGCATTATACACTCTTTCAACTAATACGGCTATAATTTTGTAAAAATATTGAAAACTAATGAATATATTTGAACTGTTGGTACTGTCAAATTGTACATGTTTTCCTGTAAATCTGGCTAGCGATACTTTTGAAAAAGAAACAGATGTATACACAGATAATATTCAAATGAAACAAGGGGTAAGTACGGAAAATGTAGCTTTTTTATATTAATATTGAATTTTTAAAAAACTCGATAGCATCAGCTAGTCTACTTTCTCTCCTTTCCAAAAATACTTTTGTTTTTAAAATAATACAACTTTGTGTGCATTTACCGGAATGTACAACATCATCAAAAGTCATTCTGCATGTTCAAATTTACTTTACAGTGTATAGAAATAATCCTTAAATGTGTATATTGATAAACGAAACACATGGCAAGGCTATCATCTAGCGTTTTTTTTGTACCACTGGGTTAATGGGAAATACCAATATGTATACTAATCCGGAGTATATATATTATCTCTCTTTTCCTTAATGAATAATTAAATTACCATTTCCTGACTTATGTTCAGTCTTATCTAAATTCACGCAATGATAACGACATAAATTCATACTGACTATCTTTAATTCTTTATATGTTGCCACTTTTTTGACATAAAGATTTTGTTAACAAGAAGTAGATTTTGATCAATAACGATAACTCGTGTTATAAACAAGGCAAAAGAACAAAACGCATCCGCAACAATGTATAAAACAGAGAGAATACGTAACTACGGGGAACGCCACATACACGAGACAATACCTCCCCACACAGACCTCATGAAAAACAACAATCCACAAAACATAACGCACCTAAGGAGGTCAAACTGTACACATATTAAGGAACAGAGGCACAAGGAACGGCCCAACAGACCATAAGGAATAATTAAGAGAATCGACAAACTGAACTTTATACGATTTGATATTTATACTGATTTTTGCTATCATATCGTATTTAGGGAGCATGCATACTTCACATATCGTACGGTATGCTTTAAGGCGTTCATTGGACGATGTCAATGTCCAATAGATTAATACGTAACCAAGATGTAAACTTATATCAAAATGGCGTGTTTCGATTATGAATGCATAATTATGAAAATAATAACATACTCGGTAATTAGCCAATCATTTTAAAATACTCGATGTTTGTCGTGACAATGTCTTCTTTATTTCGTAATGTGGAAAGCATATTTTCTATTTGACATGTATGTTTTTTTGTTTGTTAGGGAAGATACTTGTTGATTTACTCGTAAATAAGTATGTGTGGGTCGAGGACATACTCCATACTTTACAAAATAGCTGTTAGTATGCATAAGAAAACAAGGTTGGTATTTCCATGAAGTTAAGATTCAATGTGATACAAATAATTTGAATAAGGTTATATTACACTAACGCAGAAATTATTAACTAACCCTAGGTTGAGATTAGTATAATATTATTCATCGTTATCTCGAAAGTATCATTAAAGGTTCAAAACTTCATAAAAGATGATGATGTTCCCCTCCAAAAAAAAATAAGTTGAACTTGCATTCAATAAATGTTCCTGGTTACTTTATATTTTAACTATTATACAAATGTATTTAATTAATAAAATCGGCTACAAATGTCCAGTTATTGTTTTTGTCATCTTTTGTATTTGTTTTGTTTTCAATTGCCAAGGCTAGTGAAAGGCTTTTCTTTAGGCCTGTCAATGTCGGCTTAGTGTTTTTTCTTTTACACAAGTATATATATTTTTTAGATTGTAGGTAAAACATGTTACATCTTTTTTGGCTACCTAATATAAAAAAATTCCTATCAATGTCTATGTCAAATTTTTTAACGTATTGAATTATTTCTGAGATGATATTCTGTATCATTGGGCATTCCCAAAATAAATGAATTAATGTTTCTTTTTCTTTATTTGTTACAAAATGTACAGTTTTCTGAAGATGAAATTCCCATTTTATATAATAAAATATAGATGAATCTTGTCATGCATTTACAAAAACAAAGAGCTAGGTTCACAAAGGGTACAAAAATGCCCTGTTCAGGAAATGTTATATATCCATTTTATTGGTTAGAACAGTCATTTAGATTCAATAAAATAGCAACCGTTTGATATTCAAATAAATATTTTGGTTGCTATGGCAACAGTTGTACCATAATGGTATTTTCACCATTTTATACCACAATGCCTTTTAACGTACATATCAGATATTAAGAAACTGTAATAAAGTAATCAAAGCATCATAGAAAACAAACAAGTATTTGAAATGATAATTGTGTATTTCAAATCATTTCAAAATTGTTATCGTCACCATGGTAACGTAAGCAAAAAATTATAAATGTGTCAATTTATTTGCAGATATATGTAGTTTTAACATATTGTTTATTAGAATACAAAGCATTTTTGTTCCTCAATATGTTATCACTTTGTCTTTTAGATTTCTGTTAATAATAAGCTAGTTCTATTTGGTTGCCATAGGAACAAATGTACATATTATGAAAAAAATAGATACCTCAAAATGTATCATAATGAAAGTTTGAGTAATACCAATAGCTTCCACATTTTGTCTTAACGATATGCACATGTTTATAAACACAATCGTGTTTTCGTTACTCAAATACCGTTGCCATGGTTACCAATGTACAACCATTAATTGATATTTAATTGGTTAAATATAAAGCATACATACAACACAAAGATGTTCAAAATCAAAGCGGACAGATTAGCAGCATCAATGACTGATCAAACATCAAAGTGATCACATTACATTAATCAGAAATTGAAGACAGGTATGCATACCTATAAACAACATACATCAATAAATGGCAGATCAATCAGAAAAGTGAACACATTACAGTAATCATACATTGAATACAGGTATGCATACCTATAAACAACATACATCAATAAATGGCAGATCAATCAGAAAAGTGAACACATTACAGTAATCAGAAATTGAAGACGGGTATGCATACCTATAAACAACATACATCAATAAATGGCAGATCAATCAACAAAGTGAACACATTACAGTAATCATACATTGAAGACAGGTATGCAAACATATAAAAAACATACATAAATAATTGGCTGAACAATCAGCAAAGTGATCACATTGAACAACATACAAGAATCCTTGACAGTAAAATAAGCATTACGGTAATGAGACATTAGTGGAGACTGTTCCGTTGAAGTTTTGCATGAGTATACGAACATATTTCAACACAGACCCAAATCATTGGCAAAACAATCAGCTAAATGAATACATTACATTAATCAACATTGACGACATGAGTAAACAGGCATATAAACAAAATAACAGACCTAAAATATCAATTACTTATGCTTATCAGATGATGATTGGGTCAATATAATACTTGATTTTACAGGTTTTTGATATAAACTATTTCAATAGTCTATATGTAAATCGATTGGTATATAAGCCATATAGAACATTAAAATAGTTTGTTTCAAGTACCTTATGTAAGAGTAATAGTTACTCTTCTACAACGCTCGAGTCAGACTCGGATTCTGATGAGTCAACACTCTGCGGGTTGTATGAGGCATCTTCAATATAGTTACCCCAGTCTTTCACTCCAACATCAGTTGGAATGTCAGACATACTAGACAAATACCAAATAACGGCTGCAACATGACAGCATGTGTCCACAGTGCGTGCACCAGACCTACATTGGCAGTACCAGGCTTTAACATGGTCTGAATCATACTGTAACCAGACTAGGTATAATTTAGATGATATGTGACGACTTTGAAGCTTGACTCTAATTAATTCAGAATTTTCCCTAAAAACTTCAATGGAACAGTCTCCACCAATATATTCCTGAATGTATGACGGACTAAGTTTTAGTTGGTAGGTACCTAAAGTTAAAAGTTTAAGCATGGTGTCATCTAGGGCGGGGAAATCGTCAATAGATTCGCTGGCAGGTGTCCATTTTGAAACATTTTTTGTGTTCAGTTTATTATCTAAGACATATTGTTGTAGATGATTTTCTTGGTGAAGCTTTTCTTTCATCCTGTATGCAGTTAGTTGATCTTCTAACGAGTCTAAGGTAGAATTTAGAGGTTTGAAATAGTGGTTACTTATTGCGCAGACGATGCGCACATAGTCACCAATGTATGGCACCTGGTTGGTTGGCAGAACATGATCAAGATACTTCCACCGCTTTATACGCGCGTTTGCTGCCTCGACAACCCATCTGACCTGAATGAAGATTTACATTATTATTTCCTTAACAGTATTGATGTAAATGCAATTATTTCATGTATCTAACATATATATAGTTTGAAAATAATATAAATGTCTATTCGTGTTAAGCATATCAATTAGGACTTTTGTCTACAATCGTTCATATGGCTTTCCGGTATTTAGTTTTCTTTTCGTTTTTATTATGTCACACGTGAATGATACAACGTGATCGGTAACAAATGACATCATTACGAGCTCTATAGCCCCTCAAGACGTAAGTTTTTGTGGTTTCTATAACTTAAAGATGATAATACATTGTAAGCATCCAGGTTTTGTTTTGTACACAAACCTAAATTAAATATGTTGGAAGTTTTATATGTTTTCGCAAACCACTTGATTCGTACCCGATAAGTTTCGTGCTCTAATTATGTTACATTTTATATGTTTCTTTATGTATCGAATGTCGCTGTAACTACGTTTTTAGTATACTATTAAGAATTACGTTAAGAGTCATACGTGATCCATTTTAAATGTATGGTATCCAAGTTTTGTAATAAAAGTTAAAAATAATCTTAGTTTTTCCAATCTATTATAATAAATAAATATCTCTTTGATAAATGAAAGATTCATATTTTTGCTGTAGGTGTTGATATTGTTCTTGGTGCTACATTTTGAGTAGGACTGTACGATGGTCTAGAACATTTCCCACAAATATAATCAGTATCACTGCACTCTAACATAAAATTCCTACTAAGATATTTCCTTAGATGGGGGTTGACTGGTCTTCTTTGGTGAATTTTAAGCCTTTTGCCACAGAGCACACATGGTGTAGGAGCCATCCTGTAAATATTAATCACTTTTAATGTTTTGAATATTATGTCTGTTGCATGTTGTTATTAAATAAAAGAAATATAACCATAGTTTGTTTTATTTATATTTTGCATTTTATCTAATATTATTGATGTATGCAATATTTTAACATTATTCTTTATTTTGAAGTGGTGAGAATCTCAATAATTTACAAGAAAAACACTAAAATACAGTTAGAACTGTTTGTTTCTATTGGTACATGTTGACAACATTTAATTTAAATAATTATTAAAAATAAAAAAAGTACCTCAAGTGGGAATCGAACCCTCACCTCCTAGATGGTAAACCAACTCGTCAACCGCTGGGCTACGAAAGCGTTATGTATATGTACTGTAATAAAATGATATATTGATATTTTTATCGTCACAGCAAGACTTCCTTAATATTTTAAATACTTAGTACGTATACTTAATGTCATGTTATTTTAAAAAATAAGTAATTTGTGAAAAATTGGTTATATATAACACAGGCAAGTATTATTTTATTATAAGATCGGGTTACTAGCTGGAAACTTTTAACTTTATAAATTAAAAATTTGCAGGGCCAAAAGTATGGTTTCGTGAACCTAGCTCTTTCCTTACATGATTTAAATACTTCAAATCCACGTCATTACTGGACAATTGTTAACATGCTCATTAAGGATAATTCATGTCAAAATTAAATTTTACCTCCTTTAATAATTGGTAATGATATATACGCATTATCCGACGTGGATAAAGCCAATACCTTTAATGATTTTGTCGTTTCTATCTCTCAAGTTGATGAAACTAACATGCAACTTCGATCTTTCATTACAAGACTAATACAAGACTTGATGATTTTATTATCCAAGAAAGGGAAGTTTCTGATATTTTAAGAAACCTTGTTATAAATCTGGAAGATAACAAAAAAAAATAATAAACAGACAGAAACGAAAAACAACAAGTAGAGCTAATTGACAAGCACTGGGTAACGGATAAACATTCATATTGTGGGTGGCAGGTATGTGTCTCGAACTCGCACCCTATTTATTGGTCGAAGTTCTTTGTCAGAAGCGCTACCACTTGAGATATCGCTACTGTCTACTTTGAGAGATATTTCATCGAAATTTAATACTAATCCTGAAGAAAATAGGCCTGATAATGACCCAATCTCATTGAAATAAGCCCCTAACTTTAGCTCCATTACTTTGCGCTGTTATAGTATAGGAGCGTGCGACTTGGGCTGATTTTAATGAGATTGGATAATGACCAGAAGCTGCTTGTATTGGAAAGTGGGACGGGTCGTGTTTACTATCGTCTTATCTTAAAATAGTTATACACATGGCAAGCAAATCCACGATTCAGCTGTCTGCAGCCCCAGGCCTTCAGCGCTAACAGCGCTTTCATATATCAGGGTTTCACAAGGTGCTGAATATTAAGTTTTTGTTTATTTTTTTGATCGGATTTTCCATTTCATACCAAAAATACCTACAATTTAGTGGAAATTGACACTCAAGTCAAAATGTGCCTTTATTGAAATTCTAGTAGTCTATGGTGTAACTTTATCCCTGTTTACGTATATATATCTTAATAAAAAAAAATCTGTTTTAGTGACAATTGTACGTCTCGAATAAATTGGTTATGACTTGTTCATTCATTCTAATCGGTGAGAGTAACGCACATTTATTTCAGGTTACGTTTACTCAGAAACTATGGCTAACACACCTTCCAACAAGCAGTTATCCCGAGATTTAAGTAACCTACTCGATGAACTAGGTTTTGGTAAAATAGAGAGATGGGAGAGGATACATCACTGGAATATCCAGACAAGAGTAAAGAACCTGTCAATGAAACTATGTATAAACACTAAAAATGAACGCATTTCCGTTGGAAGCCAGCAAGAAGGAATAGGGCTCAGCGGATTAGCAGATATTGACGTCCTGCAGGTAGAACACGACGTATTATGTATAGAGCAAGCAAGGATTGTACCACATGATAACAGACTTGTTCTGAGAATTGAGGAGTCAAATGCGCCGCCTGGGTACTGTTTTTTAGAGTTGAGTAAGTCAGCTATCACGTCGGAGGCGTTAGAGAACTACAGTTATGCCCTTGTGAAACGGAACAAGAAAAAATACATTGGTAGTAAATTGTTCTTGACGAAACATAATGATGATAATGTGAAAGTGAGTGAATATATGAAAGTCAACACTCGCTATCATCAACAAACTGGTCCTTCTTTACCGAAGTTTGTTGATAATCCATTGCATCATTTCATAATGTCATTGTCCGGACTGAATCCAAATTCTGTGTCTGATTTTGTCAGAGCTCTCCCTTGCGATGGGTATTTAGCATTAAAGTCCTGGCAACAACGACCACGACTTAACAACTGGCCGAGTAAAAAGATGGTCCGTCATATCATGACATTGCCAATTTACGTTGTTCCGGTTGGCCTGTCTGGGAGTCGAAACGAAGATATCCAATGGAGAATTTCTTTTGTACGAGCTGAAACATATCTAGTCCAGACATTGAACACTGTGCAGGCGAAGATACTTGTTCTACTGAAACTTGTGATAAAACATTATTTGGGAGAGGGGTGTCCCTGTATTACATCATATAATGTAAAAAACGTGATGTTGTGGTTGGCAGAATCACTTCCACAGAAGAAATTCAGACAGAAACATATAATGGCCAGGCTGAAAGACGCACTTGAGATGTTAAAAATCGCAGTGAAGACGAAAACTTTGCCCAGCTATATGCAACCAGAAAAGAATTTGTTTGCATACAAACTAAGTGCAGCGCAACAAGAGCATGTACTTGACAGAATAGACTACTTGCTACAGAATGACAAAATGCTTGTGAATGCATGTTTGCATGATGAATTGTCGGTCAACACAGTGTGCAATGCTATTATACAAAATATAGTGATATATAATGAATTTACGAAACGTGCAATCTGTATATTAGCAATGTATCCATTTCAAAGTCAAGTATTAGACTACCTGACATCATACAAGGTAAATTGTGAGGAGGAACACATGCTTCAAACCCAAGGGACATTACCAAAGTTCATCTGGAAATACGGAATAACAGGTTGGAACGATGCAAGAACTGTTAACTTGTACAAACATTTAGCAGACTTAGATCGCGATGAAAAAAATAGAAACATGGAGGATGAAATGCTTCATACATCAGACACTGTACGAACAAATCCTTCTATTTTCAGTGCATCAGTTTCGTTTTTCGGACGTTTTCGGGGAATAATTCCGCTGTTATACGGGGAGGAAACTGCACAGTTTGTGGTGGAATGGTTGTTCTTGAGCTTAGTGTTTCCAAATTGGATATACATGTATGTAGTTTTGATACTCGCTGAGTGTATGTTTGGGGGGTCAATTGATTACGCTTCATTGCAACAACGCAGTCTTCCACGTATACGTGGATTCAGCCATTCGAATTCTGGTACATCACGTGATATTGGGGCTGGCATAATCAAACGGACACGTTCATTCATATACTTCGTTTGTTTCATGCATATTAGAAACAACAGTTTTATGAAATGAACTATGTTTTTGTTTTTGGTGAGTATCTTAATTATGCGCTCATTATATGCGCTCATACACGCCCCGCGGGCTATTTTAAATGATTACACGAAATGCTGCGGCGATTTTTGTGGCGATATCTGCAGACGTTTCTGGTTTATTTGTTACAGAACCAGCTTGCTGATGAAGAAAAATGATCGCATTAATGTCCCGACCGAGGTACATTCTCAAAAATAGCTGGAGCGCGTCTTATAGAACAGGAGAGGTAATAGCTCATACACGCTACAGCTGTTCTACTAATGAAATACTCCTTTTGAATTACTTGTCACTGATTGATTACAGTTTTCTTTAAATGATGCATATTTATTTCGAGCAACGCATTTGAAGAGTTTTGAGTTTACTTGTTCGTATTTTTTCAAGCGTAACGTGACACACCTAATTATTGATGATTCTGTTGTAACAGATTGGAATACATGTCTGTGTTCATCATTAACCCATTAGTGTTTACTACCCACACATATCAATGACGATTATGGAACACGACTAGCTTTTTGATAAAATCTGACGTAACGCAAAATCTTGCGACATAATCAAACGTTTGTCTTTACATTGAACAAATTGGTGCATAACATAAATCAGACATACGATTTTCAGCCCCGAATGTTTGATTGTTACATTTTATCCATACATCGTACAACTAATATATCGAGCGAAAAAGGTAGTCGAAAATGCCCTCTTTACATTGCATATTGTATTTGCGTTGATGGGGTAGGGACGTTTTGTGTTCAAATACCTCTGCAATGAGCGTTTGATGTTATCTAGATATTTGTTCATGTATAACACAAATGAATTTGATAACAAGTTGATATCCCGTGGATGAAACGGAAAACATGAAGAGCTATCAGTGTTTAGTACAAGTGTAATACTGCCAACATGGCATACTACTGTAAACATTTATATATTACTATGCAGCTTTTTTTCCGGTTCCAACGTGAAGTATACGGGACCACGCTTGAAATAACCATAAACTAATCGTTGTTACAAACTTGTAAAGGCGATTACTTTCGATTGTTGATTACAATTGAAGTTCCATCAAGTTGAATACCTTTATCCGTTTACCCTACATATAACGAAAGGGTAAATAAATGCAGGGTACATGTTTTTGTTGATTTAAATTAATGTTTTAGTTGTTATCTGCAATATTTTGTATGAGTTCAAAAAACTATCCTAAGTGAGTAAACTCATTTGTCTGACCAGTAACTCCTGGGTAATTGAAGCGTATTGATAAGTTACCCCACAATATCAGAAATTGAAATCCACCTGGTCTTCAGTATCTTGTATGTCCTCCTCATTCCGCTGTTACAACTCTGGTTCTCCTTTGCTTGGAGTTCTTCAGTGTATTGATCCACATTATTAGAATATTGGCTCATTCTTCCAACACGGAAGTTCTTGATGGTCAAGAGAAGCAGGGAGGTTTTGGTGCCTCGTACCCCAGATTATTCTCATAAATGTTCAGTTTGGGATAAAACTGGACTATATGTATACCAATTTCAGGGACTATATGCTATGTTCACGCAAAAAGAGGTCATTAAAATATTTAGGAGTTCAATGATTTAAACCCGAATTGCCTCGTTAGAAGATAATGCGCGTATCAACTCGCATCCACTACGCCATGGAATTAACAAAGCGCCTCAATGATCATTATTATTCTACGTTTTAATACCTACATTTTGATATGGATTGGTCCAACCTATGACATTTTGTAGAAGTTACTGTGCCTTCAAATCTTAGCCTGACTATAGTGTGCACATTGACCAAGATAGCCGTCTAACCATGTTTCAAAAGTTTATGTTAGTCCAGTTAGTGTTTCCCTGCATTTCTTTATCCCTTCAATATATTTATTCCAAAACCCCTTTACGCGAAGTTTGACACGTACAAATGTAACTTGTTTATTGTCGTATCATATTCCTTTTGTAATGATCAAGTATTATCGAATCAAAATTGGTTGAACATACCATTTTGATTGGTAGGCTGTGTGTGAACGTGGTTTAAATATCGAATCTAAGCTTTTAAAGGGAGATAATTATAATCCGTCAAATGTCTACAATTAGGTGAGTTGTCTCCCAGGAAGATTTTCCATATACAATTGGGCAAAGGTGGCGGCATGTAGGCTGTGTGCGAACGTGGTTTAAATGTCCAATACAGTGGTGCACGCTTATAACGAATTTCTTGGGATCTTGGGATTTACTTCGTTATATCCAAACTTTGGTTTATCCATACAACGAAATTTCGTTTTAAATGTATGGATACAACAAATTTCGGTATAGCATTCTTTACAGTAATTTATTATAACTGTCGACTTGTTGCTTGTTTACACCTGAACTAGATAGGTGTATGTAGTGATGGATGAAATAAATAATATAATTGTTGTTGTTGCATTAACATGTAATATATACAAATGTATATTGAAACACTGATCTTTAAAACAGATGTTTGGTGCAACTTGAAGTTTGCAAATGTGTTGCAATTTGAAGGTTAAGATGAGTTGTTCAACATGCAAATGCCTAAATTCAATTACGCTATACTACAGAAGCTTCGAGACCCGTAAGGGGAGATCGCTGCGTATGAGACTGCATCAATCGTGACTACTCTGCGGTATTCGGCAGAGCCAATAATTCCGAGGTGATCCGAATGAGACTGCATAATAAATAACTCCGTAATGTGATTAGTCATAGACACAGTATAGTCTGTTTCAATATAGTTCAACATTACTTATTACATAAGTCGTGAACTCACACATACATGTTAATAAACTTGGTACATAGCGATTTATCTGATTAAAACAATATAAATGTCCGCGACTGGTACATAAAACCAAGACAGTCTTCTTAATTCGAACACCGGACAATTCCCCGTGGTGATGAATAACAACACTACTTACTGGATTAATCTTGAAATACACTATACAAACTGTTAACCAATCTGCTTCAAGGTTACACATATATTTTTAAATTGGAGAGAAATTGCGCGAAATTGCCTTGGTGGTTAACGTAAGATTTGATTAACAAAACACTTAATATGCAAATAGCAAAACCATGTTAGTACAGCTGCTCCGAACAGACACACCATTTTCTAACGAAGAAATCCAAAAGCGTCGTCTGTTTGTTACGCTATAACCGTGCAAATATGCGTTAACATGTGCCTTTTGTGACCAATAACTTACTACGTTATATCCAAAATTACGCTTTATCCAAATTCACTATAACCGTGTTACATACTGTGAAATATAGAAGAGCTCGGTCGGGAATGAAAATTACTACGTTATATCCGATTTATCGTTATAACCGAGTACGTTATAAGCGTGCACCACTGTATGCGATTTTAAAGGGAGATAATTATAATCAATCAAATGTCTACAATTAGATGAGTTGTCTCCCATGAATGGAAGTTTTCATATACAATTGGGCAAAGGTGGTGGCATGTGTATATATTCAGCTGTCCTATTCAAATAATACATATTATATGTTGATTGGTTTGATTTACGACAAAGTTGCCAATAAATTAGTAATTATATCAACATGTCTTATTTATAACTATCAATGTTTACCTTGATATTTCAATTACATTGTACGACATTGTACGACATTGTACGACATTGTACGACATTGTACGACATTGTACGACATTGTACAGGCAGGGCAAACACATCGTTTAAGGATGTGTTGCTAATTCATGTTCGCACAGACTTGTAAATGTCCTTATTATACGGAGTAATCTGCGTACTATGCTATCATATTTATAATAGCAATACATGGGACATTTGTCATTCTTTCAACGACAAGGATTGTGTACCAACATTGAACAGAAACATTTTTGATACACAGTGGTACTATGCCGGAGACACCTGACATTATATTACACATAGACCCATTGACCGGGCACCAGGCCAAACTGTCATAGCAACGCCGTTACAATGGCAAACGTAGGCCTATGTCATGTATGTACTAACGAATTAGGAATGTCGCGACCAGGGATCGAATCATCGGCATTTCGCATTTACAGCTTAATGTGTGCGGGAATTTAAAGAGACAATGGAAATGCATGAAAATGTCAATTGAGTACTGAATATTCTATTGGGTCGATATTTTTTAGATTTCAGTATGATTATGATATATAGGAGAAATTATTGGGTCCGAGTGCCACACTCAACACTAAATTAGTACTTATATCCCCATGTCTCATATGACACTCAAATCTCAAAGAAATAGGCCGCAAAGAATAGACTGCGTTTATTTAATAGTCCAATGCATTTTTACACTCAATATCAGACAGTATGAGACTCTAAGTAGTAAAGTTTGGAATCTAAGATGTCAGTGCTCAGTGAAAGTAGTGGTCAAAGCACAAAGAGAGAAGTACATAGAGGGATGACAGCGATATTTTTCGTAGTCGTGCACAACGACACCATAGCTACTACGTATAGCGTTAGAGAATGACAACAACAACAACATTGTGGTTTGTGTATATGCAAAAAAATCAATAAGCTGACGTCGCAGTCGACTGAATCGAACTACAGTTGGACCTGGTTCATTCGAAATATTTGTTTCGAATAAGCAATAACACGACGTGGCTAATAGGAAACATCGGGACCTGATACTTATTTCGGATTGTACCAAGTATTCGGATAGAAGGTTCACGAATAAACGAGGTCCGACTGTATAACACCGACATGTTATTTATTGCGATACAGTTACGGAACAATGCAATAATAGCTAGTATCGATTTTCTGTACCGATTCTGATTAGAAGTTTATAATTAACTTTAATTGGTTTAAACTTATTTGCCTGCGTGCAAGTACACAACTTCAAATTATACATATATACCGTCTCCCGTGGTCGAGTGGTTAATGCATCTGCCTAGGGAGCGGGAGATCCAAGGTTTGAATCCCGGTAGGGGTTCGTTCTGATATGTCCGGTTAGTGACCCACCAGCTATTTAAAAATGGTTACCGAGCGCCTACCTGCCTGGTGCCTGGCATTAAAGGATAGGAATCGGGAAGTAAATGTGCTCAGAAAGTAGGTGTCCTATAAGTCAGAAATGGCTAGCCCTTTCAATAGGTTTGACACTATAATAGATAAATACTTTACTTATATATATATATATATTACTTATGGTTGCCAAACATATATTTGACATTCCTTTATCGTGTTCATATATGCACTTTATATCTTGATACAATGCATTGCATATGTTTACAAGCGTCTTTCTTTCATTCCTTATTGAAGTAATACATTGTCAGTCATAACATTAAATATGATATATAATGCAATCTACTAAGACATCTAAAATACTTCTACAGTAAGGTAATTATGTGTAACATATTATGTAGTCATAGTTTGCATAATGCAAAAATCTATAATTTTCTTGTACATTGTAATTCATGATGTAATTTAATGTACGTATTTAAATTCATTTACCTAAACTGACAATCATTGGCGTAATGCCATAATTACTGAATGAATGCTTGCCATAAATTTACTCAATTTCTCATAAATTATGAAATCACATAGGTCTCGTTTAAAAAGGAATCATTTATTAGTTTATTTACTGTAGCCATCAAAATCATATGACAGCAAAGCGAACAATTATACACTTCATGAATACTTGGATGTAATATAAAACCACGTATGAGAAATTACAAAGATAGTGTTCACCGACAAATGTTAAAAGCTGGTCAAATTTAAAATGTGTAGTTTCCCCAGGAGGAAAACCCCGTTTCTTTTTCTAAAAAAATGACGTATGGGTAAGTCCATGTTACTATAAATATCCAATTAAACCCACAGTGGTAAAAAAACACCACTTATTCTATTAATCATCTAGATATCCCGAACGTTATAATGAATATAGCAGGTGGCAGACCTATCCCACCATGTACAATATAAATGTAATGTAAAGTATTTAATACAAATTGTAAGCCTTGAATATGTTATTTGCTCGCCTCTATACAAATCACAAGAACTTTGGTAATCTATACAACGCGTGTAAATATAATTATTTATAATATGTAGGCTATCGAATATCTCATTTCAATTATGCATTGAATTGCCATTGGTCGTGTATGATCACAACGATCTAAAGTACATTACCTTTCTTTTCTGATCAAATATTTCCAACGCACTTCCTCGTCAACACTGACGATGATTTTAATAAAAACCAGGCGTGAACATTAAATACTTGTACCAAGGCACTGGGGTGGTATTCACGAAACATCTTAAGGTTTACCTTAATATTGTCCTTATCCTTATTTTCCTTTCCTTAGTTAAAGATAAGGAAATCCTTAACCTTAAAATTTTCCTCAGTGGCATTTAAGGATTGCCTTAGCAAAGGAACGTATTAACTTTAAGGAAAATATTACTTTCATCTAAGGAAAGTAGACGCTACTTTATATTTAAGGAAAAAATGCCATATATAAGTAAAATCTTAAAATAAGTTATGCAGTGATTACCACATAAGTATTTTTTAAATATTTAGGAAAATCGTGTGGATATTAAGGAAAATATTATTTTAAGAAAATCTTAATCTTAAGATGTTTCGTGAATATCATCACAGGCGTGTACACTGAATACCTGTACCAATGCATTGAATTGTTAATATGCTAATTTCCCCCCCTGGTTATGTTTATCTACATAGTTTCTGTTAAATATGTATCTGACCCATCTGAACCCTAAATGTTTTAATGGGTTTAATCAAGTATTGTTGTTACATAATCTAAACATCATTAATAAGAACCATTGCCATGTATTACCGTTTAACACAATCTTGTTTACTCATATAACTTAAAGACAAAAGTAGTATAAAATCCCGCTTGTTAAATATTTGAAAGTTTTTTTAATTTAATGATAAAACAAACGTAATGTTTCGACAAATACAGAGACATACATTGTAAATGTATTCTGTGATAATGAATATTTATTGAAGTTTTACCTAGATAAAGTATATGTTTCATGTTTGTTTAGGTAAATAAATGAACAAAAAGTGAGCATAGTATATCTTTAAGGTAAGTCCACCCTAATGAGAATGTAAATTTCGAATCATTTGGCATACCTTGGTCAATATCAAACCTATGTGTTAAAATGTTCATGAATTGTTTCTTACGCTTTCATAGTGTAGTGTCAATCTATATCATTTCATTTTTGAAGTGTTATCATGATATATTATTATCAGATAATGCTGATATCATCAAAAGGCCATTTTTAATTTAAGATTGTATGGTTGTTTGTATACAAATTACATGTTATCATCTATTTATAAAGCCATTATTATTATCATTATCCAAAACAAGACAGTCTACGCCTCTTATGTTAAATTGACCTTGTGACCGACAGACGCACGATTTATGTTCAACTTGGTTTTTTTATCATCGACAATCATTAAAAGGTTTTATCGATTAAACACCGTCAACAGTATAAAACGGATTAACAGTTTGGGGGAAAACCCGATAAAGTCCGTTAACTTTCTGACTCAGCAACGTACAATTACATACAGTACGTTAAAAACGACCCGCTGTTCCACCTCTCCAGAGTGACCTTCTTCGGAGCATTATCGAACATTTTATTTTTACTGACAGTTCCAATGCTGTAATTCGCTGTATGTTTATTATTTATTTTTGTGTTTTAAATGTATTTTATATACCTTTCCCCTCTTTAATTATTTCACTTTATATAGTGTTAATGTTATTTTCTGCCCAGTTCGGGCTATTGTTGTCAGCTGTCTTGACTTGTCCTGACATCTTTTCCATTCATTAATTACACCTTCACTGTTTGTCAACTTTGAGGCATTGTCTTATGTATGTGGCTTTCCCTGTAGTTACGTATTCTCTCTCTTCTCCTAGTAAATAAATTTTATTCCTTACGGTCAGCCAGGCCATTCCTAGCACCTCTGTTCCCTTACGTATGTACTCCTTCTCAATTGCCTCATGTTTTATATATTGTTGTTTTCCCGGAGATCTGTGTGGGGAAGCACTGTCTTACGTATGTAGCGATCCCTCTAGCAACTTATTCTCTCTCTCTTGTCATATGAAAGTCGAAGAGTTTAATTTGCCTACATTGGGTTATCGCAGACAATGATTTGATATGATAATTCTTTATAACATGTTGAACAATACAGTTGACTTTGACTTTACTAAAATGTTAACTCTGGCAATTGTGGAATGATCTTGCAAGTGAAAGAGTATGAGACGCGAGTGTTAACACTTTCAAAACAAGATCAGAAAAAGCTTAGAAATCTAAGTTTTGATACGTTCGACAAATAATAAGCATGGTATGCTTATCATGCAACTGAAAACCTGATTAAGTCTAAAAAAACTGGACCCAGCGACCACGATCAACGAGGGGAATGACAAGCCATCTGGGGCATCTAAATTACCCATCATCATGAAGGTATACTTTAACTTCCCCATAACAGCTACCACTCTTCAACAAAATTATATATTTTCACTAGTAGAGCATACCACCATTTCAATCGATATTGTGCATTTGAAGTTTATCTTTCCGTCATGTAAATACTTTATAAATAATCGAAAAAAGTCATAATTAACTATCAAAATATCCTGAGATATCGTGCTCATGAATTAACAAGTAAAAAATGAAGGTTGGTCTCAAATATCTATTACTGTATAATTTATTAACATTTGCGAACACAATAAATCTGAAGGGAAGACTACATCGTTTAGTAAATATCTACAATATAAGTATATTATTCGACTCAAGTAAGAGTCGTAAAATTGTGAAATATACAGTCAGAGATTGTAAATTATCGCATTCTTCGCATAAAAGCGATAAATCGGTTTATGGTGGGAAATACCCTAAGTTTTGATAAGCTTAAATAGCCAAAGGTTTGTAGTCATTTGCTCCAGTGGCTCAATAGGAACATTCATGTAATGTAATATCTTCAAACCGTATACTTTCGAATTGCAGAATGATGTTAATAGTCACTTTGATGGTAGTAATAGTGTGTAATGTCGCTGGATTTAAAGATATTAATGGATATTACAGCTGGAGCGAGGGAAATAGGACTCAGTTATATTGTCCGAATGAGTGTCAAACTACTCGTCACCCGGACCGATGCTGCGCATGTGACGCATTGCGTTGCTGGGATGTAATTCCGGAAGATTGTCCCATATCCAAACTTCAGTTGGAATACCTCGACAGTTTTGGAAATGGAAAAATCGTCGCTTCAAATAACGCAACTTATCTCAAGTTGGAACACACCAATGGAAGGTTAACCAAAGTTCCAGACGACATTTGTACATTTTCTGACCAGTTAGTAATTCTTGACTTACGCGGCAATCGTTTAAGGGATGTGTCATCACTCCGTTGTTTACACAAACTGGATACACTTCGGCTGGATGATAACCTCATAACTGAGATTGATAACAGTTCTTTTTCGAAGATGAAAGATCTTAGAGTACTTTCATTTAAAAATAACCTGATTAAAAGTCTTAGCCCGAATGTAATTAATCTAGAGTACGGAAATATACTGTTTGCTGATTTCTCTGAAAATAACGAAATGGAGACAGTGGACATCACTAATGTTGTACATGCAGGACCTTTCTGTGCAGTGAATTTTACTAACACGCCCTTAGAATATCTCACTAATGAACTGGAATATACAATTACCCATACTAACCATGGTCCAGGTGATACAATCCTTGAACACACGCACATTGGAAGTTTTTTGAATTTTTCTTCACTCGGTGTAACAAATATGAATGAATTAGGAAAATATTTTAGTGGTACAATAAGTGTTGATGAATCGTCAGTTGCATGTGATTGTTCTATTTATCCTCTTTTGTCAGGTATTCCCAAGGATGTTGGACAATATTGGCCTAATATTTTTGCCGATCATTTTTACTGTCAGAGTCCGGAAAGTATGAAAGGAAAAGATCTGATAGAGGCTTACAAAGATGGTAACTTCGATGAACTGACTTGTGATATCAGTGAAAATCCTGACTGTCCTAGTTATTATTGCAACTGCATCGAACGACCTAGTCAAAATAAAATAATAGTTAACTGTACGGACGTGGGATTTACATCTATGCCACCCACAATGCCTGTGGGCTCATGGGGTTTAAATAAAATAGATTTAATTCTTGCTCAAAACAAAATACAGACTCTAGAAAATCGTGATTATTTGGACCGTTTGATTAACCTAGATCTAAGGGAGAACGTTATCAGAAATTTTGACGAACAAGCTGCAAAGAAATTAAGCGCAACAATAAACTTTGAAGACCAAGAAATGTCAGCTTTACCTGTAGCGATCAAAGACAAAGATCCAAACTTATATACATTTGGTACTAACCCCGTTACATGTGACTGTTCCAATCTGTGGATAGGGGATTGGATAAGATTTAAACACGGACACGGAATATTAAATTGTTATGCTTCTGGCACTGTAATTGCTGCTGAAAATGTTGATGAGTCTACACTTGGCTGTAGGTCAAATCAATTTATGCCCACAGCTGAAATTCTGAGCTCTGTCGCGGTTGTAATTACCGGTTTTGTCATGTTAATTGGGTTATGTTATATATTTAGATTTGACATACTGTTACTTAAACGCAGGTTACATAAGAAATACAGCGAAGATACTGCTACTATTGGAATTTACGATGTGTTCATATCGTTTTATTCTGAAAATCCCGAAGTGTTTAGCACAGTGAGACGTTATCTAAGGCCAGAGCTGCAAAAAGCCGGATACTCAGTGTTTACACCGTATTTTGATATCATTAGTGGGGATGTTGACCATCAAGTAATACAGGCAGTAGATACTAGCCGAAATTTTGTCATCGTTCTGTGTACTAACTATACAGATAACTTTGAAACCAACAATGAATTCAAGACGATCTGGACTTCATTCTTAAATGATGAATCCAAACATGTTGTCGTCATTAATATTGACAATCTCGATTCTGGATCAGTGCATGACAGTCGTCTGAAAGCTTTACGGAGGTCGAGATATTGCCTTGACTTTGTAAGTAGGGACAGTAGGCTCATGTCAAGGCTTTTTAAAATTATTGATAAACCGATGGATCCAGACAAACAGAATAAAAACCCAGTCGGTTGCATTGACGGGATGAGTGAAAATGACGAACAAGATAAACGGAAAACTCGACCGGAAAATGTGTTCGATAGGTTGGCAAAACCAAAGTCAAGTACTTGCGATTGTCAAGTTCGTGTGTGTTATTTACATGCTGAACCATTTGCAAAAAAGGCAAGAAAAAATAATACCCCGACTCCACCGTCTGTCTAAAGTACGGTGATTGAACTGAATCAGAATATTTTACAAATTAAGATAATCATTTAATATGTGAATCTTATCATACTTATATAGTATTCCTATTTTCGCCAAAAACTTGGTTTTTAGTTGTGAACATTTCATCTTTTTCTGCAATTGTCGCACAAAAGTGTATATGTACAATTCTTTTGTATAAATGTTCTGCTATGTATAGTGCGTAAGTAAAGGCCTGACACTCATTTATCGACATATCGGATGTTTAGATGTTTTCGTTATTTGATGCGATAAGCTATAGCCGAACAATATTTTACTGACTTCAAACAAGTTAAACTCGTGACTCGGCGGTGCTGTAGTAATATCTCAGAATCCCATACAAAACACTGAATTGTCATATGTGTTCTGTATCGCACCTTTTTACTACAAGTGTATTTCAAGTAATTAAATTTGCCAATATTGCAATTATTTTACAGTTTTTGGCTCGAACACAGTAGATACCTCAAACAGGTTCTTAGGTCCCGGCGGAACCCCTTCTCATTTCATATTATCTAACAGTTGATCACTCGTACGGATATAGGTCTCACACTCGTACAGGGTCCCTAGATACCTTTTCATTCATTGTTCACCATAGATAGGTCGAACAATACAATAATTCACACCTTTCATGGACAGAGTGATATTCAATTGATTGTTGACAGGTAAGATTGTCGACACGTGTTATTCGCACGTAGTGATCATTACTTGATACAATATAGAGTACATGTACTTATGTGACAAACAAATTACTTAATGGATCTATTAAACATATATGTTTGATAGTGCTTAATTCAAGAGAACTTAAATGATGTGCTCCTTACGAAACCTTAAACCTTCGAATGTGAGAGTTTGTTTGTTCGAGTTTATTCATGTTTACATTATGCTAATATTGTATGTCTGCCACGAACGACAACTGTGTTAGTACTGTTTGTCTAAAAATAGAACATCGTAATTGTTTACTATCGTGTCTGTATATTATTCATGATGTGTGTAAGTATAACAAATCATTTATTTAAATATGTTTTAGTTTTCTTTCGTTTCTTTTTTAATTATTGTTATTGTGAATAATACTGTGACAATTGATCGACGTGCATTCAGTATGAAAACACTAACAACACACAAATGCCATGCGTTCAGCATACTTAGTACACTTGCACCGGTAACAGTCAGTTTGTACATATACATGTATACGGTAGATGCCTCGAACAGGTAGCTGGCCCAAACTAATTGCTCGGTCCGACGGCAGTTCGCGGTTTCGAAGTTTTTAGCGCATTATGCGTATATGTATTTACATTTTCATCCTTAAATTGAATACATACACGTGATTGCAAAAGACAGCATGTATAAACTTGTACAAAGAAACATAGTCTATTTTTTTGGACGAAATATCCTTAGTGACGAATGTTACATGTTGACCTTAAAATCACAAATACAAGATCCGATACCGGTATCTTCTATCCTGACCTACGCGTAGAATTACTTCGACTCGTGTGTTGTAGTTCTCAGGAAACTGTTTAGAAAAGTTACAATGCGTTGTTTGAGACTAAATCTGTGTGAAGGCATTACCGTGCCATTTTATGAGTTAGCAAAGGTGATGGCGCGAGTATCGAAAATCATAGCAAAATAGTTGATAGACATCCGACGTCGGTGACAATCGACTGCGAACTACAATAATCCTTTATAATCGGACATTTTTACTGTAGTGTTATTTCAAAAAGATGATATTGAAAACATGTATATTAAAGTTTTAAAGTTACCAACCCGATTATACATTCAAATCTTAAAGTTTTAAACCGGTGCCATTTATGATTAATAAATATTCATCCGGTTACTAATTGTTGTAAATTGTAAGGTATCCATTTATAACATTAGAACAATCTAATCAATACATAACATGTGGTCAATTAAAAAACCTAGTCATGTTACTCAACTATTTATTTAGCAATTACAGTAATCATTGTTACAGTTGTTAGGTGTTTTGTTACTAGTTTTCGATTTAAGCATTCTTAAATTTTTGTATTTGGGGCTTTTTTGTGAAATAGTGATTGTATAGACTATCTAAGTTAAGACAGATAATGGTTTGGACATCGGTAAATCTATTTCGTCTAAACTATTGAACAAATCTTCATTTAATATCAATGCTAGTACAAATCTGTACATAGAAAATCAAATAGAACTGTTTGTAACTTCTTTAGTCATTTACAAATATATTAAGAAAACATACGAAGCAATATTTATTGAATGATAAAATGATCTTATGATATAAGAGTATTGTAAACCCCCAATGGTGTTAAATGTAGTAATAAGAGATGCATAAAGTTGAATAAATTAAAGTCATTGTCAGCATTATACTTGTAATAAACATTTCAATTATTTCCGATTCAATCATCGATTGGGAGTTTTCAAACCGATCAAAGACTGAATTATGAAATTTATCTGATTATCCATCGCAATTTTGCATAGTTTGATAGAAAATGAGACTACCTTTAATGTTTGATTGATACGTTATGCAAAACGTCCAAACCTGCACAAAGTGGTAAATTTCCCTGCATATAGTATGTAGAAGAGGTAGATAAAATAAATTTAAAATAAATCTATACAGTTGCGAGACACGGACCACCGAATATGTGATCAGCAGTTCAAAGCCGTTCGCTAATATGATGATATATCGATTCAAAAATACAGTACAGTACCATTAAAGTTTGTTAATTCTATTGCTATCATAATTTGCGATCGGTTTCGTTCGAACGAATTGAAGGATAGGCACGTCAAAGCACTACTCCCGAACTAAAATAGCATGTATTATTAATTTGGTGAAGTTATATTTGTTTTATATAATTATATAAATAGTTGTGATGTATATTACGTTTTTTGTTTTTATATTGATATAATTTAAGGTATTTTTCCTGGTTGATTGCTCCAATCTATTCTCCGTTCACATACTGTTTAAGCTATCTGTCCGTTTGAATTATCTTATATTGCAGGTAGATATCCCCGGTTTGGTTACATATAAACCCCTCCTAATGATGTGTATTGTTCCCTGTCTCACCCGCCTAAGTGTTCGTATACCCCATCGTAGACCACTTCCATCTAGTTTCGTCAGAGAAATCCACGCAGCGATTTTTATATTTTCTGTATATCATTATAAATCTTTCCGTTTTGTTTTATATTACCCACCCATTCTCTATTGTATCAGTGTTTCACAGATTTGTTTTTGGAAGACACGTTTTGCGTACGTATGTGGCCTTTCTACCTCTTCATAGTGGCTCCTCAAAAGTAACATTAATAAATATTATGCAAGTTTTACTACACATCTGTAAGTATTCTTTAGGCTGATTTAGATTATAAGTCGCCGGCCGGAAGCCAATCTCGGCAAACCCTGAATAACATGTTCATTACATGCTGATAATATTGGTAAAATACATTTTACATGTATGCTTATTAGGGGGCACCTCTTTGATGTAATGGGGCTTCTAAAGGATCAAACAATTTGTGTATTATTGCCCAAAACAGAGGCATAGACAGATATGTTTATGCCTACAGAAGTTAGTCTGACTGATATATTTTCAAAATAACACCACAAGTAATACTGAGACGCAGGTGCTTCAGCATAAAGGGAAGATAATAATTTTCTAATTTTGAGTGTAGTTTCATCTTATGTGTACTGTATTTTTATTAAAGGCTGTTTATGATATTTTTTCCAAAGAAAAAGATGATTTTGCCCTTTGTTGTTATTTACATCAATAATGTATATGTGCATTTATTAGACAAAAATATTGCATGTTCAATATTTGCAAAATTCAGTTTGTATTACTGTATTACGTCACTTTTGTTTTATTTTTTCTACATATTCCCTTCAAATATTTCACTATAATTATCATGATAATCATTTTCCCGGCGACTTTCTCTTGTGTTTATTGTACTCATTGCTTACTTTTATATTCTAATAAACTGAAGCGCTTGGGCGGTGTTTGTTTTTCTAATCAATCAAACGTGATAGACACCTGTCACACAGATTGGTTTACTGTTCGTAAAGGCTAATACAAATGTTTACAAAAAAAAACAACAGTTAAATGAATATTGTTTTGTTTTCAAAGCCAAGTAATGAACGGTATAATTGCAATGGTGTTATGTTTGCAAAGAAATATTTTATATCAAACAAGTTCGTCTTTAACTGCAAACATGATAAACAGATGACTGTACTAATGTTTGTCTTAACAAGTGCGTTTGAAAGTAGATCTATAGTATAATTACAACGTCAGGTATTAGTTTTGTTAGTCAACAGCTCGAGAAATCTAAGAAGACATTCTTCTTTTGTTTATTGTACGTGCCTACAATTTGATATTGAATATTATTAATCAAATACTCAATATTGGCTTAAATATTTACAATTGTCCCATCTGATATGAAACAAAACATTAGACAATATTTAGATAAACGATGTTAAAAAATGACAAAACCAGGGCAATATGGGAAAACAGGGTATATATGAGATTTAAACCATTTGATTGGCTGAGAAGCAGGGCCAATACGACAAGCAGGGCCAAGATGAAAGTGAAGCCGTCTCATTGGCCGAGAAAGCAGTACCAACACGAGAATAACTGTTACGTTGTTACCTGTAACTGTTATTGGGTCTTCATATTTTGGCCCTACTATATCAAAAGGAAAATGGAACAGTTCTGGTTCAATCAGTACTACAATATGGATAACTAATCAATCTTCGATCAAAGTTAACATTCATACAAAGGTATGACTCATTATCGACGTTAATCTCCTTCCTGAAAATTGCTAGACATACACATATATGATATGGGGAAAAATTACAATAATGTCTTTACTTTTCTTATAGAGGACAGCATGTATGTACTTATCAGATATGCAGAATAAAGAAATATGAGAAACAGTAACAAGAAAATTAAAGAAACAGTTGGGGACAATCATGAGTATAACATTTTATAAATGGGCATAGGTACGTTCAAAATTGAAAAATTAAGAATACTGAATGTATGTATCAATAGCGCATTATGAAAATAAATTATGTTATTAAAATGTCCAGTACTGCACACACAAGTACAATAACGCCGCTAACATTGACTATAGAAATTGAAAAACGCTGTCGTGCAACAGTATTTAATGTGATTTTATATAACAGGAGCTCATCTAGGGTCTGAATCTCAAGGGTAATTTTGATATTTTATTCGACCGGACTTTTCTATTTTATAGTCAAAATACCGATAATTTAAAGAAAAAAATACCCTTTTTAGCCAAAATCCTTAGGGTAATGATATGGGGTTTAAGAAATTCCAAGGGTCATAGACTTAACTCCAGGGTGAAATGGAACCCATGTGTATGTGTTCATATCATAACAAATTAAATATAATTATGTATCTAGTGTAGCAACAATTATACGTGTCGAATCAATTTAATGCTATTTACAATCAAAAGTGAAATTAAATAAAGGTCATTTATTTCTGGTTACGTTTACTCAGAAACATGACTAACACACATTCCAACAAGCAGTTATCACGAGATTTAAGTAGACTACTATTAGACTACTTGCTACGGAATGACAAAATACTTTTGAATTCATGTTCATTCGTGTCTCAAAATATATGTTACCATTTCAAATGTCTGTCATTTTATAATATATATAATATACTCTTGATATATACATCAAAACAAATCTTTATGGATTGAAGTTTCTAACAAAATAAAGAAGGGGTAATATTTGAAGTCACATAACAGGAAATGACGTCATATGACGTCAGTTGTTATTCAATATGGCGTCATCACAAACTTTGCCCACTGGATATATGAAAACTCAGATATTGTTAATGTTCTTTGGTTTTCTGGTGAAGCCCACTTTCATCTAAATTCTGCATTTAATAAGAAAAACTGTCGTTATTTGGGAACAGAAAAAACAGACTAGTATCTTGAAATCCCCTTGCACAGTAATAAGATTGAGGTTTGGCCGCTATGAGTTCACAAGGCGTTATTGGCCCATTCTTTTTGACGATGAAGACGGACACGTTGAAACCATCAACAATGTGCAATATTTAGATATACTCAAATGCAAATTCATGCCAGCACTGTGTTGGATGGGTATGATATTACTCAGATATGGTTCCAACGTGATGCACATAGCAATCATCGTGGTTGATTGGTTAGAGTAGACATTTGGAGACATGTTCATTTCATTCAGGACTAACAACGAGTGGCCACCACACTCAACAGATTTGAGTACGCTAGATTTTTACCTGTGGTGATACTACAAAAACTCTGGAAGAACTTAACGTGAACATCAGGCGGGAAATCAGGCAGATAAACAAGAAAACATGCCAAGCTGTAATTAGTTATTTAAACAAACGATGTAACGTCGTTATTGAACGAAATAGACGTCATTTACAACATGTGCTGTAATTGTAAACCCAAAAAAGTTTAAAATCATTTGTTTACATTGAGCATACCAAATAAAACTTCATTATGTATACAAATTAGTAGTATCATTTGTTTAACATCAAAATAGAAATACAGTAAAACTTCGAAACCTCGAACTGCCGTCGGACCTAGCAATTAGTTCGAGCCATCTACTGGTCGAGGCATCTACGGTACACGCGTATATGTCCTTACTGACAGTCAACGCGCAGAAAAAGGCCCATTAGGTACGCAAATCACAATTCAATTTTTTTACCCTAGATCATTTTTTTCCTCTACGAAAATTCTTTTGAAATGAAGCTATGGTGCATAGTTTTCAGATATGGCGTTTTGAAAATACATCGTACTATGTGCATAGTTTGTCAGGTTTTATGGAAAGTATAACGTCGCAAAACACCCATACTTAATTTCAGCTATGTTTGAAATCATTTGACATGTTGAATGATTCATTGAAATACTTGATTGAGATTGATATATCCACCTTATGCAGTGAAATTATCAGAATATCAATACTAAGAAATAAAATATCTAATACATTTTCTGCACAGTGTAATTTTGCTGTCATTTCTACATCTATTGAAGAATGAACTGTAGGTCAAAATCTTAAGTTAATTATATTCAATGCTTTCATACAGTTTTAGTTAAACTAGAAGCGTCTATAGCGGTACATATTCTGAAGAATCGAATTTTCTACAATGCCTATAACGACTAAACAAATAATAATGATAATAAATCTTCCTTTCATGAAAGGAGCATAAATATGTTAGTCTCTTATAACGTATGATTTTGGGCTATACATTGAATTTTACATAAAGTTTACATAAATTTTGTAAAATATTGTAGCTTAAATTACTCTGCAAAGTCGAATAAAAGCATTCAGACATTATATTATATTACATCGCGATAACGCAAACAACCTCTAGCGAACTTATTCAAATTACAGAAAGAATGTCTTGCCTACTGACATTCAATGGAGGAATCCTCTCCAGTCCGGAATCTCCTCTAATCCGAACTTTATAGTTTGTCCGAGGGGTGTTCGGATTAGGGAGTTTCCACTGTACATGTACAACTGGCAAGAAATTATCACGAAGTGCGAATAACATGTGTCGCCAATCTTACCCGTCAACAAACAATATAATATTAAGCGGTCAATGAAAGGTGTGAATTATTGTATTGTTCGACCTATCTATGGTGAACAATGAATGAAATGATAGCTAGGGACCACAAATCCTGTTCGAGTGTTCGACCTATCTCTGTTCGAGTGATCTACTGTTAGATAATATGAAATAAGAAGGGGTTTCGCCGGGACTTAAGAACCTGTTCGAGGTATCTACTGTATTCGAGCCAAAACTGTTCGAGGTTTCGAAGTACCATTTAAAATGGTAACATATATTATGGGACACCCTGTATGATAAACATTCGGTCAACACAATGGGCCCGTTTTATCAACGTTCTTACGCACGAAATGTTCGTAAGATTTTCTTACGACGTTCTTACGATCTCAAAAGCGTTTTATCAAATTTTCGTACGCATGCAGTCGCTACGAATTCGTAAGTTTTAACGAAAATGCTACGAATGGTTATAGGCATTCGTAACGTTCGTAACAAAAATGATACTTTTTTATCTATTCATCTACTTCATATTACATGAAATTGTCTGCCAGTCCTGAAAAAAAATGAATACATTAGTACGTTTTTATTGTTATTTTCTAAGTATAAGATGATTCCATACATACTAGCTGATACAGTAGTCAATCGAAGTTATAAAATCAGTCACAAAGTAAAACTACTGACCACCAAAAAGTAATTCGAAGATGGAATAAGGAGTGTGTATGTGGCATTGTACATGGAATTAAAATGTATGGTTTACATTTAAAGTACAGAATCAACTATGTCATACAACCTTTTAAATTGAATATTATTATTTGATTACTGCTAAGCCTAATTTTAAACTGTTAAGATATGAACTGGATGAATATATATTAAGACAGGTAAATTATCATCATTTGGCAATTTAATGGTTTGTTTGATTGTTACTATTTATATAATGAACTCTTATAAATCATTAGAATTACAGTGGTTGTGACTTTAAGCAGCACTTCACATTTTCTTTAACAATAGTCTGCATCATTAACATCACCAGCTGAATGACATCCTCAATGACATTTGACTTTAAAATGAAGTATTAAATCCTCAATAAATTAAATCTTCTACATTGTAGTTCAAACTCTAGAAAATGATCAATTGTTTAAGCAACTTTTTATTCTCCTGAGCTAGAATACCACTCAATATACTATTTCTTAAGCTGTGTCGTAGAGTGTGACGAAATGGAAGAGCACCTTGCGAGAGGAGCAGTATAGTGACTTAAGTGGGAGGAGAGCAGCGGTGTGGGGTGATGCAGCCAACTGGTTAGTACAGTTGGTAGAGCGCCCTGCTGGTGTAGAGGGGCGTGGCTCTGAGGACCTCATCAAGCGCCACACCACTACATTACTTTTATATTTTAGTTCGAACCTCTTATGACCAGCCCCTGTTGGGTAAACATTCGAGTCTTATATAATTAGTCATCAGACCTACAATAGCAAATCTGATCATCCTTGATGTTTTAAGAAATATAAGGCATGCATATCTGCCGGCATATCTTATTGAATACTGTTCAGTGTTCTGTTACGTTGTCCCAGTACTTTTAAGCAGCTGTCCAGCGAAGTTTTTTCGTCTTTCTCTGATAAGTTAGTTTGCCTAGTTTTTTACATGAATATGCCTTGCCGCTTTAAAGTTTTTTTAATAAATGACAAGAATTAAACCTTAAAGTGTAAGGTGGTAGAGATTTTTTTAATGGCACAATGAAAACTTGAAATGTTTTTGATGAAGAAAAAAATTGCATGTCTAAATATCGGTTAATATTTTTAAAACTTCAAAATATCGTGGTAATATAGTGAAGGCATTGGGAAAATAACAGTGGTCTGGAAAAGGCTTCATTCTGATTTAAAAAATGTGAAATGTTTCCATATATTCAATAATTTTACAGTTTTATGTCACAACATGAAAATTCAATTTTAAATATAGAAGAATGTTATATTTAGTTCATTCTAACCATTTGTTGTCAATATATAAATCTTTAACTTATAAAGTGAGATATGGTTAACTCAAGTCGACTTATATTACAAATTAAATAAATATTATTTTAATGCTAACGTTTCAATCTACTTGTGGATATAATTGCAGTTTTACATGTTATAAGCTTTGAATTCATATTATCTGTCGTATAAAGAATTTCCATTCAAACTAAAACTGACAAGGGATTATTTTCAGTATTTTGAATAAACGCAACACAGTATAATGCCAGTATGCATTCTTTCTTTCGACATTGATGAGTCATAAGGAAATCACTTTTTATAAATAATGCAATCTTGAATTATTTTTTTTAATTTATACGTCATAAATTAAGAGACCAACATATTTGTGCGCGTGATATACAAACATATACACTGTGTATAAAATGTATCTGGCTCATCTTAACGCAACAATATTTGAATGGACTTCATTCAGTGCTGATGCTACAATGGCTAAAACGTCTTTAATTCTTAATTTTAGGCTCCTTTTATACAAGGAAGTTTTCCAGTGCGCCATGCAAAATACATGCTGTGTTAAATGTTGGTTGATATTCGAATATATGTATCGATCTAACCTCAAAGTTACCATAAAATCACGAATAATGATTATATAACAATCAGTTTCTGCATTTGTTAACGGTAAAAGTTATTGAATGTTGTTTTTTTTTAAATAAAGCTTGGCCCGTTATGTCCCTAAATATGGTCCGAAGTGTCCGGTCCGTAATGCCCGTGGTCCGTAGTGTCCTGACACCCGCGAGATAAGTCTCTTTCGACCTCCCCGTGAAGAACGTGTACTGATTTACTGTGCGCACGAACATTCTTATTCGTAAGATAATTGTCATACTTACGTCCGCGTTGATAAAAAAGTCGTAAGTATTTTCGTAAGACAATTCTTACGAACATTTCAAATCTTACGAACGCTCGTTCGTACGAATATTGATAAAATGGGCCCAACGTACACTGTTGTTTTAAAACATATAGGGATTGGGCGATCTACTGCATTTTTATAAAAAAGAATGTTGAGTTATAACATACAAATGAATTTTCCTTTCCTTAGTTAAAGATAAGGAAATCCTTAACCTTAAAATTTTCCTCAGTGCCATTTAAGGATTGCCTTAGCAAAGGAACGTCTTAACTTTAAGGAAAATATTACTTTCATCGAAGGAAAGTAGACGCTACTTTATATTTAAGGAAAAATGCCATATATAAGTAAAATCTTAAAATAAGTTATGTAGTGATTACCACATAAGTATTTTTTAAATATTTAGGAAAATCGTGTGGATATTAAGGAAAATATTTATTTTAAGAAAATCTTAAGATGTTTCGTGAATATCATCACAGGCGTGTACACTGAATACCTGTACCAAGGCATTGAATTGTTAATATGCTAATTTTTCCCCCTGATTATGTTTATCTACATATTTTCTGTTAAATATGTAACTGACCCATCTGAACCCTAAATGTTTTAATGGGTTTAATACAGTATAGTTGTTACATAGTCTAAAACATCATTAATAAGAACCACTGCCATGTATTACCGTTTAACACAATCTTGTTTACTCATATAACTTACAGACAAAAGTAGTAAAAAAACCCGCTCGTTAAGATTTTTTAATTAAATGATAAAACAAACGTATTGTTTCGACAAATACAGAGACATACATTGTAAATGTATTCTGTGATAATAAATATTTATTGAAGTTTTACCTAGATAAAGTATATGTTTCATGTTTGTTTAGGTAAATAAATGAACACAAAGTGAGCAAAGTATATATTTAAGGTAAGGCCACCCTAATGAGAATGTAAATTTTGAATCATTTGGCATACCTTGGTCAATATCAAACCTATGTGTTAAAATGTTCATGAATTTTTTCTTACGCTTTCGTTGTGTTGTGTGTCAATCTACATCATTTCATTTAATTATTATCAGATAATGCTGATATCATTAAAAGGCCATTTTTAATTTAAGATTGTATGGTTGTTGGTATACAAATTACATGTTATCCTCTATTAATAAAGCCATTATTATTATCATTATCCAAAACAAGACAGTCTACGCCTCTGATGTTAAACTGACATTGTGACCGACAGACGCACGATTTATGTTCAACTTGGTTTATTTGATCATCGACAATCATTAAAAGGTTTTATCGATTTAACACCGTCAACAGTATAAAACGGATTAACAGTTTGGGGGGAAACCCGATAAAGTCCGTTAATTTTCTGACTAAGCCACGTACAATTCCGTACAGTACGACCCGCTGTTCCACCTCTCCACAGTGACCTTCTTCGGAGCATTATCGAACATTTTATTTTTACTGACAGTTCCAATGCTGTAATTTGCTGTATGTTTATTATTTCTTTTTGTGTTTTAAATGTATGTTATATATTCCTTCCCCTCTTCAATTATTTCACTTTATATAGTGTTAATGTTATTTTCTGCCCAGTTCGGGCTATTGTTGCCAGCGGTCTTGACTTGTTTTGTGATCTTTTCCATCCATTAATTACACCTTCACTGTTTGTCCACTTAGATTCTCCTTCTCTCGAATCTTAAGTGAAATTCGCGAATTTGAGTTATTATGTAACATAATAAGTAGTCAACTAGATAAGATTCGTGTTGACACTTACATGTAGAAGCCAAAAATGAATAAGTGGTAACACGAATCTTAAGTGAAATTCGCGAATTTGAGTTATTAAGTAACATAATAAGTAGTCAACTAGATAAGATTCGTGTTTCCACTTACATGTAGAAGCCAAAAATGAATAAGTGGTAACACGAATCTTAAGTGAAATTCGCGAATTTGAGTTATTAAGTAACATAATAAGTAGTCAACTAGATAAGATTCGTGTTACCACTTACATGTAGAAGTCAAAAACGCCTTTATAAATAAGTGGTAACACGAATCTTAAGTGAAATTCGCGAATTTGAGTTATTAAGTAACATAATAAGTAGTCAACTAGATAAGATTCGTGTTGCCACTAAAATCTAGTGTAATACATCATAAAAATGTAAGAGGTGGCAGTTATGGGCACTTTCAAGCCTGTTTCTAGTTGTATGATATTTGTCTTACCGAAAATTTATCACGAATATTAACTAGATAGCTAGATAATTATCGTAATAATTAAGTGGTTAACACGAATTTATTCGCGAACGCTATCATGCTAACTGGTGGCAGTAATATGCCACCATACAAAATATCCTGAGCTATCGTGTTCATAAATTAACAAGTAAAAAATGAAGGGTGGTCGCAATTGATTATTACTGTATAATTTATTAACATCTGCGAACACAATAAATCGTTTAGTAAATACCTACAATATAATTATATTATTCGACTCAAGTAAGATTTTAAAATATACAGTTAGAGATTGTAAATTATCGATTTCTGCGCATGAAAACGATAACTCATTTTATGGTGGGAAATACCCTTAGCATTGATAAACTTAAATAGGTTTGTAGTCATTTGCTCCAGTGGCTCAATAGGAACATTCATGTAATGTAATATCTTCAAACCGAATACTTTCGAATTGCAGAATGATGTTAATGGTGACTTTGATGGTAGTAATAGTGTGTAATGTCGCTGGATTTAAAGATATAAATGGATATTATAGCTGGAGCGAGGGAAATAGGACTCAGTTATATTGTCCGAATAAATGTAAAACTAGTGATCACCCTGACCGCTGCTGCGCATGTGACGCATTGCGTTGCTGGGATGAAATTCCGGAAGATTGTCCCATGTGCAAACTTCAGTTGGAATACCTCGACAGTTTTGGGAATGGAAAAATCGTCGCTTCAAATAACGCAACTTATCTCAAGTTGGAGCACACCAATGGAAGGTTAACCAAAGTTCCAGACGACATTTGTACATTTTCTGACCAGTTAGTAATTCTTGACTTACGCGGCAATCGTTTAAGGGATGTGTCATCACTCCGTTGTTTACACAAACTGGATACACTTCGGCTGGATGATAACCTCATAACTGAGATTGATAACAGTTCTTTTTCGAAGATGAAAGATCTTAGAGTACTTTCATTTAAAAATAACCTGATTAAAAGTCTTAGCCCGAATGTAATTAATTTAGAGCACGGAAATATACTGTTTGCTGATTTCTCTGAAAATAAAGATATGGAGACAGTTGACATCACTAATGTTGTTCACGCAGGACCTTTCTGTGCAGTGAATTTTACTAACACGCCCTCAGAATATCTCACAAATGATCTTGAATATAAGATTACACATACTGAGCATGGTCCTGGTGATATATACTTTGAACACACGCAAATCGGAAGTTTTTTGAACTTTTCTTCACTGGGTGTGACAAAAATGAATGAATTAGGAAAGTATTTTAGCGGTAAAATACGCTATGATGAATCGTCAATTGCATGTGATTGTTCTATTTATCCTCTTTTGTCAGGTTTTCCCAAGGATGTTGGACAATATTGGCCTAATATTGATAACGATAATTTTTAATGTCAGAGTCCGGACAATATGAAAGGAAAAGATCTGGTGAAGGCTTACGGAGATGGTAACTTCGACGAACTAACTTGTGATATCAGTAAAAAGCCGGACTGTCCTAGTTATTATTGCCACTGCATCGAACAACCAAGCCAAAATAAAATATTAGTTAACTGTACGGCAGTGGGATTTACATCTATGCCACCCACAATGCCTGTTGGTGCATGGGGTTTAAATAAAATAGATTTAATTCTTGCTCAGAACAAAATACAGACTTTAGAAAATCGTGATTATTTGGACCGTTTGATTAACCTAGATCTGAGGGAGAACGTTATCAGACATTTTGACGAACAAGCTGCAAAGAAATTAAGCGCAACAATAAACTTTGAAGACCAAGAAATGGCAGCTTTACCTGTAGCGATCAAAGACAAAGATCCAAACTTATATTCATTTGGTGATCACCCCGTTACATGTGACTGCTCCAATCTGTGGATAGGGGATTGGATAAGATTTAAACACGGACACGGACTATTAAATTGTTATGCTTCTGGCACTGTAATTGCAGCTGAAAATGTTGATGAGTCTACACTTGGCTGTAGGTCAAATCAATTTATGCCCACAGCTGAAATTCTTGGCTCTGTCGCGGTTGTAATTACCGGTTTTGTCATGTTAATTGGGTTATGTTATATATTTAGATATGACATACTGTTACTCAAACGCAGGTTACATAAGAAATACAGCGAAGATACTGCTACTACTGGAATTTACGATGTGTTCATATCGTTTTATACTGAAAATCCCGAAGTGTTTAGCACAGTGAGACGTTATCTAAGGCCAGAACTGCAAAAAGCCGGATACTCAGTATTTACACCGTATTTTGATATAATTAGTGGGGATGTTGACCATCAAGTGATACAGGCAGTAGATAATAGCCGCAATTTTGTTATCGTTCTGTGTACTAACTATACAGATAACTTTGAAACCAACAATGAATTCAACACGATATGGACTTCATTCTTAAATAATAAATCTAAACATGTTGTCGTCATTAATATTGACAATCTCGATTCTGGATCAGTGCAGGACAGTCGTCTGAAAGCTTTACGGAGGTCAAGATATTGCCTTGACTTTGCAACTTGGGACAGTAAGCTTATGTCAAGGCTTGTCAAAATTATTGGTAAACCGATGGATCCTGCCACAAAATATAAGGACCCAGTTGAAGTAAAGATTAAATTTGAAAATGACGAAGATGGTAGTAATGGTGAGAAGAGTGAAAATGAAGAACAAGATGGAAACGTGAAAGACAAGGACATTATCTATACACCGGAAAATGTTTTCCATAGGTTGGCAAGACCAAAGTCAAGTATTTGCAATTGTCAATATCGTGTGTGTTATTTACATGCCGAAGCATTTGAAGACCGAATTGCACAAACGGCAAGACAAACAAATACTCCGATTCCGCCGTATGTCTAGAGTTCGACGATTGGACTCAATAGTTTTCGTCTTTGTTTCAAAATCTTTATTTCAGTAGTGAACATTTCATTTATTTCTGCTATCGTTGCACAAAAAGTGTGTTTATCGTATACATACAGTTGCTTTTTCGGCGCAGCCGTATTAACATGGTTTTGCTTGGCAATTTCTCTTCAACCGAACAACGTTTGTTACCTTGACGTAGATTGGTTAACACTCTCGATAATGGTTACGTTAATTACCCGAAAACACTCAATTTCGATGAATTTACCGATATCCACTGCATGTTGGTGATTTTACCGAAATCCATTTTGGATCAGTAGTGACCAGCAAGCGTAACATCTCGGCATTTTTTTTATTTTGCACAACAAATCTTAACCTTCAAATTGCGCCGACCATCTTTTTTTCGGCGCAGCCGTACTAACATGGTTTTGCTATTTGCATATCAATGTTTTGTAAACCAATCAAATCTTACGTTTTAACCACCAAGGAAATTTCTCTTCAACTGAAAAATATTTGTAATATTGACGCAGATTGGTTGACATTGTGTATAGTGTGTTTCATGATTTATCAAGTAAGCAGTGTTGTTAGTCATTAGCCTGGATTACATGCCCTTACCATTGCATTATCGGTGTGCAGAGTGCGCTGAGTACCAGACTATTAAGTCATCACCACGGGGAATTGTGCGGTGTTGTAATGTACCAGTCGCGATCATTTATATCGTTTTAATCAGATGCATCGCTATATAACAAGTTTATTAACATGAGTATGTGAGTTAACGACTTATGCATTAAGTAATATTGATGAACTATATTGAAACAAACTAAACTGTGTCTATGACTAATCACACTACGCAGTAATCTCCTCTTACATGTCTCGGATTTTCTGAATTATATCCTGACCTACGCGCCGACTTAGCGCCAGCACACGGAACACTTGTATTTGACTCTTATTTAGTAGTTCCCATGAAACTTTTAAGAAAATGACACTGCAATGTAGGAGACTGCGTCTATGTGTAGGCATTTACATGCCATTTTCTCAAAATTATTACTTAGCATATTTCGATAGAAAATGAGACTGACTTTCCTTTAACAAAAATAATTGATATTTCATGCAAAACTGAACCTTAAACATTTGTTCTAAAAGTGTGTCCTTGTAGACGGAATGTAGTAGAGGTTTAACATAAATCGATATTGACAGTTGTGAGACACGGAACACCGAATGTGTGATCAGCAGTTCAAAGCTTTATACAAAAGGCAATTCGGTAATACGATAAAATATCGATTAAATAATACAGTACAGTACGATTATATTTTGTTAATTATATCGCTATTTATACATTTGCACTGGGACGAATTTAAGGATATTTACGGAACATGCCTGGTCAAAACACACGCACTATAGTTAGAAGAATATCCTTATCGATTTAAACAATCAAATTATATAATTTCCTGCTATTTCAGTTGTGTTTTCCTTGTTGCTAAACATTACTCCCGAAAAGAACATATCATGTTTCATTAATTTGATAAACTAATATTTAGAGTAGAATACATTCTATGGTAACTGCTTTTGTATAATGATTACTATTTGTAATGTATATTATGTATGTTTGGTATTCCATTAATTCAATTTGATGTATTTATTTTCCTTGTTAATTGCTTTAATCTTTTTTACGTTCAAATATTAATTGGTTAAGCCTCTTGTCATTTTGAATTGTCTTATATTGCTGTTTGGTCACATTTTATATCCCTCCCAATTAGGTTACTGTTCCGCCTTAATGTTTGTACACCCGATCCCACAACCTCTAAATCATTATTTATCCACTCATCGAGTTTGAGCTTTCTGTGTGTCATCCCCAATAATTTCCATTTTCTTTTATATCACCTACTCATTCTCTATTTCATCCGTGTCGAACAGATCTGTGTTTTGAAGCCCTGATGTAAGTACTGTATTCTATTTCATGCTACTGATCGTCGCAATTTCTTAATATAAACTCTCTGAATACGCGAACATTAGTCAAGTGTCAGTACACATCATTGTGTATTCTTTAGCTTATTTTGTTTCATTGTGTGTTCATGGTAGTGCTTACTTTTATATTCTAATAAAATGAACTACTTGGACAGTGTTTATTATTGCAACCAGTAGACGATAGCTAATTGACTCTTGTTACAAAACTCAAGTTTGTACATGTATATCAGTTTATGTCTTGTGCGAAGGTACATAGCGCATGCTCTTCAAGGGTACCTCAAATGAGCAATAGCTTTTTTCAAACAATTCTTCACATATAATATTTTTCAGAAACACAAAGCGCTGACAAGTCATTTTGTTTAGAAATGCATCATTTTGCCGGCTGGGGCTATCAACTTTGTGATATTACCCCAACGTAACCAAATATTTGTTATTTGATATAGTTGTGCGTGTGACAGAACTTAGAGGAATATGTTAATATCAATTACAGACCAAAATTAACACATGTGGCTAAAGAATCTTTGGCTTAGAAAAGACAAATAAATTGGAGCACTTTCAGTGAAAGGCTTAGTTTAGCAAAGAGATCGTCTTTGTTTGTTGCTAAGCATCGTCTTTTTATCGTGTATCAAGTTCAGAATATAGAACTAACCACTTACAAATATAACATGCGATACACATACTGACCAAGAAAGCTAACGCATCGTTTTGTTTTGATGAAAAGATCAAGAACGAATAGCGTATTTTTGAAACGTTTGCATTGATGTTTTTGAATTATAAATAGTATAGTTTACCTCAGACAAATTCAAAAGATGATGTATCAAGTAGCTACTTAAAGACCATACGAAATATTACAGTCGTGTTAGCAATTTGGACATGTACACCGGTCGCGGCAGGTCATACCCTTCCATGAAAATTTGACAACAATGTCGATTTTCCTCCACATGTGGAGAAGTTGCCGGCACCTTGTGGAAGGGTAATTTAGTACTGGTAAGAATTCAGTCCAGGTAAACTTGGTTAGGTGAACCGGCCGCCGTATATAACTAAAATATTGTTGAGAAACGGCGTTAAACCCGATGAAACAAACTGGACATGTGCAGGTCATGTGCGTCAGAAATACTGCGCTTGGCGATCCATGGCGATGTATAGGAACAATGTTTAATCTAAGCAATAAAAGCTCACTTACAGACCCACATCCACAATAGGACCACCTCAAACTTACTGCCAACATGTCGTACTAGCATCATGGTCAACAAGCAACTTCACATAATCTTTAAAAAACATATCAAAATAAATAATATGGAATAACTCAAATTTAAAACAAACACATGGCAATATGTTTCTCTATAAATCGTGGATAGAAAAAAATGTTATATACATATAACACATTTGTGACTCCCAAACTAAACAATTCCTTACAATTGAACAAATGCATAACACATATGGTAACCTCCAAGGCGATTTTTTAAAAATATTTATCTTTGAAAAAGCAATTAGCAAACAATATAACAAGATCAAAATAATATTCCTGAAACCAAACATCTTATTGATGAAATCAAAAATACAATTAAACCGAATAAAGTAATATATGATTTACAGCTAAAATCTAAACAAATAAAGAACAAGCAAACTGAAAAAAATGGAACATAGAACTCGCAGGAAATGAAATAAACTGTAAAAATAGCTTTACTATCCCTGTTAAATGTACCGTTTATACAAATTTCGAGAAATTCAATATAAATATTTAATGAAAATATTTCCAAATAACTGCTACCTTTACAGATGTTACCTTACCAATTCAAGATTATGTGATTTTTGTTCTCTATGATCGGAGAATCTCAAAACACATGTTTTGGGAATGCAACATTACTCAACAGTTTCAAAATATTTCTCGCAAATAAAGGTTTACAAGTAGGCAACCTAAATTATAACGAAGTGTCTTTTGGACTTGAAAACCCAAGTAATGATGAAAATAAAAATGTTATTAACTACATTTTAATATTAGCAAAATACTAGATCCATGAATGCAAATACACTAAAAAAATACCGGAAACCGACTCTTTCAAACTGTATCTGTACAGACGCATCGAGATTGAAAAAATGATAGCAACTATGCAAAACAAACTTGATTATTTTATCCTGAAATGGAATGTTCTCATACCTATTATTTTTGGCAAACTGGACGATCAAAATTTTAAAAGCTCATTTTTTTCTACTCACACACCCTGAATATTCTTCTTTTTCTTTCTATACACTTATAAGATAACTGACTACTTTGATATTTACAATTGTATAATGTAATTATCTATTTCTGTTAACTTCACTGTTTTTAAAATAGATTGCAATAAAAGGTCCATACTGACAACACGGTAGTTCTTGTTGGTCAAGTGAAGCGGGGAGGTTCTGGCGCCCCGAATCCAAATGTTTAAGTTCCTCTTATAAATGATCAATTTGGGACAAATCTTGACTATACCCATACCATTTTCACGGACAATATGCTATGTTCGCTCTAAAAGAGGTCATTAAAATGTCTAGGAGCTCAAGGGTTGTCCGAGTTAAAACATAACGCGCGTATCCACACGTATCCACTACGCCATGGAAGTAACAAAGCGCCTCAATGATCATTATTATTCTACGTTTTAGTACCTGCATTTTGATATGGATTGATCCTACACATGACGTTTTGTAAAAATTACTGTAGCTTCAGATACTGGCCTTACTATAGTGCGCACATTGACCAAGATAGTCGTCTAACCATGTTTCGTAATTTAAGGTTAGTGCGGCTAGAGTTTCTCTGCGTTTCTTTATCACTTAGTACATTTATTCCAAAACCACTTTACGACAAGAAAGAATTCGAATTATCACACCGCAACTATTAATTAAGCAAGGAATTAAGTACAACTCTAACTTGTTTATTGTCGTAGCATATTCCTTTTGTAATGATAAAGTATTATTGATTGAAAATTGGTTGAATATACCATTATAATTGGTAGGATGTAGTTAAAATATCGAATCTTAGCTTTCAAAGGGAGATGATCAGAATCAATCAAATGTCTACAATTAGGTGAGTTGTCTCCCAGGAAGGGAGATGTTCCATATACAATGACGTTCATGGTATATCATTAACACGTCTGCGTTCATACTGCATTTTCGACTTCATTATCTCACTACGAAAATGTATTGATGACTTCATGACGCTTGGATCCTTTCGGAAAATCAAGTCGTGTTTTATCAGCATTGCCTTATATCGCAATATAACTCATAGTGATTAGTATACGCCTATTCCCCGTTATATAACACATTGTGTTACTAATTGTACAGCAAATACACCATCGCAGGAATGTCTTCGATGTGTGTCTTTTGGTGGGTTGTATTCCCGGTCGGTCATTGGCCAAAGGTTGCGGCATGCGTATATACATGTACGAGTATTCAGCTTTTCTATTCAAATATTACATAGTTTTTTTTGATTGGTTTGATTTACGACAAGGTTGACAATAAATGAGTTAATATAGTATCATGACTTATTTGCAACTGTCAATATTTACCTTGAGATCAGTGGCGATCGGATAAGGCGAATCTTCACGGCGTCCATGTTGATCAAGCCACGAAACCATGTGTGTTCTTAATGTGTGAGCGTTTACTGTATTTATGTAACTTAACACCGTGGCAACCGTACACCCAGTCATTTAGTAGTAACATTTAAACTAAATGCCTTACTTGTCCGTAGACGGTGTCCACGGGGTTTAAAAAAGTTGAAACTAAATAGATACAACAGTGGCTTTTAATAACAGCAAATAGTTATCTAAGTACACTTATTAAACCAGCATTATGTTTTAATGAACGCAATTCAATTTAGTATTCATACATAAAGCTAGGTTAGGGAGAGAACTGCAATACGATTATACTAGAAGAGAGAGAATACGTAAATCAAGTTTAACTTTGTATAAACCACTAGAGGTACAAAAGTATGATTTATTTACTCTAGCCATGAATATAATATGACAGCATAGCGAACACATATGCACTTCAGGAATACTTAGATGAAATCCAAAACCACGTATGAGAAATTACGATAGTGTTCACCGACAAATGTTAAAAGCTGGTCAAATTCAAAATGTGTAGTTTCCCCAGGAGGAAAACCCCGTTTCTTTTTCTAAAAAAATGACGTATGGGTAAGTCCATGTTACTATAAATATCCAATTAAACCCACAGTGGTAAAAACACACCACTTATTCTATTAATCATCTCGATATGCAGAACGTTATAATGTAAATAGCAGGTGGCAGACCTATCCCACCATGTACAATATAAATGTAATGTAAAGTATTTAATACAAATTGTAAGCCCTTGAATATGTTATTTGCTCGCCTCTATACAAATCACAAGGACTTTGGTAATCTATACAACGTGTGTAAATATAATTATTTATAATATGTAGGCTATCGAATATCTCATTTCAATTATGCATTGAATTGCCATTGGTCGTGTATGATCACAACGAACCAAAACGATCACAACGATCTAAAGTACATTACCTTTCTTTCAGGGCTGAGCGTTATCAAATATTTCCTACGCACTCCATCGTCAACACTGACGGTGATTTTAATAAAAACCAGGGGTGGTATTCACAAAGCATCTAAGATAAATATATTTCTCTTATCTGCTAGAGAATTCTCAAATTTGACAAAATTTGACTTAAAATTAAAATATTTCTTAAAAGCTATTCACAAAACATCTTAGAATTATTTTGGTCTTAAATAGCCCGTTTTAGTCTTAAATATTCGTGTTTCATCTAAGATTTTTTTCAATAAATAAAATACGTCTATAGGTATCTTATCTACTTGAGAAATTTCTTAAAAATGGCGACGGTACATTCTGTGATATTAAACACGGTTATTTCCGACTCTCTCAACGTATACAAGGTAAGTTTATCATATTTTACAAACATATTTATGCAAAGATTCCGTTTAGATTAAATCTGTATATTTTACTTTATTACAAGCACGGAAATCAGCTGTCAAAAAATCGAATCGAGAGGGCGAAATGATGTCTATTTTTTTGTCTTGTAAAAGTGTATTACTGAATACAGGTACTAGTAAACTTCGTTTTTGAACTGACATTAATCATAGTTGGTCGTTTTACCATATGCTTTGACTACATGAAGCGTTTACTAAATGTCATAAACTGTGTGTTTGTCACATGTATTCGCGATGCGGAAGTAATCTTTTGCTTACTTATTTATGTATTTTGCCTACATATTAGTTTCTGTTTGTTGATATGAGTTCTTTGAATGGACGCTGTTGTAATGATTATGATCATTCCTACCTGAGGCACAGGAATAAAATCGCTCTCTGTTTTGTCAGAAAACAGTAATTTATTTAGAGCTGTGATAAGATGTTTTATGAACCACATTCAATTGTTTTAGTTAATAGGTAACTTTTAGTTTGTGTAATGTACATGTTTTATAATTTTGTTAAATCTTTTTCGGCCTTACAAATCTATTTTTTTAAATATCTTTTCAGGAAGAACATCATCTTATTACTTGAATCATTTTGATGTTATGGTATGAGATGTATAGAACTATCCATGGTACAACAGTTGACTGTAACAGGATATTCACTGTACAGTGCCACAATGAAGATATGAAGATCCAATATATTACAAAACGTTACTAAAACATCATTATTTGAAACAAAGATGTGTACTAAAAGACAAAAAACCTTGGAAGTTTGTGTAATACATATTTAGTTTTGTCAGCAATTTATTAGCACATGTGGAAAATACAGTGTCATTATTTTCTGATCAGCTCATATCATCTTGTTGCTGATAACACACATGACATTTTGGTAGTTATTGTGGAAAAACAATATAAACCTATGAAAAATCAGTTGTATGGCAAGCAGAGCTTGTATGTCATTAGTTCATGATTTATTGTTGTATGTAACCTGAATAAAAAATGTGGATCCTGAATTGATTTGTTTTTGATTTTATTAGTCCTGGAGATCTTTGCACACACGTAAGTATTACAGTCTTCTTATAACCCACACCAAAATTTAAGCACTCCATATTTACTTGCAAATGAACAATATTATATTTGTTCTGTAATCACTTAAAACTAGGAATAGTTATCATAATAAAAAATGCCCATTTGCATTTGAGATGGACATAATTGTACAAAGTACCAGACTATAATATCAGCAATATATTGACCACTTGAAGAATATAATAACAGTAAACTTTAATGTGTGTATTGAAATAATCCTTTAAAGGTTTGTTGCAAGGTTGTTTATTTACACATCTATCAACCATGGAAGTGTCACTGAGGATGCTGATTAAAATCACAACTTTGTGAGTCACTTCAGTCACATATTAGCTGTATATATGTGTATTAAATGTCCCTTCAGTTACAGTTTAGTATACATTAAATAAATATTCATGACTAGCCTGACTACTTTCAAACAAACATATTACTTTGGGTGTTTAAAAAGTACAGAAAACACATTTATTTAGATACATGAAATGAATCATGCACTCCCTACTGCTTTATATGTATGCTGCATAATTTTATCCCAAATCTTCATTTACAAGAGTGCTAAACATTTCTGTTTAACATATTCTATTTGGTACAATGTTTTCATATTCCATCCTGAAAATGATGTAATTCTAATTCCATTTCATGTAATTGTGCAATGGTGTTATTATTATATTGCAAATCATTTTGGATGAACACTTACTCAGCTAGGGATAATGCAAATATTATTCATTTTAATGTAAACTACACATGAGTAAAAAAATAGGTTTGATACATTAACATTATTTAATTGCTGTATATTTATGCACAGTTAATAAGTATTAACTGAATATCAAACATTTAAGTAGAACATTATTTCAATTTTGTCTGTCTGATTAATTATTAAGACAACACGTGTCCTGTAAACAATGCTTGGGTAATTGTTATTTAAGTTATAATTGAAGGACTTTCCCTAGTACACCCTAGTAACAGTACATTTTATTGTGTTATATTACAGCAGGCAACACATTTATAGTGTACAAATGCCAATAAATTGACAGCAACACAAAACCAAGTAGTTGATAAGTGCATTCTAAAATGGATCATCATTTACTTGCCTAAATGTATGTTTATATATATCTTTTATTAAAGTCTCATTCTTGCATATATAACACAATATTTCAGTAACACAATGCATACATACTCATGCAAGACCCTTCTATAAGAATTATAAGAGACTATGGCACACTAATTATATACATTCTATTCACAATCTGAATAGAATTGCACTGCTATACAAATAGATAAATTAAAAATTGAGAGTGTGTGAAACACAGACTCCGGAAGTCTCATTTATGTCAAATTATCGCAAGTATTGAAGTATCGCTATCAATTTTGTTATTGATAACATATTAATGACATCATTATTATACAACATGTTGAGTAAATTAAGTAAAATGCTGCTTCAAGACCATGTAAGTTATGGTACATCTATGCAAAGTGTAAGTATCTTGTTCTTTAATGTGTATAATTAAAACATGCAGGAACGACAACTCTGGATAGAGATTGTCATATATGTACTGCTGTGTTTACTTCCGTTACTATTTCAAGGTTGGGAAATTCCACTTTTACATAGCAACAACGTTAAGAAATTTCTTGGGACAAAATTGTAACATAAGATATTTCTCAAACTTAGGATAATATTTTATCTAAGATATTTCCTACGAGGCTTCTTGAATAGTACTTACGAGTAAAAAATATTTTACTCTTAGCTAAGAAATTTCTTAGAGTTTACGAAATTTCTTACGAAAAAATCTAAGATGCTTTGTGAATACCACCCCAGGCGTGTACATTAAATACTTGTACCAAGGCCCTGGGGTGGTATTCACGAAACATCTTAAGGTTTACCTTAATATTGTCCTTATCCTTATTTTCCTTTCCTTAGTTAAATATAAGGAAATCCTTAACCTTAAACTTTTCCTCAGTGCCATTTAAGAATTTCCTTAACAAAGGAACGTCTTAACTTTAAGGAAAATATTAATTTCATCTAAGGAAAGTAGACGCTACTTTATCTTTAATGACAAAATGCCATATATAAGTAAAATCTTAAAATAAGTTATGTAGTGATTACCACTTAAGTAATTTTTTAATATTTAGGAAATTCTTGTGGATATTAAGGAAAACATTATGTTTAAGATGTTTCATGAATATCACCACAGGCGTGTACATTGAATACCTGTACCAAGGCACTGAATTGTTAATATGCTTATGTTTTCCCGTGATTATGTTTATCATATCGTTTCTGTTAAATATGTATCTGATCCATAAGAACCCTAAATGTTTTAATGGGTTTAATCAAGTATTGTTGTTACATAGTCTAAAACATCATTAATAAGAACCATTGCCATGTATTACCGTTTAACACAATCTTGTTTACTCATATAACTTACAGACAAAAGCAGTTAAAAATCCCGCTTGTTAAATATCTGAAAGTTTTTTTAATTTAATGATAAAACAAACGTAATGTTTCGACAAATACAGAGACATACATTATAAATGTATTCTATGATAATCAATATTTATTGAAGTTTACCTAGATGAAGTATATGGTTCGTGTTTGTTTAGGTAAATAAATGAACAAAAAGTGAGCATAGTATATATTTAAGGTAAGGCCACCCTAATGAGAATGTAAATTTCGAATCATTTGGCATACCTTGGTCAATATCAAACATATGTGTTAAAATGTTCATGAATTGTTTCATACGCTTTTATTGTGTTGAGTGTCAATCTATATTATTTCATTTTTGAAGTGTTATCATGATATATTATCAACAGATAATGCTGATATCATTAAAAGGCCATTTTTAATTAATTGTATGGTTGTTTGTATACAAATTACCTGTTATCCTATATTAATAAAACCATTAGTATTATCATTATACAAAACAAGACAGTCTACGCCTCTGATGTTAAATTGACCTTGTGACCGACAGACGCACGATTTATGTTCAACTTGGTTTTTTTATCATCGACAATCATTAAAAGGTTTTATCGATTAAACAGCGTCAACAGTATAAAACGGATTAACAGTTTGGTGGAAAACCTGATAAAGTCCGTTAATTTTCTGAATAAGCCAGGTACAATTCCATACAGTACGTTTAAAACGACCCGCTGTCTCCAGAGTGACCTTCTTCGGAGCATATCGAGCATTTTATTTTTACTGACAGTTCCAATGCTGTAATTCGCTGTATGGTTATTATTTCTTTTTGTGTTTTAAATGTATTTTATATATCTTTCCTCTCTTCAATTATTTCACTTTATATAGTGTTAATGTTATTTTCTGCCCAGTTCGGACTATTGTTGTCAGTTGTCTTGACTTGTCCTGAGATATTTTCCATCCATTAATTACACCTTCACTGTTAGTCAACTTTGATTCTCCTATTTATTCATTACGGTCAGCCAGGTCATTCCCTGCGCCTCTGTTTCCTTACGTATGTACTCCTTCTCAATTGCCTTATTTTTTATATAGATTGTTGTTTTCCCGGAGATCTGTATGGGGAGGCACTGCCTTATGTATGAAGCGTTTCCTGTAGTATCTTATTCTCTCTCTCTTGTCATATGAACGTCGAAGAGTTTAATTTGCCTACATTGGATTATCGCAGACCAAGATTTGATATGATAACTCTTTATAACATGTTGAACACTACAGTTGACTTTGACTTTACTAAAATGTTAACTCTGGCAAATGTGGAATGATCTTGCACGTGAAATAGTATGTGACGCGAGTGTTAACACTTTCAAAACAATATAAGAAAAAGCTTGGAAAATCTAAGCGTTTTAATACGTCCGACAAATATTAAGCAGTGTATGCTTATCATTCAACTGAAAACCTGATTAAGTCTGAAAATACTGGACCCAGCGACCACGATCAACGAGGGGAATGAAAAGCTATCTGGGGCTTATAAATTTCCCATCATCATAAAGGTATAATTTAACATCCGCATAACAGCTCTGCAACAAAATTATATATTTCCAGTAGTAGAGCATACCACCAGTTCAACCTCTATAGTGCATTTGAAGTTTGAATTTCCGTCATGTAAATACTTTATAAATAATCGATAAAAGTCATACCATTAACTATCAAAATATCCTGAGATAGCGTGTTCATAAATTAACAAGTAAAAAATGAAGGGTGGTCGCAATTATTTATTACTGTATGTTTTTTTAACATCTGCGAACACAATAAATCTTAAAGAATACTACATCGGTTAGTAAATATCTACAATATAAGAATATCATATCAAGTAAGATTCGTACGATTTTGAAACAGACAGTCAGAGATTGTAAATTATCGCGTTCTTCGCATGAAAGCTATACATCTGTTTATGGTGGGAAATACCCTTAGCATTGATAAGCTTAAATAGCCAAAGGTTTGTAGTCATTTGCTCCAGCGGCTCAATAGCTGCATGTAGTGTAATATCTTCAAACCGAATAACTTAATATATCGCATTGTACTTTCGAATCGCAGAATGATGTTAGTTGTGACTTTGATGGTAGTAATAGTGTGTAATGTCGCTGGATTTAAAGATATAAATGGATATTACAGCTGGAGCGAGGGAAATAGGACTCAGTTATATTGTCCGAATGAGTGTGAAACTAGTGGTCACCCTGACCGCTGCTGCGCATGTAAGGCCAGGCGTTGCTGGGATGCAAGTCCGGATGATTGTCCCATATCCATACTTGAGTTGGAATACCTCGACAGTTTTGGGAATGGAAAAATTGTCGCTTCAAGTAACGCAACTTATCTCAAGTTGGAGCACACCAATGGAAGGTTGACCAAAGTTCCAGACGACATTTGTACATTTTCTGACCAGTTAGTAATTCTTGACTTATGCGGCAATCGTTTAAGGGATGTGTCAACACTCAGCTGTCTGTACAAACTGGATACACTTCGGTTGGATGATAACCTCATAACTGAGATTGATAACAGTACTTTTTCGAAGATAAAAGATCTTAGAGTACTTTCTTTTAAAAATAACCTGATTAAAAGTCTTAGCCCGAATGTAATTAATTTAGACAACGGAAATATACTGTTTGCTGATTTCTCAGAAAATAAAGTAATGGAGACAGTGGACATCACTAACGTTGTTCATGCAGGACCTTTCTGTGCAGTGAATTTTACTAACACGCCATTAGAATATCTCACTAATGAACTTGAATATACAATCACCCATACTACACATGGTCCAGGTGATATAATCCTTGAATACACGCAAATTGGAAGCTTTTTGAATTTTTCGTCACTTGGTGTGACAAATATTAATGAATTAGAAAAGTATTTTAGCGGTAGAATAAGTGTTGATGAATCGTCAATTGCATGTGATTGTTCTGTTTATCCTCTTTTGTCGAGTTTTCCCAAGGATTTTGGAAAATATTGGCCTAATATTTATAACAATCATTTTTATTGTCAGAGTCCGGACAATATGAAAGGAAAAGATCTGATAGAGGCTTACAAAGATGGTTACTTCGATGAACTGACTTGTGATATCAGTGAAAATCCTGACTGTCCTAGTTATTATTGCAACTGCATCGAACAACCTAGTCAAAATAAAATATTAGTTAACTGTACGGACGTGGGATTTACATCTATGCCACCCACAATGCCTGTGGGCTCATGGGGTTTAAATAAAATAGATTTAATTCTTGCTCAAAACAAAATACAGACTTTAGACAATCGTGACTATTTGGAACGTTTGGTTAACCTAGATCTAAGAAAGAACGTTATCAAAAACTTTGACGAACAAGCTGCAAAGAAATTAAGCGCAACAATAAACTTTGAAGACCAAGAAATGTCAGCTTTACCTGTAGCGATCAAAGACAAAGATCCAAACTTATATACATTTGGTGATCACCCCGTAACATGTGACTGTTCCAATCTGTGGATAGGGGATTGGATAAGATTTAAACACGGACACGAATTATTAGTTTGTTCAACTCCTGGCAATGTACGTGTAGCTGCTGAAAATGTTGATGAGTCTACACTTGGCGGCTGTACGCCAAAGCAACCTGTGCCCATAGCTGCAATTATTAGCTCTGTCGCGGCTGTTATTACCGGTCTTGTCATGATCATTGGGTTATGTTATATATTTAGATATGACATACTGTTACTTAAACGCAGGTTACATAAACAATACAGCGAAGATACTGCTACTACTGGAATTTACGATGTGTTCATATCGTTTTATACTGAAAATCCCGAAGTGTTTAGCACAGTGAGACGTTATCTAAGGCCAGAGATGCAAAAAGCCGGATACTCCGTGTTTACACCGTATTTTGATATCATTAGTGGGGATGTTGACCATCAAGTGATACAGGCAGTAGATATGAGCCAAAATTTTGTTATAGTTCTGTGTAATAACTATACAGATAGCTTTGAAACCAACCATGAATTCAAGACTATATGGACTTCATTCTTAAATGATAAATCTAAATATGTTGTCGTCATTAATTTTGACAATCTCGATTCTGGATCAGTGCATGACAATCGACTAAAAGCTTTACGAAGGACGAAATATTGCCTTGACTTTGTAGATAGGGACAGTAAGCTCATGTCAAGGTTGGTTAAAATTATTGGTAAACCGATGTTTCCGGCATCAAAATATAAAAACCCAGTTGAAGTAAATATTAAATTTGAAAATGACGAAGATGGTAGTAATGGTGAGAAGATTGAAAATGAAGAACAAGATGGAAACGTTAAAGAAAAGGACATTATCTATACACCGGAACATGTTTTCCATAGGTTGGCAAGACCAAAGTCAAGTATTTGCAATTGTCAATATCGTGTGTGTTATTTACATGCCGAAGCATTTGAAGACCGAAATGCACAAAAGGCAAGACAAACAAATACTCCGATTCCGCCGTCTGTCTAGAGTACGACGATTGGACTCAATCAGCATATTATACAAATAAATAATCTTGGTTGCATTTAAAATATGAATCTTATCATCCATAGTTTTCCTCTTCGTTTCAAAAACTTGATTCCAGTAGTGAACAATTCATATATTTCTGCCATCGTTGCACAAAAACTGAGTAGAGCATATACATACAGTTGCTTTTTTATAAATGTTCTGCCATGTATAGTGCGTAAGTAATGGCCTGAGGCTCATTTATCGACAGTATATTCGGATGTTGTCGTAATTCTACGCGATAAATTATAGCCGAACTATATTTTACTAACTGCATACATGTCCACCTCTTAAGTAGACGATGCTATAGTAAGATATCAGAATCCCATACAAAACAGTGTAGTTTCATAGGTATTCTGTAACGCACATTTTTACTACACGTATGTTTCAATGGAATCATTAAATGTGCAAAGTCTATCATTATTTTATTTCGTTTCAACATTCTTTTATATTCATTAGCGCATGATGCGTACGTGTATTTATCCTTAAATAAATATATACATGTGCATGCAATAGACTACAATTAAGTGTAGGCATTAACATGCCATTTTCTCAAAATTATGTCTAAGCATATTTTGATAGAACAAATTGATATTTCATGCAAAACTAAACCTTTCAAAAGTCTTTTTAAAAAGTTATCAAATGTCCTAGCAGATTGTATGTAGTAGTGGTAGATCAATAAAAGTAAAACATTAATCTATATGCGACACGGAACACCGAATATGTGATCAGCAGTTCAAAGCTTTATACACAAAGCTGTTCGTTAATACGATCACATATCGTTTAGATAAAACAGTACAGTACGATTGTAGTTTGTTAATTCTATCGCTATTTATAGATTTGCACTCGGACGAATTTAAGAATATTTACTGAACATGCCTGATCAATACTTACGCACTACTCATCGTCGCAATTTCTTAATAGAAACTCTCTGAATCTGCAAACATTAGTCAAGTGTCAATACACGTCCTTGTGTAGTCTTTAGCTTATTTTGTTATATTGTGTGTTCATGTGAGTGCTTACTTTTATAGTTTAATAAAATGACATAATTGGACGGTGTTTATTATTGCAACCAGTAGACGATAGCTTATTGTCTCTTGTTACAAAACTCAAGGTATTATATCAGTTTATGTCTTCTGCGTAACTACATAGCGCGTACTCTTCAAGGGTATATCAAGTGACCAATAGCTTTTTCAAACAATTCTTCACATATATTTTTTCGAAACACAAAGCGCAGACAACGTTATTTTTATAGAAATTCATCATGTTGCCGGCTGGGGCATTTAACTTTGTCATATTACCCGCACGTAACCAAATATTTGTTATTTGATACAGTTGTGTGCATGACAGAACTTAGAGGAATATCAACATTAATTACATACACAAATAATACATGTTGCCAACGACTATTTGGTTTAGAAAAGACAAATAAATGGAGTACTTTCAACGAAAGGCGTCTGTCAGCAATTAGATCGTCGTTGTTTGTTGCTAAGCATGGTGATTTTATATTATATAATGTTCAGAATAAAGTACTAACCACTTACAAATGCACCAGAGACAACATGCCATACACATACTGACCAAGAAAGCTAAACCATCGTTTTCTTTTGATGAAAAGACCAAGAACGAATAGCGTGATTTTGAAATGTTTGCATTGATGTATTTGAATAATAAATATTACAGTTTACCTCAGACAAATTCAATATATTATGTATCACTTAAGCTACTTAAAACCCTACACAATATTACTGTCGTGTTAGCAATTTTGACATGTACACGTATGTGCGTCAGGAATACTGCGCTTGGCGATACCATGGCGATGTATAGGCACAATATTTAATATAAGCAGTAAAAGCTCACCTAAAGACCCACCTCAATAACAAGACCACCTCAAACTTAGGAACACGATTTACAAGTCCATTTCCACTGTTTTGCTCTTTATTCTACCTCAATATTAAGTGTACCTCGATACTAAGACCAGTTTTCAAATGTTGTCTTATTATCGAGGTTTTGGGTGTGCATAAACAGAGTCGTTTAAACGACAGTGTAAATTGTCCGATCGTCCGAGTCTGATGCTCAACAAGGTCCAAAACTTTGTAAACATATCTAAACACCTGAAAATCTATATCGTCAGCGACCTCTCGAATGAAAAGATGTACCATTCTACACTTTCTCAACCGACCAATGTAAATTACAGATTTTATAACAATTAAACAAGTGTAATGTCCTTTTATTTCTGACTAAGTCACAAACGATTGCATACAGCACGTCTGATGTGACACGCAGTTCTACCACTACTCCGGCGCTGTCTTCTTTTGACCATTATCGAAAATTATCTATAGCCAGATGTAAATGATTGCTGCGATTTAATCTCTAAAGAGCAACAACCATTATAGGAAAGAAATAGTGCAAAGAGTGACGTCACATGTTGCGTTGTCTTGCAATTACATCACTTATAGAAGAGGCTGTACATGAGAGAGAATACGTTGCTTCAGGGAACGCCACATACATAAGACAGTGTCTCCCCACACTGACCTCCGGGAAAACAACAATCCATAAAACATAAATCCCATAGTAGCGTTCATTGATCTTTGTCATCAAGAAATAGCATCCCATGATAACGAATGATTATATAATCAGAGACTATATATATAACGAAATGTAATTCGTTATCAAGTTTTTAGGATGTCGGATTTTTAATGACCCTCAAAACACACAGTTTGCCTTATGTATTAGTATATCTCACTTCAGAAAACAACATTATTACCTTGTTCATATCAAGATAAACGTGTATTAGAATGACATTCATTGCTAAAGTTAAGAATTGCAAGGAAGTTTAAATTGACCATGTGCAGTTGACTTTCTTCTATTTGGTGGATGTAATCATGTTATAGTCCGCCCACGTGTATGCAACATACATTGGATAAGTCAACTGTTGAACAATATAGTTAACATATTAACACAGGTACATGCATATGGTTAATTGGATTCCTTCAAAACATGCCGTAGTCGTGATGTAATGGATTGAGCGCTGTACTGATAGCTCTTATAGTATTTTTGTCGCCATACAAGCACGGGATACGTGTTATAAAGTACTATATTCACTACTGACAGGGGAGGGTAGAGAGTGTTTGGTTAGGGGGCATAAATTATAGATTGGAGTCATTTGGGTAACCTCCAAAGAAGGCATCGGCGCATTCTCGCTGATTCTCAAAAATATAACAAATTTTGCTCAATGTATCTTCATACTTAATATAATTATATACTATAATATCATGTCGACATATAGAATCAAAGCACTGAAAGTGCTGACAGCACTGCAGATCACAGACGTCACGTTGACATAGATTTACCTAATAGTATCACAATAGTCTATCAAGAACCTTTGTTATGTCAGTATTTATATTTAATAATATAGGAGTTAAACACACACAATTGTATACAAAGAATTTGCGTAGACAGTCAGAAGGATGGATGGAGAAGAAGTAAATAATACATTAATGTTGATTATATGCAATCCAATGAAAACTGAAGTAATTTGCAACATTAACTATAATGTCAACAAGGAGACTTCAGTTGAAAGGGACATAATTCTAAAACATTTTGATGGATGCACAGCAAATTTATGTCTTCAACATCGACAAATCATGTATCATGGTACTTGTATACTGAGCAAATGTAGAAACCTCCCATTTTTGAACAGACACATCTTCGGCTATGTTTATGTTACACATTCAGTGAATGAACATGCGATACACTGGTAATTTGTAAATACTCCTGTGTAAGGTTGACACCAAATGCAACACGTTTACCAACCGCAACCTTGATTTTCACGTAATGCACGTGCGCGTTATACACGTGCTCGATAAATAAATTCAGTCAACGTCGTACGATACTTGCGACACAGGCTAATCCGAAAATTGAAAAAAGTTTTACTTTTTCACTCTTTTCAACACGCCACGCCTGTCTGAAGTTGAACAAATTAGGCTTTTGGAATGCTTCAGGCGGAAATGGCGGTCAGTGCCGTCGCCCGCAGGTTTGGCTGCTGTCGGAAGACCATACAGAGGCTTGCGACCCGGTACCAACAGACTGGGACTGTTCGCGATCCTCAACGCCCTGGTCAACCCCGTGTCACCACCGCCAGAACTGATCGCTACATCACGTTAACGCACTTGCGTCAGCGTAGATTGCCAGCTACCGTAACGGCTTGGAGATACGGTGTGTCATCGCAGACCATCCGTAATCGCTTGCGATGCAACGCTCAGCCAATCAGAGCACAACGCCCATATATCGGTCCAATAATGACCCAACGTCACCGTGGTGCTAGGTTATTGTGGTCACGACATCATTTGAATTGGAGGCGGGCTGATAGGAACCGAGTTCTCTTTACTGACGAATCTCTGTTCACACTCAGTCATGCTGATGGTAGGTTACGCATCTACAGGAGTAAAAACGAGAGATTCGCAGATTGTTGTGTTGTTGAGAGGGACAGGTTCGGTGGTGGGGGTGTAATGGTATGGGGTGGGATCATTGGTAACCGTAAGACTGAGCTAGTAGTCATTCAGGGCAACCTCAATGCACAGCATTACATTACTGATGTGCTCACTCCTCATGCAATGCCTTTCATTCGCCGCCACGGCCCTGGTGTAACACTGCAGCAAGACTCACAACTCAATACCTCGAAACAATGTCGCCGTACTTTCATGGCCTGCGGTTTCCACTGATCTCAACCCGATATAGCACATCTGGGATGAGCTGGGTCGTAAGTCGAGGGCCAGCCACCAAATTTACAACCTTCGAGATCTGACACAGAATCAGCATAACGCACTAATTGTGCGTTACGTCACGTTCATGCGCCGTAGAATTATGGTGTGTATTCGTGCAAATGGTGGCCTCACATGATATTATTAAATTGCATTGCAATCCCTTGAAAGCTGAAGAAGTAGTTAGCCACACAAACTACCTAAAGACAGGATTACAATACAACAAAAAAATTGTGAATTTATTCAATTTAGAACACTTCCCGTAAATCGTCGACATTAAACGGAACGATGACGGAAAATTGCATTTCCCATGATTTCAGAATACGTATAATTATTTGTTTGATATTGTTTGCACCCCGTTTTCTTGTATACGTATTTCTGCCTACTGCTATCGTCCGCTGAGTTAGCTGCCTACTGTACACTATCTTGTACTATCGACCGCTGAGTAAACGTGCGCTAGCTCGTTTTCCGTGCATTTCATGCGTGTTACGGCCGCGGCGTAAGAAGACATTTTTTTCAGTAATTTGCACTATTTAATTAGCAAGTTTCTTTGGGGTTCTTTCTTTTGCGTTTTCTAACTGATATCGCAAATTGTTACCGCTATTTTTTGTTAGACAAGTACCATTTTCTTCATCCGATAATTGTCCGCGGATTTCGCCTACTATAGCAATTGGCTCTGACGAGCCCCTTACTAAAGATTTTTATTCTGCCTCAGTTTCATAATGCCAAACACAGTAGCCAGATTTCAAAAGGCGGTGAACGCGGGCTCGGCCGCCTCCCGAAATCCGCCTATGGTAGATATAACGAGATTGAAGTTAATATATTGAGTCACCGTTTCCACTTATAATTGAAGACGCATGGAATTTCTCATCTGCGTATGGTGGCATATTTCTGCCACGAGTTAACTACATAATTATCTAGATCTTTAGGGGTTATCACGTAAACTGGATAACTACTTAACTAACTATAGAAAAGTATGTGGTTATCCACAATATCCTAACACGAAAACTGATAGTGCCAACAACTGTCACCATTTACCCACATGATAATTAAGAAGAAAAGTATGTAGTTAACTAGAAATAAACTCGTTGACTACTAAATTAACTACAAAAATATGTTGTTAAATAGAAACTAATCGCGTTAAGCACTTACCACTTATCTAAACAAATATGTGGCTAATGCGTTACTTATCTAGTAACGTGATATTTAACTAGAAAAGTATGTATTTAACTAGATATGTATCGCGCTTGATACTTATCTAAAATAGATTGTCCATTTTGAAAACCTGTGGGGTTTAGTGGGTAAGTGGTGGCACTTGTAGGCACTACCAGACGATTTTTTGTGTTAAGATATTAATCAGGTATGAAAATTTATCACGATACTTATCTAGTTAACCACATAAGTGCTTAGTTAATTAAGTAGTTATCTAGTTTATTTTACGTATTAACCACACAAATGTCTAGCTAATTATGTAGTTAACTGGTGGCAGAAATATGCCACCATAGATTTCAATTCTACTGTAGGACAATATCATCAGAAAGTCTTTAGCTTTTTGTTGGGGAAAATCGATATACACCAAATTCATTAAAACAAACGTTTGAATAGAACAAAGACGATTGCAAATGAATGCGTTCTTCGTACCAACGCGATGAAGGAATGTTAAAATTGGTATGTTGGGGGAAATACCCTTAACATTGACGTGCTTAAATCGCGACAGGTTTGTAGTCATTTTGTGTCAGTGACACAATAGATACAGTTTTGTCAAGTATTGTCGTAACAACGTATATCTTATTATAACGCATTGGATTGTTGGAAAGCAGAATGATGTTAATTGTGACGTTGATGATATTTTATTATGTTGCTCAATGTGCCGGATTAAAAGAAGTTAATGGATATTACAGCTGGAGCGAGGGAAATAGAACACAGTTATATTGTCCGAATGAGTGTCTAACTGAGTATTACCCGGAGCAGTGCTGCGCATGTGAGGCCAGGCGTTGCTGGGATGTAAATCCGGAAGATTGTCCCATATCCTCACTGCGGTTGGAATTCTTCGACATTTTTGGGAATGGAAAAATCGTCGCTTCATGTAACACAACTTATTTCAAGTTGGAGCACACCAATAGAAGGTTGACCAAAGTTCCAGACGACATTTGTACATTTTCTGACCAGTTAGTAATTCTTGACTTACGCGGCAATCGTTTAAGGGATGTGTCATCACTCCGGTGTCTGCACAAATTGGATACACTTCGGCTGGATGATAACCTCATAACTGAGATTGATAACAGTACTTTTTCGAAGATGAAAGATCTTAGAGTACTTTCATTTAAAAATAACCTGATTAAAAGTCTTAGCCCGAATGTAATTAATTTAGAGAACGGAAATATACTGTTTGCTGATTTCTCAGAAAATAAAGATATGGAGACAGTGGACGTCACTAATGTTGTTCATGCAGGACCTTTCTGTGCAGTGAATTTTACTAACACGCCATTAGAATATCCCACAAATGAACTTGAATATAAAATTACCCATACTGAGCATGGTCCAGGTAATACAATCCTTGAAAAAACACAAATTGGAAGTTTTTTGAATTTTTCTTCACTAGGTGTGACAAATATGAATGAATTAGGAAAGTATTTTAGCGGTACAATAAGTGTTGATAGTTCGTCAGTTGCATGTGATTGTTTTATTTTTCCTGTTTTATCGAGTTTTCCGAAGGATGTAGGAAAATATTGGCCTAATATTGATGACGATGATTTTTACTGTCAGAGTCCGGATAATATGAAAGGAAAAGATCTGATACAGGTTTACAGAGATGGTTTCTTCGACGAGCTAACTTGTGATATCGGTGAAAATCCGGACTGTCCTAGTTATTATTGCCACTGCATCGAACAACCAAGTCAAAATAAAATATTAGTAAATTGTACGGCAGTGGGATTTACATCTATGCCACCCACAATGCCAGTGGGCTCATGGGGTTTAAATAAAATAGATTTAATTCTGGCTCAAAACAAAATACAGAGTTTAGAAAATCGTGATTATTTGGAACGTTTGGTTAACCTAGACCTAAGGGGGAACGTTATCAGAAAGTTTGACGAACAAGCTGCAAAGAAATTAACCGCAACAATAAACTTTGAAGACCAAGAAATGTCGGCTTTACCTGTAGCGATAAAAGACAAAGATCCAAACTTATATTCATTTGGTGATCACCCCGTTACATGTGACTGTTCCAATCTGTGGATTGGGGATTGGATAAGATTTAAACACGGACACGGAATATTAAATTGTTTTGCTTCTGGCACAGTGCTTGCTGCTGAAAATGTTGATGAGTCTACACTTGGCTGTAGGTCATATGAAGTTATGCCCACGGCTGAAGTTCTTAGCTCTGTCGCGGTTGTAATTACCGGTTTTGTCATGTTAATTGGGTTATGTTATATATTTAGATATGACATACTGTTACTCAAACGCAGGTTACATAAGAAATACAGCGAAGATACTGCTACTACTGGAATTTACGATGTGTTCATATCGTTTTATACTGAAAATCCCGAAGTGTTTAGCACAGTGAGACGTTATCTAAGGCCAGAGCTGCAAAAAGCCGGATACTCAGTATTTACACCATGTTTTGATATAATTAGTGGGGATGTTGACCATCAAGTGATACAGGCAGTAGATAATAGCCGAAATTTTGTTATCGTTCTGTGTACTAACTATACAGATAGCTTTGAAACCAACAATGAATTCAACACGATATGGACTTCATTCTTAAATAATAAATCTAAACATATTGTCGTCATTAATATTGACAATCTCGATTCTGGATCAGTGCATGACAGTCGTCTGAAAGCTTTACGGAGGTCAAGATATTGCCTTGACTTTGCAACTAGGGACAGTAAGCTTATGTCAAGGCTTGTCAAAATTATTGGCAAACCGATGGATCCTGCCACAAAATATAAGGACCCAGTTGAAGTAAAGATTAAATTTGAAAATGACGAAGATGGTAGTAATGGTGAGAAGATTGAAAATGAAGAACAAGATGGAAACGTGAAAGACAAGGACATTATCTATACACCGGAACATGTTTTCCATAGGTTGGCAAGACCAAAGTCAAGTATTTGCAATTGTCAATATCGTGTGTGTTATTTACATGCCGAAGCATTTGAAGACCGAAATGCACAAAAGGCAAGACAAACAAAAACTCCTATTCCGCCGTCTGTCTAGAGTTCGACGATTGGCCTCAATAGTTTTCGTCTTTGTTTCAAAATTTTTATTCCAGTAGTGAACATTTCATCTATTTCTGCTATCGTGGAATTCAGAAGACTTTCTTGGTGTAATGTACCAGTCGCGATCATTTATATCGTTTTAATCAGATACATCGCTATATAACAAGTTTATTAACATGAGTGTGTGAGTTAACGACTTATGCATTAAGTAATATTGATGAACTACAAATGTATATTGAAACAAACTAAACTGTGTCTATGACTAATCACACTACGCAGTGATCTCCTCTTACATGTCTCGGAGTTTCTGAATTATAGCGTAATTGAATGACCGGCAGTCGTAACATTTAGGCATTTTGTTATGTTGTACAACAAATTTGCGCCGATCATCTTTTTTAAAAGATATTTCTTGTTTATGAATGTTCTGCTATGTATAGTGCGTAAGTAATGGCCTGAGGCTCATTTATCGGCAGTATATTCGGATGTTGTCGTAATTCTACGCGATAAATTATAGCCGAATAATATTTTACTAACTGCAAACATGTTCACCTCTTAAGTAGACGGTGCTATAGTAAGATCTCAGAATCCCATATAAAATAGTATAGTTTCATAGGTATTCTGTAACGCACATATATTTCAATGAAATTTACAATTTCTGGCATTATTTTACTTCGTTTTTACATTCGATTAGGTCCATTAGCGCATTTTGCATTTTTATCCTTAAATAAAATACATACATTGGCATGCAATAGACAACAAGTATGTATGAATATGTACAAAGCAATTTATGGAAGAAATAACCTTAGTGACGAATATAAGAAATTAGGTGGTAATTCATCTCATGTACTCTATAACACTGCATTGTCGCTTTTCTTCATGTTGACCAAAACCAAAAATACAAGTTTCCGATACCGGTAATTTATATCCTGACCTACGCGCCGACTTAGGGCCAGCACACTGAGCACTTGTATTTGTCTCTTGTTTTGTAGTTCCCATGAAACTTTTAAGAAAATGACAATGCAATGTAGGAGACTGCGTCTATGTGTAGGCATTAACATGCCATTTTCTCAAAATTATTACTTAGCATATTTCGATAGAAAATGAGCCTGACTTTCCTTTAAAAAATTTAATTGATATTTCATGCAAAACTGAACCTTAAACATTTGTTCTAAAAGTTTGTCCTTGTAGACGGTATGTAGTAGAGGTTTAACATAAATCGATATTGACAGTTGTGAGACACGGAACACCGAATGTGTGATCAGCAGTTTAAAGCTTTATACAAAAAGCTATTCGTTAATACGATAAAATATCGATTAAATAATACAGTACAGTACGATTATATTTTGTTAATTATATCGCTATTTATACATTTGCAATGGGACGAATTTAAGGATATTTACGGAACATGCCTGGTCAAAACACACGCACTATAGTTAGAAGAATAGCCTTATCGATTTAAACAATCAAATTATATAATTTCCTGCTATTTCAGTTGTGTTTTCCTTGTTGCCAAACATTACTCCCGAATAGAACATATCATGTTTCATTAATTTGTTAAACTAATATTAAGAGTAGAATACATTCTATGGTAACTGCTTTTATATAATGATTACTATTTGTAATGTATATTATGTATGTTTGGTATTCCATTAATTCAATTTGATGTATTTATTTTCCTTGTTAATTGCTTTAATATTTTTTACGTTCAAATATTAATTGGTTAAGCCTCTTGTCATTTTGAATTGTCTTATATTGCTGTTTGGTCACATTTTATATCCCTCCCAATTAGGTTACTGTTCCGCCTTAATGTTTGTACACCCGATCCCACAACCTCTAAATAATTAGTTATCCACTCATCGATTTTGAGCTTTCTGTGTGTCATCCCCAATAATTTCCATATTCTTTTATATCACCTACTCATTCTCTATTTCATCCGTGTTGAACAGATCTGTGTTTTGAAGCCCTGATGTAAGTACTGTATTCTATTTCATGCTACTGATCGTCGCAATTTCTTAATATAAACTCTCTGAATACGCGAACATTAGTCAAGTGTCAGTACACATCATTGTGTATTCTTTAGCTTATTTTGTTTTATTGTGTGTTCATGGTAGTGCTTACTTTTATATTCTATTAAATGAAATACTTGGACAGTGTTTATTATTGCAACCAGTAGACGATAGCTAATTGACTCTTGTTACAAAACTCAAGGTTGCATCGATGTTTTTGAATAAGAAATAGTATTGTTAACCTCAGACACTTTCAACAGATGATGTATCAAGTAGCTACTTAGAGACCACACATGTCGTGTTAGCAATTTGGACATGTACACGTATGTGCATCCGAAATACTGCGCTTGGCGATACCATGGCGATGTGTAGGAACAATATTTAATGTAAGCAGTAAAAGGTCACTTAAAGACACACCTCAATAACAAGACCACCTCAAACTTAAGAACAACACGATTTACAAGTCAATTTTCACTGTTTTGCTCTTTATTCTACCTCATTATTAAGTCCACCTCAATATATGGACCATATTTCAAAAGTGGTCTTATTATTGAAGTTTGAGTGTACATCGTAATAAGAGCCGTTCAAACGACATGTAAAATGTCCGATCGTCCGAGGTCCGATGATCAACGGGGTTCAAAATGTTGTTAACATCTCTAATCAACTGAAAATCGATAACGTCAGCGACCGCTCGTATGAAAAGTTGTACCATTGTATAGATTGTATAACAATTAAACAAGTGCAATGTCCATTTATGTTCTGACTAAGTCATGATCGATTTCGTACAGCACGTCTGAAGTGGCATGCGGTTCTACCACTACTCCGGAGCTGGTTTATTTTGACCATTATCGATTATTGGTTATATCCTGAAGTAAATGATTGCAACGATTCAACCTCTATAGAGCAACAACCATTAAAGGAACGAACTATTGCAAAGAGTGGCGTCACTTGTTGCGTTTTCTGAATGAGAGAGAATAAGTTGCTACAGGGAACGCCACATATATAAGACAGTGCCTCCCCACACTGACCTCCGGGAAAACAACAATCAATAAAACAATACTTTAATGTTGATTATATGCCAAGTTTTAATGCAATCCATTGAAAACTAAAGTAATTTGCATCATAAACTATAATGTCTACAAGGAGACTTCAGTTGAAAGGGACAGAATTCTAAAACATTTTGATGGATGCACATCAAATTTATGTCTTCCACATCTACACATCATGGTATTTATATTATCAAATCGCATCGCAATCCCTTGAAAGCGGAAGAAGTATATGGACAGAACAACCAAATCGACAGACCTAAAGACAGGATTACAATAAAACAAACAGTTTGTGAGTTTATTCAATTTAGAACACTTCCCGTAAATCGTCGATATTCAACGGAACGATGACGGAAAACTGCATTTCCCATGATTTCAAAATACGTATAATTATTTGTTTGATATATTATAATTTGCACCATTTTCTTGTATACGTATTTCTGCCAACTGCTATCGTCCTGAGTAAGCTGCCTACTGTTCACTAACTTGTACTATCGACCGCTGACTAAAAGTGCGCTAGCTTGTTTTCAGTGCATTGCATGCGTGTTACGGCTGCGGCGTAGGCAGACATTTGTTTCTGTAATTTGCACTATTTAATCAGCAAGTTTCTTTGGGGTTCATTCTTTTGCGTAAATGAAGTCAGCTCAAATCCGTTTTCTAGCTGATATCGCAAATTCTTACCGCTTTTTTTTGTTAGACAAGTTCTACTTTCTTCAGGAGTATGTAGACTTTGGCGGTTCAGAATTACAGACTTGGGATGACTCATCCGATGACTGTCCGCGGATTTCGCCTACTATGGCAATTGGCTCTGAGTAATTCGTGTTTGTTTGTGTGTGTTTATATTGTTAATAGAAGGCCATATTGAAATAAAGGTGTACAATTTAGTGTTAACCTTGAATATGTAACCTTCTGAAAATAAAGAATTCATTATTATTATTATTGAAGTTAATATATTGAGTCAACGTTTCCACTGGTTATCACGTTAAAGAAACTAGATAACTACTTAACTAACTATAGAAAAGTATGTGGTTATCCACAATATCTTAACACGAAAAATTGTCTGATAGTGCCCACAACTGTCACCATTTACCCACATGATAATTAAGAAGAAAAGTATGTAGTTAACTAAAAATAAACTCGTTGACTACTAAATTAACGAGAACATATGTTGTTAAATAGAAACTAATCGCGTTAAGTACTTAACACTTATCTAAACAAATATGTGGCTAATGCGTTACTTATCTAGTTAACGTGATATTTAACAGGAAAAGTATGTAGTTAACTAGATACTTATCTAGAATAGATTGTACGTTATGAAACCTATGGGGTTAAGTGGGTAAGTGTTAGGATATTTATCAGGTATGAAAAATTATCAAGATACTTATCTAGTTAACCACATAAGTTTTTAGTTGTCTTATTTCTTTTACGTATTAACCACACAAATGTCTAGCTAAATATGTAGTTAACTGGTGGCAGAAATATGCCACCATATATTTCAATTCTACTGTAGAACAATATCATCTAAGCGTCTTTAGCTTTTTGTTGGGAATAATCGATATATTCCAAATTCATCAAAACAAACGTTTGAATAGAACAAAAGACGATTGCAAATGAATGCGTTCTTCGTACCAACGCGATGAAGGAATGTTAAAATTGGTTTGTTGGGGGGAAATACACCTAACATCGACTGCTTAAATCGTGATATGTGAGTAGTCATTTTGTGTCAGTGACGCAAAAGATACAGTTTTGTCGTGTATTGTCGTAAAAACGTTTAACTTATTATATCGCATTGGACTGTTGGAAAGCAGAATGATGTTAATTGATATTACAGCTGGAGCGAGGGAAATAGAACACAGTTATATTGTCCGAATGAGTGTCAAACTAGTCGTCACCCGGAGCAGTGCTGCGCATGTGAGGCCCGGCGTTGCTGGGTTGTAAATCTGGATGATTGTCCCATAGCCTCACTTCAGTTGGAACAGCAAGACATTTTTGGGAATGGAAAAATCGTCGCTTCAAGTAACGCAACTTATCTCAAGTTGGAGCACACAAATGGACGATTACCTAAAGTTCCAGACGACATTTGTTCAATTTCTGTCCAGTTAGTTATTCTTGACTTACGCGGCAATCGTTTAAGTGATGTGTCATCACTCCGTTGTCTGCACAAACTGGATACACTTCGGCTGGATGATAACCTCATAACTGAGATTGATAACAGTACTCTTTCGAAGATGAAAGATCTAAGAGTACTTTCAATTAAAAATAACCTGATTAAAAGTCTTAGCCCGAATGTAATTAAATTAGAGAATGGAAATATACTGTTTGCTGATTTCTCAGAAAATAAAGATATGGAGACAGTGGACGTCACTAATGTTGTTCACGCAGGACCTTTCTGTGAAGTGAATTTTACTAACACGCCATTAGAATATCCCACAAATGAACTTGAATATACAATTACCCATACTAATCATGGTCCAGGTAATATAGTCCTTAAAAAAACGCAAATAGGAAGTTTATTGAATTTTTCGTCACTCGGTGTGACAAATATTAATGAATTAGGAAAGTATTTTAGCGGTATGATAAGTGTTGATAGTGCGTCAGTTGCATGTGATTGTTCTATTTATCCTTTTTTGTCGAGTTTTCGCAAGGGTATTGGACACTTTTGGCCTAATATTTATGACGATGATTTTTACTGTCAGAGTCCAGATCATATGAAAGATAAGACTCTGATAAAGGCTTACATAGATGGTTACTTCGACGAACTTACTTGTGATATCAGTGAACATCCGGACTGTCCTAGTTATTATTGCCACTGCGTCGAACAACCAAGTCAAAATAAAATATTAGTAAATTGTACGGCAGTGGGATTTACATCTATGCCACCAACAATGCCTGTGGGCTCATGGGGTTTAAATAAAATAGATTTAATTCTGGCTCAAAACAAAATACAGAGTTTAGAAAATCGTGATTATTTGGACCGTTTGGTTAACCTAGACCTAAGGGGGAACGTTATCAGAAAGTTTGACGAACAAGCTGCAAAGAAATTAAGCGCAACAATAAACGTTGAAGACCAAGAAATGTCAGCTTTACCTGTAGCGATCAAAGACAAAGATCCAAACTTATATACATTTGGTGATCACCCCGTTACAAGTGACTGTTCCAATCTGTGGATAGGGGATTGGGTAAGATTTAAACACGGACAAGGAATATTAAAGTGTTATGCTTCTGGCACTGTAATTGCTGCTGAAAATGTTGATGAGTCTACACTTGGCTGTAGGTCAAATCAAGCTATGCCCACAGCTGAAATTCTTAGCTCTGTCGCGGTTGTAATTACCGGTTTTGTCATGATAATGGGGTTATGTTATATATTTAGATATGACATACTGTTACTTAAACGCAGGTTACATAAAAAATACAGCGAAGATACTGCTACTACTGGAATTTACGATGTGTTCATATCGTTTTATACAGAAAATCCCGAAGTGTTTAGCACAGTGAGACGTTATCTAAGGCCAGAGCTGCAAAAAGCCGGATACTCAGTATTTACACCGTGTTTTGATATAATTAGTGGGGATGTTGACCATCAAGTGATACAGGCAGTAGATAATAGCCGAAATTTGTTATCGTTCTGTGTACTAACTATACAGATAACTTTGAAACCAACAATGAATTCAAGACGATCTGGACTTCATTTTTAAAGGATAAGTCCAAATATGTTGTCGTCATTAATTTTGACAATCTCGATTCTGGATCAGTGCATGACAGTCGTCTGAAAGCTTTACGGAGGTCGAGATATTGCCTTGACTTTGTAAGTAGGGACAGTAAGCTCATGTCAAGGCTTGTTAAAATTATTGATAAACCGATGGATCCAGATAAAAAGAGTAAAAACCCAGTCGGTTGCATTGACGGTTTAAGTGAAAATGACGAACAAGGTAAACGGAATACTCGACCGGAAAATGTGTTCGATAGGTTGGCAATACCAAAGTCAAGTACTTGCGATTGTCAATTTCGTGTGTGTTATTTACATGCTGTACCATTTGATGACCGACTTGCAAAAAAGGCAAAAAAAAGAATACACCGATTCCACAGTCTGTCAAAAGTACGGTGATTGAACTGTATCAGAATATTTTACAAATTAAGTTAATCATTTAATATATGAATCTTATCATATATAGTATTCCTATTTTCGCCAAAAACTTGGTTTTAGTACTGAACATATCGTCTTTTTCTGCCATTGTTGCACACAAGTTGCGTTAAGTGTATATGTACAATTATTTGTATAAATGTTCTGCTATGTAAAGTGCGTAAGTAAAGGCCTGACACTCATTTATCGACATATCGGATGTTTGGATGTTTTCGTTATTTGACGCGATAAACAATAGCTAAACAATATTTTACTGACTTCAAACAAGTTAAACTCGTTACTCGGCGGTGCTGTAGTAATATCACAGAATCCCATACAAAACAGTGAATTGTCATATGAATTCTGTATCGCACCAATATTGCAATTATTTTATTACATTTTAACATGAGTGTATGTTAATTAGCGCATTATGCCTATATGTTTTTACATTTTCATCTTTAAATTGAATAAATACACGTGTATGCAATAGACAACATGTATGAACTTGTACAAAGAAACATAGTCTATTTTTTTGGACGAAATATCCTTAGTGACGAATATGAGAAATTTAGTAGTAATTCATATCATGTACCATATTACATTTCATTTTCACTTTTCTTACATGTTAACCTTAAAATCACACAAGATCCGATAACGGTATCGTCTATCCCGACCTACGCGTAGAATTACTTGTATTCGACTCGTGTGTTGTATTTCTCAGGAAACTGTTTAGAAAAGTTACAATGCATTGTTTGAGACTACGTCTGTGTGTAGGCATTACCGTGCCATTTTCTCAGAATTATTACTTAGCAAAAGTGATGGCGCGATTATCGAAAATCATCGATTGATAGACATCAGACGTCGGCGACAATCAACTACGAACTACAATAATCCTTTATAATCGGACATTTTGACTGTAGTGTTATTTCAATAAGACGATATTGAATATATTCAAATTTTAAAGTTACCAACCCGATTATACATTCAAATCTTAAAGTTTTAAACCGGTGCCAGTTATGATCAATTAATCTTCATCCAGTTACTAATTGTTGTAAATTGTAAGGTATCCAATTATAACATTAAAACAATTTAATCAATACAAAACATGTGGTCAATTAAAAAAACTAGTCATGTTACTAAACTATTTATTTAGCAGCTACACTAATCATTGTTCCAGTTGTAAGGTGTTTTGTTACTAGTTTTTGTTAACAGCATTCTTAAATATTTATATTTGGGGCTTTTTTGTGAAATAGTGATTGTATAGACTATCTAAGTTAAGACAGATCATGTTTTGAACATCGATACATCTATTTCGTCTAAACTATTGATCTAATCTTCATTTAATATCAATGCTAGTACAAATCTGTACATAGAAAATAAAATAGAACTGTTTGTAACTTCTTTAGTCAACAAATACAAATATATTAAGAAAACATACGAAGCAATATTGATTGAATGATAAAATGATCGTATGATATAAGAGTATTGTAAACCACCAATGGTGTTAAATGTAGCAAAAAGAGATGCATAAAGTTGAATAAATTAAAGTAATTGTCAGCATTATACTTGTACTAAACATTTCGATTATTTCCGATTCAATTATCGATTAGGAGTTTTCAAACCGATCAAAGAATGGATTATGAAATTTAATACGGCGATATATCGATTTAAAAATACAGTGCAATACCGTTATAGTTTACTAATTCTATTGCTATCATAAATTCGGATCGGTTTCGTTCGAACGAATTTAAGGATAGGTACGGTCTAGCACTACTCCCGAACTAAAGTAGCATGCATTATTAATTTGGTAAAGTTATATTTGTTTTATATAATTATATAACTAGTTGTGATGTATATTACGTATTTTTGTTATTATATTGATATAATTTAAGGTATTTTTCCTGGTTGATTGCTCCAATCTATTCTCCGTTCACATACTGTTTAAGCTACCTGTTCGTTTGAATTATCTTATATTGCTGGTAGATATGCCCGGTTTGATTACATATAAACCCCTCCTAATGATGTGTATTGTTCCCTGTCTCACCCGCATTAGTTTTCGTATACCCGATCGAAGACCGCTTCTATCTAGTTTCATCAGAGAAATCCATGCAGCGATTTTTATATGTTCTGTATATCATTACAAATCTTTCCGTTTTGTTTTATATTACCCACCCATTCTCTATTTTATCAGTGTCTCACAGATTTGTTTTTGGAAGACAAGTTTTTGCGTATGTGGCCTTTCTACCTCTTCCTAGTTGTTCCTCAACAGAAATATTAATAAATATTATGCAAGTGTTACTACATGTCTGTAAGTATTCTTAAGGCTGATTTAGACTATAAGTCGCAGGCCGGAAGCCGATCTCGGCAAACCCTGAATAGCATGTTCATTACATGCTGATAATATTTGTAAAATACATTTTATGCTTATTAGGGGGCACCTCTATGACGTAATTGAGCATTTCTAAAGGATCTAACAATTGAGGTTCTTTTGTGTATTATTGCCCAAAACAGAGGCATTGAAAGATATGTATATGCCTACAGAAGTTAGTCTGACTGATATATTTTCAAAATAACACCACAAGTAATACTGAGACACAGGTGCTTCAACATAAAGGCAAGAGAATAATTTTCTAATTTTGAGTGTAGTTTCATCTTATGTGTACTGTATGTTTTTAAAGGCTGTTAATGATATTTTTTACAAAGAAAAAGATGATTTTGCCCTTTGTTGTTATTTACATCAATAATGTATATGTGCATTTATTAGACAAAAATATTGCATGTTCAATGTTTGCAAAATTCAGTTTGTGTTACTGTATTACGTCACTTTTGTTTTATTTTTTCTACATATTCCCTTCAAATATTTCACTATAATTAGTATGCTAATCATTGTCCTGGCGACTTTCTCTTGTGTTCATTGTACTAATGCTTACTTTTATATTCTAATAAACTGAAGCGCTTGGGCGGTGTTTGATTGTCTTATCAATCAAACGTGATAGACACCTGTCACGCAGATTGGTTAACTGTTCGTAAAGGCTTATGCATGTGTTTACAAAAAAAAAACAGTTAAATGTATATTGTTTTATTTCCAAAGCAAAGTAATGAACGCTATAACTGCAATGGTGTTATGTTTGCAAAGAATGACCATACTATTGTTTGTCTTAACAAGTGCGTCTGCAAGTAGATATATAGTATAATTACAACGTCAGGTATTAGTATTGTTAGTCAACAACTCGAGAAATCTAAGAAGACATTCTTCTTATGCTTAGTGTACGTGCCTACAATTTGATATTGATTATTATTAATCAAATATTCAATATTGGCTTTAATATTTACAATAGTCCCATCTGATATGCGACAAAACATTGGGCAATATTTAGATAAACGATGTTAATACATGACAAAACCAGGGCAATACGGGAAAACAGGGTATATATAATATTCAAACAATTTGATTGGCTGAGAAGCAGGACCAATACGAAAAGCAGGGCCAAGATGAAAGTGAAAACGTCTCATTGGCCAAGAAAGCAGTACCAATACGAGAATAACTGTTACGTTGTTGGTGGTTAAAGTTAGTGAATAAAATGTAACTTCCAGTTACTTCGGCCTTATGCCAATACGACAGTCATTGGCAAGATAACCAGGCCAATACGAAATCACCTGATAAATAACGTTATAAGCCAACCTGTAACTGTTATTGTGTCTTCATATTTTGGCCCTACTATATCAAAAGGAATATGAAACAGTTCTGATTCAATGAGTACTACAATATGGATGACTAATCAATCTTCGATCAAAGTTAACATTTAAACAAATGTATGACTCATTATCGACGTTAACCCCCTTCCTGAAAATTGCTAGACATACACAATGATTGATATATGGAAAAGTTACACTAATGTCTTTAGTTTTCTCATATAGGACAGCATTTATGTACTAACCAGATATGCAGAATAAAGAAATATGAGAAACAGTAACAAGAAATTTAAAGAAACAGTTCGAGGACAATTATGAGTATAACATTTAATAAATGAGCATATGTACTTTCAAAATTGAAAAATGACGAATACTGAATGTATGAATCAATGTAGAGGTACAACATAATAATTGTAAAATAAAATCAAAATTATTTAGTCCGTTTCTAACATAGTTTTTTGTTTAATTACAAATGCTCTGTGTTCATATTGCATTGCCACGTCACGAGAATATTTCCAGTACTGCACAAACAAATGTAAGAATATTGCATAAAATGTCCAGTACTGCACACACAAGTACAAAAATACCGCTTAAAATGTCCAGTACTGCACACACATGTACAATAATACCGCTTAAAATGTCCAGTACTGCACATACAAGTACAAGATTACCCCTTACAATGTCCAGGACTGCACATACAAGTTCAAGAATACCGCTTAAAATGTCCAGTACTGCACATGCAAGTACAAGAATACCGCTTAAAATGTCCAGTACGGCACACACAAGTACAAGAATACCGCTTAAAATGTCCAGTACGGCACACACAAGTACAATAATACCGCTTAAAATGTCCAGTACGGCACACACATGTACAAGAATACCGCTTAAAATGTCCAGTACTGCACACACAATTTCAAGATACCACTTACATTGTAAAATGCAACCGTACCTAACAACTACAAAGGGATTATGTAATTCTGAATAATGAAAGGATATGTTACTATAAATATACAGGATATTAATGGGATGAAAACCCATTCAGAAATAAAGTGCAAGACATATATCAGGATAAACACAAGAACAGTGTAAGCGTATACAACCACATGTGAAACTACAACTAAGCAAGGTACATGCATACGATTTTGACGAGGTAATATATTTCTCTTTGAAAAGATGACTGAACGCATTACATAACATTTCCAACACTCAGCAGAGAATCCCACAATGTAACAAACAGCAAATATCCAATAGATAACAGTAGATATAGGAATAATCAGGCGGTGCAGAAGGAACAGCGCACTTTTTGAATACGGCATGATTAGCATCCCGAACATATGAATATAAATATGCTTTGGAAACTTGTTTTTAACATCTGACTTTTCCTTGGCAAGTACATATGTCATGCAAAGTGAAACACTGCACAGGAATACGTCAAGATAAATATAGGACGTGAACCACAAATCCTCTTCATCACGTGATAAGTCATCATGTATATCCGTGTATATATCTGTTGAAATATCCTGGCATGTGCCAGTTTGTAGGTAAAGTAACACTGCAAGTGCGGCGCTTTTTCTCATTTTGTTTTGTATTTCTGATATATGCATTTCTACTCCATGTTCGCATGCATGGACGGTCTAACAACACAACTGAAAAGTGAAGAATTCGTTGCGACATACAATGTAGTTTATATGATTATAAAATATGACACATTAAATATACCTAACATTAAGTATTGGACCGGGACCTCAAAATCAAAAATGGCGGCTGAAATTCAGGAAAGAGATATTAAGTTGTTACAGGTAACGCCACTACATATAACAATGCCTCCCCACGCATACTCCAGGGAAACAACAGTCTACAAAACACTAAAGAGCGAGAAGGTGCAGGGGTAAATGTGTATGAGATAGAGGTACATGTGTTGAGTGGGCAGACAATCAAAAATACATGTGAGTAACGTAGGGGACAACAGTGTAGAGTTAAATTGATGGAATGCATCAAGGAACAAAGCAAGAAAGTCAGCAAATATAAGCCGAAGGAATGATGAACATGAATATTATATCAAGTAAAGGTACAGCACATTGGAAAAGAGGAACTTAACATAAATCTTAGAAACCCACCAAAAATGCCGTCAATTCTAAACGACATGCAAGGAAAACAAGTAACTAAGCGAAATGAAATGTTTGAAATTATGTCAAATGAATTATGGAATATTATTGAAAGTGAGACAGATTAGTGCAGAGAAATTACGAAATCCTTTATCAAAATGGCTGCTAAAACATGAATAAACTCACATACTTATTATTTAACAAGATAGTGTAAATTCATAATCTTTTGGTTGGGATATACATAGTATTTTCGTCATGTATCTCTCGTTTTACTAACAAATGCCATGATTTAACTTTACTCAACTAACGACGTGGTGTGATTCGTTGCAAACAAAATGTTACGATCCTTGCAAAACTGACCATTAGTATTATATAAGTACTTAATGAAATTGTTCAATATTATTTCAGTCTTAATATATATAACTATTTTCTGAAAATTATATCGTCGAAAATATTACAGTAAAAACAAGAAATGGGCAATGCCCACAAACCAGGTTTTAAACCTAATTATTTGTAACCAAGGATCTATTTGTATAATGAATACATGATGATCATCAATGCTGCAAAGGTGCCAGAGGTGATACATGCATACACACACTCCCACTTAGATATATTATATATATATGGAACAACTATACAACAAGTTTGATGTCAATACACCCACGAATAGCGAAGATATTAATTGGAAACTGATTTTTAAATTTTAAGTGACCTTGGACGGAACGAACCAAAAAACAATCCCAAGCGAGATCTTCACATGTTCTTACTATACACCAAGTTTGATGTCAATATGACCAACAAATCTAAAGTTATTCGCCGGAAACCAAATTGCTACTTTAAGTAATGGTGACCTTGACCTTTGTCGGAACGAGTCCAAAAGCAACCCCAAGCAAGCTCTCCACATTTTCTTACTATACACCAAGTTTGATGTCAATATGATCAACAAAACAAAAGTAATTCGCCGGGAACCAAATTTATATTTTTAGTAACAGTGACCTTGACCTTTGTCGGGCCGAACCCAAAAGTAATCCCAAGCGAGCTCTCCACATGTTCTTACTGTACACCATGTTTGATGTCAATATGTTCAAAGAAACTCAAGTAATTCGCCGGAAACCAAACTGCTATTTTTAGTAATGGTGACATTGACCTTCGTCAGAACAGGTCCAAAAGCAATCCCAAGCAAGCTCTCCGCATGTTCTTTCTGTACACCAAGTTTGATGTCAATATGATCAACGAAACTCAAGTTATTCGCCGGAAACCAAATTGCTAGTTTTAGTAACAGTGACCTTGACCTTTGTTGGACCAATCCCAAAAGCAATCCCAAGCGAGATCTCCACATGTTCTTACTATACACCAAGTTTGATGTCAATATGATCAATATAACTAAAGTTATTCGCCGGAAACCAAATTGCTATTTTAAGTAATGGTGACCTTGACCTTTGTCGGACCGAACCCAAAAGCAATCCCAAGCGAGCTCTCCACATGTTCTTACTGTACATTAAGTTTGATGTCAATATGATCAATGTAACTCAAGTTATTCGCCGGAAACCAAATTGCTATTTTTAGTAACGGTGACCTTGACCTTTGTCGGACCGAACCCAAAAGCAATCCCAAGCGAGCTCTCCACATGTTCTTACTATACACCAAGTTTGATGTCAATATGATCAATGTAACTAAAGTTATTCGCCGGAAACCAAATTTCTATTTTTAGTAACAGTGACCTTGCGAGCTCTCCATATGTTCTTACTGTACACCAAGTTTGGTTACAATATGATCAACAGAACTCAAGTTATTCGCCGGAAACCACCCAGTTTGACGCCCGCCCGCCCGCCCGCCCGCCCGCCCAACGACATCACCATTCTAATAACCTGGTTTTTTTCAAAAACCTGGTTAAAAATGAACGTGTGTATGTACTAAGATAAATCTTACCTTGCTGCTGCACATTGTATCTCAGAGTGTGAAAGCATCTGTAAATTATACAAACAATATACTACCGATGTTTGGTGACTAACAATTGACTAATGGCCACATTTTTATGTCACAGTTTAATATCAGTAATTATGCTCATTTTATTGTTAATTATCAAGATTATATAATACAAAAGTGATAGGGTTGTTGATACCCGTTATCTATAGATATACACCTAACTGATCATACACGAGTACCAGTGTTATCGTTTATATTTTTCGGCGTAGCCGTACTAACATGGTTTTGATATTTGCATATCAGTGTTGTGTACACCAATCAAATCTTACGTTAACCACCAAGACAATTTCTCTTCAACCGAACAACGTTTGTAAACTTGACGCGGATTGGTTAACCTTCCGATAAAGGGTACGTTACCTTACCGAAATCTACTGAATTTCTAAGAATTTACCGAAATCCATTTTGGATCTGGAGTGACCAGCAATCGTAACATCTCGGCATTTTTTTTTATTTTGCACGACAAATTGCGCCGACTATCTTTTTTCATGATATTGTTTGTTACATATTACATTGTCCTTGACTATTTCCTTCTGTTTATCGTTGTGATAAATGTGAGCGTTATGTACACGAATGCCACACAATCTGCTTACAAACAGCCTTGCTGTTTCCTGTACCGTCAACGTCCTCGTTTCCTACTTAAAATACAGAACAGTTAAAGCAAGCCCTGAAAGTGTATTTGAACTTTATCTACATACAAAAACGTCCTGATGACTCTGTGGTTAAGCACTTCTGGGTTCGAGTCCAAGTCCTGACATACCAAAGTCGTTCTATATTGAATAACAATGTAGTATCTCCCTTGCCTACTTTCGACATTTTAATGGAAGTGGACGTCGACCCCGTACAAATTTAATGTGACTGGACGTGGTAAAATGTCACGCGTCTACGACGTTGTATCAATTTGGAAGCACAATGTCTAAAACTAGACAATTCCACTGCATTACTGGAATACTTTCAATGGAATGTAAAACCTAACACACACATTCTTATCTTAACATCTTACCATTCAACATCAATTTAAAGCCGGTGCCAATGTGTTCAGACTGGACTTCCAGTATGTTATCATTAATGCCTGCATGTGTATTTAGATCCAGGAAACCACTTAATTGTAATATTCTATTTATTTAGGGAAAATGTCAGTGTTGTGGTGAATGAAAATCATTATATGAGTCAAGTACTTGTTTAACCGTAATATTACGGGCATTTTAAATTAGACTAAATTAGTCTTCAAAATTCACTCAATCTACAATTTAGTAAACTATTCATCTAGTTGTGTATAGTTTTTTGAAAGGTGTAGATAATGATGCTTAGGTAAGATTACATGCAATATCCAAAATTCAGTATGTCCACGCTTCAAATTTGGGTATTTAAAACCGGCGTTTTGAAAAACTTATTCATTCTCTGTGAACATGGTACGGAGACGAATATCGGAGGCTAAAAAGATGGCAAATTATCGGCATGCGGTCAACAGTGATGTCCTTTAAAGCTATTGGACGTCAGATGGGCTATCACTATACTGTAGTCAGCCGGCTTGTGAGAAAACACATCCAAACCAACTCCGTGACTTGCCAAGATCCGGTAGACCACCCGTAACCTCGCAGTGTGAAGACAGGGCACTGCATCGCCTGGTTAGACGAATGCCATTTGCAACTAGTCCTGTTCTAAAAAGTCAATAATTACCTAATAGACGTTTATCAACCAGAACAGTAAGGAACCGGTTGAAATCAGCAGGACTGAAGTCAAGGAGAGTAATTAGACGTCCCATGTTATCTCATCGACATCAACGATTGCGTTTGGCGTGGTGTTTGGCGCGACGTGGTTGTAACTTGAGGACCTGGTGCAGAGCCATTGGTCGGACGAGAGCCGATTTCCGCTGCATGTAACAGATGGACGAATGAGAGTTTGGAGACTGAAAAATACGGCATATACCCCAAGGAACATCCAACCAACTGTCCCTTACGGTGGAGATTCTGTAATGATATGGGGGTGCATCTCTCATGATTGCAAGTGTTTTTTTTAAAGCTAATGTAATGTCCTAACACGCCATATTTGTATTTTTGCGATTATTTAGTCCGTAATCTCATGACACTAATCGTATCATTTGTCATTTCAAAAACACTTGGGGGTGCTTAACTTTTTTCTTTGTGTATATATAGTATTACAATAGTGCAAAATATGTATAATATTAACGGTGCAATAAAGCAGGTCATGCTTTTGGTTTCCCGTACACTAGTACCGAAATAGCAAAAAAGTCGTGTAAGTCCTTACTTTTGTGTGAGAACCCAGTGCCAGTAGCAGTTTGCAAAACACCAGGATCGTTTCAATATACATGAATTATACTTACATATTTCAAAACAAATTGTACATTTATTATTGCAAGAAAGCGAGCTCGTGTTAGCGCCTTCAATTACTTCATTCTTTCCGTTAAGTTTATAAAATATACCCATAGAGAAAGAATTTGTAAATAAGCATGCACTAACAAAAGTTATGACTATACCATAACAAAACATAACGGTAGTTAATATCGAATTTCATGGCAATAGGTAAACTATTACAGTACGATTTTTCAATAGAAATAAGACAATTGCAAATGAATGCCGTCTTCGAGTCAGTCCGATACACTTAATATATATAAGCCTAAACCGTGACAGGTTTGTAGTTATTTTTGCCAGAGACTCAATAGCCCTGTCCAGTAACAAAGCGTTTAAATTACTGTATAGCATTTAATTATGGATTTCAGTATGATGTTAATTGGGACTTTTATAGCAGTACTTTTTTGTGACGTTGGTCAATGTGCCGGATTAAAAGACGTGAATGGATATTACAGCTGGAGCGAGGGAAATAGAACTCAGTTATATTGTCCGAATGAGTGTCTAAATGATCGTCACCCGGACCGATGCTGCGCATGTGAGGCCAAGCGTTGCTGGGATGCAAGTCCGGATGATTGTCCCATAGCGTCATTTCAGTTGGAATACCTCGACATTTTTGGAAATAGCAAAATCGTCGCTACAAGTAACGGAACTTATATCAAGTTGGAGCTCACCGATGGAAGGTTAACCAAAGTTCCAGACGACATTTGTACATTTTCTGACCAGTTAGTAATTATTGATTTGTCCTGCAATCGTTTAAGAGATGTGTCATCACTCCGGTGTCTGCACAAATTGGATACACTTCGGCTGGATGATAACCTCATAACTGAGATTGATAACAGTACTTTTTCGAAGATGAAAGATCTTAGAGTACTATCATTTAAAAATAACCTGATTAAAAGTCTTAGCCCGAATGTAATTAATTTAGAGAACGGAAATATACTGTTTGCTGATTTCTCAGAAAATAAAGATATGGAGACAGTGGACGTCACTAATGTTGTTCATGCAGGACCTTTCTGTGCAGTGAATTTTACTAACACGCCATTAGAATATGTCACAAATGATCTTGAATATACGATTACACATACTGAGCATGGTCCAGGTGATACAATCCTTGAAACAACGCAAATTGGAAGTTTTTTGAATTTTTCTTCACTAGGTGTGACAAATATGAATGAATTAGGAAAGTATTTTAGCGGTACAATAAGTGTTGATAGTTCGTCAGTTGCATGTGATTGTTTTATTTTTCCTGTTTTGTCGAGTTTTCCGAAGGATGTAGGAAAATATTGGCCTAATATTAATCACGATAATTTTTACTGTCAGAGTCCGGATAATATGAAAGGAAAAGATCTGATACAGGTTTACAGAGATGGTTTCTTCGACGAGCTAACTTGTGATATCGGTGAAAATCCGGACTGTCCTAGTTATTATTGCCACTGCATCGAACAACCAAGTCAAAATAAAATATTAGTAAATTGTACGGCAGTGGGATTTACATCTATGCCACCCACAATGCCAGTGGGCTCATGGGGTTTAAATAAAATAGATTTAATTCTGGCTCAAAACAAAATACAGAGTTTAGAAAATCGTGATTATTTGGACCGTTTGGTTAACCTAGACCTAAGGGGGAACGTTATCAGAAAGTTTGACGAACAAGCTGCAAAGAAATTAAGCGCAACAATAAACTTTGAAGACCAAGAAATGTCAGCTTTACCTGTAGCGATCAAAGACAAAGATCCAAACTTATATACATTTGGTGATCATCCCGTAACATGTGACTGTTCCAATCTTTGGATTGGGGACTGGATAAGGTTTAAACACGGACACGAATTATTGAATTGTTTAGCTTCTGGTATTGTACATGCAGCTGAAAAAGTTGATGAGTCTACACTTGGCTGTATGACATCTGAAGTTATGCCCACAGCGGCAATTCTTAGCTCTGTCATGGCTGTAATTATCGGTGTTGTTATTATGATGGTGCTATGTTACAGATGTAGATATGACATAATGTTACTTACACGAAGATTACGTAAGAGGCACATAGATGTAACTCCTAGTACAGGACTTTACGACGTGTTCATATCGTTTAATGCAGAGAATCCCGAAGTGTTAAGCACAGTGAGTCGATATCTAAGGCCAGATCTGCAAAAAGCCGAGTACTCCGTTTTTGTACCGTTTTTTGATATCATAATTGGAAATATTGACCATCAGACGATAAAATCAGTAGATATGAGCAGAACTTTTGTTATAGTTCTGTGTAATAACTATGCAGACAACTTCGATACCAAAAATGAATTCAATTCGATCTGGACTTCATTTTCAAATGATAAATCTAAACATGTTGTTGTCATTAACTTTGACAATCTCGATTCTGGATCAGTGCATGACGGTCGTCTGAAAGCATTGCGGAGGACAGGAAATTGCCTTGACTTTTCAGATACGGGCAGTAAGCTCATATCAAGGCTTGTTAAACTCATTGGAAATCCGATGGATACTGCTAAAAAGTGTAAAGACCCAGTTGAAGTGAATGTTCTATTTAAACCCGTTAAACAGAAGAGAAATAACTATATAGGGAAAACTCGGTCGACAACTGTGTTCGATAGGTTGGCAATACCAAAGACAAGTAGATGCGACTCTCAATATCGCGATTGTTATTCGCATGCTAAAACATTTGATGACAGAATTGCAAAGAGAAAAAAAAATACTACTATTTCGCCGCATGTCTAAACTACGGTGACTAAATCAGAATATTTAATATAGAATCGTTTGATCCTTATAACGAATTTCTTATTAATACACAATCAGTTGCTTTTGTTGAATGCATTTACCAAATATAATGATACACTCACTATTTACATGTGCAACTATGTAAATCTGTCGAACACATTTGATCAGTCTACAAATTTGATAATATAATTTGGCGCTTATCAAAATATCAGTGACTCAAAGGGAGTGTTCGTTTAATTGTAATCTGACTTTTCCATTGAACAAATTATTTCAATATTTCTGTCCGTGTCGCACAGAATATGCGTTCCGTGTATATATCTTATTACGTTCATAGTTCTTTCCACATGTGGCAGAATATATTTTTTAATGTTTGTGTTTTTTAAGAATGGTATATTCTAATCTATGCTAACTGTGTGCATTTTTTGTTTTTATTGTAAAGCACTTCTGAACATATTTATAATATGAAAAGAGTGCTATATAAATTTGGTATAATAATAATAATAAAAATAATAATAATTCTCATCATCCGATAATCGATACCGCGCAAAAATGCTTATATAGAACTATGAAGGATTTTAGCTTTAAATTCACCATTTTAAGATTCAAAACAATGCCAAAATTAATATACTTGTCACCCCCTGGGTTTGTATCCTTCCTTTCATGCCTTCATTAATCCTCCGACTGTTTTGACACCCTAGATGGCAGTCAGGGTACTAGCGACGGCCCCTACTTTGTCGTGTGTATTAAATATCTTGGCTGAATGCCAATAAAATCATTAATGTGTGGCTGGTTTTTATTAGTTTAAGATACAAATGAGAAGTAGGGTTATACAATATCCTCGGCCCCATTGCCTTTGCGAACTAAAACATTGGGGTCGCGACCGCGGCTCCTGCGGCCCCAGCTCCTACGCGCATGCTGATGGTATAAATAATTGCATTACATCGTCAAAAATACAAGATCATGTTTTAAAATGTAACAGACAAATTAAGTAGTTATATTTTGTCAGTGTCATTATAATTTCTGTTGAAAGAAGACAAATGTAGTAAAATTCTTAAAAAAATCTGGCAATGAGTATTACTTTTTATCCGTTAAATATATCAAATAAATGCAAACGGTTTTGTAATGTTTAAACATTCCCCATTCATTCAAATATGTTACCTTTTATTTAAATGTGACTTTTAATAGAATAGCCTTGAAATGAAATATTGGTGTGGTTCACTTTTGGACTTTTTATTCTGTAAAGGTGTGAAATTTAAAACAGTATAATTCGATTACAATAAATATATTTTATAATTGTATGTTTGCGATGCTAGAGAGCTAAGTAGTTACCATTATACAGCCTACCTAGCCGAAACAAAGGGCGAATTTGTTTGTACCAAACCGGTTTGAATCCAAAACTGGTTTGTCAAACCTTTCATTTGTTTTAACCAACTGGGTTTTAACTAAAACAAGTTCTGTATTTGTTTATAACAAATCTTAAACTGGTTAATCAAACTGACCGAACTACCTCTAGGTGTGGTTAGTCTGGTTTGATTTATCCGAATAATCACATATATACTAGTTGAACAAAATGGTGGACTGACTTTATGCCGGGTGACTGTACCACTCATATGTGGGGCCATGTTTAATCAAAGCGCTGTTAGCGCTGAATGCCTGGGGCTGCAGAAAGCTGAATTGTGAATTTGCTTGTCCCGTGTAGATTTAGTGACATTATCATATTAACTACTGTATTTCTGTATCATGTTACCAGTATTTTTTCCATTAGTTATTTTGTGCAGACTATACAAATCGGTATATCTTGTGCATTAGTGATAACCCTAACCCTCGTTTATATGTTCGTGATTATAATAACATTTTATAAGAACATTCACAATCTGTCTGTTACTGCATTTAGCAATCACTACTGACCAGAAAGTTGGCAATTTGAAGAAACAAAAATCATGACAAGCAGTCACATAGATTATGTATCCGTTACGGCTAATATAGTGTCAACATCTAAGCTGGACTAATATATACATGTATATATTGGTCCCAGGTTTAAGTTTCCGTTTGATATATCCATTTACCAATGTTTAATAGGGAGAATTGCATTCATGTTAATTGGACATGTTTATTTCTAACGCGAGGCTTTAACCATGCGGTACAAACAAACATATAATGTTAGTTAACATCGTGCTCGAGTCGCAATGAAAACAATGACCCATACCCAACTATCGCGTTACTGAGGTCCGACCAACTACCTATATAATTATAGAATGAAAATATCTTCAAATCGCGAAAAATAAAAATCTCTCAAACGGGTATATTATATCGTCTGATCAGATGGTCGGTATTATTGGAAAATTAAGCAATGAGATTGCAAATCTTTGATCGTTGCGTGCCCATATGACGCATGTTTTTGTCACTAATTGGTATACGGCATATCATGTTCCTGAAAGAGATATTTGAATTTGAAACATAACTACTTATTATTTGTTATTCAGATAGCTTATACAAAATACCTTAACTTTAATGAAAACGATATCATATAGATGTATGTGCGTTATATTATTCATGTTGGAGATTGACATTTTTGCTTTTGTAATGTTACACCACTTGAAACATAAACATGCATGTATATATATTTTGCGCATTAAACTACAACGAATGGTACAGAGAGTAGTAAATGTATGTTATTGTAAATCACCAACCTACGGTCGAACCTACAGGTCAAATGTATGTCTGCTTAATCGAAACCTGGCTATAAAATCGTCCACATTGTAATGTTGCAAAACAGAAATTACATATTTCTCAACTCTGAATTTCTTATCGAGCACCAATCTGTCTGCAATCACAATACTGCTAGCGGTTAAAACTGCAGTACATGGAATTAGATTTTGATGCGACTGTGTCAACTAAATCGTTATGTAAGTTCTTGTCAATCAAAATAATGTGGGTCATTTTTATTCGACTAAACCATATGTTTGTTTGCAAACTGGTTTAAGATTTTCAACCAAACTACAACAAAACTGAAACCCCAAACCCTAACTAGGTCGTGCAAAACAAAGTACAAGGCAAAACTGTATGATGCATAAAGAAAATAAATCCAACGTAACGAAAGATATTGTTTATGTTGTAATTTAAATGATTTAGAAGATGAATTTCACTTCACGTGCATATGTCCTTGTTTCGAACTTTTACGTAGGAAATATTATTATAACAAAATACCTTCTATGTTTAATTTGTTAGAATTACTTCAATCAAATGAGAAAAAAAACTTTCGAAAGAGGCTACAATAAGTATCATGAATGTATAATACATTCTGATAAATTAGTACTGCCCGGTGCAATTTCATTATGCAGGCTGGACACAGCGGGGTGGCTAATTAAGTCGCGAACGATAATGATCATGAAATCATATCATAAATCGATAATCACGGAGGCTTCCGAGTATTTCCGAGTGTTTCCGACCACCGTGCCCACTGATTTGCGACACTCTCATCGATAACTATCGGCTAATCTGATGATGAAGATTCTTCGGTATGAACAAAACAAGAGAGATAACGAGTTGCTACAGGGAACGCCACATACATAATACACAAATAAAGGAACAGAGGCGCGAGGAATGGCCTGGCCGACCATAAGGAACAACTAGGAGAATAAAAGAGGACATACAGTGTGTAGGGGGAATTAATGGATGGAAAAGTTTTTAACTTATGACTTGGTCACGATACTATTTCCAGTACTGCACTCGCAAGTACACGATTACCGCTTAAAGTGTCCAGTACTGCACATACAAGTACAAGAATACCGCTTAAAATGTCCAGTACTGCACGCACAAGTACAAAAATACCGCTTAAAATGTCCAGTACTGCACACACAAGTACAAAAATACCGCTTAAACTGCCCAGTACTGCACGCACAAGTACAAAAATACCCCTTAAATGTCCAGTACTGCACGCACAAGTACAAAAATACCGCTTAAACTGCCCAGTACTGCACACACAATAAAATGACTATATAATAGAAGAAGGAATCAAACATGCTACTCGATAATATTTATTGCAAACTTCTAAACATGCCGCCATATCTTCACAGCGCCGAAAGTGTCATATCGAATGTTGAGTATCAGTAACATGTACAGTTTCTGACAACCACGTTAAGGTATTAACAAAAATGAGATTCATTTTACATGTAGTTGATCCGCTTTACAAGGAAAATATTCGCATACACAAGGTTTTGAAGATACCAAAAGGAGAAACCCAATCTCCAAATTTACCAAACGTGAGCAAAGTCGTTGTGTAAAGCATGTACATATTGCAATAACATATTCCGCTTATACTTTTACAATCTCAGGACCATTTGTATATACATGTATACCTTTAAAGGCAACATAGATATGATGCAATAGTTAATGAAAAAAACCAATCAGGAATGCCACTACAATCAAACCTAGAACTGCATTTATATTTAAAACATTTTTCCAGAATGGATCTTCCTTTAGAAATGTTTCTTTGAATATTTTCTCCTGCTCAGCGTTGTTATAATTGTTAGCTTTATGGATAGGAATGCCACATAATTTGTATACAAACAGCTTTGCTCCGCCTATCTTTGTGTTTCCTGGGTCGTCGACGTCAGTTTCCTCGTTTTCTGCATAAAATACAATATGCATTAAATTGAAAATGTATATGAACTTTATCTACATACATGGTGACTTAGTGATCCAGAATTTACGGTTCGAGACCCAGTCGTGACATACATGTACCAAAGTCGTTCAAATTTAAAAAGTATCCCCTTGCCTACCTTCGACATTATAAGTGTTAGGCCTTTGACCCGGTCACAAGTTAATGAGAGTCGGTGTGGAACATTAACATGTCACACGTCTACGACGTTGTATCAGTGTGGAAGCACAACATTTGGTACAACTAGACAACTTCACCGTTTGACTAAATATTTTTGATGGAATAACAATCCAACAGAGAGAATACGTATCCACAGGGAACGCCACATACACAAGACAATACCTCCCCACGCAGACCTCCGGAAAAACAACAATCCACAAAACATAAGGCACTTAAGGAGGCCAAACGGTACACATATTAAGGAACAGAGGCACAAGGAATAGCCCGACAGACCATAAGGAATAACTAGGCGAATCAAAGTGGACAGTAAAGGGAGGGGGAGGGGGGAATTAAAGGAAGGAAAATATCACAGGACAAGTCAAGACAACTGAACGCAATAGGCCAACAATGGGCAGGAAACACTCTGAACACTGTATAAAGTGACAGAATTGCACAGGGGAAAGGGAACACTTCATTATACATTTTAATATCTCACCATTCAACATCAATTTAGAGTCAATTTCATTTTGTTCCGACTGGATTTCCAGTTTGTCATCCTTAATGACTGCATTCCTCTTTACCGTCCAATACGTTAGGCCCTGTTTAAAGATCAAGAAGGTGCATCAGGCAATTGTAGCATTTTATTAATTAAGTGTAAGTTCTGTGGTTAATAAACAATCATTATAGGAGACAAATACCTTTTTAACCGTAATATTTCTGGCATTTTAAATTGGACAGACAATTCACTAAATCTACCAGTTTAGTAATATGTTCATCTAATTGTGGATGCGATATGTTTCTTGAAATGTGTAGAGCATGATTCTTGTATTGTTTTTTCCATGCAATCCTCAGGTAATATTTAAAATATTCTAACAATGGTTTTGAAACCACAACAAGAATTACAGCGCAACATCTTCAGAGCCTCACTCTCCTGAGCACGAGCAATAACCGCTCTTCAACAACAGGATCAATTGATCATGTAGTATGAATTTACTATCAAACTAATCTCTCAAATGCAACAACCTCTCAACAACAGTTAATATGTGCAACTCTCGAAATGTGTTGCTCTGGAGATGTTGCATATCGAAAAGCTTGATACTGCATAATTAACGCACACTGTACTTACATCTATGTTTTCGTTTGCTTTGGTAAACAAACTGATGATAGTAAGAAGTATACATGTTAGGAATACAGACAATAGTGCAAAATATGTATAATGTACACGGAACAATATTGCCGGTCTGGTTTCTGGTTCCCCGCACACAGGTGCCGGCATAGCGAAATCTAATACAAGTCGTATTAGTCCGCAAAGTTGTGTGAGAACCAAGGACCAGAAAGCAGCCTGCAAAACACAAACAACATTTCAATATGCATGAGCAGACAAACTAAAAATAGATGCTTGGTGGCCTTTGTTAATAGGTTCAGATGCAATAGTCTTTAAGTCGGAATACTTTTAGCTCTTCCAATAACCTATGTCAAGGCAAAGAGAACATTCCATAAGCGTATGTACTCCGGTTGGCTTTAAGCAGTTTCGAAAACTGTATTATGTGCCTGATACCTCGGTCACACGAAGTTTCGGGTGTACGCATTTTCCTTGGGCCATACGCCAATAAGGTCCACACGTCTTACCGGCACGGAACCACTCGTAGGTTTCATCTGACCTAGATATGAAATTATGCAAGCTCAACATTTAGTCACGGGTAATGCGGCGCCTCTACAGCTCCAGAAATCTTCTAAACCCCGTATAGGACAAAACGGCATGCCGTGCGATTAACCATGGCCTCTCGGGTTTTTTGGCCCTTACGGTCTGGGAGATTCGTGTGAACGAGGCCTTGGATATTATAGAATATATCCTGAACAGGAGATTGAGTCGAATGTAAAGTATCATTCGCCTAATGAAAGTTATAACCATACATTAACTAAGCACAGCAAGAGTTCAGATAAGGATTCAGAGGTATTTTAGATTGCATTTCCATGGCGTGACAAAATCCAAGGGAGACAAATCAATTATTGAATAATCATTTAATGGCAAAAATGATTATACTCTATGTTTATGGCCGTAACCCGGGCGTGTTGAGTTGTGTTAAAAGTCCAAACTGTGCATACCGTCTCTGTGGTTCTTTTCCAGAGTGCAGCAAATAGAAACACTGGTCCTATTGGTGTTGCTATGTAACCCTGTATGGCGTTAATATACAGAAACAGTTGACCACTCTGGGATGATCGAACCAATGGTGTCCATAGTATACTGATGACACACATTACTGCTATGAATACCCTTCAAATAGAATCATGTAACCAACCGTTCAAACAAAATTTAAAAGTCGGACTACAAGGGCCCTTCATCAAATAACGGTATTCAAGTAAAATAAGTAAAAAAAGGTGAATTACTGTAAAACTATTGTTAATGAAGTATGGTCATTAAAATGTGAATGTACCTTTCCAATTTATTAGTGAGGGACGCAAATACATTTACATAGTATTCTGTATGATTGATATTTGACCAAAACTTTCGGTTACCGGCCTACAATGAGCTTCTCTCGTTCACTCGCTGATTTACGTATTCTCGGCCAGAGATCCATAGTAAACAATGTACTAGAACTGTTGAATATAGATGTTAGTGAACTAACGATAGCTGACAACATAACAGCGACAAGTAATCCTTTTAACCCTGCAAATGATAAAAAAATAAAATATAACGCTGTAGTACTCACTTATGGTCGATATTTCTAAGACCAATTACCACTTGCAATTGGAGATAATTGCACTTTACTTAGTTCACATCGAATTTGAACAACAACAAATTCCTGGATTTCAAATCGGTACTGACGTCTAAGTCCTGGATTTCGAAGACCACTTAGAGGAAAAATATCGTCCGAGTCGATTAGACCCCACAATGCTGTACATTCATGAATCAGATATAAATCTTATTCGGTTGTAAAAGTAACCTGAAGGCTACTCCTCTACTGTTTTGAGTACCATACATAGACATTAACTCCAAGATGCTCACCAAATATAAACATTTGAATTCATTGCATCAATGCATTGTGAACTATTAAAAAAATATTCAGGAGCGTATACCTGTTGGCAGTAAACCAAACACCAGTAAAGGATATGCTAGATTGGAACATCCACCTGGGTTGCCACAATATTTTTCGCATTCTACTGGGTCAACACAAGCTACCTGATCTGTGAAATAAAGACACATGTTCAAACATTCAAAGGAGATATTTTATATACTGAATGTTAAATTGTGCTTTTGGATGTACTACGGAAGTTGTTAATTCTGGTGTTTAGAGCGTTTGCTAGGAATAATGCGAGTTCAAACCACTGCCGGGACATTCTAATTCGTTAGAATGATAGCGCCAATGCGCATGCTCGTCATTATAATGGAAGCGTTTGGACTGGTTCTCCCGCTGTTATATTAATGTGATTGTGTATATGTTATTATATACAACAGTTTGTTTTATTATTTACAAGTTAACAGATTGTAACCATCTACTTTCGTACACACTACATCTACTGTTGCTTCAATTTCTACACATACGTATTAGATAGTTAAGAAATGTATAAAAATATGTCACATTTACAGCTGGTACAATAGGCATTGCTCGTCTTACCGCTAGTACCACAATAACTCTAGAACCGCTAGCTTTGGTAAGTAGTAGTAATACTGATGTTACTTCTTTTATTGTTACTTCACTTCGATATATTCAACGACATTATATTAAGAGAGAAATTACCCGGATATAGTACACGGCTAATCATTCCGGGTATGAGCATTATGAACATTGGAAGAATCTTTAGATAGCCAGCCAACAAGGAACCACCTTTCGCGTGCTGTAATGTCCTTGCAGCCAGGGATCGCTGCACAATTACCTACAAATAATATATTTTCTTGATAGATCGAGCACCTGTTTCTGATTTTCTGGTGAATATGCATGTATGATAACAGTTTAGAGGGTAGAGAAATCTGCAGCGCATGTGCAATCAAAAAACAGTGTTCTACACTCATGTATATCCGAATGTTGACAACAACTTTTCAGGATTTGAGCCAGTATATTTGTAAGAAAAGGGTAGGTGCACAAGTCATCGAACGGATGGAAATATGAAACACACTTAATTTGCATTTGGTAAAGAAACTTTTATATGACTAGACTATCAGGCAGGATGGTCCATACTTAGTTCGCTTTGTATTGAACTTCGAATTCTTATTGATGGCGTTAACAATAGTGAGATGTGATATGAACTCATTCAATACTGTAAGCGCGCAAATAACATTCTGAAATAAACACAAATAAAAATTGATGATGATCAACTTAATCGGTTTATGTCGATTTTTCAACAGTATTTCAGTGATATACTGTCGTCATTTAACCTAACCAGTGTTCATGGGTTACCAACCAGCTCTTGTCTCGTTTGCCGCTCACTACTTCCGTAATAATTGTGGATGTAAGATCTTCAGCCAAGATGGCCTTGAGAACAAACGCGTCACCCGGGGGTCCAAACCAACCACCACGGATTGGCAATATGTGCCTCAGTAAAGCCTGGTAGGAAAATGATAAATATTTATAAGCACCTGGTCATTACACCAATACCAAGTACAACCAATCAGCATATGCAATACAATTCCAGGCCATGGCAGGTCAGAGTTCACAGGATCCCTCAGTATGTTAAATGCGTCATGCCTTGGCTGTCCGCATGTTGTATTAGTGTCCCGTATTAATGGTGTTGCATTTTGATACAGTGACTGAAGATTTTCATATCCACCAACTTTGTGAAAGCCTGAGAAGTTATAAAGCATTTGCAGCATGAATTCAAACGTGGTAAGTCCTGACAGATTCTTAATTAAGATGATAAGCAAAACATGTACTCGAGGGCATTTTAGTTAAAGGAGCGTAGGCTGGAGACTAAAAAGATATCCAAGTGTTTACACTTTTTTGTCCAATCATAATTTGAATGTGTACACAGCGATTAATCATGTGCGATCATAGTTGTATGGAGATAAGAAGACTTGGCAAGCAACGTGAGTGTGTAATAAACCCCAAACAAGATCAACCCATTAAATAAACGTATTAAATGAACCCTATGACGTTGTACCAATTTTGGTTAAGCTTTTGTAAACAGATCGGGTATCTAATTACGTCACTGTCAGTTTATGCACTCTGTCTTCTGATAATTAAGACCCTCCCCTTCATTTAAAGGTAGATAGTCTATTTACTGTCAATATATGCTATGTAATAATTTTGAGAAAATGTCAAGTTAATGCCTTCATACAGACATACTCTAAAACATGGCATTGTAACTTTTCCTATATGTATGCTTGAACGGCACAACAAAAGTCTGATGCAGATAGTTCCTTTGATAGCGCTTACTTGGCGCGTAGGTCAGGATAGAAAATACACTTGTATTTGTGGTTTCGGTCAAAATGTAAGAAAAGGTGACAATGCCGTATGAAAGAGTACATCTGTATGAACGCCATTACCACCGATTTTCCCATATTTCAAGCTAAGGATATTTTGTCGAAAAAGTAAGGCTATGTATTTTTAACTTTGAATTTGGCTCCATCTCTCCAGACTTCAAAGATAACTACCAAAACGACGATACAATATATTCATAACGGCATGATAACCTTATGTTTTGTGTGTTCAGGAAGCGTACCAAAGAGGTACAGATAAATTTGCAAGACGAGTTTCATTCTTATAATGCGAGTAGGCAAGAACTGGAAATATTATCGTTCACAGAGATATAGTTTTAATTACTTGAATACTAAATGTAACAATAATCACTTATTCGCTCGTGAAACGTATGACTTTGTCGATTCCAGAACCTTTGGACTCGCGAAAAGTACCATTTATACAGAAGGTACTCGCCAAACGCAGGGAGCAAAGAGCATGTAGTCAACTGTTACATGCATAAACTCCTCACAGTGCTTATCTCCCCTAGTCATACACTAATCATTGCCTTCACGAACGTCACGTGATATTGAATATGTGAATAAAACAAGGTATTTTGTTGTGAATTTTTTTTTCATTTAATCATCTACACAAGCCGTATTCCTATGTGATATAACCAGAACAAAATCAATATCACACTTAAAAAATCAGAAGATGGAAAACGAAATAACAGACTACTGGTAAAATATTAGTGATGACAGAACTGATCAGAACATTTTATTTGTTTTCACTTGTACATGGTACATGGTCATACAATCACATACAAAGTACAAATATACAGTACATCACATGAGACCATGAAACGAACGGAAGAGAAAAAGAAAATCAGGGGGATTGCAACAAGGTTTAGAGCACAAACAAATCAAATGACGTTATTAAAGAGAAAATGGCAAATAAAAAATGACAATGGTCTCTGTACTTCGTAAAGGGAGACTACTGCGTAAGAGATTGTTGCATACGGTGTCATGTTATAAATATCTGACAGCAGATGTATTAAGAGGTACGTGATGTAGCTAACTGCACATAGAGAGACACTGAAGACTTGGAAAGTTTGTGATTGCCCACATAATACTTACTGATTGAGGCTAGTATAATGGCACCAATCATCATGACGAAAGTTTGCAATGTATCCGTGTATATAACAGCGGTTAATCCCCCTGCAATGTGTGTAAATGCATTGTTAACGTTATGCATTGATAGTTCGGACTTCCATGTGGAATAGTAGCAACTCGATTAAAGACAACTGGGTAATGATTGCCTAAGAAAAATGTCAACAACAAAACAAAGACTTCGGCCTATCATTACTGACTTTCTTGACTTGTTCTGTGATGTATTCCATCCATTAAAGTTGTTTCCCCTAATTGTCCCCCTAACTTTTCCTTGTTTTTTTAAGGTCGACCAGACATTCCTTGCTCCCCTGTGCCCATGCATGTTTACCCTTGTACCTCCTCAGTGCCTTATGTTGTGTACAATGTTGTTTCCACGGGGGTCTGTGTGTGGAGGCATTGGGCATTATCTTATGCATGTCGTGATCCCTCTCTATCACCATATCATTACCAAATAATATATTACACGCGGCAAGCGAAGTGCTTTGTTTAAAAAAAAAGAGACATACTAAATGTCACTATTTTATCATTGTCAACGGCATTAACAAGTCAAAGTATGACGTAGCATATATTTTGAAAACCAGATATGTACCTGTAACAGTAATACTGACTTAATGTATCTTTGAAGACTACTAGTTATACTTGAGGACGGTTGTACACAAATTGTGAGGTGGTCAGCCAATGAAAGCAGGTTGTTGATAAATACTAGCCAATAGGCATACACACAGACATCGTGTACACACTTCCGACATTCACAGCTATTATTAATCCACTTGGTATTTTATCGGTATGACCATAAAGGAAATATTTCTTACCAAGCATTGTAAACATGGCCGTGATCGACAGCAGTACAGCAATAGATACATAGACGTTCCAACCCATGGCTAACTGTATGAAGAGGGAACCAGCAAATATACCTACCTGGAATCAATCATATGTTTCAAAGGAAATACAATCGGACCTCATTTATTCGACAATTTGGTATCATCCGAAATAAATATCATATACCGATGTATCTTCTTAGGCACGTCGAATTAAAAAGGGGTTGTTCGAAACTATGTTTAATTCGAAACAAGATTTCGGACCCGATGTATTCGAATGAACGAGGTCGGACTGTACACTATAAAAATACTCACCAAAATATAAAGCATGAAAGTTTGGTTTTTGACTTCTAAATTACAAGTTCATATTCTAAAGACGAGAAATCATGAATTGAAACAGGTATAATAGTTAGAGACTAATCTTTGCTTTAAAATACGCGACGTTTCACATTTAAAATGTCTACACTAATTTGGTCATGTGGAAAAAAAGATTCGGACTTGCAGACAGACAGTTCACGTAACTGACACAGAAGTAGATTTACAACAATGTGTTTTCTTCCATTCTGAGCACTATCTAAACTTAAAAACCTAAATATTATCTTGTTTAAGTTACATTTCTTTTGGTAACTAAGTTAACCACGACAATCGTCGCATTTCATAAATTGTTTTTTGTCTTTTTGAGAAAAACTACTTTAAAGTTTACCCTCTTGTGATAGTTGTTACATACGGGGTTACGGAATCGCATTTTATTTTAGTTATGTGCATTTCAGAACGATATAGGTAGTACAGATAGAAAGAGCTTAGACAGACTGTTTTAACAATACCAAATAATCAAAACCGCCAGTAATTGAGTTACGGGGTTCTTGAAATAAAACTAAAAATGGAAAATAATTGATACAAAAATTCTTCGAAAACGTTGATCAATTGTTAAATCTTCAAACAAACAAGGGGTGTAGATTTAGCTTTTCGATGATATAAATATAAACATTACCGATAATTTAGCCAATATGTACAGGACTAGGGACAGAACACTTAAATATGTGCGTATCCTTTGTCCACCAAATCGTCTCTCCAAATATTCAGGCATCGTGTACACCTGCATAAAAAATGAAACAATGTGAGTAGGGAAGACTACGTTCACAAATCAGAAATTGTCCACACATATCTAAACTAAAAAGGGGGTCGACTCGTGTATGGAGGGATATATAAATAATTATACAGTAAAACCTCACTTAATGATCACCTCAATAATCAGACCACCTCAAAATTAGGAACACAATTTTCAAATTCATTTTCACACAGTCAATAAAAAGAAAAGTTTTCAATAGCCCAAATGTTGTATTATTATTGAGGTGTAAACAAACTTGAGAAAATCTGTTTGGTGCGTTTTTAAATCCACTGAATATATATACAATGTACTTTATTTGAGTTTGGTTCGATTAAACGGTTAATGTTTTGACTAACCGATAGTCGGACGTACGAACGGTTACCGGTTAATAATCGGTAAACCGCTGACATCCCCAAAATATAATAAATGGGTGGTATGACCACTCTTCATCGTATGTTATGTTATAATTATAATTGGTATAATGTAATAAAAACTTAAAATTCGGGAATGACTTCTTTCAACGGCATGAAATGACTAGACTTCCAACTTTATTACTCAGGTGCGAAATAATATCGCGTTTCTGATGCTAACTAGGCAGGCACGAAATTCAATCATTCCAATACATGGAAAAAAGTAGTTCCCTTAAAACTCACGCCAGCAGATACATAGACTGGAACAAATATCCATCCAAGTAGAATCACCAAAGGCATACCCTGATTGATATAAATATGCATTTTTTGTATTAACAAATTTAAACATAAATCGTCATCAATGACTCTCAGCACGAATGGTTTGTTTCCACACATATACAGTTAAGCCTTACCTAAAGACCATCTTAAAATTAAGACCACAATGTTCAAGTCCATTTTCATGGCTTTGCTCGTTATTCAACTTCAATATTAAGACCTTTTCAATGAGAAGACCAGTTTTCCATGGTCCCAATGGTGGTTGTATTACTGAGGCTTCACTGTACTGATATATTTCAGTTTCTCATTACTCCACCATTTTATCCACACGATAGAAAAATGTATGTTTCGTACGACAAAATTATCGTGGGTTTCATTGTGATCTAGACTTAACATATAACTAAATCCGCGTGGTTCTCTCATTCGGTAGAACACTTCACTGCTAATCTAAACGTCGTGTGTTCGAACCCCAGACAAGGAGCGTGTTCTTCCATGACAAATTTGCTGAAGATAATGCATCCAAAGTATCCAAGGTTAGTACTAGTTGGTAACCCACGAGCAGTGGTTTAGGTCAACTGATCGTCCTATATAGCTGAAATACTGTTGAGAAACGGGCGTATAGCCAAAAAAAACAGGCAAACTATGTTGAGAAATTGTCAGTCGCTTGCGGAGGAGCAGAGTAGTACCGGTTGGTAACCCAGGAGCACTGGTTTAGGTCAACTGACCGCCGTATATGACTAAAACAATGTTGAGATACGGCGTAAAACCCAAAATTACCTACCAACCATTCGTAAATAATGATAGCAAACCCACTGGCTGCGCCTGTGCCCGCAAGACCAAGGAAATGCTCACTGCCTACATTACTTGCAAACAGCGAGGCGCCTATCTGTAATGTGAGAACGTGGAAATTTATGTTGGAACTACAGTAAAACCTCACTTAAAGACCACCTCAATAGTAAGACCACCTCAATAGTAAGACCACCTCAATAGTAAGACCACCTCAATATTAAGAACACAATGTTCAAGTCCATTTTTCACAATTTCCCTCTCTATGCAACCTCACTATTAAGACCACCTCAATATCAATACCAGTTTTCAAGGGTCCCACGGTGGTCTTATTATCGATGTTTACTGTAGATCTACTGACTGCTTCGTTTTTGTATTGTTGGTAACAACACGACAACAAACTAACGTATCTGTATAATGCGGTAGTATTTCAATATGGTACAATCGTGGGCGTAGATTCATACAGGTCGTGTAGGCCTCGGCCTATTTTTTTTTCCAAAAAGTCGCAAAAATAAAATGACCAAAACTGCGATTTAGGGCCTTATGTATATTTACCGGAATGAAATATACACCAAATCGTTTCTCTGACGATCTAGCTACAAATTATTTTCGGGGGACCGGACCCCCTTAAACTAGGCATACAAATCAAGTTCAGCTACGCTACGCCCTGACAATGCATCTTGTCAGCTTAGTGTGTTTAGAAGTGTTTAAAGAAAGGGCAACAATATGATAAAGAGACTTAAATGTTGTGAAGTTGACTGTAATATCACTAACAACAGTAGTAACTACGAAAGACCGGGTGGTGACATTCACAATTCTCTCTTAGGAGTTACTTCCCTTGGCATTTTTTAAACTTGTGTATCAATGTATCGTCTAGCTTATAACTCACCGGAATCCATGACATGTTACGACCAGCCAAGAAGAAATTCCTGACATTCCTCGTTTTCGCCTTACCATGCTCTAAAATGTTATAAAAATACTCCCAATATGTGCACTGGTATCACGGACATAAATTGCGCGCTAAGGATTGTGGGTAAATTATTTCTTCTTATCGTTTCACCGATATCAGCCTGTTTCGAACCCATGGTTTATATGTCCGTATACGTGGCAGTATACACAAGAGGCACTTAATGATCAGATCTGTTGTATCTTTCGATTATCCATGATTAACGGAAACCTACGAAGTAGGTCCCAAATATCAGAATCGGCTGAATTCAAAAATACGAAATTTTCCGGTATAAAAATGTAGTACTAAGACTTTAAGCAACTTCAAAGCAACAACATCTCAACAACAGCCGTAATATGCATGTCGGACAGGTTGTTGTTGGGAAAATGTAAAGATAGACAATTTGTTATACTTACCCATACTCCAACAAGTATGACGGACACAAGATACACAACAATCACTATTATATCGCCCCAATGCGTCAAGCCTCCAAATTTCATCTTCAAGTTAGCGAGTATTTGCTGGGAACCTTAACAGTTGTTTGCTCGATAGTCTCCGCGCATTGTATATACTACTGAAAGATACGTGTAACTGTAACATGGGCACATTTTGTTAGTTAATCTCGGTATTTCGATTACAGTCGCTTGCCGCTCCTGAATAATTGGTTTATATGTCCATGCTTACATGTACAAAATGTGGCAATTTTAAATAATTAAAGATGTATCTGGCTCATCTGAACCTAATTTGTTTAATGGGCTTCATCGAGTATTGCTGTTACATAGTCTTAAACATAATTAATAAGAACCGTTGCCATGTTTAACCGTTTAACACAATCTTGTTTAATGATATTACTAAGAGACAAAACTAGTAAACAAACACCCGCTTGTTAAAAAAATGGACGTTTTTTTTAATGTTATGATAATACAAATAACTTTTTTCGTCATATACAGAGAAATACATAATAAATGTTTTCTGCATGTGATAATGCATATTTATTGAATTTAAACTCGATCAAGTATACGGTTTTCGTGATTGTTTAGATGAACGAATGAACATAAATTGAGCATAGTGTATCTTTAAAAAGCAGGCTTGGACACTGATGATTCTTTAATTTAGGAACAAAGTCTTTTTGCAAAAACCTCAAGCTACGCTGTCTTACGTTGAAGATACAATATTGAAGTATTAATGTATGCATACTGAAAGTGTTAAATGACCATTTTTCACTCAATGATTTTTCTTTTGCAGAAAAACAAAATAAAACTTATAAAATGAATATCAACCCTAATGCTTTTTAAATTTATTTTATATAAACAAATTATAAACTCATTTTAATACCTGTATCGAAAAGTCATTGATCATTGCAATTGTGCAATATCATAAGTTTAATCTGGAACACACTTTATACGGTCCCTGGTTTAATTCACACGATACAATCAACGATTATTTTGTTAATATTCAATTGCTATAAGTGGAACCTCTGACGCGCCTCATTAACGGGAGGGCGTTTAGCAACACTTCCGTTACGCGAGCTGAATCCCCGCTCAGTAAACTACGTATACAACTTGTGCGGAGAACCAGCTTAGTGTAAACAGGTCGGATTCGGAAAGCAAATATGACGAACGAAATTAAAGTCAGCAGGATTCCTACGCATGTTCCTGAGTTGGAAGAAGTTACACAAGGTTAGGACTATTTCTTTCTATTGATTTATACGATTCGGTTTAGATGACAGTGTTTGGGTAAATTAATATCGGCAATATATTGGAGAAACTTGACCGTTACATTTTTCAAGGCCCGATAAGGGGGTAGGACCTTTGTCATTGAGCGATCATTATTTCCTAGAGATTTTATTTTAAGACTGACTTCATAAATTAATTCATTATTAACTGATATTCTTGATTTATTGTACACTACAATTAAGTGCCTAGCTGGACTGGTACACACAGGGTGGGGCGGGTTAGCCTGGGGTCCTGGCTCACTGATTTCTAACGCTGTCAGTACCGACGCGTAGCAATAGGAGGTTTGGCCTGGATTCCAGGCTAGGGGCGGGTACCCGGGTACAATTTTGGAGCCCGACAATGGATCAGCGTCAGAATTCTGACGTCTACAAAGTGTTGACTTTCATGCTCGGCCAAAATTCAACATTAGATCGACATTGGATGAATGTCAGGTGTCTGATATCTATAAAGTAACATATTCAACTAAAATTGTCAAGATCCAATGTTGTTACAGTGTCAGATAGACCTCAAATGTTTGCTGAAATACATGTACATCGAATTTGTGTAAGCAATGAAATTGGTTGCAACCTCAATCTTTTCATCTTATCAACTTTGTTTATTCAGAATGGTTCATTTTTAAGATTTTCTAACTAACACCAGCCCTTTTTTATGGCAAATTTGTGGCTGATATTCAGCACCAATTTCCCAAAGAGTAAGGTATATAATTATTTTCCCCCTGATATTGTCAAATTTCCCCGCTGGTTAAATCATTTTACAAGTTATTTCCCAGCAGTAGTGGACTATTTCCATCGGTGCCATGTTTTAAACACTCAAAACAATTCATAAAACAGGAAGCTCATCCAGTTTTGTTTTATTTATCTTGCATCCAAACAATAAATTTGGTAATAGGAAGTCCTGTAAATTCTCCAATTTACAACGCAAATTTCCCTTTTCAAAAGGCCCCGCTATACTTCCCCCAAATTGGAAAAGGGCTGAATGCAACAATTCCTTTCAAAGATCAACATTTTGCAGCACATGCTATAGAAACAAGTAATATCAATACTTAAAATGTTCACCTTTTAAATGCCCGTATATTGCTAAAATGTAAAAACTAGTGTTTTATTTTTCACCTTTTTTATGCATGGCCATTCAAATTCGACTATTAAAGATGTTTAGTCCAAAAAATGTACACATGCAGTTCTGACAAGTTTAAGTCTGCGCCAAGTCATATTACGTTGGCGCAGAGGTGACATGTGTGAAATTATTTTTATCTCGTTCCCACGACTTAGTATGTCGTGGGAACAAGTTAGTAAGTCGTGGCCACGAGATAAAAATAATTTCATACATGTCACCTCTATGCCACAGTATCATATTCATATTAAACAATTCAAATAAATTAAAATATTTCATAATAATGTCAAATTTGTCAATTATTTTGTTATTTACCACAGATCCAGTGAGCTCGGTGAAGTCAATTATACTTACTTAATTTGAAAGATAAGAGAATTAAGGTCAAACTGCATGTTGTCTGTGGTTGAGGTCATTAGATAAGTGAATCAGACTGGGTTACTATGTTATAATATGTTAGATAGTGACTTGTCAACGTCCATCATCAGCTTTTTATACGCCCATTCATAGAACAGGACGTAATATAGTTTCACCTGTGGCGTATGGGCAGGCATTTGTGTATGGGTATAATATCTCGGACAAGTTCGATAAGCAGCCATATCGCTCTGGTCACTCAGGAGTTATCACACTTTAATTATAGTAATTTCCTAAAATAGGTCTTGTCCGATCAATATCTTTACTTTTAGAAGCATCTGACCATCTTCACCAAATTTGGTCAGAATGTGTATGGGTATAATATCTCATTCAAGTTTGATAACCATATTGCTCCAGCCACCTTCGGAGTTATAGCCTTTTTAAATATAGAAATTACCTAAAATTTGTCTTATACAATCCTATTTACCCTGATTGTTTTCACACTCCAGTCACGTAACCGTAGAACAAGCGCATTTTGCGATAGTCGGCGTGTTCTTCAAATGACATCTCCTCCTAAACCGCTTGCCAAATAATAATGAAACTCCGCAGGGATTTGCTCTGTATGAAGTTCTAGCAAAGTTAGTCAAATACTATTCCATGCAGAAATGCCATTGCCATGGCTAGTGTTGTCGAGGAACTGTGGCTAAGTTGCCAAGGCTTTGTGACTAGTTTTGCCAAGGCACTGTGATTAGTTTTGCCAAGGCACTGTGTCTAATGTGGCCGAGTCACTATGACTAGTGTTGCCAAGGCACTGTGTCTAATGTTGCCAAGGCACTGTGTCTAATGTTGCCAAGGCACTGTGACTAGTGTTGCTAAGACACTGTGACTAGTGATGCCAAGGCACTGTGGCTAATATTGTCAAGGCACTGTTTTGAACAATCGTGGTAGAGGACCACTAGACAGTGCTACTTACCAAATATCAAAGCTCTGGGCCTAGTGGTTTTATACAGGACAATCTCTGAAGTAGTCCTTATATATATCTTTGTCACACAACACTTGTATGATTTACTTGTTTTTGTTTCAGTTCTGAGTGATGGTTTAGCGAAGAATTTTGCTAATGTATCTGTATCAGTAGTTGATTGTCCAGATTTAACACAGCCTCCATTCTATCTTTCATCCGAAGGTGAGTGTGCATTAATTAATTCTCATTAGCCTAATTGTAGAATGTAAATTTGGGAGTACAGTAGCTACAAGATTTACTTTTTACAATGAGTCCCTTAAACAACATTCAATTCTGCATTATAAAGAAATGCTATATACATGTATAATCCAGAGCCGATATTTTGACATTCGTTGATATACAATGCATGTTTATATTTGATTACCGATTAACATCAGGAACTATGACTATGAATGTAGTAAAACATCCCGTACAATATATAAAGTTTGATATTGGATGCTGCCTATTGCATGCTTCCTAGCAGGTGGTCCCTATTAGATGCTCCCTATTGAAAGCTCCCTATTGCATGATCCCTATTGAAAGCTCCCTATTGGATGCTCCCTTTTGAAAGCTCCCTTTTGAAAGCTCCCTATTGGATGCTCCCTATTGAAAGCTCCCTATTGAAAGCTCCATATTGCATGATCCCTATTGAACGCTCGCTACTGAATGCTCCCTATGAAGAAATTGCAAAATAAAATAAATCAAAGGACTGAAAGTTCTGAGAGGCACTTCCAAGATTGGATGTTTTCCATCTTATCACATTAGAAATCAATACGCGCCTAATCTGGTAAACTCGTTTGTAATAAATGACTTAAATAATCCAGTAAAGTTGTTTATATCAAGACTCCTGCCATTCCCCACTTGATATATCCCTGAATCTCAGCCATACTACTCATCAAATCTATAATAAACTCGGAGGACTTTACATGTACTATTTCTTGAGACGATGAATATGACGGTCCGTGAGTATCAGTTTCTGGTTGACGAAGATAGCAATGAGACGCTAAAGTGCCTCAAAAGCTGTAAGAAAGAAAGTTTGGTTTAACTTATTATGTAGTTGTAAAATTGCACCAGTAAATGTGTTCACTAAGGTTGAACTCAGGTGAAAACATAGAGTAACACACGAGTACTATTTTATCTTTTCATGTAGACGACTTTATCATTATGTAGGTCAAATGGCGGATTATTGTGCAGACACATCCATTTGGCCTTCACTTACATGTCTGTATGGTATTATCTCCATATTCAGTTCTCATGATGCAAACATGATTATACATAGTGAGTTTAGTAATGATGTTTCCATGTACAGTCAGACCTCGTTCATTCAAATTCATTGAGTCAGAAATTTTATTTCGAAGAATACATGGTTTCGAATAGGACATTTCAATTCTACAAGCAAAAGAAGATACGTCGGGACCTAATATTTATTTTCGGATGATACCAAGTATTCTGATAAAAGATTGTCGAATAAGCGAGGTCCAACTGTATACATGTATATTCATAAGTTCTAATGTAATATGTACAAATTCATACTGATATCATTGTAGGAATCTGTGGTAATGCCAGACTGGCAGACATTGGTGGTCCTCCATATCTTCTTCCAACAGTTCAGAGAGAAAAAGTGAGTATATGTATTTCATTCATATTAATACTGTCATTGCTTAAACCATCCTCTGTACCCAGTAATGCATGAATATTCATTAATATTCCTCAACCAATGAAATGGACGATAACAAAAAAGAAGGAATCTTCTTTGTGAAGAGCTATTGATGTCATGCCTAATACAATTTAAAAGCTGCAATCTCATTGGATTGCTCAGAACCACAATTTCATGGACACATCTAGTATCAGGTTAGTTCAAGCGCATAACTACCTGTACACTGGTAAATGAAGGATTCCTTATAATTTTCCAGAATATTTTGTTTAAAAAAACATTTTTTTAAACCTGAGATAGAGTTATGTGCCCAAAAGAAAGCGTAAAACAATTTACAGGAGATTGTCACAAGTTCTCTCCCTTTATCCATTCCAGAGTTTTCTCTTTTTATCCCTTTGATTGTATATGTGTAGTACTTGTTTACTCTAGATACTGAAGGTAGAGAAATAGGGCAGGGATAAAGGGAGAGAACTCCTGGCGATCTCCAGTGAAACAATGTGGATTTATTAATATGTCATTCTTTATTCAGATATATAAGTTTAAACAAATAGCAGAACTTTGTGGATTACCAAATGCCTTTATGATTGGTGCCGGGGCTGGGCCAGCTCATATTGTAGGGGTCAACTCGGAGGTACAGTATTGTATTCAACTTATTATGTATTCTAATACAAATTTTCAAATTGTTTATATTACATCACATTTGAAACTAAGTACATGTACTACAACAGTGGTTGTTCTATGGTCACTAGTTAGTAATTGCGCCTAATTTAAGAATTTGAAGTTCAGATCAGTCAACCTCACCAAAAATGGGATTCGAACTCACATCCTTCAACAAAATAGGTGTCGGACACTCTATCCATCCATCACTTTGCCTCTAGTTCAAATATAATTTTGAATCTTAAATTATTTCAGCTGATGAATAACATCAAATACGCCGCTGATGGGAAAGTAACTAACAATGCATGGATATCAAAGTTGGACACAAAGGTACGGTTTATTTTGATTAGTAAGTAGTCTTTGTTGGCTCCGTTTATTACAAATATTAGTGTTAGATTTTATTTTACACTTAGTCATCATATTGTCTTTTATAAATATGAGTTAAATTTCAAGCATCAAAATTAATTTATCCAAAAATTGTTGTAATCAAAATTAGTACACTTAGCATTGTACTTATTGGAAATCATGTTTCTGTAATTTGACTGTCTTGATAATTTTAGACTGGAGAGTGTATTTTAGAGAAACTAAAAGCTGAAGAGTTCTGCTTAATGGGTAACTTTCTCATCTGTGACGGTAGGCCTGGAAAGGTAAGTAGGGGAAGAAGGGGCTGTGTATTTTGATAAATCATCGCATTATTTCCAGAACCCCGTAACTTAATTTTTGGTGGTTTTGAGTATTTGGTATCATTGAAACCATCTTTCCAAGCTCTTTCTATCTGTACTACCTATATTGTTCTGGAATGCACATAACATCAATAAAATGCAATTCCATAACCCTGTATGTAACAAGAATCTAAAGAGGGGGTCCTTAGCAAATTTGTAGGGTCCCAGATGTGCAGTTTATACTTGACGAAAGTTTATTTCAGGGGTCCCAAGTATGCACAGCAAGTGGAAAATGGGAGTCCCTAGAAAGAAAAGGGAGTCAGAGACTCAAGATTTCTGTGTCAGGGAAATCCCTGTTTCTGTTTCACAAGATGATAACCAATTCATTGTTTTCAAGCCATTGCATTAATTTTAAATGCTTTCAAAAGAGTTATATATTTGTTAAACAGTTTTAAAATGTGCATTGTTACATGTGGAGATATGAAGTCATCTTATACATATTTTGTGGGTCTTCTTACAGGTTATTGAGGTAAAAGCAAGTAAGAGAACGGGTGGGGATGATTTTATGAGAAGTTTGAAGTTAAGTTTACGTAGCAAGTATGGAGAGAAGCCAGTTGGCCTTGGTGGAGTTTTCCTGGTCGAAAAAGGGAAAACATACACACATATAATGGTAAGATTTCTTCAAGGGTTGTCCTAAAATAGCTTGTTATTGTTAAATCATATAATGGTATGATTTATTCAAGGGTTGTCCCAAAACAGTTGTTGTTAGTAAACCATATAATGGTAATATTTCTTTAAGGGTTGTCTCAAAAGTGCTTATAATTCTTAAGTCATATAATGGGAAGATTTCTTTAAGGGTTGTCCCAAAATAGCTTGTTATTGTTAAATCTTATAATTGAAAGATTTCTTCAAGGGTTGTCCCAAAACAGGTTGTAATTGTTGGTTAATTTATTGAGATACATGATGAAATATTCATAAATTAGTACACATTGTGTGTATAGATATTCTAATTGTATCGTCAATTGCTTGGACTTTGTGTGTGTGATAATGCAGTTTATGACCAAATAGTCAATGTATATGAGGGTATGTAATCAAAATATACAACCATTTGAACTACATATTTATAGGTTTATAATACATGGATACAAATTTCCTGTTTCTATGAATTCATGGAAGAGTTTGCTTAAAGTAACATGATGTTAGTGTGTTATGACAGTTGTTGTCTCCCTTTGTTCTCGAAGTGTGAACACATTTTGATATCATTGAATGGTGTGAACATTTATTTTAACAGGATGATTTCTCAAAGACGCCTCTGACCAGTCAGGAAATGGTGGATAATTGGTTGAAGTTTTTCACAATGGATCCTACATTAATCTGCGTTGGAGGACTCGTATCATTCGATCCTGTGTGTAGTCACTTTGTTTATTTATTTTCAATAAAACTTGCTTATGAACGAATTTGCTTATTCGGTATTTAATCAAATTCAATATAATGACATATTCAATACAGCAACGTAAATCCAATGGTCAAACAAGGTTGTTATATTGAGAGTTAACTGTATAAAGAACAGATTTTTCAGGTTCCATGGGGGTTCCTGAAATTAGTTTTACGGTATTATTTATATTTACTGTATTGTGCTCAACATGGTTGGTATGGCTATCTTTATGATTTAACTGTTGTTATTATGATCAAATTCAGATAGCAGTTTCTGTCCTGAGCAATATGACCGAAAGTAGAACATGTACATTGTAAGGTTAATTTTAGCTTATCTGGTTTGAAAAAAATTAAGAGCTGTTGGTCAGCGTTGTTGACTGCATCTCCATCCTTAAAAATGTAAAATATTGCGTTTAGCTCAGTTCCTGAGAAAGTATAAGCCCCATTGATGATGTAACCCAGAGATGAGCCTCACTATGCACTTACCGTGCTCTTGTGAAGTGTTTATTACAACTGAAATAAGAATGTCAATTTTGCAAAATGGTTGCCATGGAAATACTTTCTTTATTTTGCAGGGTTTTGATTTACGAGATGAACATTTTCATGGATTCAGTATGCACGGACAAGGGGGTCACTATCACAATGACACGACCCCGGAGGAAGTAGAGTACAGGGGGTATTTTGTTGTACCTGATGGTATATACAGGGTAGATCAGCCTGCAGCGCCTTTAAAATCATAAACTAGAGTTATCTCCCTTTGCCCTGTGTAATCAGTAACATTCTAGCAGATGTTTTGTCTCTCACGTTGTGGTGAATTTAAACATTTATTGGTTGTGTTACTGATATTCTTTGGTGTAACAAATTTGCGTTATTATTTATGAATAGTTGCATTTATTTATTCTTCATATTTGGTTAGCTACCATTCAGAATACATGCCTTTGTATATGTGTGTTCGTTTTTTGTGTATTACACAAATACTGGACATTTAGCTTGTGATATATTTCTGTATGAGCAATGAACTATACATTTTCATAGGAATTTATGTTACAAGTATGATGCAAATCCAATATTTCATGTTTATTTTACAATATATATACTAGTCAGTATTAAGGGGTAATACATTGTATATTTAATTTTGTTTTTCATTTTGTCTTTTAAAATACTGGAGTTTATAATTATTCAAATGCTACAATTAAGTATAAGTCATTCAGGGATCTAGATTTTTTTTCCAAAGACTCTTCTCCTGGACTTAAGGAAAAGTAACATTTAACTAGTCCGACATAGGAAGCTAGTTGTCTGAGAATATCGGTCAATTTAGTAACAAATACACATACACAATGATAGCTCCACAATCTAAACTTAATAATCACATAGATTCTACATGTGTGTGGGATTCTAAGGTTTGACTTACATCTGAACAATTGCTGTTGGTTAGCTTTAAAAACAGACTTGTCCGAGGTTTACCTCAACTCAACTATTAATGGTAGCCCGATGCAGCATTGGACTAGTCCGGGACATCGGGCTCATGAATTTCTAAAGCCCTGGTAATTGTTAGATGATATAAAGTTGTAAGAACATAATACAAGAAACGAAGCATGAATTGTGTACATGTTTGATTGGACATGCCATTGCAGGAATAATACAGGGCAAGGGAAACTAGTTTGCATATAAATTAATAAGCAGACATATTTTTAGTTGAAGATATTTTTTTTGTAGTTTTTTTTATTATTTTCTTATATTGTTAATCCATTGAAATAGGGGCTTATTGATTGCAATATGTATATGTGTTCAGGGTACAAGCTTGGCTTATTAACAGTAGTGGTTCATATTTTTTATCACTTACTTTTTTACATGTTGTTTATAAATATTTTGTGCCAGAGTCAAATGAACAAATGTATGCTTAATTTAAGTATTTGTATTTCCAGTATTGATATTGATGTATAAATCAGAACAAATTCATTTTATTGTTATACTAAATAAACAGTTTATATTAGTAATACTGTGTTGTTTTATTCTCTAATAAGATGTTTTATCATCTGCTAAGTATTCAAGGATATGTTATAGTATGGGAAATGGATATTTTTCCACTTTTAGATACATTTCTAACGGTATCTACTTCCTTGACATTGATGCACCTTTCGCGGTATGCAACTGTAGTACTTCTATATATCTGCTTGCTTAGTTTGCACCCTATGAAAAAGCAGGTTACATTACCACACAGGAGATTGACACGTGTTCTCTCCCTTTATCCCTTCTAGAGTTCTCCCCCTTTATCCCTTATATAGTATAGCATATACTATAGAATGCATGTAGAAAGGGAGAGAACTCTGACAATATCCCGTGCATTACCATGCCCTTGCACCATGCAGTAATACAGAGAAAAGGAAAATACTTATAAACTGCAGACATTCCTAATGTCAATTGAGTATCTACTTTCTTCACTTTGGTGCGCAGTAATAGTGGCTTAACAACTGTAGCATTTTCATATAAATTTGGAACAGTATCTGTCTGCTTACAGAAAGGCTGGTTACTTAGTCATGTTCTTGCTTCATTCAGTAACACAAGGGAAAAGAAAAAATATATAAATGCAGCTATCTGCCCACATTCCATGTCACTGGATTGTGAAACATCAATACGTTAACATTTTGCTGTATCAAGACTACGTGTGCTAATTGATGTGTGCATCTCCTGTATCATACTGCTATCTCCATGTTATCAACAATGAACATCTCAACAATTTCACAACATTGATAAGAAATGATAAAACGTTGTATCATATCTGACGGGGGTGTACCAGGACGAATTTGAGTTGTACACCATACATATAAAAGTAGTGTTTATTTACTATAGCGTCGCCCCTATTTACTTCCCGATTCCTATCTTTTATTGCCATGCACTAGGCAGGTAGGCAAAAGGTATCCTACTATTTAACTAGCTAGTGGCTCGCCAACCGGCCATATCAGAACGGACCCCTACTACGGATCCTTTCCTGGTTTCGATCCTTCGACCTCCCGCTCTAAAGACTGATGCCTTAACCATTCGGCCATAAGAGGCGGTTTATATTTTTAAGCAGACTAAGCTCAAACCAAGCACCGACGAAGTGATTGAGGGTTTGGTGTTGTAGTGGGTCTCCCCCTGTCTGCCCCTCCAGCAAATGACGATTAGGGTATCCTCGTCGGATCATTGTAAAAATTAAGATGGAAATTATGCTGGGCTAAATTATCTTACTTTTGATGAAGAGGTGTACGCATTGGCGTACGTGTCGTTGCTTGGATACGCGACTGTCTAACAAATAATTGACTGCGTTTGTGATATCATGCCGGTGTTACATTGTGCATAGAAGCTTTCCTACGACTCAGTGCTTATCCGATGTTTCTGAGTATAAACACTGGAATCAGTAGCGCTAGATAGACAGATAGATTAACGTGATCGATGCCCTGCAACCAGTCTATCATAGTTTCCATACAAAATCAGTCTATATATTTACCAGAACCAGTCCACATTCTATCACAGAATGCCAATTTCGGACGTCGCTCATACGAGAAGGCAATTAGCTGCAGTGTGACTGCATCAAGGTCGGTATTACAATATATAAATATTTAATGGTGAGAAAATACCGGTTGTCCAAATGCAGAAAATCAATTAATCGAAAACCCGTCTTAATTGTCATTGATCATGTATTTACACACGAGTTTGATATGGAATTCGTTCAAACTAGTGTAGCATTTACAAATGTTTACAAATACATCTAAAATAAACTGTTATCATAATAGACGAGTATTTACATAGTTATTGCAACATCTATAGTCCGTTTTTATTTACTTGAGAAAGGTAATAAACAAACAGTGAGGTTATCAGCCAATCAAATCATGTTTTACAAAATAATGACCAATAGACATCGTGTTCACAATTACAGTAATCTCAGCTAATTTAAATCGACATATTAATGTGATAATCTTACTTTATGTCGCAGGAGATTATCACGAGTTATCTCCCATTGTATATATACATGTATACAAATACTATAGAAGAGATATAACAGGGGAGAAAACTCGTGACAATATCCTCTGCTTTATGTACCTACATTTTCATGTCGTCTCAAACATTTGGGGTTGTCTCTGTGACATTCCTGATCGGCTTCCATCATTGACTTTTATAATTATTACCGAAAAAAAACAAACTTTACAAGCATCATATCACACCCGTAACATTAGGTATAAAGTTATTGGGAGGCTTAATGGTCTAAGGGAAATGTTCTATACTCCCGATCCAGAGTTTTCGGGCTAGAATCCTGTCATGGGGGCATTCTACCGAGGTATCGCCAGTCCTATAGTAGGCACGAGTACTGGTTTGATAACCAGAAAGCAGTCATCGTGAGTGATTAATACACAGAAGTACCTCGTTCATTCGAACTCCATCTACGCCGAAATTTTATATCGAATAATACATGGTTTCGAATAATCCATTTCAATTCGTAATGACCAAGAAGATACATCGGGACCCGATATTTAGTTCGGATGATACCGAGTATTCGGATAGAAGGTTGTCGAATAAATGATGTTCGACTGTAGTAATAAATAACTTATTTCACAAATCCATGTAAAATATTTAAAGTAAAACTAATCAAACCACACGAACGCATACGTATTTATCGTGTTGTAACCTGTTGCTTTTCGTTGTAATTATAATCCACAATAAGTGGACATACGGGATTTTATGGCTGTTAATCTGACCCAGTCTCTACTGAAACGTCGTAAGATGACTTATAAGGATATAATATCTCCGTACATGACAACAACTTTATTATCTAAAATCTTATTAAAATGATGCCTGTTTTTTAGCTCACGTTGTAAGCAATGTAGCAAGTATGTCAAGTGCAGTAAATGTAATCACTCCAAAATAAACGAACTAAAACAATTAACTGTCGCATTTTAATCCATTAAAATGTTTTCGAGGAAAATATGAGGTACTTAAGTAAATAGGGACCACACCTCAGGCAAGTAAGCGCAACCCACTTACGCTTCACTTCCGGCTTTATGCAGCCTATTATGTGCGCATAATAATAATATCGCCTTTCATTAAATTTGACTGATAAGGCGTAAAAATAAGTTTGTTTCAGGTTTTCCGACCTATTCTATTTTTGTCTCGACCTTAGAACATTTTTTTCGAGTCTTAACTTTTTTCTTTTTGGTAAAATGTCTTTGTGTGAATTTTCTTTAGGTTCATATTTTTGCCCAGTTATTTGACGCTTTACGAGTATTCCAGCTATAGAGCGTTATATTCACATTCATTAAACAAGGGGATTTGTCTCATTTAAATCTATGTTTAATTTGTTTCGTTTGAAAATAATAAAAATCTCCAAAAAATTTGGGGGGCATGAAACAAACATATTTTTTATGCCTAATGTCAAAGTCGAAGGCTCGTATAAAACAGCATTTCAGATAATTATAGTTATGCTATATTTTGTTATCCTAGGTTCAATATGTGTTTTACGCCATGATTAAACATTGTATAACTGTGCAGTCATGAGTTAGCTAACTGATATGAAGTTATCGATTGGCCTCCGACGCTCGTGAACAACCAACCAGTCTCTGAGTGTGTGTGTGTGTATTAGAAATTTTCCCATTCTGCCGTCTATACATGTACATTGTAGAAAAACAGTCGGTTGTATTATTAGCGACTTAGGGGGAAATATTTCCAATATGGATTTATTATTGCGTTATATTAAAGACTAGAACATCTACCAAAATGTAAACGATTAAGTGACTACGGATTTAAGCGTATAAGCTCAGCGTGTTGTGTTATTTTCATAAGACTGTCAATTGTCGAACTAAAGATGTCAACAATTGCTTTAAGGGACGTAATATTATTGTTTTCCACACAGACATATAAGCGCTATATACATTTGACTAGTTAAGTACAAATTAAGTAACAAAGAATATAGTTTATTTATTACGCTTGTCATTTTTATCGGAACGCTGTAATCGGAATATGTCGCTCTTTATCGTTAAGAAAATATCAAAACTCGCTGAACTGTGGAACACCTTTAGTTAAACAATTTTCATTGAAGTTTAAATACAAGTCTTAAACCTAAGGCAAAGCGTGTTTAATGCCGACTACTAGAGAGATAGGTACGAATATAGATATGTACAATGATTTTTTATCGGACTTTACAATCAGTACTTCACTTACAAGTAAAATGAACGGAGGTGTTTAAAATCCAACTTAGATTATTTCAAAACGGTAGTTTAAAACCTCGCGGAATAAGAGAAATAGCTACAATACGTATGCACCGTTTGTTTACGATTCGTACGGAAGAATTTGCTGTAAGGAGTCTGTAGTGGATATTTGTGAATTCTGTGTTATTTTCAAATTGTTGTGTGTGAAATGAGGGGATTAAAAACATATGTGTCTTCTGAAAGAAGGTTCTAATGTATGTGTTCAGTTAGGCTGAACAGGGGATACATCGCTGAGAATATGTAAGTTAAATTACTGGGTAATCCCCTGGACAGGGGAAAAAACAGGCGAACTTTGATATTACAACAGAGGGGTCATTTTTGAAAACAGGGGCTACGATGGACGAGCAAGATAATGGAGACAACGTGGGCATGCTGGTGCTGGAGGCGAAGTCTCTGAGGCCCTTTCGTACTAAAGATGAGTACCTCTACGCCATGAAAGAGGACTTGGCGGAATGGTTTACGTGCCTTTATAAAGAAATAAGATTGAATGCTGACAATTTCTTGGAGGTGCTCGAAACCGGGGAGCTGCTGTGTCAGCATGCTAACGAGGTCCGGAAGTTCACTGATGAACAAAAAGCCAAGGGAAGTTTCGATATAAAGTCAAATTTCGTTCGAGATATTCGAATCCCTGACTACAATGTGCAGTTTCGAGTTAATGTCAAACCGGGCACCTTTCTTGCACGTGACAATATATCGAATTTTATCACATGGACCTCGAAAATGGGAATACCGGAAGTGCTTAGATTCGAAACGGATGATTTAGTTATGAGGAAAAATGAGAGGAGTGTTGTGTTGTGTTTATTGGAGGTAGCTAGAGTAGGGGCCAAGTTTGGAATGCTGGCCCCTACTATTGTTCAAATGGAAGAGGAAATTGATAACGAAATTGAAACTGGGGAACCCCCTCCTCAGATAAAAACATGTGACGTGAAATCCCTTGATGAAATGGTGAGTTATGTTTATATAAAAAAATATTCAATGTTAATATTAGAAGCAATAGAAAGTCCCTTATAACTGAAACGCTGTTGAAAAAAACGGCGTAAAACAAAACACACCACAAAGGTAATCGCATAAGAAATTATGTCTCAGTATCAATGTGTAAGAAAACCCCTGTATAGCCCCTAGACATATAACTACTGTTAAACAGTAGCAGCGTATAATCATGAGGATATCAGTTCCCCTGTCTGTTGTACAAATGAACTGTGTGGATTGCATCTAGAACTTCAATGATCTGCGAGTCTCTTATCTTGCTGGGTTTTAGAGTTTAATTGAAACACCGTTCGTTCGTCTGCTTCTTGTTGCATTGTATTGTAGTATCGATCGTTCGTTCATTCCTCTTTCACTCATTCGTTCATTCTTTTGTTCGTCCGTCTGTTCGGTCGTTCTTTCGTTCCGATTGTTTTATTTGTTCGTTCTAACGTCGTTCTTCGTTTATCCGTCCATTTGTTATTTCTTCTTTTCTTTCTTTCTTTCTATCTTTCTGTCTGACTTTCTCTCTATCTCTCTATCTACCTGTCTGACTGTCTTTTTTCTTTCTTCCTTCTTTCGTCCGTCAGTCCGTTCTCTGCCTCCCTAGTTAAATGCTGTACATTTTGCAATTGAATTTCTCTATTGATCGGTTTCTTTGGTGAGGTAAATAACTGAAATTCTTGCGTTTTACATCTGCTAGCATGACCCGCGTTTTATTTACATAACACGATTTGTTCGCAACATGTTAAGTTCATGTCTAATCTTACCACTGTATCATTACCTAGAGTCTAAACTAATTGACTTTAGTTGACTCTAATAAATCAATGTCTTGATCAGAGCCATCAGTTCAAGCTGATTAATCGATAATAATTGATCGATTTATCTCGAATATGCGACCAATTGTGTAACATTAATCTAGTAGCGTGTTATATGTGTGTGTGGTGTACGCTTATGAATTTGATAGAAATATTGAACCTACTCATGCGATGCTTTTGATTGTGAATATTCGTGTAGTATGCTTTTATTATGACAGTGTACATGCACATGTACCGTATAAACAAAGAATTTATCCTTATGATGTGTACATACATCTCAGTTAAAGCAACCGTCTGTGTTTAGTTATGTCATTTACATTAATATATCACATACAAATAAATAATTTTCAATTTCCATTGTTTGTAAAACATTCAGTTCTGCGCTCAAGGCTAATAAGTGCTCGACACAGATTGTTAACAATTCATATACGATATATATAAGACAAAAACAAATAATTCATTCGGCGAGCCAGGTGCTTTAAGTGCTCAAAGCAATGCAACAAAAGTTCACAAGTTCATAATCATAGTACATACCATAGTATGCCACATTTATATAAATAATTAATGTACAGTAAAACCTCATTAATACGACCACCATTGGGACCCTCGAAAACTGGTCTTAATGTTGAGGTGATCTTAATATTGAGGTTAAATAAAGGGCAAAATAGGGACAATGGACTTGACACTTGTGTTCTTAATATTGAGGTGGTCTTATTATTGAGGTGGTCTTTAAGTGAGGTTTTACTGTAAGTGAATTGGAAGGCAACACAAAACAAATAATTCTGCGAGCCAGGTGCTTTAAGTGATTAAAGCAATGAAACGAAAGTTCACAGTGTTTATAATCATAGTACAGGTATGCCATTTTTATATAAATAATTAATGTCACAAAATAGGGAGTCAAAAACACATCATTCTGCGAACCAGGTGATTTAAATGCTCAATATCATTGACACATATAACATACTTATATTCTACAGTGATATTATATTACACAAACATGCCAGTGTTACATGCGTATGTTACAAAGCTACTGGAAGTTGAGTCAGAGACATTCATACATTATGCAGATAAATATATGTGTTAAACTATTGAATCGAACCGTTTCGTTAATATTCTCAACCGTAACCAAAAAACGATCAATAAATTCTGGAAGTTTCGGTCCTATAAGTTTATCGAATTCGAAATTCCCTTATTTAAATGTCTTCTTTATGTGATAATTTCATAAAGGTCATGAATTCTTTCTACAGTACTGATCAGACCGTTCTTTTTACCTCCGATCCGCAGAATTTTCTCAGAATTCGTAAACTATATTAACCCTATGGCGTGCGTACACTCATCTGTATTGAATTTCGCAGACGAGTTCCGTTTTGTAAGTGCAAAAAGTTCACCGATTTCTAAAGACAAGTCAGAAGAAGCAGAACGATATGTAAGCGCTCAAAATCGCTATTTAAATCATTGAAAACTGGCCTGGATAGTTCACTGAATGAATTACAAAAAATCGAGATTAATTTCAAGAAGCAAAAAAATCAATATCCGATTATCGACCCAATACAAAGACGATAGAGTGTATTATTCTTCGAGTTTAACTTGCTTCGTTTAGACTTGCGAATATGCTTTGAATTGTACTTAGTCTACCGCTCATAATTTCATGGCAAGCAATGTTTACATCATACGAGTGCATTGTACATACACTAAGCCGTTAGACGATCGTAAGTTAACGTGTTAACAGAAACTACAGTGAGACTTCACCTGATGCCCATCTTGCAATTAATGATTTACCTGGCTCGTCTGAACCTAGTATTTGTGAAAGGGCTTCATACAGTATTGTTGTTACATTGGCTAAACATACTTAATAAGAACCATTGCGATGTATAACCAATTAATTCAATCAAGGCTTGTTATATCATATAATCAACAGACAAAAGTTGTAAAAACGCTCGTCCAAAAAAACATTTTTTCTACTTTTTGATTATACAAACTTCTTTTTTTCGACAAATACGGAGGAATACATTATTAGTGTATTCTTTGATAATGCACATTTATTGATGTTTTAACTATATACAGTAAACTGTTAATGTTTGTTTAGGTGAACAATTGAACTAAAAATGACCACACTACAACTTTAAAACCACATCATCAATAAGACCGTATTTTCATGAGCCAGTTTTTAATAACTCTTCGATAGGTAAACTCGATAAGCACACAACTTCAGAATTAAGAACACCTTTCTATAAAATTGCCGATGGTTTTAAAATAGAGGTTTCCCTGTATATGTCACTGTTACAACTACGTCGGATTTTCACCCTTTGTTTTATAAAAAAACCTGCTTCATTTGAGTTTGTAAACTCAAACTTCCTCTGTTCTCCGCAACAGCTGTTCAGATGCAATTGTTTTTTGTGTGTTCTGTTTGTATGTCAGGTTGTCTTGACGGGCGAATGCATTCATAAAATATCGTTACCGTCTCGTAGGCTGGCAATTAATGTCCAAATAGCTGTGAGGCATGTCTTGTCAGATTTGTATCAAAACTACACACCAATATGTCGAATATTTTAACGCAGTTATACATCTAATTCGCACGCTACGATGTATTGTTTCCGTTATAGTCGGACCTCGTTTATTCCGCGCACTTCTTTCCGAATACTCGGTATCATCCGAAATAAATATCAAGTCCCGATGTTTCTTCTTATAGACGTCGAATTGAAATTGGCTATTAGAAACCATGTATTATTCGAAATAAATCTGATTAATTCGCATTAACGAGGTCCAACTGTATTTTGTTTCATACTGAAGTTTACAATAAATTTACAGTAAAACCTCACTTAAATACCACCTCAATGATAAGACCACCTAAAAAATCAGACCATAATTTTCAAGACCGTTTTCACTGTTTTGCCCTTTCTTCAACCTCAATATTAAGGCTACGTCAATAAAGAAACAAGTTTCAAGGGTCCCAATGGTGGTCGTATTATTGAGGTTTTACTGTGTATAGTGTTCTGTACGACAACATAAGTCTCTGTTATTATTGCATTTTCTAATATGCAATTCAGCACAAATATTGCTCTGTCCTGCTCATTAATTTTGCTCAACAGTATATATATACTCTTCAACTCGGATGTCACACAGAGACGCATATGCCTATACATGTATAATGGTTGATTAATCGCTCGTATCATGACCTTCATGATGTCAGCATGAATGCTAATTACTATATTAATTACAATATATGTCTATAAAATGCAGTACTACGCAGTGATATATCTATTTATAAAGTAAAGACAGCTGACTGGTAGGAGTGTGACTTAGTGATTAAAGACAGTTTGGTGTTCAAAATCACTGTTAAAGTTACACAAAACTGGCCAAAGTGCTGACCAAATGATATACAGTAAACCTTCACTTAAAGATCACCTCAATAATAAGACCACCTCAAAATTAAGAACACAATGTTCAAGTCCATTTTCACTGTTTTGCTTTTTATTCAACCTCAATATTAAGACCACCTCAATATAAAGACCAGCTTTTAAGGGTCCCAAGAGAGGCCTTATTTTCGAGGTTTTACTGTTAGCATTATTGTCAATTCATTTAAAGAAACGAATCACGTCCACTAGGGGATGAAGATGATAATAAAATGAATGATTAGACGTTCTGTTTTAAATTGTAAAGACATATATGGTATGGTATAAATAACTGACCTTGATGCAACTGTTTCGTAAATACTATTTGTTCAACCGTAACATTTCGAATTTCAAACCATGGTGTACTTTAAAGTAAGGTTTCATGAGTATGAACTAGAGTAGAGTGTTTAATATTTTGTTTCTACATTACAACTAAAGAAGTTGGTGTTCATATAACAACAGAAGATAAAGTTTCTTTTCTCCTAGGTCGATGAACTATAGTACATTAAAGCGGCATGACATATTTTATGTAATAACTGTATGAACATTTTTTATTTACATATCTGGTAAGGAATTTCAGAATTCTTGTCGATGATAATAGTCTTTATTTCACTGAATTTGACATAATATGCAATACATATGACATTTAACTCCTGACTTTCTTCTAAGAAACTTCGCTGTCACTGAAGATTCAGAACTCTTGACATAAAATGTTAAATGTGATGATTTCAGACATGAAAAAAGGTTCTTGATGTGATGAAACCTAATGTTATTCCATGTTCATTATAAAACAACGATACATTAGAAAATAGAAAATCCTCCCCGATCTGTCAGAATCCCTACTTTCGTTTTGATGGGTAAAACCAGCCTACTTTCGGTTTAGAATCATGTCAATATCAAACTAACAGAAGGTTTTTTTTGTACAATGAGAGTGATTTGAACTATCACATAGCCATCTGAGAAGAGAGAGGAAAAATAAGGCCGCTTTAAAATACCGTTCATATAGGATTGATCTACAGTAGCACTGATGAAATATGAAAATCTTTGAACGGAACTGAAAAAAACACACACGTTATGTTATAAAACAGCAAATACAATCGGTGTCGTCAAATTTAAAGCGATATTTTCACGATTTCCATAAATCTTTCTTTGAAGGTCTTGATACCAATACTACATGTATGTGTAATGTTTGAATTATTGACCGAAAACTTCTGAATGACTTATATCTATACAAACATCCGTGATGACAATTTTGTGTGTATCTGTGAAGTGCGTCTTACAGTGTGCTTCAAAAATCCCCATTGATATAAAAACGCCGGGATCAACCTACCGTCATGTAAATATTTGTCTTATTGGGAAGGTATAAAGTCCGTATCAAATTATTGAACCGTACGTAAATATACGCGTTCATTAGATCAGCTATATGACTCAGAGTTCCATAGTATATCGAATCCTGTTCAATAATACAGATCTTCCATTGATTTTGAACATACTCGTACACGATATACAACGAAATATACACGATAAGGCTGTTAAATGATTAATTTAGGGTAATTTAAAGAGATATCATAGTTCAAAACAGTGGTAAAGTTATACAAAAACTTCGTGAATATTGCATAGAATTGATTGTAACAAGGCATACATATCTTGAAATAAGATGGTCGGCGCAATTTCAAGGTTACCATTTGTTGTGCAACTTAAAAACACCGAGATGTTACGAATGCTGGTCCAGATTAATAATGGATTAAATTCACCGAAATTCAGTGGATTTCGGTAAGGTAATGTACCCCAGCTTAATCGAAAGGTTTTAAACCAATCCGCGCGTCAAGGTTACAAATGTTGTTCGGTTGAAGAGAAATTGCCTTGGTGGTTAACGTAAGATTTGTTGGGTTTACGCAAATAGCAAAACCATGTTAGTACGACTGCGCCGAAAACTCGACCTTAATATTGCATAGAATTAGTGATAAAAATATCTCCATCGACCTATTGCAAGAAACACATCGCATCAGCAATGAAAGAAATGCATGTGAATATAGTTAACTGTTCGCTAGTCTGACTATCTGAAATACCGGACAATTTAGGCTTGTCATGTCTACTTTTGTTTAAAGTAAATTATGAGCAAAGAATTGTTTTTTGTGTGTCTTGTTGACTGTTTTCAAAGATATAGATACTAATGTAGATTTTGAACTCAAAGTTTTGGTTTTAATTTCTTAACTGCAATATAACTTTAAGTCAGAATTGTTTACATTGAAACAAAAACCATTCCGAAAAAAAGATAATTACACAAAAGAATGTCGCTGTCGTCAATAACGCTACATGCATACTCGTGTGCATTGTTAATTTACAAAGCCCAGAAAGCTAATACATTAACATTTAGTAAAATATCAGAATGTACAGTCGTATAGAATTCTTCTCCATAAAAAAATACAAGCTTGTGTAGACTGTAAACAAGGTTCAATAACATTCCAATTTTAAACAAAACATTACCTGAAATGGTTGAGAAATTGAAATACATGCAATTATCTCATTATGTTACTACACGCGATGATTTAATGTCCCTTCTATAGTAATCTCCCTTTACGTATACTATAGAAGGGATAAAGGGAGATAACTCGTGACAATCTCCCGTGCTATAAATAGATCACTTTGCATCCGTTATGAACTAACAAACAACAGAACCGTTTGTTTTGGATCCTGTTCGCCTATTTAGCTTAGTGTCTATTCTATGTAATTGTATACGGTATCGTTTTACTTATCAAAACATGTTTGTACATGCCTCATATCATATATACGTAACTATTTCACCTTTTATATTTACTTACTGACCTAGAGTGTACAGCGATTTAAAATATTTGGAATTATTATTAATATTGAAGAAAAGATCGATTGCCTTGTAACAAGAGATTAAACATTCTGCTTGAATTTAGTTTTAATATATTTATATAGGTTTAACGTACAATCTCTATAGTGGACAGCGGTCAATTATGTTGGATTTTATATTAACACATGTATACAAAAAACTCTTACAACTTCGTGGGGTAAGGGTGAAAGTTCAGACATTAAAGAATATGGTCTCGATTTGATTTTAACAAAGCAGATAATCCGCGTAATCTGTCGATATCAGCGAATAAAATCTTTATTTTGCCTACGTCAGACTGATTACTGTGATATTATGTATATCATTTATTTAGATTAATGTCAACAAACGCACACAACTGTGAAAATACAAAGCATTTCTTTTCCAAATTGAAAATCGTTTCTAATGTGTGAGATTTTTTCCCGATTATAGTGTTTATTAAATCAAAATTATTTCTTGAATGGCAATAAATACAAATTATCTGTAACTTTGTGTCACATAAAACACGAAGTTATGCCTGCCAAAATAAATAATTGATTTGAACTAACATAAATTGACTTAACATTAACAAAACATGCCAAATAAATCAGATAGGCATTCGCTTAGTCATTTGCATAACTGTGTTTTATCGTACCGTGATTTGATCGGAGGCAACGTGGTCCTAAGCACATAACTTTATTATTGAGGTGGTCTTTAAGTGGGGTCTTACTGTACAGTAATCGCTCGAAATGACTTTTTTTGGGTTACTTTCCATAACTCGTGTCCATTTTTGGGATCGTGACGACCGCTCAACAGTATTGCCCAGGTTGCGACTCGAACCCGCGACTTTCGGATCAGGCGACTAGGGTGCCTAGACCACCATGACACATGATCGCTTCATCCGCAATTGAAACAGTAAATAGCAATAACTGCACTAACATTTAAGTGTGTATCAGAAAGGCATTATACATTGAAATTACGGAAGACCGGTTGTGACATTCAAACTTCATCATTTCTATCCTAAGCAAATCACGATTTCAAGATTTCAACTTTGCGACTTCATAAATTCAATACATTGTACATGCACATGTATTATGAATTCGTGATGTTGAAATCGTGAATTTGTGAAGCTGATCGTGAATTCACGAATTCAAAATTCAAAATTCGTGAACTTGAAATCGTGAATTCTTGAACTGGAAATCGTGACATCGTGAGTTCATGAATTCGTAAAGTGGAAATCTTGAAATAGTGACTTTCCCAGCTGAGAAATAATAAAGTGTGGATGTCACCACTGGTCTTTCGTATTAAATGTTAGAAATACATTCCAATAACGCAAAAAGGAAGTCTGTTCAGAGTTTAAAAATTGCATCAATACATCCCCACGAAGCAATCATAATTTTGTTGGCATTAATACTATGAGATAATATGGTGGATATCGTAAATCGTGATATCTGAATAATGAAATCAAATGTTTTATTTCACATTTGCTATAAATTGTCAGTTTTGAAGAGGTCTAATACCAATATTGATCACACGATCATATGTCGTAAATGTTTAACCGCTTTCACTTACGATATCGTAATGTCTCTGAATATGAGGATTCCGTTTTCACATAATAACCATGAATGGTCGATAAGTAATATAAATGCATTTTTATAGACAAATAACTACAGCAAAACCTCCCTTAAAGACAACCTCAATAACGAGACCACCTCAAAATTAAGAACACAATTTTCAAGTCCATTTTCACAGATTTGCTCACTATCCAACCTCACTATTAAGATCATCTCAATATTAAGACCAATTTTCAAGGGTTCCAAGGGTGGTCTTATTATTGAGGTTTTACTGTACATACAACTTATTTCACAATCAATGTAGAATAAATAGGTTTAAACTAATCTTGAAACATAATAGATGACTTTAGCAATTCTACTGTCCCTCATACGTTATTTGTTCCTTATGTTTTCTAACACCGGAAATTAGAAAACAAATCTCACATCTTTGCATTATTCATGAATGTAAGATAATTGATATGAGGACGACCAGCTCCTGTTTAATATACTCCACACCATTAATAACACAACTTAAAACTGTGCGCGTCAACACTGAGACATAATTATTACAGTAAAACCTCACATAACGACCACCTCAATAATAAGACCTCCTGAAAGTTAAGAACACTATTTTCAAGTCCATTTTCACTATTTTGCTCATTATTCCACCTCAATATTAAGACCACCTCAACAAGAACACCACTTTTCAGGGGTCACATGTGTGGTCGAATTATTGAGGTTTTACTGTATATTTTAATTATCAAACATAATTTCCTTATCTTAATCAATTAATGAGGACAAATATTGAGGGATTCAATGAATGGAACAATAAAACGCGTTTAACACTTGCAACAAAATTAAATGAGATAGTTGCGTTTTTAATGGCGTATAGTATACATATATATCTAGGCTATGGACTGATGTGAGGCACTACAGTTTAACAAAACGTGAAGTGATTTTTTTTCATTATTTTTTAAAATAAGCTTACAATAAGCTTACATTCGGCTACACTTTAAAATTTGTTCGTTTGGCATAAACCGCTGGTTTGGAAATACGAGGCGACTTGGGTATATCAATTATATTGCTAATTAAATTTGACTAATCAGTATAGCATTGCGTTATTTTCTGATATTTAGCTATTTTTGTTATTATCTTTCTACTTTTACGCAACCATCGCCGTTTCCTGACTCATGAAATTTATATTGCTTATAAGACAATCACGCTCTGCGCTTTATGATTCCTCCCGTTGCTTAAATCGGAAAACGCCCGGTGTATAACGTTGACAAGAGAAACATTGCAACTGAAATTGTGTCTGCATGTTGCATAATGAATATGCAGATTTGTGTCACAGTTGGAATAAAGTATGTTCGTAAAAAAATATTTTGAATTTTAATTACAGTAATTGGATACGGTCACAATGGCACAGAGCATATTTCTTTGCATTTTATTTTTTCAAGTAATTACTAGCTGAAATTTTAGCAATTGTAATTATTACAAAACAGTACAAAGTAACCAGACTAGCTGGTGATCGATTTGTGCTTGTTTATTTCAAATCTAAAATATAGATTATGCACTTCCCTAAATATAGCTGTAAATGTTATACATGAAAAGGTAAAGTGTTTATATTATAGTGTCACCACTACTTAAAGGGCCAGCCATTTCTGTCTTATGCGACAACTACATTCTGAGCTCATTCACTTCCCGATTGCTATCCTTTAATACCAGGCATCAGGCAGGTAGGCACATAGTCACCATTGTTTAACTAGCTGGCGGCTCACCAACCGGACCCCTTCCGGGATTCGAACATTCGACATGTCGCTGCTAAGGCGGATGCCTTAACCACTCATTCAAGGGAGGCGGTTTTATAGGTCTATTCCATTTTTAAACCGACCTAATTTATGCAGACAATTATACAAAAGTCACGTAGATATGCATAAGTGTACCGTGGTATCCACTTCAGCTGACTTGCATTGACGTTTAATAACTTTCAGAGTGTAATGGTCGATCCACTTAAGTTCAGATTTGGTTTAGTTTAAATTTAATTATTTTTACTTCAATTTCTTAACAAGCAATAAAAACTTATATTAATCAGTCTCGAAGACTTCTTTCTATGGTATAAGTAAGTACTTGCGCCTAATTGATAAAATGTGAAGTTCGCGATTCTGCCTAGGCCCTGGTGGTATTCGACCTCACAACAATCGCACCAGGAGTCAGTCGCCCTATCCCTCGACATCAGTGCCCCTCTACAACCCAAAATTAATATAGATATTCATTCATTAAACTGTGCATTAGACTCATTCCGTAGTGGAGTTTTTTCCTCAACAACATTTGGATATTTTCACCTGTATATTTATTAGTACATATACGTCGAACGGAAATCTCAAATCTAATGTTACGATACGTAAAATCTTTACAGTCGCGAGTTATCCAACTGTGATACAAAAAGTGTCAAGCGTACACATTGTATAATCATATTTCACTTTAAGTCCCAACTTTATGACTAATTTCAAATATAAACGAAATTTAATACCCGACCGAAAATAAGCAAGTTGAACGGCGTCTATCTTCGTGCAGACGACAAACTAATCTATCATTTTGTCATAATTGTTGTCCAAAGTCTCGCTTTAATACGTACGGTATGGTGTTATAAATCACTATATTTTACAGGCCATGTTAAGTCTAATTTGCGAACTTCTTTGTATAGATACATATACATGTATGCCCATTGTGGGCGCATAATTGTATGGCTGTAATTATTTAAGTGTTTTCCAAAGTGCGTATCATATACATTATTCCCAGAGCCAATCAATGTTTGCTCTCTCCTGAGCGACCCTCTCTAGAGCAACAACCTCTCTACAACATCCCAAATCTGCATCTCCCGAAGTGTGTCGCTCCGGGGAGCTAGGCGCCCTAATACATATTCTTCGCTTTTAATTCAATGATTCATTCAGAACGTGTGCAGAACTGTCCATGCATTGCGAGAAGTCAACTGTTATTGCGCATTTGACACGCTATTACAGTTTGATACAAGAATGCTTCTATTTAGAACCAAACACCAAACGCGTGGCTATGTAATGTAAGAATGCATTTTTCACCAGCTTGCGATTTCGATTCAACAACAAATATACACGCACGAAACACTCAAGCAAGTAACAGAAATAACGTTGTCTCGTCTCAACCGTGTGTGTCTTATAAGTTCAAATATATTTCTCCACCATCTTCTTATTAATTAGTTTCATAATTAAATAAGACGCGAACGATAGACGGTTAATTTACAGCCGTCCAGTTAGATTGTTTTTTGTCATATACTTATGAACTTACCTATTAACATTCGGAGATCTTAGATCAACTTGGGCTGTGTAATTGACCATAGTAAAATGGCTCTCTGGGGTTGAGATGTATGTGTGATAACTTACAATACAATCATAAACATAGATATTATCACCTTAAAGAATGTTCGAACGTACGTACCTGTATATACAACATGCAATGTACATCTTCTTCAGCAAACGAAGAAATATACGAACATGCTGGTACCGTGATTTAGATAATAATAATCAAGGGAAGATTGCATTTTTTATCATTTGACGGAGAAATTCGAAATTGGATCTGTACGAAATATTCAACACCTTTTCTCTTAATTTCTCGATTTCATTTCAACGCAAAGTCATTATTGCACAGAATTTTAAGAGAGACATTTCTTCGTTTTTTTACTATGAAATATTATTCACTCAGGCTTTATTATATAGTTCTCACAGGTCAGACCATTCCCAAAGCCAAATATATGTTTTTTCCCAATCAGTAAAAAAATCCCAATCAGAACCACCTACACAAATCATCTACTGGAGCGACCTGGTATATCTTGAAGCTCTTTTAATAACTGTGGTCATTTTAGTCCCTTGTGTCATAAATGTTTGTGTCTTTTTGACAGTTGATATAATAAATGTAGATTAGAATATGAAAAACCTGTTCTTTTAACTATGAAAATTCCCAAAATTGGAGTTGAAGCGATTAAAGTTTTCCCAAATTGGCAAATTTTCCCAATTTAGCTAGTCTCTTTTTCCTAAAATGGTCAGAAAAAGGTCTGTCTCGTCGGGTACTTTAGGTGACAGTTATAAACAAAGTATACACTACTACAGGACGATCCACCTATATCGTAAATTGGTTGTTTCTTTTTCGTTTTTTTTAGTTATAGTATTTCATTGAAGGTTGCGGTACATTAAAATTCTCATCCGAAATATGAAACATCGCTAGGAATTTCATTAAATCACCTTTATACTGAGTCTTGTTTACTTTATGTAAGTTTACTACGTTTAATATACAGTTATTGACGGCGGCCTTCAGGCCGTCGTCTATTTGAATAATTTTTAATCTAGGTACATGGAGTTGCATAATCGAAATGGGAGAAGCCATTGGTATTATGCTTTTTTAAATTGTTCTTACAAAACGTGATTCTAATTATACAGATAAAAAAAGTGTACTAATTGATAATAAAAAAATGTCAAAATATTTAAAATGTATTTTTACCGTTAATAAAAAGCTTTAAAAAATGTTTTACGTATGCTTATAAGAATTTACAACAGCTAGTCACGAAAACGGTTAGGCATCGTGTATTACATAGCTTCGTTTCACAACTACGCTCAATTCATCATCAAAGTTCAGGAAATGGTTCCTAATGCTGTGCACGCAAATTGAAATTGTACTTATAAAAAAGCAAATTGTTAAACAAAAAATGTTAATCCATATTAATAAGTTCATGAATGCAGTTTATAATGTACAAATATAAATACAGTGACCAAACTATGCAATATACATTGCCTTAACTTGACCCATATAAGTTATGTACTGATGGTAATATGTAAACAAAATTCAGCCAATGAAAATTGTCGTTGAAAACGTCATAGCATTTGTTGTTCAAATAACGCATTGGCAGTAAAACGGATTCAGTACATTCGAGATCAAATGCTGATGGTTGAACTGAACTTTTAATTACGTTGTTTTGACATTTTTAGTAAATATTTTTCCCTTTTGATATCCCAATAGTTCTTTTAGATCTGTAAAACTAGAAGTTATAATCATGTATATTTTTAGATCCGTTTCGTTCTATCTACGTTTCGTGTATGGATGATTCTTACCAGAATTATGGCTTGGTGATGATCATACTTTCTTATTTATTGATAAACAAAATAATAAATCTTCAATATCATGCTTCCTAAAACTTGTGCCGCCGTTTTGATGCTTTGCATCAAAATTAGTCTTGTAAATGTGTATACATACGTGTATTGGGAAATTAGCCACGGGGACCTAACGTTCTAGTTTATTTTCGTATATTAGCAAACCGTAAGTTATTTTTGCAAAAATACCACACAGTACGATTTTTTACTTAATATAAGCCTTCGAAGACATTTCTATTATAAACAGCTGGTGTGTCGTTTAATAAAAATGGTAAACGTTTTAAATACGTTTCAACCAATTTAATTAGCGTAAGGAATTAGGGTTGACATGTTCCTTTTGCTCTATAAACTTACACGTCATTGTAAACAGTGTTAGTTTACCAACTAACATCATACTGTACTTTGTTACCCCTTGATTGTCAACCGCATTTATAAGTTCAAAACTATATAATGGAGATAATAAGTTGCTACAGGGAACGCCACATACGTCCGGGAAAACAACAGTCCATAAAACATCAGTCCATAAAACATCAGTCCATAAAACATCAGGCATTGGAGAAGGTGCAAGGGTAAATAGCCAATAGGGAACAGGGGCGCAAGGAATGACATGGCCGACCATAAAGAAGACTTTAATGAGATATAATGAGGAACAACAGAGGGGATTTAACGGATGGAATACATCACAGGACAAGTCAAAGACAGCTGGCAATAATAGACCGAAAGTGGGGGGGGGGGGAATAACATGAACATTATATTAAGTGAAAGAATTGCACATGATAAAATTTGATCCAACGGAGACATAGTGGTCGAGGCTAAGAGTGCCCGAGTCCTGGTCCGATGGTTGTGTGTTCGATTCCCGCCTTGGGAAAGATTGGACCACGAACTTTACAATCCTTTAAATGGTCAGTATCCCAGTAAGCAGTCATTGAGGGTGATTGATATAAGTTGTAATGATTAGCTTCACAATCGATGTAAACTAGTTATAATTATCGCTGGATTTTGACCATTACTTAAGTCGAGTATTTAAGTACAGTAACACATCAATAATGCGACCACCCTTGAGACCCATGAAAACTAGTCCAATTATTGAGGTGGTCTTAATATTGAGATTGAATAAAGAGCAAAATATTTAAAAGTGACTTGAAAATTGTGTTCTTAATTTTGGGGTGGTCCTATTATTGACGTGGTATTTAAGTGATTATTGATGATTATTGATGAACGTAAACACAGGTTTGACTGTAATGAACTCATACTTAACCCTAAATATAATTACCACAACCGCATGTTGACATATCAGTACATTTTTATTTGCCATTTCCAACCACTTTGTGATGGTGTATCTCAGTAAATCGTCTTCAAATACAGTGTCCCATGCTGTGCCCGGCATCTCATCAATCATATGCCCAGTAGATACTGTCATAACTTCCCATCATGCACTTAAACATCATATTAAGTACAGTACATTAAAACCTCACTTAAAGACCACCTCAAATATTAGACCATCTCATAATTTAATATAAATTGTTCATGTCCATTTTCCATATTTTGCTCTGTGTTTCACCTCAATATTAAGACCACCTCAATAATAAGACCAGTTTTCAGTGGTCCCACAGGTGACCGTATTATTGATGTTTTACTGTACATTCAAACACTCTCTACCCCCTGTTGCACACACTCTCAAAGTTTCCTGCGTTATTCATTTGTAATGATTTTGTCTGAAAGAAATAGCGGCACATAACGATGATCGATAAATCGTTCTAGTCTCAATGTAATTGTATTTCTGTGTGAGGAAATTCAGTCCTTTTGGGAAACGAATTAGATTTGGTCCTTCAATTTCCGACACATACATTTGTACTAACACCTATGTGTCATTTTTGTATCTTGGGATAGAAAAAGTAAAGAGCATTGCTAAGGAATCCGAATAGGTGAATTAATTTTATTCTACCATTGTATATTAGGATCCCGAGTGGCGCAATGTCGTTGAAATCAATACTTTAGTTCTCTGTATCGTTTCGTATATATAGCAAGTGAACGTACACGGCTATATTCATAACTTCGCTATGCTTGTCAGCTGGTTGTATGTGTAAATACCTTTAATTTGCACGCTATTTGTTTGATGAAACAAATGAATACACTATAATACAACGCCCCACGACGCGACGACACACCACACCACACCACTCAACACCACTCAACACCACTCAACACAACACAACACAAAACATCATAATACAACATAATATACTACCGTAAAACGTCACTTAAAGACCACCTCGACAATAATACCACCTTCATATTAAGACCTGTTTTCAATGGTCCCAAGAGTGGTCTTATTATCGAGGTTTTACTGTACATAGAAAAGAGATCAAGTAAACGAGAACTTATATGAATTCTTCATCCTCTGGTGGTGCAATTACGCAAGCCAGATACTATACACACGGTTTTGCAGATATGACAGGAAATACAGTCTGATCATGTTTATTCGACCATCTTTTATCCGAATGCTTGGTATTATTCGAAACAAAATTTCGGATCCGACAAAGTCGCACGAACGCGGTCCAACTGTAATTACATTTCAAAATTGAAGGCAAATAAATATTGTTCTATAATATAAGCATTTACATCGATAATTACAATGATATGCAAACACAATAACAAATGCAATGTGTGCAGAAGGTGTTTGAAATATGAGCTGACCTGTATTAATCAGATATTAAGTCATTTGATCGCATATACTGATGTTAGTGAGTTTTGCTGACTTCTGCAAGTTAGTATATACTGGGTTGCTACAATTCGACCATATGTGACAGACACAAATTATTGATCATTTCCGAATCAATCTTCAAATTTTACACTTGCATGAACATTAGCTATTTTAATATACGAATGTTGTCGAGCACCATGGGCCATTAGTCGCTTTGACAATCGAATGGTTACAAATTGTAGGTATAATTATGTTTGAAAAAAAATGCACGCTTTCAATTTGATGTCGCTTTGATATACCGGGAATTTAATTAAAAAATTGCTTCAATGAAGTAGATCATGTTGTTTTGGATTTGTCAGCGAGATGGCGTATTTTAGTCACGTGATATAAATTCAAATCTCTTCACTGACGACGAGTGTCAAGGTCATCTCGTCCTTGACGTTTGACGTCAGTTCAGAAACTGCACTGTACAATTACTCTCAAGGCTTGCTAATAAGCAAAGCCAATTTACTTTCAAATTTCACCACCTGACTTGTGTATCCTAGTAAACTGTGAATGTATGCATTAAAGATGCATAAATGTGGCCAATTTATTTTGTATCCCGTGTTATCAGCTTTCAAGCGATGCATTATTTACATACAAGTAAAGCCTTGCAAATTTCTCAGTTATCATAGAAAGCCATCACACTGTTTCAATATTTCATTATTTTCTGACATTTTCACCCGATTTGCAATTAACTTAATGCTGTTAAAAGTTGATAAGAGTCATTAGAGAAACAAGGGAATCTTAAAAGCGCACCATTTGCATTAAATGTGTTTTGCAAATAACAGAAGTAAATATAACCATAACACCCACTGATACCCGCCCGGTTCGCTTAGTCGGTAGAACGCTCGACTAGTAATATACAGGTCTTTGGTTCGAAACCAGGGCGAGGCGTATGTTCTTCCATGACAATTTGACTGAAGATAATGCATCCAAAGTCATTTGTCCTCCACCTCTGAACTCTTATTTATGTGGAGAAGTTGTCAGTTGCTTGCGGAGGAGCAGGTTGGCACTGGTTGGTAACCCAGGAGCACTGGTTTAGGTCAACTGACCACCGTATATAGCTGAAATACTGTTGGAAAACAGCGTCAAGCCCGAAACAAATTTGACACCCACCGTTCGCTGCCCTGTTATAATAGGAGATGAGCAGCGCTTTTACTAGTGTTTAGTATTTCGGTATTCGTACGTAGATCCCGTATCCTCTCAAAAAATCAAGATCATATTTACACTGAGAAATGACATTGTACCTACATGTTTGTTTTCTCGCATGTATATACACATTTTAAGGGAATTGCCTGCTGAAGTGTTGATATGCACTCAATATTTTAGGCTGGTCTGTTTCATGTGTAATATTTGAGAATGCTTCATGAATAAAAGGTGAGCAAAAGTTTGATGGAATACTCAAACTGAGATCTGTATATACTCCGGCTGACGATATTGTTACCAAAAAAAAACAGTGGAATAATTTTACACTTGATTGTAGAAAAACACAAATTGGCTAGGTATTTGGTTTCGGGGAATTATTAGATTGTTCATGCAATTACATGTTGCTACAAGGTGAGAACATTGTTTACTATGCAAATCAAACGATCGACACAAGTATACTACTATAGATATCTTACAATCTTGCGTACCAACGGAATGTTATCTACGTTGTAAGGTCGGAATCACCAACACGAAGCTAATTAAATAATCACAACTATTCATTACAATGTATTGACCAGTAATTGCTAATTCTCAGTGATCTGGTCATAATGTAAACATTTACTTTAGTCAGGTGTTACTGTTCATAGTATAGACATCGTACAATGTATCCAATCGCGCACGTTAGAGAGATCCACGTTGGTCGTAAAGGCGCTGCCATCGCCATCTGCTTTACCGTTTTTTGGTCAACATTTAACGATTATTGTACAGTACACCACAGCTATCGATATTACGTGACTCTGTTATCGATACAGTGCAACCTCTCTAGAGCAATACCCTTTTGTTAGACGCAAATCTGGTTGTTTCTCAAGAGAGGGTCGCTGTGTTGAGGTTGCCCTGTTCATGCACAATTCACAGCGTACAGACATACTTTCGTAGACTGTGCACTATTGTTCGAAACATCATTTGTATAATATATTCTAGCACGTGCTTTACTACTTATTAATGGATGAAAAAATGTAACAAAAACATTCCGTGCATATGTGTTGCCTTCGGCTGAAATATTTTGATAAGCAGCGAACGAATATTAAAGAATAAACTTTCACATGCGTTAATCTTTATATCACCTCACAGTGTATACAGATCAACAACTATTTTATATACAAACGAGATTTATAATGAACAGACTTTATTAAACGATCGCTCAACAATACACAACGTACTTACTTTGAAATGTTCGTAGACGGTCGAATGGTTAAATAATGTTATAAGCGTTGAGTATTTTCTCAAACCTAGAACGATACTTGACATTAAAAGCCCTTATCCCGGAATGCCACACACAGTGTAACGTCTTCGCTCAATATTAAACAAACATGATTTTTCAACTGACTACAACAACTAATTATTAAAAACTAAGACCTCTTTATACTTCTGGATAATTCTACATGACGCCTGTTAAAGCAGCTTTGCGCATCAAAGAAGACGGCTAAATCAATGAATGTTTTTTGCTACTTTATTATCTGACAAAATATTTCATTGGTTAGGCCAAAATTAAACTATTTGTTGTTTCCATGCACTTATCATCCCCACAAATACCCCGTCCCAAATGATTTAATCAACACTATGGACGCGATACTAAGTTGCCACTGGGAACGCCACATACAACAGACAATACCTCCCCACACAGGCCCCCGGGCAAACAACAATCCAGGAAACATTAATACCTAGGGAGGTACAAGGGTCAACATGTAAGGGAACAGGGGTGCAAGGCATGGTCTGACCGACCACATTATACAACCAAGGAGAATCCCGGGGGACAGCAAGGGGGAAGTTTAATGGATGAAATACATCAATGAACAAGCCAACGAAGTCAGTAATAATAAGCCGTAAGGGAGGGGAAAACATGGATATTATATCAAGTAAAATACATGCACATGGGAAATGGGAACTTAACCTACATCTAAAAACATAGCAACATTATTTTATATGAAATTTGAGTTTTATTCGGTAAAAATGTGATTATTTCAATTTTGTCATATTAAAATCAAAGCGACGATCCTAGATACAGATAAATATGTATTCAAACACTGAAAAGTAATGTTAATGTAGAACGTACGGGGACACCGTCTGACAATTTACAAAACGTTGCGGTGTACGGTATAAACTGCATGATCAGTGGAAACATGTGAATAAAAATGGATCAAAAACTAAATTTAAGTCCTCAACTACCAACCCAACCTTGGAAGTGATCATGGGACGGGAAACAAATATAGTGTTAAGGTTAGCCTTAATATCAGATTTCTGAGAATCGGAAGACAAAGGTTATTGTTTGATATTCAATTCAGTGTTCATGTTTTCAAATCTGCCATATTTTTTATTTCTGTATTGTTCGGAGATGTCGACATGTGACTGCGTATGGCCCAACGCGTGTTGATAATTGAATTGTGTCACTCTAAGCATAACGTTTGCAATCTCAAGTGAATCTCACTCCGCGTTTGATGTTCCATAGAATCGAGGCAAATGTCGTTTGCTTAAATACCAATAATTCAGTTATGTGAATTATAATGCTCTTGGGAAATAGCTGTTGTTTTGTTTCCTAAAATCCGAAGGTTAATAAAACATCTGTTCTTCATTGTAAACAATGTCGTTGAAACAACATTTTCCCATCCAAATTATAATTCTTATAAACAAACACACAATACAAAAACATCATTTAATTTAAATTGTGAACTTATTAAACTTTTCGTTGAGAAATTAATTAATTATCACAAATACTGAAACTTATTTAAACCAAGAATTGGTCTTAACTTACGATGTACAACTTTATAGATAAATATGAGATACAAAGTTGCAAAAATTCATATCGATAGCACAATGATCGTGTTAACAATAAGATTCGCATAGCAATTTTTTTCAAAATTTGAAAGAAACTGTATTTGATTTAGATCTACTCTCCTTTAACATCGGAAGCTTATTCCGATACCTTTGAATGTAACGGTAGTGGAATCAAAGCGCTGTGTGGAGCGTAATTTAGATCCTGACCCTGAACTAATTCTTTGTGAATACAGGGCCGGGTCTCCACACAACGTATACAATGTTTACTACGGATTATTTCAACTGTAAAAATGAACTAAGACGATCTCAATAAGTTAAATATGTATCAACCGAGGCATTTATGAAAAGGCTAATAAAAATCTTTAGGGGGTAGCTAAATTAATCCCGATGCGTTTACAAAATCGACATGTAATGATGTTATATATCAATAAACTACAACATTGTTCATATGGTGCAGATAAAATAGGGGATTAAATGTATCTTAAAAAGTTCTCAACCCGTCATTGGGTGGTGATATATTGGCTATAACTTGTTGAGGGTTTTTCATTTCTTGTCATTTAACTCATAAGTCATAAACTACGGGAGACCGATGGTAACATTGACACTTCATTATTTCTCTCCTATATTTAATTCGTGGCGTTGAAATAGTGAATTCGTGAACTTGAGATCGTGAATTCTTGAACTTGAAATCGTAAATTCGTGAACTTGAAATCGTAAATTCGTGAACTTGAAATCGTAAATTCGTGAACTTGAAATCGTAAATTCGTGCATTTGAGATTGTGTATTCGTGAACTTGAAATCGTGAATTCGTGTGCTTGAAATAATGAATTCGTGAAATTGAAATAGTGAATTCGTGAACTTGAAATAGTAAATTCACGAATTCAACTTCACGAATTTTTAATTGTAAATTTGCGATTTCACGATTTAAACTTATTTTGTCAGCCTTTTCTATCATTTCGAGAAACCATTTAATTCAAAGTATGTCTGGTATGCGAAATCATACGATTCTTAAATGACCGAGTTCGAATTAATTAACGAAATGATTTATGATTCAAGATAAGTAATTAGTGTCAGGGTAAAGCACTCTTCATGATAAATGTAGATAAAATAAAACATGTTTATTCTTAAATCCCAGTATGAAGTTAACCTGGTCTTATCGTAGGCCTATATAAATCGTATATTTCTTCAAATGCATTTGTTGTTTTTTAAATTTTACATCGATTGTGAAACAAAATTAATCACGCTCCTTGAGTGCTTCCTGGGTTTCTAACCAGTCCTCTCACCTAATTTAGGGACTCTGACGTTTGAGGCCCTACCACGCCCATAGCCTATGACGGTATTTAAACTCGCGACATTTTGAATCTTGAGACAGGCTCTTTACCCCTCGACTCCTATACCTCGAACTATCCAGTCATAAAAGTGTTTATAATTACTAAAGCGTCACCACTACTTAAAGGGCCAGTCATTTCTGAATTATGAGCACATTTACTTTCAGAGTCCTTTACTTTAATGCCAGGCACCAGACACATGGTAACCATTATTGTATTAGCTGGCGGCTCACCAACCGGCCATATCAAAGCGGTCTCGAACCTTCGACCTCCCGGTCCCAATGCGGATGGCTTAACCACTCGGCCAAGGGATACGGTTATTTACGCTGATATATTCTTTGTTATCCACCATTTTTAAACCGAACTAATTTTAAAGTGCAGACAATTAAACAAACAGTCACGTAGTTCTGCATAGGGGTGTACTACGGTATCCCCTCCACCTGACTTGTCATATGTGTGTTGCAACAACAGTACCGGGATGTATACTCAGAACCCCGCCAGAGTCGCACGTCTATAATATAACACCAGACAAACAACATACAGGAGTACATTCACGTGGCTTACAATTTCTCATGACAGCAAATACACTTTCCCGAGACCTTGAGCTTACAATCAATTATTTCCCACAATTATCTCTCTCTAGACTTGCAATGCAATGATTGTACCACCATTACAAAACTTGCTGACTCATCGTCTGAGTTGAAACAATGCTTTGTGCCAACACTGTAGGCAAATATTTACTCATAATATGAGAGTTCGATCTGGAATGCCTTTATTATTATTCGTACAGTAACACTTTACATAAAGGCCATCTAAAATGAAGACAACCTGATTAATTAAACCGTTCTTCGCGAACCAGTTTTCATTTTTCACATTCAACTAGTCATAAGACCACTATACAGTAACACCTCAATAATAAGACCATCACATTGGGACCCTTGAAAACTGGTCTTCTTATTGAGGTGATTGTAATATTGAGGTTTAATAAAGAGCAAAACAGTGAAAATGGACTTGACAATTGTGTTCTTAATTTTGAGGTAGTCTTATTATTGAGGTGGCCTTTTAAGTGAGGTTTTATTGTACTAACAAGACCGACGTATGCTTCAGAACCGACGGAGGTCATATTATTGAGGATACACTGTTAGTATACCCATAACTAGTGAAGACAAGCCTCAGTAATCGATGTTTATGCAATGATTTGCATTGGTGCAGACTACTATAACTGTTCAAGTCAGCGTTGTTGCACTGTTAGGATTATTATAAAGCTTAGCTTAATGATTTCTGTAAAGGGGCTCTTGAGTCGTTTTAACGCAGATTATAGAATCTAGAAACCAAACATTCTGGAAGCAGATGCATTGTGCAACTGATTGGTATCCATTCAGGGAAAGCTTTCAGACAGCCATCTGGTAGGGGTCACTTATCAACACGGGGACACACCACTTGTAATCATATCTTCGTATGCTGTCTCAAATAGAACTAGGGATCATACGTTGTGAGTTTGTAATGATTAATATTACAGACCAGTCGCTACATTATATTAGTTGACATTCTAGGAGATATATTACCATTTTCACATCCGTATGCTATTTTGAGACAGGATTAGTTTGCGTCTGCATTTAGAAATAGTGGCATGTATCTCTTAAGCAAGTTCATTTCGTAACGTCCATCCATTAACCCTCCCCCCTTATTGTCCCACTAAATTCTCCTTAGTTGTTTTTATGGTCGACCAGACCCTTCCTTGCACCCCTATTCCATTACATATTTACCCTCGCACCACCTCGGGGACTAATGTTTTGTTGACTGTTGTTTTCCCGGGGGTCTGTGTGGAGAGGTGATGTTTCATGTATGTGACGTTCCCTGTAACAACTTAATCTCTTTTTGAAAAGTAAAATAAATTGTCACAAAATGCAAAATATTTAAGGAGCTGTTTTGGGTGATCCGTCTCTTGTATCTTAGAATTATTTAACCCTCTTAACATGTTGCGTTCAAATGTGGACTTCAAAAGATCCAATTTTGTTTTTTAAACTCAAATGCTTCACGAATTACGAAGTAACTGAAATGTGAAACATGCCCACGCGCCATTTATATTGGACAAACATAACGTGATACATCTCCTATTAAAGATACGCACGTGATTCGTGACATTTCACTAAAACATTCACCATCGGGTCAATTCTCTAGTGAGATCAGTTTTCAGACAATGAGTGACTTCTTTTAGAGCTGATTCATAATCAGGAAGGCAACCAACACTCGTGTATGGGAAGTCGTAGCGTAATTTAGTGAAATGGATGCCAAAATAGTGGCTCGCTATTCGTTTATGAGCAATTATTGTTAGTGAATGATCTGTAATTATTTAAGTCATGCGATTGACCCATGCAAATGTCTTTACCAATTTCGAACGATCGTCACAATGTAATATGATATCCAAATTGTCACTATTCACGTTCGCAATAGAGATAAAACATGTGGAAAGTTCTATGTGGAAGAAATTGGGGATTAATTGTCACATTTTTCTTTGCGACAAAGCAAAACTTGACATTGAAATTGCTTATACATAGTTTGTTAACGAAACAGTCATGAGTAGAGTAATACATATACATACTCATATATGTTTTCTTACTATCGATTACGTAGTGTACATAATTAGATTAACTGTTGCATTGGTTCAAATGTATATTGAACAGTACATACACTGAACAAATTTTATAATTGGTAACTTGGGTTTTATTGATATTATTTAACAGTGAATGCAAATTCAACAATTCAAACACCATCATAACAATAATTTCTTCATACATCTGTTCTGAATAGATTAATCCATTTTGATTCTCAGGTTAATTTTACGACAGATCCAACAATAACAATCATAAAATTAAGTCATAAAACAGATATATATATGGTATGGTCTCTTCAATAAATATGAAGTGACCAATTAGAAATTTTGCTGAGTGTATACCCTGAATACATACAGTCGGACCTCGTTATTTCGACAACCTTTTATCCGAATACACGGTAGTATCCGAAATATATATCAGGTCCCGATATATACTCGTATGCTCTAATATAAATGGGTCAATCGAAACCATTTATAATTCGAAATAAAAATTCGGACCCGATGAATTCGAACGAACGAACGAGGTCCGACTGTACTGTAATATCACTCTTCACGAATTCTGTCCTATATTTTGACAACTCATATATGTCTTCTTCGCCTCTTAGCCTGAAAAACCATCTCTAGAGAAACATCTCAGAGACATAAGTAACGACCAGAGCGTATGTGTTCTCCATTAGTGACTGTGTCTTGAACACCAGATGTCAAAATACTCGTCAAAATTGTTCGTTCGCGTCATTATAGAACATTAATTTCATGCTTTTACTGAACTTTTATCCTCCCGACCTTAATATCTGGACATTGACTGATGCCTTACACAAGTGTATGTCGAGGCTCAAAGCAACAGAATAGTATCTGCTACTTTAAATAGAGCAGATAGTTTAGCTTCGCGATCACAAATCGGCATGAAGATGAAATTCAGTATGAATGGATTTTAAAAACTTTCATATATTTTAGTTCGACCAAACACAAAACTTCAAAGTTTCGTTTCTTTCTAAGAGAAAGATATTTCGTTGTTACAGGGAACGCAACATTCATAAGACAATGCCTCTCCACACACTAGACCCCCGGGAAAGCAACAATTATAGGCACTGAGGAGGTGTAAGGGTAATATGTATAGGAATAGGGGTGAAAGCACTATTTTCGAATTCTACATTTGCATAATTTAGTTGTGATACATCTTTCCGGCCTTATTGAATTAAAAAAAAGTTTGGATCGGATAAAAGTACACATCGTTCATTAGCCAAAGTATGCACGGGGAAAAGCACGTGCATGAAAGGCGAAACTTTACTGTATATATTTACTTTATGAATTTCGTGACTTGAACAAAGAAAGCGATCCGTCACAAGATTCGAGGTTTGTCCTTGATTGATTTGCGTGGATTATATGATAACATTACATTGATTCGTTTGCACATCCTGAACAAAGAGAAGATATTCTTATCAGAAACGAGTCAATATCGAGATCGACATTCATGCAATTATTCACCATGTTTGTAGATCATGTCAGCCATAATGCGGGGGTGATAATGTGATTTAGTAAAACATAAATATAAAAGAAACTCCGTCCTGGGCGACCGTTCTCTCTTTCTCGTTCAAACGGACTCCTGTAATCATAGAACGCTAGGCTGGCATTACGGTTCCGTAATCGTAGCCTCTTCCAAGTTTTAATTAAAGTTAATTCTATAATATGTATATATGTCTATAATATAGTTTATAGTTTCTAACAATTACGGCACATTTTTACGTGTTTTATGCATTTTTGTACCAGAAATGATGTTTGTCTAAAATACAATACGTATTTTATGTTCGTGTTAGGTTTCAAACGGGGATGACTGCATCCAAGGGTTCAATGTTTGAATAGTAAAATTTCGCATATTAATGAAGTCGCACTGTATTCTGTACCGCACAGATCAGATCTCATATTTCCTTAAATACAAACTAGAGCGATCTGTCTGATTGTAGGTTATTTATGTTACACGCAATCATCCAATCATTTAATCATAATTTGAAATATTTCTACTCAAATGTACTGGCTCGTTATTTAAAAATTATCACGTAACCTTTGACACGGTGCAGCTGTAAAAGTTACCTTAATGTGAAATTAACACAAAGAGCGTCTAACCGCGAAATTAATGAAATTTGACATGCGTAACTTTATTACGTACATTAACGATATCGATCAATGATAAAATTGCTTTAATTTGACACATTTTTCTAATTTTGCTTATTCAACTGTCGTCGATATAGGTTGATATAATTTGAAACGCCCTCAGGTGTTGACCAGACGCGTGATTCGGAATATCTCGGCTTTTATCCATTCTGTCTTATTCATGTGTCACCCCATTAGCAAGACATTGTGAAAAAATAATATTTTGCACGCTACTAAAGGAATTATCCAATGTAGACGAAAAGTACACTCTAATCTCTTAATTGAACAAATTTGACTTCAATATATTGGCTTGCCTACATATTTCACACATTGTAAAAGAAAAATGGATTGTCGAAGTATTTGCCGTAATTTGTAACTGTGGTAAAGTAAAATTAGCGATTTGAGTACGACGTTAAATGTACATGATTTGGTGCACATGTACTGATCACGTGTCCCTTTGAGATAATTTTAGATTTAAACATCTGGGCCCGTATTACAGAAGCATCTTAGGTGAATCTTAAATATTTTCACTTAAGTTCAAAACTTCAAATGGATTTAATTCCAAAACCACATTACAACTGTTGGGTTTTTTAATGATTTGACAACAATATATTAATACTATATTCATTTATCACTCTTGATTTGGCCATATAATAGTCTGTATGTTAAATAAACCAGTTTAGCAAAATGACTTTTAAGGATAAGGATAAGATTTCACTTAAGATGCTTCTGTAATATTGCCCCAGTACAGCGCTCGATTGACATTATGAAGGTCATAGATGTGACACAAGGAGAGTCTATGTCACTTTTATAGAAGATAAAACATCCAACGTGGTCTGCTTACCGTCTCTTATTTATGTTGGAAAATTGTCAGATGCTTTCGGTAGAACAGGTTAATTCTGGTTAGGAATCCAGGAATACTCAATTAGTCAACTGACGCCGGCCATAGCTGGAATTATGTTCAAAACACATAGCGAACTGAATAGCCTAACATTTGACAATTTTACGTTGCTCGCTCTTAATACGAATGAGTTTTGCAACTGGAAGTACGTATATACCGAATTCAGTTCCTTCATATGAAAAAGATTCATATTTATCCCCAAACTAAGTCATTTGGCATATTTGAACTTTAAATCGGACATACACTGGTTGGCGTATACGATACGATTGGGATAATTTTCTAAAGACACTGATTTTTCGCATTTGGTACGTTAATGTCTTGATAACCGTTTAATGCCCCGTCTTGTCAATGTAAGCGATATATCAATCAATGCAGTATTGTTAAACATGCCAACATCTACTGGTCCGAGTGAGATTAATCTTCAAGAGGATTTATACTTAATCCGTGTATAAACATGGTGCCGGTTGGTGAAGGGTCATGTATAAAACGGTATGCGAATACAGGAATTCATGAGCGGTCGATGGCCATTCGAGTAGTTTAGCCTCTCTTTAATGTCACCAGACATGAAGGGATTAAGTCACTCCTATGTAATGAAATCATGCATTCCAAAGGCATGCATACATTACAGTGAAACATATGTTGCTAATGTATTGACCTGAAGCAAAAAAAGCAAAAAAAACAAAAAAAGCAAAAAAAGCAAAAAAAGCAAAAAAAGCAAAAAAAGCAAAAATAGCAAAAAAAGCAAAAAAAGCAAAAAAAGCAAAAAAACGAAAAAAAACGAAAAAAAAGCAAAAAAAGCAAAAAAAGCAAAAAAAGCAAAAAAAGCAAAAAAAGCAAAGCCTATGTCTGGGTTGGTAAATGTCACCGAGAAAAGCACCTCCGGAGAATACCAGGAAAATAACGAATAAACAACAATCACAGAATACGAGAAATTCAAGTGCAAATAAATGTCCAAGCAATTATGACTTCCCCTACCAGCGATATAGCTTACATTTGCTCCAATTTATTTAAACAGTAAATAAAAATATAAGGACGTCGCTTCCACAGCCAATAAAATCTCAAGGTTACTCGAATAAACTATTCTGGACATTCAATCTGTAATGAGGAAATTGGGACTGCAACCTACTTGCTGCGATCACGTTATTCTGAATTACAGTAAAACCTCGATAATACGACCACCATTAGGACACTTAAAAACTGGTCTTCCTATTGATGTGGTCTTAATATTAAGGTTAAATAAAGAGCGAAACAGTGAAAATGGACTTTAAATTGTGTTCATAATTTCGATCTGATCGTATTATTCATGTGGACTTTAAGTGTGGTTTTACTGTACATCTCTGATATCATAGAATCAGTTTGTATCATTTCAGATGTCAAAATTAGTCGTATCTGATCTTCTTTATCCCTTGACTAACCGCGTGTGGTTTGCTTAAGGATATTTAGGTTTTGATTTCACTTTGTGTATATTTTATACAATTGTATCCACCATTCAGAGCAAATCTTATATCAGATTCAAATCTCACAAAGGCAAACATACATAGTATGTATATATTTATGGTGGAAATTGTTGCGTAAACCGGATTTTATTTTTCGCGTATTTAATTTCAAATATTCATAAAACTGCACTTAAAATGTCAGACGACGTGTATCTCTCTCATATATGCATGCGAGAAGGCGTTTTTATCTTATGCCCAACATATAGATACTGGGATGTATTCTCATTAGCGTGAATAAAAAAGGCTAGCAAACGATTCGTTGCTTACAGTTCTTATATTTATGCACAGTTACATCCAGACAAATCGCGATCTACGTGAAGTAGCTATCAAATTACCACTTATTGTGTTGCATTGTAATATTACTCTACTTTACAAATTGCAAAACATTCATCATTTGATGTGAGACTAGAGTTAGATTTGTATAAAGGAGGGATTAGAGAGGAACTTGGTAAATTATCGTTTGATGGTCGTTTACTTGAAGCACTTTAGTATGAGTTGTCGCCAACGTATGGGCTTGTCGCGTGAGACATGTGGCCATCTCCCTTCTCCGTATTTGTGGTACTGATTTATGTAGCGATTCTGATTATTAATAGCTGCTTTTCTCTGTCTTTGATATAAATTGTTCGATACTCATGATGGGGCTAAACATGGACATATTTGGTATCAAGTGAAATATTAGTTTTATTGGCTATCTGGTGGAGTATTTTTTGTTAACTGGATGCATCTTGATGGGTATATTGACCAATATAATTGAATCGGTTACAAAGTAATAGCGAGGCGCACCATGCACACTTTTTGACTCAGCATGTGTGTTAATGAATTCAGATTTAGGTTCCGTAAGTTTGCATACCTTCATAGTTTCTTGTGAATGCTTAAAGGAGACTATGTTGTATATCAATGAATCGGCTTAGGCAGCTCAGTGGAATTCATCGTAAATATAAAACTATGTCGTAAAATATCAGTTTGGTTGGATCCCTTTCTTCCTCTAGGCCGCCGTATACACTGCATGAAAACTATACCACGGTCGAAAGAGGAATGATTCGATTAGGAAAATTCGACACTTTTTATGATGGAAACGGTCAGTTTTGTCCGATTTTCCCTGGCACGCGAGACCTCGTCAAGGAAAGTGAGAGTGCAGGGTTAATGATGTGAAAACATTTCTCATTATCGTTGTTTGTGTTTCCTAGAGTTTATGGCATCGGAGAGATTCTCCGGTAAATCGATCTTAGAGTTTTGGCTTTTCTAGAATACTTCGTGTTTTATTTAGAACGTCTGATAGTATGATAGCACTACAAACTAGCCACTGGTCAGACGGTACTTTACCCTCGCACTACCAATATTGTCATTTCTATTGTATCGTCCAATACATGTATGCCCCATTAGCGTTATGATAATATTTTGACTGTCACAAGTTACTTTCAATCACAGTTTTCGTGTTATACATTACGAGGTCACCGATATATGGTATAATTGTTGCGTCCATATTGGAGTTTAATACAGTCGGACCTCGTTCGTTCGAATTAAATGGGTCCGATTTTGTATTTCGAATAATACATGGTTTCGGAGAGCCCATTTCAATTCGACTTGCGTAAGAAGATACATCGGGACCTGATATTTATTTCGGATGATACTAAGTATTCGGAAAAAAGGTTATCGTATAAGCGAGGTCGGACGGTGGTTTATTCATGTCTCATATGTACACATCGTAACAAAGCATTAAATTGCATACATTACAATTTAGATGCACATTCATTCACAAATTGAGTTATAGGAGAACACGGACTTAATGTTTAAGACAGGCACGAACAAAATACATTAAATGTATTCAGTACATGACTAAAAGATAAATTAGCGATCAAAATTAATGTTGAAATTATTAAAAACGTGACCTGAGCACTGCACTAGATAAATAATAAATTGTCAACTCTACAAAAAACCAATCACATACGCTATGAGTTAAACGTATGCGTGTATAGAAATGGTAACTTTTAGATCTCTTGAAATACCGGGTACGTTCTAAGTAAAATATCTAATTTAATTGATAACGCGGAAAGGAAATGTCATTTTCGATCAAAATAAATATTGTTGAAGGTACTGAACACTGGTGCAGTTGTTTTGTAAACTTGCTAGTATAACATATACTGTAAAACATGTTATTGCTAGTATTACGTAAACCGGTAATGTAACAAGCAGACGACTATTTCACGTGACAGGACAAATATTTTAGCATACTTTGATTGAGCCGATTTAAATTAGTTTTAACTGTATTTAGTTCGCTAACAAAAAACAGTGTCAAAGATGACATAAAATGTATTCAAATATTTCTAATATCGATCAATAATTTCCTTCCAACGTAATTTAACGTCCATTACTGTAGATTATTCTAGACCTCATTTTCAGTTATTGTCAACAACAAAAGAGAGGAAATGAGCGAAATGAACGGAACGGAAAATTTGCGTCATCATACATTACAGCTTAACCAATTAATTTAATTTTGTCATTATACGTTTCGTTTGAAAGTTATTTGCGGTAATACTGCTATATATCGGTTTCTGGATATACACGTACGTGATAAAGGATAAACGATAAATTATTTGGTTGTTTTGAGTTAATTTAGGCTAGACAACTAATAGTTTACATCGCATTCGGTCAGACCTCGTTTATTCGACATCCTTCTATCCGAATACTTGGTATCAGCCGAAATAAATATCAGGATCCGATGTATTTTCTTAGGAACGTCAAATTGAAATGGGCTTTTCGAAACCATGTATTATTCGAAATAGCATCGGTAGTATTCAAATAGCTAAAATGCAATATACACTTGATTTGTGATTTCCACAAGGAAACCGTAAGGATTAAATGATCGAGAGTGACTAAACGATACATAAGGTGATACCAATATCTTCCAATTTACCAAATATATCAAATTAAGGGTTGTGAAAATCAGGGAGGAATTTTGTAAATGTTTAACGCCCAGGTCATACATCACTCGATCACTTTGATGTCTATTCGGTTTCCATATACAAACCTGTCTGTAAAGACCACCCATGGGAACAGCAAAATGTGGTCTTTGTTTACAGGTGGTCTCTATTAACAGATTAAATATCATTGAAAATGGTCTGATGTGAGATAAAATTGGTGGTCTTTGCAGACAGGTTTTGCAATAGTGGTATTTGTTCGCAGGTGGTCTTTAACACAGTCTTTGACTGTACTAACAATTACTGTCAAAAACTTAAATGTCCACGTATGAAAACCGCCGCGGTCTCATGTCACATTATTTATATTTACAACTGTTGTTTATCTATTCAATTCTGCCATCTTTAGTCGAGCAAAAAATCTTTCCACTCTGACGATTTCAAAAGAAAAATATTTACATTTAAGTACACCAACAAATATTAGAAATCTTCGAACAATTGAAGAAAATCGACTTCTAACAAAAGCCCCTATTTTGTATCAGGCTTTGTTTACTTACATTGTATAAAAATCTTACTTACAACAAGCTAATATTGAGATAACACAATGTATAGAGTAGTTTATGACTTTGTTTGCTATACAAAGCTTATCTCATTTCAAAAGAGCGAACCTTTGTTCTTTTGAGTGTTCAAACTACCATTTCATTTTGTTTACTTTTTGTCTTGAACAACCAACAAATACTGCGCCCTAATCGTTCATAAATCCACAGTATTAGTTAACTTACCGTTATAAAAAGAAACACGTTTTTGTATTCAAATTATTAATAACTATTATTATCTACCTGTAAAGGTATGTAGCCCTTAAAATGATAGAATCTTAAATCATTAACCCCGCATTTCCCATTGAAACAATCCCCGTCCAACCGTCTTCATCCCAAGTTTTAGACTATTGCCCTCTTCACATATTTCCAAACTAAATCATATACTAATTGTTTGACAATAGCCAATCTCTTTGATACGACAAAACTATACTGAATAAAACATGGACAAGAGAACTTCACTCAATAATAAGGCAACATAATATTCAAGGTCATTTTTACTGTTTAACTCTATTTTCAACTTCAACTTCTATTTCAACGACAATCTCAATAATAAGACCATCTCAATAATAAGACCATCTCAATAATAAGACCATCTCAATAATAAGACCACCTCAATAATAAGACCACCTCAATAATAAGACCATCTCAATAATAAGACCATCTCAATAATAAGACAATCTCAATAATAAGACCATCTCAATAATAAGACCACCTCAATAATAAGACCATCTCAATAATAAGACCACCTCAATAATAAGACCATCTCAATAATAAGACCATCTCAATAATAAGACCATCTCAATAATAAGACAATCTCAATAATAAGACCATCTCAATAATAAGACCACCTCAATAATAAGACCATCTCAATAATAAGACCACCTCAATAATAAGACCATCTCAATAATAAGACCATCTCAATAATAAGACCATCTCAATAATAAGACAATCTCAATAATAAGACCATCTCAATAATAAGACCATCTCAATAATAAGACCATCTCAATAATAAGACCATCTCAATAATAAGACCATCTCAATAATAAGACCATCTCAATAATAAGACCATCTCAATAATAAGTCCATCTCAATAATAAGACCATCTCAATAATAAGACCATCTCAATAATAAGACCATCTCAATAATAAGACCACTTCAATAATAAGACCACCTCAATAATAAGACCACCTCAATAATAAGACCACCTCAATAATAAGACCACCTCAGTAATAAGACCATCTCAATAATAAGACAACCTCAGTAATAAGACCATCTCAATAATAAGACCATCTCAATAATAAGACCATCTCAATAATAAGACCTTCTCAATAATAAGACCATCTCAATAATAAGACCATCTCAATAATAAGACAACCTCAGTAATAAGACCATCTCAATAATAAGACCATCTCAATAATAAGACCACCTCAATAATAAGACCACTTCAATAATAAGACAATCTCAATAATAAGACCATCTCAATAATAAGACCTTCTCAATAATAAGACCATCTCAATAATAAGACCATCTCAATAGTAAGACCATCTCAATAATAAGACCATCTCAATAATAAGACAACCTCAGTAATAAGACCATCTCAATAGTAAGACCATTTCAATAATAAGACCATCTCAATAATAAGACAACCTCAGTAATAAGACCATCTCAATAGTAAGACCATCTCAATAATAAGACCATCTCAATAATAAGACAACCTCAGTAATAAGACCATCTCAATAGTAAGACCACCTCGAAATAAAGAACACATTGTTACTGTTTTGCTCTTTATTAAGACCACCTCAATAATAATACCAGTTATCAAGGGTCCAAATGCTGGTATTATTATTGAGGTTTTACTGTATATCGTATCTTCTCATTCTTATAATAAGTAGTTATTGACTTCAATGACTTTAAAATATTTGCCCACCTGTTCAAAATATCAGACCTATTATCTTGAACTATATCATAAGATTGTTTGACATATCTATAATTGTATAATGGACAGATAATGCATAGATAGGGTCACCTATTCTTGTGAAGAGATATACTTGTATATATTCCCAATAGCTGTTTATATTATCGTGTAATGTTTAAACGTTTGTTTACGCTTTGACAATGGACGTGTCAATGTTTTTAGAAAACCAAAGATATACATATTAAATACACGAAACTGTTGCATGGTACCTTACGCATTAAGGACATCAGCTAAATGTATGTTTCAAATCATTGAGTCGCCCCATTACCAGAATAGTTGAAATCAAAATATTTAATTCCGATCTAACTGTCAAAAGGCCCACGGACAGCAGACAAACATTTATTAAATATATACTCAATACATTAAAAACGCACATTTCTTACCAACCATACTTCATTAAAATTCATTTAATTACTTTTGAAACTCATTTTTATGAAAATATTTGTCGATTGTCATAAAATTTAGCATACCTGTTGCGTACACATGCAATACTATCATGTCATGTTCTTTTGTTGTATTTTAATTAAAATTTAAAATCCCACACAGTGCGTTACTAAATGTGCTGAGTATAAGTGTTACTCAGGTATTTGACCTATTTGACACTTATATTCAAATAGATGTAAGGAGTTAGTACTTAATATAAAACGCCCCACTTTTAAATTACACAATTCCTATAAATGACGCAATATTATATGAAAAAAGAATTCAAAATATCACCGCCTGTGTTTACATTCCATTTGATAATAGAACACAAATGTTTATAATTCCTTGCAATAAAAGTATGTTATAAATGTGCTGATACAGTGAAATATTTGTTGAATAATTCCATTCCTATAGTTGATAACGACACACTAAAAGTGTGTTACCGTGGAGTGAATCATACATTGTATCTTATAAGTATACTAACCGACCCGGTTGCTCTGCAGTAGAGTGTTCGCCTCGGTTGCAGGGGGCATGAGTTCGAGCACCGATCGCGACTTTATGACGTCGTTCAATTGGTTCTATAGGTCCATTATCTACATTCTGCTCTATAACGGTATGACTGGGACTGGCTTGTCCAGTCTCAGTTTAAGATGACGGGATTTGGAATCATATCACGTGTCTACGGAACCCTAGCTCAGTTGATAGAGTGCTAGATTGTCACCGGACAGATCCGGGTTTGATTCCCGGGTTTGGACAGGTTCGGTTCTTCCGTAACATTGGCTATGGTTATATCCTCCACATGTCAGTTATTTGCGGTATAGCAAGTTAGTACTGGTTGATAATTAATTCTAGGAAAACTAGCTAGGTCAACTGGTTGCCGTATATGAAACGTTGTTGAAAACCGGCGTAATCACCAATGAGAAACAAAACAAAGCGTGTCTACAGCTTGATATCACAGTGGGATAGCACTGCATCTGCTACAAAGTGTCACCGTCTCTGTATAAGTATTGGTTGTGGAACGTAACACCTAACGCACGAAACATAATAACCAGGAAAGCAATTTGTGACAACGTGACAGGATTTTCTATTAATTTGTTTTGCTTCACGGCCACAAAGATTGATTATTGTTTCAGTAAAACTGAAAGCTTGGGATTGTTAGTGCATTTAGAGAAATGAAAGTACATATTCCTACACGCCTCACAACCGAGAATTGGCTGAAATACTTAATTTACGTCTTAGGCGAAAGACACTTAAAAGCACATATATCAACTTTTTGGCGCATATTTATCTTATTTGGCATCGTCGCTGATGTAATTTCCCAAACATAACAACCATCGGTTCGAATGGACGAATGCATACGATACAATGATCAACAGAACTATGCTAAACTTTCCTATCGATCTGAAAACACAAGCCACGTAACACATTTATGGCACTAAAACCGTCTTTTAGTTCTGTGAGGACAGAACGCCAGTGACAATATTCATCTATTTATTTCCTCTCATTAAACGAGATTTCCTTCGTGATTTACGATACAAGATGTCTGTACGGAGATGGAATAATCACCGGGTCAGTCACGGAAGCAAGATGTAAAGATGGGTTATGAATTCCGTTACATTACGTGTTTGCTTTAGTCCGTACCTCTAATCGATTACATGTTTTTTCTTGGCCATGAAAACACATATCAATAAAACGTATCTCACGAGCTATAGAACTGTAAACTAGCATTAAATACATTTACAGTCAAATGTACGTACGGTTGAGGTTGGCGCTTTTGTTTATATTAACACACTTTTTATTAGTAGATATTTGAATATACGAACCGTAAAATCTCAAATGTTCGCGCGAGTGATTAATTTTCGCGATTTTAGCGAAATCATTTTATTCGCGAAAATGAATACTGACTTAATATCAACCTATTTCTACGCAGTGATAATTTTACGACGGAAATGAAGGCAGAAACTAGTGAACATTTTACCTCGCGAACCAAAACCTAACAACTTCCCCATGCAAAATATTGGCCTCGCGTAAATATTTAATTTTACAGTAAATATACGCCCTTGTATTTAAACGAAATATATGTGCAAACGTAATCATTTTAGTGATCATAAAATATTTAGCAATGCTTCAACTTATTTTCCGTAGTGGAACAATTAATCAGTATAAAACAGAGAGAATACGTAACTACGGGGAACGCCACATACACAAGACAATACCTCCCCACGCAGACCTCAGGAAAAACAACAATCCACAAAACATAACGCACCTAAGGAGGTCAAACGTTACACATATTAAGGAACAGAGGCACAAGGAACGGCCCAACAGACCATAAGGAATCATTAAGAGTATCAAAGTGGACAGTAAAAGGAGGGGAGGGGGGAATTAATGGATGGAAAAGCTCACAGGACAATTCAAGACAACTGGCCACAATAGGCCAACATTGGGCAGGAAACACTCTGAACACTGTATAAAGTGACAGAATTGCGTAGGGGAAAGGGAAACATAAAAACATTCATAACACAAACAGAAACAACAATCATATAGCGAATTACAGCCTTGGAACTGTCAGTAAAAAACCCTTGATTTACTATATTACGTCAAACCTTCATTCAGAAATACATTATGCAATAAGGAATAATTTGCGCAACACTTGAGTCTACATTATTTGCATCTGTTTCTATCGCTTCTCTTAAAGTTGTGATGCTGTAAATCATGTTTGTTTTTTCTCATCTCGCGTAAAATCCAGGTATATTTGTAAGCAGAATTACTCATTCGGAGAGAAAAGACATATGGTTGATGTTTTGACTATAGATTTCTGGATTTCACATCAATGATTACGCATGTCTCGGTAAAACATATGTCATTGCACTTACTAATGAAAGAGTCCCTTTAGACTCGCTATGGGCCCGATCTCCCGAAAAAACTCAATCTGAGCTGAATCTCAGCTCAAATATTGTCTCAAATCTTTGAGATTATTACAATCTGAGACTGGACTCAACATCGGTCGTAAAACACGAAAAAAAGAGGTTTTCTTCACAATTTTTTTAAAGAGATATAAAATTGGCTATTCGAAACCATGTTTTATTCGAAGTAAAATTTCGGACCCGATGAATTCGAATTAACGAGGTCGGACTGTATTTATCCGAGGTCCGATTAAACAGTCGTACCGGAGGGCGATGCTAGAATCTCTAGTTTGCGAAACTATGAAACAATCATGAGACGAACTAAAGCATGTCTATAGCAGACGGGGAATATATTTTGTCTCAAGGTTACTAAAAAAAGAACTCGAATTTACCGATTCTTCAGAATTGCTGATTTTGAGATAAGAGCAAACTAAGAAAAACACGATATGGATGTTTTACGGTTAAACAACTCATTCATTATCTACATTTGTCTACCATTCTCTTTACGTGAACGTCTACTTGTCTGATTAATTCGATGATAAATAAAAAAGTTATGCATCTTCAATCATGATAAAAAAATTTAAGCCAATTCACCTGAGCGTTTTTAATATAATTTTTAGTTTTATAGCAGATTTTCGAGAGATCCTTACCCATTATGTTAAATTAAGTATGGAAAGGAATTCGTAACTTGTGAAAATTTGTGAGATTTGAACAGCACCACTCAAGATTTCACTCAAGTGAGATTTCACATAAATCTGTATTCATGAAGCATTCTCTAAGTATGAAGCGTGCTTCAGACGACCTTAACATTCATGAGATTTACCTCAAACACCATGTGTAAATAGCATTTATGGACAATTAAAACCAACTTGAGTGAATTTACAAATTTGAAGTTTAATATGGATTGGTTACTTTTGTAAACATGGAGCCTGGTCCCCTGATTATAACGGGTATACTTCCTCTCAGCACTAAAATCTCAAATTTAAGTTTAAACTCAACTGAGTGAACCTTCAGCTGGTTTGAGGTCCTCTGCACAATTGCATTTCTAGCATTACCGGGGTCTGTTAATTCTAAAAATTATATTATCCTTTCTTAGAAACGTATTTCAATACAGCACAAATATAAATAGTTCAACTTCCTTGACCTTTTATTTACACATCGGCAAATGAATCCAGTCATCATTCCTGTCGATTTATGCGCGTACAAGATTTAATGGAACGTCAATAACTTGTCTAGACCTTGAAGGTTTGCAGATATTTGCAAGGAACATTTTGCTCTCTGCCTGCTGCGGCGGTCAATAAAAGATACATCAAATATACATTTATTGTCATCATAAAAGCCATACCACCACTGCCATAAGCCTAGCAACAGATATCATATTAATACTTTGACAGCTGATAGCACCCAAAATTAATGCATTGTGGGAAATATCCTCATGCGCATATCAACTTCAATTTGATTGTCAGGACATCGTATATAAGATATATATTCATGATGAATGAGTCAATGCAAGAAAACAGTTTGCTGAGATCATAATGACAGAATCATCTGTTCAGTCTTACTTTCGTGCCGTAAAACTATATTTATTAATTATTCACAGAATGCAGCAACCCGCCGCACATAACTGTGATAAATATATGAAAAAAACGGCGTGAAATTGCAATGCAACCAAAACATGATGCATTAACGTTGTATGATCAAAGGTTGCACGTTCAGTTATACATATAGATGACATGCTTATATACATTTATGTAAGTTATGACTTTCCATGAATTCCTTCATATACATTCATATGTGAGTTCCTTATTATCAAACAAATAGTTACGATTAAATTAACTACAGTATATCCTCAATAATAAGACCACCCTTTAGACCCTTAGAAACTGGTTTTCTTATTGAGGTGGTCTGAATATTCAGGTTGAATATAGAACAAAACAGTGAAAATGGACTTGACAATTGTGTCTTAGTTTTGAGGTGGTCTTCTTATTGATGTGGTCTTAATGTGAGACTTTACTGTATATAGTACGTATATATACGTATAGTATTGAAGGGATAAAAGGAGAGAGCTCGTGACAAATAGTGTGGATAGGGGATTGTGGTGAAGGGCCTGTCTTATTGTGCGAATACGGCCATCCAGTCCTTTGATCTTTTTTCTCATTTACATGAGAGTATATCTTCAGATTAAGATAATATTATGTAACATTCTGACATTGTTATTTGAAAAAATTATAATCTTTTGACCATCCACCTGAAATAGCTAAATTATAAATTAGTATCTGTCATAATTGCGCAATAAATGCCAAGTTTTATTCCATCTATTCTGTTCTACATTACTGTAATGCCTACCACTGTATTCCTAACGAGGTATAAATGAGTTTCTTTTATCATTGAATTGCACAATACAAATTATTTCATCATCAAATACAAATAAACGTCCCAGCTTGATTGTCGTAAAAACCAACTACAAAGGCGTGATGCTGAATAATGATAATGACTAGCATCGGTGACATTTCCGCCATAAAAAGTTAAATAATATCGGTGTGGTATTGTCGTGTTACGACCATCTTACTACTTAGTCCTCAGTAATGAATACCAAACAAACTTTCTTCGCCATTTTATTTGACATTCTAATTCGATTTTGCATAATAAAAAAACGGTAATGTGTTACATAGCCCCGGAGCATGATGGGTATTATTTCGCCGGATCTTTAAAATGTGATAGAATTTGACGATATAAAATTCAATACCAACCAGGTCAGACCTCTTACATTGAGCTAGTTTATGCCTTTTTACCGTTCAGAGACATCAAGTAATCTGGTTACATTTATCCTTTGAAAAACGTCCAGTTACACCATTCAGTCTAACATATGCTTTGAACATTGTTGCGTTTCGTAACAGGTCATGTTTCAGCATTAGATTAGTGTTTAATCCGCAATACTCAATAATTTTGAAGAGCATAAATATACTACGCCACCGTACAACTAATTTTTTATGGAAATGTTATATTCAATGTTCAATTTTTATATATATATATTTTTAATTCAATGGTGTCCTGCCCGGTTGGGACAGTTGGTTGAGCGCTGGATTCTCGTCCGGGAGTTCCAGGTTCGGTGACCGGGTGGGACAGGTCATGTCAGTCCGTGACATTTGGCTACGGTTATTTGTTATCAACTTGTGATTCATTCTTGGTAGTTGTCAACTGCTTGCGACAGGACAAGTTAATACTGGTTGGTAATTAATTCCAGAAAAACTGTAATCGACTGAGCCCCCTGTATAACTGAAAAATGCTCAATACTTGCGTCAAACCAAATGATACAAGATGATTATCTTCACTCATTGCATATATGTCTGTTTTATGCAAGTTTATCCGTTGATTATATGAGATGTGTTGTAGAAACACTGAACATTTCAAGTAGAGACATCTGGACAGATGATACACATCAAATTCTCAATAACAGCTGCCTTCAAAACATAAAGTGATGTAACATATTGTACATTTTCGTGTCGATTGAATATTTCAAACAAAAAGCTCAATATAAGCTGAATATGTTATGCCAACAGACGGCAATTATACTTGAGAATGATATATTATCAGTATTAAAGTTTCATTTTAAATTACAATTGCAGTTGTATGAAAGCAATTCTGATACAATTTATCAATACTTTATTTACCTTCCGTAATTACACGCTATTTATACATTGTTGGAAATCTACTTTACAAGAAACCTTTACTTGCACGTTTTAATTATATAATGATTTCAATTACAAATTAAAAACCATACACAGATTGTCATTTATTTGCTTTTCCGAAATTCTGAATGTGTCTTTATGATAGTACACGTGTACCCGAACTTGCCGAATTCCAATGAATCTAGGGAGGACCAAAAACTCATTGCGCTGTTTATTTACAATTGACATTAATTTTCATGACAAGGTACTTTCAAGCTACGCTTTAAGTAAACACTTATCCTGGGTTGTTTACTATGATTTATTGATTAATTGATTTTTATTTATTGATTCAGTCTAATTGCGCACGCAACCACGTGACAGTTATAACTGTGTTTAGCGCTAGATGTAGACCAAGCATTCGATTTTGACGAGTTGTTAAGACTTTCGCCCACTTTCTTTGTCAATAAAAGCCACTCTTAATTGTTTTAAAATGCTTTGCAATATATTTTGTTGAAATATTTAAGACTTGTTTGATCTACCGAAATGATAAAACTGAAACGCTTCTACTTTTGCGCTTTATAAAAAGTCATAATTTATGGCTTTAGAAAATAATATTTTGTATTGAAACATGGTGAAATGTCAAAATGCACTTAATATACAGTGTACTCCCTCAATACCGGACTCTCTGAAAACCGGAATTCTCAGAAAATCGGACGATTTGTTAAGTCCCGTTTTTTTCTCTTATAAATTCAACGTAAAACACTTCCTGAATACCGGACTCTCTGAATTCCGGATTCCGGACGGCTTTTAAGGGCCCATAATCAATAATGATGCGTTAATTAACCCCTGAATACCGGACGCGATTGTTTTTTTATCGGGTGTCAATCTGTTTACTGTTAATTGAACGTTTCGGACAAGTGTTGTGAAAACATTGTTTACAGGCGCGCGTGCAATTGATACAGGCGTGAAAAACACTTGTTGGTATGTATTATTATATGACTAATTACAACCGTGGTTGCTCCCGTGTCCACGACTTAACAATTAGCGCATCGTTTGATCGTGCAAATTATCGGCCCCTAAAATGTTTTGGCTCTTGCAAAATGTCTCAGCTTGCATATTTCTTTTCTTTTTAATTATGTAATTAACGCCAAATTATGGGTCCTGTGAACATTCACTTGATCGTTACGATTGGTCATATTGGTTTAACCAATACGATTAAGTCGTTAAAGTTTTGTGTGATTGTTGAATTTGCAATTGAAGTTAGATTTAGTAGAAAGCAGCAGAAGACATTGCATGATTTTTTTCAGTAATGATGTGACTTTTTAAGTGTACATTTTGAGGGAGTAAACTGTATATATATATGCATGTACTGTACATTTTTGTATACATTGTACATTTGTATTTATGTTTTATTGGGTTTGGCATTGTTTTCAAAAATAAAATATATTTTTACTTAAACATTGTTTGCATTATTTGTTTCAATTGAAACAGTCATTCAAGCTGTCTGCTTCTGAAAAAATTCAATATTCAATATTTCAGTAAACCCCCTGAAAACCGGACCTCTCAGAAAACCGGACTTTTTGCCCGGTCCGCAAGGGGTCCGGTATTCAGGGAGTTTACTGTATATGTTTTTTTATAGTAATGTACACAAGTTGGAAACTACGGAGTCCTCTACGTGCCTTCGCATCATCGTCTTAGACGCGTATCGTGTTGTATTGTTTGCGAAAGCAAGACCTTACAAAGCCCAAACAGCATTCTGTAGGAAACATAATTATTTCGTCAAAAAACCTCTTCGCCTGAAAAAAAGATTATTGTCTTTGTTCCAAAAGTACCTCAATTATTATGATTTATGTAGAAAAGTATGTTTTCGTTCCATTTGAATCGTTTCAATTATTGCTTACAGAGTCAACAGTTCTTGGAATGTCTACAAACGAGACAGATATGTTTACATGTCTCTCATGGCATTCCTCAAAACACTTATCTTATCCTCTCAAAACTACCTCTTCCCCATTCTTTATCTTACCCCATACACTAAGGGCTTATGTTGGGAGGCATAGTCGTAATAATGTGACAGCATTGTGCTATTCTTTCTTACTTGAAGTCTCACATTCAGGGCAATCTTCTGTCCATATCATACATTAATTCAACTGAAAGTACCGAACTGCAAGCGACGCTCTTTCATATTAGCTTAGATAAACTTAATTTGTATATAGTTTATAACTTTTCAATACATCTATAGTTTCATGATTTAAGCTTTTCCCTTGAACACAATTATCATAATGGCTTGACATGCAACTGAAGCAGTTATGATCAATTATATATACAGTAAAACCTCAATGATAAGACCACCTTTGGGACCCTTCACAACTGGTCTTCTTATTGAGGTGATCTTAAAATCGAGGTTGAATAAAGAACAAAACAGTGAAAATGGACTTGAAAATTGTGTTCTTAATTTTGAGTTGGTATGGTGCCCTGGTGCTAGTCTATTACGTTATACGTCTATCTTTAAAACATATGGATATTCTGATATAAGAGTCAAAGCATCTATCATCTGATGATTACAAACATTGATTGATAATATGAGATATTTAGAGTTCATGATTCATAACATCGTGTAGTCATAGTGGATACCAGATGCAGGCAAATCGTTCAAAAAACGTATCATTTTATTCAATGTTATTCTTTTACGTGCTTGTCTTGAAATTGGTTTGATCAAAGTATTGTGTACTGTGTATTTGCTGAAGGGTCAATGAATGTAAACAGGAATTGTCGTATTTGATACAGTATAAACTACCCGTTACGACACCTGCTCATAACGACAACCCGCCCTATCCGACATGACCAGACGGTCCCGGCCAAAGTGCTACCAAATGTATATAAACATACACTGTTTATATCGACACCTGCCTAACGGAACATCCGACACTGTTTGTTGGTCTCATAACGCATATCATATGTAAATTGTCTGAATTATAATAGTAAATCTATGTGATATCTTTCACGAAAAAAGTAATTTTGAATTAAGCAATCTAGAGACATTCTCTCTGATTTATATTGATAATCAATGTAGGACTATATGATACATTATTGCGTTATTTGAACAATATTATATCGTTTGTGAAAAGATACAAGTTTTACAATGGTATCGATGAGACAGATTAATACCTCAATGTCAAATAAATCAAATGTTAATGGCCTTGCTACTCCAGCTTGAAATCAAACAGGACGAGCAGATAATGTTCCAACCAAAGATTCATATCAATATTTCCCCTCACCATTTAAAAATCATGTACGAGCTTAAAATAGTTATTTTATTGGCAGAAGCATTATTGTAGCTGTAAAACGTTCAAAATAATATCAGATAGATAGACACATAGATGTTTTTATTCCCTACCAACTGAGACAGCTTTCTTTATACCAGGGCAGGCATTCACTACATAACTTTCGATCCGTGTTGTTTTATCAGAAAGTATTATAAAGGTATTGTTCTGCTCTGTTCATAACTTTTGGTCCGTGTTATTTCCAACAGAAACAACTGATATTATAACTGGTTTCGAGACTATATTTGTCGTCGTATTATTAGTGATATCGCCTACAACATCATCAGCTTCATCAGTGTGACATTGATGTTCATCGTCAGTATCAGAAAACGAATCAATACTGCACAATTGCAACAGCGGTTAACAGAACAATTTCCTTCGCGATTTCGATTATTTAAATACATGTCTGTTATAAGAACGTCCTTAATACGTATTAGATATAAATGAATATTCATGTTGGGTTGCTCATATCTGAAGCCTGTCTGACAGTGAGTTCACCGTCCTGTCATAATTCAATTTAAGTCAGTTATTTTATTACTTGAACACATGGTTTATGTAAGATGTGATGTATAAGTTAATTTCTGTCTGAATAATCATACCAACATTACAGCCAATTGTGTGATAAATCAAGCAAACACTCATGACACATAAACTATTAACCGAGGAATGGAATGAAACACGGTGTTAAAAGGTTTGAGAAAAATATACACTGCCTTTATTGTGCATAATTAAAGATACTGCATTTTGCATGAATATCTGTTTTATTTAGAACCCTCACGTAGAAGCAAACTATATTCAGTGTCCGCAGCAACATAGGTGAAAAGGGTATGTACACAAATATTAAAATTCAAGCTCTGTGAACGAAATGTTTTAACACCCTGTATATGGTTAAAATTCTCCAGCTGACAATTGCTGTTTCCTTATGTCTATGTCAAAATGGGGTTGTCCACATATTCGTTCCTTCCTTCATCTGATGTAAGCAAATAAGGTTTAAAACTATATATGTATTCAAATCATTGTGGTGTTTTTATAGTCGACAGTATGTATTATACTTTGTCAAGCATATCTGCTACACGTACGTATACTTTAATTTAAATAAATAAATACATAATACATATATATCATGTCGAACATATAGAGTTTGATTAGAATAAATTAAGTAACACCTGTTGTACTTAACTAGTCCGTACAGTGAAACCTCAGTGATAGGACCACCATTGTTTCGGAAGTAAGACGGTCTTATTAATGGTATGGTATGATAACTGAGTAAAAGTGTGGAAGAAAACTGGTCCTTGCAAATACAGTCCTATTTATAGGACGGTTGTAATTCTGATAAGGTTTTTAGGACTGCATATTCAAATGTTGTTGATACTTATTGCATTCGTTCCATATATATGTCGGTTATTGTTATCATCATGAAGCCATATTGTTATTTTAATCATTACATACAATATTATACAATAATGACACGAAAGCTGATCGTGTTGATGCGCGCAGCAATAATTTTCTCTGTTTCTTACGAAAATCGGTTTCACACTTCATTATTTCTCTCCTAGGAAATATTGAAACTGTAATTGGAAATTCGTAAGTTGAAATCGAGAATTATTCAACTTCAAGAATTCATTATTTCTTAGGAAAGAAAGAACGAAGTGTGAATGGCACCATCAGTCTTTCGTAGTTTCTCGAATTAAGTTGCCTTTTTTTTGTTCTGAATAATGCAATAGTCATAAAAAAGCACTATAACACTATAAGTGTTGCATTGTAAATTACGTAACAGCTACCTATATAATCAATGTAACAAGTAGATCATCACATATTAAAGGTTTTGCAACGTCCCGGCGAATTATTATGGTATTTTAAACGTTGGTTAATAGTTATTCTCTAATGATAAGAAAATAATTCTCTCAGTTATAAGTCGAAAAGTGCCAATCGAATTATGAACAGGTTTTTGCTGTGCTCCAATGCTATGCATATCATTGACTTGGATGTTAGTCGAAAATCAACACGTTTTGCAGCACTTCAATGCCATGAAATGTATTTTCTCAGTTATAAGTCGGTTAGTAGAAAATCAGCACGTTTTGCAGCACGTCGAGGCCATTAAATGTATTTTCTCAGTTATAAGTCGAAACATTAAATCAAACAAATACACATGTTTTTGTTGGACAAATCAGGTTCAATTCACATGATATCACACATACTGCTCTATAAAAATGTTACTAAGTTCAAGGTGTCGTGCTATATATCTATTATTCATCTGGCATTACGTTACAATTCCATTGTCTATGATACAGACGACGTAGGTTAACATGGGGGCATCACTATCATGTTACTATATCTTTGTCTCCTATAAACACATCTGTCTGAGATATTGATTTGATTATCAGAAATCCGAAACAAGTTTTATAATTGTCATTGTATTGTTTTTTGGTTTTATTGTTTGATGACTTAACAATTTAGTTACATGCTTCGTCACCCAACCAGTATTTGGTGTTCGCCCGTATTGCAATACTCGAATTGGATCGGTTTTGGATGACAATTTAGTAATGTTAAGTTTGTTACTATACGAAATATTTTACCAATTACAAATAGATACCGTTACATGTCTAATCGTCTGTAAGAAATTCTCCCTTTTTCCGCATTAAAATTATTAAAAGTAAGGCGGAAAGTGTTTCGAGGAATCGGAAAGGACATACTTGTCACTTAATCTCTAATCAATTTTCGCTTTCGATAGTCCTAAAATTACATACCATTATAATAAAGGAAAGCATCAAAATACCACTCTTTTACACTCTCGGAAGCACTACTGTCCAAGTGTTAATTAATGACCCAGTTTATTGTCACCGGGAGTGTTTAATAACATGTATTTTGAAAAAGTAAAAGCGTTTATTTATTATAGTGTCACCCCTACTTGTAGGGCCAGTCATTTCTGACTTATAAGACACCTACTTTCTGAGCACATTTACTTCTCGATGCATTTCCTTTTTAAAGCGGGTAGGCACATCGTTAACATTATTCTAATAGCTGGCGGCTCACCAACCGACCATATTAGAACGGACATCCTGTTCCCAAGGCGTGTGTCTTAGCCACTCAGCCACGGGAGACGGTATACTAGTGATAACTATATGTTGTAATAGAGAGTGAATAAGTGACTCATGTGAACGCCACATACATAAGACATTGCATCTCCACACACATACGTTGTAAAAACATTGTTTCACAATCGATGCAAACTATAAAAGTTTAAACTAAACTAAGCCCTCCCATTCGCATGAAACCCTATCCGAATTTCGCACTTCAAATCTCAGTGAATATGAAAAAACTCACGAATGTATGTCTATCTTCGAGATTTCTATCATTAATCACTTCAATATAAGATAAGTTACAAGTTATTTGAAAGGTGAGCATAACATATTCTGGCATCCATTCACTTCCTATCTGTTACCTTATCTACAATTCAAACTACTTCAATTTTGAACTTCAACCAAGGAACGTGTTAAATTAATGATGTTTGCTGATAGTGTATGTATGTTTTTTGTGTAATATCATTTCAACACATTGATAACCATTGTATTAATAATGGCTGAAATGTGGTTTTAATGAGACCCTAATGTAAAATGAATGATATGGGTTATAAAACATGCGCTCATTGCATTAATACTCAAACAGTTTCTCAAGATATCCCAGGAGAAAGGTTAGTTGTTAACATTGAAAGTTGAACATTACGTCTTCACGACGTATTCAATTAGAAATTAATTACTGTTGAAGACTATTGTGTCTTTGAAAGAGATTTTTACATACACCGAAACATCGACAAAGCGATCCTCTCTTCAGCGAACAGACTCTCTCCTTAACAACACTATCAGTTTTTTCTTTTTTATAATTTGAATTAATTTGAAGTTAACATACATGTATTTAATCTTTCTAGAGAACTATACTAAAAAAAACATCAGACATTTCCGTGTATAAAATTGTGTTTTGTTTGGTGATGTTGCACTGTATTTAAACGAATTGAAGCTAGAAATGTATCTAAGGGACACGGTTGTCACCACTTTACTCAATCAAGGGAAATAACTCTGCTCTTACTAATAAATGTAATCGAAAAATTCCAGGTTGACAATTTCATGTGATGATTAACATTCCTATGAAGTTTGAGTACTCTAGGTCAAATAATGTTCGACATAATTATGCACAAAACGTTTTGTGGGACGGAGGAGTAAATGTATGTGCCCAACAACTGTGTGGGTGCACACTATTGAGACTTGCATACTAATTATAGCAAATTAACATTATTGTCATACATTTATCAACTCAAGATAAATATGGGCGCTTCATATCCACATATTAACTTGGAAAGCTCCTGCACTTGGACATGCGCATAATTATTTCTCAAATGCGTAGAACGAGCAGCTAAATAAAGGCTAAAAGCTTAAAACAGCATTTTTAGTATCCACTTCATGGCGCCATTGTTTCTTGTTTATTAAAGTTATACCGGACACGAACGTGTGGATATCTCTTATAGTATGTGTAAACCCAGCATATAATGGCTCGTTGTTATAATTTGTTGTCTCTTCAGAGCCATTCAATTCGAAGTTGTACATTTTCAAGTACTATCGTAAGATATCCCTGTCTCTTACATAAGTAATATACTGTATGTTTACACACTTATGTTAAGCTTAGACAAAGTAGTTGAAGAAAAAAATCTGAAAAAATCAATTTTTGTTTGATATAATCGGACTTATAATATTTGAATTACATTGTATGTACGGCGATCAGTTGACCTAACCAGTGTTCATGGGTTACCATCCAGTTGCCTTGCGTTCAGTAAAGGTAATTGCGGCTCACGTTTCGTAACGTTTTGCAATTTGGTTACCCGTGTGCAGTCAATGTGATACGGTTGGGATAGGGATACAAAACAAAACGTGAGCGACTGTTAGCCGTAACTGGACGCAGTCCTGTACTAGCCCGTTCATCCGCGAACAACTGACAACGTTCCAGCATGAAGCAGTGGTGGAGGCCAAATGATGTTGGACATTCGACATATTAATTAAAGTTGGTTAATTTACTGTTAGGAGAAGTCTGATAAGTAAAGATGCCAAGTAATTTAAATCCGAGTACGAATACGTTGGTACAATATACATGTTTACGAGCATTACAAATGGAATAAGAGGACTTGTCAGCGTAATTATTGGACAGTCTTCGTATGTTTTCATAACGATATGCTAGCAACTTATACTCTTTCATAGATTGATACTTATCAGTATCGGTTAATTCAAAGAACTTAATATATATCGTTGCTCAGTTAATTTAACCTTTTACCTCTATGCAAATTAATTATGTATTGACCAACTGCATAACAGCTGAAATTTGAATTAATATTAACTAACTAATCGCACCTCTGACCTACTGTCCACTGTGGGGGATAATCTAAGATTAGCATACCTCAATATTTAATATTTTTATCAGACATTTGACATTGAAATAGACTGGCCAACACTCGAGCAAGGCGTATGTTCTTCCGTGACAAACTGATTGAAGACAATGCACCCAGGGTCATTTGTCCTTCACCCCTGAATTCTTAATTTAGTGAAAGATTTGTCAGTTGCTTGCAGAGGAGCAGGTTAGTACTGGTTGGACACCCAGGAGCACTCGTTAGGTCAACTGACCGTCATATATAACATATATACTGTTGAGAAACGGCGTACAACACGAACACAAACGATTACCAACCTCTTATTTAAGTGACGTCATTTCCAGAAAACATCCCATGTGACGTCACCCTGTACTGACTGTAAGCAATAGTTCCCCATATGGCAATATGAAAACGAACTAACCATATAGAGTAGATATTGCTGCCAGCTTCCAAATAGTGACATCACATGTTGCGTTTTCTTGAAATGACGTCACTTACAGAAGAGGTTGTAAATCCCATTACAGCCCTCATATACATGTCATTTTAACTGAGCGTAAGTTAGTATGTCTTTGAAAAATACAGTATGTCCAAACATTCTAAAAGCAATTTCGGGGCTAGTCTGATCTCTCATATTTATGACATTGCCGAAATACCTCTCGTTCTTCATAAAGCTTAATTGTGGTTTAAAAGATTAAAGGATTAAGCAAACGCTAAACTGACTTGTTATGAAGTGGCGATATTCCATTTATACTTCCATGTGAGAACCTAATATGGACATTTTCCATTATACATTCGATTAAGATTTAAATTGCAATTTACGTGACCAAACATAACACCTAACGCCAAAGTCTACTCTAAGTCTATATTCTTATGTGACGACCATTGCTGAACACTTTGACAATAGCCATGAAGCAGTCATCGAGAGTGATTAGTATAAGTTGTAAGAATTTGTTTCACAATCGATGTAAAATGAATAAATTTGAATAAAAACACTCGGACATGCGTACAAGTCTTTGGAACGGCAAATGACAGTATGGGTGAAAAATTTAGATATTATTAATACTGGTAATGATATAAATCAGAATGTAAAATGTCCTTTGCTAAATAACTATGGCTCAGGTGTAGAGTATAAGCCTCGGTTGCGAGTGGTCGCGGACCACACCTTTATAAATGAGCACTTCAACGCAACATGTGATGTCACTATTTGCAAGCAGAAAACAATATTTACTCCATATGGTCACTTCGTTTTCATATTGCCATATGGGGCAAATATTACTTACTGTCAGTACATGGAGACGTCACATGTGACGTTTTCTAGAAAATACACCACTTAAAGAAGAGTTTGGAAATCGTACAGCGGCGCTCAAATGTTTCTAGGCCAACACCTTATCACAGGAAGTGTGCTCAAAAGTGATCCAAGTAAGCTCGATGGTTATATCACAAATGAGCTGACAAAAAATGATATATTCACATACAATCACCTAGGTCCTATACAAACAGATAAGTGTCAATTGTCAGTAGTATATTCGAATATGTCACATCTTTATCTGGTCATATAGATTTATAACTTATGACACTAGCAGCAAAAAGCCGTTTTTGTATCGATAATCTATATGTCCACAGATATTCAATAGAATTAACGATGCTATTTGAATCGATGGAACTATGCGGTAAATGATATATTACCTTATTTCCTGGTGGCTACATTCCTCCAGTGGTGTTATTGATTCCTGGTCACGGATGTTGCTATTTTTGTTTTGTCGGGGATCGTCCTAGATTTACTGTGTTGTGGTAATGAATTGATTAGACAGCAGATTTATTTCAATGTCAACGCTATCGTAGGAATGAAACTGTTTTATCTAAAAAAACTGTCTAAGTTTACTAACGTATGAAGCTATCACACATGAAAACATATTCACAAGAACACTCATTTTGAGTATTCCAGTATACTCAAATCAATTTCGTTTTCACTCAGTTTGATTTTACTCAAATCCGTATTCACATGACAATCATATCAAGTCAGTGCATCACAGACCAACCTCAAATTATTATTTGAGTGAAAGAATACCATTTGAGTTGAGCATTCCTGTTACATTTTGCACCATTTTCTGTGAAGTGCTTTTGAAAGAAATATTACACGAGTTGTATGAATTTTCAAATTTGTGGGTAAGCATGGACTTGAGGATTGTGTAAATTTCGGGAAATATTTAACTTAGTGTAGACCATGATTATTCGTTTTGAGCAAATAATTTGCGACAGTATCGATTAAAAAACATTGGTTCAAGACATGTGTATGTCTTCGCAATAATTATATATATATCGCCCCTAGATCAATTTATTCTAAATATTGCCTCCGAAGAACTGACAGTGCTTTGCGTGCCAAATGTTGTCTTGAAACAAAAACACGTATTTTACCCCAATGTATCGATTACATTGTTTTAACAACCATGTTTGGCAAATGTCATAGGTCTATAGACATATCTATAATACAAATTCGTTTAATATTTATGTACCAGTCCATAGAGTTTCTGGTTACTGTTTTGTAGACTGGTATTGTCCTGAGGGTCTATGTGGGGAGGCATTATCTTGTGTAAAAAGTATTTATGAATTATAGTGTCACCCCTAGTTAAAGGGCCAGCCATTTCTGACTTATGAGACACCTACTTTCTAAACATTTACGTCCTGATTCCTATCCTTTAATGTCAGGCATCAGGCAGGTAGGCACACAGTAATCATTATTTAACTAGCTGGCGGCTCATTAACAGGCCATATCAGAACGGGATTCCAACCTTCGAACTGCCGCTCTGAAGGCGGATGCCTTAACCACTCGACCAGGGGAGACGGTTAAACATGTCTATATATTCGTTGTTAGTGGCGTTCCCTGTAACAAATTTATCTATATTTTTAATAGCAAAATATATCTATAAACAGATGCTCAGTAAGCTAACGTTGTACTTAAATAAAAATACAAAGCGAAGATAAAAGTTAAAGTCAAATGTATAATGTATTGATTCATTTTTATTTTTGTTTACAACCGAAAAATTTGAGCGATTTCGCACAAATAGATTAACTGATTAACTCGAAGTTCAACAATATTATCAGCGCTTTACATCTCCCGTACAGCGGTACACAGAACAGAACAGAACAAGTCCGGGCTTTGTCCTAAACGGGGCTTTATTGTATATGCTCTTTCCTTTCATGTATGTCTATGATAAATGTATTTGTTTCGACAGTACTTTGACCTGACCATATTTTTGAAGGGAATGTGATTTGTCAGTGCATTTGTCTTGAGTCATATTCTTTCATATGCTATGACATATTGTTTCTATAATGTTATTTGTATGGATGGGATAAATAGTGTTATTTAATCAACAGTGGCACTGAGGAAATCTGGAAACTTATCAGCATTATTCATAGAATTCAAATGTGCTTGGGCTTCAGTGATAGAACTGTAACAGTCGAGAAATCATATACATATGTAATTTGAGTTGGATGTCCCCCTGAATGCATCTTCTATTAGATATTCAAACTCAGGATTTATAAGTGCGAGTACAGCAGAAATGCTATTAGAAATGATGATTTATATTTCGATGGTTTGATGGTTTTGCTGCAAAAAGTGAATATATGACTGACAATCCCTATAGTGATTAAAGATCGCATGAAATCGTTGTGCGTGCTTGTTACTAATTATTGCTTCTGTTATGACTTGCTCCGGGTCACTTGCATGCTTGCAATCTTACATGCAAACGTTTGATGATCATGATTTTGAATTTGATGAGGTCACTGATAACGATATAAATGAGGTACGTGCAAATGCGAGATATTACTATCGTTTTGGATTGTTAGCACAATTTTTAATTGGTTGCCAATTTGTAAACGATGTGACTCGATTTATTTTAGAATGATTATGTTATCAATGATATCGAACACTTGATGCAATTTAAACTTGCATGTCGAGGGTTCTGTGCAAGACTATCCTAACTCCTATATAAATACATAGGAGTTAGGACAGTCTTGCGATGAACCCTCGATGTAGTCATGTTAATAATTGATTCACACGTTTCACACGTATGTAGTCATTTCATATTTTATATAAAATAGCTTGTGGTTAATTTTCCACCCCTAGTTTAATTGATATTTTCAATAACCAGGAAATGGGAGGGTGATATGGGGTCACGCTTCATTCAATACGTACAAAAGTTTACCGGATAATTAAAATGTATAATTATACGATATCATAATATTTATAAATCCTCCAAAATGACTCATCGGTAAAGTTTACTGGTGCAAGATAATTTGATCTATGCATTAAAAGGATAAGAACTGTATTTTCTGAATAATTATTATAATCATATACATGTATTTCAAGTCAATAAAAGTCCATTCAGTCCTTTGATAATCTGGAATCGGTTAAGACAATATGGGGAAACAAGTCCCTTAATATATCACTGTATATAGACAATAATATATATACGGCTGACGGAACTAGCCGGCTTGGTTAATTACGATGATTGAATTGATGTACCGCTATATTATAATTATGCAAATTGTTAAATCCGTGCATCATTATTTATACCATATGTAAACACTCAGTGAATGACTCACAGGTCAGATGGAGACATTTATGTTTTCCCATAAATGTATAAAACAACAATGTTATGTATTACCACGCAATTATTCACGATGAACAATTGTGATGAATTATTACAACAATCTGGGTTTTTTTACCTGAACATGACTAAGTTGAATTAAATCTCGTAATGATTTATAAAACGCAAGGGAGGTAACTTTTAATAAACGTATTGATCACTAGTCCATCAGGCGTTACTTCCCTTGTTCCTTCATAAGTTATTGGCATGCATTGGTTGATTTATGTTTGAAACCGCAGATGAACGCATTGGAAAATATACATTTTACACCGAAACTATAAGTACGTCTGTCCGTCTGTCTGTATTGTCTGATAATAGGAATGCATTCCGCCCGAATAAAAATATCATTGAGATTTCTATTACATGCACTTTCATTGATATCAGTATCACTATAATTCACATATCTTGACTGACACAATGTAAGTAAAGAGCTTCTCTTCCCATGCCACAAATAACACCACTTTGTATAACTCACTCATATTTGTTTTTTGAGTAGATCGAGTGACTTCTGGTCCGAACGTCGTGTGTTCGAATCCTGTGTCGGTCCGGGTTGAATCACAGACTTCATAATCCCTGCACTAGACACGAATGATGAGTAGTTAGACAGAAGCAGCCACCGAGAGTGATTCATTCAAGCGATAACAATTTATTTCACAATCGATACAAAGTGAATATGTTTAAACTTAACTTAACATCACTTTCAGCTATAGAACATTAAATACATATTAAAATCAAAGCATTTAATTGAATATATTGTTTATTTCAGGTACGAGAACTGGTTGGTAGATGTACGTGTCCCGTACAATTTCCCATCATAAAGGTTGGAGATGGAAAATATAAGATCGGAGATAACCAAACACTAGTCTTTGTTCGGGTAAGTCACATAGTTTGTAGCTATTTCGAGGGACGTTCATTGCGTTCCCGGACTATCGCAGTTAACACGTAAATATTGAAGCCTTAGGCAATACAACTCTGACCATGTGCTCAAAAAGGATCAACTGATCTGGAATAAATTGATCCTGACACAGATTTGCCATTTTCTTCAAGCAACCGAATACCTTATTCAATACTTGTCATGAACAAACACAAACGAAACTAAAATTCTTGTAATTGACATGGCGAAAACAATAAAAGCTTTCCCTTTTGTTCAGAAAATAATTGATCATACTTATGACAGAAACTGATGAAGATCAAAGCTCATGAATCTGTCTTAAACTTATTAATCGACATTTTCGTAAAATAAACACGTGCTCTGATTTTTAAGTCTTAAAACGTTTGCAAAAACTTCATACATCTATCACAGTATGCAAAGTGATTTAACATGCATTGGATATGTTTTCCAAGTTTGAAATAAAAGTAAACTATATTATTTGTATACTGATCATGAAAACTAATTATTTGTGAACAACGGGGCCTGAACACCATTATGACGAATCGTGCATGATGAGTGTAGTGAATTTGTCCAGAGCACGATTTTGTTGGCGTAATATTTGTATAATGAATCTACAGTAGAAAATTTTTCAAATCCGCAAGAATCGCACAGTTGTGAGAAGTAACAGTATTGAAAACTATTATGCAATTCTCCAACCAAAACACATTTTTGTCAGATTATTGTGATGAAAATAGATTTTAATGATAGGCCATCTATTTACATAAAATAAGTTATCAATTTATATATGTTGTGGCGAAGCAAACTTGTTTGAATAAAGATTTCCTTGAAATAATCTAAATGTGAATAACATTTGAGGGAAATTTCAAATAATTTGAGTAAATTGAGTTAGTGTCGATTTGACATACGACTCAAGAATATGTAATGACACAGAAGTCAGTATTTTTAATGACCGGCATATAGTCAACACATGACTGTTTTATTGTACTGTTCAGCCGGCTGACAATCAATACAGATAATTACATATAAGGGACACAACAAATGTTTTCATTCAGTATAATAAGCACGAGTTGTTTCCCTTGGTAATGAGATATAATTTAAGAAATCCCAAATTAAAAAGTTTTTTTGTACCGCAATCTTCTTCGAACATTATGAATATTGCACATATTTGCGAAACTGTTACCATATTTGGGCATATGATCGATTATAACACATTGTATTTATTATTTGCAGATATTACGAAAGCATGTTATGATACGAGTGGGTGGGGGATGGGACACTCTAGAACACTATCTCGATCGTCACGATCCCTGTCGCTGTGGATTTCAAGGTAAGAACAGTCTGAGCATAAACCATGTACTTTGTTTGTGTTGGAGTTCAGCTATTTACTGCCATCAGTTGACCTAACCAGTGTCCCTTTGCAGGGGCGTAGATAGGCCGTGTATGCCGTGTCATAAACGTTTGTTCGAAAATCGAAAAATGAAACGCATCTCTGACGATCTAGCCACAAAACCCCCTAACACTAGGCTTCACATCAATGTTAGTTAAGCTACACCCCTACTGCGTTACCAAATAGTAATACATGTACTCTGTACTTCCGCAAATAGCTGCCACATTACCAACAGGATACACTGATGGAAGTTGGATGACTCTGTATTTCCCACAGGCAAAATGATACGTATAAAGTTGGGGTTCGAACTAACGAAAGCATTTATTTAATTTTGTATCACGTACATTATACAACCGGGTAGCGCGCCTGGGACTGTTTTATCCAATACTTGGTGTCTAGCGACTTCTAAATAAAAATTACTATAGTGGTGCAACAGCGTGAAGTAATGACCGCTGTGTAACCCCTCCCCCCTTCTCCCACTATAGAGGTGGTTTGTGTATCAATAACGAACACTCACTGAATATGCAGGTTTTAGTTAGATATTCATAATCATTCCTCCCACTTGTCGGCCTATGGTTACTGACTTTCATGTTTTTTTCCGTGACCATTTCCCTCCGAATTCCCCGTAGTTGGTTCTGATGGTTGGCAAGACCATTCCTTTACCAATATATGTTAACCCTTGCACCCACTCAGTCCATATTGTTTTGTAGACTGTTGTTTACCTGGGGTCTGTGTGGGGAGGCATTGTCTAACGTATGTGGCGTTCCCTGTTACAACTTAATGTCTCTTTAATCTTCCGCAAACAGTGTTTATAATGAACAACATTACAATAACCCAACACTCAGAATATGTTTCGCTTGAGTTTTATTTTTTTTAGTTCACCATTCATTCAATACGTTCAGTTACTTAATCCAAGGCATACCAAGCATCAATCTGTCGCCAGTTCAACATTCACCCTATCATTACATTACACAAAGCTGTCAAACTAATGGTAAAATGTAATGACACATAAATAAATACCTAATTTTATTCCCACCCATTGGGTATATTATTTGCCTCAGATATTTTATTACCAATTGAACTATCTTTCTAAGCCGGGTGTTATGTATAAACAATCCGGGCACATCGAGGTCGACATATTTTGTATATAGTTTAATGTATATAACCTTCACGGCATCAAGTTTCAGTAATAAAGTGATGTTTGATAGAAAAAAATGTGTCATTTCAATTGGAGTTTCAAGGGCTTCAATGCATTATTCCATACCTTAGTTGTAAATTACTATTCGTTAATTAAAGATGAGTAGGCTAGTAATGTCTGGTAACACAGGAACACTAGTTTAGTCTAATGACCGCATTGCATAACCGAATACTGTGGCACCCCTCCAAACCGAAAACTTCCGGACCGATGAAAACGTTCGGTTTAGAGGGGTTTTCGGTTTATAGAGGATTTAAATGGGCAGAAAACACTTAAGAAAACAGTCACTGTGTTTAATGTTATTGCATTCTAATATTTTTCCATAAATAATTTCACAATATTAAAACATATTAAACACCGCTGATTCAAGATGAAACAAAATCATTTAAGGATAGGCTTTGGTACATATTTTGATGTTCTGATCAATTCCACGTTTTTCTCAAGGGACGTATCAAATGTATTTGCAAACGGCGAACGATTCCGACACAACGTCATGCAACTGTCGAATTCCCAAATCAGTGATGGGGGAGGTCACTATCAAATTATCCGACCGAGAAAATACCCCTTCCCCGGGGTTCGAACCTTCAACTTCCAAATTTGCCGTCTAGTGCTCTAGCATCTGAGCTTACGGAGCGTAAACCCTTTTCCTTTCTGGCTCATACATTTTACGAAATAATATTGTGTCATTTGTAAGTTACATGCGTTATTGTATTAGCAAGTTATGAATTAAATAGTAATCCTCTAAAGCTATTTCATGGCTTGTGAATTATTAAAATATGACGGATAAACAAGCTTTTACTGTCTATTAAGTATAGTAATTATCGATGTTATTTAAACTTTGGTATGGAATGTGTATTGTTCGATTTTTAAAGTCAGTCATGTAAATACCATACTATATAAACAGGTCTTATATCGGTCAGTACAGTTAACCTCACTTAACGACAACACCGAGTTTAAGACCACTCCGATATTGTCTGGAAAAAAAATTCGTTAGCCCAAAACCTTTAATTGCGTTTTTAAGGGTAGCTAACGGCGATAAGAGCACTGGTCCGCTTTTCAGTTATGCAAAAACTTATTATTGTTGTGTGTCCGTCACAGATTTGTTCCAGAGCATAACTCGAAAAAACATGCTGTTTTTGAGATATCAACTTCAAACTTCATATACAGGTATATCTCACCGAGTAGTATTGCAGGGTTCATTACCCATAACTCTACCTTTGACATTCTAACAAAAAAACATATTCAAGTTGGCCAAATCTGACCCCGATAAATTGACAATGTCAAGGTCAATAATTGACGTGCTTCGCTTAACTCGTGTAAACGTTTGAAAACAAATCTTGTGACAAATAACGTACGTTTGATTTAATATACATTTCTATGTCTTAGTATCATAATGTATGTAGCTGTGGAACACGTACGAACCGTCTGGCAAACATAGCAATTGGGCAGGATAACCAAATGTATGAACAGAAATCAATCTATAATAAGTAGCTTTTGAGTCAAGGTGGCTAAAGGGTAAAGCGTCCGACTCATTAACCAAAGGTCATGAGTTCGAATCCTATCTTAGGGTCACATTACTTAAGTTAGAAACACAGGAACATGTCATCGAGAGTGCTTAACATTAATAAAGTTTTTTCACAATAACTAGATTTTATAGAACTAAGTGGGTGCTTCACAATTCTTTTACATTCAACAATATAAGACCAAAGGGGGTCGGCACATAACGGACTTGTCCTACTTGATTTTTTGGCTCACTTTTGCGTGTTTTCGGCGGCTAGTGCAACGTATTTAGTCGGAATAGGAAATAATATTGATGTGCTCTGGATAGATACATGTATATAGAGTCGATAGCCGTTTAATTGGTTTAAAAAGGTTGATTTGATCGGAAGTTACAGCGGGTTATGTCGAGTCAGTATGGAAAACGATATTTTGGAAGTTGCACCCCTTGTATATATAGTATATAATGGTAGTGAATTTTTTTATGTGCCGACCCCCTTGTATAAGACAAGAGACATGGTAGTCCGTAAATTCAGATGAATTTCGCACGTTGATGAATTATAAATGGCGAAATAATAATCAACTGTTTGATCCTTCTTTTAAACATGCTCTTGTGCTCAATTATATTTATCATTTCAAGCGTTATGAACTCAGCTGTGTGTTGATTACATTTCTCATATAACGTAAACATTGGCAATGATAACGGTTTCCCCGCTGTCAAACAGATCAATTATAAATTTTGATATATTGATCAGATATATATTATTGCCTCTTATTTCGGATATTCTTGCTGTTAATGCTGTGATATGTCCTGATTTAATGACAGATCTACGGGTACGATGTCATTACTGGATTATGCGTACAGATATTTAATCGCATGGTTTAATCTTAAAGAAAATGACAAATGTATATGAATATATTTTGCATAATTTTGCATTTAGAATCAATCTTGTACGTATGAATAGTTTGATGACCTGTACTATATAGGCTCAGTGTTTGCATTATATACGAAACAAAATATTTGACTCGATAAATATCTCAAACTTTTCAAGTTCTTTGAAACCAGGGCTCTTTTGAATACAATGATTCCGATTCATAAGATATAATTATGGAATGTCCTTCATATACCAGAAATAAATCCTCTTATTATTACCGTGATCACCGTGTACAGAACAGTACTGCATTTAGTGTAGATATTTATTAAGAACGTACTGAGTGTGGTAGGAAACGCCGATTATTCTTATCGCAATTACATGTTTTTAAATTAGTGATACAGCCAAAACAAGGGTCAGCTATTGTGTACAATGTCGTCCAATGTTACTCCATAAAATGTAAATTAATCATGTATTATTTGCTGTGTGGGTTATGGAAAAGGGGCTGGGGATCACAGCGACATGTACGGTCAGAGTACGATTAAAAAGTACACATTTTTCTTCCATGCTTCTTTACAAAAAAAAGCATTTTCTTATCACCTTTTATCGTTCGTTTTCAAAGTCTACATTAAATACCGTACATACCGTACTTTTCCGTAGACGGTGACACGGTAAATATTGTTTAAAAATATAAAATATCCGAAAATAACCAGATAGGCGAATTTAAAACAAACAACAACACCAGTTTCCTTCTTATAAGTCTGCATCACTCCTCTATGATACATACATATAAATGTACGTATATCGTATGTATATTGATATGTCATAAATATTTACCGATGGTATACTAATAGTTGATTCCAAATTTGTTGAGAATATCGTTATTTGAGAACATTAAAATGTCAATACTGGTAAATATTTACCAAAAAATGGTGTTCAATCCCCGACATGATCTCACCATTTGTTTACAATCGTTCTAAAGTAAATAACCAGCTGATATCACAAAAAAGACGCTCATATTTTGGACTATATTTAACCAATTCACTCACATTTTATTCTTGCGCCGCTTCCAGAAAAAATAGTTTTAGTTAAGCGATGCGACTGTCGAAAATTGCCATAGAACTAGTTGTTCTACCGAACAACTAAAAACGTTCCATAAATTTGGACCTCTGACGTGACTAGGAACGTAATCGTGTTAGGAACCCTTCCTTAAACTAGTTTCCGGTCGGTCATCGAGTTTGCGGTTTCTTTTTACGTACAATGCAAACACGCTGTATGCATTATCTGTGAGGTCTTTTATCAATCACAGATCAATTGAATCAAATTGATACTAAGGATTTATGTCAAATACTTACTGTCGAGGGGTGGACACGTAACTAATCTATCTTCCTAAGAGTTTAAGAAGCACATACGTTTGCCTAGCTTTATTCCCTCGGTGTGTATATCACTATCATGATATACATCTGGTGTCTAATCAACATTTAAAACTTGGGATCGGTGAATCTATGGCAACATTCTGTAATAGTCTGTGCTGTTTTGTGTTGCTTAACATTTTTTAAACATTTTGAAAAAAAATCGAAAGTAAATGGGAGTCATCTGTGAAAATGTTTCTGTACTCGCATTGAAACTACTAAATTAGGTAAGGGTAGGATTATCATCAGATCACGGTATAAACTATTGTCATTTCGCATCATGAACACATATCACTCACCGGTCGCCATAGTTGGATTTGAAATAGTCGAGAAGAGACAATATTACATATACGAAATGTTTATCATTCATTGGAACTTTAATCTGAGCAAATAATTTATACTATTATATTGTGGAATTTAAATTTAGTGTTATCAAGCAGATAGAATATAAATGAATATATATTATATAGCACTCTATTTAAGACACAATTGTAAGTAGCACTGTGGGAAAGAGAGCTGTTCGAGAGCTTTTCATTGATATGTAAAACTCCATATTGACAAAATAATGACTTAGAACATTTTGGAATTGAGGTGACGATATGACTGATTTAGGTTTTTAAGAATGTTTGAAAATAATAAATAAATTTGTTAACAATTCTCATTTTTATAGTATAATATTATACTATTCATATGTTTCTAGGACACAGGGGCGGCGGCAGAGGACCATCCACACCGAGGCGGGCAAGCACAGCAGCTGCCTCAAAATCCTTGCCAGGAACTCCAAAGACTTCAAGAAAACTTTCACTTACAACTCCATGCTCAACACATTCCGGAAGTACGGCACGTCCTGCGTCACCGAGCAAGCGCAGCGCTTCACCGGGTCCTAATTCAAGAAAAAAACTTAGTTTGACTGTGAAGGGAAATAATTCCCAGCCACCCTCTTGCGTCACATCCCCAAATATCTCAAAACAAGAAATTACATTCACAAGTTCTGGATTAAATTCTACTGGAAAGGCTCAAAGTGGATTAAACAGTTCCGGAAGCTTCCCTCTTGGAAGTTTCGTAAAACAATCACATGCTAATTTATCTAGACAGCTTTCGTCAAGTTCAACCGGAAGTCAAGCTCCACCCACGCCGCGGCGATGTAACAGTCCGTCACCCAGACCTCAGTCACCGGCGCAGCGGAGGAGTGAATCTCCAAAACCAACGATTGCTGCCAGACTACGAAGTCCGTCCCCTGCTGTTTCGATGCAGAAAAAAGGGATTAACCCCTCAAGACCCCAGTCCGTACCGGCCACTCAGAGATGCTCTTCTCCTGTTAAACAAATTACACTCTCAGAATTAAGGTGAGTTTCATTTAACCATAAATTTAATGTCTCTTACAATTATTCTTCTCTTTTCCAAATGCTAATACAATCTTAATGTGAAATGGCTTAATCGATGTATGTACTTAAATGGGATGCGAGGTAGAATTGAAATAATATGTTTAAGGGTACATTGTCTTAAAGTTATGTTAGCGTTCAAAACTAATGATAAAATTATTACAAACAGGTCTGAGTATTGTTCTGGTGAATTATAAAAACACATCACTATAGTCATAACCGTGAGGATTAACATTGCATCCATTACTTAATTGAAGACATTAGAAAATTGTAATTTTATTTAGCGACAATACAACCTATTTAAGAAACCGGACACTTAAATGTGTTACGTGTTTGGTAAGGTGAAACTTTTGTTTTTGGTTTAGTCACACTCTGAAAGGTATTTACTTGACACTGACACAGACATTCATAGATTTGCAACATTGAATAACAGTTTAAATAACTAAAATTCAGCTTTATATAAAATTAGGTTTATGGAGTAAGGTTGAAAAAAAGACATACTTTTGTGGTGTTTTATCATTCAAATCTTCAGTCAGAAATGCAGAAAGCATTCTTACCAATCATTATCAGTATCAAATAAAACAGTAATTGTCATGGATATGGTGGAAATCAACAGGTGCAATATCTTGTCATGTTAATTTTATACATTTTTTATATATTTTCCCATACATTCCGGGATCATTAAACGAAATTTATTCTACAGGCGTGAAATATATTTATTTGATTTTTATGTCCCTATAACCCTTTTATTCCGAAATACCTTAAAATTACCATTAATGTCAATAAATACGAGCACAATTGTAGGGTATAATGTTTTATTGCGATCTTACTATTATAAGCGATGAAAAGTATATTCAAATGGTACGAAAATTGCATAATTTCATCGAAGTTTTGTAGCTGAAAAAATTAGTTTTCTAGCCATAGTCAGTATCTTTTTAAACTGTTGCCCTTCAATAAGTTTAATGTATATAAATACTCGAACCGATATTTTTCGTTATTTTAATTTATAATCTTAAATTGAAAACTCTTCACTTTCCACTACACATTATTAAGTAGTGATATTGGTAGCAGATACAAGTAATAAATGAAAAGATAACAGGTCTATAAAATCACTTATACAAAAATTAACCAACACTTATATGAGTCACAATTTTTTTAACATCGTTAAATTCTGCTATATGTGCTTATATTCCTGCTAAAAACACCATTTTCGAAAAAAAGTTATCGATTCGATCTGCGGATGTAGTGCGTGTACTATCAATGTATGATTGAACAGTTTTAATATAAATACAAGTTTGTGTCAAATAAACAAACAGTACTGATTCATTTAACCTGAATTAAATATCGATGAGGAAGTTACGGTAGTATACAGACGAAAAACATACAGTCGGACCTCGTTTATATGAGAACATTCTATCCGAAAGCTTGGTAGCATCCGAACTACATATCAGGCCCCTGTGTATCTTCTTAGGAATATCAAATTGAAATGGGCTGTTCGAATCTATATACTATTCGAAATGAAATTTCGGACCTGATGAATTCGAATGAACGAGGTCCGACTGTATTTTCGAGTGCGAGTCTTGGCGGGGCAAACATATCATTGAGATCAGACTCCATTCTCAAAACTAATTTTCATTCTCAACGTAATTTGGTGAAGTTCATATTTGTGTCACACATATAAAGAATAACTATGACGCAAACGGAAACACTGTACGGTCAATTTAATAATATGTACCACTTTTAACCTCGGAAAATTAGATCACAAACTTTGCCATAGCGTTGTGAGCTTTGAGATCAATTTGAAGTCTTTATCCTCTGAACAAGTAATATATTTGAAACAGGAACTAAAAATATGTTCGTACTGTGTAATTTACGAATGAAAATTAAATATCCTTTCTTTCAAAGTGATTTTTAAATGGTTTATTTATCTTAAAAGCCCTTAATCTTTAAAGGATTGGATTAAATATTATGTTTACTACGTGGTAGACATAACACAAATATGCGGCACAACTCCGTATATAGGTAAATATTCCAATAATCTGTGAATCGATAATAAGGAGGTGATTAATCGTGCTATCAGATTTATTTTCATACAAAGATAAATATTTTTCGAATGACGAAGTTAAATCAAAATCCAGGACAATGCTTTCATTTGCTGACGTACATTGTCTGTTTTCACACAAGATAATCTGATATTATTCATATCAACTGAATGTCTAAACGAATAATTGCCCAATTTATAGTAAATTTAGAAATAAAACTATAAATATAATGATATAATATAGGAATTAGTATAGTCGTGCACTGATCACTCCATATAGTGTCAGTATTTCTTACATTATATGATGAATATGTCGATTATAACTTGAAAAAGGAATAAGCAAAAAATACCAATTCGTTCATTGGTTTGTTTGGTTTAAAGTTAGGAGTAACTGTGTCCATTGTTACATAACGTTAAGGATTTTAACATCTACACGACGTTGAATAGATATTTTATTCAGTCGGGCTGATCATTTTGAGATTTACGTTCATGTAAAAGGTATGTGTTAAATCTTGTTCACTATCAATAGAAATGTATTTCTCTTTCATCGTTAATTACAACGTGTATCTTTTCGTAAAATGGATCAATTCTAACCACCCGACATGTTAATTGATTTTCATTGTATAGCCACACTTCTTTCAGGGTGTAATATGCTTGTATAATATCGAATTTATCACTCATATATAGTTCCATGTTATAATGATTCTTCATTATTTATATGAACGGGATGTCTGCGATCAATATCAATGTTGAAACAACTACAAACATATTCGAGTATTGCATTCAATTAACAATAAAACCATCAGTATAGACACATTTCAAAAAGAAATCGTATTCACTGAGAAATAAATGCGTATGAAATTATATTAATAAAAAGTATACATTTTCTTAAAGTTATATTATGCTCAGTTTTACCCAAACAAACATGGACAAATGTTTATCACATGTAGTAAAAACATCAGTAAACGTGTACATTATCAAAGAATACACTAACAAAAGAATTAAAAGTACGCATCTGTATTTGTCAAAAAGAAGCCTATAATATCTTTCAATTAAAATTCTAACAAAACGTGTTTCTACAAGTTTGGTCCATGATGAAACAATATTTTTGAACTGGTTACTATTGTAATTGTTCGCCTTAATGATGTCTTAGCCAATGTGGCAACAACACTGGATAAAGCTCATTAAAGTATTTCATGTGCAGATAGGCCAAATACAATAAAACCTCACATAAAGACCACCTCAATATTAAGAACACAATGTTCAAGTCCATTTTCACGGTTTTGCTCTTTATTCAACCTCAGTATTAAGACCACCTCAGTATTAGTATTAGGACCACCTCAATCTTAGGACCACCTCAATATTAGGACCATCTCAATATTAGGACCACCTCAGTATTAGGACCACCTCAGTATTAGGACCACCTCAATCTTAGGACCACATCAATCTTAGGACCACCTCAGTATTAAGACCACCTCAATATAGGACCTCCTCAATATTAGGACCACCTCAATATTAAGACCAGCTTTCAATGATTACAATGGTGGTCTTAATATTGAGTTTTTACTGTACATCCTTAAAATACCGAACGCTTTCAGCTTGAAATGTGTACTTTTATTTGGTAACGTGGAATACAGACTTTAGTCGTCACTTTTGCACTTAATTTTAAAGACGTTAACTTGAACTTCGAGCAGCTTTAACTGTAGTTTTGCAGCTCTATAGCGTTTTCATTTAAAGTCTAAAACTCAACAAAACTTGAACCATAATAGAATTTCTGATATTATTGATTAAAGTAATGAACATTCAATGTTCAATCGATGATCAAATTGAATCTGGAGAGTCCATAATTGTAAATCACTTCCACCGTATTTTCCCGGAACAAATTGAACAATCTAATATTGGATTGTTGACAGTCTGACCCGGGTATGTGAATTGCTGTACAATACAATACGGGATATTGTGTATTAATTAATGCTATTTATGTGGATATTTACTTAATGTAAAGCTGTATAACTGGTATGTCTTATTTCAGTATCATTTATATACATACATAGAACATTATACACATATCAAACCATTTATACAAGAAATATCTTGAAAAAAGGTGATCGGTGCAATTTGAAGGTTAAAATTTTTTGTGCAACATAAAAAATGCCGAGATGTAACGATTGCTGGACACTCCGGATCCAAAATGGATTTCGGGTAATTTACTGAAACTCAGTGGATTTCGGTAATATAACGTATCCTTTACGGAAAGGTTAACCAATCCGCGGCAAGATTGGATTACAAACGTTGTTCGGTTGAAGAAAAATTGCCTTGGTGGTTAACGTAAGATTTGATTTATAAAGTCATTTCTACGAAACATCGCTGAAGACGTATTTTTACGAATTTCCATATTCTAAAATCGTACAATCGAGAATCGTAAAACATAATGACGACTTAACAGCTAACGATTATAAACCAGATTGTGCAAATTCGTAGTGATCGTGTGGTTTTCATGATTTCTCGACTAAAAAGTTCACGATTTGGGGATAATCATGATATATTGATTAATGAAGTCACTCCTGGTCCTTCGTACATTTCGCAGTAATTTTCAGTAGCATTTTGATACAGTATGGTACATTTGTACCAGTTAGCAAATATTAATGTAGAATTTTTTTCTCAATTAATATTGCTTGTTTACACTGTATTGTAATAATGTTAATTACACTAAAAGTTTGACTGATATGAATTACGTTTGTCAAACTTGTAAGGTCATGTCAAACATCGAAAATCAATTATTATACCTAATCCGCTCAGCGACAAATTAGGTTATTGTGGTAGCCGAAATTAAGTATCCGAAATTATGAAATACTGTTTTATACAATATCGCCTAATTCTGCATATTGTTGAATAAAGCCGACATATAAATAGATATACAGTTTATAATGGTATACAGTAGTTGCAATAAAGACAGGCTTTAACATATTACTAAGCCATAAAACCGTTTGACCCTCTTTCAGTCTGTTTACATTAGTACAAAAGACGACAAATATTTGGATTTGCTTAAATACATTTGAGGCAAGTTTGGACAAATCTTGTCTTCGATTTTACTGTCTCGTTCTATCTAGTATGAATGTAGATACCTAAGATAAACTTTAACTCCTTGTAAAACTCCAATGTAATTTGAAATATTTGAAACGGTTTTGAATAAAACACGGTATATACACTATATCGAAGTTTATGGTTTTACGTACATTGTATATACGGGGATTTTTTCAATACATGGACATTCAGACTATGTGTTTATGTGTAAATGTTAGTGAAAGAGGCGATATTACAGCGTGTATCATAAGCATGGCGAGGATTATTGCGCAAAAATCATAAAAAATACTTCATAAGAATCAAAGCAATTTTGTGATCGTAAGAAATATAATATTTTGTCAAGTATCTGAAATCTAAATTACAGACAATATTGGCTTTCATATTGGATCAATGTGGAGTGTTTATTTTCATAACATATTCGGATTTGCGGTTGTCCAAATGCGGTGTTAATATAAAATAAACATAGATAAATGAATATGTTATTTGTGGATTTTACTACGTATTATTATCTTGAATTTTCATAGGAAGAAAAGAAGGAAATAGGTAACATTTTATTGTCAGACCTTCCATATATTTGTTTAGTTTTTACATGTTTTTTTCACCTCTGTATAAACTATTTATTTATTTCATTTTCCCGATGGCTTCAATTTCGTTTCATGACCATGTAATCTGCACTTACGACGTATTCTGTATGCAAAACATATCATGTTGATCAATTAATTGCAAGCTTAATATTTCCACTCTATCAAAAACTTGCTTTCTATGTCATAAATGGTGAAATGTGTAAACTATTAGGTTGAATGTTCCCGACATTTATAAATAATTCATAGCTATATTATAGGGCTTATTATAAAGTGTGAACATTTTGAAATATATGTTGCATTCGTTTGTAGATACTGTAGTTTTGTTCATGTCATGATTAAAGTTACAGGTATTTGATATGAAACGTTGTAGTGTGGACATATGTCAATTATTGCCCTGGCCAGCAAGGCAATAACTTCTTCTCCTGAGCTCTTTTATCGGTTAATGCAACATAGGAGTTGTATTACATTTTATACGAAATCCCAAAATCTGTTTTGCTTTTAAATTATTGTACATATTTGAAGTAAACCCTTGGTTCATAAGATCATGGGTCGATAAATGTATAGTTTATCAACATAAAATCTGCTGCAATGGTTTGTGGGTAACTTCAACCGATCGATACGACAGATATTGAACGACATGGTCCTAATTTATTACAGCTAAATGTTTTGTATGATAAGATTTTGCACACACATGGCTTACGCATAAACGCATGCCTTTCTAGAGAACAAATCTTCAACTATTTCACCAATAAATATGATCAAGCGCTTTAGTTACGCAGGAATGTGGAGTGTTTTGAGTAAATTTTATTTATCATGTAGCAAAATGCACAATCGAACACTCTTATCGATTTAAAAAAAACTTTCAATGTTGGCCAATAATGAATATTCTATGTACACAAAAGCAGATATTGAATTTCGTAATGAACCAGTTTGCTTCTTAATTGTTGAAGGTATTGACGAAACCTAAAACGCTTTATACCACCAATTCCAAACCTTATTGATTGTTTTTGTTCAACCATTTCACTGTGTTTTGTAATTTGATATTTCGAGGGTTCAGTGCAAGGCTATCCTAATTCCTATGTATTTATATAGGAGTTAGTATAGTCTTGCACTGAACCTCGATTTGATATTCGTGAAAATACCAGTATTGTGCTTTTAAATACTCTCACTGGCAGGAATCCTGAAAGCGTTCATTGTACTCTGAACAAAAGCATCGATTACTTTAATTAATTTTATAGTGCCTATTACTATTTACAGTGACAACTTGTTTAACGTAAACGATTTTTACTAAAATATTAATTGTTAGATTCTTAGGTCGGTAGAATTTATTTATAATGCATAAATTGATAATAATCCTGAATTGTATAACATGTATTGCGCATATCTGTTTGGGTATAATTTCTGAATGTTCAATCAAAGATTCGTTTACACTTAAACTACATACACTAATGAATTTCCGAGTAAAAATTGTGTTATATGATGGCTAACTTATTTATTAATATAGATGTATATTGATATGATATCCAGCTGGCTTGCGGAAGTCGATGATTCTACTTAGGGGTCCGCCTATGCCCAAAATAGTACTAGAAGGGCACATGGGGGCTTCCCCACCATGACATAGTCAAAGTCATTGCATTATCCTGGCTGTTAATGTGACGTAAAACCCCTGTACAAAAATGTAACATAATCATTTTGAAATTTTATTTCTAAACATATAATTTTTTGTATTGTTTTTTCATTTCCATATTCAGCATTTACTCGAAAGTTTGATCACGATCGGCTTAAATATTTAACATTAAATCGACTGACTTCTTAAACCTGCGTTAAGCTTTGACACTTGTTACCTAATATGGCAAATGTTTAAATAATTTTAGAAGAATATTAAAAGAATGCAAATTGATCTGTCAAGAACGCCAGGTGCATCGTGCTTTAAATTGAGCTGTTCACAGATAAATTGCAAATTGATCTTTTTAGTCCATTTTTTATGATTTATAAAAGCACTTTATATTAATACCAATATATGCACTTATAATACTGGTATCATCTAACCATCAGTCAGACGTTTTGTATAAAGTAAACACGTATCTAGTTTCCATACAGGGCTTTGTTTAAAAGCACATTTTTTATCTGTAGAGTTATTAACTCAAATCTTTTCATACTGATGATTTGCATAAGAAATCTACATTACTAAAGTCCGATGCACAGCCATGTTTTCGAAGCGTAACGTCTATACCTATTATGCTAGTAACACGAGAGCTCTTAACGTATCCATGCCCAATAAAAACTCAATTAAATGTCCGAGATAGTGGCTTTGATAATTTTGTGACTGTGTATTGATAATTCAAAATTAATTTATTTTCTTACCCTTGATGTTCATTTGCATAATGGATCGTAAGATTTAGTATTGAATTGATTCTAGCTGACTTAAGTCAAATCGGTGGACAATGCAAACACAAACTGAGCCGAATTCAGATGTCAGTGGATTAACAACGTGTTTGATGCTATAGATTTGTGTTATAACAGTTTGTAATTGTTTACATGATAAATTATTTTGTATGGATTAAATATATTAAGATATATTGTTACATGAATTAATCAAAGATTTGTGGGTTTTACTCTGCGAATTCAAAGACCTTTCAGTGCTAACCAGATTTGATAACCATTTGACGTTCATCGGTTAATGTATCTTACATGATATTATGCTAGTTCTAAAGATATATTCGGGCTCCAAACTATTGTTAAACTCTTTAAAACTTACCCGATCATTGTACTGAACAAACAAAAGGCAACATTATCGATCCAATGCAAGAAATAGACATATCAATCACAGTTTAAATGTATGTGCAAATAGAACAACACTTAGAGAATTGAATGTCTGTTTTCTTGAAACATGCAACATTTTGATCTGATTCAAATTTGCAAATATTCTCTCTCTTTCAAAATAAATATTTTATACGACAACACTTAAACTCTCACTTTTACAGGGTCAGTCCTGTGTCTAATTAATATTTTGATTCAGTCCATGGTGGAATAGATCAAACATAATTGTGGAAGTGTTCCAATATTTTCAAATAAAGATCACCTCACACCAAGCGAAATTCCGTGTCTTATCAGCTGATATTTTCTACATTGTATACACTGATGCTTCGTGTGAAATGGTATATATGAGCGCTGCTATGGGATTTACAACCTCTTCTGAAAGTGACGTCATTTCAAGAAAACGCAGCATGTCAATATTTGAAAGCAGGAAACAATATTTACTCCATATGGTCATTTCGTTTTCATATTGCCATATGAGGCAAATAATGTTCACTGTCAGTGCATGCTGACACCACATTTGACGTTTTCTGGAAATGACGTCACTTAAAGAAGAGGTTGGAAATCGGACAGCAGTGCTCATATATGCTCTTATTTATGTATGATTTCTTGGTATATCAAACGGTAGTTTTCTTAACCAACTAACCTTTGGACGATTTTTTATCAAGCGATCAAAATATCTCATTCTTAGTTATAATGGATTAAAGTATATATCGGTTTTTGTAATTTCAGGTCATCAAGAGAAGGTAAGCCAGTAGGTCAATCAGCTGCTCTATCAACACCGAGAGCAGTACATCGGCAAACTTCGTCAGATTCCGTAAAAAGCAAAGGATCCGATACCGAAATGATGGCGGACCAAAGTAACACGAACTTATCTATAGACAAAATCAGTACTATGTCCCTTGGGGAGTTTCGTAATCTATTAAACAGTGCTCTATCAGTTCCCAATGGACATACCGAGTCTCAATGCAGTTCTGATTCCCCAAGATCTCAGGGTAGTGTTGATAGTTGTAAAAACCCATCAAGAGCTAACAAGTCAACGCCTACAAAGAGTGCTTATAATTATAGATCAGCTAGTGCTGGAAGAAATCAATCCAACAAACCAGCGATTCCGACAAAGCCTAACATTTATCCTCAAAACAAATCTGACAACACAAATGTGAGTAGTCCTAGGTCCCATTCCGCAGTACGCTCCAGTGGATATGGGCAAGCAAGATCTTCAGGATACGGACAAACCAAATCTAGTGGCTACGGTCAAGACAGACCAAAGACTCCTAACAGTATGCTAAAGTCTCGTTCAAATGCATCTTCAGTGAGTGACAGTTCAAACACTAATCAGCTTAATTTAAGGTCTAATTACGCGAGCCGATCAAGTTCCCATAGTTCTATTCATTCGTATGAATCTACAGACGATGGAAGGAATAGTTTAGGTACTGATTGTGGGGAACAAACTACCAAAGTGTTATCACCCTCTAGTGTAGATTCTGATTATTCATTCCGAGGATCAAGTGGAACAAACTCTGATTATACGCGTTCCAATTCCTATACACCGTGTTCATTATCGGATGAAAAGTTAAGAATGGAAAAGTTAAGAGCGAATAGTGAGCCTAAGGAAAGCATTGCCAGTGTATCAACTGAAATTCAAAATGCATACGGTGTTCCGGAACAAAAGCCAATAAATGTTGGATACGCTTCATTTTCGTATGATGACGTGAAGGAGGCTGATGAGATTGGAAGTGAAATCATGAACTCTAGAGTTGAGGCCAGAAGTAGAACTGTTCCAAACACCCCGGAGAAAGAAATTCAACCAAGCAATATGAGACCACAGACTCCTACTGGAAGACGAACACCGTCGTTCCTTCCACGTCCGGTAACCCCTAAAATGTCCCGTAAACTGTCATTGCCGCAAAATAATGAATCAAATACGACAAGTGCGGACCATGATAAGAAATCCTCAGCGAGACCTCCGACACCAAAGAAATCCACAATCATGGCGCGTGCGCACACGCCGGGAACATCTACAGTGCGTTCAGGTGATAAAAGTAAAGAGCAAAGCTATAGAGAGATTTTCCAAAAGAGGTCTATGACGCCTGGTCCCGGTAGCTCCTCATCAAATGACACTGTGAACTATGGCAGATCAATGACACCAGGTCCGTATTTGCAGAAGACGACTACCCTTAAAACAACATCCTCGACTACCGACAGAGTTCGGCTAAATGAAGCACTTGAACAAAACAAAGAAGCACCATTGTCGGTTTATAATGGTGGGACGAATGATTCAAACATATCAAGTTCATCTAAAAGAACTCAGATTATTGATAAGAAAACTCTGACAAAACAAAAGTCAGCAGATTCTGAAGCTGTGATAGTTGTTAATGTGAATAGATCTGAAGGTAGACATTCAATTTCGGTACAGGGCGAAACTGATCCTAGACAAACAGCTGCTAAAGGAAAGGTATTGGCTAGAGCACGAACAGATGACAATCGAGCCAGACAACAGACGAGAACTACCCCTATCAGACAAAGACCTCAGAGTGTTGAACCGCGCCAGTTAATTTCAAACGGAGCTGGAGCGAAGAAAGACGCTGTGTTAACAGTGAAGCGAAATGCAAACGGACAACATGGTGTATATGATCGTACAAATGAATGGGTTCAAAGTGCAGTAGAACAAACTAAGGTTAAGAAACCTAAAGTGGCAAAAGCTTACGATCCAAGAATGCGACGCGCAATGACACCGAATTCGTTCGATATGAGAATAGACAAGGAAGCTGGAGAACCTAGGTCTCTTGATGAAATAAAAGCTGCACTGTCTCTTCCTATAGATGGAATTACAAATTTGAATACAGAGGAGCTCGAAGCGCCTCCGGAAAATCCCGAAATGTATGCGACGATGGAAAAATTATTTCATGAACTTCGTCAACAAGAGTTGAAAAATTCTGTGAACGAAACTCCTGGAAGCAGTACCACTGTTGGTAAAGCTGGTGGAACTAAATCAAAATCTTCAAAATCTAATAGTACTAATAACGATGAAGAAATGTCAGTAGACAGTAATAAGAACTTGAAACACAAAACGTATTCAACATCTACAAGAAGCTCGTCTAACATTACATCACCAATGGTACAAAGATCGACTAAGGCTACTTCAAATGCAGTTCAAAAGTCACGACCACAATCAAGAAGTAGTTCCATCTCTAGTTCTTCTAACACTCGTTCAGTTAACGAGAATTATTCAACTCCAAGACGAAGTTCTACGCGAACAGTGTCACAATCAAGTGTAGGTGCTCAAAACTCTACTAGACCAAGTTCACCCGGACCAGCACTTGTTACACAGCGACCTCCGTCATCTCGGACGACCGCTCAGTCTCCTCGGCCAGCGTCTCCAAGGGTATCGGCACAACCTCCTAGGCCTTCATCCCCGAGGGTAACTCCGAGGCCGGCTTCGCCACGTGTTTATACAAATTTAGGTAGTCGCCCCTCGTCTCCTTCTCCACAAAGGACTCCAGACTCATCAAGGGGCTCAACTCCGAGTCGTACTCAACCACCCCGCCCGGCGTCCACACCTCCTCGATCTTACCAGCCCATATCTAGAGTAAGCTCAAGATCTAGTGAAGAAAGTGATAGTGCTTTTGAAAAAGAAAATAGAAACGATGCTGGAAATTTGATTTCGAAAATCAAAGAGATTATTAACGTGAAGCCTAGAAAAGCTAAGGCCGATGATGTAAAATCAAAAACGCGAATCCCAGCTCCAAAATCATTGGCTAGTGTTGGTAAATCATTGTCGTTTTCGAACTTATCAAATCTATCACAGTCATTAACAGTTGCCAGTACAGAAAACGGTAATGATTACGATTGCGATGAATCAGAAATGAACGTTAACGGAGATTACATTAATGGTGGACTTAATTCGACAATGCCGGGGAAGATGGAATCAGTGACTCCGAAATGGACTACACCACTGACGACGGGTAGATCCTCTCTGATACGTAAAGAGAGCATGGAGAAGAATAAGACTTCAAGTAAATTAGTGAGAGCAATGTCAGTTGAACGTAATCTTGGAATGAACGGTACATACCATTATTATGATGAAGGGGAATATGTGTGATATAAAATGATTTGAAAACAGTTAATAACTCTTCATCCTAATTGTGAAACATTCTGTGATTGGATATCTAGAGAGCTGAGTACGTTTATCACAAGCTTTGATATTTATCAGGATATATGAGGGTTGTTTTTTCCCACCTATTTATTTGTTATTACCATTTTGTTTATCGATTATTTCACGGACATATAAAACATGATTTATATGTCCGTGATTAGTTTTAAGTTAATTACCCTTTTTGTGTTATTTCTCCGCTTCGGTTGTAGGAAAGCTTTTCTGTGATAATACCTTACCTAGGACATATTAAACTATTATTTTATAAAGTTTGAATGTACAACTTCTCTTGCTAGAGTCCCTGAAGCGTCAACCATTTTAATATACATATTAAGTGCTTTAGAGTGGTCCCCCTTTTTTCTTCTTTTTTTGTTGTATTTTTTATGATATTTCCAAATTTTAAGTAGTGTATAATTGCAATTAATTGAGTAGCACTGCATATTGCAGCACCGTTCGGTGAATTAAGTTCACGGAAAGTATACGCGGTAGAATATTCTTAGAAATTATTTAAGAAAAAGGTAACAATAGAAAATACGACATACTATAAATCGTTATTTTATTTCTTAAGCTGTTAAACAATTATGTCTATAACGCGATAGGGTGTATTAAGTTATCGACATTTAATTAATAACCGGTCGCAGATTCTGACATTTTTCACATAAAATATAGATGTCAAAATTATAATGATTAATAATAGTTTCAGTTGTTGATCTGTAAAATGACATTTAAAACTCATTCATCAATTCCACTCGAATTTTGTTAAATACCACGACATGTCATATCTCGATTATATAAGCATTATCTACGTTCAAGTAGATGTGAATGAAGGGCAAATTTCGTGAAGGCTTTTTAGGCTGTTTTTTTTCCATTGTACAAAATGAATGGAAATGTTGTCTTATTGTAAACTAAATGTTAACATATATACAGCATTTACAACATTATACGGAAGACCTGTTGTGACATAATCCTGAAATACAGATAACATGCAATTTGTGATTTCATAGTTCACATACAGGATTTACAACATTATACGAAAGACCTGTGGTGACATAATCCTGAAATACAGATAACATGCAATTTGTGATTTCATAGATCACATACAGCATTTACAACATTATACGGAATACCTGTGGTGACATAATCCTGAAATACAGATAACATGCAATTTGTGATTTCATAGATCACATACAACATTTACAACATTATACGAAAGACTTGTTGTGACATAATCCTGAAATACAGATAACATGTACTTTCACGTTTATAAGACTTATGAAATATGAATAAAGAAATCACCACCAGTCTTTCGTACATTTAATTCAAATATTATAAATGCAATAAAATTCCACTTTGATACGAGATGTTATATTAATGCTCTAATCAAGAATATAAAAAAACATACAAGCCTCGATATATACATATATATCAAACGCCATATTGCATATTTCGAAAATGAAAGTCGATGTGAGAATGGCTTTTATTTAATTTATAAATAGCTATAAAAAGATGATATATATACTTGCTGTGATATCATAGAACGTATTGTAAATGTAGAAACTATTATAGAATAAAACATAGATATAAAAAGTGTAGTTATCCATGACTTCCAATTTTAACAAAAATTATTTATCATTCATGTATGACTGGACAACGTTTGTCGAAAAATGACTATTTTTGTAGTTTTCATTTTTCTCATGTTATTAACACTTATATGAGCTGATGTAATAATAATGTCACCCTGGCAACATTGTATTAGTCATGTGTTGTTGCGTAATACAAATATGAAGTTACACAGTTCCTTTAATACAATTTGGTGCCATTAAGGTCACTTGTTCTATGAAACATCTCTTACTTTCTTTGATCAAATGTTTGTCTCAATATACAGAATAACAAAATTGCTTGTGGATATTTGTTAAACATATTTATTACAAACACTAATATTCAATTTTAACATATATACTGGTAAAAATGCTGACCCCGTCTGTTTTATTTCCCATGTTTTCTAAAAAAAATCGAAGTTACATATTTTGGTTTTGAAATCGAAATTGCAGAACGCAATAACCTTATGATTTACCGAATTACTTTTTATTAAGCAGTGAAGATTCTGACAATAAAATCCCCGGGTTAGCCGTTTTAACAAATATACTTATTGTTAAATGATTTACCATTCACTGCGTTTCTTTATTATTTTATAATAACAATCATGGATATATTGTTAAATGGCGCTCGGCCATATCGTTATACTTACATAATGTAAATGTAACAGTATTTCTTTAAACAACTAGTGACAAAGTTAGTGTGTGTGTGTAGTAGAAGTACAAATGAAAACGTATTATAATAAACTTTAAATGATATTTATAATTTTTGCAAACATTTAATGTATTGGATAGTAATGTTTGCTTCATATTGAATTATCATTGAAATGCAATAAATGACACAAAATGTTCATGTTTTTTATTTTATATTATTCACTGTACACATGTGGTGTGGTGAAATTTACGCCGTTTTTCAACGGTGATTCAGATTGGAATGGCGGTCAGATGACCTAGCCAATGTAGGTCAACTGGATGCGCAGTGGTCGAGGGGAAAGGCGCAGGACCCCTGATCCGAAGAGCGTAAGTTCGAGCCCGTGATTAGCGTTTTTGTTTCGCTAACTTCACAATCCACTAATTTGGAGCGAGTACTGGTTGGTAGCCAGGAAGTAGTCATCAAGAGTGATTAAACTTGTTTCACAATCGATGTAAAATAAATAAGTTTAAACTTTAAAACTAACGTACTTCATTACCAAACAGTACTAATATGTACGTCTTACAAATACCCAACATGAATCAGAAGCGGATGGCAAACCACTTTGGATGTATTATTATCCGTACAATTGAACACACACAATTCCAGTTTGGCAGATGCGTGATCTACTGATTGTAATAAAGTGGCGGGCTGGTGGTACGATGAATTTATATACAGTCGGACCTCGTTCATTTGAATTCATCGGGTCCGAAGTTTATTTAGAGAAGTTCTTGGTTTCGAATAGCCTATTTCGATTTGACGTGCATAAGAATATACATAGGGACCTGATATTTACCTCGGATGATACCAAGTTTTCGGATAGAAGGTTGTCGAATAATCGAGGTTCGACTGTATTTATATGATATTTATATATTTAAGTACATATACCATACAAGGGAGCATTCATATGTTACAAAATAGTATATTGGAATTAAAACATAAACTTATAGTATTGCTGGTATACATGTTAAAGATACATGTATACTTATAAACGTTCATTATTAGCGTCATAGTTATTAAAAACGGACCATAGTACATGTATTCCATTGAATAAATCATAAAATAACCAATATGTACCCATCACAAGACATCACATCAGCCACACCATACATGTATACGACAGTGGTGTAATATCAAGCGACTACTCAGCCGTTGTGAAGCACCCAACTCGTTCGGCTCAAAAGCTTCCTTGTGATTTGCAAACTATTTGTAATTGTCCAATGCAGACATGTTTGATGCAGCATTTAATAGATTGCAAAAATAAGGTTTGTTTAAAACAAGTCAAAATCATAATATACATCTTCGTGATTTGTATTGATACTTTCATTACAATGGTATCTATGGTTATAGATAAAAGTACGAAAACACAACTATACAACAGAGGAAGTGTAGTGGACGACAGGTAGAGGGTCTGGTTTCTGATAAAAATATCGTAAGTTCGAGCGCCGTACGGAGCGGTGTTTGATCAGGGTCTTCACAATACATAAATTTGGCGCCGGCACTTCGTGGTTAGTAACCCAGGAAGCAGTCATCGTCACATCGATATGCAGCATGTATTCACATTGCATTTAATATAAGAAGTGTGTATTTGCATAGATGTATCCACCATTTCACTCTGTAATTATTTTGAAAAAAAATGAGCCATTGAATTTCATACAGGGAGACAACTCGTGGATGGATATCTCACATGAATCCATGGTCTGTAAAACTAGTTGTCTACCTTAAGGAGTTAACACATATTGGTAAAATAATGTGACATTGACAGCTCAGAAACTTAGTTTCTTCAAGTAATGTGAGCAATGATCCCGTGTCCATGGTTACTGTATGCAAGTGCACCAAACACGTTAGCCTCTCTTTGATAGTCCCGGGGGTGAATAAGACCATGTCATTATATATTTTTGTTATGCGTCTGTGTGCGCCTAAGGTTTTTATTAGCTCTTTGAACCAAAAAACAAGATTTTCGTAAGTTTAAAAAATTGCCAAGGGAAATAACCGCTGTGTCGTATTGACGTACGGTTTGATAAATATTTGGATAACTTGCATGTTTGAAAATAGTAAGTGAAAACTAGTCAGTTTTTCTGTTAGACTTTTAAAGTTTTATAAAGAAACAACTTGAAGTTGTATAGAAATTTTTTATCATGTTTAGCTCATTACAACATGTGAAATAATACATCGTCTATTATCTGGCTTTGCGTTTTCTCCAACTTTGAGTGTGTTTTTTCGAATAGGTAGCTAGATTTCGCGAAACGAAGTTGTCGCTTTACAAAAATATAAGCAAAACAGTATGGCCTAATGCTGCAGCGTTCTTGTTAACTTCTAACTATCTGTGTGTTCCTGATATAGTCGGACGAGTGCTTTATGACAAATCATTGTTGTCTGCCTGATATTATATGGATTGGCCTGAAAGTAGAGGACAGAAAAATACTTATAAAGCACTCCAACGCATACGAACTAATTTGGTCCAAACATGTTTTGTTATAATTTTCAATACTCGTATTTACCTGTTTGTGACGAATTTATTTCAGGGTCGTATTCTTGCTTCGGCTATATGACGTTAGTGGATGCTTTCTCAAAGGTTATTTGCATTTTCGGCAAACTATCGCGAAACTGGGAGAAAGGACAAAAGACGGCCATCAACAAAGATTTGACGATGTATGAGAAGGGGAAATCATAAACAAGGATTACAAAAAAATGCTTGACACTAAAGGCGATAGTTAACACATTGGAAAATACATCAAACGTGGAGGTCATCAATAGAACTATGACAATACATTAACCAATCGCGATACGAATCGTATCATGACGGTTTCATTATGATATGTATCGTATCGTACGGTTATCGGATCGTTACACCCTAATGCTTCGGCCAGATGAAACATGTGGGTGGTCTCGGGTTCGCAGGACATGGGCAACCTCACGGGCATTTGGCATAAAATAGACATTTTCTTACTTTGGCGTCAATAAATGTTTTAGCATTTGAATGTAATTTACATCTTCTGGAAAGGGTAAACAATACACTGAATTAATTGTCTGTCGTTTTTGCTTCAACTAAAGACGCAACAAATTCCGAAGCCATAACATTTTCTTGGAGTGATTTGTTACACACGGGATGTTAGAGCATCAATAAATATCCATCAACTGGCATTTTATCGATCCAATTTGCCTTGTGTTTAAATGCAATATCGATTAAAAGCTAAGAAGAGATTCGAGGAATTTGAAATGGTTTGCAATTCTTTGTCAAACTGTTGAAATAAATTCACCATCCACCAAACAGATGGAATTGTTTACGCATTCTTGTTCGCAACAAAAACTTATTTATGGCGGATTTCATCGCAAATGTGACGTTTCTGTTTCAAAAACCACCAGACATAATAATTGCCTTCACTTACACACCCTTTCAGTCACTCTTATTGTAATGACTGTTGGCATTTCACTCGTAGTTTGTCATTGTTTGTTGGGTGTTGCTGTACCTGATACTGATCCTTCCTAGCTTTGAGATCTTAGTTGTTTTATTTGTTCCAACCTCCATAGATACTGATATCTATAGATGTAAAGCGACGTTATACCGCTAGCAATTGAGTCTCACATTGAGTATAGATTACATATCTTAAAATCCTTCCACGATTAAATCCAAATGTATGCTCGCAGCATAAACAATAACCATATAAATGATAAAACCAGGCTACTTTAATTGGTTATACATGACAACGGTTCATAAGAAGGATGGTTTAGCCTATGTAACAACAACACTACTGGATGAAGCCCATTCAAACATTTCAGGTTCAGATGAGCCAGATACATCATTAAAACAATTGTGACGATATTGTTTGTGAATGATACATGATCATTCTTCCATACGCTTACGCAAATCATACTTTAAACTAAGATTATTGAACAACAAAGCAATCAAGCAATTCCTTAGTGAGCAGACTTTCATATACATGCAAATGAGAAACTATGTTGTCTCCATGTATGTATGCATTGACTTCATAAACGGTCATGCAATGTCCGGAACTTCTATTATATCTGCTCAAGCTATAGAGGCGATAATGAAACGTTATTATTTCAAGAAAGACAACTGTCTCCTGACTAATAAATATAGCATGTTTGACATTTATGTTATATAGCTATTTCGGTTATATTATCAAAAGACGTGCGACGCTCCCGCGTATGTGAGCTTCCATATTGCTACACAAAATACACAAGTATGTTTTATTTTCAAATCAAAATGCAATAAAACTGATAAAAATGATTTAAAAGTTTATTTTTATAGACATAGTCTACGATTTAATGGGACTACCCTCGTATATAATAATTTTATCAAATTCATTTATATTTATATGAACGTTGGCAAGACAATCCCTGTAATCTGTCTGAATATAAAATGTTATGGTAATTGAGGAAACACATTGATGATTACTCATCAAATAATTGGTCTGCTGCAATTTGAAGCTCTCTGTTACAACAGACAAGTCTTAGAGTACAGCATTGTAAGTCAGACACGACTTATACACAAATAGAACATTAAATCCTAATTGCCAATGCATGCACGATAAACACAATCATGCATTTTTTTTACTGACAGTTCCAAGGCTGTAATTCGCTGTATGGTTATTATTTTCATTTTGTGTTTTAAATGTATGTTATATTTCCCTTTCCCCTGTGCATTTATTTCACTTCATATAGTGTTAATGTTATTTTCTGCCCAGTTTCGGCCTATTGTTGCCAGTTGTCTTGACTAGTCCTGTGATCTTTTCCATCCATTAATTCCCCCTTCACTGTTTGTCCTCTTTGATTCTACTAGTTATTCCTTACGGTTGACCATGCCATTCCTTATATATGTACCCTTGAACCTCCTCAAGTGCCTTTTGTGTTATGTATTGTTGTTTTCCCGGAGATCTGTGTGGGGAGGCACTGTATTAAGTATGTGGCGTTCCCTGTAGCAACTTATTCTCTAGCAGCACACTGTGTTATTACTGTAAATTTTCATTGTAGGTAAATGTCTTACTAGTGTACGACGCACAAATATACGCCAACTGTTAGAATGTTCCATGTATCATTATTACCGTACGCATTGAATATTATGCTTGAAACCGCTCACTAAATGCCGTACGATCATAACTGATAATTTCCCAAATACATTCTAAATATTGACATACTTTACATCTATATAACACAGCATGTTTAGTAATAAGAAATCACTTAGCGTAATTCGAAATCTTAAAGTGAATAAATAGTATATCTTCAAACAGCTAAATCAACAGACATAATTGTCCCCCGGTTACCTACAGATTATTGAAGAAGCACAATACTCAGCAAAAAGTGCAGAGCACTTTGGTCGATCGAAGAAGTTTAATTATGTTTCATGGGAGACAACTCCTGAAGCTATTCATTTTTTATGAAATTATGTCCCTTTGCGTCGCAATCAGAGATAATCAGAGCCAAAATCTTAAAGTCAAATCAGATCTGGTCAAAGAATATAGTTATTATTCTCCATGCCATTAATAACACAACAAAAAATTAACCACGTCAGCACGGTGACATTATAAAGAAATAAGTATATTTTAATTCTTAAACTAAATACTACGGCCATAGTTTGATTTCTTTTTAATGAGTGATTTACACATTTGAAACAATAAGACGCGTTTAACATTTGGAACAAAATGAAGGCTAAGAGAAATAGTTCCGTTTTTAATGGCGTTAAGTATATTATAAAGTTGATCAAAATACTATTAAGTCGGTAGCCAGACAAAACGAAAGTAAGAACTATCATAATTCAGCATTAACAGCAAATTGTTCACAGTGATTGAAGTAATGTTGATTAATTAATGATGACTTATGAATGCAGGTTGCATCAAATGATAGAAACTCTTAACATGTGATCTACTTACCATTAGGTTATGTCTATCAACATCAAGTAGTTATAATGAAATGCAGATGTTTCTCTTATGCGAACACGTTTTTGAAAAAGGCGAACCAGGCGCGTATCTTCATATACGCGAAGTATGCAGTTGCGCACACAATGTTCTCAATCATTGAAACAAAATACTGTAGAGCTCTATGTATAATACAATAACACAGTATATAATGTGGCGCTCGTCGATCGCACTGAACAGCATGTTTGGATTTTAGGATATACAATTTCTGAATATACATAGTACAACACTTTGAAATTGTCTCTAGAATGCACCACAGATGTTCTAGAAAACGGATTTTTCTTATCCGGGTAGCTTGTGTACACATCATACACACCTTTGCTACGCCCCTGCGAATATTAATACTTCTTTGTAGTAAATACCTGTTGATCTGTTCAAAGTAAGCGTGAGTAGTATGTTTGTTTATATACTTGTGAAAACTGCGAACCAGTCAGTAACAGTTTATGAAAAGCAACTTGACATATCTTCTGTTTTTTTTGTATTCTAGTAAGATGTAACATGTGTGATTCAAGTTAAGTTGAACTATCGAGAAACGACGACGTTTACCTGTCAGAATCACGTTCATCGATTCAATTCACTATGTCATAATATACAGTAAACCTCAATAATTGTACCACTATTGGGAACCTTGACAACTGGTCTTATTATTGTGGTGGTGTTAATATTGAGGTTGAATTGAGAGCAAAACAGTGAAATGGAGTTGAACGTTGTGTTCTTAATTTTGAAGTGGTCTCTAAAAGTGAGGTTTTACTGTAGTAATAATTATCCAAATATAAAATGACGGGCCATCTCGTTTGGCCTGTATATAATGAGGGGTAAAATAGCATAGTTACGTCGTGTGAACGAAGACCAGTTTAGAAATTTAAATTGGCAAGGATAACCTGAGATTAAGTGGTAAATACTTCATAACCTAATGTATACAACAAGTATAGATAGGTTGTATCTTAATTAGCTTCGCTATCTTTATACACACCCGACTATTTATATCTCGAGATAACATCGTTAGTATAACAAACATATTTTACGGTAGATGTTTTCTCTAGTATTACAAATGCTAAACAATGTGGATTTTTGGAAGGTTCTTGCTGAATACGAAAACAACTTGACTGTTACATATTGGATAAGCAAACATCAACTGTCTGATTGTCCAGAAAGGAGACACTGAATGAAAAGTCTGGTATTGTATCTCCGTGGTGGGTTTGTATAATGTTTAAACACTGAATGATATCACAATACAGTGAGATAACTGTGGATTGTTTTGAAAATCAGATATACAGTGTTTATAAATATTTATAATATGTCTCAGTTACTTATGTCTATAATAGCATTATCTATATATATATACTTTACAATATATGCTATCACAGAATCTGAACATTCATATGTATTTAATTCCATTCCATTTCAGGTGAACATATACCCCAATTCCTTAATCTTATTTTCAAGATTTTAACAATGAATGCTTTCTTTTGAGAACATTTTAAAGTCGTTTCACTCACACCAAATCAATGCCCATGATTGCTAAGTCGAAATTACGGCCGACAGTCTGTTAAACGTATTATGCTGATTTGCCCAATGATATGATCTGTAATTTTAAAATATATTGTGTACATAGTGTTGTGTTACTGAGATAATTAGTCGCCATTCTTTTCTGTTGTTAAGACAATATCTACTTACAGACATGGTCGATTCTACGCTTATGTTTGAGATACGCAATACCCGTCTTTCTAGCTCGAAGCTCAATTTATAAAGCACATACCAAACCACACCAGAGGTAGAACACAGTAGAACGTCGAAAACTCGAACACTTATTGCTCGAATACAGTACATAGCTCGAACAGGTTCTTACATTTGTAAGTCCCGGCGAAATTCCTTCAAATTTCATAGTATCTAACCGTAGATCACTCGAACAAAGATAAGTCGAATACTCGTACATGATTTACTGTCCCTAGCTATCATTTCATAAATGTCTTAATCAAAAGTGTGAACTTTACCGAGTAAATTCCGTCGAAAAGTCAAAATTGGTATACATTCGACCCGAACTTTATTATCTTAACCAATTTAATAACGCATATTACGCTCGTACCGGGAACAGTCAGTTCGTACATACACATGTATACCATAGATGCCTCGAACAATAGATGGCTCGAACTAATTGCTGGATCCAACGGCAGTTCGAGGTTACGAAGTTATAATGTATTTGAATTCCACTCCTTACTTGTAAAATGTCTTACTGGAATGATTGGAAAATGTTACTGAAGACTGAAGACTGATATGCAAAGACACTCTTGCCTTCACCTCTGATTGGTGTCAGTTGGCTGCGAAGAAACATATCAATCTAGGAGCAATGGTTAGGTCAACTGAGCGTAACGGTGATACTGTCAAACGGACTTCCAACGATGAAATTATTTGAAGACAATGAATTTCATAATTGATTCCATTTTCGACAAAATTGCAATATTCAAACATCAGAAAGGACGCATGACCAAACTGGTGCAGTCATTTACAGTTTGTATTGTAATAATTCTTAGGCGGGATTGATAGTAATTTATGCGCAATGAATTCCGTTGTGGCTGTATGTCTTTGCGACTTATTTTGCCCTATTTTCTAATGGAATCGTGTTCCTGTTCAGCTATGTAGCATGTCAGTTATTTACTTCGACGAGAGTAATTACGCATTTGTATAAATTTTCAGTTGGAATATTCAATTAGTGTACATAATACGTTCCGGCTTCAGTGCATTAACATTTTGAGTGCTTACACTATCGTTATCACAGACCGCTACAAATCCCTTGTGATAAGAATCTTCGTAATTATACAATGCGCGTAAATGAGAGATGACAGTAATATCATATACATTAAGCCACGATGTGTCAACGTTCATAAAAGATCAAACTAAACTTAACCAATCATATTCTGATTACATTTTATTAATCTGATGACTGCGTTTGTATGGAGATTGGAATGCGATCATGTTAATACGACAAATATATACTCAGTGCATTTGAAAACGCACAGTTTTTGTCCAGTGAAATGTTTAACAATCATCAATTTATTGCAATTTGAAACTTGGTCGCATTATTTCCGGAACCCCATAACTTGTTTTTCGTCTTTTTGAGAAAACCAACTTTAAAGTCTTAGCCTCCTGAAGAGAACAGTTACATACGGGGTTTTCGAATTGGATTTTATTTAAGTTATGTGCATTCCAAAAAGGTATAGGTAGTACAGATAGAAAGAGTTTGGAAATACGGTTATAACGAAACCAAATATTAAAAAGGGCCAACAATTTAGTAACGGCGTTCTGGAAATAGGGCGACAACTTCTTTTATATGAAAATACATGTCGCAAAAACATGAAATCGTTTAATTTTCTTTTACCTATGTAATTCCACGAAACGTGAGCAACTCGGTATTGTAATAAATGGACTGAGTGTATAACTTTGATGGATAGGGACATACCAATATTATCTCAAACTATCCACTATATACTAGGAGTGTAATGCAAATGAAAGTGCAACGTGCATTCGAATTGATACGCCACAGAAGAAAGAGCATTGATAGAACATACTATACAGACACCTAACAACTTCATTCAATTATATATGCAGACGTCTAGGCAGGCTGAAACTATATGATACGAAATTATAAACGGAAACAAGAAACATACGTGCACGCAGATAATTGCTTGTATTGTGCCTATGATTGATCAAACTAATAGCTTTTAAAAACAGATATGTATACACATACAATTGTTAATCAGTCACGATTTGTATTAAAAGACACAACAAAACAATCCAAGCACTGATGAGCTGGGCAGGGAAACTAAAATATAAACGCACATCTCTCAAAGATAATGTTTGAACAAGTGAACGTGAAAAAATGAACCATTTTAGTCGATTAAAAGCTATATCCATACTAAACAATATGTTAATATTTGAAGTCGTTCTAATTGATTGCAATGACCATCACGTCGATTAACAGAGAAAAGCCTCGCTACGTGTGTTGTTTAAATACTTAAATTCGAGTATTTGAATATAAAGCTTTGAGTAAAAGGTAAACTCAAAGCGAGATACACTTGTAAATCCAGGATCTATCTGAGCATTTTACGGGCCTCATATGGAAACTGTTACTCCAAATTTAGCGATTAATTGTATACTTATACCAACATTAAATGCATTTTAGCATTCGACATCAGAGGATTGACCAGACTATGTTCTAAATATCTAGCCCGCATCAACATAAGACATAATACAGAGTGCATTGCGCATTCGATTCAGTACATATACAGTGTACATTAGTCAAAGGATTTGTTTTACAACACCGTGATACTTTTAGCTTATTTGAAACGATTGGTGTGCATAAAAGTTCGTTGAAGAAATGAGTATATAACATATAGGGAGTCTAATAGAACGTGTACGCCTCACTGGCAAGTAAATAATTCGTCTTGATTCAATTAATATCGACATATAAATGCAGGTTGCACTCACAGATAAACATCGTAACTGGCGTCTGATCAGCAAAAAGGACGATCAAAGACTATGAGGCGTAGATCTATAGTTAATTGCAGACGCTTATTTTGTCTTGTTAAGAGGGGAAATTGGTATATTAATGAACATAGTACGCATGCATTGATGTAACAAGTTACTTGGTGTTGGCATTTTCCTCAAAGTACGTCAGAGGAACAATTTTATAAGCGGATAGTTGTAGAGTCTACTTCTCGATCATGCTGTACATTGCCTGGCTTTACTGGCTTATTCCGAGGTATATGTCATCCATTTAATAACCCCATTGTTGTCCCCTTAAGTACACCATGTTTTTTATAGCCAGCCAGACAATTTATTGCCATCCATTCCCTTATATGTTTTGCCATTGAACCATCTCAATGCCTAATGATTCGTGCTAAGGTGTATTCAATCAATTCGATCCGTTCCCCCGTGTTGTTTCTTTGCTTATATCCAGACAGACAATTCATTGCTTCCACTTTCCCATACATGTGTGCCCTTGAAACTCCGAAATGCCTAATGGTTTGTAAGCTGTTGTTTCCCTCGGGTCTGTGTGGGGAAGCATTGTTTTGTGTACTTAGAGTTACATGCAAACACTGAACATTTCTTTCATATAACAAAAGTTTATCATCAATAACACCAAAATGAACATTTTATAATAGGTATTAAAACATGTATACATACATACGTATATATAACATTTGTCTTCCTAGTACAATTAAGATAGTTTAGAAAATCTCACAGCCTACACGCTGGGTAAATATTTCTTACAATTCGTTGTACGTTATGGTATATCGATATTGAAAAGATTTATCGCGCAATAATTGATTCAATTATTCAAAACAAGTGGAAACTCATACAAAATGGATTTGATGTACATCAGAAGTTTATTTTAACACAACAAAACGTTGCCAACAGTGTAAATAACATAACTAATAGATTTGGTATTCGCCGTTCTATCTCGTCCAATGCAGGACTGGAACTCACGACCATATAACATAAAATTAGACTCTCTTATGTGGATGAAACCTCGCAGATGACTTGTGACGTGGTTGATTCACGTTCAACATGCACAGTACTTCTCAGTTTGAATGAGGCTAAATTACGCAACATACGGCCATGAGAAAAAAAGTCAATCAAATGAAATGATGCCATGTTATATTGAAGTGAACGAAGACGACGACCAGGAAGTACCACACACAATGTGTACAACCAACATACATGTAAATCATGAGACATGAAAATTAATAGAGGATTAACGTTATAAAAGGTGAAATGACACCAAACAAATCCGCAAACTATTTTCCAAAACCCTATAAAAACAACTGGTTGTAAAAAATTATAGTGTATGTTAGTTCTTGTGTTGGTTGCAAAGTTAAGAAGCTGATATACTGACTCCATTGTGTCCTTGTTAGTGACAATTGTATGCAGAGGAATAAAATATACAATCGACTATACACATTCGATGCTGGTATGTCCAGTACCACCTGTGAGGTTTTTACAAGCACTCATTCGAGCCTTTTTAAATTTATGTCGTCTATAATTTCATGGTGCTATTGCAGCCAAGGCTAGATCATCAATAAATTGTCACATCGAATATATAATATTCAATTATGCAAACGTATAATGGTAGTAATAAAAGATAATATCGCCACAGATAAAATAATACCGGTGAATGAATAATTAAAATACTATTTTCCGTGTGCTCTGTCTGGAAATTATTGGACCTCTATGATAAACTTTCATGGGAAAACATAAACAACAACCAAAATAACGGAAATAACGATGGTTCCCAAGCGGATTTTATTAATTATTACATCTTAAGGTGTGAATTATTGCATAGTTATCAAACATTTTCGAATCAGCCCAGTTTTTCCGTGCTAAGATCCATGTGGTTATGTCAAAGCCATGTTTGTTTCCGTAAACGATGATAACATCGCAGGTGTCATTAAACTCGTTCGTGATGAGATTCCCATGTGAGTATCAGTATATCAAACTACTAAAAGTGACGAATTTATAAATATATTATCTGAACGACATACAAATTCCAAATGCAGGTGCCGTTGTAGACTTCGTGTGATGTTGTTGAACTACAGATGAAAAGTTTAAATGAAAATTGGTCGATTTAAGTATTGAAAACAATCAGGATAAATCACTTTAAACAGCGTAAGCTTGAATCCGTCTGATTTTAGTCTGACCTGTAAAATGCAAAGTATGACACTTATTTGCTTCATCATGTGACCAAGTTGTATACCTATTTAACTTAGAATGACCATATTACCCGTACGCCCTGATAATACGATTTCGAACTCAATTACTTTCAAATAGCGAGCAAGTGTAATTAACTTGCTGCTTGCCATTAGTTCTTTACAATAAGTGATTTATTTTGCTGTCTAAAAAAATAGGAAAATATGAATTGTTTGACACGGCAAACAATTCTGATAAAATATATTGACGTGTGCCCCACTGAGTTGTAGTTTGCCGCTTTTAATACATTGTCTGACAGAAAATAAATGTCTTAAGTCGTTATTTAAGACAAAAATAGAATGTTATAATTTTTACGGACATTTATAACATCATTCGTATTGTTTCCATTTTGATGAGACAATTTACAGAGAAAAACTAATGGTTCAGTTCAAAAAAAAATCTCGGGATTAAAATCTTGGTAAGACCGGACCTAGAAAACGAAAACATTCCTACAAAAGCAAATAACGTAACGCCAAGCCTCAATGATTTTAAATGCTTGTACAGGCAGATTTAAAGGTGTGTGCACATACATAAGGAGAGAAATGTATCTCGATCAGTGGATGTGCCCATTATCAGGGTTTTGGTGCTCAAAATGTTTGTGGAAATTAATACATGTATTATCAATTTGAATATCAAATGTGGCAATTTTGTCTGTTCTACCTGTTCTGAATTCGAACCGATATCTAACGGAGATGTTGCCTCTAACCAAATGGCATAGATGCATCTACATCAGAAATTAACTCCTAGACAATGAATAAAGAAGAATCTCATCAAATAATTTTAGATTTATATGAAAGTCGGCAAAAAAATCCCTGCAATCTGTCTGAATATTAAATATTATGGCAATTAAAGAAACACATTGAGGATTACTCATCAAACAATATGTCTGTTGCAATTTGAAGCGCTCTGTTATAACAGACAAGAGTACAGCATTGTAATTCAGGCACGACTGATACAAAACAGCTAAAGAATCAGACAGAATTGTCCCGCGCCTACCTATAGATTATTGAAGAAGCACCTTACTAAGTACAACAATTGTGCACAGAGGTGCATGGCACTTTGGTCGATCGAAGAAGTTTGATTACGTTTCATGGGATACAACTCCTGAAGCTACTCATTTTTATGAAATAATGTCCCTTTGCGTCGCAAGCAGAGATAATCAGAGCCAAAATATCAGAGTCAATCAGATGTAGTAAAATAATACAATTGTACATATACTCTAAGCCATTAATAACGCAACCAAAAATTGTCCGCGTCAGAACGGTGACATGATAAAGAAATAAATATTCTCAAACATGATTTCCTAAACTTAATCAATTATGAAATAGGACTACTAGGAATATAGTCTGATTTCTCTTAATGGGTGCTTTATACATGTGTAACAATCAAACGCATTTAACGTTTGGAACAAAATGAAGGCTAAGTGAAAAAGTTGCGTTATTAATGACGTTAAGTATATATATTATTAAGTTGATCAAAATAGTATATGGTCGGTAGCCAGACTAAACGAAAGTAAGAACTATCGTTATTCAGTATTAACAGCGCATTTATCAATGTGACTGAAGTAATGTTGATTAATTAATGATGACTTATGAATGCAGGTTGCATTAAATGATACAAACATCTTAACAGGTGATCAATGTTCCATTATGTTATGTCTATCAACATCATGTAGTTATAATGAAATATAGATGCTACTCTTATGCGATCATGTTTTATAAGAAAGCGAACCAGGCGCGTAGCTTCATATACGCGAAGTATGCAGATGCGCACACAATGTTCTCAATCATTAAAAGAAACTACTGTAGAGCTCTCTCTAAATATAATGCAATAAAATAGCATAGTATGTGTGGCGCTCGTCGATCGCAATGATCAGCATATTTGGATTTTAGAATATACAATGTTTGAACAACACTTCTATCTAATTATTTTGAAATTGCCTCTAGATTGCATCACAGACGTTCTCGAAAACGGCATTTTTCATTTTCCGGGGAGCAGATCCGCGGACCTCCATATTGTGCTTGCGTACACATCACATTTGCTACGCCCCTGCGAACATTACTACTTCTTTGAGTAAAAAACTGTTGACCTGTTCAAAGTAAGCGCGAGTGCTATATTTGTTTATATACTGGTGGAAATGCGAACCCAGTCAGTAATAGTATTTGACAAAGGAACTTAATATATATTCTGTTGTTTATATTCCAGTAAGATGTAACACTTATGATTCAAGTGAACTATCGAAATACGTCGATGTAAACCTGTCAAGATCATTTTCATCGATTCAAATCATTTTACCATATTATACAGTTAAACCTCATTAATTAGATCACCATTGAAATCCTTGAAAACTGGTATTATTATTGAGATGGTCCTTATATTGAGGTTGAATAAATAGCAAAACAGTAAAAATGGACTTGAACCTTTTGTTCTTAATTTTGAGGTGGTTTTTATATTGAGATGGTCTTTAAAAATGAGGTTTTACTGCAGATAAAATTATCCAAATACAAAATGGCGAATCAGGTATTTGGCCTGTATAGAACTAGGAGTAAACATATCATTACTTTGTGTGAAGAAGCCCAGTTTAGAAATTTAAATTGGCAAAGATAACCTAAGATTAAGTGGTAAACACTTTATAACCTAATGTATACAATAAGTATAGATAGGTTGTATCTAAATTAGCTTCGATATCTTTATACACACCATCTTATTTATATCTCGAAATAACATCGTAAGAATAACAAACATATTCATGGTAGATGTTTTCTCTAGTATTACAAATGCTAAAAAATGTTGAATTTTTGGAAAGAGTCTTGCTGACTGCGATAACGACTTGGCTGTTTATCATTGTATAAACTAACATCAAATGTCTGATTGTCCTGAAGGCAGCCACCCAATGAGAGTTCAAGTATTGTATCTCCGTGGTGGGTTGTGTAATGCCTAAACACTGAATGATATCACAATACAGTGACACTACTGTTTATTTTTTAAACTCGGATATACAGTGTTTATAGATATTTATTATAATTCTCAGTTATGTCCATAATAGCATTATCTGTATATATATACTTTACAGTATATGCTATCTCAGAATCTGTACCAAGTACATTCATATGTATTTAATAACATTCCATTACAGGTGAACTTTTATCCCCATTTCTAAATATTATTTTCAAGATTTTATTGAACGATGGCGTCAATGTATTCCATTTAATTAAAACATTAATATACAAAATTACCAACAAGATATAAGTCGACATATATTTCTTATGCAAAACATGGATTTTAATCATAAATGGCGTGAAAGCACACTTTTGCTCCCTTGAATAAAAAGCCACAACTATTTAGCACAATATATAACACATGTACTTCGTTATATTATTTTCAAAACCAATTGTGTACATACAACTTGTAATGGAGACGATCTTAACAATTATCAAATTGATGTATTTTGTGTACATAGGGTTGTGTTACTGAGATAATCAGTCGGCATTCTTTTCGGTTGTTAAGACATATTGTCTTAAATATTCTACGCGTATGTTTGATATACTCGTTAACCGTCATTCTAGCTCGAAGCTCAATTTATAACGTACATATCAAAACACACTAGAGGTAACTAGTAACTATTTACCCGATGATTGTACACAAATTGTATTCCATCAATTCAATGCTTAACACATTTGAATTCCACTCCTTACTTGTAAATGAATGATTGGAAAATGTTAGACTGAAGACTGATAAGCAAAGTTAATTGCCTTCACCTATAAATGGTGTCAGTTGGCTGCCCAGAAACATATCAATTTTGGATGATAACCTAAGAACAATGGTACGGTCAACTGAACGCAATGCAAAACGGTGATACTGTCGAAAGGACTTCTGACTTTCGGCGATGAAATTACTTGAAGACAATGAATTTCATCACGATTCCATTTTCGACAAAATTACCATATTCAAACATCAGAAAGGATGCATGACCAAACTGGTGCAGTCATTTACAGTATGTACTGTAATAATTCTTAGGAGGGATAGGCAATATTTTATGCGCAATGTCATTCCATTGTGGTGTACGTCTTTGCGATTTATTTGCCTTATTTTCTAAAGTAATCGTATTCCTGTTCATCCATGTTGCATTTCAGTTCTTTGCTTTTGCGATGCCAATTACGCATGTGTATAAAAATCCAGTGGGAATATTGAATTAGTGTACATAAAACGTTCCGGCTTCAGTGCATTAACATATTGATTGCTTAAACTATCATTATCACAGACCGCCACAAATCCCTTATGAGAGGAATCGTCATAACTATACAAAATGAAAATGAGAGTTGACAGTAATATCATATACATAAAGCCACGATGTGTCAACGTTCATAAAAGATCAAACCAAACTTAAGCAATCATTTTTCATATTACATTTTATTCATCTGATCAGTGTAGTTGTAGAAATAGCAGAGTACGATCATGATTGTTTACAGCGAAAATATAACGTTGATGGATCGGAACATACGAATAATATCTCAAACTATTCACTATATACTAGGAGTGTAAGGAAAATGACAGTGCTGCTAATGATGAAGAGGCACTGTGCAACATGCATTCGACTAGATAAGCCAAAGAAGAAAGAACTTTGATGGAACATACCAATCAGTCACCCAACAACGTCATTCAATTATATTTGCAGACGTTTAGGCAGGCTGAAACTAACTGATACGAAATTATAAACGGATACAAGAAACATACGTGCACTCAGATAATTGCTTGTATTGTGCAAATGATTGTTAAAACAAATTGCTCGTAAACAGATATGCATACTCATTTGTTAATCAGTCACGATTTGTATTAAAAAATTCTACAAAACAATCAAGCACTGATTAACTGCGCATGCAAACTAAAATAGAAACGCACATCTCTCAAAGATAATGATTGAACAAGTGAACGTGAAGTAATTAACTATTTTAGTCAATTAAAAGCTATATCCGTACTAAACAATATGTTAATATTTGAATTCGTTATAATCGATTGCAATGACCATCAAGTCGATAAACAGAGACATATCTCGCGACATGTGTTGTTTTAATACTTAAATACGAGTATTTGAATATAAAGCTTTGAGATAAAGGTAATACCCGAAGTTAGATAAACTTGTCAATCCAGGATTTATCTGAGCTTTTTACGGTCAACATATGAAAACTGTTTCTCCGAATTTAGCGATTAACTGTATACTAATACCAACACTAAATGCATTTTAGCATTAGCAATTAGACAGTTCACCAGCATATGTTCTAAATATCTAGCCTGCATCACCGTTAGACACCAATACAGAGTGCATTATTCATTCGATAAAGCTCAGTGTACATTAGTCCAAGGATTTGTTTTACAACACCGCGATTATTTCAGCTTATTTGAACCGATTGGTGTGGAAGAAGGTATGCTCTAGAATTAAATATAACCTACGGGAAGTATAATGAAACGTGTAGGCCTCACAGGCAATTCATAATTCGTCTTCATTTAATTAATGTCGACGTATGAATGCAGATTGCACTGGCAGATACATATCTAAACTGGCGTCTGATCAGCAAAAACGACTATCAAAGACTATGAGACATCTTTACATGTAATTAATTGCAGACGCTTATTATGACTTGTTAAGAGGGGTAATATGTAAGTCAATGTACATAGTACACATGCACTGATGTTACAAGTTACCTGTTGTTATTGATGGTATTACCAGCACACTGAATAATGGTGTTTGCAACTTCCTCAAAATGCGTCAGAGGAAAATAAGCTGTCATCTTCTAAATATGCTGTACATGTACATGACCATCGTCCCTTGACCACTGGATTGTTCTGTTGTGTATTCCATCCATTCAATCCCTACCCCCATGTTGTCCCCTTTGTTTATAGCCAGGCAGACAGTTCCTTTCTTCCACATTCCCTCAACTGTTCACCCTTGAACCTCAACATGCCAAATGTTTTTTTTTGTGTTGTTTTCCTGGGTTATGTGTGGGGATGCAATGCTTGTAGCATTCCCTTGACAAACTAAACATATCTTTCATATAACACTTTTTATCCTCAATAACATCAAAATAAATGTTTCACAATAGGCATTAAACACATACGTATGTTACATGTTTTCCCTCCTAGACCATTAGGATAAATTAGAAAATCACACAGCATACATGCATGCATACACTCTTACAATTCATTTAACGTCATGGTATATCGATATTAAAAACATTTATCGAGCAATAACTGATTTAATTATTCATAACAAGTATAAACTCATACACAATAGCTTTGATGTAAGTCAGAAGTTCATTTTAAAACAACAAAACGTTGCCATTAGTGTACAATTACATAATTAAAAGATTTTGGTTTTCGCCGTTCTATCTCGTTCAAGGTAGGACTTGAACTCACGACATTAGAACCTAAAGATAGGCTCTAATTATTAGGCTTATGAAACCTTGGAGATGTCTTGTGAAGTGTTTGATTCACGTTCAACATGCACAGAACTAGTACTGAGTTTGAATGCGGCTAAATTACGCAAAATATGGCTATAAAAATATAAATTACAAACAAATAAAATTATGTTATATTGAAGTGAACGAAGAAGACGACCAGGAAATACCACATAAGCAACATGATACAATACATTTCATACAGGATTAACGTTATAAAAGGTGAAATGACAAATAATTTGGCAAACTATTTTCCAAGAACTCAATATGAACGGTTGATTGGACATATCAAATACTGTATGTAGGTCTATGTGTTGGTTGTAAACTTACTAAGGTTAAATACTGTATCCGTGTTAGTGACGATTGCAGATGTATAACAGATACGAATAAAACATCCCTAGCTTGGTTGCGTAGTACCACCTAGCATGTTTGTACAATCGGAGCAATGATGCACAAACACTCATTCGAGCCTTTGTAAACTTACGTGAACCGAAATGCATGGGCCTCTTGCAGCCAAGGCTAGTTCATAATAAATTTTGTTAATCGAATATATTATATTCAATTAGGCAAACGTATAATGGTTGTAATAAAAACATAGCGATAAAGATAAAATAACACCGGTGCATAAATAATTAAAATACTATTTTCCGTGTTTTTCTGTCTGGAATTTGTTGGTCCTCGTTATGATAAACGCTCATGGGAAAACATAACAAACAACTGATATAACGGAAATAATGTTGGTTCCCAATCTGATTTTAAAATATATGTATCATTTAAGGCATTTTTAGGTATGGATTATTGCACACTTATCAAACAGTTTGGATTCAGCCCAGTTTTTATGTGTTTAGGTCCATGTGGTAATGTCAAAGTCATATTTGTTTCCGTAAATGATAATAACACAGCAGGTGTCATTAAACTCGTGCGTGACGAGATTCCCAGAAATGTAAACCATGTGAGTATCAGTATATAAAACTACCAAAAGTGACATATAAGTAATGCTGTTGTAGACTTCAGGTGATATTGGTGAACTACAGATGAAATGTTAAAAATGAAAATTGGTCGATTTAACTATTGAACATAATCAAGGTAAATCAGATTAAAACTCACTGTATTGAATCCGTCTGTTTACGCTTAAGTCAAAGTATGACACTTAATTTGCTTCATCATGCTGACCAAGTGGTATATTTATTTACCTTAGAATGCACATTATACGCCCTAACACTTCGATTCCAAGCTGAATTAGCTTCCAAAAAGTGAGCAAGTAATTTATTTGCCGCTTATCATTTGGTCTTTAATATATGTGATCAAATTGGCCATTTGAGATAGGATAATATGAACTGGATGTAACGGCAAACAATTCTGATGAAATGCATTGACGCGTGGCCTACTTACTTGTAGATTGCTGCTTTTAATTCATTGACGGAGAGAAAATAAATGTCTTAAGTCAATAACCAAGACACAAATGGAATGGTATAATTGTCTTTACGGACTGTTATAACACCATTCGTAATGTTTCCTATTTTGAAGAGACAATTTTCTGAGAAAAACTAATGATTCAGTTCGACGTTATCACGATAAAATCATACAGCGAACATTTCTGCAATGTTTAGTTATAGACGGTAAAACACTGGAAAGATATGGATGACTCTTACACGAAGAAAATGTCATTTCGCCGAGCTCGCTTAAAATTTATGAGAGTTTAAAATCATAACATTATCAAAATGCACATCGCTATGAACGAAGAATAAAAACGCACTATCGTCGATCTATAAACAGATTCAAACTGCACCAACTGCAAGATAAATCATAAAGTATGTTTAAGTACCGGATGCTTTCTTTCAGTGTGTCTACCTTTAGTTTGAAATTTCAAACAGAGAATTCCCCTTTCCCTTGCAAATATGTTTTCAAATGTCTATACTTAAAATTGATGTAGCTTTTGTCGCAGGATTGCAAATATTTCGTGTCTGGAAATTCTGAACCATAACGCACTATTTAAATCAAATGTATTATGCGGCACGCTTTATCAGTAGGTACAAACTTGCATTCCATACATATCCATCGCATATTGGCTTAGAACACCGCTTCTACTTATTTAACAAGTATAATTGTATTAAATCTATATCGATTTACTGATTGATGTTTCACCAATCTTTGTTACCAGTCCTTCCAATTCTACTTCCTGGAGATACATTTTATCATTATTGACCAGTCATACCCAATTCATTTAGTAGCCCTGTGACAGAAAGCGGTCTACAATTTCCATGACTCTTTCATTGAAAAGGCGAGAAAAACATTGAGAAAATTGCAAGAAGTTTAAGATCAAGACATATATGGAAGATGTATACATGTCAAGTTAATTTGTATAGGGTCTCATTGAAATCCAGTTAATTTACCACAATGACAAAGGTATCACGATGAAACCTTTACTCCTCAAAATTTGACAGTTTGACCGTATATCCGATCGATATGTTTAACGATACATCGTTCGAAAGTTTCCGACAGACTTTACTATATAGGTTTAACTAATCGGATTGCTTAGAAATTCATTTTTCCAAGCTCTTATCTGTGAAGATACGCTACAAATGCATGATGATTACGTAGAATCCGTGAACCGATTGGTAAAAGTATAGAACAAATGAAATATTTCGGTAGAAATTACTTCATTTATTCTGATACTTATTCAAAGTATTAATGAATACAATATTCATGTTTTGTATGCTTCTGTAACTCAGTAATTGCGTTCAAAAATATATCAATATATATCAAAGTAAAAATTGTTTACTATTAAACGACTAATAGCACTATTGATTAACTATTCAAGCATTTGAAAAGCATTAACAGGTAACACATATATTTAAGCTTATATTTACAAAAATAACACCGGTTACATAATTTATAATAAATTATTAAACAAATAGAAAAAGACTCACTGTGAGCAACATAAAAAGAAATGAACCGTTTTGTGCATTTCTCCGGGAAATATAGAGCGCTTCATCGAAATTGCAACTAACACAAACAGTTAGATAATTTAATGATGGATAACTAACTGCATTTAGAACTTCAATAGAATAACAAGAACAGACAGTTTATCAATGTCATGGGAAGGCCTGAAATTGTTTTTTCAACTTGTTACAAACAAGTAACATACTTGATGTTTCTACAATATCTTGAACCCTAGTTTAATGTTTAACTTAAGTGTAAAGATTTCATTGTCATTTATTCAGCCCACTTTGTTGCGCCTTAAGATAATTTCACATCTAGTTAAATGCAGACACGTACATGCTTTATGATCACTCTGGTTAATTGAGTGATGAACTACCGAAAACTCGTTTAGAAAAAAGAAAGTTAAGTGTTACAGGGACGGCAGATTCACAAGACAAGGACTCCCTTCACAGACTCCCGGGAAAATAACAGTCTACAAAACATTTTGCACTGATAGGAATGGTTCATTCACAAGTCATTTACTTCCATAACAGAACGCACCGTTTTACTGTAAATTCAAGCATATGGGACCTGGTATAAAATAAAGCACAACGTTGGGAATGTGGAAGAAACAACACGTTTTGGGTTTGATGTATGAAATAATGTTAAAAGGATGAGACACGGGGATACTATCCCATTAGGATACTAATTTCTAGGTTATAGGTATTGATATAATTAAATAAACTGTGTTTATTCTGTTGTGGGCCTTCAATACTGTCACAAGACGATGTAACGACACATACTTAATTTTGCATTTTTGCCGTTATTTCATTCTTGCAATTATGATACGACCAACCTATTTCTTTCATATCGCAGAATTAATGTATAAGCACTCGTACACAATATGCAATTTTCTTCGCACAAATAATATACAACATTTAGTAAAACATCAAACGTTGTTGTTGCATTTATTCCTATTTTCTTGGTTTCTGTTTGTAACAAAACGCTGACTTCCACGTTTATTTTGATTCACATGTTTGTTGCCAATGGGTTATAGCAATTCATTTTCTTTAGTGCCATTTAAACTAGGTTATTAATGAATGAAAATAAAATCCCGATGAGTTTAACTTTTTATACCTAATTGCAATATCTGAACACTGTATTTGTATTACTACTATATCTATGATTGATTTATTTTTAAGTAGTTGTATGTGAAGGTTTTCAATTTTTATTTCACTTGAGATAAGATGATCACTAAACTCTCTGTCATACATATTACGGTTCTTGTATTATTCGATTCTAAGAGACAGTGTTTGGCAGTAATAAAAGTTTGTCATGCTTAAATCCTGAACAAGTGATTTAACGTTGCACGCAACTCATTGTATTTTAAGAAGATATTTGTATTGATATAATTAGTTGTTTCTCTGAAATTGTCTCATTATTGAACCTACAAACTGCATTTCCCCGAGAAACAGACGCCAACTGTCTTCGGAGATAATACATTATTTTGATAACGTAAATTCAAATGTTCTTTACACTAAGCGAAATAGACGTCTATAGTGTCACTGATTTGACTACGGGGATATTATTGTACATAAACAAACATTTAGGATATTCATAACACTAAAACAAGAACATAAATTGTATGCAACTCATCTCATTTAATAATAAAATTAGTGCAAATGTGTTTACAAAAACTGATTTCAGAAGTTAAAAAGTATCTGATGTTTTTACAACATACTTTATATAAATTGGAAACTCCCATTAATGTCTTCAGATATAATAAATACTAATCAGATATGTTAATGCACTCGTTTCCCTGGCTAACATACTCTCGGAATAGTATGCTTATACACACAATAAAAGGTAAATGATGAAGACATACTTAACGATTCAGTACATAACAGTCGAACACACAACGCAAAGGAAGCAGCAATTTACTGCAAAATGAATATGCACGCAGAAGACATGGTGATATTTCAAGATTTACACTCTTAAAACCATCACTTGCCATAATTAAATATATCCAATGTATTTGATGATTATGTAATTTTATAAACACTAACAGTGAATCGAATGTAAAGTTGATGATTACATGTAACGTTCGCATTGGAAAGTAACACGAATAAAAAATAAATATATATATTTTGACAGACAAATGTCATTACAGAGCGAATCCTATCGTTCGAATGAAGAAAAAAAGCAATTGCAATTAGCTCAATATTCAGCCAAATATACCACAATCTGATATGAAAATAAAACCAATCAAATGATATGGACATAATTAGTCGTAAATGTTATTCTCAGTGATATTTCTCTGAATATGCGATTTGTTTCTGTTTTAATCCGACGAAGATTTCAACTCTTATACGTGGGCTAGTTTACATAATAAAGATAAAGATTTCCGCATCTCACGTATGAGAGGAAGTTATCTGGTTAGTGTCAAACGATACCAATCGTGATTGTTTGGATCATAATCATGCTGATTAGCTGCTTTCATCGATTTAGTGCTTGCTGACACACCATACAAACCTCTTATACGCCCCTGCGAACATTAATACATCTTTGTAGTATATACCTGTTGATTTGTTCAAAGTAAACTTTGGTGCAATACTTGTTTGTATATTGATTAAGATAAACGAACCCGTCAGTACTAGTTTATAAAAACTCAACTTCACATATCTTCTGTTTTTTGTATTCCAGTAAGATGTAACATGTAAAATTCAAGTGAAGTTGAACTATCGAGAAACGACGATGTTAACCAGTCAAAATCATGTTCATCGATCCAAATCATTGTGTCATGGTATACAGTAAACCTCTATAATAAGACCACCATTGTGACCCTTGAACACTGGTCTTATTATTGAGGTGGTGTAAATATTGAGGTTGAATTAAGAGCAAAACTGTTAAAATGGACATGTAACGTTCGCATTGGAAAGTAACACGAATAAAAAATAAATATATATATTTTGACAGACAAATGTCGTAACAGAGCGAATCCTATCGTTCAAATGAAGAAAAAAAGCAATTGCAATTAGCTCAATATTCAGCCAAATATACCACAATCTGATATGAAAATAAAACCAATCAAATGATATGGACATAATTAGTCGTAAATGTTATTCTCAGTGATATTTCTCTGAATATGCGATTTGTTTCTGTTTTAATCCGACGAAGATTTCAACTCTTATACGTGGGCTAGTTTACATAATAAAGATAAAGATTTCCGCATCTCACGTATGAGAGGAAGTTATCTGGTTAGTGTCAAACGATACCAATCGTGATTGTTTGGATCATAATCATGCTGATTAGCTGCTTTCATCGATTTAGTGCTTGCTGACACACCATACAAACCTCTTATACGCCCCTGCGAACATTAATACATCTTTGTAGTATATACCTGTTGATTTGTTCAAAGTAAACTTTGGTGCAATACTTGTTTGTATATTGATTAAGATAAACGAACCCGTCAGTACTAGTTTATGAAAACTCAACTTCACATATCTTCTGTTTTTTGTATTCCAGTAAGATGTAACATGTAAAATTCAAGTGAAGTTGAACTATCGAGAAACGACGATGTTAACCTGTCAAGATCATGTTCATCGATCCAAATCATTGTGTCATGGTATACAGTAAACCTCTATAATAAGACCACCATTGTGACCCTTGAACACTGGTCTTATTATTGAGGTGGTGTAAATATTGAGGTTGAATTAAGAGCAGAACTGTTAAAATGGACTTGAACATTGTGTTCTTAATTTTGGAGTAGTCTTTATATTGAGTTGGTCTGTTAAAGTGAGGTTTTACTGTAGTAAATATTATCCATATACAAAATGGCGGGTCCGCTCTTTTGGCCTGTATAGAATAGAGTAAAAATATTATTATTACTATGTGAGCATGATGACCAGTGTAGAATTTTAAATTGGCAACGATAACCTAATATTTTAAGTGGTAAATACTGCAAAACCTAATGTATACAAAAAGTATAGATAGGTTTTATCTTCATTAGCTTCGCTATCTTTATACGCACCAGATTCTTTATATCTTGAATTTTGGAAGGTTCTTGCTGAACACGATAACCACTTGACTGTTAAATATTGGATAAACAACCATCAAATGTCTCATTGTCCAGACGGTATTCACTGAATGAATGGTCTGGTATGGTGTCTGCGTGGTGGGCTTGTACATTTCTTGAACACTGAATGATATTAAAATACAGTGAGGTTATTGTCGATTTTTTAACTTCAGATATACAGTGTTGATACAGTATATTACAGAGTTATGCCCATAGTCACATTATCTGTTAAATTAAAGTTTGAATTTTAGTATTTTTAATTGTCGCTATATGCTAATAGTTTATTTCTGCATGTTAGTGCATAACAAAACGAGATATTCATGAAAAAGCAGCAATTTTTATTATGCGAAATACAGCCAGTTTTAGCAGCATTATTTCCATTCTATCAAAATGTGTGAACAAACATTTTAATCACCCTGTAATATACAATGTATGCTATCAGAGAATCTGAACCACGTACATTCATATGTATGTAATTATATTTATTTACAGGTGAACATATACCCTCATTCCTTAATCTTATTCTTAAGATTTTAACAATGCTTTACTTTGAGAACATATTAAAGTCGTGATTTTCACCAACCGCAAATCAATGCCCATGATTGATAAGTTGAAGTTACTGCCGACAATCTATTATATAAATGTTTTATGTTGATTTGCGCAATTAAATTATCTGCAAATCTATGACGGTATCAATTTCTTTCATTAATTAAAACATTGATATAAACGTTAACCAACAAAATATAAGTCGACATATATTTCTTATGCAAAACATGGATTAAAAGCATAAATGCTACAGCTGCCTTCATTAAAAAGCCACAACATTTTAGCAAAATACTTCATTATATTATTTTTAAAATCAATTGTGTACCCAATACCTGTAATGGAGATGATCTAAATGATTATCAAATTGATGTTTTTCGTGTACGTAGGATTGTGTTACTGAGATAATAATTCGCCATTCTTTTCTGCTGTTAAAACAATATTGTCTTACAGACATGGTCGATTCTATGCGCAGGTTTGAGATACACGTTATCCGTCTATCTAGCTCGAAGCTCAATTTATAACGTGCATAAGAAACCACATCAGAAGTATGTATTCTTTGTAAACATATACTTGATGATTGTATACCAATTGTTTTCCATCAATTCAAAGCTGCACATATTTGAATATTACTCTTCACTTTTAATAGACGTATTGAAATGACTGGAAAATACTAGAATGAAGTCTGACTTGCAAAGTCCCTTGCCATCAGCTCTCATTGTTGCCAGTTGGCTGCGGAGAAATATATCAATTCTGGATTGATTCGGTCAACTGTTCAACGTCATATATAACGGTGATGCTGTTGTAAGGACTTCCAAGTGTCGGCGATGAAATGACTTGAAGACATTTAATTTCATCACGATTCCATTTGAGACAAAATTGCCATAATCAAAAATTAGAAAGGATACATGATCAAATTGGTGCAGTCATTTACAGTATGTAGTGAAGTAGTTATTAGGAGGGATAACTAATAATTTATGCGCAATGTATTCCATTGTGGCTTTATTTCTTTGCGACTTATCTTTCCCTATTTTCTAATGGAATCGTGTTCCTGTTCAGCTATTTCGCATTTCAGTTATTTACTCCTGATAGAGAATTTATACATTTGTATACAAATCCAGTGGGAATATTGAATTACTGTACATAATACGTTCCGGTTTCAGTGCATTAACATTTTGAGTGCTTACACCATCATTATCACAGGCCGCCACAAATCCTTGTGATGAGGATCTTCATATACAAAGCATGTACTTGGGAGATGACAGTAACGTCATATACATTAAGCCACGATGTATCAACGTTCATAAAATATCAAACCAAACTTAACCAATCATTTTCTGATTACATTATATTCATCTGATCAGCATGTTAGCAGAAATAGCGGATGAATGATTTGTTAACGGCTAAAATATAACTCTGATGGATAGGAACATACGAATATTATCTCAAACTATCCAATATATACTTGGAGTGTGAGGAAAATGACAGTGCTGCTAATGATGAAAAGTCAATGTGCAATATGCATTCGAATCGATACGCCAAAGAAGAATGAGCTTTGATGGAACATACCATTCAGTCACCTAACTACGTCATTCAATTATATTTGCAGACGTTTAGGCAGGCTGACACTAATTGATACGAAATTAAAAACGGAAACAAGAAACACAAGTGCACTTGATAAATGGTGTATTGTGCATATTGTTCAAACAAATTGCTTGTAAAAAACAGACATGCACTGACAGATAAACATCTTAATTGGCGTCTGATCAGCAAAAAGGACACAGTACATAGCTCGAACAGGTTCTTACATTTGTAAGTCCCGGTGTAATTCCTACAATTTTCATATTATCTAACAGCAGATAGCTCGAACAGTCCATTCCACTCATTACTTGTAAATGTCATACTGGAATGATTGGAAAATATTAGACTGAAGAATGATTTGGAAAGTTTCATGCCTTCACCTCTGATTGGTGTCAGTTGGCTGCGAAGAAACATATCAATTCTGGATGATAACCTAGGAACAATACTATCGGAAGGACTTCCAACTTTCGGCGATGAAATTACTTGAAGACAATGAATTTCATCACGATTCCGTTTTCGACAAAATTGCCATACTTAATCATCAAGAAAGGATGCATGACCAAATTGCATTTACAGTATGTAGAATAATATTTTTTTCCTGTTCAGCTATGTCGCATTTCAGTTATTTACTTCTGCGAGAGTAATTACGCATTTGTATAAAGTCCAGTGGGAATACTGAATTAGTGTACATAATACGTTCCGGCTTCAGTGCATTAACATTTTGATTGCTTAAACTATCATTATCACAGACCGCCACAAATCCCCTGTGAGAGGAATCTTCATAATTATACAATGCATGTAAATGAGAGAAGACAGTAATATCATATACAGTAAGCCGCGATGTGTCAACGTTCATAAAAGATCAAACCAAACTTAACCAATCATATTCTGATTACATTTTATACATCTGCAATGTGTATGTATGGAGATTAGTGTGCGATCATGTTAGTACGAAACATATATTCTCAGTGCATTTGAAAACGCACAGTTTTTGTCCAGTAAAATGTTTAACAATCATCAATCATCAATTTGTTGCATTTCCAGTACCTCATAACTTGTTTTACGTCTTTAAAGTCTTAGCCTCCTGTAGACAACAGTTACATACGGGATTATGGAAGAGCATTTTATTTAAGTTATGTACATTTCAGAAAAGTATAGGAAGTAAAGATAGAAAGTGCTTGGAAATACGGTTATAACGATACCAAATACTCAAAACCGCCATCAATTGAATAACGGCGACCTGAACTCAGGCGACAACTTCTTTTATATGAAAATAAATCGCACCAACATAAAATCGTATATTTTTTTTATTCCTATGTTAGTCCATGACACGTGAGAACATCGGTATTGTAATAACTGTACTGAGTATATAACCTTAATGGATATGGACATACCAATTATATCTCAAGCTAACCACTATATACTAGTATTGTAATGAAAATTACAGTGCTGCTAATAATGAAGCATCAATGTGCAACATGCATTCGAATTGATAAGCCAAATAAAAAAATACTTTGATGGAACATATTATCCAGTCACCTAACAACATCATTCAATTATATTTGCAGATGTTTAGGCAGGCTGAAACTAGCTGAAACTAACTGATACGAAATTATAAAAACGGACACAAGAAACATACGTGCACTCCGATAATTGCTTGTATTACTCCGAATTTAGTGATTAATTGTAGACATACACCACCAATGAATGCAATTTATTTCGTGTTAAGATTAAGACAGTTAACCAACACATGTTCTAACTATATTGCCAGCACCACCATAAGACATCAATACAGAGTGCATTATTCAGTCGATGAAGTACATTTGAAACGATTGGTTTCTTTGAAGGTTCGCTTAAGAAATGAAAATATATCCTTCAGAAAGCCTAATAGAACGTGTACTGGCAAGTAAATATTCGTCTTGATTCAATTAATATCGACATACTTATGCAGGTTGCACTCACAGATAAACATCGTACTGGCGTCTGATCAGCAAAAAGGACGATCAAAGACTATGAGGCATATATACATGGAATTAATTGCAGACGCTTGTTATTACATGTAAAGACGGGACATTGGTATATTAATGTACATACAATGCGTGCATTGATGTAACAAGTTACCTGTTGTTATTGTTGGTATTACCAGTACATTGAATAATGGTATTTGTATCTTCCTCAAAATACGTCAGAGAAATAATTTAATAAGCGGATAGTTGTAGAGTCACGTTCAACATACACAGAGCTGCTGAGTTTGAATGAGGCTAAATTACGAAACATACGGGTTTTTGCGAAAATACAACGACAATTAAACGAAATAATGTCATGTCATATTGAAGTGAACGAAGACGACGACCAGGAAATACCACATTCAAATTATACACCCACCACAAAAGCAATATGAGACATGAAAATAATACGGGATTAGTATTATAAAAAGAGAAATGACATCAAACAAATCCGCAAACTATTTTCCAAGAACTCTATAAGAACGGTTGATTGAAGTAATATATAGTATATAATTATATAAGTCCATGCTATTAAGCTTGAATACTGTCTCCGTTGTGTCCGTTTTGGCGACGATTGTATGCAGATATACAAAACATGCAACTATAAATATTCGATGCTTGGTTGTTCAGTATCTCCTAGCATGTTTTACAAATACTCATCCGAGCATTTATAAACGTTCGTTATCATAGTCCTCTTGCAGCCAAGGCTAGTTCATCAATTATTTGTCACATCGAATATATTATATTCAATTAGGCAAATGTATAATGGTTGCAATAAAAATAAAAGCGATAAAGATAAAAGCAACAGGTAAATGAATAATTAAAATACTATTATCCGTGTGCTCTGTTTGGAAATTATTGGTCCTCGCTATGATAAACTCTCACGGGAAAACGAAAAAAGCAACCAAAATAACCGAAATAACGTTGGTTTCTAGGCAGAATTTGAAATATGAGTATAATTTATTACATCTTTATGTGTTTATTATTGCACAGCTATCAAACATTTTCGTGTGATAAGTTGCGACATGCAAATTCCAAATGCAGTTGATGTTGTTGAACTACAGATGAAAAGTTAAAATGAAAATTGGTCGATTTAAGTATTGAAACCAATCAGGATAAATCACATTAAACAGCGTACGATTTATTCCGTTTCTTAAGGTTTTAGTCTAACCCGTAAAATGCAAAGTATGACAATTAATTGCTTCATCATACTGAGCAAGTTGTATACCTATTTAACTTAGAATGAACATATTACGCACTGATAATACGATTTCCAACTCAATTACTTTCAAATAGCAAGAAAATGTAATTAACTGGTTCCCAAGCGGATTTTATTATTTATTACATCTTTAGGTGTGAATTATTGCATAGTTATCAAACAGTTTTTCCGTGCTAAGATCCATGTGGTAATGTCAAAGCCATGTTTGTTTCCGTTAACGATGGTAACATCGCATGTGTCATTAAACTCGTTCGTGATGAGATTATCAGCATATCAAACTACCAAAAGTGACGAATTTATAAATATATTATCTGAACGACATACAAATTCAAAATGCAGGTGCCGTTGTAGACTTCGTGTGATGTTGTTGAACTACAGATGAAAAGTTAAAATGAAAATTAGTCGATTTAAGTATTGAAAACAATCAGGATAAATCACTTTAAACAGCATAAGCTTGAATCCGTCTGATTTTAGTCTGACCTGTAAAATGCAAAGTATGACACTTTTTTGCTTCATCATGTGACCAAGTTGTATACCTATTTAACTTAGAATGACCATATTACTGGTACGCCCTGATAATACGATTTCAAACTCAATTTCTTTCAAATAGCGAGCGAGTGTAAATAACTTGCCGCTTGTCATTAGGTCTTTACAATAAGTGATATATTTAGCTGTCTAAATAAATAGGCAAATATGAGTTGTTTGACACGGCAAACAATTCTGATAAAAAAATATTGACGTGTGCCCCACTGAGTTGTAGTTTGCCGCTTTTAATACATTGTCTGACAGAAAATAAATGTCTTAAGTCGTTATTTAAGACACAAATATAATGTTATAATTTCTTAACGGACATTTATTACATCATTCGTATTGTTTCCCATTTTGATGAGATAATTTACAGAGACAAACTAACGGTTCACTTCAAAAACAAATCTCGGGATTATATTTTTGTAAGACCGGACCTAGAAAACGAAAACATTCCGACAAAAGAAAATAACGTAACGCCAAGCCTCAATGATTTTAAATGCTTGTACAGGCAGATTTAAAGGGGTGTCCAGATAAATCAGAAGATAAATGTTTCTCGATCCGTGGATGTGTCCATAATCAGGGTATTGCTGCATACAATGTTAGTTGAAATTAATACATGTATTATAAGTTTGAATATCAAATGTGGCAATTTTGTCTGTTCTACCTGTGCTGAATTCGAACCGATATCTAACGGATACGTTGCCTGTAACCAAATGGCATAGATGCATCTACATCAGACATGAACTCCTAGACAATGAATATAGAAGAATATCATTACATAATTTTAGAGTTAAATGAAAGTAGGCAAGAAAATCCCTGCAATCTGTCTGAATATTAAATATTATGGGAATTGAAGAAACATATTGAGGATTACTCATCAAACAGTAGGTCTGTTGTAATTTGAAGTGCTCTGTTATAACAGACACGAGTACAGCATTGTAAGTCAGACACGACTGATACAAAAATACCATTTCAATTGCCAACATATGCATGCTGAATACAGACGTGCATTTCTTGGTGAATAGACGAAAGTAACACACCGTGTTCTTAATGCACATTGTATGTTTAGGTAAATGTCTTACTATTGTACGACGCACTCATATACGCTAGCTTTTACAATGTTCCATGTACCTTTGTTACCGAACGCATTGAACATAATATTGACATATTTAGCATATATACAACACAGCATGTTTAGTGTATCGTAAGAAGAAATCACTAAGCGTAATTCGAAATATTAATGTGTAAAAATAGCATTTCTGCAAACAGCTAAAGAATCAGACAGAATTGTCCCGCGCCTACCTATATATTATATTAAAGAAGCACCTTACTCAGTGCTACAATTGTGCACAGAGGTGCATAGCACTTTAGTCGATCGAAGAAGTTTGATTACGTTCCTTGGATACAACTCATAAGCTACTCATTTTTTATCAGAGTAAAAAAAAATCTGGTTAAAGAATACAATTATACATAAAATCTATGCCATTAATAACGCAACTAAAAATTGTCCGAGTCAGCACGGTGACATTATAAAGAAATAAGTATATTATAACTCTCAAGCATAGTTTCCTAAACCTAATAAATGATTAAATATGAATACTTGGGCCATATTTGATTTATCTTTGATGAATGATTTACACATTTGTTACAATAAAACAAATGAAGGCTAAGTTAAATAAGTGCGTTTTTAATGGCTTTAAGTATAATATAAAGTTGTTCCAAAACATTATCTTGTCGGTAGCCAGACTAATAGAAAGTACGTACTATCATCATTCAGTATTTACAGCGCATTTTTCCACAGTGATTGAAGTAATGTTGATTAATCAAGGATGACTTATGAATGCAGGTTGCATCAAATGATAGAAAATCTTAGCAGGTTATCAATGTACCATTATGTCATGTCTATCAACATCATGTAGTTATAATGCAATGAAGATATACAAGAATTATGCAGTTGCGCACACAATGTTCTCAATCATTGAAAGAAAATACTAACGCTTAGAAAATTACCTCTAGATTGCACCACAGATATTCTAGAAAACGGCATGCTTTTTTAGCGACTTGCTCATTGTGTGGTTTAACTTTGTGTGAATGAAGACCATTTTAGAGTTTAAATTGGCAACGATAACCTACGATAAGGTGCTACATACTTTCATAGCCTAATGTATACACAATTATAGATAGGTTGTATCTTAATTAGCTTCGCTATCTTAATACACACCAAATTATTTATATATCGAGGTAACATGGTAATAATAACAAACATATTTCATAGTTGATTTTTTCTCTACAGTAAAACAATTGAATTTTTGGAAAGTCTCTTGCTGAATACGATAACGACTTGACTGTTAAATATTGGATAAACAACCATCACCTGTCTTATTGTTAAGAAAGCAGACACTGAATGAAAAGTCTAGTATTGTATCTCCGTGGTAGGTTTGTATAATGATTAAAACAAATTTTAATCTCGGATATACAGTGTTTATAGATATTTATTATATTTATTATATTTCACAGTTATGTTCATAAAAGCATTATATATTTTTAAGCACAAATTGGTTGAAATCACTCTATAATTTTGCTGCCTTCAATAAAAAGCCACGACTATTTAGCAAAAGATAAAAACATGTACTTCGTTATATTATTTTCAAAATCAATTGTGTACATAATACTTGTAATGGAGATGATCTAAACGATTATTGTGTGTACATAGGGTTTTGTTACTGAGATAATTTGTCGGCACTTTTTCTGTTGTAAAGACAATATTGAATTAAAGACATGGTCGATTCTACGCTTATGTTTGAGATGCACTTTACCCGTCTTTCTAACTCGAATCTCAATTTATAACGTACACATCAAACCACACCAGAGGTCTGTATTCTCAGTAACTATTTACCTGATGATTGTATACAAATCGTTTTCTATCAATTTAATTCTGGACATATTTGAATTCCACTCCTTACTTCTAAATTACATTTGTATAAAACTCCAGTGTGATTATTGAATTACTGTACATAATACGTTCCAGTTTCAGTGCATTAACGTTTCATCATTATCACAGGCCGCCACACATCCCCTGTGAGAGGACTCTGCATACTTATACAATGCATGTAATTGAGAGATGACGTCATATTCATTAAGCTACGATGTGTCAACGTTCATAAAATATCAAACAAAACTACGTTCCTTGTAGTTACGTATTCCCTCTCTGTTAACCAATCATTTTTTAATTACATTTTATTCATCTGATTAGCATATTTGTAGAGATAGCGGAGTACGATCATGATTTTTACGGCTAAAATATAACTCTGATGAATAGGAAGATACGAATATTATCTCAGATTAACCACTATATACTAGGAATGAAAGGAAAATGACAGCGCTGTTAATGATGACGAGGCACTGTGCATCATGTATTCGAATCGATCAGCCAAAGAAGAATGAGCTTTGATGGAATATACTATACAGTCAGCGAACTACGTCATTCAATTATATTTGCAGACGCTTAGGCAGGCTGAAACTAACTGATACGATTTTATAAACGGATACAAGAAACACACGTGCACTCAGATAATTGCTTGTATTGTGCAAATGATAGTTAAAACAAATTGCTCGTAAAAACTGATATGCATACACAATTGAAAATCAGTCACGATTTGTATTAAAAAAGGCTACACAACAATCAAGCACTGATTAACTGGGCATGCAAACTAAATAAGAAACGCATATCTCTAAAAAATAATGCTTGAACAAATGAACGCGAAGTAATCAACTGTTTTGGTCGATTAAAAGTTTTCTCCGTACTTAATAATAAGTTACTATTTGAAAGTGTTCAAATTAATTGAAAAGACCATCAAGCAAATTAACAGAAACATCTCGATACAGGTGTTGGTTCACGAGTATTTGAATACATATTTTAGTAAAGCCTGATTTGAGTTGAAGGGAATGCCCAAAGTGAATTATACTTATAAACACCGAACTTATCTGAGTAATTTACGGGCCTCATGTGAAAACTGTTTCTCCGAATTAAGTGATTAACTGTAGACATAGACCAACAATACATGCAATTATTATTAGGCATTATTTAGTCGATGAGGTACAAATATACATTAGTCCTCCATATATTTTCAAATGAAATATGTTTCAAAATAGGGATTATTGCAGTTTATTTAAAACGATTGGTGTGCACGAAGGTTCGCTGAAGAAAAGGATAAATAACCTACAGGAAGAATAATGGAACGTGTACGCTTAACTGGCAAGTAATGATTCAATTAATATTGACGTATGAATGCAGGTTGCACTCACAGACACACATTTCAGCAAAAAGGTCGACCAAAGACTATGAGGAATATATCTATAATTAATTGCAGACGCTTATTATGACTGGTTAAACTAGAAAATTGGTATTTTAATGTACATAGTTCGTATGCATTCATGTAACAATTTACCTGGTGTTTGCGTCTTCCTCAAAATACGACAGAGGGATACATTTATAAGCGGATAGTTGTAGAGTCACTTCTAGAATATTCTGTACATGACCATTGTCCATAGGCCACTGGCTTTCCTGGCTTATTCCGTGGTGTATTCCATCCGTTCAATATCTCCCCGCATTACTGTCCCCATTACCATACATGTGTGTTATTCAACCTTCTAAATGCTTAATGCCTCTAATGCTGTTGCACTTGTTTCCTTGAAGTCTGTATGGGGAGGCATTGTTTTCTGTATTTAGCGTTTCCTGTCAAAACTAAACCTTTCTTTCAATAACAATTTTTATCCTAAATAACATCAAAATAAACCGTTCCAAATTGGCATTAAACACATACGTATGTTACATTGTTTCTTCCTAGTACAATTAGGATAGTTAAGAAAAACTCACAGCATACACACTGGGTAAACGTTTCTTACAATTCGTTCTTCGTCATGGTATATCGATTATGAAAGGATTTATCGAGCAATTATTGATTCAATTATTCAAAACAAGTGGAAACTCGTACAAAATGGATTTGATGTACGTCATACGTTTATTTTAAAACAACAAAACGTTGCCATTAGTGTAAAATTACATAATTAAAATATTTTGGTTTTCGTCGTTCTATCTCGTCCAAGGCAGGACTGGAAGTCACGACATTAGAACATGAAATTAGGCTCTCTTATGTGGATGAAACCTCGCAGATGTCTTGTGAAGCAGTTGATTCACGTTCAACATGCACAGACCTTTTCAGTTTGGATGAGGCTAAATTACGCAACATACGGCCATGACAAAATAAATGACAATCAAATGAAATGATGTCATGTCATATTGAAGAGAACAAAGACGACGACCAGGCAATACCACATACACAGTATACATCCACCACAAAAGCAATAGGAGACATGAAAATAATAGAGGATTAACGTTATAAAAAGTGAAATGACATCTAACAAATCTGCAAACTTTTTTCCAAGAACTCGGTTGATTGAAGAAATACATAGTATAACATGATATAAGTCCATGTGCTGATTGTAAAGCTATTAAGCTTAAAACTGTTTCCGTTGTGTCCGTGTTGGTGACGATGGTATGCAGATATATAAAAGATACGACTATAAACATTCGATGCCTGGTTGTCCAGTATCACCTAGCATGTTTTACAAATAATCATCCGAGCCTTTATAAACGTACGTTATCTGAAAGTCATAGTCCTCTCGCAGCCGAGGCTAGTTCATAAATTAATTGTAATATCGAATATATAATATTCAATTTGACAAACGTTTAATGACTGTAATAAAAATAAAAGCGATTAAGATGAAACAACACCGGTGTAGTAATAATTAAAAAAAAAAGTCCGCGTGTTCTGTCTGGAATTGTTTGGTCCTCGCTATGATAAACTCTCATGGGAAAACATAAAAAGCAACCAAAATAACGGAAATAAAGTTGGAGCCAAAGCGGATTTTGAACTATGGGTATAATTTATTACATCTTTTGAGTTATCAAAGATTTTCGATTCAGCCCAGTTTTTCTGTGCTTATGTCCATGTGGTAATGTGAAAGCCATGTTTGTTTCCGTAACTGATGATAACACAGCAGGTGTCATTAAACTCGAGCGTGATGGGATTCCCAGAAATGTAAACCATGTAATTATCAGTATATCAAACTGCCAAAAGTGACGCACATTATAAATATTTTATCTGATAAATTACGACATGCAAATTCCAAATGCAGGTGCCGCTGTAGACTTTAGGTGGTGTTGTCGATCTACAGATGAAATGTTAAGAAATAAAAACTGGTCGATTTAAGTATTGAAAACAATCAGTATAAATCAGATTAAACAACATGCGATTGAATCCGTCTGTTTAGTCTTAATTCTGACCTGTAAATGCAAAGTATGACTCTTATTTGCTTCATCATGCTAACCAAGTGGTATACTTATTTAACGTAGAATGAACATAATACGTCCTGATACTACAATTTCAAAATTAATTACTTTCAAATAGCGTTATAGTAATTACTTGTCACTTACCGTTTGGTCTTTACAATAAGTGATATATTTGGCTATTTGAGAGAGCATACATATGAATTGTTTGACACGGCTAACAATTCTGATACAATATATTGACGTGTGGCCCACTAACTTGTAGTTTGCCACTTTAAAATTCATTGACTGATAACAAATAAATGTCTTAAGTCAATAACCAAGACACAAGGGGAATAGTATAAATGTCTTTACTGACATTTATAGCACCATTCGTATTGTTTCCCATTTTGAAGAGACAACTTACTGAGAAAAACTAATGATTCAGTTCGACGTTATTACGATAGAATCATACAACGAACATTTTCACAATGTTTAGTTGCAGACGGTAAAACACTGGAATGATATGATTGACTCATACACGAAGAAAATGTCATTTCGCCGATTTCACTTAAAATTTATAAGAGTTAAAATCACAACATTTTCGAAATGCACATGCTATGAAGGAGGAATAAAATGCACTATCGCCGATCTATAAACAGATTCAAACTGCACCAAATGCAAGATTTATCTTTAGGTAACCACTCAGTTAATTGACTAGTGACTATTAAATCTGTTTTAAGTACCGGATGCTTTCTTTAAATGTGTCTACTTTTAGCTATCAATTTCAAACAGAGAATTCCCCTTTCCCTTGCAGATATATTTTTAAAGGTCTATAGTTGACACTAATACTGATTTTGTTGAAGATTTGCAACTACTGTATGTCTTTCAATTCCGAACTATAACACACCATTTTAATAAAAAGTACTATACGGTACATGTTCGAAACTCAGTTCCATCCAGTTAATACTTTCATTGTTAGTGTGATTTTATTTTGTGATACCACTAGTAGAGACGCACTTGCATTCCATATATCGATGTTTCAACGCAAGACTAGTGTAACTCCTATGTATTAATATAGATGTAGCGATTGTCTTGCACTGAACTCTCGATATATCCATCGTATACTGGCATAGAGAACGCTTCTACTTATCAAACGACTATAATTGTATTAACTCTATATCAATTTACTTGTTGATGTTTCACCAACCTTTGTTACCAGTCCTTCCAGTTCTCCTTCCCGGAGATACGTTATCATTATTGACCAACCATACCCAATTTATTAAGAAGCCCTTTAACTGATGGTTGTCTGCAATTTGTCCTGACTCTGTAAATGCACAGGCGAGAAAAACATTGAAAAAATTGCAAGACCTTTAAGATCAAGACAGATAGGGAAGTTGCATAAATGTCAAGTTAATTTGCATCGGGTCTCATTGAAATCCAGTTATATTACAACAATAACTAAGTTATCACGATGGAATCTTAAGACCTCGCAATTTAACAACTTAATGTCATGCCGATCGAATGATTAATGGTGCATTGTTCGACAGCTTCCAACATACTTTGATCTAAGGGTTTAGCTAACCGGATAGCATAGAAGCTAAATTCTCCATATTATTACCAGTTAAGATACGCTACAAATTCATGAAGTCATACCTTAATGTTTACATAGATTCCTACCCGTGAACAATCGAACCGATTGGTAAAGTAAATAACAAATCAACTATTCCCGTAGAAATTACTTCATTTATACTGATCTTTACTAGAAGTATTAATGAATACAAATATTTATGTTTTTGTTTCATACCTCAGTTAATGCTTTCAAGCATATCTCAATAAATATCAAACAAAAAACACCTGTAACACATTTTATAATAAAACATTATACAATAAGAGAGACAGAATAAGTTGCTATTATACAATAAGAACACGGACTCACTATAAACACCATACAAAAGATAAAACAGTTTTGTACATTTCTCTGGGAAATATAGAGCGATTCATGGAAACTTTACCTAACACAAACAGTTAGATAATTCAATGATGGGTAACTAACTGCAATTATAACTACAATAAGATAACAAGAACAGGCAGTTTATAAATGTTATGGGAAGGCCTGAAATTGTTTGTTCAACTTGTTACAAACAAGAAACATACTTTATGTTTCTGCAATAGCTTGAAACATAGTTTAAGGTTTAACTTAAGTGTAAAAATTTCATTTTCATTATTGCAGTTCACTTTTTGGCGCTTTAAGATAATAACATACAAGGTTAAATGCAGACATGAAAACGCTAAATGACGCTTTGTTGAAGTGAGTGATGAACAACCGAACACTCGTTGAAAACCCCCCAGACTAAGTTGTTACAGGGAACACTGTATTTGTATTGCTACTATATCTACGATCGAATTAGCTTTTAGTAGGTGTCTGTTAAGGTTTTCAAAGTTTATTTATTTTGATATAAGATGGTTACTTAACTGTATGTCATACATATTACGGTTCTTTTATTATAAGATCCTATGAGACTGTACTTGACAGTAATAAAAAGTTGCCATGCTCAAATCCTGAACACGTGATTCACTGTTGCACGCTACTCATTAATAAGAAGATATTTGTATTGATATTATTAGTTGTGTCTATAAAATTATCTCGTTATTGAACCTACAAACTGCATTTCCCTGAGAAACAGACGCCAACTGTCTTCGGAGATAGTACCTACTTTTGATAACGTAAATTCAAACGTTTTTACACTAAGCGAAATAGACGTCTACAGGCTCACTGATTTGACTACGGGGATATTATTTTACATAAACAAATATTCATGATATTCACATCACTAAAACAAGAACATAAATTGTATGCAACTCATCTCATTTAATAGTATGATTAGTGCAAATGTGTATACAAAAACTGATTTCAGAAGTTAAACATTAAAATTATCTTATGTTTTTGAACCATACTTAATATAAATTGGAAACTCCCATTAATGTCTTCAGATATAATAAATATTAATCAGTTATGTTAATACAATCATTTAACTGGCTAACATACTCTCGGTATAGTATGTTTACCCACACAATAAAATGTAAATGATGAAGACATACTTAACGATTCAGTACAGAACAGTCGAAACACAATGAAATGGAAACAGCAACTTACTGAAAAATGAAATTGCATGTAGTAGACATGATATAATTACAAGAAGTTCACACTTAAAGCCATCACATGGCATAATTAAATATATCCAATGTATTTGATCATTATGTAATTTTATAAACACTAACAGTGAATCGAATGTAAAATAGATGATGTCACGTTCGCATCGGAAAATAATAGAGAAGAAAAAATAAATATATATATTTTGACAGACACATGTCATTACAGAGCGAATCCTATCGTACAAATAAAGAATAAAAGCCATTGCAATTAGCTCTATATTCAGCCAAATATTCCACAAGCTGAAATGAAAATAAAACAAATCAAATGATGTGGACAGAATTAATCGTTTATGTCATTCTCAGTGATATTTCTCTGAAGATGCGATTTGTTTCTATTTTCAATCTGACGTAAATTTCTACCACTTATACGTAGGCTAGATTGTCACGAAGATTTCCACATCTCACGTATGAGAGAAAGTTAAGTTTGTTGTTGCCATACGATACCAATGGTGATTGTTCGGATTATAACTTTTTTGATTAGCTGATATTATCGATATGAAAGGTTAACTAAATTTGTCCTCAACAAATGCAGTGATACACACAAATTTTAGCGGTTGTGAATTACTACATAAACAAATGTATTCTTTTTTATCCTGTTATATTGTAAAACAAGTGATACATTTCCACGCATTTCTAGGTTTATAAATATCATGTCGAGGTATGTTTTACACGGGTGTGGTGTGCTAATTGCAAACGAATCTAGATGTATGCAGTTCAAGACATATTATATATTCCCATATCATTGGTTACAAGTAAACATCGATTGTCTCAACCACGCTTTTTTCTATATTGTCCTCTAATTAAAACCAATATAAATCTCAGTAGACTTTAACGTTAGTTTTATGGATTGTTGTTTTCCCGGAGGTATGTGTGGAGAGGCATTGTCTTATGTATGTGGCGTTCCCTGTAGCAACTATTTCTCTCTATTTTACGTTTGTCACAATCATTGTGATATTTTATTATCTTTGGTATGAATAACTATGTTCATTTACGTGTCGATGTATTTCCTAATATATTCCCAATTGTAATATAACGTTATCTGTGGTCATTCCTGTCAATTACGTTTCTAAGAAATTGCTGTTTTGGGAATAATGGTGCGTGGTCTCTCACAAATCAATAAGAAAATAGATACACAGAGTATAAAAAGCTACCGATCTGTTGCACGGTCAAGGAAATGATAGCACACATAGTAATATAACTATTAGAGTAGAATATAACATTACTGAAATTTGGTATACAACACATATGATTTTAGTTAAAATTATTTTGTAAAAATCTGTTATGAAACAAATAGACAATTCTTTGAACGTTTTTAAATAGATCAAACCACATAATGATTCCGATATTTTATTGCCTTTGAGCAAATTTGATACAATTGATTTAGAACATTTAAAGCAATAATTATGACTAAGTGTGGCATATGATCAGTCGATGGTTATTATTGCGAATACAGATGCATACAAATATACACAGGAGAGATTACTGTAACATGGACCATCTCTGCACGCGGACATAATGACATCCTCACAAAGAACATGTCATACAGAGCGTATAAAAACGTATATATTTGCCTAAAACAAAAGTGTATTGGTGTACATTAATATAAATGATTATACACCACATTCATGACAAGTTTGCTTTAATTGTGTGTAACATTGCTAATGTTAACTTTAAAATTGATAAACATTCACTTGGATGGAAAAAAACGCCTACCAAATAATCCCTTAAATTTGTCTTAGTAAAACTCGGAATAAGATACTTCTTAGTTCCAAAGACATACATTCGTTATCATAAACAATATCCCTCATTACAGCTGTTCGTTGCTACAAAGAAAGAATTTCGTAAAAATCTCAGTTTCAGCAATATAAGTACACACCCATTTATAAATATTAGTGATGTAGTAAATTCTGTTCGATACAAACGTTGCTTATGTGTCCTGAGCCTTTAGTAAAACCTTTCAACTGTCTGTAAGATTAGGAATCGCGCTCGTACATGACAATTAAATTGTTTTATGCCGAAGAAAGTGCTACATCACTATATTTTGGCACGTTCACAATGACGGAAGTCGACGGCACATTTAGTTCTCATGACGGAACTGGATGCATTTAGTCTGAAGGCAAAATGTAGGAGTGATCATCACGTATTATTATATATCGTGATGAGAAACATAGGTTGCTTGATGTCTGATTGCACTAGGATGTTAATTTCTCGCATTTATTCAAACGATACCACAACATTATTCCAGCAACAGTAGATTTCAGTGGTAAGCATTGACACACACGCGATAAAAGCGGTTGCAATGCGATACATAATGTAAATGGCTTTTAGTAAACACACACTTTATGTAATGAATCACGAATTCATATACTAATGGTCTATTAAACGAAGCGCCGATGTAGAGGATATATTACAGAAAAACATAAATGCTGTCTGCAAAGGCAGGTGTTGAAATGCTTACATAACACATTGGCAGTAAATGCAGCGCTTTGAAAATATACTTTGAGGCGTCAAATTCACTTTCCAAGACACTAACTGTGATTATTAAAACATAATACTCAAAAGTTTATACAATAAAAATGGTGTTTTATGTTTATAAAATAACAAACATAATAATACAAAGCAGGTGTACATTAAATGTGTGTACTTTATTAATCGTAATGGATCGTAGAGTCTCTTGCTGTCTGAAGCAATTTACGATTTTAAGTTTTATACATTCTTGTCGTATATAACTTGTTTAGTTGTTGTTGATCAATTACAAATATATTTTAACGAACATACCTATAATTATACACGGTCTAAATTTCCACGATATACATTTAAACATATTCAAATTATAACCATTTTAATTAGGGTCTAGTTAGAACATCTGTAACATGCATCGTCTAGTGAATTCATTAGACTTTGCAGTTAACATATATTTCATGCGTTCTAGGAATGATACAGTGACACTGTACATATACTTCGTAGGTTACAGCATTACCACAGGCGTACGTCTTGTTGGTGTTCGTAAATGTTTAAAATGCTGACGATTGGCTGCATCCCTATGAATAAGTAACGAAATATAAATCAATGCTTTTTTAGAGGTTATCACGTTCTCTTACGGAGTGAATTTGCGCTTTCGCACCTGTAGTGAGTTTTGCACACTGTTCGGTGAAATGTGTGGAACAATACTCTCTAGTCGACAGTGGATGTGGTAGTACCACGGTAACTCATTATACGAATACAGGAATGAATATATACAGTAGTAAAGAAATATTTACTCTTAAATATTGGTGCCAAATATGGGGTCATTAAATGATCAAATGATTGGCAAGGAAGTATACCATTACCGTGCTTATTTGAGGCTGTTATAGATTTCTATAGTTTACCTTTAGATAAAATCTGACTGTATTGTTCGGTAAGATTTCTACACAATTACTTTGCAATCCCTTTACATCTGTACTCAGTTAACATTTTGCCGTTGTCTGTTGATCAGCCATTTTATTCAAAATGTGAGTCATTGTACTCTGCGTGTGACTTGATCTTGCCGGTGCTCTTATCGTTTTAATAAATGTGCCGGTCGCTTAACATGTCGATGTTCTCAGTATAACAGTTGATGCAATCAATATACGAGTACAGTTGTGTGTCAAAATATGCTGAATGCAAGTATTTATACTGACAGTGTGGGTCACTGTCCAAAGATTACCGGCTATGGGGTTTTCAAGGATAAGCTTTCTTCAATATATTCGATAACAAAATATTGCAAATATTGATGCAGAAATTAGGGTTTTAATAACAGCGGTATGACATTTTAGCTGTACAGCGAGTAGCTTGTAAACGTTATATGTGGACAGAAATGAATGCTTCCAATAGTGTTGTTTTAGGAGACTGTTGTAGATACCCCCTGTTTATTTAGTCATCCTAAAGAGTAATCAAATACTGGTCAAAGATATTAAAAATGCCAAACTCTAGGTTCGTTAAAAATCATATTTTATGCTGAAACTTTAGACGACCATTGTCAAGTAAACTAGGTAACACAGGTTAGAAACCGCTAACATCGAATTGCAACAATTGGCGTAATTATGATCAGCAAGTATTTCTGAAAATGTTTGTGAACGGACTAAAGGATCAATATTCCCGGTCTTGGCATAACTATATTGAAATGTCTCCAAATTTTCTTCTGTACAGTTATTACAAACAAGATTACGGGCATGACTATTATTTACAGGTTTAAAAGGTTAGAAAATTCAGAAAAGCACTGTAAGCCATCATATCGGGAGCTCATCGTCTTGCTACAGACACAGGACTATATAGCAACAGGGCAAGAGCAAACCGTCTTTGCAAATTATATAACAGGCACGCTTTAGAAGATGAGCTACACTTTCTTTTAGTGCGCCATATATTGGTTTATTTAAGAAAGCGTTACATTCCAATAAAGTGTTGGCGCTCTCGCCAAGTAATTATAAGACTACAATGTTATAAGCATGTAGAAATGAGAAAATAATTCCAACTCTTGCATGTTTTATTTGTTATGCTTCTGACCTGAGAAAGGGCTCTTGTCATTGTAGTTATGTACTTGGAAATTTAACGTCTTAAATTGTAATTCGTCTTGTTACTGTTATTTTTCATTAATACCTTACTGTGTACTGTATGCTATGTAATTGTATTATGGACTGGTGGCATAAGTAACGAATACATTTGTATTGTATGTATTTCATTATGTCACGCCCTTGTTGCGCCTCCTCCCTTTGCATTTCTCTGTATCTATATTGGGAATGTCTGACATGCGGATAAGACCTCCCAGCTATGCATGTCTCACTTTGGTGGTAAATTATACCATTGTTGTATACATTATATTAATATTGGTTATGCTTCTTAAACATGTCACTCACCTTATTTGAATGCATATAACAAGTTAAAAGAGAGAAACGTCTATCGTTGATTAGCAGAATATCTCTGACAAATATATGTTTGAGGTGCTAATATAGTTATAGTAAATTTATGTCTTGTCATTTCTGAACAAATACTTGTCATACACTGACGCCAATTGAATGATATGTATCATGTCTAAACTTCTTTTTCACCGGATAGATACACACTATTGGGATTACTAATAGTTCATTGTGAAGCTATCTTGATTGAATCACGGAGTAAATGGTTCCGAAATGTTTTGTTGGAATGAAAATAAGTAATGGAACTATTACCTTCAGATGAAATAACATACATTTTGCCGATACTGTATAAAAGTGGTTCTAGGAAATAGTTCCATTCCATTGTATATGCATGGCTAGTTCGCATATGAGTACATGTATATACGTTCATAGAATTTCGTAGATATGTTTTATAGTTCGCAGTTTAAATGTCTAGCAGTATTGCTAGTCGTTGTTGTCTCCCATGTTTAAACTTTATGTTCACATATGTTTTTCATGTTCACACATAGATGCATCAAACCACCTACATCATTCTTTGTTATGCGTCATCCAAATGTGACAATTCCTTCCGGGCATAATGTAAACACGCATTACTGAAGATATAGTTTATCATCATTGATCACTTGTACCAAATAATGATGCATTATCCATAATATGGATGATCGTCTCTCATTTCCCCTGAAACTACATACATGCAGTAGATGTTAATAAGGCACAGGCTGGTACGTAGACATTATAGCAACGCGTAACATTGCGGTTTGTTTTATGTTGTACTTTGCACAATAGATTGAATATCGACACACGTATGTATGATTTGTTTCTTTGCACAGCATATAAGAGCAACTAAATCTAAATCTCAGGCTGCGCATGTCCCAGAACTTGTTCTGCTTCTTTGGTGTCTCTGAACAATCGAGGAGCATTTCTTGCAGATGTCCACCTGCTGGAACCAAAAAGGTCCTTAGACCAAACACTCAACGGAAATCCATACGATCTAAATAATACTGTGGCATTCATCGCTACCTGTGGGTTGATGGTGTAGACGGGGTACGAAAAGCAGAGACGATTACTAAATCTCAATTGTGAACTCTAGAACACATACTCATATGTACACGTAGATTTTCTGGGTTTACGAATATTGTATCATACGTATACTCGTCAGCATCTAAACATTCTTAACTCATATTCAGAAAAAGGCAATTAGATATTATTACACTGTACACGCAACTTTTTTCTCGAAATGATTTATAGAATAGTTAAAGAAATAACAAGAAGTAAGTTTGAATGCCTTGCTTTAGGGTATTTAAGGAAATCGTTGTTTGTCCCTATTTCAATACAACTCACGAAAGAGATATACAAGGCGTTTAACGCGGCACGCATCTAACACTGTTATTGTGTATTAGTTATACTGCTGGGTAAACGCAATATTATTTGATACTATGAACTGTATGTATCATATTGGTGGTAAGTGAGCTTCATTAGCAATGTAGCGAACACATCTTCAATGGAATGCAATGTTGTATGAAATGTATTAGATAGACATTGTTTGCTGTTTTCAAACAAACCGCATGTGTTTCCGTACATGACTATTGAGTTTTGCAATAGGTCAGCCCCATTAACCCAGATTAAACGCCCGTGTGGTGGTTTTCCAATTGACCGTTCATATCCGATACTCATATTTTCCAAGTAAGAGCAAGGCGTCATACGATACAAATGATGCTTGTTTGGACAACAGTTATGATTATTAGCTGCTTTTATCCATATTTAAGGTCGGCGAAATTTATCTCAAAAATACGCAGTGGTATGCCAAAATTCTAGTACTTCTTAATAGATAACTATAATTATAAACAAATACATATAAAAAGCAATCCTTTTATTTTGAAATCAAGGGATGAGTTTCCAAGCATTATTAGATTAATAAATATTAGGTCAAGGCATGTTCTACACTGGTGTGGTGTGGTAATTGCAAACGAATATGTATGCATACAGTTCAAGACATACAATTCTCATATCATCTATTACAAGAAAATATCGATTGTCGCAACCATACTCTTTTCTATTAATATTCCTTCTTAAATTATACAAAAAGAAAAAAACAATTCAAGCAGACTTTAAAGTACATTTATCACAATCATTGCGACATTTTATTATCCCCGGTATGAATAACTATGTATCGTTGTAGGTATGTACTTTGAAATTTAACGTCTTTAATTGTAATTCATCTTGTTACTGTTATTTGGCATTAACGCCTTACTGTGTACTGTATGATATGTACTTGTATTATGAGCTGGTGGCATAAGTCACGAAAAATTTGTATTGTATGTATTGCATAATGTCCCGCCCTTGTTGCGCCTCCTCCCTTTGCATTTCTCTGTATCTATATTGGGAATGTCTGACATGCGGATAAGACCTCACAGCTATGCATGTCTCACTTTGGTGGTAAATTATACCATTGTTGTATACATTATATTAATATATTGTTATGCTACTTAAATATGTCGCTCACCTTATTTGAATGCATATAACAAGTTAAAAGAGAGAAACGTCTATCGTTGATTAGCAGAATATCTCTGACAAATAGGTCAATGCATGTTCTACACTGGTGTGGTGTGGTAATTGCAAACGAATCTATATGCATACAGTTCAAGACAAACAATTCTCATATCATCTATTACAAGAAAATATCGATTGTCGCAACCATGCTCTTTTCTATAAATATTTCTTCTTAAATTATACAAAAAGAAAAAAAAACAATTCCAGCAGACTTTAAAGTTACATTTATCATAATCATTGCGGCATTTTATTATCCCCGGTATGAATAACTATGTATCGTTGTAGGTATGTACTTTGAATTTAACGTCTTTAATTGTAATTCATCTTGTTACTGTTATTTGGCATTAACGCCTTACTGTGTACTGTATGATATGTACTTGTATTATGAGCTGGTGGCATAAGTCACGAAAATATTTGTATTGTATGTATTGCATAATGTCCCGCCCTTGTTGCGCCTCCTCCCTTTGCATTTCTCTGTATCTATATTGGGAATGTCTGACATGCGGATAAGACCTCACAGCTATGCATGTCTCACTTTGGTGGTAAATTATACCATTGTTGTATACATTATATTAATATATTGTTATGCTACTTAAATATGTCGCTCACCTTATTTGAATGCATATAACAAGTTAAAAGAGAGAAACGTCTATCGTTGATTAGCAGAATATCTCTGACAATTAGGTCAATGCATGTTCTACACTGGTGTGGTGTGGTAATTGCAAACGAATCTATATGCATACAGTTCAAGACAAACAATTCTCATATCATCTATTACAAGAAAATATCGATTGTCGCAACCATGCTCTTTTCTATTAATATTCCTTCTTAAATTATACAAAAAGAAAAAACAATTCAAGCAGACTTTAAAGTACATTTATCACAATCATTGCGACATTTTATTATCCCGGTATGAATAACTATGTACATTTGCGTGTCATAGTATTTCCTATCATATTCCCAATTGTAATATAACGGAATTTGTGGTCATTTTCGTCAATTACTTTTCTAAGAAATTGCTGTTTTGGGAAAGTATGGCGCATATGTCTGTCACAAATCATTACGAAAATAGATACACCGAGTCTAAAAGCTACCGATCTGTTACATGGTAAAGGATATGACAACTCACATAATAATGTAACTAATTGTGTAGTATATATCATTACTAACGTTTGGTATACAACGCACATGATGATAGTTAAACTTATTGTGCCAATCTGCTCCCAAATTAACAAAGCATTCTCTCAAGATTTTTTAATAGATCAAACCATGACGTGTTTCTGAGATTTTACTTCTTTTGAGCAAGTCCGATATTAAGAACATTCAACGCAATAGCAAGTTGAAATCATGAATAATATGACCAGTCGATGGTTATTATTCCAAACACCGATGAATACAATAGAAACGGGAACGGTTACTGTAGCATTGGTCATCCCTGATCAAATTGCAAGTGAACGTAATGACAACCGTCGACTATCATGTTCATATGTATTTGCCTAAAACAAACGTGTCGTGGTGCACATTCTTATTAATGATTATACTCTATATGCATGATAAACTTTATTCGTTGGAGAAAAACAATGGTTGCTTCGTCAAGCAGAATAGTCATGTTGCTAGTCCAACATCCGCGTTGTTTTTGTTTAACGTTGTTTTACATGTAAATGTTTAATTACAAAAATTGGTCTGCATTCACTCTGTCATTGAAATTAACCAGTTTACCATTTTCCTCCAACGAATAAGAATACTTTACGTTAGTAGATTACTTTTATAACAGAGTCATATATTGCATTCTTAACAGATATGTCAAAATTTATCCTGCCACTTGTTTTAAAGTAAACGCGGAATTTAAATTATTCATAATACAATGGGTCCACATGCAATCATTGCCGTAAATAATATCCCTCATTCTTGCTGTTGGATGCTACAACGAAAGTATTACGTCACCAAAATAGTATCAGCAATATGCATACATGCATATGTATAAATACAATAATTGTAGATAATTCTGTTTGATACAAACGGTGGTTTTGACCCCTGAGGTTTCAGTAAATATGTTTTACTGTCAGCCAGTTTAGTAATCACGAAATAATTATTTGCACCACACATGACAATTAAATAGTGTTATGCCGAAGAATATGCTACCATACACTATTTTGACACGCTCACGATGACAGAAGACGATGACACATTTGGTTCTCAGGGCGGTAATGGATGCATTTAGTCTGAAGGCAATACGTATGATTCCACACCAAGTATTGTTATATATCGTGATGAGAATCATTAGTATGGTGATGTCTAATTGCACTACTGTGTTAATTTCTCGCATTTATTCAAACGTTACCACAACTTTATTCCAGCAACAGTAGACTTCAGTGGTGAACACTGACAAAAACTCGCTAAAGCGGTTGCAATGCGATACATAGGGTAAATGGCTTAAAGTAAACAGACACTTTCTGTAAGGAATCACGAATTCGTATACAAATGGTTTATACGAAGAAGCGCAGATGTAAAGGATATAGTAGAAAAAACATAAATGCTGTCTGCAAAGGCAGGTGTTGAAATGCTTAGATAACAAATTGGCAGTAAATGCAGCGCTTTGAACTCTTTCTTTCTGGCGTCAAATTCACTTTTCAAGACATAATGAGTGATTATTAAAACATAATAACCACAAGTGTATGCAATAAAAATTGAGTTTTATGTTTATAAAATAACAATCATTATAATATAAAGCAGATGTATACATATTCAACATGTGTTCGTATATTAATCGTACTGGATCGTAGAATACATAGTGTATGTTGAGTTATTTATAGTACAAATATCAACGCATTAATTATATTCATACACAATATTCAAATTGTAACAATGTTACTAGGGGTGTACTATAGGGGAGCAAGGAATGGTCTGGCCGAATAGAACCAAAGGATAATTTTAGGAAACAACGAGGAGAAAGAATATTAAATGGAAGCAATGCACAATGGAACAAGCCAAGAATGTAATCGTATGCCAAATGAGGACACAAAAGCACATGCACATTCTATCAAATAAAGAAACTGCACATGTGGAAAGGGGAACTTAACATGCATAGCTTGACCTACCTTGCCCGTTCACATGTCACTATAATTATGTGTTCACAGAATTTCGACTATATATGTATTGCGCGTCGCAATGTTGTATTAAGATAAGATGTTAACAATAAATGCGCATATTACATTATATATATTTATCTAGGGGCCTACAGTATAACACTATTGATACTTGCGACTATAGCAATTTAAATGTGTAGCTGCTGTGCAGTTATTCGTTGTTTTTCATGCCACATGTATTAGGATAATATGACATTCCTATGATGCTACTCTTTGTCATTGTTTAAGTAAATACACCTGTAATTTAGATGGATGTATATATGCACTGAAATCAAAACTTACATATCTAAAATACCAATCGTAGAAGACATACTAATGAATGGTGTAGTTTGGCTATGTCCCTCTCATTAACAAGTGTAAGCAAAATACGTCGACAGTAGTAAAATAGTAGACGCCTGCCAAAATCCATGTACAATAAGAAGGGTTCCTGGTGCGTGAGGCATAAACACATAACTAAAGATGTAAACAAAATGAATATTTCATGCCAAATAATTAAATTACGAGATGTTTTATTAAACTGTGACATTTACGAGAATATTTCTTCGATCATTCGTCACGAAATCGTATTGTATCAAGGCAAATTTGTTTCATCTGCATCTGCGATTATAAGTAATTATGTTGACTGTCTTTATTGTGTGTTTATAGTGACTAGTTGACCCACTCGTATCCTTTTTGCACTGCAAAACACCATATGTATGCATATCACATTGTACTAAACAATAATTGTTTCCCCTCAAAGCAATTAATAAAACCATCTACATCAATCTTTGTTAGTAGTCCTCCAAATGTGACAATTCCTTCCGGACACAATGTTAACACACAATCCAGATGATAGAGTTCATCATCATAGATCACTCGTTCTAAATAATGATGCATTATCCATTAGACTGATGGTCGTCTCCAATTTCTCCAGCAACAACGCTCTTGTAGTAGATGTGAATAAGGTACATACTGATATGTAGACTTTATGGTAACGCGTAACATTATGGTTTGTTGTATATTGTACTTGGCACAATGTGTTGAATATCGACGACAAACATATGTATGAGTTGTTTCTTTGCACAACATGAAAGTGCAACTAAATCTTAATTGGGAACTCTTAAACACATACTTATATGTACATGCAGGTTTTCTGGGTTTATAAATAGTGTATTATATGTATAGTCTTCAGCATCAGTTGCCATTAAACATTCTGAACTCATATTCAGTGGAAGGCAATTATATATTATTACACTTTCCACGCTGCATCCTTATTTCTCAAAATGTTTAATACAATAGTTAAAAAAAATAAAAGAAGTAAATTTGAACCCCTTCTCTAGAGTATTGAAGCTAAACTGTGTAGAGCGCTAATATGTGGGACGTAGTTTCGAATACCGTTCGAGGCGTATGTTCTTATGTAAGACTTTGACTGATGATAATGCATCCAAAGTCATTTTTTATTCACCTATGAACTCAACCATTTATGAGAAGTGGTCAGCAATTGGAATACTTCGAAATATGTGTACATTCCGTCAAAAGCATTTCTCAAAGATGCTGTATTGAAAAGAAATTCGTTTTTGTCTCTCAAGAGTCAACAACATTAGAAAATAGAATAGCAAAATAACATACAATATAATGGTATTGGATAATACGACTGAGAACTATGGTATACAACACACAAACCAACAAAAGCGAATGAAGTCGGAGAGATTGTGTAGGATATAACATAATATACCATAATAATACTTTGCGATACAGAAAATAATAGTGTCAATTATGATGCAAAATATATCCATAAACCACTAAGCAATTATTGCGACATGCAACAAGACACGGAATAAATGTACAATATTACTGTGTTTCAATATACAGCATTTAATACGCACGCAAGAACATCAAGGAGATTTAAGCTCAATAGTGATTTGAAAATCCCACGAAATGTGCAACAATACCCGTTCGAAGCTGGTTTTACTTCCAAGAGGCTCAATACAACTAAATTACTGAACTGTACTATAACTGTAGCATTTTGCACATTTGATCCACATGCGGGAAATACAGAATGGCAACTGAGCATACAAAACGTCACCTAATGAGGGCAGACGTACTATTTGCGGATAACTCAACTGTTGGAGAGATAGATTTTCCAACACGTGATTTATTCATCAGAGAAAATTTGCCCATATATAGAACAAAATAACTTGTTGGCTCAACTTACATAACCAAGTGCCAAAGTTTCCGCCTGCGTTGGTACTCGTAGGTGTTAATTAACTTATTATTTAGATATAGAAAACAAACTGAGCTGTCTGAAAATGGAGACGGAGAGGGGTTCTCCAGTTTGCCTCCTTTCAGAGGATAGAAACAATGAACTTATGCAGTTAACCTTTCAATTAGATTGTTATTTAGCGTACAATGGAACCACCTTTAAACCGGACGAGCTCGGGACCGGACAAGATGTCCGGTTTAAAGGGGTTTCCGGACTAAAGGGGTTTTGAGAACTGGACGAGATTTGGCACATATTTTTTTCAAACGGGGACAATTGTATCTATACTTTGTCTAGTACTGTAGTGATTTGTAACAAAATTCCATAAAACAACTAAATCAATAACGAAATTGCAGAATAAATTGATCATTTAAATGATCTGTATTTAGTTACCTTGATGAGTTGAACTTTGTCATCTAATGACAGTTCAGTATGTTTGCGTTTTTCGGTGGTGTAGACATTGTTTACATTCCAAGAAAATGATGTAGTATGCACGTTTTCTCCTAAAGATACAATTTGTTAACGATATTTAGTATGCACATTGTCTCAGTCTAACGTTACCAATACATAAACACGCTTTATGCATACGCCCAAGGTCATAAGCATTGCTCCCGTTCCTGAAATAAGCGAGAATTATAAAGTCAAATTATTATCTCGTATGTTTGTCGTTAATGTCCCAACCCGGTGCTTTTGGAAAGGCTGCGAACTTGGCAGACTTCGATTGATATCTTCATTTACATAATTATACCATATTAAGTTAATAATATCCAATACAATGTGTGGTCTTGATCCCCGTGTCACCTAGTCAAACCAATATCAGTGTCTGCCAGACAAACAGTCATCATTTTGATCATCTATCAAAATTAGATGCCACATAATGTATACGATTTACGGATGATCCATCACACTTTTCGCACGTTGACTATGACATGAGTTGATGACACGTTTGGTTGTAATGACGGAAGGAAATGGATGCATTTAGTCTAAAAGCAAAGGAATGATTGATCTTCGAATATTGGTTGATATCGTGATTAGCCTCATTATAATTGCCTAATGGCGTCAATTTATCGCATTTATTTAAACGTTAGTGCCATTGTTTTCCAATAACAATAAACTTCATTTATTAATATCCGTACAAATATCCAGAACTATGGAGAAGGAAACGAACATTTAGAAAGCACCATTTGAATCATGAATTTATAGCCCTATCGATCATTAAAATGAGTGCCAATGTTATTGATATTGTTGACAAATTAAGAATAGTGTCTGCATAGGCAGATATGGAGAAGCTTAGCTAACATATTGCTAGTAAATGTATTGATTTGAGCTTAAAGTGCTGGCGTCTAAGGTACTGTAAAGAAATATAAGTGCAACACGTGAAGCACATCATTGGTGTATTACGTTAATTATATAGCTTTTGTTATTATTAAATCGAATGATGGAATTTTTGACATCATGCAGTAGTTACATAAGAAAATTCCCAACATTACCTCAATATATTTTAACAAGAAAGCAATTACTCAATGTCTATCTCAAATGAGTCTATCATTTGAAATCTGGAACATTCGTAGTGCAAATACTAATTATTACTGCATTGAAACGACTATGAAACTAGACTATGCTGTTATAACTTTGTGCGTTGACTAGACTAGTTATCATGCAGTTATTATACATATAATATATGTACGTTGTGAATAGTATAAAATGTAATTTCTTACAGCGTTTGATGTTTGTAAATTGCCATGATTGGTGGTAATTGACAATGTTCCTTTGGTGGCTCACCGTCGGGAACAGTTGCCCTTCATGCATGCTGAAGTTAGCAGTGACAATAAGACGGGATAGTAGAAAGGTACACTAATGTGTTTGCTTAACATACGAGATATTTGTTCATTGGTATCAGAATATAATATATGTTTAACTCATTCATTCATTGTGTAAATATATACTAAGCAACACTTGTAGCGCAACATCTAGGAAATTTCGATTGCCTTTAATGCCAAAAGGACCTAACTATATGAGCTGCTAAGACAAAACGTTTCTTCATGTTTAGTTATTTAGACAGTATTTACTTATATAACTTTACTACGGGTCTCCATCTTTTACAATATATTCGTGAACTATTTTGGTACTTTGTATTGATTTACCTTTTTAAAGGAAAATCATTAATAATTTTAACATTAATTGGATTGTGTATGATTTGTCATGTCAAACACAAACAGATATGTGTTGTGACTATATGCTTTTTGTGAGTAAAAGAGAGTGTAAAATAAGTTGATACAGGGAACGCCACATACATAAGACAGTGTCTCCCTACACATACCTCCGTGAAAACAACAATCCATAAAACACAAGGCACTTGAGGAGGCTCAATTGTACATACGTAAGGGAACAGAGTTGGTTGAATGGCCTGGTCGATCATAGGGACCAACTAGGAGAATCAAAGAGGACAAACAGTGGGGAGATTAATGTATGGAAAATATCACAGGACAAGTCACGATAGCTGACACCAATATGCCGAAAATGGGCAGTTAATAACATGAACACTATATACAGTGACACAATCCACAGGGGAAAGGGAAATAGAACATACATTGAAAACACAAGGAGAAAATAATAACAATACAACGAATTACAGCCCAAGTATATTAGCCAGTGCCTTCAGTGATTGGGTCACTGTACTTAGTATATGAGCAGCGTACTCATAACATTAGTCCCTCTGCTCAGTATCCCCGTCTACCTTATCAGTATACCGGTATCTTAAATCCGTACATATGTACTAGTCACCTATTGTAATCATATGAATTGTTGTTTCCAGAATATGTGACAGTGTAGTAAGATTATCGGTCACATTACTCTACAAACATGTCGCTCGCCATATGATATGTTATGAGTTCATGTGTATGTGTCAGGTTACTCAATATTCCCGTCACTGTACTCACGGTATGGATAACTGAAATATAGTTGGTCAGATAACCAGCACCTAAGAATCAACCTCCTATTTTCAAAAGACAACAAAACTATCTAAACACCGTTATTTTATTTATTGCACGTAAACATAATATCTAGACGTGTTCTCGTATTTTATTTCCATACAGATAGGACAATCCTAAAATGTTTACTTCAGACAGAATTATATTACACTAGGCTTAGGCGATAATAGCAGCATCACATCATTTTAGCATTTTCCAACCGTACGTAAGTGACATAAAATTCCACGCAACTTAATGGTTTTTCATAATAGATATTCACGCGAATATATTTTTGTAACCACTGCAATTATCAAAAGTATTGATATATCCTAGATATTTCTTTGGAACTGACATAAATGTCTTTAAGGATAATAATGACGATCACAAAGTTAGTTCTCAGTTCTTGTCAACAACCCGTCCAACAATGGGTGTACACACTATGTTTTACAATTTAATAGGCCATTTATCAAGAACCATGTAATGCAATTCAGGAACTGTAAACAAATAATTAATTGGAAATAGTAAATTATTAAAGATTGAACTTTTAAGGACTTTTAGAATACCAGCGAACAATGTCCACAATTAAAACCACCAAGTGGTAACACAAATATAATGTTCTGGTCACAAAATGAGACAACATTACATTATAAATACAATCCCAATACGCAAAAGTAAAGATGCGTAGAAACAGGAGTAAGAAAAAACCCGGAAATATACGTTCGCATGCAAATTTACTAAATGTTTCTGTTTTGTCTTGGACAGTCTAGCAAAAACAAATGTTAATGTAAAACGGTGATTGGTATAAACAAATATTTAAACATATCGTTTTATTGGTTCATTTTTAGAAATATTGTTTTAGGGCATCCCTCTCTATACCATACAGTATAGAATGTAGCATGAACTGTTGGTAAGCAACATTGTGCATGTAATATGTGCGTTTATTATAGTACATATTTTTAATATGATGTAAAACATATAGAGCTAGTCAGAGATATTTATAATGTATCCACTTGTGTGCCATATTCCCAAATTTTAAACACCTTTCTCCTACAATTTTTATTACAACACACATTTTGTCTTTAGTACAAAGCATACAATGTTAGCTATTCATATATTTGTCTACGGTTTTATTATTCATAAGCCTTATGATTATAAATTGTTTAGTCACTGGGCAGTACCATAATAAATATTCAATTGTTTCTGGTGATGGTTTACACAATGTACGATGTCCGTGTATGAAGTATATTTGAAACAAAAAGAAGTTGGTTCCGATGATTCAATGTGTTGTTCTATATAGGAGCTACTGCATATTGGAATCCTTTGAGATTTCGAAGGAAATAGAAACCAATTATGTATCCGTTATTGTTATTAAATTAAATATATTGTTTTTTCCGACCATTTTGAAAGACATCTCGTTTTCGGAGATGTATATTTTTTATTTTTTGTTATTTTCTTAAAACATGGGGGAGTAAAAAGTGTTATTAGTATATTGTCATATTTATCATTGTTTTCTGCAGAATATGTCACGCCATGGAACTGGACACTATTGCATTTGAGATAATATTTTAGATCAAATTATTCAAGACTTAAAAAGATGCCAGTCTCTTTCAATATATCTCCTACCGTCTGAACATAGGATGACAACCAAAGGATGTTAGCACATCTTTCAAAAAGTTAATATTTAATTGTATTCGCTATAAATTCGGGATAATGGGTACTGCATTTTAAAAAAAAAGTGTCAGTGTTAATAATGTACTTGCGATATCTACCCATTTCACATTTTAAGTTAAATTTATCTTATCCCTGGACTTATAGAAGATTGTATAAATGTAAGTAGATCGACACTGTCTAATCCACCACGAGAATAATGTTGTTTCAAGATATTCTTTTTTATTCTTCCTTACCTGCCAAATGAATTCAGAAAATGTATCGTTCAAGTGTTTGAGAATTTCAAAAGAAGGAGAAATGTGAGTAGGTGATTTAAAAGAGATAATATTAATGATTTTATAATTAAGAATCTTCCACCAGGAGTTAAGACTCGTCGTTTCCATTTAAAAAAATAATTCAATACAATAAGGTTTTATTTCTTGATAGTTGATACTACATAATATACTATGGTCAATTTTGTACTAACTGTGTATTTAACACATGATAGTATCATTTAGTCTGTCTTAATTGTACAGGTGTATACCTTAATATCCTATTTTTTGCATATTAAATAAATTCGGTATTCTCTAGATAGCATTTTAACACATTTTCTTGTGCAAATGTTTTGCATGGTCACATATAGTTTAAAATAGTTTGGTATATAATACACGGCATTGTATGAAATAACCGTTTGAAATTGAATATCAATAAAGGAACAGTGACAACATTGTTTTTATAACAACCAAAGCAATAATACAATTTAATATGGCCGCTCTTACTTTCTTGATCAGCGCTCTTGAGTTTATCAAACTTTTATTACCTGTTTGCACCACACCATCTGTTGCTAATAAACAATGAACTCATAAGAAGGCAATTAGATCTAATTACACTTGCATGTGCCCTCATTATGCCTCAAAGAAGATTTATGGAATATTTCAACTTAGACGGGAATTGCGTAGGAAATTCTCAACTATTTCAACAAATGATGGTTTTGCTTCAGATCTGAATATGCTGTTATCTTTTCACTTCCAACGTAAGCTGAAATTTAAAGGCGCTTTTCGAGGATCACACCAAGGTTGATTTATTATTAATAATTATCGATCAATGTTTAAATTGTTTTACTATTATTCTGTGGATAAGCTTATTTCATTCTCAAGCATAAACGGAAAACGTCCTTACGCAATACAACCGTTTAATACTTTTTCAGTTCTGTTTTATGTATATTGTCATTTACAGTTCGATGTTTAGTTCAGTTTACATGTTCTTAAGTATTCTGACAAGTCTGTGCTCTACCGGTGTGGTTTTGACAAGCGTATCTAAATAAAAAGGCGGTGCAAGTCATGATATTCCTTTTTCAAGAATTTCCCGTTGTATTTTAAATAATATTTTCAGTTGCAATATAATGAAATACGTAAACATTTTCGTCAGGTGCATTTCTAAACTTGTCAATTTTAGGAAATAATAGCGTGTGAAAATAACAGAAATGCCGCAAATAGTATTGGAATTTACACTGTCCGTTACAAAGCTGTGAGACCGTCAATTCATGACCAACGTATGTTCTCACGAAAAATCTATTTATTAACATCCTGATGTGTATTTCATTTCGTGGTCAAGTCATCGGTTAGGAAGAAATAGTTTTGTGTACGGATAATAAATGTTCACACTTGTACTATGATAAACTAGACAAGACCTTAGATGTACAATTATCGTGTTTAGGCAAATGTCTAATAAAATGAACTGTCGAACATCAGGGGGGGGGGGATGTAGGTTGATTAATTAAAAAGCGAGGCAGAAGAAATACCACATTGAGTAAAGACCTATTTATTTGCCCAAAACTATACTGTAGTAATGAAAGATTATTATCAATCATTTACATTTTGTCAGCAGTTGTTAATGGAAACTTTGCCTAATTGCCAGCTTTAGTAACATACTAGTGAAACTGGTCAATCACCGTGTTGGTATTCGCATCCGTTTGTTATCTTTTATAAATAATTAAAACAAAACATGTTATCTTCAATACGAAATATAAGAAAAGCGTGTACACTATTTTTTTCTCAGAAAATAAACTAACTATACCTAGGTATTTAAGCTTTCTACTAGACTGGCGTATTATTAACTGTTACGATAGTTTGCAAAACCTCTTCGTGTTTGTAAAGATCAGTAATAAACAATACTTATTTCATGGTTAAAGTTTAGTTGTAAAACCCCGTTCCCTCAGTTCATTTATAGAATGAGAGCATGGCATATTTCGTTGAGTATATAACAATACAAATATACATGTAGTTATATAAGTATGAAGAAATTCTGTTTATTACCAATTGTGGTTCCAATCCGAAAATATTTTGTAAACGATCGTGTTTTGTTTGCTAGACTAGCAATAATCATTTGGATTGGATATCACAAGTATGTAGCTTCGTAGTCGAAGAAAGTGTAACATTCAATATAATGAATCGCCATCGTGATGTGTTAGCAAAGACAGAAGTGTATTTCATATGACGGAAATGGATGCATTAAGTCTAAAAGCAAAATGTGTGATCCGTATTCAGAGTTTGATAGATATCGTGCGTATAATCATTTGTTTGACGATGTATGTGTCCATATTGGTGACATGTTCCCGTATTTATTCAAAAGTTAGTTCAAATTCATTCCAGAACAAACATAAAGTAATACATTCAAGCAAAACACCATAAAAAGATTAATGTAATGCGTTATGGAGTGAGAATGGCATTCCGAAAGTACACATTGTCTGAAATAAATCATGATTTTGCATTAATGTTATTTATAAAAAGCGCATATGTAATTGATATTGTTGAAGAGATAGGAATGGTGTAGCATAGGCATGTCTTAAAATGCATAACTAACTAATTGCTAGTAAAAGTATTGCTTTGGACACACACTGGGTGGCGTCAAAGATATTATTCAAGTGTAAATTATAATGCTTTGAAGCATATTGTTCACAGGTGCATTCTATTGAATTGCTGTTTGACGTTTATATAATAGCAAGTGTTCTACGAAACAGATGCACATACATGTGGTTGTGAATTAGTAGAACATGATGGTGAGTTCATGCAGTGTTCAACAGTTGCAGGTGCATCTTAACAAGATCAAACACAAATGCATCCACCAATTGAATCTCTCACACTCGCGTTATATCTATGTTGGGCTATCTTGAAGACTGATAACTGACTTGAACTACTTATACACATACTTGCATTATATCAGCCCTGTGGATTTTTCAGCATGTGGTCATTTAAACGAAATCAATTTGCTTTCAAGCGTTTAGGAATAATATAGTATTCAATTACTGATATGAATGTATTACTAAATTGCCACGGAATACGATAATATTTGATGTTCGTATTTTGTTATGACTACTGACATTCAGCAACAGTCTTAATATGTTGAAATGCACATACATTTTTTAAACAAATTCATTGTGTTATTGAGTCGCATTTATAGTTTCCCTATATTTCAGGGAATGGGAAAGTTAAAAAAGTTCGTTTAATCGCTGAATAATAAATATGATTAAGTGTTGATATAAGATGTTTTTTTACCGATCTAAAGAGTAGAATATGTTAAAAAATACAACATCAATTGGTGTTGCACATAGAGAAACCACAAACTACCGGTACATGTACTGAAGTCTAGGTGTTATTTTGTAATTTGTCAAGCTGAATGATTATTACTGAAAAGATGATAACAAAATTAAGAAATACAATCTATGATAATTAAAACCTTATTGAAACACCAATATGATAATGAATTGTATATTGATAATACAGTAAGCGTGACAGGGAAAAGCTAGATAAGTGGAATGGTACAAACATAAAGCTTAGTTTTGTGCAATGTTGAAAAAGGTATTTAAAATGCATTTTAACGTAATAAACAATGATAACTAATATATTTATCTGACTAAATATGTTTATTTAAATATTGGCGTTTTCTCCCATCGAGTGATTTTTCACATGTTATCCCTATAATAAGATTGATATATTGTTCGATGACATGGTGTTTATCGAAAGGCAAGAGCTGTCAGCGTACTGGATAATAAAGGAGAACATTAGCACGTAATAGTATTACCGGAATGTAAAGGAATTACTGTATTCAGAAAAATAATTTCATCGGCCCTGACCTATTTGATGTAAAATGAGATGCCTTGAATGATGAAGGGATGATTGACAATAACTTATCTGATTACCTATCTTAATTTGATCTGTATTGGATTTGTCTACGGATTGGCAGAATCAGACAAAATGCATTGTAGTTGCTTATCGGCGTACCAACCACATCTATATTTTTTATCGTTACAAGTGAGTTAACGAAATGGATTTCTAATCCTACAACACTTGTTAGTATTAGCTATTACCCTGATGAGTTGTAGGTATCTGGTATTCTTACAGAACTCACCTTGTAGGAAATAAACTATCGGAGTCTGATATAAACACACAGTTCTCTTGCTACAGCGTACGTCATGTCACTGAATGGAGAAAACTGCCAATAAAAGATTATAAATTCAACGGCAAACTGTGTTCATTAACTACTGTGTTGCTCAGCGAGACGGAGGAAACATTTTGTTGGAATTTATAGATACACAGTGTTTTTATTGATGGTTCTAAATGTTAATGCCGTCCAGGGAAATATTTTCATTGAACAAAAATTATCACAAAAATTGTTGATAAAGTTGGCTTAGTTTTGTTTTCATTTCTTGTGGAATTTCAACAGTTGGAAGTTTGTTTTCTGATGGATCTTTGCTGTGTTAACAGTTAAGCAATTTAAGAGCAACGAATTGTTGATAGCCAGTGTCAGATGTATTTATGAAACATGTGATATACTTATAACAAGTTACGTCAAGCATATTATCTGCATACTTCGGGATATCAAAGCTTAAAAAACAACATAACCGCATCAGTTTGTACTTTAAATCAGGATAAAAACGGCATCAACGTGTTACTGGAAGTCTCAACAAATAAATATAAAGGAAGTGTTGCATGAAAAGGAGTTAACAAGTAATACACTACGGATACAATCATGGCAAGCTGCAGAACGATAGTGATTGCTATAGATGACAGTGACCATAGTGAATTTGCTTTTGATTGTAAGTGCCTTATTAATTTATTACGTCTAAAGGTAGATATACGAATTTCAACACAATCACATGAAACTCACAATATAGATACAGCTATTTCATTAGTTTTGAGATGAATTGATAATTGCCAATCGCATTAACAAATATTATCATAAAAGCTGATTTCTCATTAATTATTCTGCGAAATTCATTTACAATATAGATAAAATCTGTTTGACTGTTTTATTCTTTTTTTTGAACGGTGTTATCCGAGTTCATTGAATGACAAGAGCTTACTTGGGAATTCATGTAACTGTAACTAATTAATTGAAAAGCCTAATAGCATTTTAAACCTCGCAAAAATATCATTAGTGTCGGCACAAAATTGTGAACGTATATATTATATTGCATAGCTATTACAATGTTGAAATATACACTAGGCTGTATAATTCATAGAGATGGTATCGCTGAAGTGCATTTCGTGAAACAAAAAACTATTAAATAACGATAAAAATATTAATATTAAAATGTAACAAATGCATTAACTTCATGGGATAAAGGATAACTTCGTTTCAATAAACAGTAGTAATAATAAGCCGATGCAATTTACATACTTCGACAAATATTTTTTATGCAACTATTGAAATGAATTTAACGTAGTTAACCATAAGGAATGTTTCTTTGATAAAATTGAAGAATAATTCAGTTAAATAAAGTACAAGATGCTTGATTTGTTGGCGCAGCTGCGTGTTTGTTACTCAAGAATTGAATCACTTATTCGGTCTTCTATTTGACCTTAAAATTGCTATTTTTACACATTTCTCCGGCTTCCATTTTACTGGCATTGTCAGTAATAACCCTCTGCTAATGACAATATTGTTCAGTAAATAATTGGAGGAGACCGCGGAAAACTGTACGCGGAAATAGCAACTGAAAACTAGCCTTCAGAGGTCTGAGTGTTTGATGAAATGTGTCTCTCGAGATTAGTCGCCAGATTTTTTCGGCGTAGTAATTGTTTCTCTAAATTACTGCTCACGGTCAGATTGCGTCTGATGCAGCCTCAAAATCAGATACAGATTAGCACTTGGGCACTTTCCTGAAATCTTTATGATTAAATCGTAAAAGTCAATTTGGCGACCATAAAACTGAAATGAAACCATTGCTTGTTGATAGGAAACAAATTGAGGAGGAATATTTGTCAATAAAATCCACTGATAAAAATCATTAATACTCGATTATCGGATTTTGTTCTACGTATCCAATTTAAAAGAATACGATTTAATTATAAAGATGGATCAATCCAAATTCCAATTTATTAGATGCCAATTAAAGTCGATACGATTCTCCCTGCTGTTATTAAATCCGATCAAATAAGATCTAGAAAACCTGGATGATCAGAGTATGTTAAAGTGGTTATTGTGTGCAGTAAAACGATCTTTTAGCTTCATATTACGATGCAATTGTCCCTCAATCATAAGAAAACGTATGATTTAAAACAGTCAGACGTTTTCGTAAATGCGTATTTGTATTATACATAATATTATGTAAGCCAGTTCTGAAAAAGATACCGAAACAGTAAGCGAAAAAGATATTTAACCAACAAAATGAAGACGTATTACATAAACGATTCCAGTAGGAGTATATTCAGAACCACCTGGACGGTGCGACACTGTCAATACATACTTGTAGAGTTTCAATTATCTGATATGAATTTGTGCATTTATAGTAAAAAATACCCTATGCCGAAGAAGAAAATCATTATATGTCTACAAACATTTCAATAATATTTTTATTATTTTTCACAATTTATTCTATACTGTAATATATTATTTTATAGCGATTCTACGATCTATACGTATTGAACGTAGATATACTCTCTGAAAACAATACAATCGCCACAATATCGTGTGGTACTTTTATGTGATAAAATAATAATATAAAAAACTCATAGTATATTATTTATAGTAACCTCGTATATATGTTTTCCTTTCAGTTTTTGTGGAGCATATTCATAAATCAGGAGACAGGATAGTACTTGTACATGTTCCAGAGTACAGTAACATTCTCTCCACCTGTAAGTAGCATATATATCATTGTTTACCGTTGTTTATCCACCTTATATACTCCACGCCATTAGAAACGCAACTAAAAAGTGTACGCGTCAATACGGTGACATTAGAAAGAAATAATAATATTTTATTTATCAAACATAATTTCATAAACTTAATCAGTTATGAAATATGAATACTAGGGTCATAGCTTAATTTCTCTTTGATAAATGATATACACATTTGTGACAATAAAACGCGTTTAACACCAGGCACACAATGAAGTATTAGCGACTTAGTTGCGTTTTTAATGGCGTTAAGTATAATACACATACATCTCTACTAACTTGATTCTTGCAGTAAGTAATGCAACTGGATTTATATTACTACGTATACATACTTTGGCCTTACGAAAAGAAGCACTACGCAATGCAATCACATACAAGAGTAATCAGTGGGAAAACATCTCAGACTAATAGTGACTAGTCTATTGTTACCAGTTTAAAGCAGTACAAAATAATTATACAATAATTACTCTCTAGCTCCCCTCTTAAGCATGCTAATTTGTTCTGGAAACATGCAATTAACAAGAAATAAGCAATGACATGTCACGTAAATGTTGCAGCCATTCTGTAAATCTGGTACAAGAAATATGACACCTGAATTAAAAACAGATGCGTTTTAGCGGTTTTAATTTTCCAAAATAAATAAACTCAGTTTCCATTTTTTCAAAAGTAGTAGCTTTACAGTGCATAACTAGCAATACGTTGTATATTATTTGCACCAAACGTATCGTGTTTGAAACATTACTTTTTAAATATACTTGAAATAACTATACATATGTTCTCTTTTTCCAATCTTGCAATCTGTAGTTGGACCAGGTGAGTATTTAACAATTGTAATCAATAACTCTATAACCTACGCGAACATGCAATTATACCTTAACAGGTGTGAGTTCACATTCTAGGCAGTGTATTTGTAATGTTTACTTCATTCGATAAATACACACACCACATGTTTAGCGTACATAAAGTACGATACGCAATGTTGATATTATATTAGCCACTTATCAAAAATAACACTATTATTTACCAGCTGTCTAGACATTTTCCATCCATTAATCCCCCCTCCTGTTTGTCCTCTTTGATTCTACTAGTTATCCCTCATGGTCGGTCAGGCCATTTCTTGTTCCCTTACGTTTGTACCCTTGAACCTCCTGAAATGCCTTATGTTCTCCCTCTTTTATAAATATAATTTGGATGAGTTAGTAGTTATACAAAATGTGGGATGTGCAATGAGTCATTGAAATCAGTATCTGTCAGTATGATTGTCCGCTTTCAACCTCCTCGACTCCTATTTTTTGTATGCTGATGTTTCCATGTGTGGGAGACATTGTATTGTGATTGTGGCGTTCCCTGCAACAATATTATCCTTCCTATCTAGTCCATATAATTTATAACTGCTGGAAAAGCAAACACTGGTTCCCGATCAACTTGTCTCATAGTTTTTACGCCGTTAGTGATGTATCTGGAAGTGGAATGATTTACGTTCAAGTAATATGCCAAACAAGTCAGTACGCCAATAACATAACGATTTTCGTTTGTAATGAACGTGTTTTAAGACGAAAGGAAAATATAGTATATTTGGATATTTTAGGCATTGTTCAGTTTTGGCACTAGGCGTACCGCGCAGACATTATTTTATCAATCAGCTAAATTGCGGTTTGTGTACAAGTAACCTAAAACAAAAGTGTGCGCAATATAGGTCGATGTCTAGGTCATGTTTTTTATTGTCTACCCAAAACGAAATAGTCTATATAATTATTTTTATGAAACATTATTGCCCACTGTTTGCATTCTGTTACGTAATGTTACATTATTTACATATTCCGTGATGAGACTTTAAAATGTATCAAAATTAAACTATATTGTGTATGTCATCAACATTTGAAAATTTTAATAAAGCGGATTAAGCAGAAAAAATAAACCACTGACCTTGACATCGAACTATTTTGCAATAACACAGTTGTGTGAGCATGTTTCTATTTTGTTTACAAAGCCCGGTGATTTACACCTATACATAAATTTCTCAACTGGCACCAAAGCGTCGAAACTGAAATACTTTTCCCAAGGATAACTGTTTATTTACAAACATAATGATATAAGAAAAGTTGCGGTAAGCAAAGTTTCTTTTAAACAAATATAGGTTTGTATGAACCATATCACTACTGTGTTTTTCATTAGCATGTAAGACATCGTGTATCGAGTACGTTTGTCTCTTCTGTATATTCACTGGTCTAATGAAAGAGTGATTTAGTAGTAGAACATCGCATGCACAAGACGATGCCTCTACATACCCCTGGAAATCAACAGTCCACAAATTATTAGGCACTGAGGAGGTACAAGGTAAACACGCATGGGAGCACGGCGCAAGGAATGGCCTGTCTGATTATAAAGAACATCTAAGGAGATTAAAGGATGACAACCATAGGGGAAAATGGAAATTATCACAGAACAAGCCAAGAAAACTAGCAACAATAGGTCGAAAAGTAGGGGGGACATGAATGTTATATCTCGTGCAAGAATTTGCAAACGGGGAATTGGGAATTTAACTAAAACACATGTGAGTCATTTTGCATCAACTATATATTTCGCGGGGGTCATATTATCGTTGGTAGCATGGTTTGATTTTAATAGACGGATAGGCAAGAGTATACACAACATTTAAGTTGCGCTTTCCCGCTTCATCCAATATTTATTATAAACACTGGCAAACCAATCACTTGTTTCCGATCATCCTGTCTCATAGTCTTATGCCGTCAGTGATGTATCTAGTAGCAATATGATTTATGACTAAGTATTATGTTGTTGTATTTTGCCAATTCATAACTCCTGTAGTTTCCATATAATTGTTTGCTTTGAACTGGTGTTTGTTTGTTGAAGAGATGAGGGGAAACGTTGTTTGTTTATTACAATCATTTGAAGTTGTACACTTCACATTCCTACTCAATCAGGTTTTTAGTTAATTTTATCTAACAAAACAGTGCACACCAGTTTCATTTTGTTCAGGAAGCACGGTCAAGCACTAGGTGAATCTGGTTCCCTTGTTCATAACGTTTATGTATTAAACGCTATAATACTACTTTATATTTTGTTTATTGTTAACTTAAGTAAGCAACGGGACAATGAGGCTTTTCTAGATTTTGCTTGATGACATTGAAAATATGAAATGCAGAAATATGATCGCTACATATTGTTATGTACAACTCACGCACGACTTTTAGCAATGGTACCTTTGGGGGCATTGCGATGCATTATGTGGTTCACAGCTAAATAATGGCTAGAATTGAAGCAAGACAATCGCTTCACCGCAGTTGACAATACATATTGTTTCGCTGTTTTGAAACAAATTCATATACAACACAGACACGTGTCGAGACAGACCAAATTGATATGTACTAGTTCTTATTCTACAACAAACTGTATAAATAAAGTTGATAGCTAACTGTACTGGATTGTTTAGAAACACTGAAGACGATGTTCCTCCGAATAACAGAACCAAACACTCAGCCATATTTACTACAACATCAAAGGGTTAACATTTATGAGTTATTAATCTTCAAAGAGGTTCTATTATAAACGTTTTAAAATCTTAAACATAGTGAAGACAGTAAAATGATTATAAAACGAATGAAAACGAACGTATTAATAAGAACTACATAAGGATTACTGTTCGTTCTGAAGCACGTATTGTGAGTGAACTTCCTTAATCCATTAAAATAGAGTTCAAACTTAACCTATATGTTTATTTGTTCATTTAACAGATGGTTGAGTACGCACGCTTTTGCCAGCTTACTGCATTTCAGTATTGTGCCGTAGGAAAAGTCAAATTATATCATTAATCATGTTTCAGACATTGATGTAATGTTAATCATATTAAATTACATTGCAAAATATTCAACAATTCTATGAAGGCAAAGGCAAAGCACGTTTGTGCATCAGTTATTGGAGTTGAATAAATGCACATTGTACAATATTAAATATATTTATCTTTTTGGTAATTGTGCATAGGCTATGAGTTTTAGTACGTTTGTGTCCAATGTATAAGCAGATTTATGTGTGAATGGCTATGCTGCATTCTGTACCAGTATATGGAATCTCTGTACCCAGTACAAGGGTCGCAGAAAAGGGTATACAGATTGTAGTGCCATCTACTCGGAGCATTGCTCTCTTTATATTTCAGGTTATGTCCCTGTGTAATTAAAACTATGTATGAATAACTTCAATGGACATATATCAAATCATTTCATTTTGATACAATACTATCAGTTAATCGATCTAATCAATTTCATAAAAAACATTATTAATCCTTTCATTGTCGGCACATTGCACTTCATACAACACTGTCAGTTTGGGTTTTAGTACGAGGATGTTACACTGAATGTGCGTATGCTACTTTTAGTATCAACTTAATTTATATCGATTAATTTTTCCTTTCCTTTGTGAGTGTCTGATGATCACGTACATAATGGACAAAGTGCGCTTTATTCAGAACGGCTTTAATACTCACATAACTATCAATAAATCACGCTCCAACAATCCAATAAGCCCAAAGTCTGAAAGCCCGAAGATAAAATTCCTAATTTCCAATTCGATGCTAGGAAATGGTTGCATTCATCGTAAATACCAATTTATTAACGCACAGAGTTGCATGCGATACGGTGATAGTACGTGTTGAATATTAGCGCACTTAAATAAATTGACATTTATTTTCAGCGTCATTGTTAACTGATCCAAACATTGTGTCTGAATTATTGAAGGATACGGAAGAGAAAACACGAGATCTTGTGGAGAAATATTCATTAAAAATGAAAGAAAACCACGTAAGTTACCGCTTCATTAAGTTCGTACTTTATTTCTAAAGTGTATTATAATGTAATATTATTTATATGTTTCCAATACTGTATGAATCCAGGTAGTTGCGGACAGTTGTACACAATCTTAAATTCTAAAGGGATCGAACATTGCGACAATATCTAGCACCACTACGCAGTAACAAACACGAGTCAAATATTTAGGATGTTTATTGCAATAGAACCGGTATTTGGAGACAATTTTACGTCGTTTTGTTCAGCATTGTTGAAAAATACGATGCGGGTATGTACATTGATGGAATATACAATGAAACGTTTATTCTTTATATACAATGGAAAGTGTATTCCCCTTTTGTTTCGTCCCAATACATCTAATTAGCGGCAATAGCGGGCCTCTGCGACAAATGCGTTGAATTACATATATTGGCCATAAACGCTTCGTCAGTGCCCGTACGTTGGACCAATAATCCGCTACCGATTAATACTAACAGTATATTAAAACAATTCAGTTTAAATAGCCAAGCCACACTATGCTGTGCATTAGCATACATCTTAATTGTAAGGATCAAACAATCAGTAATTACATCAATTGTTGTATTGTGCGTCTTTTAACTGGGTCACCATACACCTTTTAATGCCAAGTTTATTAAATAACACAGAACAATAAATATATTGAAGGAAGAATGAACTGCTTTCTACAAAGAGATTAAACAATCACATTTATACAAGTGCAGCACTAGCAAGAGGCAAAAATATAAGGTAGAAATATGTTTTCATCAAACTAATATTCACCATTCACAGGACATTAGAGTATTATAATAAGCACTTGGTATACACATCGAGCTAATTACTCACACCTTTCCCAGTCTAGTCGGTGAGTTGCAATGAACGGAATTTACACTTCCCGATGTTTTCATGATCTTTTACAATTGTTTAGTGATGACTTGATGGATCATAATCTAGAATTCGTGAAGTACTAATGCAAATATAACATTAAACACACGCACACTGACAGATACTCAGTAGTATTTGTTATAAAACCAAATAGCAGGAAGGACACAGAGAACCATAGAGGAAGTTATTATTAGAACAATATTGCAATCACTCACATCAGCCTCATACATGCAAATGGAAAACTTCAAACACATCGGGGAACTATTGTATTAAACGTAATCCTTTTAGAGATATTGCCAGTATTTAACGCATACTTGAAAGTTAAGTGTAGTTCGCCCACCACCGAAGTAGCGGAAACACACGCTCTATCTCAATCTCATGTGAGCGTTCAACCCACACTTGCGTTAAAAACGTTCATTTTAACCCAAAAAATCGTCAGTCTCAAAGAAAGGAAACGGATACGCAAAAAACAATTTTTCATTTTAAATGAATGCCCTGTTTTATTTCTGTCTTGATCATGAGACGTTTTTAACACAACCGGGACGTTTAACGAGGTGCTGGGTTAATTCCTTTTTCATCCCAATATTTATAATGTTGATGCTTAAAAGTGAGTTTCCGTTTTGGTGGCATACTTGAAAGTTAAGTGTAGTTTGCCCACCACCGAAGAAGCGGAAACACACGCTCTATCTCAATCTCATATGAGCGTTCAACCCACACTTGCGTTAAAAACGTTCATTTTAACCCAAAAAATCGTCAGTCTCCAAGAAAGGAAACGGATACGCAAAAAACAATTTTTCATTTTAAATGAATGCCCTGTTTTATTTCTGTCTTGATCATGAGACGTTTTTAACACAACCGGGACGTTTAACGAGGTGCTGGGTTAATTCCTTTTTCATCCCAATATTTATAATGTTGATGCTTAAAAGTGAGTTTCCGTTTTGGTGGTTCCGTCAGTTTAAATTGTATTCCGCGTTTGTTCAGTAGTTATTATAGTCTTGTTTTGTTGAGTAATATATGTAACGTATCTGAGCCCACCAGGCTATCTCACTTGGTAGAACGCTTGACTGCCAACCTGCAAATCCAGGTGCGATTCCCGTGCTGGGCTGGTTATGTTCTTCCGTAACATTGGCTACGGTCATGTCCATCACATATGAAGAAGATGCCTAAATGAAGTACTGGTTTTAAAAATATTTCCAGGAAAACTGGAAACATCCCCAGACTGAATAAGAACGGGATATAATGTATACTACTTATAATGTTATAGTCAGGTGTATGTGGCGTTCCCAGTAGCAACTTATTCTCTCTCTTTTGGTAACAAACAGTAAGCGTAAATGCAAATTGCAAAACATTTGGAAGTTTTCTAGCAGAATGTCGGTGCCAATCATTTTTTGTCGACTACCTCACAATTATATGTACGTGTCTTACGATGGACATTAATACGGATGAAGATTACAAAAAAAGCTCACGGTGGTGTTAGGCACGAATAACGCGTACTTCGGATGAGTTAACAATGTTTCATCGTGTGAAGAAATGCAGTGTTATGTTGTGCGATTGGTTGACCATGAGTACATGTATCCAGCGGTTGTAATGTAAATAATAATAGCGTAATTTATTTTGTAGCTGAGTGGACACGTGAAACAACAATGTGGAAAACCAGGCGAGGCTATCATAGAGGCGTCGAAAGAAGAATCTGCTTCAATGTTGATTCTAGGTACTCGTGGAATGGGATTGGTTCGTAGGACATTAGTGGGGAGTGTCAGTGACTATTGCCTCCATCATTCGGACGTGCCAGTTCTTATATGCAGACATAAAACACCGAAGCACTCCAAAGGACACCATTCGTAGTAGTGTGTTGGTAGCTAAGTGGTATCTTACTGACAATCATGTCTATTCGTCCGTTGTAACATATATTAATCTATTTTGTAATTTATTATAATGTCATATGTAACATTATATGTATGAAACATAAACATTAAATGAATCTTATAGTAAGATTGTGAGACTTTGTTATTCCTTGAACTATTTGAAGAGTTTATTTTGAAACAGGGACCGTTTCGTTCACAGGACAATGCATCCCCTCATTGATACCAGGTAAACATAAGCATACGAATCACTAGGAGTTGAGAAGGTATTACGGCAAACATCAATGGGTATGGAAGGATAATTAATGACATGTATCTGGCTGATTAAAAACAAAGTAGGTTCCACTCCTTGAGTTCGTGAGGCGAGCTGTCATGTATACACATATTTATTTTAATAAATCTCATGACATGTGTCCAGTCTCAGATAAAATCGTATTTTTGCATACACTACATTCATTCCTATAGAATAGTAGGAGTGTCGAAAAGAGGGAAATGTAATTTATAACAGGACAAGCTTAGAAAACAAGATGGTAATTGTTTTTGAATGCAGCAAACAGAATCCAAATTTGCAGTTTCAGAAGTATGATATTGGAAAACAGTGGTTAATGCATTTCGGTATATCTTCACAATAACCATCGGTTAAGCTAATAGGTCGCGCTTAAACGCGCATGATAAATAAATGTAAGTAAATGCAAGACAGTCATGGTAGACATGTTGTTGCAGCAACAAAGGGAAACATTGCTGCTATGGTAGATAAAGATGGCCTAATATAATTTCCCAGATAGCTAATCGTCTAGGCATTTCAGAAGGGACCGTCCATCATATTCTGACTGACTATTTGAAATCAAAGAAGCTTTGTGCTAGACGGAATCCCCCACTTGTTGACACCAGACCAGAAGGCCAAGCGTTTCGATTGTGTCAAAAAACTTGCAAGTACAATTTCTGAGTTGCTCACTGGGGATGAAACTTTGTGTATTATTTTGAGCCATAGCGACGCATAAATTACAAACAATGGCTGAGTAAAATTCAGGCAAGTCTGGTCATTGCAAAGACGACAAGAAGCGCCAAGAAGGTTTTATATGCCATTTTCTTCAATTCTAAAGGCTCTATTGTATAAATTCCTTGCGAAGAGGGTAGAACCATCACAAAAGTAAAGTACTCACATCTGTCAAAAATCCTATCAAAATAAATGCCAAAGTAAAGGTTTGAAAGGCATACAGCTTATTCATGACAATGCTTCAGCCCACAAAAGTAAAATTGTATAATCTTTCTTAGAACAAGAAAAGGTTATTCAAGTTGAACAAACACCTTATTGCCCTGACTAAAGCCCCTGTGACTTTTTCCTATTTCCTGGTAACAAATGCTCTCAGGAAAGCGCTTTACTACTATCAGTGCCCTTGGTTCTGCAACTTTTCAGTGTCTCAACAGTTTTCCAAGGGGAGACTACTTTGCAGCATTTAGGTCGTGTTTCGCAAGACTTCAAAAGTGTGTATCTATGCAGGGGGGAAACTTTGAAGGGTTGACGTGAACAAATTTCCGATGCAGGGAACATCCTATAATATTTATCAAACTTGCCACTCTGATCTAGAACGATATGTACAAGGGCATAAAACGTTCCAAAACATAGCGGGTTTTTAATAAATACAATTAATAAAGAAAGAAACAATATAATTCAAACTTATTAACGGTGCAATAAAACTATCATTTAAAGAGTTAAACAACTGTTATGTAAAGCAGAAAGACACATACACGTAAAACATGAGTACCCTGCATTCACTCGAATGACAACATGGCACCATGCGTAACAGTTGATGTACGCAAACACTCTCACGGAGTCTTCTCAAAACTCGTTGCCTACCTTTGTTTTAACGCGAAAACTCACTTGTCCTCAAAGTCTCTCCGCGAACCACCGAACATTGTGAATCCGTCGCCGGCTAGGCGTTAACATTTTTAAACGGGACGCTTAGAAGCGTACGTTGCCCTCAACCAAACGGCCTCGTTCTGTCGAGGCGGTTGTCGATCGTCTGTCTTGCAGATTACACGACGGTATCAGTACTATGACGTAAATGTATCAGGCAAATGCGATAGTCCCGAGCCGCCGTTGTTATTCTAGCACGTCCTGATCGTGTTCTATCATTCACGGTGCCTGTTAAATGATGTCTGCTGATGGAATTAGACACTGTTTGGTGTAAAAACGAAACACTATGAGCAATTCGACGTCTCGACATCCCGGAAGCAAAAATGCATATTACCTGCTGCCGTTCACTATTGGTCGAACGCGTCAGTTAAGTCTGTTTGATGATTTTCGCTACATGTATCGTTTAGTGGGAGCTAAATATTACTTGTTAAAGAAATGACATGGTAATTCTTTATATATATATGCATGAAGATCCCTTAACATCACGTATTGCACGTGATATTCCATTCATCTTCAAAGTAAAATCATATCAATCTGAACACGATGCAGTACATACCATAGACACCTGTGTACTAATACACGCTGACAAAATAGAAGCCGTGTCCGTTGCTTAAGTCGGTAAGTACTCAATGATAAAATGTTTTATAATTAGTATACTGATGTAGGCTTATGAATTTAGTGTATGCAAAAATCACGATTTGTCTGAGATTGAACACATTTTATGTGAATCTTTGGAATAGGAATAAAGATATGTATACATGACAGCTCGCCCCAAGAACGCGAGTAGTGGCACTAAGAAACATAATACAATAATGGAGGTGTCTACAAAATAGAAGAAGAGTATTATCATTAAGTTCAAAATCCGTCTCCAATTTTAGAACAACCGAATCCAATCAGAGAGATTGTTTGTGTGTAGCAGAAAATAGACAATTCATGTTTCTCGTAGATTGATATTTTGTGAGAGAGTGGAAGTGTAATAGACATATAGTTGATTAAGTAGCGTTTACAATGACTCAATGTCATGAATATTCAACAGAACACAAAGTTAATTTACTTCTTTTAAATACTAATAGATTTTCTAAAAATGTACGAATATGTCGGGCAGGAAACGGAACGTATACATGACACAGTCACAGCAAAAGCACAACAGACAAGGACATTTACATTGATGCATAAGAATGCCTTTAATAGCTGCAAATGAGAAATACTTCCAATCAGTAATGTGTTATTAACAAGCATTATTATATAAATACAAACTTCTCCTGGTTTATAGACTGTTGTTTACCCGGACGTATGTGTGGTGAGGCATTGTCTTATGTATGTGGCGCTCCCTGTAGCAACTTATTCTCTCTTCTATCTTGAGCAGCAACCTCTCTACAACATTATTACCAACTTCCCTATGGAAGAATTAACTACACCATACCAAAAACCACACGAGAACAACGAACATTTGCATCTCCAAAAGGGTTGTTATTCTGGAAGGTTTCACAGAAGTTGATTTGGGATGAGGCTATACAAAACGTAGGGTATTGAACCTTTAGTAGACAATCACTGGGGACTAACGCCGTATAACCATCAGCGTTACCAAACGATACTATGTCTAAGGTATCCTACGACAAACTTTAATCTGTGTTACATGGCACATTTTGGTATTTTAGTAGAGCAAAGTGCGTCTAAGACTTAATATCATTAAGCAACGACTCAAAGTGACACCAGCCTGAGTGTAAATATTAAGTAGCAATTATTTATCCGTTTCACTTTCGGAGGAAAAATGCAATGGTGCGCCATTTCGCATTCGTAAACTATGAAATTCTATTATGTTTACTGGTGAAATTGAATATACTGTTGTTATGTTAGTTTCTATGCAAATGGACGTGCTCTCATGTTAGTGCGGGAATTGCGCACAGTTGGGCAATAGGAGTAGCATAACGTTGATATTGTTGAAGCAATGCATTCGTTCTTATTATCACATATGCCATTCCACTACATAGTAATGATTTATAGTTGTATAATCCGTTTATTTGAGAACGTTTGTTATCAAAGGATTGTTTTAATTATTATCTTAAGTCTTAATTTCTGCAACTATATTTCATAACACTTTTTATTTGTAGTTTCTTTGTTTGTTCGCTGCGTTGCTGAATTGCGAGCGAAAACAACACTTGACGACAATTGGATATAACATTTACTGCGTACGAGTTACCACAGAACACCATTACGTCCCCTGTTACCCGCTGATAATGTCACCGTCTTAAATCAGTTGTATTTTCACATTTGTAGTTTCGTCTTTTCGAAATCGAAATCAGCCACCATACATAAGTCGATTACTTAGTGACCTCATGTTTAATTAAACGTAATGCACTACATGTATAAACAGTTAATGCCATCTCTTGGAATCACATCCAACAAACTGTGATTAATGTTAAATTTGGCATTAAATTAAGTTTGCATTTTATCTCGAAGACAATGCATAAAAACATTTACAATTATTTCATGTTGCCATCTGTTGATAGATTGTTCTTTCGAATACAAAATACAATTCCAAATGTCATGAACGTCATTGTTATCAGCAGCATTTTTTCATTTAAGACAATTAATATCAAATTACTTTAAACTTGATATTGAAATAAGCAATTGTAACGAACTGTATTCAATCCTGTTTAACATATGGTCAATTTCGAATTTGTATCCGTAAATCATCTTCCATACACAATCATACAGCATATCTATTATCACTTTTAAAAATGAAAATAGGCAGAGCAGGGAGAAACATGTCCAAATCAGAACATCCATTGACATATTCAAACAGAAGCAGGTTAGGATTCAATCACAGAGAGGGGACATACACGCAAGAACAAACGAAGCAGAATGTAAAACACAGGAAGAGAACACGAAACAATTACTTTCTGTTAATAAATTGCTCCTGTTCAGTGGATAGATGCGTTACTTAGATACGAAACAAATTGCAACATGCAATAAAGTGGAATATAGGTATCCAAGATTTCTAGAAATACGTTATTTTTTCGGCGCCGCCGTACTCTAATGGTTTTGCTATTTGCATATCAGTGTTGTGTACACCAATCAAATCTTACGTTTACACCAAAGGCAATTTCTCATCAATCGAACAATGTTTGTAACCTTGATGTAGATTGGTTAACATTTCGTTAAAGTGTACGTTACTTTACTAAAATCCACTGAATTTCGGTGAATTTACCAAAACCCATTTTGGATCTGGAGTGACTAGCCATCGTAACAACTCGGCATGTTTTATGTTGCATAACACATCTTTACCTTCGAATTGCGCCGACCAACTTTTTTCAAGATATTTCTTGTTTTATCTTATAATGTTTCGGCCCTATGAGTTCTGAACTATGAGTTTACTAACATTGGTAGCCTCATATGCCCACTGCTCAATCGGTAAGCTCAGTCGATAAGCCTTCAAATGTCAATTCGAAAGTCCTAAATCCGCATCTTCGTGTGTGGCATATGATTTCCATAATACTTTTACAGCAGATACTGTTGCAGAGTAAATCGCTCATTGCAGAAATTACAATAACTTGCCAAATTCCTTCCAATATATCTTACTCATAAATCTATGTTTCGCCCTGCAATTTCAATTATGTTAATGTCATAGCTATAGCTATTACCAAAATTTATTACACTGTTTTATTATACTTAATAACAATATTAACCTCGAATTGAATAAATTGGCGTAATTGAGATGTTTTATGTCTTCCTAACACATGTTTAATCATAGAAAATACGCGAAACTGATGTAAGAATGAGTATAGATAGTACCAATCAATAATTTTATGAGATAATGAAGCCGATATATATACATTTAAATATCTTGAATTCATTATCCATTAAAGTAAACACAAATATAACTAGTGTTAAGGTGCCACTTTAAGGTTTATTATGTGCCTATCATGGCAATAATAATTCAGGATAAATGCAAAAGTATAGGAACGCTCATTTTGATACAAATGCCTTAGACTGCATTTATTGTATTAATTAAGGTTTCAATTTGCATTGACGTCAATTGTATTTTATAAAGATATAATAATAATTCAATTTTTCATTCGAAAGAAATTTTACACTTAGCAGAGTCAAAGGTATGTGGTTAAAATTATTACAACATCTTTCCCAAAGGAGATTGTAACAATCTTCAATTGAAGCAAAATGATCGAGAATAGAGTACATGACTCCTGAGTCGAAGTATGTAGGTTCAAATCTCACCTTACGCGAGGTTGAATCGTGAACTTCACGTCACACTGAAACATGTGATTAATTTGAGCACATACTCAGTTCATCTCAATTTGCTACATGTAAGATGAACACACCAACTGCAATCTTTAGCATTTATATATTCATCAAAGTTATACTTTTGCATACACATTACACGCTTAATTATGTTACGAGAACAATTGGTCTAACTGTTATTCTCAAATCAGACAAGCCGTGCTGTAGCTGAATTAGAGATAAGAGTTTCCTTGGCGAATTATCTCAAAACAATTATATTTAATCCAGTGGACGTAAGATGCAAATAGGACACCATAACAATTGATCCTTTTTGCCAAACTTGCTTTTGTTTTGTTCCTAGGTATTTGCTTTTATCAAATGTTTGATAGCAATAGGAAACAAAATGCCTTAAAAAGCACACCGTTAGTTGCGGTTGGTTCATTCCTGAAGTCCACTGGAAAACAATATTCGTGTTACTTAATAGATGTAGCCGGTCGTTAAGAAGACAAAACTCGCAGTTTGAGAATTAGGAAAGGCTACTGGAACCCTTTACACGAGTGGTATGCAAGGAATTCAATGTATACTCTGAATAATACAAAGACGATACATTTTGTATTGCTATGATTGTTTAATGACGTTGACATTTTGATATTATTGGATGAAACCCATAAATTGTATTACAGATTTTAACAACCAATATATTCCTATCTTTAAGGCTTTATCTGATTTTTATAGGAATTACAAACATAAATGTGAATTACTTGTAGGCCTGTCGTGATATAAGTGATAACTGCTATCTCATGGTAGAGAATTTGCTTTAATTAAGATCATATAAATATGATTACTCTTTATATGTTGGTATGGTGTCATACTAAATAAACTGTAAACACAAATCACAAATTAGTTCATTTTACTTAATCTTTACTTTCTTTACCGTATGTTACATAAATGTACCTAATATGAAATATCCGGCACCTACTCGTATATAGTAGGTTTTTCACATAAGCATTGTAATTGCTCATGTTGCCAAATGTCCGTCATTATTGACATTTTTGTTATCGGGAATGAACAAATTATAACAGAAAATTACTTGATTTATCTTATCAAGCCCGTATCGGTATAGCAACGTTTGAACAAATTCCTATTTTAACATATAATTAATTGCGTTTGCATGTTTTGTAAAAAAGTATTTGAATTTAAATGTATAGTCATGGGTATTTTAGTAGTCATATTATAGATTATTTTTATTTCTTGCATAAAGACATTGCTACTGATTAAAAATAAATAATTATTTGGTGACAGGGATCAACCTTGAAGCAGTATTACTTCATTAATAAAATGATGATTGTCCCATTGTTTATTGGTCATAACAGTCTCTCGATACATAATTTTTTTTTGAAACAATTTTCCAAAACAACTTTGTCCGAAGTTAATTTTTCATAAAATATTTTTAGCTGATGGACTTGAAAATCAGTGACTAAGTTTTGCATAGTTAAGTTTATAACGGGATAAGCTAGTGCAGCTAGAAACAAAAGAAGCCAGGCAAATCTCCGCCGTACTTGACGATTGGGATTGTTTCGCTGTTTTCAAACAAAGTTCTATAAAACACAGACACGTATCGAGACAGACCAAAATTTATATGATTGTAATAGTTCTTACTCTACAACAAACTGTAAAAATAAATTTGAAAGCTAACTGTACTGGATTGTTTATAAACATAGAAGACGATGTTCCTCCGAATAACAAAACCAAACGGTCAGCCATACTTTCTCCAACATCAAAGGGTTAACCTTTATGAGTTATTACTCTTCAAAGTGGTTATATTATAAACGTCTTAAAATCTTAAACATAGTAATAACAGTAAATTGATTATAAAGCGAAGGAAAACGAATGTATTAATGAGAAATACATGAGGATTATAGTAAGTTCTGAAGCACGTATTGTGAGTGAACTTCCCTAACCCATTAAAATAGAGTTCAAACTTAACATTTATGTTTATTTGTTCGTTTAACAGATGGTTGAGTACGCATGCGATTGCTTTCAGGCCAGCTTACCGCATTTCAATAGTGTGCCGTTTGAAAAAGTCTCATTATATCATTAATCATTTTTCAGACATTGATAAAATGTCAAGCATATTAAATGGATTAGAAGTCATACAATTACATTGCAAAAGATTCAACAAGTCTATTAATGCAACGCATGTTTGTGCATAATTTATTGGAGTCGAATAAATACACATTGTACCATATTAAATACATATGTCGTATTGGCAATTGTGCACATGCTATAGGTTGTAGTACGTTTTTGTCCAATGAATTGGCAGATTTTCTGAGTGTATGATTATGCTGCATTATATACCAGTATATAGTATCTCTGTAACCAGTATAAGGGTCGGATAACTAAGTTTTCAGCTTGTAGTGCCAACTATTCGGAACATTGGTCTCTGTATATTTCGGGTTGTGTCCCTTTGTAATTGACACTATGAATGAATGAATGACTTCAAGTGACATCTATAAAATCATTTCATTTGGATGTATCACTATAAGTTAATCGATTAAATCAATTACATTATAATTAATGACTAAACGTCGCAATGTCATACAATGTAATTTTGAGTTACACTACGAACTTCATTGACTTAGTTTGTGCATATTACTTTCAGCATCGACTTATTTCCTATCGGTTACTTTTACTTTCTTTTGTGAGTGTCTGATGATCACGAACATAATGGCCAAAGTGCGCTTTATTCAGAACGGCATGAATATTCACATAAATATCAATAACTAACGCAACAACAATCCAATTAGCCCAAAGTCTGAAAGCTCTTAGATACAATTCCGAATTTCCAATTCGATGCTAGGGAAATGGTTGCATTCATCGTAAATACCAATTTATTAACGCACTGAATTGCATGTGATACGTTAATAGAGCGTGCTGAATATTAGCGCACTTAAATGAATTGACATCTATTTTCAGAGTCATTGTTAACAGATCCGAACATTGTGTCTGAATTATTGAAAGATACGGAAGTGAGAACACGAGATCTTGTGGAGAAATATTCATTAAAAATTAAAGAAAACCACATATGTAACCGCTTCATTAAGTTAATATATCTTGAAAGTCACTTAATATTATTCATATATTTCCAATTCTGTCTGAATACAAGTAGTTACTGACAGTTGAATAAAAGCCTGAAATTTAAAGTGATCAGACATTGCTACAATATTTAGCAGCGCTGTGCAGTAACTAACACAAGTCAAATATTAAGGAATAGAAATGTTACTCGGAGACAATCTTACATTGTTCAACAATACGGTGCGGGTATGTACATTGGGGCATATATACAATGAAACGTTTATTTTTCTTATACAATGGAAAGTTTTTTCTTCTGTTGCGTCCTAATACACGCTATCCGCTTAGCGGCGATAGCGGTCCTCTGCAACAAATGCATTGAATTACATGTATTGGCCATTAACGCTTCGTCAGTGCCCGTGCGTTTAACCAATATTCCGCTACCGATTAATAACAACAGTATATTAAAACAGTTCAGTTTAAATAGCTAAACCACAATATGCTGTACATTAGCATGCCTCTTAATTGTAGGCATTAAATAAGGCAAAATATTGTAAGGCAAAATATCCTATCAATCATATTCGAAAAACTATAACACAATCAGTAATTACATACATCGAAAGCACACTAAAATCGTATTGTGCGTCTTATAACTGGGTCACCATACACATTTTAATGCCCAGTTTATTTAATAACACAGAACAATATATATATTGAAGGAATAAGGAACTGCCTTGTACAAAGAGATTAAACAATCACATTTATACAATTACAGCACTAGCAAGATTCCCAGTCTAGTCGGTGAGTTGCAATGAACGGAATTTACACTTCCCGATATTTGTTCATGACCTTTACAATTTTTATTTGATGACTTGATGGATCACGATCTGGAATTCGTGAAGTTCTAATGCAAATAGAAATTTATACTAACGAACACTGACAGATACTCAGTAGTATTTGCTATAAAACCAAATAGCAGGAAGGAAACAGAGAACCGTAGTGGAAGCTATAATTAGGACAATAATACAATCACTTATACATCTCATACATGCAAATGGAAGACATCAAACACATCGGGAAACTATTGTATTAAACGTAATACTTTCAGAATTATTGCCAGTATTTAACGCAGACTTAAAAGTTAATTGTAGTTCGCCCACCACCAAAGTAGCGGAAACAATTTCATGTGAGCTTTCAACCTACTCGCGTTAAAAATATTCATTTTAACAAAACAGTTAGATAGTCTCCAAAAAAGGAAACGGATAGGCAAAAAAGTTGTTTTTCATTTTAAATTACTGCTCGGTTTTGTTTCTGTCTTGATCATGAGATGTTTTTAAAACAACTGGGAAGTTTAACGAGGTACCGGGTTCATTCCTTGTTCATCCCAATATTTATAATTTTCATGTTTAAAATTTAGTATTTGTTGGTTCCATCAGTTTAAATTGTATTCCGCGTTTGTTCAGTAGTTATTATAGTCTTGAATTTGTTGAGCAACATATTTAACTTAACTAAGTCCGCCCGGCTATGTCAATCAGTAAGGCGCCAGACTGTCACCCGGCAGATCCGGTAGCGGTTCGCCGGTTGGGCAGGTTTTATTCTTCCGTGATATTGGCTACGGTCAGGTCGATCACATATGAAAAAGATGCTTAAAGCAAGTACTGGTTGATAAATATTTCCAGAAAACTGCAAACCTTCCCGGCTTGAATAAGAACGAGATATAATTAATGCTACTGATAATGTAATAGTCTAAGTAACAAACAGTAAGCGTAAATGCAAATTTGCAGAACATTTAGAACAGATTACTAGCAGAATGGCGTTGCCAATCATTGTTTGTCGACTAGCTCACAATTATATGTGCATGTCTTCCAGATACCGATGGGCATTTATACGGATGGAGAGTACATGTAAAACTCACGGTGGTGTGAGGCACACATAACGCGTACTTCGGGTGAGCTTATTTTGGTCTCATCGTGTGAGGAAATGTTGTGTTATGTTGTGCGATTGGTTGATCATGGGTACATGTATCCTACGGTTGTAATGTAGAATACTAATACCGGAATTTATTTTGTAGCTGAGTGAACACGTGAAACGACAATGATAAAAACAAGGCGATGCTATCATAGAGGCGTCGAAAGAAGAAGGTGCTTCAATATTGATTTAAGGTACTCTTGGAATGGGATTGGTTCGTAGGACATTAGTGGGGAGTGTCAGTGACTATTGCCTCCATCATTCGGATGTGCCAGTTCTTATCTGCAGATATAAAACACCGAAGCACTCCAAAGGACACCATTCATAGTAGTATGTTGGTAGTTAAGTTGTCTCTTACTGAAAATCATGATAATTCGTCCGTTGTAACATATATTAATATATTGTGTAATTTATTATAATGTCATATGTAACATTATATGTATGAAACATAAACATGAAGCTGTATTAAGATTTAGAGATTTTGTAATTCCTTGAAATATTTGAAGAGTTAAGTTGAATCAAGACAATGCATCCCCTCATTGATACCAGGTAAACATAAGCACACGAATCACTAGGAGTTGAGAAGGTGTAACGGCAAACATCAATGGGTATGGAGGGATACTAAATGACATGTATCTGGCTGATTAAAAACATAACAATAATAGGAGTGTCAAAAAGAGGGAAATGTTATCAATAACTGGATAAGCTAAGAAGACAAGCTGGTAATTCTTTTAATGCTGCAAACAAATTGTCAAAATTTGCAGTTTCAGAAATGTGATATTTCATGACAGTGGTTAATCCATTTCGATATATTTTGACAATAACCACCGGATAAGCTATTAGGTCGCGCTTAAACGCGCATGATTAAATAAATTAGCAGATCAACTTCAGCTCTGACTGTATGACATATGAATAATGAATACTTTATTATAAAATATATTTACTTAAAACAAAATACAACAAGTAAGTGAAACAATTATGAAGGTTGGCAAGCGAATGTTTGATTATATCCTCTTCAGAAAAGATTGATGTTAGGACCATACGTTGTTTATCCTTAAGTGCAACAGAGTTAACTGAAATAAAACATGCATGTTAACCTCAATTCCAACTGAGATATTTTTATTTGCGGATTTGCATTATATGATAACAAAGTCATTCACAACATATTAAGATACATTGAACATTACAAAATTTATAAATCCTATAATATATTTCAATATTGCCACTCAGTTCTAGGGTAATTAGTACAAGGACGTATACAATCCAAAACATAGCGGGTTTGTAATAAATGCAACGCATATAGAAAGAAGCAATACAAGTCAAATGTATTTACGGTGCAATAAAACTGTTATCTAAAACGTTCAGCAGAACTCGTTATAACGTGAGTACCCTGCATTCACCGGCATCACCGAATGGACTCAAGCGTAGATATTCCGGAAGCAAACATACATAATACCTGCTGCCGTTCACTATTGGTCAAACGTGTCAATTAAGTATGTTTGATGATTTTCGCTATATGTATCGTTAATTAGGAGCTACATATTACTTGTTAAAGAAATAACATGGTCATTCTTTACATATAGGCCTGATAACCCATTAACACCACGTATTGCACGTGCTATTCATGCAGCCTCAAAGTAAAAACATATCAATCTGAACACGATATAGTAGATACCATAGAAACCTGAGTACTAATATACGCTGACAAAATAGAAGTCTTGTCTGAAAAGATCAGAAATGTGGTAAGCTTCTTTAGACGGTAAGTAGTCAATGATAAGACGTTTTATAATTAGTTTACTGATGTAGGTTTATGAATTTAGTGTATGCAAAAAGCACGATTTGTCTGAGACTAGACACATTTTATACATGACATCTCGCCTCTATAACGCGAGTAGTGGCATCAAGAAACATAATACAATAATGGAAGTGTCTACAAAATAGAAGAGAAATGTTATCATTAAGTTCAAAATTCCGTCTCCAATTTTAGAACAACCGAATCACACCAGAGATATTGTTTGTGTGAAGCAGTTATTGTGTGTTAACTTCCTTAATCCATTAAGATTAAATTCAAACTTATTTATTTATTTAACAGATGGTTGAGTACGCACGCTTTTGTTTTCAGGCCAGCGCACTGCATTTCAGTATTGTGCCGTTCGAAAAGTCAAATTATATCATTAGTCATGTTTCAGACATTGATAAAATGTCAGGCATATTCACCGGATTAGAAGTCATGCAATTATATTGCAAACGATTCAACATCTCATATTAATAAATCACGCTCCAACAATCCAATAAGCCCAAAGTCTGAAAGTCCTAAAGGCCCTGTCCTACACTGCCGTCTATGATTCCGTCTGCCTCCGTCTAAATTTTTACCTCATGCGGTGTTTAGACGGCAGCAAATTCAATTTTGTTGGCCATATACGGAAGAAAGAACAGCAGAAGTAACGTCTAAAAACGTCTGAGAAACGTCTACTTAAGTATGAGTAGCGCCTTCATTCAGTCCAGCTTACGGAACATTGAACGACTGAGTAACGTCTGCTTAAGTATGAGTAACGAAAGAAACGGTTGAAAAACGTCAACATTACGTATCCTGTTTGCGTCTTATAAAAGGCCAAACAAGTTTCATAGACGTATGGTGCGTTCCGTGGCTGGAGGCGGACGAGCTGTCCGCCTGCCCAATAGCCATAAACGTATAAAAGCCGGTAAGATTCCGTCTGAGTAACGGTGAAAACGATAAAAAACCGCCAGAGTAACATATGAGAACCGTCATTCGCTATTGGAATTTGGACGAATTCATTCAGTTCATATAATAATAATATTACCATAATTAATTTAATACTATTTATAATTTCCCAATACTGTTTGAATCCAGGTTATAGGGACAGTTGTACAAAATCTTAAATTTTAATGTGATAGAAAATTGCAACACTATCTAGCAACTGTATGCAGCAACTAACACGAGTCCAAAACAGAGGATGTTTATCAAAATTGAACCGGTATGAGGAGACAATCTTACATCGTTTTGCCCAGCATTGTTGAACAATACGATGCGGGTATGTACATTGACGGAAATATACAATGAAACGTTTATTCTTCCTTAAATAAAGAGTTTTACTATCACATTTATACAATGCAATACTAGCAAAACAACGATGTAGAAAAGTGTTTTCATCCAACTAATTTTCACCACTTACAGGACATTAGAGTATCATAATAAGCATTGGGTATACACGTCAAGCGAATTACTCACACCATTCCCAGTCTAGTCGGCGAGTTGCAATGTACAAAATTAATACCGATGTTTTCATCACCTTTTATCGTTTTTTTATTGATGACTTGATGGGATCACAATCTAGAATTTGTGAAGTACTAATGCAAATAGAAATGTAAACTAACGCGCACTGATAGATAAACAGTAGTATTTGTTATAAAACCAAATAGCAGGCACTTCACAGAGAACCATAGAGAAAGCTACAATTAGGACAATAATGCAATCACTTACGTCAACCTCATACATGCAAATGGAACACATCGGGAAACTATTGCATTAAACGTAATCCTGTCAGAGCTATGGCCAGTATTTAACGCATACTTGAAAGCTCGCCCACCTCCAACGTAGCGGAAACAAACGCTCTATCTCAATTGCATGTGAGCTTTCAACCCACTTGTGTTAAAAACGTTCATTCTTAAAAAAAATTCGTCAGTCTCAAAGAAAGGAAATTTTTCATTTTAAATGAATGCTCGGTTTAATTTCTGTCTTGGTCATGAGACGTTCCGAACACAACCGGGAAGTTTAACGAGGTGCCGGGTTTATTCCTTTTTCATCTCAATATTTATAGTGATCATGTTTAATAGTTATTTTGTGTTGGTTCCGTCAGTTTAAATTGAATTCCGCGTTTGTTCAGTAGTTATTATAGTATTGATTGTGTTGAGTAACATATTTAACTTAACTGAGCCCGCCCGGCTATCTCAATTGGCACAGCGCTAGACTGTCACCCGGCAGATCAAGGTGCGATTTTCGGGTTGGGCAGGATATATTCTTCCGTGATATTGGCTACGGTCAGGTCCACCACATAGGAAGAAGATGCTTAAAGCAAGTACTGGTTGATAAATATGTCCAGGAAACTTCCCCAATTGAATAAGAAAGAGATATAATGAATACTACTGATAATGTAATAGTCAGTAAGCGTAAATGCAACATTGTATAACATTGGCAAGTTTACTAGCAGACTGCCGTTGCCAATCATTGTTTGTCGACTAGCTCTCAGTTACATGTACCTGTCTTCGAGATACCGATATGCATTGATACGAAGGAAGTGTACATGTTAAGCTAACAATGATGTTAGGCGCGAATAACGCGTACTTCGGATGAGCTAACTATGTTTTCATCGTGAGAGGAACTTTAGTGTCGTGCGATTGGTTGACCCCGGGTTCATGTATCCGACGGTTGTAATGTAATTAAAAATACCGCAATGTTGTTCTTTAGCTGAGTGGACACGTGAATCAACAATGTGAAAAACCAGGTGCGGCGATCATAGAGGCGTCGAAAGAAGAAGGTGCTTCAATGTAGATTCTAGGTACTCATGGAATGGGATAGGACATTAGTGGGGAGTGTCAGTGACTATTGTCTCCATCATTCGGTGTGCCAGTTCTTATCTGCAGACATAAAACACCGAAGCACTCTAAAGGACACCATTCGTAGTAGTGTGTTCGTAGTTAAGTGGTCTCACTCTGACAATCATGTCTATTCGTCCGGTGTAAAATATTATTATATTTCGTAATTCATTATAATGTCATATGTAACAGTATATGTATGAAACATAAACATTAAATAAAGCTTAGAGTAAGATTGAGAGCTTATAATTTCTTGAAATATACGAAGAGTTAAGTTGAAACGAAACATTACATTCACAATACTATGCATCCCCTCATTTAATTCGGTAAACATTAGCAAAAAAATCACTTTGAGTTGACAAGGTGTAACGGCAAAATCTATCGGTCTAGACTGATACCTGTATTTGGTTGATTAAAGAAATAAGGATGCATTTTTAGTAAGAACGATGGGAGTGTAATCTGTAACAGGACATGCTCAGAAATCAAGCTGGTAATTCAAGCTCATTTTGTGCTGCATACTCCTCCAGATTGACAGTTTCGGAAAGATTCTATTTACATACAGTGGATTATGTCTTTCGACATAGTAATCATTGTGTGCAAAGAATAAATGATATGCGCAGTTATAACAAAAGTGATGCGAAACTACAAATTTGGCAACAAAAACTTACTTTGACCAGGTTTTTGACATGATATAAAATGTTCACTCGTCTCTTGTGAAACTAGAACCTAAACACGCAATGAATGTTACATGCACCTAGGTATCTAACCAGTGCTTGCACCAAAATAAAGAATTAAGATGAAGTTCGCAGTTCGACCACGCCAAAGATGGGTTTAGAACTTGAAGACTTGAGAGGCGATCTGCCCTCCCCCACCCAATCTTTCATTTGACGCTATTCGCACGTTTATTCAATTTCATAAAGACCATACCATGCATATGCTAGTTTAATTAGTGCTAACTTTGACAATAGCCATCGTATAAGCTATTATGTCGCACTTAAAAGCGCATGATACAATAAATGTGCACATCAAGTTCAGTTCATGACGATTTGAAAAATAAAGAATGAATACTTTATTATAAAAATAGAACAAAGTATGTTTGCTAAAAAAACAAAATGCAAGTACCGACTGATACAATCGATGAATTATCGAAGGTGAATAACAAACGGCAATAATGCACGCAGAAAAAAGTGAAAAAACAGTGCCAGTTTTGTATTTATTCAAAGAAAATACAACATCGTTGCGTAAATGAAACAATTTTGAAATTAAGCAAGCGAATAATTATTTCCATTGTCTTCAGAAATGCTTTAGATTTATGTTAGGACCAAACGTTGTTTGTCCTTAATTGCACCACAATTAACTGAAATAACACATTTCAAACTGAACATTTTCATTATCTTATTCATCACCTTTCATGATACATTTAACATTAAAAAATTCATAAAATCCAATAATATACAAATCAAAACTTGTCACTCAGTTCACTGGCGAAAGGTATAGGCGTCAAAAGATCAAATACATAGATGTTTTTTACTAATGCAATGAATAAAGAAACATTGTAAAACAAATCTATTTACGGCACAATACAAACGTTTTTAAGAGATTCAACAAAGTGAAATAACGTGAGTGCTTGCATTTACTTCAACCCTGCGTAGCGATTCACGCATGCAACAACTCTCACGCGTCTTCTCTACATTCCTTGCCTACCACATTGCTCGTCAATGCAAACAAACACCAATAATTGGTTGTGCATCACGTTGCACGATAAAATATTCCGACTATACGCTTTGTTGACACGTTGGTTGCCTTCAACCAAGCGACGTCGTTCTGTGGAGGCGGTTGCCTTGCAGATTACAAGACGGTAGCAGACATGTAACGTAAATGCATCATGCGTATGAGATAGTATTGAATCGACTTTGTTATTCTAGCACGTCCTGATCGTCTACTATCACTAACGGCTACTGTTCAATTATGTCTGCTGATTAAATTAAACACTGTTTGGTGTAAAACCCAACACGATGAGCAATTCGACGTCTAGACAAATAGGCTGTAAAAATGCATATTACCTGCTGACGTTCACAGTCAACTATGTACATATAGGCAAGAAGAGCCCATTATACCGCGTATTGCAAGTGATATCCATGCAGCCTCAAAATAACAACATATCAATCTGAAAACGATGCAGTACATACCATAGAAACCTGTGTACTTATACGCTGACAACATAGAAGTCGTGTCTGAAATGATCAGAAATATGGTTAGCTTCTTTAGACGGTAAGTACACAATGATAAGATGTTTTATAATTAGTAAACTGCTGTAGATTTGTGAATTTAGTGTATGCAAAAAGCACGATTTGTCTAAGACTAGACACATTTTATGAGATTTATCTGAATAAATATGTGTATACATGGCAACCCGCCTCAAAAACGCGAGTAGTGGCACCAAGAAACATATTACAATAATGGAAGTGTCTACAAAATAGAAGAGAAATGTTATCATTAAGTCCGAAATCCGTCTTAAATGTTTTAGAACAACCGAATCCCATCAGAGAGATTGTTTGTGAGTAGCAGAAAATAGACAATTCATGTTTCTCGTAGATTGGTATTTTGTGAGACAGTGAAGTTTTATAGACATATATTTGACTTAGTATCGTTCACAATGACTTAATGTCATGAATATTCAACAGAAACAAAGTTAATTTACCTTTTTCAATACCAATAAATTTTCTAAAATGAATGAATAAGTCTGGCAAGAAACGGAACGTACAATGGACACAGCCACAGCAAAAGCACAAGGAGACATGGAAATTTACATTTATACATAAACATGATATTAATAACCGCGTAGGAGAAATACTCTCAAACAGTAATGTGTTATTAAACAAACATTATGATATAAAGTACAAACTCCTCCTTTTTTATAGCCTGTTGTTTTCCCTGATATATGTATTGGGAGGCATTGTCTTATGTATGTGGCGTTCCCTGTAGCAACTTATTCTCTCATGTGCCTTGAACAGCAACATCTCTACAACATAAGTATCAACTTCCCTGTAAAAAAGTAACTACAAAAGACCAAAAACCTCACAAGAACAACAAACATGTGCATTTCCGAAAGGGATGTTGTTCTGGAAAGTTTCACTGCATGTGATTGTGGATGATGCTATATAAAACCTAGGATATGTAAAATTTCTTACGCAAAAATTAGTACTGTGGATACAGTATCATAAGTATAGTGTTGTTCTGGAAGGCTTCACTGCAGTTGATTGTGGATGAGGCTATACAAAACGTAGGATATGTACACTTTTCTTACAGAAATAGTACTGTGAATGCAGTATCTTAAGTCAAATTGTCACGAGAGGGAATTCGCCTGTCCCGTGCTTCGAACTCACCAACTCTTAAGTAGCAGTCGAATGTTATATCGACTGAGCTAAAGGGACAGGCGCCAACCAATTAGGTGACAGTACTATGACTTGTAATATACAGACAGTGTTCAACAGTTCCAACATCGAATAAACCTCACTATGCTTGCTGATGACATCTGCAACTATTTTATTACTGCACCCGCGAAAGGGAAACATTTTAGATTTGATATTGCGTCGACTTGTCGCTGTATGTAACATTTACTGCGTACGAATTACTGCAGAACACCACAGCGTCCCATGTTACGCGCCGATAACGTCACCGGCTTAAATCAGTCGTTTTGTTTATATTTGTAATTTCGTCTTTTCATGGGCGGAAATCAGTCACCATACGCAAACCGATTACCGTCTAAGTGCCATCATGTTTAATTACACATAATGCACAATAAACAGTGAAATGCATTATCTTGGAATTAAATCCAACAAACAATGATTATGCTTGAAGACAAATGCAAACAAACCATTACAAATTATTTCATCTTGCCATATTTTGATAGATTGCTTTGTCGAATACAAAGAAAAACAATACCAAATGTCATAAATGCCATTGTTATCAGCATCGTCTATTTATTGAAGACAATTAATATCAAATCACTTTGAATTGTTATTGCAATAAGCAATTTTAATGAACTGGATTTAATCCTGTTTAACAGATGGTCGAGTTCTTACATATAAATGTACGTACAGCATATCTATTATCACTTTAAAAATGAAATTATGCAGAGCAGGGACATATTCAAACAGAAATAGGTGACGATTTATACACAAGGAGGGGACATAAAAACAAGAACAAACTAACCAGAATGTAAAACACAGGAAGGGGTCACAAAACAAGACCGATATTATCAGAACACTTAAACTGAACCATACTTCATCAATTTGTTCTGTCCACTATCGTCACATACATACAAAACAACCTATCACGAGCGGCCTAATCTTGAGCAATGACCTTTCAGCAAGAATATAATACCCCACAAAAAAGTTCAGGACATTCACATATCTTCAGTTGATCCTAAATGAACTTCTGGATTAATTAAATTAATATTTCTAGTTAGGCACCAGTACACAATTCAACACGGTGTTTTACTTGCCTAGTCGCACGGGTAGAAATACTGTTTAATTGAAGTTGACTAATAAATGTATAACATGGCAATGCATATTTGTTGTTTAATTTTAATATCCTTACCTTAATTGAGGAATATATTTATTTTTCCTGCATTAAGGAATAACTATTGATTTCAACGGTTTTTAGCAACACACTTTCAAGAAAAGCCAAAATTTGCCAATTTTTGTTTATTTCTAATGCTGTTGCTAGGGAATATTGCACTGAAACATAACTATTTGGTAACTCAGTACGACAATCAGAATGATGTGTTCTCATATTGTTCCCCGTATTCCAAACCAGACCTTACTATTCACATAGTTACAAATCTATGTATGCAGCAACATAGGACTATGTGTTTCTTAATTTATAGGTAGTTCGACTTCATCCCGGCTTGTGCCCTGTTGAAATATGTCGATAAATTGCCATCAACGAACAACTTTCCCCCCACTTTCCACTGTCAGTTTGAACATATTGCTAAATGTCAGAGTGATTATCTCCATACAGCAATCAATTACGGATCAATCAGATAATTGGCACATAAATCAAACACTACATGACAGGTGTTACTTATTGTTATTAAATTGCACCTGTTAAGTGGAAAGATGCGCAACTTAAATACGAAACAAATTGCAGCATGCAATAAAGTGGAATACAGGTATCCAATGTGTTCGAAATGACGTCAGTTTTTTTATCTTATAATGCTTCATCACCATGTGTTCTTAACTATGAGTTCACTATCGTTCATGTCATCATATGCCCACCCGGTTATCTCAGTCGAAAAAACTTTCAAAATCCAATCTGCAAATCCTTTATCCGTATACCCGATTGAGATTTATACTTGTTTTACATAATTCTTTTACAGCATCCGAATTCATTAAATATACCTTACTATTAAAATTATTGTTCGCCCTGCATGTTAATGTCGAAATCATGATCTTAGTTAAAAATATTACCCAAAATGTATCACACTGTATAATTAACTTCATAACAATATTAACCTCGAATGTAATAAGTTGGCGTAATAGAAATGTTTAATGTCTTCCCAACACATGTTTAATCATACAAATACGCGCATTGAATGTAAGAATGTGTTTAGACATTACAAATCAATAACTTTATGAGATAATGATTCCGGTGCACATATATAAATATATGGAGTTCATTATCCATTAAAGTTTACACAAATATAACTACTGTGAACGTGCCACCTTATGGTCTTTGTTGTGACGTATATTGTTATAATACTTTAGGATAAATATAAATTATACGAATAAGCTATTTTATACAAATGCTTAAGACACCACTGTTATTATTGTATTATTAGTTAAGGTTTACGATTGACATAGACCTCAAATATTTCTTCGTTCGAATGAAAATTAGAGGAGCCACAAGTGTGTGGCTTACAGTATGTACACATCTTTCCCACTGGATTTTAACATTCTTCAAGAGAAACAAAGTGGTCGAGTATAGAGTTGAAGACTCCTGACCCGAAGGACGTAGTTTCGAATCAAATCGAGGGCGACGTTGACTCGTGAACTTCACTTCACACTTTTATTTAGTAACCAAGAAAACAGTCATCGAGAGTGATAAGTATAAATTGATATTACTTTTTCCACAGTCGTTGGAAATAAAAACGACTTATATTATACTCTTCAGAGTACCCATATTCCCCCTATGTATAACATATGTATATTCATACATGTACATGTTTCCATGGGACGATGACATACTTCTCACTATTGCAACGGGTACATGTGCTAAAATTATTGCACTATAAATAATGTGTGTACATCATCAAATTAAAAACACAAAAAATACACAATTGCTGTAGTGCATTGCAAAAACATACACCACTTGCCATGACTGCGTCCAAGCTCAACCGCTTAATAGTTTGAGCACATACTCATTTCATCTCAATGTGCTACATTTAAGATAAAAAAACAACAACAAATGCCTCCTAAATGTTGATGGCCGTTTACGAGAACTTTTGAAAAACAATTGGATCTAACTGTCGTTTACAAATCAGACGAGTCGTGATGCAGCTAAATTAGTTAATTTCGTTTTCAGAGGACGAAAGAGGCAAATAAGATAAAATAACAATTGATATTTTTTTCCAAACTTTCTTTTGTTTTGTTTCTTAAGATTTTGGTTTTTATTAATAGTTAACAAATTGCATTCCATAGCATATCGTTACCAACGCGTAAGTTCGATTCACTCCCGAAGTCAACTGGAAGAATAGTCTTGTTCCTTAATGCTGGTAGTCGGTCATTGCATGTTGAGAATTTAGTAAAGGTTACTGGAACCCTTTACACTGGTGATATTTAAAGGTATACTATGCTCATGTTTTGTTCATTTGTTTAATTAACCAAACATGAAAAATATATTTCCTATGGTTAAAACATCACTAATCATGCATTCATAAAGAATGAACTCATAATGTATTAATCCATATGTGTTGAAGATAGATGTTTGTACATCATAAAACTTAAAAAAACTTCCAGTTTTTTTATCAATCGGGCTATTTTACCGTTTTGACTGTCAGTAATTTGATAAAAAAAAATGGTTGTCAATTGGTTTTACATTGCAATGGCTCTTATTAGAGATGTTTTAGCCAATGTAACAACAATACTGGATAAAGCCAATTCAAACATGTTATGTTCAGATGAGCCAGATACATCTTTAAGGAATTTAAGGTATACTAATAACTGAATGCCGATACATTTTGTTCTGCCACACATGTTTATACGAACTTCAAAGTAAGTGTTGTTGTTGAATATTACCTTAATCACATATAATCTTACAAAACACTTAACATAATTACTGATACTTGAAGTGCCATAAATTTCCTTTCAGGTATATTGGCAGTTTGGAAAATTCCTATTAAAAGGTGACACGTGTCGACACAGACCAAGCTGATATGTACGAGTTCTAACACAACAACAAACTTAAAAACAAAATTGATAGCTAACTCTATTGGATTTTGTATAAACACAGAAAACGATGTTCCCTCAAATAACAGGACCAAACACTCAGCCATACTTTCTCCAATATCAAAGGATTAACACTTATAAGTTATTAATCTTCAAAGTGGTTATATTAGAAACGTCTTAACATCTTTAACAAATTAAAAACAGCAAAATTGATTATAAAACGAATGAAAACGATTGTATTAATGAGAAATACATAATGATTATAGTTCGTTCTGAAGCAGTTATTGTGAGTTTACTTCCTAAACCCATCATGATTGAGTTCAAACTTAACCTTTATGCCTATTTGTTCATTTAACAGATGGTTGAGTACGCACGCTTTTGCTTTCATGCAAGCTTACTGCATTTCAGTATTGTGCCGGTGGGAAAGTCAAATTGTATCATTAATCATGTTTCAGACATTGATAAAATGTCAAGCATATTAAACGGATTAGAAGTCGTGCAATTACATTGCAAAATATTCAACAATTCTATGAAGGCGAGGGCAAAGCACGTTTGTGCATAAGTTATCGGAGTCGAATAAATACAGATTGTACAATATTAAATATATTTATCGTGTTGGTTATTATGCACCGGCTATTGGTTATTGTACGTTTGTGTTCTATGTATTTCTGAGTGTATGGCTATGCTGCATTCTGTACCAGAAAATTGGGATTTATGTACCCAGTACAAGGGTCGTAGAACGAAGTATACAGAATGTAGTGCCAACTAATCGGTACATTGCTCTCTGTTTATTTCAGACTATGTCCCTGTGTAATTGACTCCATGTATGAATGACTTCAATGGACATCTATAAAACCATTTCATTTTGATACAATACTATCAGTTCATCGATTTAATCAATTACATAAAAGCATTATCAATCCTTTTATTGTCGGCACATTGCACTTCATACAACAATGTCCGTTTGGGTTTTAGTAAGAGGATTTTACACCGAATCAACATATTTTCTATCGGTTACTTTTTCCTTTTTTGTGAGTGGCTGGTGATCACGTACAGAATGGACAAAGTACGCTTTATTCAGAACGGATTCAATATTCACATCGATAAATCACGCGCCAACAATCCAATAAGCTCGAAGTATGAAAGCTCTTGGATAAAAGTCCTAATTTCCAATTCGATGCTAGGAAAATGGTTGCATTCATCGTTAATTCAAATTTATTAACGCAGCTTCATTGTTAACAGATCCGAACATTGTGTCTGAATTATTGAAGGATACAGAAGAGAGAACACGAGATGTTGTGGAGAAATATTCATTAAAAATGAAAGAAAACCATGTAAGTTACCGCTTCATTTAGTTCATATATTATTATTATAAGTAATTTAATAGTATTTATATGTTGCCAATACTGTTTGAATCCAGGTAGTTTCAAAAGTGATCAAACATTGCGACAATATCAAGCACCACTGTGCTGTAACTAACACGAGTTCAATATTGAGGATGTTTATTGCGATACAACCGGTTCTCGGAGACAATCTTACATCGTTGTTTAGCTTGTTGAACAATTCGATGCGGGTATGTACATTGAGGGATATATACAATGAAAAGTTTATTCTTCAGATACAATGGAAAGTTTATTCTCTTTCTGTTTCGTCCCAATACATGGTATCCATTTAGCGGTGATAACGGTCCGCTGCAACAAATGCATTAAATTTCATATATTGGTCATTAACGCTTCGTCAGTGCCCATGCGTTGGACCCATATTCCGCAACCGATTAATAATACCAGTATAGTTTAAATAGCCAAGCCATAATAAACTGTGCATTAGCTTACCTCTTAATTGTAAGGATTTAATAAGGCAAAATAGTATAAGTCGGTATGCCCTATAAATCATTTTCGAAAAACCATAAAATAATCAGTAATTACATACATTGAAAGCACACTTCAATAGTGTTGCGCTTCTTATAAATTGGTCATCATACACCTTATAATGGCCAGTTTATTCAATATTACAGAAAAATAAAGATACTGAAGGACGAAGGAACTGTATCGTACAAAGAGATTAAAGTATCACATTTATACAATTGCAGCACTAGCAAATGGCAAATTCATGAGGTAGAACTATTCTTACATCAAATTTATTAGTTGACGTAGATGGTGAATATGTTCACCAATTACAGGACATTAGAGTATCATAATTAGCACTTTGTAAACACATCAAACTAATTACACCCGCTATTCCCAGTCTAGTCGGCGAGTTGCAATAAACGGAATTATCACTTCCCGATGTTTTCATGACTTTTTCTCGTCTTTTTATTGATCACCTGATGGATCACAATCTAGAATTCGTGAAGTACTAATGCAAACAGAAATTTAACATAACCTTCAGTGACAGATACTTAGTAGAATTTGTTATAAAACCAAATACCAGGAAGGAAACAGAGAACCAAGGAGGAAGTACTAATTAAGACAATCAAGCAATCACTTACGTCAACCTCATACATGCAAATGGAAAAATCCAACAAAAACTATTCAAACGAGAAACTATTGTATTAAAGTTAATCCTATCGGAGCTAATACCAGTATTTAACGCAGACTTGAAAGTTAACTGTAGTTCGCCCACCACCAAAGTAGCGGAAAAAAACGTTCTATCTTACTTTCATGTGAGCTTTCAACCGACTTGCATTAAAAACGTTATTTTTAACAAAACAATTCATCAGTCGCCCAGAAAGGAAACGCAAAAAACATTTATTAATTATAAATTAATGCCCGGTTTTATTTCTGTATTGATCATGAGACGTTCTTAACACAACCGGGAAGATTAACGAGGTACCGGGTTTATTCCTTTTTCATCTCAATATTCATAATGTTCATGTTCAAAAATGTGTTTCTTGTTGGTTCTGTCAGTTTAAATTGTATTCCGCGTTTGTTCAGTAATTAGTATAGCCTTAGATTTGTTTTGTTACATATACAGCTTTGCACAGCCCGCCCGGCTATCTCAATTCGTAGAGCGCTAGACTGTCACCCGACAGATCCGGGTGCGATTCCCAGGTTGGTCAGGTTATATTCTGCTGTGACATTGGCTACTGTCATGTCCATCACATATGATGAAGATGCTTAAAGCAAGTATCAATGGAAATGTATATGAGGGAAGAGTACATGCAAAGCTCTCGGTGATGTTAGGCACGGGTAACGCGTACTCTGGGTGAGCTTACTATGGTCTCATCGTGTGAGGAAATGAAGTGTAATGTTGAGCGATTGGTTGACCCCGGGTATATGTATCCGATGGTTGTAATGTAAAAAATAATACCACAATTTATTTTGTAGCTGAGTGGACACGTGCAACAACACTGTGGAAAACCAGGCGAGGCTATCATAGAGGCATCGAAAGAAGAATCTGCTTCACTGTTGATTCTAGGTACTCGTGGAATAGGATTGGTTCGTAGGACATTAGTGGGGAATGTCAGTGAATATTGCCTACATCATTCGGATGTGCCAGTTCTTATCTGCAGAACTAAAAAACCGAAGCACTCCAAAGGACACCATTCGTAGTAGTGTGTTAGTAGTGATCTCTTACTTACAATCATGTATATTCGTCCGTTGTAACATATATTAATCTATTTTGTAATTTATTATAATGTCATAATATGTAACATTATATGTATGAAACACAAACATTGAATGGAGCTTAGAGTAAGAATTGAGATTTGGTAATTCCTTGAAATATTTGAAGAGTTAAGTTGAATTAGGAAACATTTCACTCACAAGACAATGCCCCACATTGAAACCGGTATACACTTGCACACATCACTATAAGTTGAGAAGGTGTCACGAGAAAATCTATTGGTATAAACTGATAAGGAATTACATGTATCTGTTTGGTTAAATATATAAGGATAGTACAGTTGTAGGAGTGTAAAAAAGGGGATACTATAGCCTAAAATTGCTCAGAAATCAAGCTGGTAATTCATTTAGTGCAGCAGACTCCAGAGTGACAGTTTCAGAAAGATGATATTTACAGACAATGGTTAATGTATTTCGACACAGTTATGAATATGTGTATACATGACAGCTCGCCTAGAGAACGCGAGTAGTGGCACCACAAAGCATAATACAATAATGGAAGTGTCTACAAAATAGGAGAGAAATGTTATCATTAAGTTCAAAATCCGTCTCCAATTTTAGAACAACTCAATCACACCAAAGAGATTGTTTGTGTGTAGCAGAAAATAGACAAATCATGTTTCTCGTAGATTGATATTTTGTGAGAGAGTGGAAGTGTTATAGACATATATTTGATTAAATAGCGTTCACAATGACTTTATGTCATCAATATTCAACAGAACACAAAGTTAATTTACCTTTTTCAATACTAATACATTTTCTAAAATGAATGAATAAGTCGGACAGGACACAGAACGCACAAAGGAAGCAGCCACAGCAGAAGCACAAGCAGACATGGAAATTTACATTTATACATAAACATGATGTTAATAACCGCGTAGGAGAAATACTCTCAAACAGTAATGTGTTATTAAACAAACATTATGATATAAAGTACAAAGTCCTCCTTTTTTATAGCCTGTTGTTTTCCCTGACGCATGTGTGGGGAGGCATTGTCTTATGTATGTGTCATTTCATGTAGCAACTTATTCTCTATATTATCCTGAGCAGCAACCTCTCTTCACCATTAGTATCCTGTAGAAAAGTACATGTAACTACACAATACCAAAAACCTCATAAGAACAAAGCACAATTGCCTCTCCAAATCGCATACCCAGACATGTTAACATTAAGCAACGACTCATAGTTACACGTTATTGACCCCCAGATTAAATAATGCCAAATATTAATTGTCCGTATTACTATCGGAGGCAAAATACAAAGGTATGCTATTTCGCATACCCAGACATGATAACATTAAGCAACGACTCATAGTTACACGTTATTGACCCCCAGATTAAATAATGCCAAATATTAATTGTCCGTATTACTATCGGAGGCAAAATACAAAGGTATGCTATTTCGCATACCCAGACATGATAACATTAAGCAACGACTCATAGTTACACGTTATTGACCCCCAGATTAAATAATGCCAAATGTTGATTGTCCGTATTACCATCGGAGGCAAAATACAAAGGTATGCTATTTCGCATACCCAGACATGATAACATTAAGCAACGACTCATAGTTACACGTTATTGACCCCCAGATTAAATAATGCCAAATATTAATTGTCCGTATTACTATCGGAGGCAAAATACAAAGGTATGCTATTTCGCATACCCAGACATGATAACATTAAGCAACGACTCATAGTTACACGTTATTGACCCCCAGATTAAATAATGCCAAATATTAATTGTCCGTATTACTATCGGAGGCAAAATACAAAGGTATGCTATTTCGCATACCCAGACATGATAACATTAAGCAACGACTCATAGTTACACGTTATTGACCCCCAGATTAAATAATGCCAAATATTGATTGTCCGTATTACTATCGGAGGCAAAATACAAAGGTATGCTATTTCGCATACCCAGACATGATAACATTAAGCAATGACTCATAGTTACACGTTATTGACCCCCAGATTAAATAATGCCAAATATTAATTGTCCGTATTACTATCGGAGGCAAAATACAAAGGTATGCTATTTCGCATACCCAGACATGATAACATTAAGCAACGACTCATAGTTACACGTTATTGACCCCCAGATTAAATAATGCCAAATATTAATTGTCCGTATTACTATCGGAGGCAAAATACAAAGGTATGCTATTTCGCATACCCAGACATGATAACATTAAGCAACGACTCATAGTTACACGTTATTGACCCCCAGATTAAATAATGCCAAATATTAATTGTCCGTATTACTATCGGAGGCAAAATACAAAGGTATGCTATTTCGCATACCCAGACATGATAACATTAAGCAACGACTCATAGTTACACGTTATTGACCCCCAGATTAAATAATGCCAAATATTGATTGTCCGTATTACTATCGGAGGCAAAATACAAAGGTATGCTATTTCGCATACCCAGACATGATAACATTAAGCAACGACTCATAGTTACACGTTATTGACCCCCAGATTAAATAATGCCAAATATTAATTGTCCGTATTACTATCGGAGGCAAAATACAAAGGTATGCTATTTCGCATACACAGACATGATAACATTAAGCAACGACTCATAGTTACACGTTATTGACCCCCAGATTAAATAATGCCAAATATTAATTGTCCGTATTACTATCGGAGGCAAAACACAAAGGTACGCTATTTCGCATACCCATACGATTAATGTCTACCATGTTTACTGGTCAAATGGAATATATGTTATTACGTCAGTGTCAAATGGACGTGCCCTCATGTTAGTTGAAGCAATGCATTCGTTCTTATCATCACACATGCCATTCCTCTACATCGTTCTGATTTATAGTTGTAGAATTCGTATATATGAAAACGGTTGATATCAAATTGTTAGTTGGTCAGACAAAGAAAACACGTTTCAGAAAACATTGAACAATGGAAATACTGTAAAATATTAACGGTATTCTCAAGCATTGTAAGTCAATGTACATGTACATTGTCGTTTTTATTATTAATTGACGTCGGTTCCTTAATAATTTCTTACAGTGTACATTATCACTATATAATTCATTATGCTTGTTGATGTCTTCTGTTACTATATTTCATTACTGCACTCGCGTAAGGACAACATTTATATTTGTAGTTGATTTGTCTTTTCGCTTCGTTGCTGAATGGTGTGCGAAACCACGAACTGACGACGATTGAATGCAAAATTTACTGCGTAAAAGTAACTACTCAACACCAACACGTCCCCTTTTTGGCGCCGATAACGTTATCGTCTTTAATCAGTCGCATTTTCACATTTGTAGTTTCGTCTTTTCGTAGGCGTAAATCAGCCACCATATACAAGTCGATTACCATCATAGTGCCCTCGTGTTTAACTACACGTAATGCACAATAAACATGTAATGCATTCTCTTGGAATCACATCCAATAAACAGTGATTAATGTTAAATGGGGCATTAAATTAAGTTTGCTATTTATCCCGAAGACAATGCATCACAACAAACAAACCATTTACAATTATGTCATGTTGCCATATTTTGATAAATTGTTCTTTCGAATACAACAAAAAGAATACCAAACGCCAGGAATGTCATTGTTATCAGCAGCATATATTTATTTAAGACAATTAATATCAAATCACTTTGAATTAATATTGAAATAAGCAAGTGTAACGAACTGTATTTAATCGGTCAATTTCTTATTTTTATCAGTACAACATCCTCCATACTCAATCATACAGCATGAGTATATATCATCAGTTTAAAAAGGACAATATGCGGAGCAGGGAAGAAACAATGCCTGAATCAGAACATACAAATGACATACTCAAACAGAAGTAGGAGATGATACATACGCAGGGATGACACATGCAAACAAGAACAAACTAACACAAACAAAAACACAGGAAGGGGACACGAATCTCGACCGAAATTATCAGAACACTTAAAGAACATACTTTACTATAACAACACGTTCTGTCCATTATCGTCACATATATATAATACCACCTCTCCATAGCGGCATTATCTTGAGCAATGACCTTTCAGCAACAATAGTTTACTCCACAACAATTTAAGGATATTACATTTTCGCATTCCTTCGGTTGTACTGCCTTAATCCTACATGTACTTTAGGACTTGTTAAAGTTCATAGTTAGGCACCAGCACATAATTCGCCTGATTGGACAGGTAGTAATACTGTTAAATTGAATTTGACGTTTAAAGTATAACACTCGTGACAATGAATATTTGTTGTTTCAATGTTATATCCTTAAAACTTTGTCGTGGAATATATTTGTTTTTCCTGCATTAAGAACTTTTGATGTTAACAATGTATAGCAAAAAACTTTCAAGAAAAGCCAAACTTTGCATATTCATAATGCTGTTGCTATGGGAAAATTACACTAAATCAGAACTAAATGGTAATTCAGTACGACAATCAGAATGACTTATCGTGTGTTCTCATATTGTTCCCTGTATAGCGGAGCATTTCTTTTCCAAACAGACCTTACTATTCTCATAGTATCTATGTGAGACAGAAAAATAGGACTATGTGTTTCTTAATTTATATGTACTTCGACTTGTTTAGACTGCATCACGGCTTGTGCCCTGCTGAAATATGTCGTTAAATTGCCATCAACGAACACCTATTCCTCTTATTTTCCACTGCTAGTTTGAACATATTGGTAATGTCAGCGTGATTATCTCCATACAGCAATCAATTACGGACCAATCAGATAATTGGCACATAAATCAAACACTTCATGGCAGGTGTTACTTTCAGTTAACAAATTGCTCCTGTTCCGTGGATAGATTCGTAACTTAAATACGAAACAAATTGCAACATGCAATAAAGTAGAATACTGGTATCTAAGTGTTTTCAGAAATACGTTAACTTAGTTGTTTTATCTTATAATGTTTCGGCACTATAAGTTCTGAACTATGAGTTCACTTTCATTCGTGGCATCATACGTTCACTGCCCAACCGGTAAGCTCAGTCGGAGAAGCTTTCAAATCCAATATGCATGTCCTTTATCCGTATCCCCGACTGCGGTATATATTTTCCATAATACCTTTACAGCAGATAATGTTGCAGTGTAAGTCGTTCTTTGCAGAAATTAAAACGACGTACCGAAGGATTCGCCCTGCAATTTTATATATGTTCATGTCGAAATCATGATCTTAGTTATAACTATTATCCGAAATTTATCACACTGTATAATTATACTTTACAACAATATTAACCTCAAATGTCATAACTTGGCGCAATTGAGATGTTTAATGTCTTCCTAACACATGTTTAATCATACAAATACGCGCATTGAATGTAAGAATGTGTTTAGAAAATTCAAATCAATAACTTTATGAGATAATGATTCCGGTGTACATATACCAATATCTGGGGTTCATTATCCATCGAAGTAAACGCAAATATAACTACTGTGAACGTGCCACTTTATGGTCTTTGTTGTGAAGTTTATTGTTATAATAATTTAGAATAAACATATACATTATGCAAATGCGTTAGACACCACTGTTATTATTGTATTTATAATTAAGGTTTAAATTTGCATCGAGTTTAAATGTTTCTTACAAAAGAGATTAAAATAATTTAATATATTATATATAAAAATAATTAACCGCGTTAAGGTTTCAAAATTGGTTTACACATCACTGATATATTAGTAAGACTGCGTCGAAAATAAAAAAAATACCGATGCAATCTTTAACATGTTATGCCATTCATCCGAGTAATACTCTTGTATAAACATTACACGCTTAATTAAGTTACTTGAAACTTTAAGAACACAATTGATCTAACTGTTGTTAACAAATCAGACAAGTCGTGATGCAGCTAAATTGGGATAAGCATTTCCTTGGCGAATTATCTCAAAAAAATTGAATTTAATCCAGTGGACGTAAGATGCAAATAAGATAAAATAGCACTTGATACTAATTCTTTCTCTTGTTCTGTTCCTAACGGTTTAGCTTTTATCAAATGTTTGATAACAATAATTATCAAAATGCCATACATAGCATACCACTACCAACGGGTAAGTTGCAGTCGATTAATTCCTGTAGTCCACTTGACGACTATTAATGTTACTTGGTACTGGTAGCCGGTCGTTAAGAAGACAAAAAAACATGCATATTGATAATTTAGTAAAGGTTACTGGAATCCTTTACACTTGTCATATTCAAGGAATTCAAGGTATACTCTGAATAATTGAAAGACGATACATTTTGTTCTGCCACACGTGTTAATACGAACTTCATAGTAAGTGTTGTAATTGAATATTACCTTTATCACATCTAATATTACAAAACACTAACACTCGTCAGAAAGTCTGATACTAGGTATACCATCAATTTCATTCAGGTATGTTTTCTGTTTGTTAATAAAAAAATTGACGTAAGACGAGTGGGTCATTCAAAATTGAATATATTTACTTAATACATTTCCATACCGTGTATATTTGTTGCTTAAATATCAAAACATAGTTTTATATTCGAGTCTTACTTTAGCTTAAAACTGGCCTAATCTAGATGTATCACCAGGCAAACGAGCAAAGAGAAAAATACTTTTCATAAACTACGGTTTGGCATAGTTAAGTGAAAACATTTTAGTGAAAACGGTGCCTATATCAGCTACTGTGTTAACTGCCGAAATATTAAGCTAATGGTGGAAACTGAACACTCGACCTTAGAATTCGGAGTCCCGTCATTCATCTTAATTGTGGTACATTATAAAAACCACTTCATTTCTACAGAGAAAATAGTTTTGCCGACTTCAGTCAATTAAAATGTGCCAAACTTACACAATTCTGACGAAACAGTTGTCGAGAGTTTAATTGGTTTCGTAAAAACGCTTATATCATTACTCCCAAGATAAATACATTTCATAATCAAGTATCTTAACCTCTTTCAATGCTAAACTAAGTATAAACATTGCACGAAAATAATTAAATTTGACACAAAAATAAACCTCGAGTGTTTAGGCAATGCTCTGAGTTATTGGTTAAAGAACACAATTCTATAATGTGAGATTTAGTTGTTACAGGGAAGCATCAGACGATTCCTTCCCAAACAGACCCTAGGAAAATAACAGTCTACAAATCATTGGGGACTTAGGACATGCAAGCATTAACGTGTATGGGAAGAGGGGTGCAAGGAATGATCTTTCCGACCATCATAACCATCATTGTCAGCATCAACAATCAAGATGAAATGAATAACTGCACATAATTTATGCACAGCTTTCACATTTGGTGTATGTCTGGTCTCGACCTGTCTTGTTCATTCATCCAATGAGTATTTACGTTGAGAACGTAACATAAACATGTGTTAGGACTTCAATAGAACTGGCCTATAAAATAATTTTTTGTTAACAGTAAGACAATGTATACACCCGTCAACACCCGAAATATCTCAAGTCTTTACTCTATTTGGAAAAATGCAAAGCTATTTCCTTTTCATATGAAGACATGGTTTTGGGCATTTATTTGACAATTATGCAATTTGTTTGAGAGTCTGAACAGTAGATTTATTTCCACCCATACTGTACATTAGTTGCATTTATAATGCAACATTATTTTGCTGAATCGCGTACTTCAGATCTCAAGTCTGAAAGTATGTAACCGTGTCATGTCGTTGATTTGCCATATGTCTTACGTCTAATGCGAACGTACCTTTATAATGATGATGATGATGTAGTCGTGTACTAAGGAGTTCACATAATGGTAATTAATAAAGACAAACCATGAGTCTAGTCTGCAGGCTAACAGTCATCAATTTGTTGGAGTCACACTGGTGAAACCAAGATGTCAGTTTAGTTTATATGGAACAATTTTGGCAGTAATGTGAAAACAAAGCAATTTATGATATAATTTCATGACATTTTCAGGTATACGTTGATACCAATAAAATCTTATTTCATTTGATAAGTAATAGGGTAAAACCAATAGAAAAACACCAGTAGATACATGAAATAATAAGAAAGCGTGCGGAATAGTAATATTTACGTAGAAGGAAAAATATGCAGATAAACGTTGATGTTCATGGATCTTATATCAACCCATAGACAAAAAACAGACTACACCATTGCGTCAGTATTTCTGCCAACAACAACTTATAATGTCCATGATTTACTGACTGTTCCTGTTATAGCAATTTCCAAAACCAAATTGAGATATATGGCTTGTTTTTCTGTTGTTTTTCTGTTGCTACTAGTGAAATCGCCAGTCTGTTTTATAATAGGCATGCTGCAGTTTTATTTCTGAACCGAAATATCTCGACGAAGAATTGTTGACGTATATATTTGAATATTATATTGCATTGCGAATGTGGGAACGTAAGGACTAAATGCAGTCATATAACATTTAAACGGTTATAGTTGATTGCTGTTTTATTGCGATGGAACTGAACACCAATTCCGAAATGCGTGTTCTCCCTGATACTTTGACTGCAGAAGTACATCCCAAGTGAGTTGTCTTCAACATCTGATATGTGGGGAAGTTGTCAGCAGTCAATGTATAAAACTGGATAACCATTAAGTTTGGATAAAAGATAACCAAAACTCGATTTGATTGATTGACGTGTAATGAGCCAATTAAATTGATGAAAATATGGTTACCCCAGGTTAAAGTTAGCCAATTTATTAAACAATTGGCTACAATTGCTTGCGGAAGCAGAGGTTTGTACGGGTCCTAGGAATACTGCTTTTATGTCAAGAAACCTCAGTGAACACAATGCACAACTGTTATAAAGTTGATAAAACGTCCCAAACTCCAACACAACTCATCAACAATGTGAAACAAGGAGGAATGACTGATGTGACCTATTTTCACACTTCAAATAACAATGTTTTCAACAGATATTGAAGATAGCAAACAATTCCCGAAGAAAGTACTTTCAGTTATAACTATTAGTTTGAGCATTTTATCTATGGAAGAGCAAATTATTTTTGCCACTACACAAATTAACTTCAGCACGAAAACGAAATCTTACGTGTCTCAAGATGTCAGGAAATGATTGCGAAATAAAATTGCCAACACTTCTACCAAAAAATAATACATACTTGATTTGATTATCAAAACAAATAAATAACATCGCGTTCAATCAGTATAAACCCAATTCGATAAGGCTTTCATTATCGATTTATCCATTATATTGAGTATGGGGTGGGAAGGTTGTTTAAATCGTATTTTCAATTATGAACGGATGAATAGATTGTATACAACACCCCTCTTATCGATCTTTAGGTAAACACGATAATGAAACAAATAGCGAATTTTAGTTATACGTAAAACTATTTATAATCAGTAAAATAAACAAACAGTAGCATTTATATGTAATCAGGCGTGTCAGCTTATCACGATTCAAACTTTGTGACATTTGAATCGTGGCTGTTACAGTACTTGTATGTACTTGCATTATGAGTTCCTCCGTTTCTCATACATTGGACATCTTACAAATCAAAAGCTAACGTATAAAAAATACCATTCTTAACAGAAAAAGCAGTGGATTGAGTAGTTTGGCTTTGACAGTTTCATCAACAGTTGTAAACACATACGGCGACGGTAATATAATAGTAGTCCTCTTTCCACGAACCATTTATATTAGGAAGGGTACTTGTGCGTGAAGCACAAAAACAAAAGTGTAGAAATAACAAACTTTTTTTTTTTAATAATCTGTGACTTTTTCGAGAACAGATATTTAAGCATTCGTCATGAAATTGTATTTTATCAAGTAATATAATAATTGTTTACGATTGTGATTAAAAGAAATTATGTTGACTGACTTTAGATCACATTGTATGTGCCAAACTGACAAAATTCTGACAAAACCGTTGTCGAGAGTTTGATTGGCGTCGTGAAAACGCTTATATTATTACTACCAAAGAAAATACATATCTTAATCAAGTCTCTTAACCTCATTTAAGGCTACACCAAGTATAAACGTATAAATAATTAAATTTTACGCAAAACCATACCTAGAGTGTTAGGCAATGCTCTGTGTTATTGGTTAAAGAAATGTCAACACAATTTTAGCTATTACATTTAAGCATAATACGTTTCCTCTCCACACAGACCCCAAGAAAATAACAGTCTACAAATCATTGGGGACTTAGGCAATACAATCGTAAACATGTATTGGAAGAGGGATGCAAGGAATGATCTGTCCATCATAACCATCATTTTCAGCACCAACAATCAAGATGAAATGAATAACTGCACATGGTTTATGTACAGCTTTCACTTTGGTGTTTGTCTAGTCTCGACTTGTCTTCTCCATACATCCAATTAATATTTACGTTGAGAACGTAACGTTAATTTGTGAAAGGACTTCAATAGAATTGGCTTATAATAGAACATCTCTGGTAACAGAAATACAATTTATACAACAAAGAATCAACACTAGAAATACCATAAGTCTTTACTCTATTTGGTAAAAATGCAATGGTTTTTCCTTTTCACATTAATACATGGTTTAGGGGCATTTTTTAGACAATGGTGCAATTTGTTTGAGAGTCTGAACAATATATATTTATGTGCACGCATACTGTACATTTGTTGCATTTATAATCTAACATCAATTCTGAAAGTATGTAACCTTACCATGTCATTGATTTTTTATTTGTCGGTTCTTACGACTTTAAGCCAACACGTATCCTCATAACAAGATATAGTTCTACACTAAATAGTTCACATACTTACACTTTTTTAATTATCTACATGTAAGAACAACTTGATGTCTCTATCTGTAAAATATCGTAATTGTGCGTACAATAATACTTTTTTATGCATGAGCAGTATATAGTTGTATATATATATGCGTTGTCAGAATAGTGTTTTAACACGATATAACTTTATTATCGAGAACGCTGACTTTCTGAGTAAAATAACAGACTGGAAAAGTTGAATATTGCAACAGACAAAATAAATCACGGTATTTTTCATAAATAATCATTAAAATGAAAAATATGTTTTTTTCAGACAGGAAAGAATAATGTAGTGTTATTACAGAACTTTTCGATGTGATAATAAACAATATGATTTCCCGCTTGCATTCAGCTAAAGGAGTGTCTTGTTTTCCACAATAGCTGTTTTCCATTTTTGTTATACATATGCATCTCAAAATGTATCGTTATGTTCAACTATATCATGATATTATACTTTTAGGATTGGATTGTTTGACGTTAACATCAAAAACTTTATTGAAACATAGAATGCTCCAGAGGTATTGTATATCAGTGTTCAGACACTATTAAAGACAAAACCTTTTAAAATGTAAATGATGTCTGTCATTTATGTTTGGGATAACAGTGCAACTGTCACCAGGGTAACACAATAAACTCACAAACAAATTTGTCCACACTTTCCATCACACCCTTACTCCACCCTATCATATTGTTACCAATACATAGACAAAATACATAGGTTTATGGGTGCCGTTTCTTCTTTGCTGCAATACATAAACCTTGGTAATTTTAACGCATATTGCTATCGCGAGTTGGTCGCTAGTAATTCGGCACCCTTTATAAAATTAAATAATGATATATTAGATGTGTATATATCCCAATCATAAATACGTATGTCTAAATATAAACCATAATTAAGGAGATACGAATTTATTCGATTCCAGTTCAGCGATTACAGCGTGAAAATTTAAATTCAGTGTCCAGTTTACCAATGAAGTTTGCCTGTTCAAAGTTTACTTCGACATTTAGCTTTAGATTTGATTGGCTGACGCACCGCTTTGACCCATGAAGAGAAAGCGGGCATAGTACGGCTGCGTCGAAACAAAGAACTGTAGATAGCATCTGATATGTGAGGCCTGACCTTACAGTCAATACCTCCATCGAGAATCAAAATCAAAAATAAATTATGTATTACTCAATTGTACTCATTATCAGTTAGGCTCTGTAGCGCAGACGGTATTGAAGCAAGCACTAAAACGTGTGTAATTATGTTCGATCCTCACATAAGATCAATTTATACTACTTATACTCATAAAGATAATTTTTGTGTTTAAAAAGTTTTATACTTATGCATTGGCCGCGTTCTGTATTTAATGGTCGAATGATGCATGCGCAAAATGCTGTTTTGTCAGTTCTCTCGTAAAAAAATCACTTACAAATGAGTCACAGATCAGATTTTTTTATCTATATGAATAGTGAGAAATGAATTGTGAATCAGGATGTAATTTGAATACGCATATCATTTATCTAAGACTTAACAGGAACAATACTATGAATACATGAATAATCATGATACTGAAGACAAACTGGATTTTTCTGAACAGAATCCGTGGAATTTGTTCCATGTTTTGCTGTTTCAAACACAGGACAACCTCTCAAGAGCAGACCTCTCTTTACCACCAACTACTCCTAAACAACACGACTATCATTTTCCACGTGGTATATTATTTAATGGCGATCAATTTAACCTCTCAAAGGCAGTGAACTCTCAACAACAAACACACTTTCGTCTAACAAAAGATGTTGCTCCGGGGAAATTGACTTTGTTGGATTATGGCGCTGATTCCCGTTGTATACGTTTGCGATCATCTTAGATTTGTAAATTCAAAACTTCGAAATCAATATGGTATAGTAATAACTGGAAAGTGCATGTTATTTACACACCAAACATTGAGGTAACAGTGTATTTGATTTGATGTTTTTTGTCAACAATTAACCGATTTACAAAATCCATTACAATATCTTATCTCACAAAACTGTTCTTGATTACAGCGTGCGTTCCCGTGACAAGCCGACACGTATTTTCTCACAGTCAATATTTAGACAAATTGTATTCCCATACGTACTTTGGTACACTCTATGTAATGTGTTCAAGCAAAATTATAGTTTTAACACGAACACAATTCGTTCTCTAAACGACAACAGGTCATGAAATTCTATATTCAGTCTGGGGTATACTTTGCAATGTATATTGAATAAATGTATTTACTAGTACTTTCTCACAGTCAATGTTTAGACAACATTAATTCCCATACGTACTTTAGTTCAAACTAGGTTATGTTTCCAAGCAAAATAGTTTTAACACGAACGAAATTCTCAAGTGTATCAAAATCAAACAACATAATCCTGTATCATCAACAGAGCTGAGTTCTCTAAACGACAACAGGTCATGAAATTCTATATTCAGCCTGGTGTATACTTTACAATGTATATTGGATAAATGTATTTTGTAAACAAATATAGCTCGCTAAAACAATCATAAGGTTTGAATAAATAAGAGATTGTTCAATATTTATTCACACATTTTTGACGACGAATTTCCGTCAGCTGAAGAATTTAGTATTGATGCTAAGCGTTATTACGATTAAGTGACTCTGTATGATCTATCTAAACTAGAAGTAATATGATTTGCATTGACAATCTCATACGCTTTGTTATATTCTGTGCAAAATGTACAACATCCGACTTTCAGTGCCTGTGTAGTATATTGTTTGTGGAACAGAAGCTTTCTCGTACTCATGCAGACGTGTTTACCGTAAAACCTCACTTAAATATCATCATGTCCATTTGCACTATGTTTCACTCAACCTCAATATTATGACCACCTTTAAAGTTAGTAATAAGACCAGTTTTCAAGGGTTCAAACGGTGGTCGCATTATTGAGGTGTTATTGTATTTAGCTGCCACTAAGCATGACCAGGGCTCGTTTTCACAAACGTTTTAAGACTGAATCTCAGACTTAGACTTTAAAATGGTAAATTATAATTTTGTTCCTACGTTATTGTTACACAATATATTTTGATAAAACATGGCAAACGTGTAGAGTGAGTAACAAGAAATATTCAGGCAAAAATTGATCCGTTTAAATATAATGAAAACGAAATGCTTGTAAATTTAATTTTTGCAATTTTAAAGTCTAAGATTCAGTCTTAAAACGTTTGTCAATACGGACCCTGGTCGCGAAATTCAAAGTATGTGCTTAATATATGATATGCGATTTTCATGGTTTAGATACGAGAAATTAAATGCATCATCTCATAGAATTATACCTCCATATGAATTTGGAAACCAATAAGCTAATTTTGTGAATATTCTTCATACCGAATGTGGTAATATTTCTTTACAAAAATCAATGTCACCCAGACGTTTATTCAAATTGTGTACCATGTTACGGTGCATACGAGTCAACATGAGCCAATCAGGAAATATACAACCATTATAAATATGCATTGATATGTATTCGCGTCTGTTAGTACGTTTGTCTTCGATTTATGTTTTAGTGTGATTCGTGAAATGTTATTTTATTATTTTATATTATTTTAATATTGACTGATTCGAGATTCGTGACAAATATTTTATTTTGATACTGACATTGAGGTCATTGTTTCCAGGCAGGTCAGCAGAACTACATATTGACCTTAATATACCTCATTTCATGTGTGAATGACTGCTCGATACGATATAAAATATAATCGGTTCAATCAAATGAGTAAATAATGCGTTGGATTGTCCCAAAAAACAGATTTATCTAAGATTATGCAGGTTCGGTTAATCGTCCCACTTACAATTATCAGTAATACGGAGACAAAATTTATCCACAATAAAACAAGATCCATTTTATGATTTCATATCATTATCATTTAACTACTTTATTAACTAAATCAGTATGTGGTTATCACGTTAAAGAAACTAGATAACTAGTTGATTAGCTAGATAAGTATGTGGTTAACTAGTTAAGAATAGTGATAAATTAATACACCAGGTACATATCTCAACACCACTTACCCACTTCAACCTAGTACGGACAATCTATTTTAGATAAGTATCTAGTTAACTACATACTTATATAGTTATTTAAGTGGTTAACGAGTTAAATATCTTGTGAACGACATAATTATCAATTTACTTATCCAGTTAACTAGATAGGTAAAGCATAAGTTACATAATTGTTAGGTAACTGTTAAGTAACGCGATAAGTATCTAGATACCTACATACTTTTCTAGTTAATTAAGTTGTTAACGAATTAAGTATCTAGATATCTAGTTAACGTGATAATTATCTAGTTAATTAAGTAGTTAACTGGAGGCAGAAATATGCCGCCATAGCAAACCGATGGTAGTTGTTTTATTGCGATGGAATTGCACGCACATTCCAATAGAGTGTTCTCCCTGATAATTTTACTGAGGTTATGCATCCCAAGTCAGTTGTCTTTAACCTCTGATACGTGGGGAAGTTGTCAGCAGTCATTGTATAAAACTGGATAACCATTTGGTTTGGATAAAAGATAACCAAAACTTGATTGTATTGGTTGAAGTGCGGTTTGGCCAAGTTATGAGCCAATCAAATTGATTGAAAGTATGGTAACCTCAAGTTAAAGTTAGCCTATTAGTAAACAATTGGCTACAATTGCTTGCGGAAGCAGAGGTTTGTACGGGTCCTAGGAACACTCCTTTTATGTCAACGAACCTCAGTGAACACAGTGCACAACTGTTATATAGTTGATTAAACGTCTCAAACTCCAACACAACTCATCAGAAATGTGAAACAAGGACGAAATGACTGATGTGACCTATTTTCACTCTTCAAATAACAACGTTTTTGACAGATCATGAAGATGGCAAACAATTCCCCGAAGAAGGCACTTTCAGTTATACCTATAAATCTGAGCATTTTATCTAGGGAAGAGCAATTTATTTTTGCCACTATACAAATCAACTTCAGCACGAAAACGAAATCTTACGTGTCTCAAGACGTCAGGAAATGATTGCGAAATAAAATTGCCAACACTTCTACCAAAAATAATGCATATCATTTCGCGTTCAATCAGTAAGTAAAATTATTTAAAATCAGGAATATAAACGAACAGACTCATTTATATGTGATCAGACGTGTCAGCTTATCACGATTCAAACTTTGTGGCATTTGAATCGTGGCTGTTACAGGAAATGATTGCTAAATACAATTGCCAATATTTCTACCAAAACATAATACATACTTAATTTGATTAACAAAACAAATAAATAACATCGCATTCAATCAGTAAGTAAAAACAGGAAAATAAACAAACAGTCTCATTTATATGTAATCAAGCTTGTCAGCTTATCACGATTCAAACTTTGTGGTACATGTATTTAAATCGGGGCTGTTACAGTATGTACTTGTATTATGAGTTCCTCCATTCCTCGTACATTTTTATCATTGTTACCAAATCATTCGATACAAATCCTGAAAGCGATATTAGTAGCAGGCTGTGTTCAACTCGAAAGAAAAACATACATATCTGCAAGAGTTTACGCTAAAACACGTGACAGGAAGCGCTATAATGACAAAAACTGTCTCGTTTTGTTGGTTCGAAGAGCATTACATATTCATATCCTTGTTAACGTTAACTATCAAAATTGCAAACAGATGGAATAGTTCAAGTGTAAAAATGTGTATTGTGGTTAGTTACATTTAAGACACACTGACAATGACAAATTGACAATCTAACCATACAGAGGCATCTTAACATAACACGCTTAATGTAAATAAACTTGTATTTTTGAAGAACGTGAAATCCAAATCTAACGTATCTAAAATACCATCCATAACAGAAAAAGCAATGGATGGCGTAGTTTAGCTTTATTGCTTATGATTGTGATTAAAAGAAATTATGTTGACCGTCTTTAGATGACGGTATGTTCACTTCAAAACACATTGTATGTTATGCAAATTAATACCATGAATGTTACATCTTAATTATGTAGATCGGGTTCAATATTAACACAAGTTATGCATACACAATACAGTGCCTCTCCAGACAGATCTCCGGTAAAACAACACTCAATAAAACGTAAGGCATTTTAGGAAGCTCCATGGTATATACGTAAGGGAACAGGGGCGCAAGGAATGGCCTGGCTGACGAGAAGGAATAACTAGGAGAATCAAAGAGGACAAGCAGGGGGTTAAATAGATGGGATACATCACATGACAAGGCAAGACAGCTGGCAACAAGAGGCCGAAAGTTGGGAGTCATTATTCACGTTACGTAAATATCATTAATTAGTTCTCGCCATTCCTATGACATGGACCTCACATATTACCCTATTTCTGTTCCACTTGGGTAGTCAGATAACCTTTATATATATATATATATTTCATTATTATTTGCAAATAAGCAAACACAGACACCATTGATTTGATGAACTGGAAGAAAAAGAAATCATGATGGATGTTGTTCTAGATGTCTTCAAATACATTGTTCTCCTGAGAGCCGTTGGCACGCTATGCGTTATGTGTCAAATTGTAATTTAACTAATTGTCTAAACAATTAGGAAGTGTTACTGAAGAGCCAAATCCATTGTGTTTTAGACATATCGTTAATTATATCTGATGTATGGTACTTAAAACTTCAAAATCTGCATTCCGAAAGTGATGGTTTCAATATTTGCAAAATCATTTTTTTGAACACACATCTCATGTTGCAATGTGCCATGTTCCGATAAGAAACTTCAGTGTTCTAAAGAGTTTTAATTACAATAGGCAGTGAAATGAACACAGGCAAAACTACTACCAAAGGTTTTAATGTTGAAGAAGCCGAACCCGACCACACACTTATCAAATTGCCACTCAAAAATACGACATGCGAAAATAAGATAAGCTTCTTAACCATGTTAACGTTATTAAGAACGCATCGAAAGCTACTATCGTAAGTCTGAATAACATAATGCGTTTTTCATCCAGGACAGAATAACATGACACCGTTATTAAGAAATATCTTCGACCTTACTCGGTATATTAGAAGGCAGACCAAGATCACATGGGGAATACTAAGAAGTGGGAATTGTATTCAAGCAAAAATAATATTATAACTTTTCCACGTGTTGACACTACTCTATTAAATGTAATTGTATATACCGTATGTTCAGGAAACACACGTCCTGACCAAAGCCACGTACGTTATCCCTGAATTCACTTAATTACGACACATTGAATCACACGTCCGCTAATGGCCAGATTGCCGTATTACATGTGAAATAAAACCAGGTATTGACATTCTTAATTAGCAATCATTGATGATGAGGACACTAAATTAAGATACGGAAACGCGATTCCGATACATATTGGAAAAGTGGCCATGAAGCACAATATTCTGCGTGATAATAATTAGATATTTGTGGTAAATTTGATGAATGATTAATTGTGTCGGGCACAAGCCGTTTCTCAACAGTAAACCGGTCATATACGGCGTTCAGTTGATATAATCAGTGATCCTGGGTTACCAACCGGTACTAACATTCTCAATCGCAAGCAACTGACACTTCTCTACATAAATCAGATTTCAATGATGGATAACACATGACTTTCGATCCATTATCAGTAGTGTACAATTATATAAGCAATATCTTGACGACTACTTCGGTCGTATACAACAACTAAGGTTATAAGTATACCACGATAAGTTGAGAGTGACGCCATGCAATATGAACATGGCCTGGCCACCTTTATTGATCAAAATAGGTAAATCAAAGAACAAGCAAAACTCGTTAGTGTGATATTTCATTAAAGTTACAGCCGCGGTAGCTCAGATAGTGGCGAGTCCGCGCCTTACTATACTAATTAAGCTGTTTAGTTTTGGGTCCGAGTTCGAGACCATCGGGAGGTAGTATTTTTTTCATTTAAATATTATATATGTTGTTGGTCATCTACAGTTGAACTTCCACGACTTGCAGTAATTAATGTTCGCTCGAATAGCATTAATTAAAAACTTTGTATAGCATGTGTATTGATAAGCTATTCACTAATAAATTGCACAATATCATCGTGCAGTAGATTTCCATGTACATTCATCGCTACATACTCTTAGTATATGGAACATAGTTGATACGGCTAAAAACGTAAGGGATTCAAATGAACATTTTAGCGAAGATGTAATAGCGATCAATACACACGTTTGATTTAACGACAACGCAATCAGACGATAACAAAAAAAAAGAGACAGAAAAAAACGACAAGCAACAAGTAATTGACAAGCACTGAGTAATGGATAACAAATTCATATTGTCCATAGAAATGGGAGACAGGAATGTGCCTCGAACTCACACCCTATCTATTGGTCGAAGTTACTAGTCAGAAGCGCTGCCAATTGAGCTATCGCTACTGTCTACTTAGCACGATATTTCATCAATATTTAATACTTATCCTGAATATAATAGGCAAGATAATGTCCGCAATCTGCTTTACATGTATTGGAAAGTGGGTATGGTCGTGTTTAATATCGACTTATCTTAACTTAGTTATAGTATACAATAAAGAAAATGTACAGCATATTGACGTCAACTTACAACAGTAAATACGAAAGTGTATGAACAAGATCTTTACGGCCATTTACGGTAGAACACAATATACATAATTATTACAACATCGGAAGTATATCACAATATATACATTGACATTAACCACAACGTACTGTAGTATACATGGATAATTGTACGCATCATCTTATGATAGTTTGCAAATGATCGACACGCCATTGGTGCACCATTGCGCACATTTAATATACTGCTGACTATTTGTGCTGCTAACGAAGTGAAATTTAAATGCCCTGTTTACACTCGAACCGTGAATCAATATGATATACAGTTTGTTTAGTGAACACCCTTATATGACAAATACGAAATAGCTTTAGCACATTTAGTGTCAACTTCATCCAAGTGTATTTATATTTATCGGTCATACGACCAATAATGCGAACTGTATTGAACTCGTCATATAATCAATGGAATAGTGTTTCAATTGTAACCAGGTTATTTATTAAATAGTTTTTTCCCTAAGTTTCCCTAGTTTTCAGAAACCATTCAGTAACGTTGGAGGTCTGTTGACATATCCAGTGTTCCTGTACTCACCTGCTCTTCCGATAACTTTTATGCTTGAATCGGAGTGGAAGGACACAATTCAATGACTTCAGTCAAATTGTTTAAATCAATGACGAATGCACTAGTTTGTAATTAAGACGGAACAAAGTACTGTTTAAAATAGCGCCAACATTAACTTTAAGACATATTTATAACATACGGAACACACTATACGCGATATTTAGTGTCTTAATAGATGTTGCAAACGTCTTGTAGTGTGTAATACTTATAGTGAAAAATGTTCGCTTTGAACATGGTACACGCATGTTACGAAAAAAATGAAATAAATGCTGTCAAGTTTAGTTAAGCCGATTTAGTGAGCACGTGGTATTGTGTTAGACCAAGGGAGGTAAATATTTGTGGAAGGTTTCATTTCATATATTCAAAATTATCTCCCATTTTATAAACGCGAGGGTTTCACGTATATATAACTTAACACTATTATTTGATTTAATTTTCAATATAAGATTTATGGAAACAACTTCTATTACATCCAATACTGATCCTCTATCTTGCAAACGTTAGTTATCGGATACTATATTAAATAGAAAGAATACAATACGTGTAGTGTTGTAGAATTATGACTGTACTAGATATTTGCTGATTATGGCAACACAAAATGGTTTATTTGACATTTTTGTGCAATTTATGTGTTAAATCCTGGAACATTTAGGTGTAAAGTCAAGTGTCAATATGATGATTGTTCATGATCAAATGAATGTATTGTTCTTGATGGATTTCAATTTCAGAAGGCACAAACGTTGGTTATTCATAGCAAGCATATACCTTTCTTATTTCATTCGTAAAGGAATGACATGTGATGTCGAAACACCAATTAAAGTAAAATCATTTTACCATAGCATCAAGTCTATATGAAAACGAAATGTTGAGTAAAGATATGTTAGCATTTACCGCCATTTTCTTTTACAGGACGGATACGTCGTCATTATTACGTATCATTTTGAAGTTCCAAGAGACCTTTGTGTACGACTCGGTCGAGTAAACATTAACTACATCATTGTTAATTGAACTTTAACTAAACGAACAGTGCTGTATGTACTATTCATCTCGAGAATGCGAACCATCAAGAATACAAGAACGCATTATTCACACACCTATTTCTATGCATATGAACACACAAGTCAAAGATGCACGAATCTGTCAACACGAGACATTTGTTTGATACACAAAACCAAAAGTGGCATTGACCTTATTTACAAGTAAATCCAATTTGAACAATTATATTTCGTATTCAACCGTCCACTTTATATTCTGAGTTAACACATAAACATCTCACAATTTTCATCACAATAAACTTATCCAACATAAATTAAATGCTGACCTCTGAACTTCGGTAGACAACAGAACCAAATTGAATACAATAATACCGCCTTCTAGAAGCCATATTGATTATAACAAATCAATATAAACAAAGCAACATTGATGAAGAATTAACAATCAAGCCAATGCCAATTGTATCGAGGGTGAACATAGAAACCTATTTTGATTCGGACGTTGGGTAAGTGCTGCCCATCATGATCCAACAATATAACGACACATCCTTTTATACAAATCACTAGTGCTATAAGCATTAATTCAGATTACTCAAGCAACTTTACATTGATATGATATCAGAAACAAATAACCGTTATTCTCATTCTTCTATGAGAGAAAATCGCACATAAACAACAGCATGCGTTTTCCCGTAAGATAGTAGATATAGTCTGACATTACATGTATAGTAACAACAATACAATATATCATTCGAGTTCAAAAAGGTGACCAGAAAATGCAAGGGTGTGCAATTTAGGACATGCAATGGAATTGGTTAATTGCAATGGTAACAATGAAGCTAACTTACGATTTCTAAGTTGTTTGTTCACTGTTGTTGATGATTCATCTCATCCAGGAAGACACGAAGTTCACTTCAACTCTTACCGCCTTGGGTCCTGAATAACACAACATCTTCAAAACCACGATGATAACCAGCATTTTACTGACAGTTCCAAAGCCTGCAATTCGCTTTATGGTTATCATTTTTGTTTGTCTTTTAAATGTATGTAATAATTCCCTTTCCCTCTAGCAATTATTTCACTTTATATAGAGCTCATGTTATTTTCTGTACAGTTTCGGCCTAATGTTGCCAGCTGTCTTCACTTGTCTTGTGATTCATTAATTCCCCAAAACTATTTGTCAATCACTCTTTTCTACATGAATGTGCTGTAAAAAAAGCTACATCTCGACCAAGTAAACTAGCTAGATAAATGAGATTTCTAAAGGACTTAAATTGAATAAAATATCTACATGGTCACAGCACATTTCTATCAATACAAGTATTGCCTGAAAGGAATATAACAATAATTGATGTTCGATTGTTAGCTGATATGTCCATGTTCCTGAGTAAAAAAACAGTACTTCCCAGGTTGTTTGTTTGTACCTGAATCCTTCGCTCTATCAAACATGAGTTGTTTGTGCCAACCAACGCACCATCAGGCATGGGCAATTTCAATGACTATGACTGCTAAACAAGTACCAGCTCTTCTTTGGAAATTTAGAGTTATGACACAAATGAGACCGATCCGTTGGAGCGGCTTATTTATTTACACAAGAAGTGTAAGTCATTACGAATATAAACGCTTACGCCAGAGAGTAAATTGCTTAATCATAGAATTGACACACTATTTTACATGCAACGATATTTGGACTAGTAGAACGAGTGTTAATTGTAGGCTAGATATATTACGTGGCATAACTAAAACATATATTTAATTATTGTTCTATTTAATACACCATCTGAATTTCAATGAATTTATTTAAGATAAAATGGGTCATACATGTAACACTGTTCTAGGTAAACAACTATAAATACAAAAGTCAATCAATTGCTTTCATCATTTTCTATCAATAATAATTGCAAACAAATAGACCATACTTTACAATGAAGCAAAATATAGCAACTTAATCACACACACATTGTAAACATAATATTAGGTGATCAGCCGATGAAAACGTATTTCGGAAATATTAACCAATAGACATGGTGCACACAAATACGCCATTCCCAACTAATTTTGTATAAATAGTACGCATAAGTAAAGTATGGTCGCTATAAATATCACAGTGACAAAAACATACAGGAGAAGTGACGGTTAGAGCATGCATGAACGGTTAATTGCAGGGTCATCATTGTAATCAGACTCACCGAACTGTAGAATGGCGAGATTTAAATCCCACTGTATGAACTGTAACACTGTAGTTTATATCACAAAGTTCAAGGAAACAATACATAGTTACGAACACATTTTCAGAAGAACAATTCACTCAAATTTAACACTTTACACCTCATAATTGTCCCGAATGATAGATGTTTTTGATAGGAACCTATCAATTCCACTCTTGCAGAGTTCCATTTTAGGTATCTTTAAACACAGGTGTGATATTAAATAGGCTCACAGTTTCGCAAATTATTATGACAGTATTAATGAATGTTGCCCTTTCCTCATAGGCAGCTCCTTTAATTCATATAATATTCATGGTCACTTATGTTATGTAGACTGTTGTTTCCTGGGGTATGTGTGGGGAGGCATAGTCTAATGTATTTTCATGTAACAATTACAAAAATATATTATGTCTGTCTTTGCAAGAATGCTTCACACAACTTCCTCTATACCATTTGTCTAATATTAACGCGTTCAGCTGCAACAATTGTTAGTTAATTCACGACAACTAACATTGAAATAATTCCATCTGTCAACAGAATGATGACATAAAAATGCTGATCACATGACCGGTTATTCCCATTCCTTGCGCCCCTGTTCCCTTACATATGTACCCACGAGCCTCGTTTTATGGACTGTTGTTTTCCCGGAGATCTGGTGTGGAGAGGCATTGTCTTAGGTTTGTGGCGTTCCCTGTAGCAACTTATTCTCTCTCACTACTTTCCAACTTGAGTAAACCTGCAAGATAAACGTGTTCAAGTTCCAGCTACATATTCGCGCATATTATCTGAAACAAAAGTAATATCAAACTTTCTAAAATGCAGTTTTATAACCACGTGACATTGATATTGTTCAATGGATGTTCAACTGTGTTTTAAACCCAGTAATTCAGTTCTATACTACATCTTTCGGTCGGACACCTAATTAGCTTTCCATAGAACAAACTCTTATTTACATAATGATTCGAAAATACTTAATTTTAAAATATGTGTAAAAGAGAATTGCTTTTTACTTTATATATGTAGTGAAACTGAAATGGTTTAATATACGTCCATATTTATAAAGAGCTTTTAACGTGACTGAATTGTTAATATATTACATTAATTTCCATTTGTCTTTGCCAGAACTTCAATGTACTCAAACGAATGTTATGTTGAGAAAAAATGTGAACAAACGCACCCAATCCACTAAGGGAAGCAAAGTGCTTCTTTCAGCAAAATATATGTTTGAACGGGCAAAAACGCACCTATGATAAAGAACGACATAATATATACTCTGAACAACATTTCTAAGTGGTCTTATTGCTTCAATAAAAGGATCATACCAGACACTTTTATTTAATCACTTTTATTTTGGGGGCTGTTGTTGCTGATCGATCGCAAATTTGAAGTGAGGGTCAAAGCAGATTAACATTTTCAGCAACATATTTGTTTTAACTGATGAAATTCGCCGGATTGAATGTTCATGTACGGTTTAAAATGTCAATAAAACCGGAGTGACCAATTAGAAATTATGTTCAGTGTATATAAATGAAAATATAACACAAAACTAAGACATACCTCGAAAAGTCAGGAACCATATAAACGTAGACATAACATTTCTTCTTCTAATGCATTAAAGTGTATCCTTGTATTTAAATACATGATATACATGTTTTTTAATCAGTTTCTATCCGCAACATAATTTAAAACATCCTTCGTAACATGCTTTTAATAACTATATTGAATCGTTTTTTTACTTGCTGAATTAATTTCAAATATAGGGTCGCATAACAAACGACTGTGTGTAACCTAATATGGATTACCAGCAAAACACAGAGAATCGAGAAGCAAGATTTACGTGAAACCCGTGCAGCTTGCTTCGATGTTCGCACGTTGTATAATGTTTCACACAACACAATTAATATCAAATAGGCCAGGACAAATAATTGGTTTCTCAAAGGCTGTGTATGATTTGGAAAGGCTTAGCATAGACAATATAAAATAAAAAGTACAAAAAGAATCTGCGGCGCTTTGTCGCTACCACAAGAGTAATGTAGAAATGTGGCGAAATGTTTGATACTATAATAAATAATAACAGAAAACAGGATGTCAATAACAACTCTATATTAAACCTAGTTAATTACACGAACATTGGACTACTCACTGACGTATGTTTATTCCCTTTTGCATTTCGGTATGGGATAAAATGTCAAAATATAAATTGCGTGATGTTTATCTTTACCGTCCGTGTAGGGAGTACAACTCGCGATGATTGCTACAGTGTTTCTAACGCAGTGATCTCCCTTTTCACGTAGTAGAGTTAAACTACACTAGAGATACACTATAGGATCACATGATACAATTTACTTAGATGTTGATGTTATAATATTACATTATGATATAATAAAACTAATATAAAATCAATTAATAAACATACATTTAATGGAAACATTACATATTTATAAACATCTGAAAGGTAACTATTAATTATCGCTATAATTTTATGAAGAATTATGCTGTGAACAATGTCAGCATGTCCTATAATGTCCTCTCATATGTCTTCTTCATCGCTAAAAGCTTACTCACTGTAGTCAGAATCATTACTATCATGAAATATTTGCTGTACACCATCATGTACATTCATTCTCAATGGTTGCGGTTCCGCCATTTTGTAAGTAATGAATAAAAAAGTTATAAGTTCGTTTTCTCTGGCTATATTTACAGTATCAACATTGTCAGGATTTATAGAGACCCATGCACACTGCTTTGGAAATCAATTTGGAGGCCCCAGGTCATACATGCAAAACACCATTTATAAATGTACTTGAGATTGGATTTGTTTTCAAACGATACTATCAAAACGCGTAAGAGACGTGACCAGCATCGCTAATGCCGTATCAGTAGCATGTTAATGCTTTCATACAGACGTACTATAAAACTAAACGCTGCATTATAACTTTTGTTAAAGATTCCAGATCCGGTTACTAAATTATTGGCGGTTTTTAGTGTTTGGTATCGTTGAAATCGTCTTCTCCATGCTCTCTCTATATGTAATATCTATATTGTTCCAGAATGCACATAACTTAAATAAAATGAAATTCCATAACCCTGTATGTAACTATTAATAATAATAAACTTTATGTGTTGAAGGTAACTCATTAAGACATGCACATAACACATACATACACCAACTTATCAAACAGGAGGCCTTCATCCATGCATAGGTTATTACAAAATAAAGAGAAAACATATTCAATAAGCATTATTATAATGCAAAATCAATAATTCATCACAACTCATTAAAAGAAATTCTCTGCAAGGCAGTGATTAACAAGAAATAGTCAGACAAAAATGTATCCGTTTAAATATAATGAAAACGAAATGCTTGTTAATCTATTTTTTGCAATTTTTAAAGTCTAAGTCTAAGATTCAGTCTTAAACTGTTTGTGAATACGGGCCCAGGTGGGTTTCTCAAAAATGCGAAAAACAAGTTGTGGTGTTATGGAAACAATGCAACGATACGTGCAGCATCAACAACTACTGGTATACTCCGTCTGTCGTATCTGTGCCAATAATCTTAACACGGCCTGATCAGCTGTTGTACACAGCATACCATACGACGCTTTATCAGTGTAAACATGCGGAATACATATAACGGTAAGCGGAACATTTATAATTAGCTGTAGATTGTTTAAACTCTGTTTGAATGAAATATGTGGTCTGATGCTAAATAAATATCACCAAATTGCACCACATGGCATATATACTGAGAGTTTACAATAGCTATCAATATCGTATGTATTAGTTTATTCCGTCATATCCACAAAGGTTGATCTTTTATTTGATATAATATTGCTTTTGTTTTATATCGGCATGGTTCTATGATCATTTTCAAAGCATTATTGATTCAGACAGTGGCGTTTAAACAGTGGGATTACACAGTGACACACACTTTAAACGTATCTTTGTATATTGCACTCATGTATACTGAGCATAATTGCTAACGCACCATCTGAGCAATTTACATTACCTTCAGTGCAAAAAGTTCAAGTAATATACAGCTAGCACAATAACTTGTTTTTTTTCAAAATGTTTAAGTTACTTAAACTTTACTGACTTACCACTCACTATTTCACATTGAATTTCGAACATTTCTGGATATTTCGTGTCATTTGGTTCGTATAAAATAGTGATTTATTGAAACAATGAACCATTTTTTTTCTTTTTGTAATGTGCAAAAACAATGGACATGTCCAAAAAAGTTAAAGCATCCATTCGCAAGTAGCAAGATAATTGATGGATTGATGGTTTGATTGGTTGATTGCTTACTTGATTGCATATGCAACAATTTGTCTTCTGCCGATAACTAAAAAATCGATAATCGGCTATATAGAAATAAGAAGGGACGTTTAACAAATTAGGGAATAACTTTCTTATTTATTAACATATTTCAAGTTCGCATTCAGATTTGGAAAGAACAAAATCTTCGGATTTCAAATATATAAAAATAAATAATAAGAGACAGAATTTAGGTGGGGGAATTCATACAAACATAGAGTGACCCTATATTCCTATTGAATTACATACAAAGTCGGTAATTTCACTGAAAAATCCATCAAATTTTGTTGTTTAATTAGCTATAACTTTTTCCCTTTAAAACTTTTTTGAGGTTCGCATTCACATTCATATAAAATATACATTTTTTGAAACAATGATGTTTTTTAAATGTGAAATTGGAAAAAATTAGGCGGGGGAATTAATACTTTTGTCAAACCACCTGTAATTATTTTATATGTTCGGTTTAGTCCGTTAAACAGTAGCGGAAACTAACGGAAACTAACGAAGTTAATCGGGTTTGCGGTCCTTTTATGTTTTTATAGCACGGCAATAAAACTCCCTTCAGTGCGGATTATAGAAATCTTGACAATGAATGATTAAAGTTATAAAGCCTTTCGAACAGGTTCAGGGCCCGTGTTCAATACACATCTTAAGATATTTCTTAAGTTTTTCCTTAAGACATATTTTTTTCCTTACGCAAGGATAAAAAATATTTTATCTTTAAGTTATATTCAATATATTACTTAAGATACTTCTTTCCTAAGATATTCTTAAGTAAAAACAATCTTAGTCGTGTTCTAAATTTCTACTGTTGCATGGACCAATGATTTCTGTAAGCTACTGTTGTTTCAACACATCTATATTCTACTCCCAACAATCATGTTCTATTATTACTGGTGAACCGTGCACCGTCGATAACGTGGGTAATGGGGAAAATACATGGGAACTGTGGGAAATCGTTAATATCTCAACAACGGATTGAGATATCAAACTTGTGCAAACGGTTTTGAAAAAAATAACATTTCTGCAATACATATTCCGTTTTTCTGAAAGATTGTGAAATAACATTTTGTAAAAATCGATTACATCGCTGTCAGACAGTAGATGAACTGATTAGCACTTGTCTCTAGTTTATAGATAAAACAACAACAATATAAAACATGACATACATGACTTAAGAGACTTGTTACGAGTGGCTCTACTGTACTCGTGTAATAATCAGGCATGAGAATTTTCCGGGGATTGATTTGACGCTCGCAAGGGCCGTTTTTGAGACAATTTAAACCATCTTAGATGCTTAAAGCCAGTAGCTTCAGCGCCCCCCTGGACCCCTTGCGGAATTTTCAGCTGATTTGAAATTTTGCTTCTCATGAATAAACACTTATACTTAAAAATGTATATACTATAATCAAAAATTTCACTGAAGCGATCAAGAATTTATGACAGTTGCAACATTCAGTTTATTATTGTAAACAAATCTAAAATGCATTATGAGGGTGCGTTCTTCAAAAAGTAAGCAATTTGTTGATGGTTATGCAGTACATATGTATTATATGAAATGCATAAAATTGCTTCTGATTTTAATCTTTAAAGTTGTTAAGCATTGGTCTGGTGAATTTTATTACATGAATGTAATCATATAACTATGTAACAAAGAACAGCTAGACATAAACAGATCGTGAAATTTTAAATTGTTGTTCGTAAGAACCCCAACTATCGCAAGGTGCTCTACCGTTTCGTCACACTCCACTACACAGCTTAAGAAACAGTATATTGAGTGGTATTCTATGCTCCGAAGGATGAAAACTTGCTTAAATAGTTTATTATTTTCTTGAGTTTTCACGATCTTTAAGATCTAATTTATTGAGGATTAAATACTTAATTGTAAGTCAAATATCATTGAGGATGTCATTCAGCTGGTGATGTTAATGATGCAGACTATTATTAAAGAAATGTGAAATGCTGCTTACAGTCATAACCACAGTAATTCTAATGGTTTATAAGAGTTCATAATTAATCTGTCTTGATATATAAAGTCATCAATTTCATGTCGTAACAGTTTAAAATTAGGCTTAGCAATAACCAAATAATAGTATTAAATTTTAAAAGTTGTATGACATAGTTGATACTGTACTTCAAATGTAAACCATACATTTATATTCCATGTACAATTCCACATACAGACTATTCTTATTCCTTCTTCAAATTACCTTTTAATTGTTAGAAGTTTTACTTTGTTCGATTGACTACTGTATCAGCTAGTATGTATGGAATCATCTTTATAAGATAACAATATATACTTATTAATGTACCCCCCCCCCGTAATGCCAGACAATTTCATGTGATATGAAGTAGATGAATGGATTAAAAAGTTCATAACTATTGTTGATTAATGTGAAATCATGATAAATCATATTTGTTACGAACGTTACGAATGCCTAAAACCACCGAGTAGCATTTTCGTTATAACTAACGAATTCGTAGCGTCTGCATGCGTACGGAAATATTGATAAACCGCTCTTGCGATAGTAAGAACGTCGTAAGAAAATCTTACGAAACTTTTGTGCGTAAGAACGTTGATAAAACGGGCCCATAAATAATGATCGTGTTTTGGTGGAAATATGATATCCATTGGTCGTTGTTGAATGAGCGTCTCCAAACAGTGAAAGTATTTTCCGATCACTACTTGTATGTCATACCATTTCAATCACATTCATTGAGAAATATTTAATTAATTACAATGAAATAAGCATTTTAGTCACAAAATCAATCTTCCAACGCCGCTTCGTAAATACTGACAAGCGTTTGTCAGGTAGATCGAGCAAGAATAGTCGCCCCTGACAAATATTATACTAGGGCATTAATGGAAATATACGTAGAACGATAAAATAACAGTCATTGTATATGCTGGAACTTCTTTTAAACAAAATACAAGCAGCAGATTGTAGATATCGAAAATACTAGCATTTTCCTTATATTTAAGATAAAAGTTAAGATTGCTAAGAGGTACCTTACAGTTAAGGAGAAAAATAAACAATATCTTAAGATAATATGCTTTGTGAATACCACTTAAGATTTTTCTTGAAATCTAAGGAAGAAATGCAAGAAAAATCTTAAATTTAATGGAAATCTTAGGATTTAAGATAACTTTTCAACTTAAGATGTATATTGAATACGGGCCAAGGTGTCGAGAAAACTAATGATATATTGAAGCAAATTCATCAAATGAAATCGAACTAGCATGATTGAACGACAAAAAAAACCCATATAATAAAGACAATAGTGACTATTGGGAAAGTAGAATTTACATATCAAGATCGGCCAAAAAACTTAGGATAAACAGGGAAATTGAAATCGCGCATGAAAATCACCAACAAGAAATATATGTTCTAGTGTAAACTTCGACGACATGACCGAACAGGAAATTAAGATTTTATTGAAAAAGAAGGGAGCCAGCACAAAATTAAGAAAGAAAAATTAATTGATTTACTGAAGAGCGTTATGAATTAAAATTAAAAGTGGAATAAACTTAAATATGCAGGAGTAGGGAAGTTAAATATATAACGTCACACTTTAATATGAGTTTGTGTGGGCCGTAAAATATAAATGTATATTGATAGTCATTAAAATATGTGTACAGGCGTTTGCTATATATTAAATAATAGAGACATATTATGTTTGAAATCTGAGATATAAGATAGGTATATATAGTCTCTGTTGAAATGTATAAAAATAACGACAATTATAAAACATAAAAATACATTTCTGTTTTCTTATGTATAAATATCCCGCTAAAACCACTATAACTTAAAACACGGTAGGCCTAATGCTATTGCTAATCCGGTGTTTATGACTCTGGGGTTTTATGACCCTCATTAATGACTTACGATTTGCGTCGGTGATCTTCCGGAAATTGCCGAAAGATACGGAACAGTAGCGATCGATTGCTTCCATTATCGATTAAATTTATCGGGTATTATGTGAGAAGACAGATTGTTGGATATGCGTGTTTGAGTGTTTTCAGTGATTGATGGATGGATTGAGTGATTGAGTAATTGAGTGATTAATGGTTGTATTGAGTGATTGAGTGATTGAGTGATTGAGTGATTGAGTGATTGAGTGATTGAGTGATTGAGTGATTGAGTGATTGAGTGATTGAGTGATTGAGTGATTGAGTTATTGATTGAGCTATTGATTGAGTGATTTATTGAGTGATTCATTTATTGAGTAACACACACATATATATATATACATATATCTTGACACATAAAAGATTGATAAAACAATTACACAATAATAAATATCCATATCACAGTCAATTTAGTATCACATCATGTTCATGTTTCATCATATTATATAGAAGCAAGAAACTTTTAAAAAATACAGATTGGCAAAACAATTCAAAATCTAAGAAGCTACAAGATCTAAAATGTTTCTGTATTTAAATTAAACCAACATTTAAAATGAAAATTTCAACAAGAGAAATATCAGAATAGATAAAAGAATATGGAACATTTATATATTTGGCTGATGTGTCTGCACTGTAATATTATATACAATGCCAAAATCATCAGTGCGTTGCGTTAGAAATTTTGCCCAGTATACATAACACTAAATCATGCGTTGGTAACGAGCTGTACAAAAATCGATCATTTGTTAGGTCCTTGGCAATGTGTGCCAACCAAGGTAAGGCCGAAATAAATAAAACATTTAGTACATTTTCCATTACTAATTCTACTACGGAAATATCTTCATTAATTACACGACAAGCCATAATAATATCGTGTACAGGTTTTAAACTGATTTATCAAATAGAGTGAAGTCGATTAATACACTCAAATTTAGTATGGACAAATTATATGACGCTTTATCATTCTTATTAAATTACACGCATGTGGAATTTTACTTTTACATGCTCATAAAATTATGTCAAGTATTTTTCGAAAGGAGAGAAAGTTTACTGGCTTATGCTATCGAGGTATTTTTCAAAATTATATCAATAAAAAATAAAATAAAAATATTTTCCGTACTCACCCCTTGTTTCTGTTGTTGTTATTTTGGAATAAAAACTTAATTTTATGGTGTTTTTTTAAAGCATGAGGTAGATTTGATAATTATCTTTGTATACATGTGTTTAAAATTAGCCTGATTTATCAGACCAACATTTACAATTTAACAGTACCAAAAGTTCAAATTACTTTACAAACTTATAGCAGAATTAGTTGAAGGACTGAATATATAATGATAAAACATTTCATCTTGCTTTATTATGTAGTTTCCACAATATATCTCTTAAAAGCAAATATGGCTATTTTCTAGGGCATATATCGCCTTAATTACAGAATATAAATTGCCAAGTTGTAATGTGTATTAGTCTAGTCGGCATATGTCAAACGTGATTATCTAGGTACGGATATTGTCTATATAACTGTGAACCGTTTTAAACGTAAACCGATACCTTTATTTGAATAGGTTTACGCTATACTTGATTATTTTACACAACGCTTACACGATTACAAATAGTAGATTTAGTACAAATAGTAGGACACTTCATTTCATTTCAGATCGATTGATAACACAACACTTTACGTGTGTTTATTTCCCCGGGCCCCGATATTATAACGTATACTTACACTCTGCACTCAAATCATAAACTTGACTTGCATAATTCTGAAAAATTCGAAAAAAATGTTTGGTGATGTTAAATAAGTGTTGAATATTCTTTGGGACTCATTGTCTTCCTTATCTTATAATCACACTAAATTGAGTTGGTCTCATTCTTGAGTTGGTCTCATTATTGAGTTGGTCTCATTATTGAGTTGGTCTCATAATTGAGTTGGTCTCATTATTGAGTTGGTCTCAGTATTGAGTTGGTCTCATTATTGAGTTGGTCTCATAATTGAGTTGGTATCATTCTTGAGTTGGTCTCATTATTGAGTTGGTCTCATTATTGAGTTGGTCTCATAATTGAGTTGGTCTCATTATTGAGTTGGTCTCATAATTGAGTTGGTCTCATTATTGAGTTGGTCTCATTATTGAGTTGGTCTCATAATTGAGTTGGTCTCATAATTGAGTTGGTATCATTCTTGAGTTGGTCTCATTATAGAGTTGGTATCATTCTTGAGTTGGTCTCATTATTGAGTTGGTCTCATTATTGAGTTGGTCTCATTATTGAGTTGGTCTCATTATTGAGTTGGTCTCATTATTGAGTTGGTATCATTATTGAGTTGGTCTCATTATTGAGTTGGTCTCATTATTGAGTTGGTCTCATAATTGAGTTGGTCTCATAATTGAGTTGGTATCATTATTGAGTTGGTCTCATTATTGAGTTGGTCTCATAATTGAGTTGGTCTCATTATTGAGTTGGTCTCATTATTGAGTTGGTCTCATAATTGAGTTGGTCTCATTATTGAGTTGGTCTCATAATTGAGTTGGTCTCATTATTGAGTTGGTCTCATTATAGAGTTGGTATCATTCTTGAGTTGGTCTCATTATTGAGTTGGTATCATTCATGAGTTGGTCTCATAATTGAGTTGGTCTCATTATTGAGTTGGTCTCCTTATTGAGTTGGTCTCATAATTGAGTTGGTCTCATTATTGAGTTGGTCTCATTATTGAGTTGGTCTCATTATTGAGTTGGTCTCATAATTGAGTTGGTCTCATTATTGAGTTGGTCTCATAATTGAGTTGGTATCATTATTGAGTTGGTCTCATTATTGAGTTGGTCTCATAATTGAGTTGGTCTCATTATTGAGTTGGTCTCATAATTGAGTTGGTCTCATTATTGAGTTGGTATCATTCTTGAGTTGGTCTCATTATTGAGTTGGTATCATTCTTGAGTTGGTCTCATAATTGAGTTGGTCTCATTATTGAGTTGGTCTCATTATTGAGTTGGTCTCATTATTGAGTTGGTATCATTATTGAGTTGGTCTCATTATTGAGTTGGTCTCATTATTGAGTTGGTATCATTCTTGAGTTGGTCTCATTATTGAGTTGGTCTCATAATTGAGTTGGTCTCATAATTGAGTTGGTCTCATTATTGAGTTGGTCTCATTATTGAGTTGGTCTCATTATTGAGTTGGTATCATTCTTGAGTTGGTCTCATAATTGAGTTGGTCTCATTATTGAGTTGGTCTCATTATTGAGTTGGTCTCATAATTGAGTTGGTCTCATAATTGAGTTGGTATCATTCTTGAGTTGGTCTCATTATAGAGTTGGTATCATTCTTGAGTTGGTCTCATTATTGAGTTGGTATCATTCTTGAGTTGGTCTCATAATTGAGTTGGTCTCATTATTGAGTTGGTCTCATAATTGAGTTGGTATCATTATTGAGTTGGTATCATTATTGAGTTGGTCTCATTATTGAGTTGGTCTCATTATTGAGTTGGTCTCATTATTGAGTTGGTCTCATTATTAAGTTGGTCTCATAATTGAGTTGGTCTCATTATTGAGTTGGTCTCATTATTGAGTTGGTCTCATTATTAAGTTGGTCTCATTATTGAGTTGGTCTCATTAATGAGTTGGTATCATTATTGAGATGGTCTCATTATTAAGTTGGTCTCATTATTGAGTTGGTCTCATTATTAAGTTGGTCTCATTATTGAGTTGGTCTCATTATTGAGTTGGTCTCATAATTGAGTTGGTCTCATTATTGAGTTGGTCTCATAATTGAGTTGGTCTCATTATTGAGTTGGTCTCATTATTAAGTTGGTCTCATTATTGAGTTGGTCTCATAATTGAGTTGGTCTCATTATTGAGTTGGTCTCATAATTGAGTTGGTCTCATTATTGAGTTGGTCTCATTATTGAGTTGGTCTCCTTATTGAGTTGGTCTCATAATTGAGTTGGTCTCATTATTGAGTTGGTCTCATTAATGAGTTGGTATCATTATTGAGTTGGTCTCATAATTGAGTTGGTCTCATTATTGAGTTGGTCTCATTAATGAGTTGGTATCATAATTGAGTTGGTCTCATTATTGAGTTGGTCTCATTAATGAGTTGGTATCATAAATGAGTTGGTCTCATTATTGAGTTGGTCTCATTAATGAGTTGGTATCATAATTGAGTTGGTCTCATTATTGAGTTGGTCTCATTAATGAGTTGGTATCATAATTGAGTTGGTCTCATTATTGAGTTGGTCTCATTAATGAGTTGGTATCATTATTGAGTTGGTCTCACTATTGAGTTGGTCTTTAAGTGAGGTTTAACTGTAATACCGGGCTCTGAAATGAACTTTAAGATTTTGATATCATCTGATTACGATTTGTTTTTCCATTGACCTTAAATAAAAACTACGACGACGTTTTCTTATTATTTAACAGTATTTAAATTCAAAGCCAGCCGTTTTATCTATAGTACACTTTTAAACATGATTATGAATATTCTATGAGGTTAATGTTCACAAATATTACATTCCTTATCAAGCAATATGTATATTTAGCAACCGCGACAAACATACGGTTATCCATAAATATACAGGACTTTAATGGATAATACACCACAGCCAGTATATATTCTTATATATGTACGGCATTTATATAAAGTGATAGGTAAGTGAAATAAGTGCAATGGTAGAGCGTCAGGGCAGATGGACTGTTAATCCCATGGTTGTGAGTTTGAGCCCCATGTTGGGCGTTTTGTTTTCAAAGTAATTAATCGCTCGTATCATGACCTTCATGATGTCAGCATGAATGCTAATTACTATATTAATTACAATATATGTCTATATAATGAAATACTACGCAGTGATATATCTATTTATAAAGTAGAGACAGCTGACTGGTAGGATTAGTGATTAAAGACAGTTTGGTGTTCAAAATCACTGTTAAAGTTACACAAAACTGGTCTAAGTGCTGACCAAATGATATACAGTAAAACCTAACTTAAAGACCACCTCAATAATAAGAACAGCTAAAGTTTAAGACCAAAATGTTCAAGTCCATTTTCACCGTTTTGCTATTTATTCAACCCCAATATTAAGACCACCTCAACAACATGACCAATGTTTAAGGGTCGCAAGGGTGGTCGTATTAGTGAGGGTTTACTGTACATTTACATGACTTTAGTTTTATATTCAATTCAGTTTCCCTTCAAGTATCCATCAGTGATTAGTTTGTTACATTTTTTCTAGCGACATCGTTACCTCGCATTATCTGTCTCTTCTTCATTTATCACTGATCACGCCATATACAAGCTGGTTCATCCCTGGTCACACAGAGTTAACGTTCTAACAGAACGTTTTTACATGAATTATTTTATATAATTATGTAATTGTGGATATGAAGCTTGGTACATGAATTGGATGCTTTGTTTTTAACATGTATTTATCATTTAAATTATTCTGCCTCCCCCAACAGAGATGAACCTAATATTTAACAACTATTGTATACAATGTCCGATCACGGATCCAATCATATACGTCTCAAATATACAAAAATAACATCCTATTATTATATATAACAGTATGTAAATAACTACGCATTTATTTACCATTTCATTGTATTTTCTTGTCACGTATTGCTATGTATTATTTTCTATGTTATATTGAAGTTTTGTCAATAACCCTTTATGGGTTTTAGTACAAATAAAAGTCTTCTTCTTCTTCATGAAGCAGGTCATTTGAGAGATACATTAAGCTGTTTTTGAAACTTATTTTTAGGCATGAACTTGAGAGTACAATAAATTAGTTAATTACAGTTAAATACCATCCTTGGAACCCTTTTAAAGTGATCTTCTTATTGAGGTTGAATAAAGAGCAACACCCTGAAAATGGACCTGAACAGTATGTTCCTCATTTCGAGGTGGTCTTATTATTGAGGTGGTCTTTAGGTGAGGGTTTACTGTACTTAATGAATTTTATTTAGGCACCGTGATCTTATGGTGCAGTCACACTATGACGTATTAGAGAAACTTATACCTAGCGTATGAAAAATCATAAAATAATGTCAACACGTCGGCATACGTCCAAAAAAGCATCGAAAATTCTACAGCATGAATAAATTGGGCGTATGCATAACGTATTGAACGTATACATATCGTACGTCTAACATATAAGTAACCTATCACTAACTTATATATAACGTATCACAGCGTATGATCAGCGTATGACCAGCGTTCTCCACTTATGCCCAACGTATGAGTAACTTATGATAAACCTATGCGCAGCGCACTGGGCGTGTTACCGACGATCACATGACGTTCTACGTAAATACGGCGCCGGTCTCTACATTACCGCATTCATACTGTAGTCAGCGAGCTTCATGCCAACGTATCTCGACGTATGAGTAAACTACCTCTAACGTACTTAGCGTATCTCGACGTATGAGTAACCTACCTCTAACGTACTTAGCGTATCTCGACGTATGAGTAAACTACCTCTAACGTACTTAGCGTATCTCGACGTATGAGTAACCTACCCGTAACGTACTTAGCGTATGGCTAGATTATGCCTAACGTATGCCTAACCTATGAAGAGGACGTCGGCATACGCCCAAAAATTTTGTGCATGCACAAAAAATTATTTCGACCTCTGCGTATAACAACGTATGCCAGCTTATACCAGCGTGCTTTTAGCGTATACAACTTATACCAAACCTACCGGTAACTTATGTCAACGTACACCAGCGTGTTGGTGAAAATTCTCATACGTCGGCATACGTTACTGCTATACGTTATAGTGTGACTGCGCCATTACATAGAGTATGTCTCTGAAGGTTTTTAAGCGCCTGTACTACATTGATCAATCAACTTTCAATGAAATGAAGTACTTGTTCATCGACGCTCTGTGACGCTATAATCTGTCTGGAAATGTCTTCAGTTAGACTGCATTATTAAGTATGGAGATTATATTATCAGAAAAAATGTATTAAGTTAATTAGCAAAAAAACACCACTAGTATAGATGAAATAGTATAATATAATTTGCATGTGCGGATCCAGAGGGGGGGGGGGGGGGGGGGGGGGTGTGTCCCTGAGATATTTTGGTAAACAAATATTGTTCTCTTTAAAATACTGTACTCAGAGGGCGTCCAAAAATTCAAAGGCCTTACAGTATTGTTCAAAAGTAACGTTAAGTGCTGTAATAAATTATGAGTCAAAGCACATAATGATAATCCTATTATATTATATGACTACTTTACAGACATACTGCAGAACCCCCTGACAAAAATTGCTGGATCCACGCTGGGTTAGAATCTTTGCGAATTATTTTCTTTATATATATATATACTTTACATGTAAGAAGTCCATCTCCGTGTGAGACGTCACCCCTACCACATTGATCCTTTCCATAGCTTCAGTGATTAATTCGCCTTAGATGAAGAGAAAACTTTACTTTATTTATGTATGCCTATTTTCTTTCGGCGCTGCCGTCCTACATTTGTAACATGGCTTTGCTATTTGCATATCAGTGTTGTGTAAACCAATCAAATATTATGTTTACCACTCTTCTTCACTTAACTCTTCTTTAAGTGACGTCTTTTCCAGACAACGTCACATGTGGCGTCATCATATACTGACAGTAAGCAACAATTGTCCCATATGGCAATATGAAAACGAAGTGACCATATGAAGTAAATATGGTTTCCTCATTGCAAATAGTGACATCACATGGCGCATTTTCTGGAAATGACGTCACTTACAGAAGAGGTTGTTAATCCCATACCAGCGCTCATTCGTTGTAGTTGAAGTTTTTGTGCACGCATCCCATGATTTCAGTTCTTTCAGTACCCGAACTACTACCTGTGAAATCACACTAGTTCATACACTTAACAAAACGTATATGTGTGCACGTTGCTAATGTCGAATAACTTTTAAATTGATTAACATTTCTACACGACAGTTTGTATATTGGCTAATGGCTATGTGTAAATAATGATTCTCACAGGTTGAATTTATCGATTTAAATAACACGATGCGTTCAGTCAGGGTGTGCACACGTCCTATTAGACCCTTTCCGGTCAATCAAATCATCTTTAAGAGGGAGCTGCAGTTTTGATTTTATTTGATTTTATCATTACATTTATAGATTTATGTGTTCCATCTGTGGATTTATGACATAAAATAGATACAATATTATGCCAGGTATCTACGTTATATTTGTTGAAATGGTCAGCAAGATCAGACTAATATTGACCAAAATACGGTCATATGTAGCCTGCACACTTATAAGTTTTGTTGAGTGTATATGCACAAATGTACTTAACAACAACAAAACCACATACCAATTGGATTAAATGTTTGAACATCAAAACTTCAGAATTAAGATATGTCCCAAAAACGAGTACAAAGTAGTTATCCATTTAAAATATGGATATAATATTGATATTCATATCGCTTCTGTCTGATTTAAACTCAATGATATAACTTCCTTTTGTATAGTTATCAGTTCATATTTCCTGTCCATAGATATGAATTTATTGATGTGATTCACAGTGGCGTATCTGGCGTTAGGCACAATACTCCCGTACGTCCAATTCGTCATCGGAATAAAAAGATATAAGAGGCTAATAACTAAATAAAAAATGAGGGGTAATAAGGGTGAAGCGTTTGCAGGCCGTGGATTTTGAATCCGCGATAACAGCTCAAAATGTACAATAAATAGAGCATCGTTTACCCAATACTTAAAGGAACGCTTTTTATTCCTTCCAGTATACAAAGTGAGTTATACAAGCCTCAATTCTGCTATACAAATAGGTTTCTCTCCTATGGAAACATCAACCGCCCCTTTGAACCTAAAACTGTGAGTACACTTAAAAAAGGCCTAGCTACGCCCCTGTTAAGAACTTGATGGTTCGTTCGTTTTGGGTGAGTGTGTATTCAAACATATGGATGTAAATAAGGTTTTTAGAAATACTGAATGTTTATGATAGCATGCTAAGTTAAGTCATCGTAATAACTAGTCTAAATGCAAAGACCATGTTATACATTGTTATTATTTATTCTAAGGATATCTTGAGACGAATATAGAAGCTGAGCACATATAGAGGAAAAGTACAACGATGGTGTATAACGTTCATGATATACAGGAAGATATAGATAATGGAACAACTGAGGACAGAATTCCATTTCACATTGAATGCGATACAGATATACACAAACAAACAATCAACGAAGAAGACAGAGGTAAGCTGGATGATTATATATTTACGATTACACATTTTTACGTATTAAATTGACAAAATGACAGTTTACTAATGACGTGTGGGGGTTTATGGTCATTTTGATATATTTATTACTATTAGCAGTATTACCTTTAAAATACCACCACCTTTCGGACATTTGAAAACTGGTTTTCCAATTGAGGTGGTCGTAATATTGATGTTGAATAAACAGTGAAAATGGACTTGAAAATTGTGTTTTTATGATTGAGATGGTTTTTAAATGAAGTTTTACTGTAGTTAAAACGGCATTATTCCTATTAAAATTAGTTTTGTGTGTACTACTTATGTGTTTATGCACAATGCATCTCTCCAGAGCAGTGACACTTTATCCACAATACCTAAATATCGTAATTGTATAAGTGACCGATTCAACAATTTGAAAAAAGTGGTGCGTCAACGTTTTCACAACAACCGAAGTTTGCATCTCCCGAATGGCGTGACTCTGAAGAGGCCGCACTGTATGTAGCGATATAATATATAGGCTTCCATGACACAACCTGTATCAGTGACGTGGGTTAGGACGTCGAGTATACCCAACTGAAATGTTGACGTCAGAAACAAAGTGCTTTCTCGGAAGTGTCTGGGTTGTTTAAATTTCATTTATAGAATTAAATGAACGCGATAGTGCTTTTACGTGTTACAAAATGCGCTTGTATCCATTTAAAAAAATACATGCAAAAGGCTTTGCGTCCCAACACAGTTCCCCAAGATAACAAAAGCACACACAACACCAGACAAGGAGGTGGTCTAATGTATGGGAATATGGGTTCAAGAGTAATGTATAGGTATATGAGTGCAATAGTAAACATGCATCGGACTAGGGGCGCAAGGAATGAGTCAGTAATGAGCAGTACGAGGTCTAGTACTGTAGTTACTGTTATAGTAGTACTGTTACAGCTACAACTTCGAACTCTAGCGCCCCATGCTGTAGTCACTCACCATGGCGGTTGAAAGCAACCGCTCTTTTCAACAAGTCTTCCCTGATCAGAAACGATTTTATTGGTTGGTGATCTTTCAAACTATCATAACATATATTCCGCTAGCTATTGATTATTAAAAAGTGTGACATATATTAAGAATATTGTGAAAAATATATGAGGAAAAAAGTTTAAAATGTTGAGATGCAAATACCATAGAAGATTTCTGTTAAGTCATTTGATACAAAGCCGAATTCGCCAAGTGGTATTGCAAACAATTAGTATAAATATCAGAAATAATGTTTTATTTTTAATCGAATTAAAATGAATGTTTTAAATTTATTCTGTCATGATATGACATGGTTGCTAGCTTCTACGATATCGACCAGTTTTATTGTGCCGTCTATTACCTGTCATGTGACATTGGATATATAGCCCGGTCCATGGTAGAGGCAGAAATTTGATTTGAGTTGTGCTTTGAACAAAGGAAATATCTGCGCGGAGGTTGATGGCAACTTAAAATCGATCAAGGAAAACATTAACATTGCATGAATCTTGCGACGCATTGTACGTCGATCTATCTCATTATTCTCTTATTTCGAAATCATAATGGAAATCCTGTCTGTTCAAACACAGGAAATGAATGCAATTAAGTAACGTTGTACAATAGATACAAGATACGATGTTATTTATTCCAATGCACACCCAATGTACATATCTAAAATTGAAACAGCCGTAAACAAATACTGCTAAACCAGGCATTGTGAACTACTTTGTAAAATATGAGTCTATCAAAGGTATTATTTTCACGTAAATTCTTGTTAGTACGGCTGCGCCGAAAAATAGATTAATTGGCAAGAATGTCATTTGTGAAAAGTTGTGTACATACATTAATGACATAAAATATGTAATGCTGCTATAATTGTATGACTTTTCTGCCAATTGAGCTTTTCTTGAATTGTCAGTTGCAAGTCACCGTATGATAATTGCTTGAGATGAGACGTTTTATTACATGGGGCATTGAGACATTATCAAAGTAATATTGTGCTCATTATTTGTTCATTTGTTTACCGAAACAAAAATGAACATATATTGCATACAATTAAAACATCAATAAACATGCATTAGCAGAGAATGAGCTCATAACGCATTGATCCGTAATTGTTGAAGAAAGATGTCTGATTATCATAAAATTTAAAATGAACTATATTTTACAAGTTGTGTATGTCAGTAAAATGGTAAAACATATATTTTCAATAGGTTATACATTGCAATGGTTCCTATTAGGGATATTAAGCCAATGTAACAACTATACTGGATGAAGCCAATTCAAACATTTTATGTTCAGATGAGCCAGATACATCGTTATCTAGAATATACTTCTTGTGTATATCACACTTCATAGTATGAGTTATTGTCGTCTGAAGATGAGATACCTGTCGTTTTGTGTTTCAGTATTTTAGAGGTTTAGGTACAGTGACATTGAAGCTGAGATGTTTTGCGACTAATCACTAAAGAGCGTTTGGGTCAATGGGGGTCAACTTGTTCTTTTCTGTGGTCAGTGCACGAACCCCTATTTCGGTTGTTACTAAGTCAAACGTCGCTTGGTCAGTATATTGATACTCACGCGCCATCGAGAGGCAGTCATGTACTCATACTTAGTCATATTTACACCAAACTTTTATTTATTATGATGTCACTTAGTTTTAATTATTTACAGACATTGCAACTATGGTATCCAGACCACAGAGGCTATGTTGCTCACAACGCTGGATAATGGCATACATGGGGGCGTGGCTTGGAATAATGACATACCTTCTCAGTATGAATATGAGCGTGACTGTTGTCTGTATGGTTAGAGAGAATGATATTAAGACGGAACTGTTAATAGAAGAGTACAAAGCGAATAATACTATATTATATGATACCAACAACGAAAAGATGACAAATATGTCTTCACTGCATGTTAATCAACAACATCAACCGGTCATCCAAAACATATCTTATATGTACGAACAAAGCAACGCCACTGCACAGAACTCCCACACTGTGAGTTTGCTAAGGTATCTTTGTCATGACTGGATCATTTTACGTGTCATACAAATACATGTCGACATGGATTACGCCATTTTCAATTCTATTTCAGATAGTTATGGTGGTCGGTTGATCTAGTCAGTGTTAAGTCCTTAGGCAAGCAACTGACAACTTCCCCATATGAATAACGCGTGTATGAAATGTCACCAGTAATGCAGAACGTACGCCTCTCCAGGAGATCTAACATTCAACCCTTTAAAATGGCAGTCGTGTGCATATTGGCTTGGCACATTCTTTTATATAGCCAGTAATTGGTGTATGCATTTAATATTGTATGTAAATGACATTATTGTCTTTCTTTATTTGTTCTTAATGACAAATAAACGTATTGAATATTAACCTTTCATACATTCATTTCTACAAAGACAGGTGATTTCACATGGAGCAAGAAAACACAGTCATTTATATTGTCGGGGTACTTTTATGGATACTTGTTGGTACAGATACCTGGTGGATGGCTTGGGACCAAGTTTGGTGGTAGACGCGTCGTAGGATGTAGTATGGCAGTGGCTTCCCTCCTGACTTTGCTGATACCAGTGTTTGCAAGAACAAGTTTGTACTTAATTGTATCTGCTAGAATTCTTCTTGGAATTACAGTTGTAAGATATGTATAATGAATGATTCAACAATGCGTATGTATACGACAGTCATTAAATCCATAATACAGCAGTAGCAATATGATTATTGGTTTGCCACTGATTCTAGTTTATTTCCTAACCTAAAACGATCATTTCTCGTTGAGGTCAAAGACATATATAATTCAGCTTTTCCACGATAAACCTATATTAGTGACCAAAGTTCCTTTTCAGATGTTCACATTGTCTTACACATATATTGTCCAGTTTTATCTAATACCATATCTATTAAAATATTTACGTTTCTTTCTATTGCAATTCAAATATAGAAAACAGAAAACAAAAGTTAAGCATAAAATGACATCGCGTCCGAAACGCTTTACTCAAATGCACAGAAGAAAAAATCTTCTGTTTTGCAAATGGAAAAATCAAATTCGTAACACATATGATCATTTCTGTCTTCATTTAATTATATGAATCAAACCAAGACACTTTCGAGAGAGCGCTTAGTTTCATTAGGTAATACTCAATGTCATAATCACCGTCACTAATTCTGATTGTCGTTAAAGCGTCAAGTTCTTGAACTTATTGCTCGAGTTTTTTCTCATTTCTATATCCCATTGTTTCGATTTTACAAAATCGTTAAAATACCATTGTTTCTGTGCCAGGTAAACAAAGAGCTGAATATGCATAAAGTATCTATTTGAAATTGTTTAAATTTCAGGGTATTGCACTACCTAATTTCTGTGGGCTTGTCGGAGTATGGGCGCTCCCAACAGAGAGAAGCAGAATGACTGGGTTGATTTTTTTCGGTACGTCATTAAGAAATACAAGTATATCCAATAAGTTGCATTCACTGGCTTCGTAGGTTAGGCCCTAGCCATATGTGTCCTTGTCTTGTTTTGCTATTGTTGTCATGCTTTTCTACTCTTTCTCACCTTCTAAGACGAATGTCCAATACCATGGTTTGCACAGGTCTTGAAAAGTCTTTGGATTTTATGCCTACTCCTTGAAAAGTACTTACATTTAAAAAAAAGTATGAATTTTGGTTTATTGCACTTGAATTAATCTTCTGCGAATAGAAAAAGGTAGTACTACATGAAATAACAACCAGACCGTTAATGACGAAACAAGGTGAACTAATGACAGACATATCTTCGACAGGGCCTTCTGTCGAGTAGGGCTCACGCTATCACTCGTCTATTAAGCCATTGGCTCATGAAAATCAAATTGGCTCAAATCATCGAACATTATGACTTCCCAAATTTGGAGAAAAATTCGGGAAGTTCTGTATGTACCATGAATGCGTATAAACATATATATTTTATGTCTATTGTTAAACCAGTCCTAACAACTCATACATATATCGACAGCTGTTTCCTTGGTTACATACCAGTACACATATCAAAGTCAGGGATTGTGAAGATGGCGGTTCAACCTCGCCCTAGGCGGGATTCGATCTAACGACCTTCGGACCAAGAGCATGGCGCCTGACTCTCGACCTCTATTCCTGCCCCGAATTACATTTATGTCCACATGTGTCCCTTATATCATTGTAATTCCTAAACTAGAATAGACCTATACTTCATGCACACGCATAATGTATTTGCATTGAGACAAGCTGTGCCTCTATTGCAGGACAAATGTTTGGCGCGGTTCTAGCTTATTCAACATCTGGTGTACTTTGTGTAGCTGGCTTCGACAATGGTTGGGCGTCAGTATTTTATATACATGGTTAGTATAAAGTGACAACTCTCTTCATGCTTATACAATCTTCTTTAAACAGAAACATGACCTATAATTGCTAACGGTTAGAAATGTTATGTTGGAAATAGTGTCACTTTGAGTACGTAATAGAAATCATCATTCATCATTCATTATAATATTCGACCATACTCAACAAAAACGACACCCACCACTTTATCTTTCGTTCGTGATTTACTTCTCTCGATATATATATATATATATGTCCACTAACTAATCGCCAAATCAGGAAGAAATGACAACACAAATATAAAAATGACGTGAGCAATATGAATGTCGATTATAATCTTTCTTCATTTTAACCACAAAGATAATGCAAGGGCATAAGAAACAATTGAAAACGTATTGCTAGATAATTTTATCAATATGTTCTGTTTCGCCTTTGATTAAAGCTTTGAGTATGAATTCTGGCTATTGTTTCACATTGTTGCCATTTTCTGAAGAATGCCAATATGTTTCGCGAAGCACAATCTGAATCTTTGTCTGATGAGAGATACTAATTATGACGTCCAGTCGGCAACAAAAAACACAACCGATGTGAAGGTAATGGTTCATTATCCGATCAACTGCCGTAGTCAGGCGGAAACAACAGTCGGCAGCATGAGTGACACAAAAAGGAACAGCTAGTGTAACCGTGCCGGCTGATACCATAAATACTTGTTTTGTTTTTCTATCGATATCAAATGTACTGAAATTTGATAAGGTAACCTTGGAACATTATAAATTATGTTGTTTAATGGCAAACATAAATGAATTATGCGAATGTTCTATATTTATAATACAGATGTTTTGAAGCAGCACTTATATTATCATTGGTAGGTATGTTTGGTGTACTGTTTATTGGATGTTGGTGGTATTTGGTTTACAGCAGTCCAAATGAACATCCGAGGATCACACTTGAGGAGAAAACTTTAATATTGAAGTACACAGGTCATCGAGATGGTCATAAGGTTGTACACATATAGTTTTGAATGTTTCCATCACCAAAGTTACATCTTGCCAAACAAATAACTACAATAAAACCTCAATACTAATACCTCCCTAGGGGCTCTTGAAAACTGGTCCTCTTATTGAAGTGGTCATTGTCTTATGTATGTGGCTTTCCCTATAGTTACGTATTCTCTCTCTTCTAATATCGAGGTTACATAGAAAGCAACACATTGAAAATTTACTTGAACTTTATTATTGAGTTGGTTTTAAGTGAGGGTTTACTGTATTGTTATTTACGTAATTACACTATATATTAAACATTTAAATTGCAATTCTTCACCACGTGACCCAAGAAATTAGATTGGAAATACTTTAGCTAAGCATGCAATGCGTGATATAGAGTTGTTTATTCTTCTCTAGGTTACAGTATCTTCACGATACATTTTATCACATTTTAATATAATATATGCAGTGTGGCTTGTTAAGTGTAACAATAGGAATGTATTTTGGGACAACCCACATATTTTTGGTGACGTTTGGACATGTTCCAGAACTACTTTAAATGGAATAGCCAGAAACATTCACAAATATGTCATAATGAAATATGCCATTATAAGAGTAATAACAAATATTTCCAAAAATATATGTGAAACTGTACAATATTGTCCTTTTTTTAATTGGAGGTTTTAATCTTTTTAAAACTCAGATGAGTTGTTACATTGTAAACAAGAAAATGATTTAACTTTTTATTGTTTTCAGAAGTATACATTCTAAACCAGCACATTATAAACATTTGGGTGTATTAACTTTTCAGAAGCCACGTATACCATGGCGGAAAATATTAACATACTTGCCGTTGTATGTATCGTATACAGCAAATATATGTGATGCTTGGACATTCTATCTTCTACTTACATGTCTACCTCAGTATTTGAAAGAAATACTTCATTTTGATATACAGAGTGTAAGTATTAGTGACACGACGCATGTTCTAAATGTAATATGGCATAATGACTAAACATGGTAAAGAACACATTCACAGTGTTTAAAGTCATAACAGTTGCTCTTATATAATTAAAGTCAATATCTTGTTCCAAATGTAAAATTGATGCAGGAATTTCAACTTAAAAGTACAAACTAACTAATATACATTTGCACTTATTAGATAAACAGTTTAGATAAATAAAGTTTTCGAATAAAGATCTTTCTGAAATAAAGTTACATATTGCTGCCGAATCAATCTTTCCGATTACCATCACAGTTAAAAAGAAATCATAACGTTGTAGTATTCAAATTAATGATTATTCATGTACTTTACATTATTTAATCAACATTAAATGTGGCTGTTCGTGAACAATGGTTTTAACATACGCTTCTTAGAATTCAGCTATATATTATCAACGACCAATAAACCTATATCCACATTGGCAGTCGGTAGAAAAGAATAATGTTATGAACTTTTTCACTCAGATTAAGCATGCTTGACATGTTATGTACGGGGGTTATTCTGGAAGTTTGCGAAATTGTTTCATAAAAAACAAATATCGTTCCAAATGGTGTATGTGTAAATCAGTATAGGCAATCCGTTCAGCGGTTTCAGACATTTGTGTAGACAGGTATATCGACCAAACTGTCATGGGGTCAGTAAACTTGATTTTACAAATAATTATCTAAAAAAAAGTATCGAATCGGCAGGACATTAAGCCATCAACGAACTACATGTACCGTCTCAAGCAAAACTTCGAGTGGGCAACATCCAAAAGTGGTATAGAAAATTATTGATTTGCTAGTAAATTTATTTTTACACGCAACAATTGTTTGAGGCCATGTCCGCCATTGGCTAGTTTTGAATTATCCTTTGTCTTCTATTGCAGAATGGTTTACTCTCGTGTGTACCTTTTGTGTCATTCATGATTGGAATTGTAGTAGCTGGTGCTGGTGCAGATTTTATACGTTCAAAAAAGGTTTTCACAATCACTAGAATACGTAAAATCTTTCTTATTACCGGTAAGTACAACTTCACATATTTAACAGCATGGTGCCAAGTCGGTGCAACATAAAGTTAAGCTCTAGTGAGCTTTTAACCCAATATAGGATAATATAACATTATATAAATATTTCATAATTACAAAAAATGTAGTACTTTACATATAATCAATAGTAGAGTATATAGAAGTAACATTTACAACAAGCTGATGCATGATGAAAGAGAGATTAAGTTGCTACATGGAACATCACATACATAAGATGATGCCTCCCAATTCAAATGATGATAAATCACATGGTAAATACATGCAGACAACACAATCTTAGTTGTTCATTTCATTCGTTATAACAGAAAGTAAATAAGGAACACGAGCAAACATAATGAAACACATCGAAGCAAGCAATGACAATAATGTTCAAGTACACCGATGGGAAGCTCATTGCACAGTATCTAACATAAAAGAGAGATACTAAGTTGCTACTGGGAACGTCACATACATTAGACAGTGACTCATCACAAAGACCTCCGGGAAAACAACAATCTATAAAACATAAGGCACCTTAGGAAGCTCAATCATTATGGTACATATGTAAGCGAACATATGCGCAATGAATGGCCTCGCGGACCATAAGGAAAAACTAGGAGACTCAAAGTTGACAAACAAACATATGGTAACATATAGTTAATGAACATGAGACTAAAACACTTCACATACTTATACATTTAGTAAAATAAGTAGGACAAGTACATAAACATAACAAAGCGGAAAACTGCTCAGCTGGCATAAATACTGCTGCATATTAAACGGTGGTTTCTTACTAGCCACAACAAGAGCTTGGTCACTATTGGCCTTCCTCGTTAGCTAACGAAAAGGTGTAGTCACTGTAATCATCTCTGGTCGCATTGCCAATAATGAACATTGTTTTGTTTTCAATATATCAGCGGTTGACATTACTTGGGTTCTTCTACTAACCTGTTAGTCGGCAAGCAACTGCATATTCCCGGCATGAATATTTTGCTGTATTATTAATGCGTCACATATTAGCCTCACATGGATTGTTTACTTTTACAAGAGCATACTTACTAAGACGTAAACAATCATATAATCCTATTGACAGTGGTATTGCGTAATTATTGATAATGAAACTCGATACATTTCAGGTTTTATGGGCAGCGCCTGTTTTATAGTAGTGCCAGGATTTCTCACAAGCGAACAGCGAGGCCTCTCCATCATGTGTTTAAGTTTTAGTTTATTCTTTATAGCGCTAGAACTAACTGGAGGTTATTCAGCTAACGCAGTAGATATAGCACCAAGGTACAAACATCATTCAACTGTATCGATATGTGAACCTTACATACCACTGTAGTAGCTTTTATTTTAAACCTTATTATTTTCAGTGAGGTTAAATTGTCGATAATTGACGCGTAAGTTCTGTTTCGCCTTCATTCAGTTTTTACAAATATGATAATCGTATTTGTTTGTTGTTATTATAAGCCTTACTGTACGCACAGTGTATATGAAAATCTTAGTTATTTGTTGTTATTACAAGTCTTACTGTACGCACAACGTATATGACAATCTTAGTTATTTGTTCTTATTATAAGCCTTACTGTACACTCGACGTGCTTAAGTTATTAGACACTTATTTGGAATATAGATAGTAGTACATTATATCGTCTTTTGAAAGAGGTATTGGTTCACTAAAAAACTAAGTTTTGCAGCTTCTTTAAAAACTCGTTCCTTTATAGACCACAGTTTATCATGTACATATAGCAACAGTAAGCTTATGTATAGCTTTAAACTACAACGCATGGTTCCTCGGTCTGTGTGTTGATTTGCAGTTACTCATAGCCTGGGGATGCATATAATTATTTGATGTTATGGGTGGTAGCTTAAGAACATCCAACATGATAATTTTCCGAAAAGTGTTTAACAACTAAGGGGCCGTATTCACAAACAGTTTTAGACCGAAACTCAGACTTAAACTTTAAATTTGCAGAAGTTGAATTTACCAATGTTTCGTTTTCATCATATCTAAACAGATGAAATTTTGTCAGAATGTTTCTTATTACTCACTCTACACTTCAGGTATGTTTTATCCAAATGTATTCTGTAATAACAGTGCAGGAGGAAAATGAATTTGCACCATTATAAAGTATACGTCTGAGACGCAGTCTTAAAATGTTTGTGAATACGACCCCTGGCTTCTTTAATTCGATCATTCCTGATATAAGAACAACTATATATTTTCTTTAGTGTTTGGCTTCATATTCCCGAAATAGTTTGTAACAAAATAGGTTATTATATATTTCAGATATGCCTCCGTTATATTTGGCATATCAAACACGATCGCATCAATACCAGGTGCTATAGTTCCTTTCTTTGTTGCAGTTATTACTAAGAACGTAAGTCTAATTTCTATGTTATATTTTACACATCTATACAGTTCCAGCCTTTCCAGCAAACAAAACTCGTGTCTCCTAACGGGTGTTATTCTGGATAGTATTTATTGTATATGACAGACTGTATAATGTATATGTACATATGTATGTATATGTATACTAAGTGAACAACAATCTAGTCAAATCAATTGATATTAAGTATGATTATTTTGAAAATATTGGAGACAACATATAAGATCACGTTGTCGATATCTATCACACGATGCAGTGAGGTTTGGTCGGAGAAAATTTCATGACAGTAACATATGAAATAAATTGTTTGTAGAAGTATTTATTACTCCAACATGGATGTGGATTTCTTTTGAACGTTCTTAGAGATTTATTGTAAATAGATATATGTTTTACAAAACTCAAGCGGGTTTTATTTGAACTGACCGTGAGATGTGCATGCTTTTTACATTTCAGGAAACATTGATGAAAATTGTATAAACTTATGCAAACTGCTTTACAATTGTTTACATGAAGCAAATATATTATTTGAAAACAATGTACTCGTTATGGTGTCTATTTGCAATACGTGTTTGCATTTATAACATGAAAAAAGGGGCCAAATATGGGATTGATTGGGTGATAAGCACGGGTTCAATCTTTTGAAACACTAGAAATATATATCAATATTGCAATTAAATGTTGTGTTACATGTATGTCATCAATCACTGATTGTTCGTTTTTACCAAAATAACTTCTTTATCAATATTGTAATTGATTGGAGCATTATCGCCAATTTCGTTTTTATTTCAGCAAACAGTAGAGGAATGGCGCATTGTATTTTACATCTCTGCAGGGATATCTGTATTTGCTTGTGTTGTTTATGGTTTGTTTGCAAATAATGAACCCGCACCATGGGCTGATATAAACGTTGCACTCGAAATAGAAGTTGAACCGTCCAAGACATTGCCAATAACAGTTGAAAAAGGGAGCGAAAATAAGTCATTACTAGAATAGAAGCCGAAATCCTAACATAACATCGCCTTTGCTGTATACATCTACATCAAGTCAAAGGGATACATTTTGGAATTAATAATTCTATAAACTGAAAATTATGATCAAAACTGAAGAAGGAGATATATCAGCTCTGTTCTAAAAACGTGAATGATGAAACTTAAAATTGTAATTCTTATGTTATTGCAACCGGTTTGTCTTGATCTATAGTGTGCAACAGCAGACATATATGTCTTCCAACATTCCACTTTCCACATTTAGTATTGAACCTCAGAAACAGATGATTACGATTAAGCCTATGCTTGTAAAAACGGTTTCTATACGCTCTAATATTGTTGTTTTATTTATTCCATCATGATAAGAATATGAGTGAAAACATTTTGTAACCAGACCTTGGGAACAGTAGTCCCGTCACAAGTCTAACAATGTTACATAAGGGTCATAAATGGGCCAATCGTCCACTTATAATCCAAGCATAGGCGGCCGGTGGGAAACGCGCATCTGTGTTATATTTCAGGACCACAGAACTAATGACCCGCATCAACATAATTATGTTAATGATAACACGATGACAAGTGTTCATATAAAAGGCCGTAACCCACAATCTGAAAGGTATTTTGAGTAATGAATAATACTTTTCAAAGCAGAAAACATCAACGAATGTCGTTATAACCTCTATATAAGCGAGATAAATAAACAACTCTTGAAACTGCACGAAACACATGGATTGGAACAAAACACAGAGCTGTTACTGATTTTCCTGAAAAATGCTTTTACGAAATACCAGCCACATTCTGAAACAACCCACAATAAAAACTACCGTGCGTCATTCGGTGGTTACTATATACCAATGTTTTTTATGAGCTATGGCCTTTGTCGACTTCAAAAGTGGTTTTCGATCAATTACACTTATGAGAACTGATTGATTTTACATTCAGTTTGCTATAAAATGTATAGACTTTACATATTTGCATTCTACTGTAAAAAGTAGTCCGATGGAGACATCTAGTTTTATACTCCTTGTGCCAATAGGACAACACAAACGTCATATCAGTCCGAGGCCTATTTGATATCCCGAAATATCGACACCGTAAAATAAAAGGTAACCGTTATTAAAAGACTGTCTAAAACTGTTTTCGCCTCAATGTTATCAATATTTATCACGGTTTTCATTTGTATGTACACTGTTATAAAATATGTCCCATGTCCCTGTCTATAGCTCTACGTATTGACAAAACTAATGCATTGATGCGCTCGCTAGAGTGTGCAAACATGCAAACATTGGACACATTGGACTTTTATTCAGACTTATAAAAACTGCGTTCGGAATACTACATACTTCACCTTGCACCTTTCTGTCGCTTTCTGGGAAGAATGTGGTGCCTAACATTTTGATCAGGATTTAGTAAACCAGGTTGCATTATGACATACTTTGGTGGGCATAGACATCGAGCTGGGAGAGTACCTGCTCCTGATCCAAAGTCGTTGAGAAAGGTAAAAAGACGCTCATCACAATCTTTTTCTAGCTTAATCAAGCTTAATTACTTTCCGCGATAATTAACGTTGATCTTATCTGATAAACATATGGTGCATGTGACAATTTCACTGACTATTTAATTCCAAATCATAATTCACGTGGAGTGCCCAAAATGCAGTGTTTCCCCTTTGTTAACAATTTACGTGTAACAACAGTTGTCTCCCTTTTTCTGTTCTTTTGTTAGGTTTACTTTAATTGCCAATATACCACAATTTCATGATCCAGTATTAGCGATAATCAATGGTAAACACAAATCCTTATATTACTTTCGTTTCACGCGTTGTTTAATATTTAATTTGTTTTGTACTTTTAATGGCATGTTCTTGTAAAGTTTAGCTGCTGGATGCATTATGTAAATAAGACTTCTCACGTCGGTAGTAATTAAATCGCGTGTTTCCCTTTTCTATAATTACCTACAACGCATAAATTGCAACCGACGTATATGTAAATTTCTCACTCGGAACAATATCTACTTATACATTTGTTTGAGACCTTTCAATCACGTTAAAGTTTTAGTTTACTATTTCAAGTATACTCTGAAATTGCTCTACAAGTATGAACATAATGCATAAAGATTATTTGAAGAGAATGTCAATCGTCATGGTGTTTATATTTGAAATAAATATGAACATTTATAATACGACAATAGGTCAATATTTAGTAAACCACCGATTCCATGTTTTTGAAATACTATGAATATTAATATTGGAATTAAACGATCTAGATTTTATTTCAGCAAACAGTACACGAATGGTGCACTGTATATAAGGCATATCGGGTTTTGCCTGTGCGGTGTAATGAGCGTTTGCAAATATTGAACCCGGAACACGTCTAATGTGAACGATGTCATCGAATTGAAGTTTAACTGTCCAACTCATTGTTAATAGCAGTTAAGGGAAAATAGCACAATACTTTAATATAATTCAAAATTGTAATATTAACTTAATATTTGCAGTGCTTTATACATCCAGTCATGTGGATGATTTTGGAATGAGACAGGCATTCTATTAATAGATTAAAGGGCATTATGCGATACCTCGATTTGTCTGTGTTCTGTGCGAAATATTAGTTATCTGACGAATAACTCATGGCAGGCTATATGGTAATGCGTATTGGGTACATAATCATAGTATGATAACACACAGGTCATGGTCGATTTCAGTTACAGAGGTATGGCTCTTTTTCGACTTAGAAATTGGTTTTCAATTTATACCAATCTAAAGTGTGGATAGATTCCATTCATATCGAGCAAATATACTTTGAATAATGAAACACATGTCTAGTTCGATATCGCTTAAAATCAACTAATTTTGGATGAGCTATTGCCGTTTGTCGGCTTTAAAATAGGTTTCCGATTAATGCCACTTGAAAGGGTGTTTCGATTTTACTTTCAAATTGCTTTAAAATCATAAAGTCTTCACATATTTGCATTCTACTGAAAAGCCTCATGTGGGGGCGTCCGTGTCCATTTGAAAAATCTAGTCGCATACCATTATGAAAAAAGACAAAAGAAACGCCATAGCTGTATGGGGCCTATTTGTAATAACAAAATATCGACACCGTAAATGTACGCCTACAAGCCTAACACTTTTTTTACCTCCGTTTATCAATATCTAAAAAGCGTTTCGTGTTTATGTTTACTTCAACAAAACATTACCCCGGTACTGGTCTATTGTTGTACGTATTGACAAAACTAATGCACTAAGTTGCTATGTATTGCGCGAAAACATACAAAAAGTCCATACATGGCACGAAACGATGATTGCGAAAGAACACTAGATTTGTCTACACCACCGTCTAATCAAGACGTAAAGCATAGACAATGAGGACGACGTACGAAAGAGTGTTGGTAGCATGTGTTCTGCTGGGTTGGTGTTCAGTGTCGGGAGCAATAAATCAGGCATTGTACAATGTGCATCAAGGCTATGAAGTCACGAGTTTCTTCGATGACAGAAGTGCACAATCTTTGAGTAGATGTGCAACATACTGCAACATGTCAACGGCATGTTTTACGGCAACATTTGATGTCAGTACAAAAAAATGCCAACTTAGTGATCAGGCTGTGTGGATGGCAGACAACACGGGTAACCTGAACAGGAAGACACTATTTTTAATACAAGGTAATCTATTGTTTTCGGTAAAACTGGTTTTATTCGCTGTAATGTTTTCCTTTATAATTCGCAAATTAATTATCTATCGAACTTATATTTAACTTGAACATGTTAATGCTAACATAAATGCCAGAGAATATTCATGTCGCGAATAACTTCAGAATCAGAGAAAGTTTAAAAAACATCAGGCTGTTGTTCTTAAACCACAATCCACCCCAACGCATTCTCGTAATCGGAAGCTGATTTGAAAATTACACTGATGTATGACGAAATAGTGATCCAAATCTGTCTTTAAAACTGATGGCAAAACTACAAAGCATATCGAAGTGTTTTCACGTGTTGATGATATACATTACCACACAGTATGTGAGTTTTACAAGAAACATTCCTTGATCTCATTGTTTTAACATATGTGATTTTTGAATTAATTTCAGATAACGCAGTATGCAAAAACGCACCGGCAATAAGAAATGGTACACTGAACATCACTCTAATTCCACATGGTTCTTACGCTGTATTGATATGTGATCAATTCTACAAGTCAGCCCCTTTTAGTCTGATTAGTGTCAACTGCACCCTTAGAACAGGATGGGGTAATGTGACCGGTATGGCATGTGACTCTGTCAGTCCATGTAAGTACCTCTATTTTTTTTAGATTTACAATTAGTGTAGTGACTGTAAGCCTGAAAAATAAAATCACTTAATCTTGAAAATAACTGTTATTCAATTAGAGACACTTACTAAAACTGGTTGCAATATAATTGATTATTATTACTTTTTTGTGCCATATAGGCTTTCAACAAAACCAAAAACAATTATATTGTAACTGTTCATGAATATTAATTATTTTTCATCTCTCGTCTGACTTTATAGACGACTGTTTGTTTTGGACCAATTCCTGCTGGTCTTATATATTCATTTTTATTACAAATTGAAAATAACTATAAAACGACATATATTTCTTCCAGTGAGTTATTACGGCACTTCATTCGTTATGGCATTTATGTTAAATGCCTTCATCGGTGGAGGTATGGGTATTCCATCATTGATGATAGCAAGTCAGAGCACAGCAAGAGTCCGCGTAGAAATACCTTGTATTGGAATGGATAAGGAATATATCGTGCCTAACGTACTTATTGTGCCATTCCAAATATCAATTCGTATGACGACGTCTAAGACAATTGCACAGAACGCTGTATTTATAACAGCTGACATTCCAGTTCAGATGTTCAGCTTTAATTTTGATTCAGAAACATCTGATGGAAGTGTTGTTTTCCCAATACAGAATTTAGGAAAAGAATACTTTGTTGCAGGTCATCCCACATCAAGCAATGGTGAATTTCTCATTGTAAGTTTGACTGACGCTACATTAATTACTTTAAAATACCCATCTGGTACTACCGAAACTGTAACATTAAATGCAAATGACACATACTTTGCAAACGACATCGGCCTGACAGGAACAAAGGTGAGCGCCTCGGAACCAATATTCCTGATTTCTGGTCACAATTGTGCAAACATACCTTCCAACGTGAATTTCTGTGACTATATTGATGAAACGATGCCCCCAGTCACGTCTCTTGGAACAATTCACATCATCAGTTTCATGAAACCTCGACCTGACTTTACTATCAGCATTGTTGCAACCGATGACTCAACAAGTGTGTCGATTTATGACGACACTGGAATTCTCATGGAAACAGTTGTTGGTTTAATGCAAACGTCCGCTGTGTTTCGCTCGTATTACGGTTATATGACTATTTCTGTCATTTCGAACAAACCTATCATGGTTCACCAATACGGTCACGGCTCTGCAAACACAGGAGGGGATCCCTCAATGATGTTCATACCGGACGTGAACTTTTTTGGACATCAGTATGATTTTGTCATACCTTCAGACTTTGATGTACCCAGCACTCTCACTGTTGTTATTGCAACCTCATTGTCAGCATCCATGTTGGAAATGAACGGTCAGGTGCTAACTCCAACACAGTCTGTATCGGTTACGTTACCTAACAAGGAAACCTATTCTGTTCTGTACGCTGACATCATGGCGGTACCCAACAATTTAACGCATCTATCGGCAGCACCGTTCGGTGCCTGGGTATACGGGCGAAAATCCATGACCGAGTTTGCATGGACATTAGGTTATGTTGTGTAATATGTGGCAATATAAATTGTTAAAATCTAAAAGAAGATTCAGAATGCAAATTACACTAGAGTCTGTGTGCCTCACCACGCAGGTAAACTCAAAACGAAGATTGAAAGAAGACTTGGATCATTTGTGACAACAAAACAGTTATTTATAAAAATATTAACTTGAGAAATGGGAACACATTTTTTAATAGATTAGTCACGCACAATATAGTTTTGCGATCTGGTGTGTTAGAAGTGTTAAGAAAAAAGAAATCCATTATTAGGTTTTATGTAGGGAATGGATTGTTAGAATCTAGTATCGTATCTTGCGTAATATATGTGATTTATTATTTCAAATTGTTCACGATTGCTTTGTGTTTACATCATATCATGTTTTACGCACATTCTGTATTCGCGCGTATATTAAGCGTATTATGATAGTTTAACATTAACTTCGTTTGTATTTTATGTGTTTCTTTTTCTTTACATCTAGTTGTTCCCTGTTACTGTACTTTCAACAAAGTCATGGCTACAATGTAACAAACAATAAAACGTATATTATGAAAGGATCCCTCAAGTTAGAGTCCACGAGTCTGCAAAAATACCATATATTACCTTTTCAAAAGCTTCGATTTGACCTCATATTGTAACATTACGTAACGTTATATCAATCATGAGCACATATGTAATAATATACAACACTGTAATTGACATGAGTCAATATTTGGTATCTAAAATGATAAACTACAGTAAACATCGTTATATCGAGCAATGTTTTTGCGAGCACCCGCTTAACGGACAATGTGTGTATGTTATTGAAATGATGTTTCATGAGTGTTGCCTTTGGTTACATGTAAATAAATATTATTGTGAGCGCATTTCATCCTTTGTTCAGTGTATTATACTAAAAAAAATATTACATAAATATGAACATATCCTATATCCAACATCACAGCAAATATTCTTTCTGGAATTAAGTATCAACCAGCACTTGCTCTACTGCAAGCAGCTTGACACATCCACATGCGGTGTACAAGACCGTAGCCAACACGGGAATCAAACCTTAATTTAGTGCTCTACCAACTGAGCTAGACGTGCGGGCTAGTTCAACAATTATTAATTTGAAATATTTTGTTTATTCAATTATTAAGCTGTACATGTAACATTAGGCGTTGTTGTCGGCTACTGCATTTATTTCTCTATACGCATGATTTCGATAATGGCAGGGGCACGATATTTTACATTCATGGTAAACATTATCGGAATACATTGCAACATCTCCAGAGCGGTCATTTGAGTGTTGCCCACTCTCTTCGATAGCATTGTTAGTAAGCATTTACTATTTACTTACCCTCACTGGAACAACATTCTCTCAAAAAAAGGAAAAACGTTCACCTTCAAATTGATATTGCTCTAGAAAGTTTGATCCAAAGTCGTTGAAAAAGGATGAAACACGGTCATCAAAATCTTCTCAAAGCTTAATCAAGCTTAATTTCTGGCATTCCACGGAATAAGACTGAAATGTTATGCGATTAAGTCACCGTGAAAGTAATAAATTCACTGAAACGGACTATTTTTCCCAAATCAAAATGACGGTGAAAGTCAGTGCAACAGTGAAACAAACAATAACTCGTATCATACATGTATATTTGAAAGGATCCGTCCGGTTAGATTTCACGTGTCTGCAAAAATACCAAAGAATTCTCTTTTCAAAACAATACCTCATAGTCCACAACCTTATACCAATCATGAGCAGATATGTCTTTAACATTGTTATTAATACATAACAATGTAATTAACGTGAGTCAATAACCTCGATATAAAACTAACAACTACAGTAAAACCTTGTTATATAGAGAAGTTTCAGCTGCGCGAGAGTTATAAATCAGAGGGTGATTATGAAGGTATCGTAATAAGCGCCCGAAGCTAAAGGAGTGTAGTAGGCGGAATTTCACAGCTGATGATAGTGTTGGTGTAAATCTCTTGTGACTACTCGAGATAACGAGGTTTTGCTGTATGTGTTAACCGCTGTCCATAACATGGTATATAATAATAGTCTGCGACTCACCATAAATATAAGACATGGTTTATGAGATTGTTTAAAACGTTATTCAGTTTGTTGATATGACAATGATTTAGGTTCGTTTCATTTTATTACTATTCACATATGAGTAAGAGATTGTTTTAATTCAACTAGCGCGAATCCCTGTATTTCAGTTTGTACTGACAGTTTTAATGCTCGTTTGTATGCTACTTTTGAAAATAAATACTAGTTTGCATGAATAAAGTGTTGTTATGTCAAGTGTATTTTATGTCTTGCATGGTGTTTTGTTTTATATTTCGTATAATCCTGCATCAATAAACGTTGTTAAGGTCGTCCACATTAGGCGAGTTACCTGATTTCTTCGCTACTAGTATTTGAATACTTGGTATGCAAAAACGAAAAAGGTGGCAGATATTCTGGTGATTACAATTCTTTGAATAATTTCAAATTGCATTTTGTTTGTATTGCTGTTTGTACAGTTTTCAAGTCGTAAAAATATACGGGGGCCTATTTGACCAGTCTTCCTGGAATTAATAATCAACCAGTATTTACCCGGTCGGCCGCAAGCAACTGACAACTTCTCTACATGTTGAGGACATGGCCGTAGTCAAAGTCACGAGAGAACATAACATGTCCAACTAGGGAATCGAACCCGGATATTTCAGGTAACAGTCGAGTGATCTACCAACTGAGCTAGCCGGGGTAATGTTTACTGGGGATATTTTATATACATGGTAAACATAACACTCTCTCTTCGACAGCATTGCTAGATTTTTCTGCCGTAAATATTTACTATCTGTTAAACCTCTTTAGAGTAACACCCTCTCAACAATAGCAAAAGTGTTCGTCTTCAAATGGGTATTACCCTGGAGAGTTTGCTCTGTAACTTACGCTTAACAAATGTCTATTTATTATACAGATAAATAAACCCTTTGTTATACTTGTTGGTTCCATTATCTGAAAAACATCAAGTTAATTCCAATACTCGGAATAATAAAATATAACTTAAACACATGATGTTTAGTGTCAGCTAAACCAGTAGATATAGCCCCTAGGTACAAGTTTCATTCAAATGTATTGATGTGTGAATCAAATTAATCAATACAGTAGCTTTTGTTCTAATCTATATTATTTTGAGTGCGACTGAAATGTTCAACCATTGTCGCTGTCACTAGATTTGTATCGTCTTCATTCATTGTTATACACATTTTAAAAAAACGCGTTTCACCTATCTCATTTATCTTTTGATAACCTTGGAGACAACATATAACATTGCTTTGACAATATCTGTATTCTTTAGAACTATTCAACATTTTCCGCTAAAGAAGTTATATACCCCAGAAAATAGTCGTATTTGCTTTTAAGCGGTATTTTGGAAACTACATAGTATAGCAAGATGAGATGTATTCTGTTTTATCGTTTTACAGTCCTTTAACTAATACTGCTATAATTTTGTAAAACTATGGAAAAATAATGAAGTTATTGGAACTTTTGGGACTGTCAAATTGTACATGTTGGTCCTATAAATCAGGCTAATTGCGCAAGCGTTAATTTTGCAGAAGAAATACATGTATAAAACCACCTAATACCATCGGGATTTTTACATTTTTTTTTTACAAAAAACATAAAAAATATTTTTACAAAATAACAACAACAGAAACAAGAAGTGAATACGGTTTTTATTGATATACTTTTGAAAAAAACTCGATAGCATAAGCTGGTATATTTTCTCTACTTTCCAAAAATATGATATTGAAAATTACTTAACAGACTCTTGTGTGCATTTACCAGAAAGTAAAACATCATGAAAAGTCCTTCTTCATGTACAAATTTACTATACAGTGTATATAATTAATCCATAATGTGTATATTGATAAACTTGTCAAAACACATGGTAAGGCTATAATCGCCTTAAAGCCAGGCACCAGGCAGGTAGGCGCAAGGTAACAATTATTTATCTAGCTGGTGGCTCACCAACCGACCATATCAGATCGGACCCTTACCGGGATTCGAACCTTCGACCTCCCACTCCCAAGACGGATGCCTTTACCACTGGGCCACGGAATAAAAAGATTGACCACGACGAGACTCGAACTCGCAATCTTCTGATTCGAAGTCAGACGCCTTATCCATTAGGCCACGCGGCCACCGTATGTAATTCACCCGTATCATGTGATGTCAAGGGGTTTAAAGTCACATAAACAGCCATAGTCATGAACTAATTGTACATTTGCAGATAGAAATTATACAATATTCAGTGACAGATCTGTCTTCTCTAAAAATATCCAACATTTTCTTCTTAAGGCGTAATATTCCCTAGAAAATAGCCATATTTGCTTTTAAGCGGTATTTTGGAAACTACTTAGTATAGCAATATGAGATGTATTTTGTTTTATCGTTTTACTGACCTTCAACTAATATTTCTATAATTTTGTAAAAATATAGAAAAATAATGAAGTTATTTGAACTTTTGGGACTGTCAAATTGTACGTGTTAGTCCAATAAATCAGGCTAATTGTACAATCGTTAATTTTGCCGAAGAAATACATGTATAAACGCTAATAATTAAATCCACATAATGCCATAGGAGAACACTCAATACCATATGTAAGAGTATGTTGGGATAACTTGTCATTATTCCGAAATGGATTTTGATTTCTATTGAACGTTCTTAGAGTTTTTATTCAGTTTAAAGACTAATCATCATTTTGCACGTTCCAATATATATTTATGACAATGGTATAAACTTGCGATACAAAGGATGCATATTAATGAGAACAATTAAAATCGTCATTGTGTTTATTTCCTATAACATGAAAATGATTAAACTGGGAGTTAAACACCGTTTCCATCGTTTTGAAATACTAGGAATATATCAATATTGCAGTTAAATGTTTAATGGATCTTGCACTGAAAGAAGTTAATCATAGTAATATCAACAGATACACAGAAGATGAAAATTATAACTGAAGCGAGAAATAATGTCCGTTTAACTCTGAAAACGTGAACGATGTAAACTAACGATTGTTCATTGTAGGTTTCCTATCCATTATATCGCTGTTTGTTTTATTCCACCATTATAAGAAAAGGAGTTAAAAGAAAGTTTATTAGACAATACTAGCACGAGAGAATTTACGTTACGAACGCCAAATACACAAGGCATTACCTCCCCACACAGACCAGAGGGACGCAATAGCCTACGAAAAATACTGGAATTTTGAGATACAATGATAAATATTTAAGGGCACAGGGGAGCACGACATGGTCAGGTCGACTATCAAAAACAACCATGGATAATAAAGCGGGACAACACAGGGGGGATAAAAGAACATGAACATTATGTCAAGTCAAACAACTGCACAAGAAGAAAGGGGAAATAAACATAGTTTTACATATTAAACAAAAACAATAGAAAGTATGCACTGTTTAGAAAATACATGTATGTACGCCCCTAAATCGCGGTGTTTTCAAGATGGCGGATTTTAAATGTAGAAAAGCATAAGTCTCATTTGTTTTGGGTCATATGTAGTTTTTAAATTTGACGTTTTGATTATAAATTTTGAATGCCAGTTAAGAGCATAACATTGGGTTACCGCGGTTTTGAAGCGGACATAGTGTCAATACAATGTAAAGACGTATCAGCTATTTGAAGCGGACAGGCGTTTAAATCAATAGCTAACCTCTTACTTAACCGCTATATGGTTATAAGTTTCCATTATGCAGACAACAATGGACTAATTATCCAGTTCCTAACCGGCTATTAACCATCACGCACACAATAGGTCTAACAATGTCGACTTAATGTCATAATATGGAAAACGTTCGTCCAAATAAAATCCGCCTTCGACGTCCGACATTAGTCGACAAATGTGATATCCGGACGTTACTTTTATTTCCGGACCACTCAACAAAATTTATGTTCATGGCAATATAGATGATGACAATGTTTGTAATAAACGCTGTAAACCACCCATGGTCAACATGTTGAATAATGCATCATAATATCCAAAATAGAAAACGTAAATTACAATCGCCATTAAACAACGCTTTAGATTGCCAAAGACTGATTAAATCGAACAAAGCATAGAACTGTCACTGATTTCTCGTGAAATATACTATTACAAAATACAGCTATTTTTTTTAAATAATTAAATAATACAATGTCAGTCATTCATTCTATTTTTATACCCCGCTATACGAACAGTGATGAAGGGCATACTTAAATTGGTTTCCGAAGAATGACACTTAAAAGGATGAATGGAATCAATTCATATATGGTACATACCCATAAAATAATACAATTCAGGTCTAGTTCCATTTTTGGTACTATCGACCATTTTGTGGAGGAGTCATGGCCCTTTGTCGACATACAAATTGGTTTCCAATTAATTACGCTTGAAAAGGTGGGTTGATTAAATACAGGTTGCTTTTGAAGTTAAATTTGTATTCCACTGAAAAGCCCAAAGCGGGGGCATCCGTGTCCTATGAAACTATATAGATTCATACTCATTATGCTTCGTACTTGTAATACAAAAATATCGACGCCGGAATGAAAATACAGCCGTTCCATTGTATGCCTAGAAGCCTGTCTAATGCTGTCATCGACTCCGGTTTTACAATATTTGTTATCACGCATTTCGTATACTGTTATCCACAACCACTATGGTTCTGTTGTCGATTCGACTAATGCATTTATGTTTAACTAGAGTGTGCAAATATATACAAATTGACATATTAGAAGCAACGATAATTACGATAAAACCGCCATTTGTGGCCACATAACCGACTAATCTAGATGGAAAGTTCAGACAATGCGGACGTACCAAAGATTGGTGGTAGCGTGTGTTGTACTGGGTTGGTATTCGGTGTCGGGAGAAACACATCAGACATTGTACGAGATACACCAAGGCTATGAAGTTACCAGTTTCTACGAAAACAGAAGTGCACAATCGTTGATTAAATGTGCAAGATACTGCAACATGTCGATGTCATGTTTTACGGCAACATTTGATACTAGAACAAAACAATGCCAATTAAGTGATGAAGCGGTATGGACGGCAGACAACACGGAGAACATGGACATGAACACACTATATATGATAGCAGGTATTATGTTAGTTTGTGTAAAACTGCTTTGATTCGTGACAACGTAATTTTGTTGTAATTCGCGAATTTATTATCAAGCGAATCTTCATTTCATTTGAACAATTTAATGCTAACATAAATATGATGTGTATCCGCGAATGTTCTCGAAAGCGGGCGGCTGGTTCTAAAAATAGGTCCATGACAAACTTGTAATACATCCGGGTATGATGGACCACGTATCACTTTGAATAGATCATCATCCTGATCAACATGTTAATGACGTACATAACTACCCTTCATGCTAGATTTGCAGAATACCTTCCTTAATCTGCGTTATTAGCACGATTGTTATAATTATATTTCAGATACTGAAGTATGTACAAACCCACCACTCATAACAAATGGTTCACTGAACTTAACTCGAACTACACACGGTTCTAGCGCTGTATTGACATGTGATAAATACTACAGATTAGCCCCTTTTAGTCCGATTACTGTCAACTGTACACTTGGAAAAGGGTGGGGAAATGTAACCGGTATGGCATGTGACCCTGCCAGTACAAGTAAGTACAACTTAGTATTTGATTCCTATAAATTGTGTAGTGAAAATAAAACCCCTTTATAAATTTGAAAAAAATAATGCGTTACATATAAACTATCACTGCGCTCACTTTTACAAAACTAAACATGTCCTGCTCGATTACTCCAAACAGTTACATTGCAAATTAGAAATGAAAATCAAGATATAAATCGGCTACATCCAGAATTATTGTTACATTGACTAAAACATCTTTCATCAAGGCCTTTAGAATGTATCAGCGATTCAAAAACAGTATAATTATGATTGTATTACATAAAGAACAAAGTGTAAAACACCGTTTGTTTAAATACTTGACAAACACAGATGAATACACTAGTATGCGTTAATTGTCACTGCAGACTTATAAGTGTTACATTTGTAAAACTCCATGAAAATACATTTCCATGATTGGTAAGGCTTAAAATGAAGCAAAGATAAGCATATTATTATTTCTAACATACATCTATTTTAGTGAGTAGTTCCGGCAGAGCGTTCGTTATGGCGTTCATGAAAAATGGTCCCAGCTATGGTTCTAAAGGGGTTCCAACAATTATGGTAACAAGTCAAAGCAAATCAAGAGTTCGTGTAGAAATACCTTGTATTGGAATGGATGTGGAATATATCGTCTCTAATGTACTTAATGTATCATTCCCGATATCTATTACTATGACGACGTCCAAGACAATTGCAAAGAACGCTGTATTCATAACAGCTGACATTCCAGTTCAGATAATATGTTTAAATTTTGAATCAACGTCCTCAGATGGAAGTGTAGTTTTCCCAATACCGAGTTTTGGAAAGGAGTATTTTATTGCCGGTCATCCCGTAACATATGGTGGTAAAGACGAATTTCTCATTGTTACATTGAATGACGCTACATTAATTACTTTAAAATACCCATCTGGTACAACCGAGAGTATAACATTAAATGCAAATGACACATACTTTGCATACGACATCGACCTAACAGGGACAAAGGTTAGCGCCTCGGAACCAATATTCCTGATTTCTGGTCACATGTGTGCATACATACACGTAAACTATTGTGACTATATTGATGAAATTATGCCCCCAGTTTCGTCTCTTGGAACAATTCACATTATCAGTTTCATGAAACCTCGACCTGACTTTACTATCAGTATTGTTGCAACCGAAGACTCAACAAATGTGTCGATTTATGACAACACTGGGATGCTCATAGAGACGATATTAAATCTAATGCAAACAACCGCTGTTTTTCGCTCGTATTACGGCTATATGACTATTTCTGTCATTTCGAACAAACCGATCATGGTTCACCAATACGGTCACGGCTCTAATGAATCAGCGGGAGATCCATCAATGATGTTTATACCGGACGTGAGCTTTTTTGGGCAGCAGTATGATTTTGTCGTACCTTCAGACTTTAATGCACCCAGCACTCTGACTGTTGTTATTATAGGCTCATTGTCAGCATCCATGTTGGAAATGAACGATGAGGTGCTAACTCCAACACAATCTGTATCGGTTACGCTACCTGACGATGAAGTATATACAGTTATTTACACTGACGTTATGGCGGGACACAACAATTTAAAGCATAAATCAGCAGCAGCGTTCGGTGCCTGGGTATACGGGCGAAAACCTAGGACAGAGTTTGCATGGACATTAGGTTATTCTGTGTAATATGCCGCACTATAAGTTTTTACAATCATAAAGAAGTTTCAGAATTCAAATTCAAGTATTATGCCTCACAACGCAGGTAAACTCAAAATGATGACTACAAGAAAACTTGGATTTAAGGACAAAATGTTAATTATAACAAGGGATATAGATGGTCACGCCAAATAACATACTTATTGTATTTTGTTTTGTAATCCGGTAAATAAGAAATGTTTAGAAAAACAAATATATTATTAGCTTATATGTTGGAAGTGTGTTGTTAGAATCTTGTATCAACATAATTTGTATTAGATAAACTACCTCATTATGAGAAATAGACGTGTGTTTTATACTTTAATTTGTTTTATTCTCTTGCTTGTTCTGTGTGGTCTTTCATTTTGAATTATTCACTGTCGCTTTGTGCTTACTTTTTAGCATGTTTGACATCAAAATATATAATCGCTCAATGAAAACGCGATCAGAAAAATCTAAACCATTGTTCGATTCATCTGTAACCCTATTTTAGTATTTTCAATGACTTTTATCTTCTTCATCTAAACCGTTCCTGGTTGAAAAGTGTTACGCGGCTGCCCATGTGAACAAATTCGTTTTTAAAACTGATATATGGATCTTTACAGTCTTTCTCAAAATTTGGCTGAGTTTGTCATTGTTTATTTATAAATATGTCTATGGATACCTGCCGGGTTAGAAAAGAATTTGAGTTTCAGAATTTTGTTTAAAATAATATTTTCAGCATAACTATTATAATATGCATGCATAAAGTTCTTCGTTAGTTGTTTCTATGTTTCTTTGTTTCCATGTTTCCATTCATATAATTGGTTCTTTGTTACTTCCAATAAAGTCATGGGAACAATGTTAAACGTGTCATATTAAATGAATCCCCGCCCGATATAGTTCATATGTCTACATTCTTCAGATTTACTGTTTCAAAAGCTTCGACTTTACACCGCACATTGTAACAGTGTTGAATTTATAATCTTATATCAATAAAGAGCATAAATTCGTTTATAAGTGTTTATATTATGTAAGTAGGTAGGTAATTAACGTGAGTCAATAACCTTGAATTTAAACCTCGTTATATCGAGCATCATTATTAGCACCTGCTTTCTCTCCAGGAGTCTTAAAGTGTGTATACTGTTTTGCATCGAAATCTCGAGCATATATGATTATTCAATGATTAATTAAAATATGCTTTATCACGGGTACAGCATTTTCACACATGATCATAGTGTCGGTGTCAAACCATCTTGTAACAAGAAATATCTTTACAAAAGATGGTCGGCGCAACTTGAAGTTTGCAAATTTGTTTCAATCTGAAGGTCAAAATTTGTTGTACAATATAAACAATGCCCGTCACTGCGTAGTTCGCTCCCACACAGCGCTTTGATTCCACTATCGTTACATTCGCATGTTGCTTATTACCCAGTATATTTTGATAGTTGACCTTACGAAATCACCGTTCGTTCTTAATACTAAATTTCATGTGGAGGGAAATTTTGACTATCTTGCTAATCGGGTTTAGCTTTTACAGAAGGCAGTGTTTCGTTCTTTCATCGAGGATTGCACCGATACGTATTACAAATAAACTGTGGCGAATTTGAGTAACAAGATGCAAAGTAATGAGATGCCGCATTTTAAAATATACGTAGCGGAATATAAATCACTACACACATACAGGCATCGGTATAAATTTAGCATACCGCCAAAAAGATAGTTACTCACGTTAGATTTATTTAGTTTTTCTAGCAATTTTCATTGTCAAAGCGCCATTTCGGGGAAAGCTGTCTATTCAATGCACACTGGCATAAGTTTTATTTACACATGTTTACTGTCCTACTTTTTTGGACATTAGCGAGTCGTTGCAAGCGGCTCACTGAATGGCTGTGGACGCATGTTGATTCGTCTGTCTAAAAATAGACAATATCAGTCTTTCGGGAGTTATAAAGCAGAGGGTGAATATGAAGGTATCGGGTAGCGGATCCGTATTCCAGTGGTAACACGCTCGACTAGTAATCCAGGGATCGTAGGTTCGATTCCCCGCTCCATCACTGACAGTACTAACAGTCTTTCGGACGAGACTTTAAAAAGCGAGGTCCCGTGTATGATGGTAAAAACAGCCCCATTTATAGCGTGTTATTTGAATAGATTGTTTCACGTATGTACTCAAACCAGCCTTTAAACTAAGCGATAAAGGTTGCCATTATATAATTGATTTGGATTGAAATTGAATCGATATGCTTTAAAAATACTTTACAAAATGTGTGCATGTTATTTTATTTATGTTTAATGGTTGTTGGCTGTACTACATGTCAATACATATTATATAAACGAATATAATCTGAAATAAAATATTCGATTCCATGGTTATACAAAGTGAATTTCACACATCGTTTTAGGCATGGTTTTGGATTTGGAAATGAGCATGTTTGATAGACACTGTCTTGTGTATGTGGCGTTCCCTGTAGTTACGTATTCTCTCTGTTTCATTGAGATAACGCTGTCCGTAAAATGGAACAAACGAACAGCGAGTGCTCGCGTAACATAAATATAGGAGATGGTATATGAGATTGCTTAAATAAGTTGTTCAGTTTGGAGTTATGGCAATGATTAAGGTACGTTCGATATTAATAACATTCATATGTGAGTTACATATTGGTTTAATGCAACTAGCCCTAACCACGTAGTTCAGTTTGTTTTAACAGTGTTAATGCTGATGAACAAATTGTTGTTATGTCAGGTGTATTTAATGTCTTCCACAGAGTTTTGGTTAAATTGCGTATTGTCTGGCATCAGTATGCGTTGTTAAGTCGTCCACATTCGGAGGGTTAGTTCACTTCTTTCATGCCATTATATTTGGTCTATTTATCGGTGCTTTGTTGTTATATATACACACACCCGTTTTAGCTGTATATACTTGTAGCTGGTATTCGCATAGTATCATGTGGATCGGATGACATCAAATTGATTTAATAGGGAATATGCAAATAGAATACAATACAACTGGCGTGTATTATTTAAAGTGACTCGCGATAGAGAATACGTTAACATTAAGAGTACAACTAAAAGTACAAAGGACTCAAATTAAGTGTTCATGGTTGTATATTCAACGTGCCTTATCATTGCTATTTGAATATCGTTTCGTAAGCAAACACGAAAAGTTAGCAGGTGTTAGATACTGGACGAGCCCGTTATTAAAAGGACAGTTTGAGAATGACAGAAGACTATAATGAAAATACTGTTGAGCTTTTGAATGGAGATGCCGATCATGTTATACCACCACCAAAGCTTGAAATATCTTATACCTGCGACGTAATAGGTGAGCAACATTGTCGCGAAGATCATGATCGAAATACTTTCAAACATTTACCAATGTATAAGTCAATCGCTTTGTTGCGAATGAAAACGATGTTCGCTGTGGAATTTATTTGACATATCGACCTTCTTTTTTATGTAGATACATGTATTTTAATTCATTACAAACGTAACTCGACATGGTATAGATAAATCGGTGGCCAGTTTTCAATCCTTTTTATTCTTGCATATAAACAACTGGTCCAAAATATTAGACGTGCCATTTAACCATAAACATTCACTATGTTGTTGTTTTTTTCATTTTACTTTCACTTTGCATTTAACGTCTAAATGGACGCTATGCAAATGCGATGTAGCATTTTTGAATATTTTCGAATCCGCGAATTGTATCATATATTGATATAGAAACAGTTAAAGGCGTATCCTACTATCAGGCAGAGATTTCCTTTAAACTTTTTATATTTGATCAGTGCAATGCATCTAACCAAAATATGAAATAAAAATGATATTTCACCTTGCTCGATTTTATGATAATGATGATTTAAAACGTGAATATTTCATATGAATATAGAGCAAAATCGATACAAGTTTACTTTATTTTTTCTAGCGCAGAGATTTTCTTACAACTTGGTATACTATATGAGAGTCACTGTCTGAATGAAAATATGAAATAAAAAAAAATAGGTCACCTTGCTTGATATTAAGATAGAGATTGTTTTATTGTGTTTCAAATGTAATATGTTATTTTTTTACATTTTTATAAAATGTGTTAGTTTTAAATATTTATTGAAGATCATTTTATAATTTCAAATGTAGAATTTTAAATATCAATGACTTTTCTGTTTTTAATAATAAAGTATATAAAGCCTGTCCAATTTAAAAAGGGATTGTCCACAGAATCCTATTTAGAATGGCCTATTTCACCTTTAAAACATGAAAATAACATGCTTCATTTTCAGGATACAAGCAAAAGTCTAACAAAAATAGTGAAATGTTCACCTCTTTTATTAATTCAGTTCAAATTGAAAAGTACATCCAATGAAAGAAATGTTCCGTTGCCGGAACAAAATTGAAATTTCTAAGTGCAAAGTCAAATGTTTCGGCGCCGGAACAAAATTGAAAAGTACATCCAATAAATGAAATGTTCCGTCGCCGGAACAATTTGAAATTTCTAAGTGCACAGTCATTGGATGTACTTTTCAATTTGAACTGAATTAATAAAAGAGGTGAACATTTCACTATTTGTGTTAGACTTTTGCTTGTATCCTGAAAATGAAGCATGTTATTTCCATGTTTTAAAGGTGAAATAGGCCATTCTAAATAGGATTCTGTGGACAATCCCTTTTTAAATTGGACAGGCTTTATAGAAAAAGAAAGTAGAAGCAAAACTGCAAAACTATAATGAAATCCTTCAATTAAACAAAATGATATCATTATTTGTGTTGTGCTTGGTGACTATATAGTTCAGAAAAAATCTTTGCATCGTAAAAGAAAACAGTAAACTACTCCCGTATACGTCTTTAACCCAATGCAAACATTACAATAATCGAAAAGAACATGCGCATTAAAGTTGCGCAATGGCAACTCCCGAATACGTTTTTAAAATACGGTAGAATGACGTTTTGTACTGATAATTTGAACCATATTTAAACATTGTCCACAATTTGGTAACACAATACTATATTTTACGAATCCGACGTGGACGAAATAATGTTACGCACATGTAATTTAGCCGCTTGAAGCGATGCCGGGTTCCGGAATCCGGGTTTTTCACTAACCAAAATGTGGTCTAAATTTCGATTATATTTCGTATCTTTACCGTGTTAATTAACCAGGTATGTTGGACAGCCATTACGCCGAAACTCTGTAAAATATGCACTAGATGGAAACAAGTGCGCATCTACATGTACATACAATTAAAATCTTTGGGAAAAGAGCGACAAAGAATCGTGGCGGAAAGTGCTACATGACATTGATAGGAAGCAGATAAGACCCTTTATAACCGAAAAATGTCAAAATGAAAGATATGTTATGTAGGGTCTTATCTATAGGACTAATAGAGGAACCACTTATTTTGTGAAAAAACGTGTTTAACTATTATTAATCACGCTCGATGAGTGATTCTTTTATTGCTAAATGGTACACACACTTAATCCATGAATTGTGAAGTTCGTTGTTCGTTGGAACCCTTCTGAATAGCAATCTGACCACCATGCACTTCTTATCATCTTAGTTATTGGATATAAAAGAAGTAAAAAACCCAAATAAGACAACATCTAATACAACGCCTTTCGTTACATGCAATCATAATTTTGACTTTAGTCTTTCTCTTCTTGTAAAAGTATGTAGTACTGCTGTAGACCAAAGGAATAAAATGTGGAAAATGTCTGAATATAGTGTACATGGTCGATTGAAATACTGATTCAGAATTGCTTAATGTTTTAATTGCAGACCACAAGGATCATTCAAAATGCAGCTCGAGTCGATGGACCGTGGCATATATGGGAGTATGGCTTGGTATTATGATATATATACACAATACCAATATGAGTGTAGCTATTGTATGTATGGTTACACCGCCAACATTACATAGTGCAACAAACCTATCTCATCAAGAAGTGATCCTACATTCATCATTGAATGGTAGTTTTGGAATATCGACAACAGTGTCTGATAACAATAACAAGACATTCGAAGTGAATTCATCTCTGTTAAATGTCGTGTCACCGGATAGTGCGGTTTCGTCCAATGTAAGTACAAATGAACATCGCTGTACGATTTCCAACCTCTAAAGTGACGTAATTTCCAGAAAACGTCATATGTGACGTCACCATGTACTAACAGTAAGCAATTTAATCCAATATGGCAATTGCGTTTCTTGAAATTACGTTACTTACAGAAGAGGTTGTAAATCCCACAACAGCGCTCAAATGGTTTTCTGTTAATATGTCTACTTTGTAATTTGACTAGCCCGACCCACTAGCGCATTCCGTAAAGCACGCTACTGCCAATTTTCAGGTAGAACAAACGGAAAGGCAATTGTACAATAGATGCAACATCTGTCATATGGCACGTGTCCACCTTCTCTGATCCACGCGGGAAGTCGTCCGTCACTAGTATAAGAACATATTAGTACTCGTAACACAGACACGTACCTCAGTGAAACTCTGTTTTAAATACGACACTTGTAAATTTAGCTATTAGTTCCAAAGTAAACTTACTGGAGTGATATGTGCAGAATAAAATGTTGTTTTCAGGCCCGTGGCCAGAGGCATAATTAAACATATGCAATAATTATTCAACATTGTCTATAGTCTAATGCAATTCTTCCTGCATTCTATATATAGAAAGGCATAGTGTTAACAAGAAATATCTTGAAAAAAAGATGGTCGGCGCAATTTGAAGGTTGAGATTTGTTGTGCAACATAAAAAAAAGCCGGAGATGTTACGATTGCTGGTCACTGCGCATCCAAAATGGATTTCGGTAATTTCAACAAAAATCAGTGGATTGTGGTAAGATAACGTATCTTTTATCGAAAAGTTAACCAATCCGCGTCAAGGTTACAGACGTTGTTCGGTTGAAGAGAAATTGCCTTGGTGGTTAACGTAAGATTTGATTGGTTTACACAACACTGATATGCAAATAGCAAAATCCTGTTAGTACGGCTGCGCCGAAATACGTTCTTTATATTTATATTCAGACAGGTGAATTCACATGGAGCAAAGAATCGCAGTCACTCATTCTGTCTGGATATTACTACGGGAAAATACTGGTACAGATACCAGCTGGTTGGTTTTGTGCGAGATTTGGTGGTAGACGTGTGGTAGGGTACTGTATGAGTATGGCTTTTATAGTGACTATGTTGATACCAGTGATGGCTAGGACTAGCGTCTATCTCGTTGTTACTGCAAGAGTTTTACTTGGTACATGCGTTGTACGTACAATTCTGTAGAAAAAAATCATCTTCCTTAATATCTCTATGGTTAAGAATTTCAAAAACAAAATGCTCAGGTTGCAATATTACGAAAACGTTGTATCAGTGTCAGTTAGGAAACATGTCTACAACAAAAAATGAAAATCTCTTCCCCTTTAACTAATAATTGTACAGATTTTTAAGATAAAATGGTCCGGTATTTGTAGAAAACAGTTTAGTCATTGCACATCGCACACTTTTCATAAATATCTACTCGTAGCTGAAATACGTTTGACAATCTGATGTTTTATTGTTCGCATCTAGAAATGCCCATAACGGGATCTCTTGAGATGCATTGACTTCTGATATGTCATCTAGTACATATATGAATAGCTTCACAGAACTGATTGATATGTCTGTAATCAATCACAACTTTGCATGTACTTACAGAGTATGGGGACACCTACATATTATGGACTAGCAGGTAACTGGGCACTTCCAACAGAACGCAGCAGATTTATGGCACTATTCTTTCTTGGTAATATAATGTTGACCTTTACATTTAATGTATTCAATAACCAAGTTGTTACGAACATGGAAATCGTATCCATAGTACTTTAATATTTCTAGTTGTTGTGAGTTGTGTTCGACATACCATAATGTGGAGGCTATTGCTTTTAACCTTTGGTAGTCATTATATAAACAGACTGGAATATCATAATTATTAAAATGAGGAGACAGGTCGTTATATTTTTTTGTTTATCGTGGTCATAGTTTTTGCTTTATTTTTTCTCTTCTTCCGTAATTATGGATGGGTTTTGGGCAGTACCTTTTCTTTTTACTCTTAAACAGCAAGATCCCATTCATCAAACCGGTGACAAGAAAATAAAATGCAAATGTATTAAGAGTAAACAAGACATCGATAAAATTATGGTAGGAAAGCTGAGGTTAACAAAATGTATATCTAAAGAACTTTTGTCCACGCTACCCTCCACATGTAAAGATTGTAACACAACATGGACAAATTGACTCTTTCCTCGTTGTCTAATATGAAAAATAATTTCAACATGTATATTTTATGGTATATTCCCAACAAATCGAGTGCAATATTTACCAAAATTCTTCACGAAAGCTTTTTGCAAGCATTGTTTGATGAAGCTGTTCATATGATTACAACTTATGATTCCAATTCTAAATTAAGTGATTTATTGTTTATTTTTTATTGGATTATTATAGGTGAAACACTGGGCGCTGTTATCGGCTACTCGTCATCTGGATTTCTCTGTACGCATGGTTTCGGTAATGGCTGGGACTCGATATTTTACATGCATGGTAACCATTATACCTTATCGGAATACAGTGCAATCTTTCCAGAGCGGCCCTTTCCTGATTAGCAATTTTTCTTCGATGGCATTGTCAGTTTTTACTGTAGGAAGAATTTATTATCGATTTAACTTCTCTCGAGCAAAACACTCGCAACAATAACAAACGTGTTCGTTGCGAGTGTATGTATTACTATTTACACTTTGCAGTGTTATGTACTTTAAACGAATGTCTATTGATTATAATTCAAATATATATATATAGTCTTAGTCAGTACAAAAAGCAGCATAAAACTCGATAGTATATACTTGGCGTATTCATTGGAATCATTGTCGCATATTATTTAACCGTGTCATTCAGCCTCGAGGAGGTCAATTGCGTACAACCAGCAAGACAGATGAAATGATGATCTTGGTCGAAACTTTTTATATTCCATTTCTATTTCAGCACTTTTTATTTACACATTTACACATGGCGTTGTATGTAACATTTTGATGAGGATTTAGTGAAGAATGTAAATCAGGTTGCAGTTATGACATAAGTTGGTTGGCATAGAAGTCAAGCGTTAGAGTACCCTATTCCTGATTTAAAGATCGTTAGGTTGAATCACGGTCATTACAACATTCACATAGATCATTCAGATTAATCAAGCAATGACAACTGGTTCCACACCCGATGTTAAATAGATGACCACTAGTATTCTTGACCAAGAAAATCCTTTTCAGATTTTTACATTTCCTAATAGATACAGTTTTCTATATTCATTTAATACTGCACATATTAAATCTAGAAGAGAGAGAATACGTAACTACAGGGAAAGTCACATACTAGTACATAAGACAATGCCTCCCCACGCAGATCTCCGGAAAAACAACAATCCACAAAACATAAGGTACTAAAGGAGGTCAAACGGTACACATATTAAGGAACTGAGGCGCAAGGAATGGCCCAGCAGACCACAAGGAATAACTAGGAGAATCAAAGTGGACAGTAAGGGAAGGGGAGATGGGAAGTCTACTTTTCCTTAAATAGCGATTTCCATTTTAACAGCAAAGTAGGAGTGTAAACTAGCTCGGTAACATTTTCCAAAAGAAAAATCACATACAAATCATAAACCTTTGCGCCTTTCTTTAATTCATTGCGTCAATATTAACACACCAATACACCTATGAGAATGGGCCAATATTTGTGACGTCACAACTTTCATTTGGAAAAACTCGACGTCAAAACCAACACCGGTTTTGTCATGGAAACGCTCAAAAACCATTAAAATCAATTATGATGTATTAAAGTTAATCATATGACTGTATCATTTTTGCAGGTATTTTCGGAATGATTTTTGTCGTTTGTTGGTATCTATTGATATACAGTTCTCCTGAGCAACATCCGAGAATATCAGAATCCGAGAAGTTATTTATTCGCTCCTATCTGCAGAAACCTGATAACAAGGTATGGAGATCTTTGACGTACTTCCATATTCTAAGGTTCCAAACTTGGGGAAATTATTTATATTATCTGACACATATAGAATTAAACGAACGAGTAAATATTTATAAGAATTGCATAACATTTGTTCTCATTTGAAGATCAGTTACGTCATCATTTTGCAGTTTACTTTTGCATTGGAATTGTTATGAAAAAGAAAAGTAGACGTCTGATTTAATACTTAAGGTAGCGAATGAATGTTGAAAAATATATTTGGTAGCAAATGTATAAACCTGAAAATGAACTGTTTGGTCACTAATACAGGTTTTTTCGTCGTCCATCTCAAATATTTAGGAATCAGCATAGAGCAATATAGTTCTATACAACACAGAATTCAACGTCAAAAAGGAATAAACATGAAAAAAGAAATAGCAACATCATGGCTTCAAAGCCTTGAAACTGCCAGTATTGATACGTGGGGTCACATCACTTCGACGACATGGTAACCAGGCAGATTAACCCTCAAATCGATAAAACATCCCATATGAACATGCTTCACGGACCATTAAGTGACCCCTGTGAACTGAGACTAGCCACGAGTAATATAAATCGTTGCAATTTGGAAATGATAACAATTAGAAATGTGTCATCTGGTAAATCCATTTATTGTAATGCATTTTACAGGCCAAGCATGTGCCCTGGAGAAAGATACTAACATACAGTCCAAATTACGCTATATATGCCGTACATTTTGGCGGTAATTGGATATTGTATTTGATGATAACAAGTTTACCAATGTTCATGAAAGAAATTCTACAATTCGATGTACAAAGTGTACGTATGTCTTCCGATCATTCATTCTCAGCGTATGATAACACTTTGGACGAATCTTGTCCTTTTGTAAAATAACATATATGCCACTTGATATTGCACGGCTGGCATAATTTTCACGACGTGAAAGAATAATGGGTTTAATATCGGTGAAATACACTCGACAACAATATCTAGTATTTTATCAACAGTTAAAAAGGAATGCCCTGTCAAGTTATTGATCAGTTAATGTTTTAAATATAGTACGTGTTTAAGTTCATAAATCATATTCTGTGAAAAAATATCATTTAATTCCTTTGCTAAACAACACATTAAATGGCTGGTTATGGGTTGTAGAATGACTATATTACATATCAAGCATTTTATAGACTTCGTTGGTTGGTTAGTTTTGGTTAACTAAGGATTGCATTTACTGTGTACACGTTCTACATAATGTGCATTCTTTTTTGAACACAGAATGGCTTTTTGTCTTCATTGCCGTTCATAACATTGGCAATTGGAGTATCTATTTCTGGTGCGACAGCAGATTACATACGTTCGAAGGACGTAATCTCCGTTACAAGGTTACGTAAGTTATTCGTCTTCATAGGTAAGTAAAAGTTAGGTTTCCCTAGTCGATCTTCAACTGTATTATGTCAATTCGGATTTAAATAAGAAACATGTTCGGTTGTATTTTACAAAGATACCTCCCACACAATAGAAAGCGATATACAGTAAGTGATGGATATGAGCGGGGTGAAACTTAAAAGATATATCGGCATACGAAAAAACAAAGGACTGGTAAACAAATAAACATATAACGACTCATTAAGCATCTTAAAACATTAAATAGAAAAACTGAAAACAGTGAGAACTAGTTTAACAGGAAATACCTCATTTACCTAACAGAACCATTACCATGAAGCGGATATACTTTTAAGTAACATGCATAATAAAAAAAACGAACTAACTAAACAATACAAACTGTTACATGGAAATGAACTATTGAATACTAAATTTCACCTAAAGACCACCTAAAAAATACGACCACCTGAAAATGAAGACCACATTTTTTCAGTCCGTTTTCAATGTTTCGCTCTTTAATTTAGCATCAATATTAAGACCACCTCAATAAGAAGACCATTGTTCAAGGGTCCAAAAGGTGGTCTTATATCTGAGGTTTTACTGTATATGCAACTGTATTGAACTTAAGACTGCAAAAAAAGCTACGATGTTAATATTAATGCGATGCTGTGTTACAGGTTTCTTTGGAATTGCAATTTTTATACTAATTCCTGGATATCTCACCGTGGATAGTCGAGAAATCGCAATAGTAACATTGTGTATATGTGCATTGTTTGAAAGCATGGAATCGACTGGTGGATACGGTACCAACGCTATTGATATTGCACCGAGGTACGATATAGTATTTTGCATTATTTCTGTATACTGAATGTTACATTAGCTACAACAGTAAAAACGCTGTGCAAATTGTTATTGACATTCCTTTGTAAGCAGCAATAACAACCCATTACAAGGGAGATTAAGTTGCTCCAGGGAACGACAGATAATAAAACAATGCCTCCACACACAGACCACAGGAAACAACATACTACAAAACATTAGGGTATGAGGAGGTGCAAGGGTAAACATGTATGGGGATATTGTTGCACGCAATGGCTTGGTCGATCATCAAAAACAACTGTTGAACATTTTGGAGGACAATATCGGCGGACAAGACACAGACCCATAAAAGGCGATACATGTTAATTGTAAATATTTCGTGACTAGTCTCCAAATCTTCTTGATGTACCGAACACTTCCGCTTAAAATGCCAACCAATATACGGCAATGGGGAAACGAAATGTTCTGTCTGACTTGTTAACATATAAAATTCCATTAGTATGAGATGCAGCATATTCGTAAACTTTGCAACTGTGACGCATTCTTTTATTCTGATATTGTCCAATGACAAAGCGAACAGTTTGTGGTGTGTATTATTACAGTCGACATCTGGATATTTTGAATATACAATTATTGCACATGCAACAAACGTACACATGAGTTTAGCAAAAACAGAATACAAAACTAATTTATGAATTAATCAGTACAGAACTTAGATGGGGAGTGTATAAATGTGCTGATAGCCTCGTTTCGGGTTCGAATATAATTTGACACGCATAAAGCACTTATTTGCCATGTATTAACCACCGTATTGCATTCTTATTGCATTAACACGATTGCTTAATCATCCCATCTTGACTTTAATGATTTTATTATACGTGCATTCTGTATTTTAGATATTCGTCTGTGATATATGGCATATCAAACACAGTGGCCTCCTTACCTGGTGCAATTGTGCCGATCATTGTAGCTGCTGTCACCAAAAATGTATGACATGAATTCTAAATATGCAAATAAGCGCGTACACTAAGTTAAGAGGCAGATAAATAAATATAAGTAATATTTAACGAAGAAATATTCACCTCCATTCTGATAAACTATTTGGAACAACGTTCGATTTAATTCTTGTCAATCTAATGTTATCACTGATTATAATACATGTAATGTACTGTAAACCTAGAAATGTTCGCGACTACAAATGTTCGCGTTTCAAATGATCCCGCGAAAATCGCTAATTTTTTTATTATCATTATTATAAAAATATATAATGGATAAGGACATTACTAGTTTCTCCGATTAGATACAAATGTAGGTGAAAAGCAGGTTCAACCAGTTTCTAGTTCACAACAGTAGTTGAATGTATTTAATGCCAATTTATTGTTTCGATAATATATATACGTAAATGAAATAACTACATGTATCATACACCTTATAACAGTTATTTTGACCATTGATATCGGTTGTATTTTTCCCCCACTTTGTTTCCCACTTTACGATTTCAATAAGCCTTATCACCATATACTAGTACGTAGAGCAAAATGGCAATTGACAATAACAATAACATTGTTAGTGACGATTTCGCGACTACTTAAGTTCGCGGAATGACTATCCTCGCGAACTTCGCGAACTTAAAACTTGCGAAATAATGTCTAGGTTTACAGTAACTTATCCATCTGTCTCTGATTCACGTTGGAAAATTTGCATTAGCTTGCAAAAGAACACGATAGTACAACGTTAAATGCTTATTATATTTCACCATTGAAAACACAGCTGTCCTGTATAAACCATTCAATTACTACAAGAACATACTATTTTGGTCTTTCTTCAGCAAACTGTAGAGGAGTGGCGAATTGTCTTCTATCTATCTGCTGGTGTTGGTATTGTAGCGACTGCTGTTTATCTCATAGTCGGAGACAGTGAACAGGCAGCATGGTCAAAAGTACAAGACGAAACAGACGCCGGTGATATCAAGTATCAACGTACCAAAACATAAGACATTAGCATAAAGGACAATTTGTGTTTATGTACATTGCAATAGGCATTGCCTTGTGTGTACACTTGAGGTCATGATAGTGCCTTTTCATAAGAATATGCGAGAATCAATAAGTATGGTGACAATAGGTGAAAAAAGATAAAGATGAATTGATATATTGTATCTGTAGTAAATAAATAATTACGGTGATTAGAATGCGTTCGTATTGCAAACCTTATCATATTACTACAGATACATTTCAGAAAGGATGCGACTTAAGCGATATATTCTTGCACTCACGGTATACAAAGTACCAATTCAATAACAGTCCTATTACACATTTTCTTAAATAGTATTTTACTCACGTCGTTTGTCCGAACATAAATAGTTTATTGCATTTACACTATTCATTTTATATTCAACAAACAACTCAACAAAACATAGGTTTAAAGGTGACAGTTTACATACACAATACTTCGAATGGAAAGTACATGTATAAAATAGTATAATACAATTGACAAAACTATTGCCGGCGTTGGTGTTATGTATCGCATTTCTAGTAAAATTTATCATTGACAAAACATTGTTATACACTGTAGTATGAGGTGTGAATTTTCGAAAAGTCAACATAAATTAAATGTGAGAGAAAAATGTCGATGAGGACGTATATACTAATGTTGACACCTTAATGGCACTGTTACATAATTATAGTTGAATGCGTCTGTAAATAGACTGAATTGAAATTAATTTACAATCACAACTCATTAAGAAGGAATAATTGAATATGTTTTCGTAACAGCTGGCATATTTGCATTGGCAGATGCCAATAATTGTATAGACATTTATATAAACGACTCATTACAACGCACTGTCGATTACGTGTTAGCAACACCTGTCATATATATCTAGGTGCATGTATATATATTTTTTGTGTATCAAATTTCATTTAACGATACATGTTTGTGTGCCTGTTCGATTAAAACTGTTTAACCGTTCGATAGAAGTCTCGTCCTGAGTAATTATGAATACAAAACTGAGCATGGTATTACTTTTAAATACTTCAATGAAATATAGTATACGTGGTATATAAATCATACGCCTGACCTCCTTCTCCTATTTTGCTTTGAACCAATGTATCTGGTGTTATTATATTACTGTTTGAGATTTTGGTGTAACAATACACGTCTGCTCTCTTCTCTATTTGTGTAATACTAATTATTTGATCAAAACCTTGCATTGGTTCACGAAATTCCTTTCAGTACTTTGATCCAAATCTCGATAAGTCCAGGAAAGAATAATAAATAATCGAAATGAAAAGGTCACGAATATTCGATACACAGTATTGAGAAAAATATCATCGAGTATTCACCTAAAATGAACAAAATTCCGTTCAGTGCTTTGATCCAAATGTCGACAAATACAGGACAGAATAATCAAGAATCGAAAAGCCCATGTACACTCGATCCACAGTATTGCGAAAAATATCATCGAGTATTCACCTAAAATGAACAAAACTCCGTTCAGTACTTTGATCCAAATGTCGACTAATACAGTAAAGAATAATTACAACCGAAATGAAAAGGCCATGGAAACTCGATCCACAGTACGGGAAGAATCATATCGATTATTCAGCTATACTGACAGGCTTCATCAGAGCAAACAGACAATCTGTAACTGCTGCTTTAAGTAAGTTCGAATACTACATGGTTTCGATAAGCCCATTCATTTATGAATTTCATGACACCTTAAATACGGATGACTGGATAAAGTACATAATATACCAACACTATAGAGTAACCTGAATATATATTTTAACTCCGAATGAAACAAATCCGCCATTACAAAATATTTATGATTAAAAATGTAAAAAAATACATTTGGAATAATTAATACTCGTCACACTCTCCATGTCCACTACACAACTACAATTCGCTAGTTTATGCAAAATACATCTAGCGAGCAATAGGTATGGGACACTAATGTAAAGTAACTAGAAACTATTTATTTACCATCTAAAGGCGTATCCAACAATAAGGCTATTTTTTAACAGAGAGATTTCCTTTACACTTTGTATATTTTATCAGTGTAATGTATCTAACCAAACATTAAATATCATTGAGGGGTCACCTTGTTGTATTTTATGATAATGAAGATTGAAACGTGAATATTTGATATGAATATAGCAAAATGTATACGATTTTACTATATTTTTATTAGCGGAGATGTTTTCTTGCAACTTGGTGTACTATATGAGAGTCACTGTCTGAATGAAAATATGAAATACAAATAATAGGTAACCATGCTTGATTTTAAGATAAAGATTGATTTATTGTATTTCAAATGTAATATAGATGGAAATGAAAGTTGAAAAATATCCTTATAATACACTTGGTACCCCGTTATCGTTTTTACATTTACATTAAATGTGTTAGTTTTAAACATTTATTGAAGATCATTTTATATACTGAAACGAAAAAGAAAGTGTGCACTTGGTTAGAGGGAATTTTTTATACTTATAGAAGCAAAATATTGGCAAATTTGGTATCAAAATGTTCACGATGTTTTACTTTTAAGTGAAATTTGATAATTATCAGAACATTGTTTTACGTGTGAATACGTAGGGGAGAAAAGTAAAAGTTGCAGATTTGTAATGTTTTGTAACTGCTTTTTTGCCTTCGGATATTTGTCAAGTTACGTGACAATTAATCAGTATCTGTTGTGGCCTCCTCGTCTACGGATCAACGCAAGTATTCTAGATCGCATGGACCTGACGTAACGTCTTATGACTTCGGCGGGAATGGCGTTCCATTCATGAACTAAGGCTGCACACAAGTCATTGATATTGTTGATAACATGGTTTTTCCTTGCTCTCCGACCAAGCAAATCCCATAAATGTTCAATGGGATTCATGTCCGGAGAGCAAGCCGGCCAAGGTAAGACGTTAACATTATTTCTAGCGAGATAAATCCTGGTAAGTATAGCAGTATGTGGTCTTGCGTTATCATGCATTAAACAACCAAGTTTCTGTTGTAGGAAAGGAATAACAACTGGGCGTAAAACTTGGTCAACATAACCTTGGGCATTCAAATTACCATGAATAACAACAAGGTCTGTTTTCCTACCGCCCATAATACCTCCCCAGACCATTACACTACCCTCTCCAAAACGATCTCGCTCTAATAAACAGTTCTGGTCAAAACGTTCCCCTTTACGTCTAAATACCCGAACTTTACCGTCAGCAGTGCTAAGGTTAAATCGCGACTCATCACTAAAGAGCACCCTAGACCACATGGCACGGTTCCAACGGAGATGACGGCGGGCCCAGACCAGTCTGAGAGCACGATGTCTGTTATTAAGGATCTGGCCTACATAAGGCCTCCTAGCCCTTAACGGGTTTGCATTGGCCCGCAGTCGGTTTAGAACCGTATCCCTACATACGCCAAGCTCTCGCGCAGTGCTTGTAGCGGTTTTGAACCGATGACGTAAGTGCGTCAACGTCATATGTCTATCCTGACGTGCCGTTGTCACCTTCGGTCTACCGGATCGTGGACGATCTCTAACGCTTCCATTCTGATGGTAACGTCGTCGGAGTTTTATTATGGTATTTCTATGGCAGTTAAACTGCCTAGCGACAGAAGTGCCTGAATTCGTTCGTTTTCTTGAAGCCGTGGCATCTTGTTTACGAGTGAAATTCAAAAGTGAACTGTGATTTATTATTGCATAACAAGTAAAGATATCGGTCAGGGTCAACCTGTACCTGTACACACGTTGCACGGGTAGCACGAGCGAAAAGTTGCATAATAGCCTGCTGTCAATTTGAAAGCCGTCTATGCGCTTAAATATAGGGTAAATGGGTGCAATGTGTAAAGGGTTATTTTCTTCACTCATGATGATAAATCCGTATATCTAAACTTTGTAACAAAAAAGTTATGCCCAATATGAAAGTGCACACTTTCTTTTTCGTGTTAGTATATAATTTCAAATATAGAATTTTAAACATCAATGACTTTTCTTTTTTTTAATAATAAAGTATATGTAAAATGAAAGTATCAGGAAAACTGCAACAAGATAATGAAATAATTCAAATAAACATAATAATATCTTTATTTGTATTGGTCTAAGTGACTCTATAAAGTTCAGTAAAAATCTTTGCATCGTAAAAGAAAATTGCAAACTACTCCAGGATATGTCTTTAAACCTCAGTGTCTACATAATATTAAATACATACATCATATATTTGCTCGCATTTGATATACATTAACAGAGGATCTGAATAGAATTAAGTATAGTACGTACTTGTTATAGGTTAAGAGGGGTCAATATGACTGGCGTTGTAGTGTTATCTGATATCAACATTTGTTAATCTAACATTTACAATTCCATTCAACTTTAAGTCTGACATACACTTTTTGGGTCTACCGTAAACCTTTGTAGCGTTGTGTATCTTAGCGAAAGAGTAATATGTGTTCGCGTGTACTACATTATTGTAAACTTGTGTTTTTGAAGGTCGATCAATATACGACATAGATGTGCTGTAGTGGAAAAATACTGCATACTGATGCTAGATTAATACGAACACACAGCACGATATAGATGTAATACTTGTGAGTGACTATTGTACCAGATTTTGTATTGCATTCATCTAATCACAACGTACATTAAGGTTTGTGCATACCGTTTCTCAATGCGCTAATTCGAATGTGGATAAATGCTGCAGATAAATGAGTTCACGTGCACTGAATAGTACGTAGTGAAGTGAATAACATTGTTTAAACTACGAACGTGAGAACCGATGAACGATTTCATTGTTTATTCCGCTCTGGAGTTTTTACAGTTGCTTTGTGTACGGTGTACTATAATTGGTTTAGTTACATGACTGAGTCAGGTATTGATTTGTACATGTATTAAGGTAGCATGCATCTAACGTGTTTTCTGTTAAAAGTTACGAAGTCGCCTTCATCAAAATTGACGTTGATACGATACTAATGTGGTGTTTTTATCTGTTATAAATCAGATGGCTTGTTTTATATTGTTTGTGAGTTTGAACAAAGGCATTGATTTGATTGAAAACGAAAGTAGCGATTTTGAAAAAAAAACTGTTAGGAAATAGTGCATAAGAGTTATATATTTAAGACGCAGTAGATCTGCTCTTAAGCATCGCACTTTCTTTAATTGCAACGAAATTAGTGTTTTAAAAAAATTGAATGGAAACTGCGTATACTCGTTAATAACTTAGACGCAGCAGATTGGAACATCGAACATCGATCAGAAAAATAAGAAAGTCATTAAACTAGTAATTGACATATATCTTAAAATAAAACCACCTGACAGAGTGAATGTATTTGATAAAATAGAACCATGAACAACACCGGGCTCAAAAACACTACTGCTGATATTGAACTTATCGAAGTGCGAAATGGTACAACGCGTGATAAACTTATCATAAACACGAAACGTGAGTACGAGGAATCAGGTAACAACAACAATTCAGGTAGGATTTGTGACATGTTACATTAAGTGTCTTGTTACATTTTATTTAATATTTTTGGGACCATACATTAGACAAACACAGTCGGACCTCGTTTCTTCGACAATATTCTATCGGAATATTTGGTATCATCCGAAATACGTATCTGGTCCCGATGTATCTTCACGTCGATGTTTATTCGACACCGTGTATTATTCGAAATAAAATTTCGGACCCAATTAGTTCGAATGAACGAGGTCCGACTGTACTAGTGTTTGACTGAATGATGTAAATGTGACGTTCTTTGTTTCCAACTTTAAAGCATCTTAACAATCAGTGCTAAAATCATTTAAATTGCCTGAATATTTTAATGAATAAATACAAAATTAATCGTTGTTGACTCAAGTCAAGACTTATATCTCATTAACTTCTATAAGTGTTCATGACAGTATAATATTATTATAATAACTAATCTGTCTAACTGTCAACTAAGTATCTGGTTTTATCCATTTGTCATTGTCTTTATTGTATATTTTAATTACATGGATAATTTATTTTCTTATTTACTAAAGACCTGTTTGTAAAAGGTACACAAAGTGTACATTGTGTTCACCTGACCTTGATGCATAGAGATAAAAGAAGTTGCTACATGGAATACCACATACATAAGACAGCGCCCCCCCCCCACACAGACTCCGGGGAAACAACAATCCAGAAAACATAGGGCATTTGAGGAGGTTCAATGGTACATACGCAAGGGTACAGAGGCGCAATGAATGGCTTGGCCGACATAAGGGATTACTAGGAGAATCAAACAGGGGGGGGGGGGAGAATTAATGGATGGAAAATATCACAGGACTAGTCAAGACAGCTGACATCAGTGGGCCGAAACTTGGGAGACAATAACATGAACACTATGATAAGTGAAAGATTTGCAGAGAGGGGAGAGAAGTATTACATACATGTGAAACACAAAAAGAAATAATAACCATACGGCGATATACAGCCTTGGAACTATCAGTAAAAATACTGGGGGTTTGCATCTATTTAACGGCTAGCCAACCTCACACTTAATCGCTATATAATTTGTCATTGATGTCCAACATATACACATACATTGACTAAGTATAATTTATAACATTTAAATTGTCTGAACCATAATATAACTTCCGACAGAGATATAATCAGTAAACTTAAAAACGCACATTTTTTCCAACCATGCTTCATAAAAATTAATGTTATTACTTTGGAAACCCATTTTTATGACAACACTTGTCGATTGTCATGACATGTAGCATATATGTTGTGTAGACATGCAATAATATCGTGTCAAGTTCTTTTCTTGTATCCTAAAGTCTGTCAATGAAAATATAGAAATCCCACATCGTGCGTTTAAACTTAATAATTGTACTGGGAATATATTTCATTTTGCATATTTTTAAAATCGAAAGTAACGACAACCGTAATCTATAATCAGCCATGGTATGAAATGTCACAACGGCGAGAAAGCATTGTTCGGTTTAATCGTAATATCGAAGGAAAAGGCATACTATTTTGTTTTATTTTCGTTTCGCGTTAAACCTGCCATGAGTGATGATTTATCCTGGCCTTGAAAAGTCGTTCACCTTGTTGCATTAATAAAACTATTATGTTTATAAGTAGGTATTGAGCATAATTATTTGCAAGTTATAATTAGATATTTGTGAAAGCCTTCATTAACTTATTCATTGGATGAATGCAAAAAGAACTGTACAAATTATTTATTCAATGCAATATCACGTACATCATTGACTCTGATTTCTGAAGTCTTACTTATGAAACACGAGTCGCGTCGTCGGTTATATTTCCCGCAAGTTTTGTAAAAGTTTATGAGAGATAAACCTCTTGTAAATTTAACAAACAGTTTTACATCTGTCGGATATTTTGAATCCGGGTCAAAATAGGTATCACAAAATTAGCCGGGACACTACGTGCCGAGTTAAACGATAGTAAATATAATTTTAAACATGCGGATTTAGGGCAGTGGGCTAACAGTAAAGTACACAAACGGTTAGATCATGCATAGTTAATTGATAATTTTGTAGTCTAGAGTTTCATAAAAAGATATTTTTGACATGAACGTCGTTTAACAAATTAGCATTTTTCCATTGGAAACTTTATGAAATTAACGGCTCATACAAGGGGTGATCCAAAAGTACGTGGACTTTTCTTATAGCTTCGGTGAATACGGTGATGCTTTGGCAAAGCTTGTCCTAAACATTTCCTACATGGAATGTCACATACATAAGACAGCGCCTCACCACACAGACTCCGGGAAAATAACAATCCAGAAAACATAGGGCATTTGAGGAGGTTCAATGGTACATACGCAAGGGTACAGACGCGCAATGAATGGATTGGCCGACATAAGGGATTACTAGGAGAATCAAACAGGGGGGGGGGGGGATTAATGGATGGAAAATATCACAGGAAAATCAAGACAGCTGACATCAATAGGCCGATACAAGCTTGTCCGAAACATTTCCTAGTCGGTGTACTGAAATGTTCTTGTTTGTCCGTAAGTTTGACGGGGGAAAAGCCGCAGTTGTGCTTTTGTAGAAAGGTAAACCAAACATCACTTATAGCTTTACACATGAGAGCATTTCCTTACCTAACGAGAGTCCTAATAACGCATAGTCCTAAAATTAATATGTATGCACTGACTAAAAACACAATACAATATATATATAACTCACATACGAACAGTTCCAATGTCGAAATCCAACGACAAAATCCCGGAGGACCGACATATTATGAAGTTAAGGGCCCTTATAAAACTATTCCGGAATATTTATGTTTCGACGAAAGTGTCTACCTGCATTCCTTTATAAAATATAGTCTCATTGTCTGTGCTGCTCAGGTTACAAAACAATACTGTCCACATAATAAAAATGATATACATTTTACAATACCTGTCGCAATGTGATGCCACTCTGTACCATATCCTACGACACGGCCTTGTTCCGCTATCGTCATCCGACGCATATTTTCTGGATGTTTTTCGTATTTCGCAATCCACTGGCTTCAATGTGCATACCACTCGGAATGGGGTGATATGACAAAAAGCACGAAATGCACGTGCTCTCCATGACCAAGTGGTGTGACGGTTTTCGATTATATTTTTAGTCGCATTAAACAAGGTATAAGTTGGGACAAAATATAACGGTACTTATTAAGTCATGTTATGTTATTTGAATGTTACATTTACGACACGAACTGGTGTATGAAATTTCAGGACCGACCCATGTCGATTTATGTAGGAAAATACTCTCGTTCGTTAAATTATAACTGCTGTTTGGTTTACTTTCCTATCAAAACACACCCGCGGCTTTTTCGACGTAAATCTTACGGAAAACACGAACAATTCAATACACCTATTTTGAAATGTAATGCATGCGTTGCGGTTAATAATCAAAGCACCGAAAGTGCTGACAGCAAGGGGGTCATTGCAGATCACAGACGTCACTTTGACATATAATTTACACAATAGTCTAATCAAGAACACTTTGTTATGTCAGTATATTACATAATATAGGAGTCAAGTACTCAAGATTGTATACAAAATTGGTTTAGACAGTCAGAAGGATGTTTGGAGAAGTACCTTGATATTGATTATATATTATAAGTTTCAATGCAATCCATTGAAAACTAAAGTTGTTTCTTCCAAGAATGATGTTAAGAGATAAATTTCGCTTGTTCGTAACGATGTTACGAAATTTATCTCTTAACATAATTCATGGTATACTATTCTATCCGAATATAATGACCGTATTTGTTTCACACAATGAGAGAAAATTAAGCCTTTTATAAAAACAATATTACTCGCTTCCTCTTCTGCTATCTACCAGAGGAAATTGTCCTTATTCCATAGTATTCTGTCTTAAAAATTGAATCGACATTATGTCGGACCTCGTTTATTCGGCAACCTTCTATCCGAATACTTGGTATCATCCGAAATGAATACCAGGTTCCGATGTATCATCTTGTGCAAGTCGAATGAAATGGACTATTCGAAACAAAGTATTGTTCGAAATAAATTTAGGACGCGATGAATCCGAATCCTCCCTTCAGATTTATTTGGGTAGCTTTTTTAATTCATGAGGACATTTTAGGGTTGTTTTGTAAACCCAGGAACTCTGATAATGTCACCTGACCTCTGCGTCGCCTTATTTCCAGAACCCAGTACCTCAATTTCTGGCGGTTTTGAGTATTTGGTATCGTTGAAACCGTCATTCCAAGCTCTTTCTATCTGTCTTACCTATATTGCTCTAGAATACACATAACATAAATAAAATACAATTCCAAAAGCCCCTATGTAACAATTATCTCAAGAGAGTACAACAAAAAGACGAAAACCAAGTTATGGGGTTATTATGCGACGACCGTACATCACTACTTTTGACAAATGGCGAAAGTTTATCAATGTTTATCATAGCCTTATCTGCATAGATGTTTGCCCTTAAACCGTCTCAAATCTTATTCTTCTGTGTGCTGTTCACTTCCTGGGATCGGTGTGGGGACGTATTGAGTGTGGTGTCCCTTTTACAAACATAATCCTTCCTACATAAAATTACTTTCAGGTGTTACAAAAACAGATCCACAACGGCAATGCTGTCCACAACGTTGGATAGTCGCCTTCATTGGTTTATGGTTAGGAATTACAGCGAATATGTTTAGTGTAAACATGAGTGTTGCTGTCGTGTGTATGGTTAAATCAAACGACGTTTCAAAGGAAAACACAAATGTCACACACGGTGAAAATGTTACACATGTTTCATACATCAATACTGGAATAGTTCGACCTTTTGAGGAACAGAATACCAGTATGCAAAACTACATTGAAACTTCCGATATTCTTAACACAAGTACTTCTCCCGATGATTCAAATGGTGAACATAATTCTGAGGTAAGTGCAATTATAATGTACATATTTTTGTCCTTGTGTAATTGTGGAGAGAGAAACACAGACCGGAAAAACGACAGTCCATAAAGCATAAGACATTTGAGGATGCGCAAGGGTACAAACGTAAGGGAGCAGGGGCGCAAGGAATGGCATGGCAGACCATAATGGGTAACTAGGACAATCAAAGAGGACAAACAGTGGGGTTAATGACGGTAAATTCTTCCTCTTGTGTCTCATGGTTGATGTCAGTTGTTTCTTGTAATGACTCGATTATGACGGTGTTATCATTTACTCAATGCAGTTATCATTATTTAATATTCATAAGTGTTGTTTAACTTTATATTGTCTGTAATTTCCCTGTTTTTATTACATAGACAGGTGAATTCACATGGAGCAAGAAAACACAGTCATTTATACTGTCGGGGTACTTTTATGGATTCTTGTTGGTACAGATACCTGGTGGATGGCTTGGGACCAAGTTTGGTGGTAGACGTGTCATAGGATGTAGTATGACAGTGGCTTCCCTCCTGACTTTGATGATACCAATGTTAGCGAGAACGAGTAAATATCTGATTATAACAGCCAGGATATTACTAGGAATTTTCATAGTACGGGTGTTGTTGAATTGTGCATTATAACTTGCTAATATAAAAAATAATGTCGACACATCATTACAGTTTTCTTATGAATGCAAAGACAATAATTCATTAAGTGAATGTCAAATATTTTCAGATACTGTATTAACCTATAGATATTAATACTTTGCAACCACTCAAGAAAAACGTTTAAATACTAATTAAGAAAGTTGAGAGTTGGAATTATTTTTGACGAGATTTTGTTGTTCGATATTTAAAAAAAAATCATTTCCTATGCCAGATGAATTAAGTACCGTATCCGGTTGGTCTTTTTTTAAATCAAGGGTTTAACACCGACGAATTTCTGCGGACTTATCGGCGTATGGGCGCTTCCAACAGAACGAAGCCGAATGACCGGTTTGCTGTGGTTCGGTATGTTCAATACATTCTTACTCTCATTAATAGCGCAATCGCTATTTATTGTTATATTGGTTAACCCATTTGATGTAAACTCATCGGTTCACTGTAGCGATAGGTAGTACATGTATAAACATAGATGATGAAGGGGATAAGGAAAAACAAAATGAATAAAAAAGATAAAAAGATACAGTCCGGTATTTTTTGGATCATGTAAAAACATTAACAATAGCACAATGAACAAAATTTACGAACTAAAATTAGAGCAGGGGGTGTAAAAAAAAATATAACATCCTTCGAATTTGTTTCATAAATGGCGGGTTTTATACCAATCATAACCAATTTTTAATCGTTTTTAAGTACATGATGTCTGTTGTTCAATATTTTGCAATACTATTTTCAATGGCTGAGCACGTCTCCCATTGTTTACATAGTTAACGTTCTTTTGTAAATAAAATAAAATATAGCATGAGCTGAATTTAAACAAATATCTTTTGTTTACTGTTTTCTAATATAGGCCAAATGTTTGGCGCTGTGTTGGCCTATGCAACCTCTGGAGTGCTGTGTGTTAATGGATTTGACAATGGATGGGCTTCCATTTTCTATTTGCATGGTGAGCTGTCTTTTTGGATTACTTTTAAAATGTTTGTCAGTTTAGTCAAAGCTTACTCATGATCAATCGAAAGTACTTTAATTTGTTCTACCATTTTTGTCCTCAGTATACACTCGCGTTATCGACTCCATTGAAACAGAAACTATATGGCCTTATAACCTATCATTATATCAGTTTGAATCAGAATAAGAAATGTTGTTATATGTTTTGGAATTCAAGTAGTTGAAATCGCATGGTTATTATGTATCACATGATAAACTAAACGAGATTGTAAAATGAAAACACATCCTGGGCTCAAGTAAGTTAATGGAATGGGTACATTCACTTGCACACGTGGCTAGGTGGCATGTACAGTATGTGTCCTAAACGTTTGTAAAGATGGTGTTATCCTCTTTAATCGGTGTATTCACTATATATTCTGTAACAACGACCATATTATCGTGTCAATTTGAACGTATTGACTTTAACGTGTGTATTTGAAATGACCACTTTATCGTGCGACAACTGAACAAGCCAATGCTGGTACATATATTATACTATGTACTGTTTATCTGTAGGTCTGTTGGGGTTGCTGTTTGTTGGATGTTGGTGGTGTTTTGTCTACAATAGTCCAGAACAACACCCTAGTATTACAGAAGCTGAGAAAACTTTGATATCAAAGCACAATGGAAAGCTGAAAGAGCACGTAAAGGTGTTATTTTAGTTATTTACCGATTATGAAATGTTCAATGATTTCATATGTTCTGTTAAAAGAGAGAGAATAAGTTGCTACAGGGAACGCCACATACATAAGACAGTGCTTCCCAACATAGACCCACGGGAAAACAACAATCCATAAAACATAATGCATTTGAGGATGCTCAAGGGCCAATACGTAAGGGAACAGAGACGAAGGGAATGGCCTGGCCGACCATGAATAAAAACTAGGATAATCAAAGAGGACAAACAGTGTGAGGCGGGAATTAATGGATGGAAAAGATAACAGAGCATCCAAATAGAATGACCCCTATATAAAGTAAATTATTTGCACAGGGGAAAGGGAAGTATAACACACATTTAAACCACAAAAAGAAATAAGAGAATGATACCCTACACATACATACATGTATAAGGTGTTTCTGGGTTACATACCAGTACTAACCGCGATAAGATCTTCTTCGAGCAACGGACACCATATCCACATCCGTCAAAAATGAGAATGACACATAATGAATTAACTAGGAGTTTGTCAGGGGTTTCATGTATATGCGCTCCAACGTATTTGCGCTACCGATTCAGTAAATCGGGAAGGACTTGCGCTAGAATGTCATTCAGCCTACCCGGTTTCAATTCCCGTGTTTGTCTGCGACATTGGCCTAAGCCATATCCTTCAAATGTGGAGAAGTTATCAGTTGCTCCCGGAGGAGCAAGTTAGTACTGGTTGATAATTAATTCCAGGAAAACTGATTACGTCCAATTGCCGACATATATAACTGAAAAAAGGTTGAGAAACAGCGTAAGACCCGATGAACACAAACAAAACAAATGAATTAGCATGCACAATCCATTAAATGTAATGTCGACGGTTCAAAACTGCGGAATATATTTGTAAGCAGTGGTTATTTCATATTAAGAGCAACTGGCATGAACTGGCAATATGAGATGTTTTCGTATGTTTGTGCTGTTCATGTGGAGAGTATCTACTGCAAGAACGTCTTGAAAGTTTGCGATTGGCAAACCAAAATACATTACTTGCATTAGCCAAGAACTCCTTTGAGATGTTTTATAGTTGCATTAATTATATATTTTTCTTATTATTTCAGAAACAGAAAGTACCATGGAAACATATATTAACATATATACCCCTATATGTATCGTACATTGCACATATCGGTGATACCTGGACCTATTATTTATTAATAACATGTCTACCTCAGTATCTGAATGAGTGTCTTCATTTTGACATACAAAGCGTAAGCATATTATCAAATCTATTTGTCGTTTTTTAAGACTACTTTTTTTTCGCCCCGTGAGTATTTGTCGGTCGAGGGCATCCCACAATAAACTTTAGAAAGCAATGGAGTTTACAATAACACACAATCCAATTATACATATCAAAGTTGTCAGTTATCTTATAATTGTATAAAGTATCGAAAGAACATGAAGAATATACAGGGTGTGAGAGTAGAATAATATTTCCATACTATTTCTTAGCGTCTTATTTCTTGTTTGTATAACACCCATATCAACAGTATTAAAGCTATAATGTGCAGTATATGAACCTTAACAATGTTGCTGGGCTATATAGTTATGTTACAAATAAACTTCTTAAAGAGTGTAATTATTAAAAATCCAACAAAATCATAATTGACTCATTAATAGCATCAAAGAGAGATTAAATTATATCAGGGAAAGGCGGATGCACAAGACAGTGCCCCCAAACAAACAAAAGTCTACAAACACATTTGGCACTGATGAAGTGCAAGGGGAAAACAAGCATGGGAATGTGGGTGCAAGAGTATGGGAATGGTCCAGGAATGGTCTGCCCGACCATAAAGAACAACTAAGGAAAGTTTAGGGAGACAGCATGGGGAAACTTCTTCATGGATGGAATATTTCTTGGAACAAGTCAAGAAAGTCAGCAATAATAGGCAGAAAGAGGGGGAGAGAACACGAAGATCACATCAAGTGAACGTACCGTACTCGGGGAAAGGGGAACATAATATACATCTAAAACATCAATGGAGTCTCATCTACGGTGCACTTCAAGATGTATACAAAAACTACGATATGATCTGTTTAAAACTACACAGGAGTCAATCTATTACTGAAAATATTGCGGGACGGCAATAATGTTTTCCCTCTGTATTTATAATTTTCAGTTTAAACTGATGATAACAGTTTGTAACCTTTGCCTAAAATATTGTCGACTGTAATTACCTAATTTTTGTTTTTCAGAACGGGTTGATGTCATGTTTGCCATTTGTATCCTTAATGGTGGGAATTTCTGTCTCTGGTGCAATAGCAGATCTTATCATTTCCAAAAAGATACTTTCTATTACCAATATACGAAAATTGTTTGTAATAGTAGGTACGTTATATGTATCCTCATCATCATTTGTGTTACACACGTATTGTATTGCTTTCATCAACGTTCAAATGAGAACAATGGAACAAAATAGGAAATACGGAATAGTAATTCCCCGGAAAAATTGAAATAAATTAATACACTAACTATTACTACTAACTATTACTAATCTGTTCTTCACGAGCAACTGCCATCATCTGTCCTGCGTTCAGTTACGGCTATTCGTGGCGAACGCTTTGTATTGTATCCCTTAACAACCGTATCACATTGGTTTCACACAGGAACCAATTTGCAAAATGTAACGAAACGATAGGGTCGATAGCCCTTACTGAACGCAGGGCTTCACATGAATCAAAGGTGAAGGACACATGTATTTGGATGCACAATATTTAGTCATATTATGATGGAGAATACACGCCTTACCGGAGGTGTGGTTCTATGACCTTAACATTGATGATAAACCGATCTACTGACAGAAATAACCAGATACTTAATAAACTCTTGTTTTGTCGATTCATCATTTGGTTATGTTTTATATATTTCAGGGTTTATAGGTATTGCATGTTTTATACTGGTTCCAGGCTTTTTATCTAGAGATTACAGTGCTTTAGCAATAACTTGTTTAAGTATATGTACATTGTTCGAGTCAGCAGAAATGACCGGTGGATACTCAACAAATGCTGTAGACATAGCACCAAGGTTATTTTTTATTATTTCTTGATTATTTAAAGGGTACATATATTTATGTGTTGAGTATCCTTCTATATCTGATTTCTCTGTTACGAGGCATTTAGTCACATAAACAGTCGGGGTAATGAAGAGACTTTTCCAGTTATGAAGGTGGATGAAGACCACATATGCCCCTTCCTGCAGTAGTTAGGTCAGATTTGGGTACTGTCACTACTGTGATACAACCACTGATATTTTGCAAGCCAGCTTGATAGCTTGATATCATACAAAGTATAGAGTTCAATGGGATTCGAATACGCAGCGGAGAGAGGCAATTGGTTTGAAGTCGGCGACCATAGCCATTTGGTTACGGAGTATTGTAATAATGTGTACAATGTTTGTAATTATTACCGTCTGCATTGTAAAAGAAACCTCTAAGGACCTACGCTTAAAAATACCGCATAAAGGCAGTTGTTCCTGTTTTTTTGTAATTCAAACGGTCTAATGTAAACGTAGGTCCATATCAAACATTTTTTTTAATCATTTTATGAAAACATGCTTTTATAAAACATTACAAGCTATGGACCTAAAATATTTATAAAAACTCTCGAAACGTTTCAGATATGCGTCTGTTATATTTGGTATATCCAATACGGTAGCATCTATACCAGGAGCCATTGTACCATTGATAGTTGCTGTTATTACTCAAAACGTAAGACTTACGTCTGTTAAATATGTTATACCTGAATAATATGTAATAGTGTGTAAAAGCTATTTACTATAATACATTTATGTTTAACACAAAAAGCAACACATGCAATGCATTGTAGTTTACATTTTGCTTACAATAACTTTGCTGGGAAACTGTTAACTTCACTTTTAACGATATCGCGTACTGCGATATACCGCTTTATACGATACAACTTACTAGCTTGCTATATATTTCTGATACTTTCCGGATACAACGATATAAATATTACGGTCCCCTGAATATCGCTATATGCGGAGTTTAGTGTATATCCAATGACCTACCTGCACTTACTTTAAGCAAAATTTCTAACGTAACATCTGGAAAATTCAAACTTCTGAATAATAAGCTGCCATTGACTCAGAATTGTCTTCAAAATAATAGTATAATGTTTTGTTGTTTGGACAATGGTGATGTTAACACTTTTACGTGTGTCTCGTTTTTATATACAATGTGTTAAAAGATGTCTTGGTATGTTGCTTTATTTTTTCTACACAATAGTGAAGTATTGACAGATACATTATGAACGTAACGAAGTATTCGTTATGTAAAACATGAATAAATAGACTAGGGTTTGAGTTCTTTGTGTCTATAAAATTGGTTTACACTGAAGTGCCAACAACGTGTATGTTGCGTTATACGTTTTGCTCAGTATATATACCCAAATTCTATAACGTCATTCTAGATAGGTTTTGATAAGTCGTGTTGTAATAATAAATGCATTGCCTTTTGCATATAAAAATACTCTATATACATCTACATTATGTCAAGTTCAAATACTATTGGTTCTAGACCAAGGCATTTTCAAAATTTATCTCCCTTTATCCCTGAATTTTGATACATATATATAAATAGTATAGAAGGGATAAAAGGGAGATAATTCATGGCAATCTCCTATGGATCTAGCCTAGTCCTTCTTTATCATTAATTCATTGTCACCTAATAGCAATAATATCAATTTACTGTTTCAGCGAACAGTAGAAGAATGGCGTATTGTATTTTACATCTCGGCAGGAGTTTCGGTGTTTGCCTGTGTTGTGTATGGTATGTTTGCAAATAATCAACCTGCACCATGGGCTGATCTTGATATTGACTTCGAAATAGAAGTTGAACCGTCCAACAAATTGTCAAAGAAAGTACCAGAAGCAGCTTTTGAGGAAATTAACAAGCTACTTTAAAACTGTTTGTTTGACGTAGTGCTTAGGATTTCAAATAGGTGCATAATCTGTAGTATGTGATATTTTTTGACATTATCATTTTACTACAGTAAAGGGTCCCGTATCAGTAATATTCTTATCTCAACTCTTTTCTCATCTTAAATTTTCGATTTAAGACGATTTGTATGAATTTCCTAAACCATTGCAGAAAGCGTTTCTTAAAGTGATTTTCTTGTACTAGTCGTCGTCGTCTGTTTACATTATATAGATACATGGCGGCCATATTTACGCAAGAACTGAAACGTATTTCTTAGCAAAATATTTCTCAAGAACAGTCTTAAGCTAAGAAGTTCCTTCAGACGGTTAATGAAATGGCGCCCAGATTTGTGCACGTGGACTTCCATGGTACACCTTTTTATATTCAACGTACATGTAATAAATAGGGCTGAAAACTAAATTCCCGTTCAATGCTCATAACTTTGATGGGTACTTTTGCTGCATTTGTGAGAACACGACTGAATGACTAATTGACTTTTGTTATATCTGACATTCATGTTAATAAACAGAAAAAAGAAACATAGTTTTGTCTCTATGTAATTAGTATGAAAGAATATGAATCGAGTAAGACGAAACACAAAGAAGCATGCAATAACAACAGCCGCTAAATCTGTTTTAAACATATTCATTATCATAAATGCCCAATTGCATTTGAGGTGGACTTAATTGTACAAAGTACCAGACTATAATGTCAGCAATATATTGACCACTTGGAGACTATAATAATAGTACATTTGAATATGTGTATTGAAATAATCCTTTGTTGCAAGGCTGTTTATTTACACATTCACCAACCACAGAAGTGCCACCGAGTATGCTGTGTATGCTGTGTGATACACAACCATGTCAGTCACTTCAGTCAACATATTAGCACATATTAGCTGTATATATGGGTATTAAATGTCAATTTAGGAACTTTTTAGTACACATTAAATAAATATTCATGACTAGCCTGACTACTTTCCAACATAAACATTACTTTGGGTGCATAAAAATGTATAGAAAATGATATGAATCAGGCAGTCCCTACTGCTTTTAATTTATGCTGCAGAATATTATCCCAAATATTCATTTACAAGGGTGCTAAACATTTCTGTTTTACATATTCTATTTGGTACAATTTTTTCATATTCTATCCTGAAAATGATGTAATTCTAATTTAATTTCATGTAATTGTGAAATGTTGTAATTATAATATTGCAAATTATTTTGCATGAACACTTACTCAGCTAGGGATACAGGAAATATTACACATGAGTCATAATAGCAAGTTGGATACATTAACATCAAAATTGTATGTAATTGCTGTATATTTATGCACAGTTAATAATTATTAACTGAATAATAATTAAAGTAGAACATTATTTCAATTGTGTCTGTCTGATTAATTATTAAGACAACATGTATCCTGTAAACAATGCTTAGGTAATTGCAATAAAGTTATATTTGAAGGACTTTCCCTAGTACACCCTAGTAAACGTACATTTTATTACGTTATATTACACCAGGTAACTCATTTATAGTGTACAAAAAGCCAAAACCAAGTAATTGATAAGTGCATTCTAAAATGGATCATCGTGTACTTGTCTAAACGTATGTTTGTAAGACACAGACTCCGGAAATCGCATTTAATGTCAACAAATCGGAAGTAATGTGGTATCACTATCAATGTTGTTACATCTATGCAAATTGTAAGTATCTTGTTCTTTAATGTATATAACGACAATGCGGGAACGACAACTCTGGATAGAGAATGTCATTTTCAGTACTGTTGTGTTTACTTCCATTACCATTTTAGGTTTGGAAATTCCACGTTTACATAGCAACGACGTTAAGAAATTTCTTACGACAAATTGTAACGGAAGACATTTCCTAACCTGATGATAAATTCCTAGCTAAGATATTTCTAAGAGGCTTTATGAATAAGACTTACGACAACAAAATATTTACTCTTAGTTAAGAAATTTCTTACGAAAAAAATCTCAGATGCTTTATGAATACTGTCCCTGATACCTACCGTTATGCATGACTATATTATATATCGATTACGCTGACTATCTAAAGATTTTCTGTCCACGCTACCCTCAACTTGTAAAGATTGTAACGCAACATGGACACATTGGTTCCTTCCTCGTTTTCTAATATGAAATATAGTTTCAACATGTATATTTAATAGTATATTCACAACGAATCGAGTGCAATGTTTACCAAAATTCTTCACGAAAGCTTTTTGCCAGCCGTGTTGTTTGATGAAGCTGTTCATATGCTTACAACGTATGATTACAATACTTTAAAATTAAGTGATTTATTGTTTATGTTTATTGGATTACTATACTAGATGAAAAACTTGGCGCTGTTATTGTCTACACGACATCTGGATTTCTCTGTACGCATGGTTTCGATAATGGCTGGGGCTCGATATTTTACATTGATGGTGAACATTACACCTTATCGGAATAAAGTGCAATCTTTCCAGAGCGGCCCTTTCCTGAGTAGCAATATCTCTTCGATGGCATTGTCAGTTTTTACTGTAGTAATAATTTATTATCGATTTAACTTCTCTCGAGCAACACACTTGCAACAATAACAAACGTGTTAGTTCCATATGGGTATTACTCTTGGGACTTTGCAGTATAATGTACTTTAAACGAATGTCCGTTGATTATAATTCAAATATAATATATATACTCTTAGTCAGCATAAAACTCGATAGTATATACTTGGCGTATTCATTGGAATCATTGGCGTATATTATTGTACCGTGTCATTCAGCCTCGAGGAGGTCAATTGAGTACAACCAGCAAGACAGATGAAATGATGATCTTCGTCGAAACTTTTTCTATTCCATTTCTATTTCAACACTTTTTATTAAGGATTTAGTGAAGAAAGTAAATCAGGTTGCAGTTACGCCATAATTGGGTTGGCATAGAAGTCAAGCGTTTGAGTACCCTACTCCTGATTTAAAGATCGTCATGTTGAATCACGGTCATTACAATATTCACATAGATCATTCAGATTAATCAAGCAATAAAACTGGTTCCACACCCGATGTTAAATAAATGACCACTAGTATCATATACTAATAGTATGTAATATAGTAATATGGCATATCAAACACAGTGGCCTCCATACATTGTAGCTGCAGTCACCAAAAATGTATGATTTGAATTTTAAATAAGCACGCACAATAAGTTCAGAGGCAGATAAAGAAATATAAAATAATATTAAACGAAGAAATATTCACCTGCATTCGGAAATGCTATTTCGGAAAACGTTCGATTTAATTCTTGTCAATCTTAGGTTATCACTGATTATAATACATGCAATGTCTGTAAACCTAGAAATGTTCGCGACTACAAATGTTCGCGTTTCTAATGATCCCGCGAAAATCGCTAATATTTTTATAATCATTATTATAAAAATATACAATGGATAAGGACATTACTAGTTTCTCGGATTAGATACAAATGTAGGTGAAAAGCGGGTTCAACAAATTTCTATTTCACAACAGTAGTTGAATGTATAAAATGCCAATTTATTGTTTCGATAAATATATATACGTAAGTAAAATACCTGTATGTATCATACACGTTATAACAGCTATTTTGACCATTGATATTTGTTGTATTATTTTCCCCCCACTTTGTTTCCCTCTTACGATTTCAATAAGGCTTTTCACCATAATTATTCTAGAACGTAGAGCAAAATGGCAATTTACAATAACAACAGCATTTTTAGAGACAATTTCACGACTACTTAAATCGCGGAATGACTATCCTCGCGAACTTCGCTAACTTTAAACGCGCGAAATAATTTCTAGGTTTACAGTAATTTGTCTGTCTGTCTCTGATTCATGTTGGAAAATTGGCATTAGCTTGCAGAAGAACACGATAGAACTGGTAGGTTACCCAGGTCAATTAGATCAACTTTACTTCGTACATAACTGAAATTCTGTTAAAAACGCAAACAACTCTAATGCAAGAAACCGACATTAGAAGCCAAACGTAAGCTATATTAAACGTATTAATGCAGAGAGTAATTGTATTACGTTAAAAGTTTATTATATTTCACAGCTCTTTTTAAACCAATCAATTGCTACAATAACATACTATTTTGGTATTTCTTCAGCAAACTGTAGAGGAGTGGAGAATTGTCTTCTATCTATCTGCTGGTGTTGGAGTCGTAGCAACTGCTGTTTATCTCATAGTCGGAGACAGTGAACAGGCAGCATGGTCAAAAGTACAAGACGAGACAGACGACAGTGATATCAACTACCAACGTACCAAAACATAAGAAATTAGCACAAAGGACAATTTGTGTACATGTACATTGCAATAGGCATTACCTTATCGTAAACTTAGCTCAAGATTGCATTTGCTTTAAAAGCATATGCGAGTATCAATAAGCATGATGACAATAGGTGAAATAATAAAGATGAAGTGATATATAAATTGTATAGTTAATAAATAGTATGGTGATAAGAATGCGTACGTATTGCAAACCTTTTCACTATAACTACAAATACATTTCAGAAAGGATGCCGCTTTTAGCGACATATTCTTGAACTCAATGTATACAAAGTACCAATTCAATAACAGTCACACCTACTACACATTTTCTTAAATATTATTTCACTCACGTCGTTTGTCCGAACATAAATAGTTTATTTCACTTACACTATTCATAATATACTCAACAAACAACTCAACAAAACATAGGTTTAAAGGTGACAGTTTACATACACAATACTTCGAATGGAAAGTACAGGTATAAAATAGTATAATACAATTGACAAAACTATTGCCGGCGCTGGTATTATGTATCGCATTTCTGGTAAATGTATCATTGACAAAACATTGTTATACACTGTAGTCTGAGGTGAGAATTTTCGAAAAGTCAACATAAATGAAATGTTAGAGAAAAATGTCGATGAGGACGTATATACTAATGTTGACACCTTAATGGCACTGTCACATAATAATAGTTGAATGCGTCTGTAAAGAGACTGAATTGAAAATTATTTATAAACACAAATCATTAAGAAGGAATAATTGAATATGTGTTCGTCACAGCTGGCATTAACATATGCCAATAATTGTATAGAAATTTATATAAACGATTCATTACAATGCACTGTCTATTACGTGTTAGCAACAACTGTCATATACTCGTATATCTAGGTGCATGTATAAATATTGTTTGTGTATCAAATTTCATTTAACGATACATGTTTGTGTGCCCGTTCGATTAACTGTAACCGTTCGATAGAAGTTGCGGTTAACCGCTTAGCAGAACAATGACATATTCTCGTCCTGAGTAATTATGAATACAAAATTATTACTTTAAATACGTAAATGAAATATAGCATACGTGGTATATAAATAATGCGTCTGACCTCCTATTTTGCTTTGAACAATGCATCTTGTGTTATTATATTACTGTTTGAGATTTGGTGTAACGGTACACATCTTCCCTCCTCTCTAGCTGTGTAATACTCATTGTATGATCCAAACCTCGCATTTGTTTACGAAATTCCTTTCAGTACTTTGATCCAAATGTCGATGACTCCAGAAAAGAATAATGAAGAAGCGAAATGAATACTCGATATACTGTATTGAGAAGAATAATATCGAGTATTCACCTAATGGTATAATGAATAAAATTCCGTTCAGTGCTTTGATCCAAATGTCGACAAATACAGGACAGAATAATCAAGAATCGACAAGAAAAGCCGATGTATACTCGATCCTTAGTATTGAGAATAATATAATCGAGTATTCACTTAAAATGAACAAAATTCCGTTTAGTACTTTGATCCAAATGTCGACTAATACAGAAAAGAATAATGAAAAACCGAAATGAAAAGGCCATGCAAACTCGATCCACAGTATTTGGAAGAATCATATCGATTATTCAGCCATAATGATAGGCTTCGACAGAGCAATAATACATGGTTTCGATTAGCCCATGTCAATTCGACGTGCATATGAAGATACATCGGGACCTGATATTTATTTCGGATGATACCTAGTATTCGGATAGAAGGTAGTCGAATAAACGAGGACAGTCTGTACTACATTTTCATTTATGAAATTCCATGACACCTTAAATACGGATGACTGGATCAAATACATAATATACCAACACTAAAGAGTAACCTGAATATATATTTTAACTCCGAATGAAACGAAATGAAAATCCGCCATTACAAAATATTTATGACTAAAAATGTAAAAAAACACATTTGAAATAATTAAAAAGATACTTTAAATAGTGCTTATTTTTTGTTCAAATTTTCATAACGTTGGATGACTATAATGAAAAATAAGTATCGACATAAGGTAGTGAAGACCTACATGTAGATGCATTTTGAACTAAAAATCTATTTTTATCCACATTTTGTCTAAAAGACACTCGAAACACTTTCCATGTCCACTGAAAAACTCCAATTCGCTAGTTTACGCAAAATACATCGAGCGAGCAATATGTATGGTTGACAATGTTGGACACTAATGTAGTTCATAACATAACTAGAAACTATTTATTTACCATCTAAAGGTAGGGAGCCCCTAAAGTGACATTCCATATTCTTTTTTCGAGCGACACGAAATATTATTTCGTTTATACGAATTATTATTACGTTTATACGAAATAATATTTCGTATTTACGAAATAATATTGCGTTTAAATATTACGTTAAATATTACGTATAAACGAAATAATATAACGTTTAAACGAAATAATATTACGTTTAAACGAAATAATATTACGTTTAATCGAAATAATATAACATTTAAACGAAATAATAATTCGTATTTACGAAATTATATTACGTTTAATCGAAATAATATTACGTTTAAACGAAATAATAATTCGTATTTACGAAACAATATTACGTTTAAACGAAATAATAATTCGTATTTACGAAATAATATTACGTTTAAACGGAATAATAATTCTTATATACGAAATAATGTTGCGTTTAAACGAAATGATATTACGTTTAAACGAAATAATATTACGTATAAACGCAATATTATTTCGTATTTACGAAATAATAATTCGTTTTTACGAAATAATATTTGTTTATGCGAAATAATATTTGTTTATACGAAATAAAAAAAGAATATTGAATGTCATTTTAGGGGCTCCGTATAAAGGCGTATCCAACAATAAGGCCATTTTTTAACGGAGAGATTCCCTTTAAACTTTGTATATCTCATCAGTGTTATGTATCTAACCAAAATATGAAATAACAATGGCTGGTCACCTTGCCCGAGTTTATGATGATGAAGATGAATATTTCATATGAATATAGCAAAATTTATACAATGAATATTTCATATGAATATAGCAAAATTTATACAATTTTACTATATATTTTCTAGCGCAGAGATTTTCTTTCAACTTGGTATACTATATGAGAGTCACTGTCTAAATGAAAATATGAAATACAAATAATAGGTAATCTTGCTTGATTTTAAGATTAAGATTTATTTATTGTGTTTCAAATGTAATATAGATGGAAAGTGAAAGTTGAAAAGTATTCTCATAATACACTTGGTAACTCATTATCGTTGTTACATTTTCATTAATGTGTTAGTTTTAAATATTTGTTGATGACCATTTTATAATTTCAAAAGTAGAATTTTAAATATCAATGACCTTTCTTTTTTTAATAATAAAGTATATGTAAAAAGAAAGTAGAATGTAAACTGCATAAATAATTGTTTATAATGAAATAATTCAAATAAACATAATAATATCTTTATTTGTATTGGTCTTAGTGACTCTATAAAGTCCAGTAAAAATCTCTGCATCGTAAAAGAAAACTGCAAACTACTCCAGGATATATCGTTACACCTCACTGTCTGCATAGATTAAATCCATGCATCATATTTTTTTCTCGCATTTGATATAACTTAGTAGAGGATCTAAATAGAAGTATTGCTCGAAAATTAGGTGGTGTGTTACAATATGTGTCGAGTAAAGTGCGTACTTGTTATAGGAACAAAGGTTAAGAGAGTTCAATGACTGGCGTTGTAGTGTTATCTGATATCAACATTTGTTAATCTAACATTTACAATTCCACTCTACTTAAAGTCTGACATACACTTGTTGGGTCTACCTTAAACCTTTGTTCCGTTGTGTATCTTAGCGTAAGAGTATTATTTGTTCGCCTGTCCTACATTAATGCAAACTTGTGTTTTTGAAGGTCGATCAATATACGACAGAGATGTGCTGTAGTGGAGAAATACTGCATAAGTATGCTAGATTATTACGCACACACACACACACATATATATGGATTTAGCACGATACAAGTGTAATAATTGGGAGTGACAATTGTACCAGTTGTTTTATTGCATTCAACTAATCACAACGTACGTTAAGGTTTGTGCATACCGTTTCTAAATGCGTTATTTCGAATGTGGATAAATGCTGTAGATAAATGAGTTCACTTGCACTGAATAGTACGTAGTGAGGTGAATAACATTGTTTTAACTACGAACGTGAGAACCGAGGAACGGTCATACTGTACTCGGTACGGTTTCATTGTTTATTATGCTCTGGATTTTTACAGTTGCTTTGTGTACGGTGTACTTTAATGGGTTTAGTTACATAGCTGAGTCAGTTATTGATTTGTTTTGAGGAAGCATGCATCTAATGTGTTTTCTGTTAAAAATGACGAAGTCGGCTTGATCAATATTGACGTTGATTCGTTTACTACTGTGGTGTTTTTAAGCTGTTATACATCAGATTACTTGTTTATATTTGTGTGTGAGTTTGAACAAAGGCATTGATTTGATTGAAAACGAAAGTAGGGATTTTGAAAATATTGTGTTTACTAGGAAATAGTGCATAATAGTTAATATTTCAGATGCAGTAGATCTGTTCTTAAGCATCGTACTTTCTTTAATTGCAACGAAATTAGTGTTTTGAAAAATTGAATGGAAACTGTGTATAATCGTTAATATCTTAGACGCAACAGATCTGCTCTAAAGCACCATACATCGATCAGAAAAAAGGAAAGGTATCAACCTAGTAATTGACATATATTTTGAATTAAAACTAATTGACAGAGTGAATGTATTTGATATAATAGAACCATGAACAACCACGGGCTCAAAGACACGGCTGCTGATATTGAACTTATCGAAGTGCGAAATGGTGCAACGCGTGATAAACTTCTCGAAAACACGAAAAGTGAGTACGAGGAATCAGGGGACAACAACAATTCAGGTAGGATTAGTGACTTGTTACATTAAGTGTCTTGTTACATTTTATTTAATAGTATTGGGACCATATATTAAAGATGTATCTGGCTTATCTGAACATAAACTGTTTGAATTGGCTTCATCCAGTATTGTTGTTGCATAGGCTAAAACATCTCTAATAAGAAACATTGCAATGTATAACTGATTTAAAATATCTTCTTTTTTTTACAATACTACTAACAGACAAATCTTGTAAAATAGCCTGATTGTTAAAAAACTAGATTTTGATTTTAAAATTTTATGATGTACAATCATCTTTTTACGGGTCATTATGAGTTCATTCTTTGTTAATGCATGTTTATTGATGTTTTAACGATAGCAAATATATTTTTCATGCTTGTTTCGGTAAAAAAAATGAACAAAAAATAAGCATAACATATCATTAAACATATACAGTCGGACTTCGTTTATTCGACAACCTTCTATCCGAATATATGGAATCATCCGAAATAAGTATCCGGTCCCGATGTATCTTCGTAAGCACGTGGAAATGAAATAGGTTATTCGACACCGTGTCTTATTCGAAATAAAATTTCGGACCCGAGTAGTTTGAATGAACGAGGTCCGACTGTACTAGTGTTTGACTGAATGATGTAAATGTGACGTTCTTCGTTTCCGACTTAAAAGTGTCTTAAAAATCAGTGCTAAAATCACTTAAATAGCCTGAATATTGCAATGAATAATTAACACATTAATCATTGTTGACTCAAGTCAAGACATAGATCTCACTAACTTCTAAATAAGTGTTCATAACAGTATCAAATTATAATAACTAATCTGTCTTACTATCAACTAAGTATCTGGTTTTATCCATTTGTCATTGTCTATATTTATATTTTAGTTACATGGAACGTTTATTTTCTTGTTTACTAAAGACCTGTTTGTAAAGGTACACAAAGTGTTCATTGTGTTCACCTGACCTTAATGCATAGCGAAATAACTCGATACATGGAACGCCACATACATAAGAAGACAGTGCCTCCCCACACAGACCTCCTGGAAAATAACAATCCATAAAACATAAGTCATTTGAGGAGGCTCGTAAGGGAACAGGGGCTCATTGAATGGCTTGGCCGACATTAGCGATAACTAGGAGAATCACACAGGGGGGGGGGGGGGGGGGGTAATTAATGGATGGAAAATATCACATGACAAGTCAAGACAGCTGGAATCAATAGGCCGAAACTGGAGAGAAAATAACATGAACACTATATAAAGTGAAATATTTGCACAGGGGGATTGGAAATATGACATACATGTCAAACACTAAAAGAAATAATACCCATATGACGATATACAACCTTGGAACTGTCAGTAAAAATACTGGGGGTTTGAATCAATTTAAAATGTCTGAACTGTAATATAACTTCCGACAGAGATATACTCAGTACGTTTAAAAACGCACACTTTTTTTACCAACCATGCTTCATTAAAATTCATGTAATTACTTTGGAAACCCATTTTTTATGAAAATACTTATCGATTGTCATGACATGTAGCATATATGTTGCGTAGACATGCAATAATATCGTTTCAAGTTCTATTCTTGTATCCTATAAGTCAGTCAATGAAAATTTCGAAATCCCACATCGTGCGTTTAAACTTAATAATTGTACTGAGTATATATTTCATTTTGCATATTCTTAATAACGAAAGTACATGTAACTATAAACGTAACTTATAATCAGCCATGCTATGAAATGATACGACGGTGAGAAATCGTGTTTTAATGATGGAAAACTGAAAACAATATAATTAAACAACTTGTAACTTTATGAAATATTAGAAGTCTAACATGAAAACTGAGTAGTTTTCACTCACTATTTTTAAACATGCAAGTTAACAAAGTATTTACCAAAACGTACGTAAATACAACAATGCGGTTACTTCCCTTGGCGATTTTTAAACCTTACGAAAATGTTTTTTTTTTATCAAAGAGCTCAAAACCTAGGTGCACGCGGACGCTTAACACAAATCTATAACTGCATGGCCTAATCATATCCATAGAACTTTTATGCAAACAATATTGAATTTTATTTTAGCAGGAGTTAAGGAATTGTTTAGAAAATATGGCATACGTACATTCTCGAGAGAGAGATATCATGTTTACATTATGTGTAGAGAAATAACGTAGAGTATGAGCGGTTAATTTCCATAATGTTTTCAATGAAAATATGCTGATTTGTTAAACGACGTTCATGTCATATAATACATGTATCTTTATATGACACTCTAGACTACAAATCCATTAATTAACTATGCATGCAGCTGTGCTGTGATATTGAGGTAGCGCAATATTTGCATAAAATGATCTAACCGTTTGTGTACCTTACTGTTAGCCCACTGCCCTAAATCCGCAAACTACCTGTGAGGTTTAAAATTCAGTAAACTATCGTTTAACTCGGTTCCACGTGTCACGGGTAATTTTGTATTACCTATTTAGACCCGGATTCAAAATATCCGACAGTTGTAAAACTGTTTTGTAAAATTTACAAGAGGTTTATCTCTCATAAACTTTTACAAAACTTGCGGGAAATATAACCGACGACGCGACTTGTGTTTCATAAGTAAGACTTCACAAATCATAGTCAATGATGTACGTGTTATTGCATTGAATAAATAATTTGTACAATTATTTTTGCATTAATCCAGTGAATAGGTTGATGAAGGCTTTCACAAATATCTAATTATAAACAAGCAAATAATTAGGCTCAATACCTACTTATAAACATACGTGTATAAAATAATAGTTTTAACAATGCACCAAGGTGAACGACTTTTCAAGGCAATGATAAATCTTCACCTTTGTCTATTGTTTACTTGAAATCATTTAAATTTACTTAGCTTTAAATTAATGATAGTATGTATATATCGCTAGTACTACATGAATAGTGCAGTTTTATAAACAGCTAATGTATGAATATATTACCTGGTCAATTACTTGTCATAGAAGGTGTATTAAAATGTTCGTGTTTGTACGTAAGCTTGACGGAGAAAATGCTGATGTTCTGTTTCGATAGAAAAGTAAAGTGCGATTTTATTAACCGTGAACGTATGAGTATATTACCTGCCTTGAGTTCGGTAAAGGCTAACACTCGCTCGCGTTACGAAACTGTGCACACGTTTTACTACTGAACGCACCGTTTGCCAAATAGTGTGCGCCCACTGTGCCCACTCGCTCGCGCAACTCTGAAGTAGCACGCGAATGCCTGAGCCGATTACGGCGTTCAGTTACGACTAACTGTCGCTCACGTTTTGTTTTGTATCCCTGGTCCAGCGTATCACATTGACTGCACACGGGGAACCAACTAGCAAAATGAACGCAGAGCTGGTTCCCTGCCTTTACCATCTTTGAGCGAAGCAAACTGTGAGCGGCTTCGATTAGACGTAACTGAACACAAGTTAACATGAAACATTTCCTAGTGGGTAAGTTTGACGGGGAATAGCTGCAGGTGTTTTTTGTTAGAAAAGTAAACCAAACAGCACGTATAGCTTTACGTATGAGAGCATTTACCTGGCATGGATCAGTCCGGAAAGTTCATTCACCTATTCGCGGTCAATCTAACAGCTCTATATCAAGCACTACTTTTTACTATTATGTTTACTACAGAACACTGATATGAATGGGTGTGGATTAACACATGCGCGTGTTAGTTGTCAAGGTAACGGGTACGTGTACCGGCCATATAAACCCTAGAAGTGAAGTTCCCAAAATGTATACAATGTAGTTTAAATTTCAGAAAAAAATGAAGAACCTGGCTGGTATTGCAATAGTTCCATATAAATACACAAAACAACATGCAAGTATTATATGACAAAAAAGCGACACAGTTGACGGAGAATGAATCAATTATCAAAAGAATGTGGTTTATTATTGGAATATAAACAGGGCTCTTGATTTGAATTGCCTGACTTGAGACTTTTGTAGGTGTCATTTATATAGCTTTGAGTCCAGGCTTTCGAAACAGACTTGTCCTGGACTTACTTCAACCAAACTGTTGGTAGCCCGGACTTCGGGCTAGTGATAAAACAAAGTCATAAAACTAATATGTATGCTCTGAATAAAACACAATACAATATAACTCACGTACGAACAGTTCCAATGTCCAAATCCAACGACAAAATCCTGGAGTCCAGGAGGTCTGACATGTGATGAAGAATGTTAAGGGCCCTTATAGAACTAACTTGTCCGGAATATTGACGTTTCAACGAAAGTGTCTAGCAACCTAGAAAATAAATGGGGATCTCAAACCTGCATTCCTTTATTAAACAAAAAGGGGAAAAACACAGCCGTTGTGCAAAATTTTCTCATTGATTGTGCTGCTCAAGTTACAAAAGAACGAACAATACCAGCCACTGAATAAGATGATATACATTTAGCAATACCTGTCGCAGTGCGATGCCTCTTTGTACCATTTCCTACTGCACAGCCGTTCATGTATCGACATCCGTTGAACATTTTCTGGATGTTTTTCGTATTTCGCAATCCACTGGCTTCAATGTGTAACCCACTGTCGGAATTGGGCGATAAAGCACGAATTGCACGTGCTCTCCAGGACCAAGTGGCGTGACGGTTTTCGATTAAATTATTTAGTCGCATTATACAAAGTTATAAATTGGGACATAAATTTACGGTACTTATTAAGTTATGTTTTGTTACTTGAGCGTCACATTTAAGAAACAAGAAATGCATTGATGCAAAGCATCCAAGGGCGCCGTAAAACTGGTGCACAATGTTTTGGAATAGCGTAATGGCGGGAAAATGTTTTGGAATAGTCCATTTTCATACTATCATTGGCGTGTATTTCCTTTTAGACACCGTACCTTGCATAAATATCCACGTTACAAGTACCAATGTGTTAATATTGATATAAGTAAATTGAAAATGAAGTTTTTTATAATTAATTATCTTTTATTTTATCTTCGACACCTAACACACATGCTGTTTATGTAGAATCGTCCGTTTTGGAATAGTCCATTTTCACACTATCATTGGTGTGTATTTCCTATCCGAACATAATGTCCCTATTTGTTTCAAACAACGAGAGAAAATTAAGCCTTAAATAAAAAAATATATTCCTCGCTTCCTATTCTGCTATCTACCAGAGAAAAGTGCCCTTATCCTTAGTATTCTGTCTTTAAAATTAAAGCGACATTCTGTCTGACCTCGTTTATTCGACATTATTCTATCCAAATACTCGGTATCATCCGAAATAAATATCAGGCCCCAATGTATCTTCTTATGCACGTCGAATTGAAATTGGCTATTTGAAACCAAGTATTATTCGTAATAAAATTTCGGACCCTATAAATTCGAATGAACGAGGTCCGACTGATTTTGTTTTAGAAAATGCGTACAAGTTTTAAAGAAGCTCATTTCTTTAGGTGTGTTACTTTGAATCGAACGGATGGTTCAGACTTAGAACAGAAGTGTTTACGGTTGTTAGAGCGGTTTTATTATAAATATGCAGGAACAACAAGCATATTTTATATCTGACATTAATATACAGTCGGACCTCGTTCATTCGAAATCATCGGGTCCGAAATTGTATTGTATGTACATGATTTCAATTCGACGTGCCAAAGATACATCGGGACCTGATATTTATTTCGGATTATACCAAGTATTCGAATAAAATGTTGTCGAATAAAGGACAGATTGAGTGTATGTTTAACGCCATTAAAAAGCATTTTTTTGTTCAGATTTGCATTAACATTACAGTAAAACTTCGAAATCTCGAACAGTTTTGGCTCGAACACAGTACATACCTCGAACAGGTTATTATGTCCCGGCGAAACCCCTTCTTATTTCATATTATCTAACATTAGATCACTCGAACAGAGATAGGTCGAACACTCGAACAGGATCTGTGGTCCCTAGCTATCATTTCATTCATTGTTCACCATAGATAGGTCGAACAATACACCTTTCATTGACCGCTTAATATACTATTATTTGTTGACGGGTTAGATTGGCGACACATGTTATTCGCACATCGTGATAATTACATGCCAGTTGTACATGTACAGTGGAAACTCCCTAATGATACAATAATATAAGAAAAAAAATATATCGAACGATGTTATTATATACATCCATCTGTGTACAAATTGATTCAACTTTGGAAACTAATGATAAATGTGAATTCATAAAACTATCTTTGTATATTAAATTAGCTCTTGTTTCCAGAAAATCAATTATGAACGTTGAACGCTAGTTACATTTTGTTCATCCTCCATTGAATATAGTTATTAAATTACTATATTATGTTCCTTTTCTCATTGAATATAGTTATTAAATTACTATATTATGTTCCTTTTCTCATTGAATATAGTTATTAAATTACTATATTCTGTTCCTTTTTGCAATGTTTATTTGTTATATTCCAATATAATAGAACAAGTCATAACATATACAGTATACATTGTATTAAGAGACCATCCAAGGGACGGCCAAATGTGGTCGCTTAATAAAGTGGTCTCTTAATAGATATCAACACATTTAACGAAAGTTAAATACAAATGAATGTCGTACTGAACAATCAAATCGTATAAATACCATTCTCTTTCCATTCATATGTATCTATGGTGTGAAACAAAGCTCGTAATGCTATGTCTACTGTACTTGTCTCGTGGTTTAATAAGTAATTTGTATTTTCACTGTGACATTTATGTATATTAAACTGTATGTAAATAAGGTGATTCACTATGTCCAAGTCTAAATAAAATTTCTGTGCTGTTCTGTTCTGTTCTGTTACTAATCCGAACACCCCTCGGACAAACTATAAAGTTCGGATTAGAGGAGATTCCGGACTGGAGAGGATTCCTCCATTGAAAGTCAGTAGGCAAGACATTCTTTCAGTAATTTGAATAAGTTCGCTAGAGGTTGTTTGCGTTATAGCGATGTAATATATAATGTCTTTTATTTGACTTTGCAGAGTAATTTAAGCTACAATATTTTACGAAAGATATGTAAACTTGAAAATTCAATGTATTGCCCAAAATCATAAGTTATAAGAGACCAACATATTTATTCTCCTTTCATAAAAGGAAGATTTGCAATGCGATATGCAAAATACATGCTTTGTTAAATATTGGTTGATATTTGAATTATTGCACAAATTATCATTATAATTAGTCTAGTCGTTATAGACAGTGTAGAAATTCAGAATATGTACCGCTCTAGACGCCTCTGGTTTAATTAAAACTAAATGAAAGCATTGCATATAATTAACTTAAGATTTAGACCTACAGTTCATTCATAAATAGATGTAGAAATTACAGCAAAATTACGCTGTGCAGAAAATGCATAAGTCATTTTATTTCTTAGAATTTTATTGATATTTTGATAATTTCACTGCATAAGGTGGATATATCAATCTCAAGCAAGTATTTCAATGAATCATTCAACATGTGAAATGATATCAAACATAGCTGAAATTAAGTATGGGTGTTTTGAGACGTTATACCGTCCGTAAAACCTGACAAACTATGCACATAGTACGATGTATTTTCAAAACGCCATACCTGAAAACTATGCACCATAGCTTCATTCCAAACATTTTCGTTGAGGAAAATACTGATCTAGGGTAAACAATTTGAATTGTGATTCGTGTAATCGTTTTACTGTATTTAATTTACGGCATGAAATGTAAATTTAGGAAGTAAAATACCTTGTCAGAAGTTAGTATAAAATTCGCCAAAAAACTAACCGAGCCCCTTTTGAAGTACATCACACTTATTTGATTTGATTAAAACTAGTAATGCAATTGTTCATTTTATTTAAATATACCTTACGTGGCGGAGAACATGACACGATACTACGCTTAATATGTAACATTTACGACAGGTCGCACTGTACAGCAACCCTTTTTCATAGAAATACAGTAAAACCTCACCTAAAGACACCTCGTTAGTATAAAATTCGCCAAAAAACTAACCGAGCCCCTTTTGAAGTACATCACACTTATTTGATTTGATATACAGTAAAACCTCACCTTAAGACCACCTCAATTATAAGACCACCTCAAAATTCAATTTTAAAGTCCATTTTCAGCGTTTTGCTCTTATTCAACCACAATATTAAGACCATCTCAATACGAATACCAGTTTTCGACGGTCCAAAATGTGATCTTATTATTGAGGTATTACTGTACATTATTGTACTCTACATTGTTTGATCGCTTTGTGAGACTGCTTATGCCATATAGTCTGGTCAGTTAGCTCCTTCGGTATAACATTGGACTCTTATTCTCAAGGTCGTAGGCTCAAATACCGGATGGGGGCATTTTCTCCGTGACATTGACTGAAATTACTGCTTTCAAATAAAGAGAGAATAAGTTGCTAAAGGGAACGTACCGGTCACAAAGTCCTAAACAGTTCGTCCTCCCCTAAGATTTGTGTGGGTAGCTGATGACAATTTAGGGTTGTTTTGAAAAGCCAGGAACTCTGGTTATGTCACCTGACCACCTTACATCACTACCATGCTTCTGACGAATGGCGACAGTTTATCATTGTCTTATTATCGCCCCCATGTATATGGATGTCTGCTCTTAAATCGTCTCAAATCCTATTTTTATGTGTGCTGTTGACTTCCTGGGATCGGTGTGGTAACGTATAGTCTTTTGAGTGTGGTGTTCCCTATGTAAGTTATGTGATCATTCCTACATACAATTGCTTTCAGGTGTTACAGATGCACAGACGGACAGTCACCGGCAATGCTGTTCAAAGCGTTGGATAATCGCCTTCACTGGTTTATGGTTAGGTATTACAGCGAATATGTTCAGTGTAAACATGAGTGTTGCTGTCGTGTGTATGGTTAAATCAAACGACGTTTCAAAGGAAAACACAAATGTCACATACGGTGAAAATGTTACAAATGTTTCATACATCAATACTGGAATAGTACGACATTTTGAGGAACAGAATACAAGTTTGCAAAACTACATTATAGTATCCGATACTGTTACTACAAGTACTTTTCCTGATGATTCAAATGGAAAACAGAATTCTGAGGTAAATGCAATTATAATGTAAATATGTTTGTCCTTGTGTAATTGTGGAGAGAGAAACAGTTGCTACAGGGAACGCCACATACATAAAACAGTGCCTCTCCACACAGACCTCCGGGAAAACAACACTCCATAAACATAAGGTATTTGAGGATGCTCAAGGGTACATGCGTAAGGGAGCAGGGGCACAAGGAATGGCCTGGCCGACCATAAGGAGTAATTCAGAGAATCAAATAGGACAAACAAGGGTTTTTAATGAATGTTATACATCATTCTAACACCTACAACACAAATAGAAATAATAACCATACAGCGATTTACAGCCTTGGAACTGTCAGTAAAGCTATTGGGGGTATTCATCGATTTAACAGCTAGCTAACCTCGCAGTTAATCACCATATTATGGTTATATTTATTGACTATTTCGAGACTATTTCGTGTATCATGACCATTGAAATGTGTCGCAAATGTTATAACGCTTGCTTCATTCAACATCCATGGTTTCTTTCTAAGGAATATTGAATGCTGTATGTACCCTTGATCCTCCATAAGTGCCTTATATTTTATGGAGTGTTGTTTTCCCGGAGATCTATGTGGGGAGGTACTGTCTTAAGTATGTGGCGTTCACTGTAGCAACTTATTCTCTCTCTTGTATCTCATAGTTGGTGTAAGTTGTTTCTTGTAGTGACTCGTTTATGATGGTGTTATCATTTACTCAATGCAAAAATCATTATTTATTATTCAAAAGTGTTGTTTAACTCTATTTCATCTTTATTTCAAAACACTGTATTTTCCCTGTTTTTATTACAAAGTTAGGTGAATTCACATGGAGCAAGAAAACACAGTCATTTATACTGTCAGGGTACTTTTATGGATACCTGTTGGTACAGATTCCAGGAGGATGGCTTGGGACCAAGTTTGGTGGTAGACGTGTTATAGGATGTTGTATGACAGTGGCTTCCCTCCTGACTTTGATGGTACCATGGTTAGCGAGAACGAGTAAATATCTGATTATAACAGCCAGGATATTACTTGGAATGTTCATAGTACGGGGGTTGTTGCATTTTCATCATAACTGTCTAATATGGAAGATAATATCGATACAACATTACAGCTGTCGTATGATTGCAAAGACAATAATTCATTAAGTTTATTACAAATGTTTTCAGTTAATTTATTGACCTGAAGATGGTACAAAAAGTACAACGTCCACAGGACGAAAGCTTTAGGAGATGCAAATTACAGCTGGTGTTTAGAGTTTGTCGAAGGTTTAAATTGTTAGCACTTAAATACTTACTAAAAAAGTCGAGCGTTGACATTATTTTTGACGAGATGTTGTAGTTCAAGAGAGGTCTGCTTTGGAGAAATAACATCTTATTGTTTATTTAATACATTTCTCGTGATACATAAATTTAGTACCGCACTTTGTTTTGTTCTTTTTAAATCAAGGGTTTAACACCGACGAATTTCTGCGGAATTATCGGCGTATGGGCGCTTCCAACAGAACGAAGCCGAATGACCGGTTTGCTGTGGTTCGGTATGTTCAATACATTCTTACGCTTATTACATGTAACATGGCATTCGCAATGTTTAACCCATTTGATGTAAACTCATTGGTTCACTGTAGCGATAGGTAGTAAATAAATAAAGGAGGGAAGAAAATGCGACAGACCAAGTGGAAACTCACCACAAGACAGGACAAGGAGGTGGAATATCTAGAAAAAAAAACAACTAGAAAATCAGAATAAATCATATAAAACAAATAAGATACAGATAAATCCGGTTATTTTGGATCACCCCTCGTACATGCAAAAACATTTACAATAGCATAATGAACAAAATGTACGAATTGAAATTAGAGGGAGGTTGATCAATAGTGTAAATCTTTCGATTTTCTTTGATAAATTATTGGCTGCATAACGTTTTATATCAATCATGACCAATTCATTTTTTTAGATTATCGTGTTTACGTACAGAATGTATGTTGGTCAATATTTTGCAATAATGTTTTCAATAGCTGAGCACGTTTCCAATTGTTTACAAACGTTCTTTTGTAAATAAAATAAAATATAGCATGTACTGAATTTAAACAAATATATTGTGTTTACTGTTTTCTAATGTAGGCCAAATGGTTGGCGCTGTGTTGGCCTATTCAACCTCTGGAGTGCTGTGTGTTAATGGATTTGACAATGGATGGGCTTCCATTTTCTATTTGCATGGTGAGCTGTCTTGTTTGATTCATTTTACGATGTTTGTCTTTTTAGTCAAAGCTAACTCATGATCAATCAAAACTACTTTAATTTGTTCTACCTTTGTTGTAGTTAAAAAATCGTATGTGTTAAAAATCGCATGGTTATTAGGTATCACATGATAAACTAAACGAGATTGTAAATTGAAAACACATCCTGGGCTCAGAGTTAATTAATGTAATGAGTACGATCACTTGCACACGTGGCTCGGTTGCATGTACAGTATATGTGGCCTAATCGTTTGTAAAGATGGGTTTATCCTCTTTAATCTGTGTATTCACTACATTCTCTGTAAAAACGACCATATTATCGTGCGACAACTAAAACAGCCAATGCTGGTACATGTATTATACTATGTACTGTTTATCTGTAGGTCTGATTGGATTGCTGTTTGTTGGATGTTGGTGGTTTTTTGTCTACAGTAGTCCAGAACAACACCCTAGTATTACAGAAGCTGAGAAAACTTTGATATCAAAGCACAATGGAAAGCTGAAAGAGCACATAAAGGTGTTATTTTAGTTATTTACTGCAGTAATACTAATCCACGCAAGATTATGCAATTTTCAGTGGTTTCATAAGTTATGTTTAAAAGTTTTACGCCATGTTTCTACATTATTTCTGTAATGTACAACAATCAGTACGAGCGATTAAGTTCTTGCAGGGAACACCACATACATAAAAGAAGGAGAATAAGTTGCTACATGGAACGCCACATACATAAGACAGTGCCTCCTCACGCAGACCTCCGGTAAAACAACAATCCATAAAATGAAACATACGTAAGGGAACAGAGTCGCAAGGACTGGCCTGGCCGACCATAAGGAATAACTAGGATAACCAAAGAGGACAAACAGTGGGGGGGATTAAAGGATGAACAGGATATGTCATGACAGATGGCAACAATATGCCGAATTTGGGTAGAAAATAACATGAACACTATAAGTATAAAGTAAAGTATTTGGAAAGGGGAAAGGGAAATATAACATATATTTAAAACACAGAAAGGAATAAGACAATACCACCCTACACAGACATATACGGTGTTCCTTGGTAACAAACCAGTACTAAACGCGACAGGTTCTTCTTTTAGTAACGGACACCATTTCCACCTTTATCAAAAAGGAGAATGACACGGAATGTATTAACTGGAAGTTTGTCAGGGAGAACATGTATATGCGCTCCAACCGGTGTTCGCTGTTCAATATTGGCGCCACCGACTCAGCAAATCAGGAGGGACTTTCTTCTTCAAAACACGAATCTATACTAATATTGTTTAATTAAAATCGCCTGGCTGGCTCAGTTAACGCTAGAATGTCATTCGGCAGATCCGGTTTCAATTCCCGTGTTGGGTAGGTTATGTTCTTCTGTGACATTGGCCACGGTCATGTCTTCCACGTGTGGAGAAGTTCTCAGTTGCTCCCGTATGAGCAAGTTAGTACTGGTTGATAACTAATTCCAGGAAACTGATAACGTCCATTTGCCGACATATATAACTGAAAAGATGTTGAGAAACAGCGTAGGACCCGATGAAAATAAACGAATCAAATGCATTAGCATCCGCAATCCATTAAATGTATACTCGTCGGTTCAAAACTGCTGAATATTTGTAAGCAGTGTAAAAGTGTTGTTATAAAATGGTTATTTCATACTAAGAGCAACTGGCGTGAATTGACAAAATAGGATGTTTTTGTATGGCTGTGCTGTTCACGTTCGGAGTATCATGTTTGTCAAACAAAATACATTATTTGCATTAGCCAAGAACTCCTTTGTGATGTTTTATAGTTGCGTTAATTATATATTTCTCTCATTATTTCAGAAACAGAAAGTACCATGGAAAAAAATATTAACATACATGCCCCTATATGTATCGTATATTGCACATATCGGTGATACCTGCACCTATTATTTATTAATAACATGTCTACCTCAGTATCTGAATGAGTGTCTTCATTTTGACATACAAAGCGTAAGCATATTATCGTATTTAGTTTTCGTTTTTTAAGACGACATTTATTTTCTCACTCCGGTAGTATTTGTCGGTCGAGGGCATCCCACATTATACTTTACAAAGCAATGGAGTTAACAATGGCACACGATGGATGGAATACTTCGTGGAACGTGTCAAAGAAAGTCAGCAATAATAGGAAGAAAGAGGGAGGGGAAAACACGACGATCACATCAAGTGATATAACCGCACTCGGGTAAAGGGTAACTTAACATACAAACATCAATATACTTAATAACCATACAGCGTTTTACAGCCTTGGAAGTGTCAGTATCATCTATGGTGCACTTAAAGATGTATACAAAACAACGGGATAAGTTCTTCCGAATGGCCTTTGTTCGCTCTAACTACGATATGATCTGTTTAAGCTACTCAGGAGTCGATCCTTTACTGAAGATATTGCGGGACGGCTATAATGTTTCCCTCTGTATTTATTATTTTCATTTTGAATTGATGAATACAATTTGTAAAGTTGCCTAAAATATTGTTGACTGTTATTACCTAATGTCTGTGTTTTTGTTTTTTCAGAACGGGTTGCTGTCATGTTTGCCATTTTTATCCTTTATGATTGGGATTTCTGTCTCTGGTGCAATAGCAGATTTTATCATTTCCAAACAGATACTTTCTATTACCAATATACGAAAATTGTTTGTAATCGTAGGTACGTTATATGTATTCTAATCATATTTTGTGTTACACACGCGTTGTATTGGTTTTATCAAAGTTCAAATGTTAACAAGTGAACAAAATAGAAAATTAAGTTCACTGTGTATGGAATAATAATTCACCGTTATTCTGCGGTTAACCACCGGAAAAAATGAAATAAAAGAGTATACTAACTATTACTACGAACTATTACTAATCTGTTCTTCACGAGCAACTGACATTATCTGCCCTGCGTTCAGTTACTTCTATCAGTGGGAACGTTTTGTATTATATCCCTTGCCCACCGTATCACATTGGCTGCACACGGGAACCAAACTGCAAAACGTTACGAAACGATAAGGCTGATAGCCGTTACTGAACGCAGGGCTGCACATGAATCAGAGGTGAAGGACACATGCATGCATTTAGATGCACAATATTTAGTCCTATCATGTCGACGAATACACGTCTTACCGGGGGGGGGGGGGGTGTTTTATGGCCTTCACTACCGACTGAAATAACTAGAGGCTTAATTAACTCTTATTTTGTTGATTCATCATTTTATGTTTAATAATGTTTTATATATTTCAGGGTTTATAGGTATTGCATGCTTTATACTGGTTCCAGGCTTTTTATCTAGTGATTACAGTGCTTTAGCAATAACAAGTATAAGTATCTGTACATTGTTCGAGTCAGCAGAAATGACCGGTGGATACTCAACAAATTCTGTAGACATAGCTCCAAGGTTATTTTTTATTATTTCTTGTTTCTTTAAAGGGTAGGTCTGTTTATGTATTGAATGCCCTTCTATATTTCATTTCTTTGTAATGAGGCATTCTGTCACACAAACAGTCGGGGTAATGAAGCGATTTTTCCAGCTTTTATGGTGGATGAAGACCACAGATGTCCCTTCCTTTAATAGTTTGGACATATTTGGGTACTGTGGTACAACCACTTATAGTTTACAACCAGGCTGGATAGCTTGATAACATACAAAATATAAAGTCCAATGGGATTCGAACCCGCAGCGGAGAGAGGCAATTGGTTTGAAGTCGGGGACCATAACCATTTGGTTACGGAGTTCCTAGTGCGTATTATGATTGTAACTATAACCGTCCGCATGGTAAAATAAACCTCTAGGGACCTACGCTTAACAATACCGCATAAATGCAGTTGTTGGTGTTTTGTAATCATAACGGTCTAATTTAAACGTAGGTCCATATCATACAATGTTTTAAAATTAGCTGCGGACCTAAACTATTTATAAAACTCTCGAAACGTTTCTTTCAGATATGCGTCTGTTGTATTTGGTATATCCAATACGGTAGCATCTATACCAGGAGCCATTGTACCATTGATAGTTGCTGTTATTACTCAAAATGTAAGACATAACTCTGTTAACTATGTGATACCTGTATGTTATGTAATATTGTGTAATAACATATGTATGTTTAACACGAAAAGGAATACATGCAATGTGTTGTAGTTTACATTTTGCTTTGAAATCTTTGTGTTGCTAAGAAAATGTTGGTCAGAAAATTGCCAACAACGTGTATGTTGTGTTAGAAGTTTTCTTAGTATATATACCCAAGTTTTATAACGTCAGTCTAGATAGGTTTTGATAAGTCGTGTTGTAATAATAAATGCATTGCCTTTAGCATGAGTTATCTCCCTTTATCCCTGTATTTTGATATATATATAAATAGTATAGAAGGGATAAAGGGAGAGAATGCATGGCAATCTCCTGTGGATCTAGCCTAGTACTTCTTTATCATTAATAAACTGTCACCTAATATTTCATATTGCAAGTCGTTTAATGATTGAATTGCATGTATTGAACACATCTGCGTAGTGGGCTACTTTGATGTTTTATTATGGTTCGAAATTAATACAATTAATGGTAGCAGATGTTAGGTGTATATGGCAAGTGAATACTGTTAAATAAATATCCACGAGCCAAAATAGAATACTATCTATGTTTAAGCAAATAAAAGAAGACACACAGAGAGGAAAGCATCGCATATATAAAAACGGTTTTATATACTCAATATGTTCCATTTGTATACGCCTAATATATGGAAAGCATTCGCCTCGTCATTGATTTGATCTGTGTCCTGTACCAGATGGATAATTATGACTTTATTATATATTCAATGCGATAGAGTATTTAAATATCGTAATGAGTGCTGCTATGGGATTCACAATCTCTTCCGTAAGTGACGTCATTTCAAGAAAACGCAACATGTGAAGTCACTATTTGCAATTGTCATACTGTCATATGGGGCAACTATTGCTTATGGTCAGTACATGTTGTCGTCACGTGTGACGTTTTCTGGAAATTATGTCACTTAAAGAAGAGTTTGGCAATCGTATAGCGGCGCTCATATAGTAATTCTAACTATCCCCCCCTCAGTTGGGTTATGGTCGGTCAGACCATTCATTGCACCCAATTCCCATACATGTCTACCCTTGCACCTCCTCAGTCCCTAATGATGTATATACCATTGTTTCCCTGACCACATGTTCACAAAGGATCAACTGATCTGTATCAACTTAATCCATAAAAATAGTTGCCTTTTTCATGTTGCAATTTAACACTTTTTCCAGTACTTCTCATAAACATACACAAAATACATCTACATCTTCTAATTAACATCGTGAAAACATACTAAACTTCACCAAGATGTTGAGAAATTAATATATTATACCTATGATGGATACTGATCCAGATCAAATCATGATCAATTTTTAAAAATCGATCATAACTTATTAATTTCTTTATTTTTCTTAATAAGCATGACATTTGAATTTTATGTCTCAAAAGTTTTGCAGAATGTTCATATCAGTCACAACATGTAAAATTTCTTTACACATTTTGAAAGATCCTATATTTGATCTTGAGCCTGATTCTTTGTGAACAAAGGACCAGGGGTCTGTGTGGGTTGGCATTGTGTATGTGACATAATATCTCTAGCAAGATAACTCAATGAAATGTTAATATTAATTATAATATATTATCAATTTACTGTCCTTCATGTTTCAGCGAACAGTAGAAGAATGGCGTATTGTATTTTACATCTCAGCAGGAGTTTCAGTGTTTGCCTGTGTTGTGTATGGTATGTTTGCAAATAATCAACCCGCACCATGGGCTGATCTTGACATTGACTTCGAAATAGAAGTTGAACCGTCCAACAAATTGCCAAAGAAAGTACCAGAACCCGCATTGGAGGAAATTAACAAGCTACTTTAACACTGTTTGTTTGACGTGATGTTCAGGATCTCAAATTGGTGCATTATCTGTATTATGTGATATGTTTTGTCATTATTATTTTACAACAGTAAAGGGCCCCGTTTCATAAATATTGTTATCTTTACTCATTTTCTTATCTTAAATTGTCGATTTAAGAAGATTTTTAAGAATTTCCTAAACCGTTACAGAAAGCGTTTCTTTAAATTGATTTTCTTGTACTAGTCGTCGTCTGTTTAAATTAAAGATAAGAATGGCGGCCATATTTACGCAAGAACTGAGACGCTTTTCTTAGCAAAGGCTTTCTTAAGAACTTTCTTAAGCTAAGAAGTTCCTTAAGAAGGTTAATGAAATGGTGACCATTTTGCGAATGTGGACTTCCATGGTATGCGTATTTTCACCTTGTTATATTCAATGTACATGAAATAAATAGGGCTAAAAAAACTGAATGCCCGTCCAATGTTGCTACCTTTGATGGGTATTTGTGCTGCATTTGTGAGAACACGAATGAATGACTTATTGACTTTTGTTATATCTGACATTCATGATAACAAACAGAAGAAAGAAACAAAGTCTTGTCTCAATGTAATTATTATGAAAGAATATGAATCGAGTAAGACGGAAAACAAAGAATCATGCAATAACAACAGCCACTACAATCTGTTATAAACATACATTTGTATTTACCTGATCCTGACCTTTATGCATGAATATATTATACATCGATTACGCTGACTATATAATTTTTCGTGAGATAATCGTGCATCATCGGTATTTTCCGTTGCAGTTACGGAAATCATTGTATTTGAGGAATTCTTACATTTCAACGTATATTAAAATGACGAGAGCCGAAGTTAATCGGATTAATTGGTCCGAGTAATAGCAACTACGTGAGTAATGATACGTTACCAACAAACAAGAAGAATACAACAAACAAGAAGAATAACCGATACATACATGAAATTATGTCACAACAGATTTGTCTCACTTTACTAGTGTTTCAAAAATGCCTGCCTTAAGAATTATAGACCTTATGCTTGCAATATGACGTCTTATACGTTATTTGAATGAATAGTAACTAATAAGAATTACACGTTTTAGTCAAAGTGATATTTGAAAACGATATATTATTGGTCAAACTGACTATTAAGATAATTTAACAGTACTGCATTGAACAAATAATTAAAAAAGTATTGACTCAATTTAGAAATGAATCGTATCAAGGCCTAGACAAATGTATATGAAAATGGTAAAATATCAAGTTAATATTTTTCTTTTTCAAATATTCGACACCTCCCGCTTACAATTTTACTTGTATTTGGTAATAAGAAAATCCATGATTAATTTTGGCCATTTAAGATACATATGTATATCTAGAAAGAGCGATCAAGTTGGTACCGAGAACGCCACATACACAAGACAATGACTACCCACACAGACCCTCAGGAAAAAAACAGTCTACGAAACACTGAGGAGGTGCAAGGTGAAACATGTATGGGAATGGTAGTGCAAGGAATGTTTAGCCGACCATAAAACAACAAGGATTCATTAAGGGGATAACAAGGGGTAAACTATTTGTTGGAGGGAATACATCACGGAACAAGTCATGAGAGGCTAGACAACTTAAGATACATATATATACATTAATATAAATTATAATAACACAGCGATTTAAAGCATTGGAGCCGTCAGTAAAATAGAGGCACCTGTTTGAAATTGATACCTAGTGTGTTTCAAATTCTGAGCCATACTATAATGTTTGCCAGTACCTTGTCAATAACAAAAGGTACGCATTATGAACCAGTTCTGGGCCATTTATGCTTGAGTGAAACATCTAAAAATCTTTTCAGCTCTCTGTGTATATACTTTGTTACTCGTTTAAATGCTTGCTTCCTTATTTCCCATCAATTACTTCGTCTTAAGTTTGTAATTATTCATTGTAAATATTTTCATCACATAACGTGGCGGTCGTGTCTTGAAGACATCCAAGGTGTGCTGTATCATGGCAGTGAATAGCGACATACATGATCGAACATAACACATGCATGATATACTGTTCCATGTTACTATTCAACTACATTATACACAAAATATAACACAAAACAGAGATTGTGCATCACTTATTTCCGTTGTGGTCAGTGTACCTGTATATATAGCGGCGCATAAATGTCATTGCTTAAATGACTTATTTCAAAATTGATTTATTTCTAAGAAAAGATTCAGAAAATCTCCTATGCGAAGTCAATTTCAACTCCAAAATCTTCAATATCTTTACTTAAGACATCATTGTGGTCGAGGGGTAGATCGCCTGGCTCCTGATCCGAAATACATCCAACAATTCCATTTTTAGACGTGAAGTTAGCCAAAATGAAATCATCGGGAGTGATAATCTTGTTTTACAATCGATGTAAAATGGATAAGTTTAATTGTTATTATCTATACACTGATATGTACAATCTGAAAGGGACCGAATGTGTCTTCATAACACGTGTGAGCTAGAGCCACAACATGGTAAAAATAGTGTTCGTTATGTTGATTAAAGTCTGTTAATTTAGATTGGTTCTAATGTTGTCGCTGCTACAGCAATAAAAGACTGATTTATAAAAGCGAGTTTTAAGCAGTCCCATTTAATCTTCAATTACCATAAATATTGGACAAGATGAATCTTTCTAAAACCTCTATAGCGTACGTTAACAGTATTTACTGCTACTTGGCATGTGAATGGCTTTGATCTATAAAACAAACGTCTAATACAAATTACGTCCATTGCGATTTCGAGCGTATTGCTTAGTTAATTAACTTGTCCAATTTTGGAAAGCAAACAATCGTTGAATAGTAATTAACCTACAGGGAAGTCGGAAACCTCGTGATTAACCTCTTAAATAACTTCTTCATTTCAAATGCGAACATTGTTATTTCCTATACCCATTGCACTTACAGAGAAAACATTCGGTTCGTATGTAGTAATGCTTTAAATTGAAATAACAGTGCATTGAATGAATATGTAATTAGTTCTTGTTGTTCCGTCTATAATTGAGATTCCATCATCGCTAAGTCTGCCACAAATTTTCGTAGGTTTCGTGACTGAAGTACCACACATTGTAAATAATTCATTTGCTGTAAGATAATTTCAGTGTAAACGATATTTGTCATAGTCACACATCCATGTTTTGGTATACCCAAATGAAGATCTATGCACGACCTAATGCACGGTAAGTGTAAGTTTTGTATATTATGATTTCATTTAAAGTTGCTAATCCATCGCCCGGTTCCTTATCAGTAAAATATTTCAGACATTATGCTGCTCGATTGTGTTTTGTTACAAGTTAGTATATTCTATGAAGTTAATCAACACAACTAGTTTACTTATACAATGGAATAAACACCATGTAACTATACGGGTTCATAAGGGCCAATGTTAAAAGTTAAATAATACGTGGTATATAAACAATGCTTAAAGGCAACAGGGCTGCTACGAAAGAAGCTACATATATGAGGCTCATAAAAAAGCATTATAAACTGTATAAAATCATCGTGGTTTTATTGGTGTTGCTCTTCGTGTATTAAACTAATTAAATATGGCATGGATCGTGTTTGTTTATAGTTTCTGTAGTAGTTTTTCCGACTATGTCGCAACATGTATAGTGCTGCTGTATACACGTGAACGAATGAATATATTTCATAGACCATTTCATTTCAAAATAGGTGTATCGAAATGTTCGTGTTTGTCTGTAAGATTGACGGAGAAAACGTCGCGGTTGTGTTTTGCGAAAACCAAACAGCAGTTATAGGTGTACGCACGATAACGTTTCTTACCTAAATTGACATGGATCGATCCTGAAAGGTCATATACCTGTTCGCGGTCAATCTAACAGCACTATACATCTCTACAATGAAATCGACGCATACAAATATATTAGTATTGCTACGCATAGCAAGAAGCTTACGATTGTTATTTCAAAACGCAGCTTGCTCTTAAATGTGTTGTTTTCTTTAATATATGTACATCAATAACCCAGTAATTAGAGTAAATATTTCCGGTTCGATTAATGATTTATGAATTATCTATTAGAATTTTTTTTGTAAATAACATAAACGTGTCCATATTAAACAACCGACTTACACATTAACATGCAGTCGTCAACATCTTCTTGTCGTTAAGTAGTTAAATTAGCATTGATTCAAACGCTGCATATGCGAAGAGAGAGAGAGAGAGTATGAGTTGCTACATGGAAGCCCACATACATAAGACAGTGCCTCCCCACACAGACCTCCGGGAAAACAACAATCCATAAAACATAAGGCATTTGAGGAGGTTAAAAGGTGCATACGTCAGGCGCAAGTAATGTCCTGGCAGACCATAAGGAATAACTAGGAGAATCAAAGAGGACAAGTGGATGGAAAAGATCACAGGACAAGTCAAGACAGCTGGCAACAATAGACCGAAACTGGGCTGAAAATAATCTATATAAAGTGAAAGAATTGCACTTGCACAGAGGAAATGGAATATAGCATACATTCAAAACACAAAAATAAATAATAATCATAGATATTTAATGTAATTACAGTAAGAACAGTTTTTACACACTGGTTGTTTATACAGAGAAGTATACATTCAGATTTTTAAAACTTGGAATGAATTATACAATGCGGCTGAAATAGCAACACAACCTTCTTAACAGTTACCTAAATGAATGCATAAGGCACAGGGAAATACAATACTGGCGATAAGATGCACACTTACTGCGTATATCCGTAAGATAGTTCGTAAAACCTCCAGGAGCGTGGTGTTGTTTCATCGGTGTATTTATTCAACACTAATCGGGTTATGGCATTTTTGATTTGTCTGTGGATTCAGTTAAAATGTCCCCAGGGATGTTTACTGAGACACGGTTAATTTTCGAGAATTTAATTTACAAGATAAAGATCTGTTCAAACATGTCTTTCGTTGCAGAATGCCTAAAGGTGTTCTGGAGTGATTTATGTAGTATGCGTGGTTGATTTTATTATTCCCTATTTAAAAATGAATAACGAAATAAAGCAAAGCCAGAACAAAGCTAAATGATAGATAACATCAGGTTGACTATACACAGTTGGAAGGATAGCACGTATCCAGATGTTCATCATCATCTATATAAAGATATATACACACATGTGGATGCAATCGTATCATTTATTATTCATGAAAGTAGTTTATGTTACTGTCTGTCCGATTCATGAAATTAAATATATATATATACCGGTATATATATACACAGTAAAACCTCACTTAAAGACCACTTCAATAATAAGACCACTTCAAAATTAAGAACACAATTTTCAAGTCCATTTTCACTGTTTTGTTCTTTATTCAACCTCATTATTAATACCACATCATTAAGAAGACCAGTTTTCAAGGGACCAAAGAGTGATCGTATTATTGAGGTTTTACTGTAATATATGTTGAGTAGGGTTCGCCACTTCTCAGTTCCATACTTCCCTAGACAATATAAACAAAAGAGAGATGCCCACAAAACACTATCAAGCAGAACGGTTAGCACACACAGGGAGTGGATAAAAACTATATCGAGATAGAAGTCGATCAGGAAATGCCGCAAACGATTTATCTTCATTGACAAGGAACGTATGCAGAATGGATAGAAACAAAAGACTACCAGGATAAGTCAGATTCTGTCAAGCATACATTCAAATAAACATGAAGCACACAAAAAGTATCATAAAATAACGCACGTCATCATTACAAGAAAGAGAACTCCGAAAGATTATCGCCTTGGATGAGTCTGTAGTCCGAAGAATGACACGAACCACAGCTAAATGTGATAGAGGCGGCATCACACTACCGTACCCTAGTTAGGGGTTTTGGGAGAAATCATATATTGAGTCTCAAATACATGCTACCGTACTACAATGGAAACGATTAATACATCGTTCAGCTACGCTTGAGTTGAACACGAAATACGGGAACATACAGAAATATTCCTCTTTACAAATAAACTTATTGATCTGTCTAAAAAGAGGAAAAAAACGAGTGAAATTTTCACTGAATGGTGGTATAATTAAGAGACATATTGATTTCATAGATATTTTACAATGGTGTCTATATTTGGAAACTTAACAGATGTTACGTGATATCGGTATCTTGAATATTGGTAGACTACTTTGTATTATTCGACTCTGATGCATGACAAAACGTATTAACTGAGGAATGCAATGAGCGTAAGTGAGTGGAACGCAAATAATATTTAAATTGAAGTTATGTCGCTCGTCGAAAATTTTAAATTGGTACATCATTATCGAAACAAAACATCGCATGCATTTTCAAAATAGTTAGATTGACTTTTAAAAACGCAGTTCCACTTGAATAAATAGTAGTGCTGGCGAACATAGTTCTTATGAGCGCTGCTTTTGGATTTACAACCTCTTCTGTAAGTGACGTCAATTCAAGAAAACGCAACATGGGATGTCACTATTTGCAAGCAGGAAACAATATTTACTCCATAAGGTCTCTTCGTTTTAATATTGCCATATGGGGAAACTATTGCTTACCGTCAGTACATGGTACGTCACATGTGAAATTGTACAGCGGCGCTCTTATCGACGTTCAGTTAATTATCCACGTATCGGTTTGCTCGGGTTATCTGTCTGTCTGTCCGTCCGCCTGTCTGTCACAATGCGTGTCCGCTTCATAACGTTTGAACCGCTTGAAGGATTTTACAATAACTTGACACAAACGCTCACCATATTGAGACAATGTGCTGAACGCACATTTCAAGCGGCTCAGTCGATGACCATGGTCAAGCATCGAATGACTATATTTCGTGTTCGTTCTATATCGGTTGAACCACTTGAAGGATTTTAAAATAACTTGGCTAAAATGTTCAAGATATCGAAACGATATGCAACGCGTATGTTTAACCAGCTTGTGGCGATGTCACACTTACATATCAAAGGTCACTTGGTTATATTTCTTGTTTGCCCCATATTGTATTCGAACATCCTGTATCAGTGTTACAATTACTGACAAACTGTCGCGTGGGAGATATCTAGTTTCAGATCGAAAACTTGAACTTATACAAAAGCGATACTAGATCTTGCAAAAGAAACCTAACACTATCGTTATGCAGAGTCGTCAATTAATAATCAGTATTGTGTACATGTAATAGCCATCGCGAAATTCATCGAACATGTTAAACAAGTAAATTTAGATTATAAAAAAACATAATATCAAACCAAAATTCCCCTAAAGCGGACATACGCTGCTAACAGCTTGATAGCTCACTTCGTCAATACTGCGAATAAAACTTATACATGAATATAAACATTTCTCAGAAATTGACAAAGAGAGCGAAGCAACGCAATAAACTTTGTCAACGAAAATTTTGGGAGGAATAAACTGAATATGGAACTATTATGCACGAAATCAAATTCATGCTTGACAGTGGAGTGAAATAAACATCAACTATGAATGAAAATACTTCGGCAGCTTTCCCAAAGTAATCAATAGCTGTCAAATATTAATGGATTAAAAAAATCCTGATGTCAAAGAGGTTGATATATTCCAATGGACCAGATGAATTATAACATGTATGTTCATGCTTATTGTTACCATTGATGTATTGACATTATACGCCTTCTAATATTTTGAGAAACTATGTTACTAATAAATGCAAATGCGTATATATAATATTTATACCATTACTCAATTTTAAATGTGATGACCAGATTAGTGTAATCTTGTATAATAACACGGTAACGAAATGCAATGTATTGTATCATAAGTTAAGCATCGACTACTTCACAGGAGAATATACAGAAACCATACTGCAGCTAACAACAGATAATTATTATACTTCGATCAATTATTTAGGTAACACACCTACGTTTGTAATAAATGATGCCATATAACTGTTTCATAACGTTACTTCTTTGATACTATTGTTTCGTTTATACAAAAACACAACAGCGCACTAATTCTTCGCATAAGCACCCTCTTTTCATCTCTCAAAAATAAGAACATCCCCGAAGTATTAACTTAGCATGTTGTACGACGTCATTCATGGCTCTATCGCTAAGATCCGTGGTTGCTTCCACTATTACTTACATTTTTCAATATTGATACTGTCAGACGCATCGCAGTTTGTCTCACTTAATATCAACAATTCTGCGAAAGAAGCCACATCCGTTGCAACTTATACTGATTCAGTAATGCAGCAATAACGCGTTACATATTAATTAGTATGGACTTACTTCAAATATCACCTTCGACTATTGGCGTTAATTGGCCATTTACATCTTACCCAGACAGTCTGTAAGACGATTGGATGTGTTTATTAGGGAACTTGCAAGCTGTTAATTTTGGTGTATCAGAATGACATGCATTGGTACACCCATTAGATAGACAGATATATTTATTTCTCATACAATGCACAAATCACATGGCACAATTACAATATAAAAAATATAAAACCATATACATGTATTGACATAAGAAGACATATCATTTAAAGAATAATAATAAATATATATTACAGACAAAGGAGGCTATCGACAACTATAAGATCAATAAAATGCACTGGATTGTTAAGAAATGAAACAATATCTAAATTAAAGTATTTTGATTAAGAGAATTGCTTAAGTTAAAAATACAGACCTACAGATACATTAGTTGTGTTTTAACCTTAGACTTAAAACAAGACAGACTATTGGTGGCTTTTCAGCCCATCGACTGTCTCCATTTCATATGTTCCAGCAAACCACATTGAAACCAGTTGCTTCGTATTATGTTTGGGAGAGAATGTAGTAAAGCAAACTGACAATAGAAATGTAAAGCTAACAGCAATGTATGACAAATCTGATGGATGAGATCGGTAGGGAAACAAATTTACGAGACAATTATTTAGGATAGTGTATGCATCATAAAACCACGTTTAGGCTGATTGTAAAATTTTAGATATAGAGTGCAGGAGGTGCAAATTAAGATACTGTATAGCGGGTTATATTGGCGTTTTTTTTAATTTGGCGCTATTTGCAGTCAATGTCTAATCCGCCAACATAAAACTCATCCAAAAATAAATCACCGTATTGTTTTGAATTAATAATGAGAAAAATACTGAATGATTCTGAATGTTCAAAATAAATAGTTTACCAAAAAATCGCAAATGTGCCGAAATTTAACACCGCAAATAAGGAGAACTTTAAAAAACCGCCAAAATTTGGACACCGCAGAAATAAAGCGCTAAACAGTGACGGTATGAAACAGGGAACGCCACACACGTTAGACAATGCATCCCCATGCTAAATTTGATTACATAAAGCATCCTACGCTTACCATAAGCTTATATAATAAAATAATAAAACGGGAAAATAAATTAAATGAATGTCGGTAAAGGGATATTTACGAAGAAGTAATTAAATGTGAAAAGAATGGTGATGTCAATAACTGGCTCTCTTATGAAATATAATAAATTACACTAGATCGATTGAACAATTTTATTTTAATTATGAGTGACACAATATTTGTTTCATTATATCTCCCCCTGTACCCAAACGGAAAAGCAATCGGACATTTTGCAGACACGAATTCCATTAAAATATACAAAGATGAGTTGTTTTCTATTTGAGCACCAGCTGGAGAAAGCGAAATATTTAAGAGCTCCTGCATCAAATGCATCATTACTGTTTACAATTTGAAACGTCAAGACGTGCTTTAAATATTACCTTTGATGAACATATTTCACGTAAGCTGACAAATGTTCTGAAATCATGGACTACATTCACGCATCGATTACAATCGAGAAACTAGAAATGTTCGATTACAATCGAGAAACTAGAAATAATCGATGTCAATTATAACAAAATACACTTTTGGGGAATTAAATGGGTGTGTAAGTGTACTTTGTCAAAGCATCAGTAAAGTGTATAAAATACAGTACTTTTAATGCCCCAAAACTCACATAATCTAAGCTTACGTGCAGACATTAAGGTTTCAGCACAATTTGATGATTTTATCACAGACTCAAATCCGAAACAAGGTTTTATTTCAAATGGATATCAATGACATGTTGTCAGCAAATATGAAAGCAACCTACCACAACTAAAGCGACAGTGAAGTCTATAATATAATTTACTTTGTATTGCTTCTCTACAATTCCAAAACGCGGATATTCTCAAAAGAATAAGCAAACACGGATAAATCTTCAGCATACATACCGACACAAACCATGAAAGAGTTACTTACAATATTACTTTAAATCCCTTGCCATTCACTGCTGCTGGTTCAAATACCACCCGGGTTGTTTAATCTGCAGGTGAGGAAGCACTCCAGCCGGCTTATGGTTTGTCGCTGGTTTTACATATGTGTCCCAATGGGGTTTTCTTCCACCCTACTGGCTTCAATAGTCACTACACGACCGCCTCGTTTTTGTGTCTTAATCCGCCAATATATACTGACTTAATACATAGGCATTAGCTAGTTTGTCAAGAATTCCTTGAACAATTCCTACTTTGTTCAGATGATGAATATTTAGCAATATAACTAACAAGTATGATGGTGACATGCCGTAAGACTTACTTAAACCCCAAGTAGTTTTTTGTTGTTTATATTTTGCATGTTTGTACTATATCATGTTTTGCTCCTCGCCTTCACACGTGTTCTTAACTTTCGCATTTTACATTATACAAATTAATAAAGCAGTCAAGCAGGAAATGCCACATACGAAGTACGCAGCCACCACAAAGTCAATGGAGACATGAAACTATATACATATTCGCAAATACATGTATATACAAAAATCCAAAAGCGTCAAGGCGCAAACAAGAACAAATGGTGAAAACAGGAGTACCTCCTTGGAACGACGACTGGCAAAACCGCCAATGAGAGCATATTCTATCCCTGCGTTCAGTAAAGGTATTTGAGGCTATCGTTTGGTAACGTTTCATAACGTTTTGCAATTTGGTTCCCCGTGTGCAGCCAATGTGATACGATGGGCAAGGGATACAATACAAAACGTTCGCGACTGTTAGCTGTAACTGAACACAGGGCAGGTTTAAGGCTGCTCATTACCCCAACATTTATCCTACAATCACCCACATTACAACAACAGTGTAAGTGTAAGAAAATCCTGACTGACGAACTCTCCTGAACTGGAGAAGGAACTTGACATGCACGAAAATATTAGACTGTCATTTCAGTTCGAGTATAATCATTCCAAAATTTACGGTACCATATATTTAAAAGGCTAAATTAATATTTTTTCTGAAAATGGATGTGTGGTTGCCTGAGTTCGTATACTGTTAACGGATACGAGAACATAGAACATAATATCTTTACTCTCTATATATTAAGTCAATTTCTTAAGCACCTGTCAATCAAGCGACGGGTGTTGAAAATCATCGCCATTCCCAATTATAAATATGTATTTCAAAATGACATTGCATTAGCATAATGTACATCCACCTCACTACCAATCCAGAATTCATTAATGTGTCATTTAGGTATACTAAGCAAAATAACAGAGAAACAAGATACAAAATGATTTCAGTTATTTACCAAAAACTAGAAAGAATAGCCTCGGAAAGACATATTCACAAACATGGTCTGATGCAGAACGAAAGATTGTACCACAAGTCATATACCATTATATATTGTGACATGCAAAACTGTCTTAAAGAATGTTATAAATGGATACAATTTCTTACGTCGGTCAGATGAACCTAAACAAATTTATATTAAGCAGCGGTTCCGAATATAGCCAGTCACACAAAGTTGAAACTCGATCAATTCCACCACTGATTTTAGCAAAAACATCTACATCATTTATCATCCAATGCAAATACTTGATTTTGGTTTATTCGATAAGCATTTATTTTGGTTAGGAGACACTAAATACGAGTAGAAAATAGAGAAGATTGATAGCATAATCTAATTATTGCCCGCATAATGTGACATAAGCTCTCTTGGGCTAAGTCTATATATATGTAATAATATCTTATAGTGATTAATATCGCTTAATGTGGTAAAATATTCACTGGGGACCCTATCTTCCAGTTCGTGTTCTGTCGGACGTTATTGTGCAGTAAGGTTATTACAAACGTGACATTTTTTGAAAAATATTTATTTTCAGCACCATTTCTACCCTACACCAACATATCAACACATAAAAAAATCATCTGACCCACATGAATCAGCACACACTAACACAAAACCCATAACGTACTTTGACTCTGTATTAGGGCAACACGTAGTATGGACAAAGCGTTTATATTTATCAAAACATTAATCCTCAGAAGAATATATTTACAAACGATAAGGAAAACAATTATAAGCACATATACTGTATACTATATTACTTAAACCCAAGTGAACGTTCGTCTCGGACATACTAGATGATTCAACAAAAAAAGCGTTGGATTGGTATACTGCTTCAATCTTCACGTATACAGTTGAATGGCTCCGAGCACAGTATGAATAAAGTCCCTATTACAACGTAGAACCAGCAGACTAACACAATATCCCATCACTTTCTTCCGTCCATCAGGATAGATTAAAATACTATTTCGTAAACTAATAATTTTGTTGAATACGTTACAAGACACATTTACTTTAATTTGCTGGACACAGGTTTTTTTTAAAAATCTCTTTTTCATAAAATGTCAAATGATTAATTATTCCTATGTTATCTTATATCGAAGATATTGTCATGTTAGAGTCTGAATCGTTTTCCAAGTTCAGGTAATCCATATTTTGCGAGTATCGCGTTGGCTTTTATCATGTCAGTTTCATGCACTTTTCTCCTCTTTTTGTCTTTGGTATTTTCTCTGCTCAGTGTGCTGTTAGCCTGTGAATCTTGATCGAAGGCTGCTAAAGCATTTCCTATGAACTTTACATCAATATCCATCTCTTTAAACACAAGGGTAAGAATGTTCATTTTGTCCTTAACGATGTCTTCATATAAAATTGGCAATATTTTTCCACCTGACTGTTTGAAATCTATAGCAACTTTTATGCAATTTGCCCAAGCGTACGTGAATTGCTGGACAACATTCATGTCTTTGGCTGCCTCTTGAGGTGGTGAGCATTCTATCATTTGACAGAAATAGTAGAACATACGCTGTCTGAACCAAGGAACACATGCAGAAAATGTGTCACTGTCAATCAAGTACATAGCCATACTTTGAACTGTTTCTGAAATCATCAGGCCAAGGAACGACGAAACAGTTAGGAAAATGTTTGTTAACAGCGCTGATGTGAGTACTGGCACATGATCGAGTCTTAATGAAAATTCTTGTCACACCGTCAACAGGCTTGCACAAAAGTCGAAGTGTAGCAACAAGAAGCTGTTCGTACTTACACTGGTCTATGAGTTCTAACGCCTTCAAATGTCCAATATTTGTGAGACAGTCTGGCTCAGCAAGAAGTAATGTGCCTGGAACCTTTTCGAAAACCTGAGCCAATATGGTTGAGCCACATCTCCCAGTATTTGCCATATAACACAGTTTTGCTTTAGGATCTCCGACTTTGTCAGCAAGCTTATAAAATGACGACAGCGGCATGATTATCAAATTCACAGCGTTCATAAACTGCCCTATGTACAGAAATGGATTTGTTGTCGAATCATATACATTCATAGATGGAGGGCATTCCACAAAATATGCACAGTCTTTGGTGACACAATACAGCGACACGTTTGGTTTTAGAACATACTCCGAGCATTTAAAAAACTGGCGTATTCCGATGAAGTCGCTTGGTGCTGTGACGTCAATTAAGAAAAACTTCCGACGCCAAATTATCTTCTTCACTTCGCAACTTCTATCTGCACCGTGTGTCTTCAGACTGCACATTCTTTGAGAAAGTGTAAATAAAACCCAGACTAAGTAGTAAACAACATATCCAACACTGCAGAAGCAGTACCGGATTATGTCAATAAGATACATTGTCCTCCAAAAATGCACAACCGCCGCATATAATTCAATTCCCAGATTTTAGTTCTATAACACTCACTTCTTAAGATCAGTTTCAAATGCCTGAACAATCTTATGGGTGAAAATGTTTATCTAGGGTGATGTCTATTTATAACATTTATCCATCCTTACGAATTATTTGTTTGCGGTGCCCTGACTGACCACTTAAGTATGTCCCTACTTCTTTAACACTATGCAGGATTATTTCGTTGCATGTATTCCATTTGTAACCGGCGAGCACAGAAAAGAAAACTTTCAAAAAGATTGACCCGGCTACACACCACAAATAGTGTTGTTCTGTGTATCACTAACAAACATCACATTAAGTTTGGTTTTAGTGGGGTTAATATTAAAAGTTCAATCGGTCAGCATTTAATGTATACCTGAAAGGTCGTTGACCCGGTTAAATTACAAACAGTGTGTACGAAATAATAAACTGCCACTGAAATTATTTCGTACACACTGTTTGTAATTTAACCGGGTCAACGACCTTTCCCACAAAAAACTTATAAGCATATATACTGTATAACACGCAGTGAACTTTCATCTCAGACGGATTAAATGATTCAACAAAATTTGCGTTGGCTTGGAATACTGCTTCTACCTTCTTGAGGAATTTGAATTGCGCCGAGCACACTACGAAACAAGAAATATCATTAAAAAAAGATGGTCGGCGCAATCTGAAGCAATCATTTTTTTGCAAACTGAAGGTTAAGATTTGTCGCACACCATACAAAATTGCCTAGATGTTACTATTGCTAGTAATTCGATTAAAACTACGATACCTGCTAGGGGAGATCAATGCGTAGGAGATTGAATAAACATAACTCCGTAGTGCGCTGAGTCATGCATAATATTATACAGTATAGTCTGTTTCAATAACGTTCACCAGTACTTATTGTATGAGTCGTGAAATCACACATTCATGTAAATTAACTTGTTGCATATGAATATGTCAGATTTAAACAATATGAATGTCCGTGACTGGTACATAATACATATAATGTCTTCTTTATTCTAACGCCGGGAAATTTCCCGTGGGGTTGACTAATAACAATTTAACTAGATAAATCTTGAAATATAATATAGATCTACTTTCAGACGCAGTTATTAAGGCAAACAACGATGATTTGCAAATAGCAAAGCCATGTTAGTACGGCTGCGCTGAAAATGTCCCTACTACAACAAAGAGTCAAGCGACTAACACAATATCACTTTCTTCCATGACTTAATCAGATAGAACGAAGTGCTGTTACGTATACTTATTATTTTGTTGAATCGTTCGCGTTATACGTTACAAGACATATTTTACTATAATTTGCTGGACACAGATTTTTTTTTAAAATCCATTTTATCTAAAAGTTTAAATATAAATTGATTGAGTAATTCTAGTTTCAAAGTTTATTTGTACTTAGGCCTCCGGCCCATATACATACAGCATATATACAAAATGCATCAAAAGTAGTTATTTGCCTGTGAAGACACATATATAAACATGTGGAAATAATGCATGTACAAGTAGCATGATTACAATTTACATCAATGTACATGAAATGTTTAGAAAAAAATAGATAATTATACATTACTGAGAAGAAAAGTATCCCTAACTTTATTAGCATGGTATAAATACATTGCCAGATTTCTAATAATTGTGGTATTAGTGCTTGCACACAAAGCATGAAATTTATGGTAAGTAGGATGAATAGTGTATTTATCAGGAATATATTTTTTGCGAAATTCACAATACAAAAGCAGTGGATAACAAAATGGTATTCATTTTCAAGAACGTTTTTGCAATACACACAAAATCGCTCATCCCTTGTAACCTGAGTATAATGCCCCTTCTCTATCATAAGGTTGTGACAAGAAAATCTCAAATTTGCAAAGCTTCTCTTGAACGTTGGAATATCAATACAGCTAATGTAGATCTCAACTCCAAAACTCGGTTTAATATAGGTATAAAACGTGTTTAATTTATTATTATCACTACATACACGGGACCATGATTGTAGAAATTGGTCTAGTAGTCTTAGCGCGTATTCATTTAAAAACAATTCTTCATTATGAACTTCTTGTGATTCCCAGATGTATCCAAAACCATTCTCGTACAGGTTTGTTCGCACTTTGGTAACCCAATTTACATGGCCATTATTATCATAAAGCTTCAACATGTTGTAACACAACTTAACATATCTATCATCTGGTAACCTTAGTATTCTTAACCAAAACTTAACACATCTTTTTGCGGCTGTTATCCTCTTATATCGTAGATAATGTCATGTTAGAGTCTAAATCGTTTTCCAAGCTCAGATAATCAATATTTTGCGAGTATTGTCGGTAAGAAACAGTGTCCTCCAAAAATGCACAACCGTCGCATATAGCTGAATTCCCAGCTTTGAGTTATATAATTCTCACTTTGTAAGATAAGCATGTAAATTGATGCGTGGTTGCATGAGTGCGTAAACTGTTCACTGATTCTAGAACATAGAACATAGTGTATACACTCAATAGTTTAAATTTAATTTCTTAAGCACCTGGCAATAAACGGACCTGTGTGTAAGAATTGAGAACCATCGTTTTTCCTAATTATGTTTTTTTGTTTCAAAATGACAGTGCATTAGCATAATTTACATCGAGTTTGTCAGTCATTCCAGAAATAACGTGCATTTTGTGATATGGATATCATAAAACAATCGCAAGCTATTACATTTCTTCAAAGGCTTTAAATCATTTAACACGTCATTATATATTTAAATTACGGTCATAGTTTAAAATTATTTTGGATTTCAGCTTATAATATACATTTCACTGCCTTTGATGTAATTTCTGTGTAAAAATATTAATACACTTCAAATCTCCAACCACGTGTTCAACAACTCGATTTTTACACATAAGTTGATTTAGCGTTAAGCATGTTTGCCATAGTTCTCCGGTCTTTCTGGCTTATAGTGCAGTTGTATATGGAATCATAACCGGTCCAATGTCGGATAAGTTTTAACACCAAGTAGGTTATATCTGGAAACATTAATGCATTGCCTACTTGACGCATCAACCCGAACTGTTTGGCACCGTTTGTATGACCGAGAAACCCGCTCTCGACATATCGAATATCTCATAGGCGGCTAAAGTAATCTGGGTATGAAGGACATGGCAGCATCTGTGTCCATAATAATAGTGCTCTCTTGTGGCTCAGTTTTAGGTTTAGATATCCTGAGAGATGTGCCATCTATTGCACCAAGTGCATTGAGAAGTTTTGACCACATCCCTCGCATTGCTCGTCATTCGTCTGCAGTGGGCCAACATACGTATGAGCTCAACTTCTCATGCAATATTGGATTAAGGGTCCGGGTTTTATTTTTCATAGTAGGCACACTTACACCGAAAATTGTAGCTAGCAAATGGTATCTTGTGTATGACCTCGGCCAGATCAAACGAAGTAAAATGTCGCGCAGAAAGTATGTGTTCTCATGTAATACTCAGTGACATGAGTTCTTTAAGAGTCTCGGGTGTTTCACCGATAATTTGATAAAATTGATACCTGTTACAGGAAAAATCAATGAAACATCTCTTGTTTGGTATTTTTTTAATTTGCACTGATAAGCCGATGCCCAATATCCGTGTATGTATATGGGGAAAGGCTACCCAATTGCAGAGATTATTTATTCTGTATGTTCTGGTGGTGGCTGATGAATAGTATGTAGCATAACCACCAACCTTTCCTTCCTAGACCTGTCGTCCATCTTAGCCTAGATAATGAAAGTATGAATGTCTCTGTCAGTAGGATGCAGGTGGTCATATGGTTTCTACCAGTTACAGCCCATCCATCCAAGGGCGAATTTGTTTTGCAAGACCTAGTTAAGGTTTGAGGTTTCAGTTTTGTTGTAGTTTGGTTGAAAAACTTAAACCAGTTATGATTAAGGATCAAATTTCCAAAATCGGTCTTAAATTTTAATTTCCACATTTTTCTTAATAAGCAAGACATGTTAATTTAAGCGCTCATATGTTTTGCAGAATGTTCATATTTGTAAAAGGTTTAGCTTTTCATATCAATTTTTACAAAGTTTGAATGATCCTATATATGGTCCTGATCCTGAAAACTGAACTTTTGGAAACATCGGGCCTGCTTCTCATTACTCAAATTCGTCACGCTATTTGTGATACATATCAGTACAATCCTTGATGAAAGAACGAATCACTGCTTTCTGTAAATGCTAAATGACATGAAATAAAACCGATTGGCTAGATAGTCAAAATTTCCCTCGACACGAAAGACTAAACATTGTGTACACATGTGATTGGTTCTAACACTGGCAATAGCCATCTATTATAAACTCAGAAGTCACGTGTTCGTGCCGTCCGATGGAATTTAGTATCATGAACGTACGGTGATTTCGTTTACTGCGACTGAATCATTGTTTGCATCAGAAAGGTTAAAAATGTCAAATATCAAAATATACTGGGTAATACAGCAGCGTGTGAATGTAACGGTAATGGAATCAAAGAGCTGTGTGTATATATACATGATTTACACTGCGGATCTCATATGAGTATTTTTGCAATGAACACTTCTGATTTTAGCAGATCTTTGTTTATTGGTCCTTCGTTTGTGTGACTTCTTCCTTGACTCAGCTCGGTTTGTATTATGTGGGGGTACATATATTTGTTCTTCACCTCTTTCGGACGACATTGGTGGCGTGATATTTATTAGTGGCTGCACCATCTTCTTTATTATATTGAGACAAACGCTTTGCATTCACACATTTTCTCATGATCCGAAAGTTCATTAACCAGTTTTATTTCTCCGCTCTCTCTTGGCCATTTTTACCTATCTATCTCTGCTGCCTTGTACTGATCGTGGGTGTCTTTGCCATGCCTTTATCTGTAACTTTAAGAGCCTTATCTTTCTGCATTACAATCTGATCGGTGATGTCATAAACAACAGTAGCCCAACCCCTTTAATATTTGTATTTTTTGCGGTATTTGCTCAGGAGAGTGGTTAAAGTACGCGGTTTTTCCCCTAACAGAATGTCATTCTCTTGCAGATACTGTTTTGCAGCTAAAAGATCATTATTATTATTGTTATTATAAAACAATTTGTCTTCTAAAAAAATCATCTCCGTTTCGAAAGTGTCAACTCCATTACGAAATTCATCGTAACGGAGTTGACATTTTGACCTGTTCATCATTGTAGCATGATCACCTGACAACAATTATGCAATGGTGCTTTACCATTTCTTGCACCATTTCTATAAATGAATGATTCATTTTTTTCAAAGGAAAACAATACAAAGGCAAGAACGGAGTTGACCACATGTTTTATATGCATGCAATTACTGACTTACCAAGTATTTCTGTAATCATCATCAAACTGTCATTCCATCCATCTTGATTCATATCTTCGCGGTTAAAAGCTTCGGTGGACTACGTCATCATTTCTTGTGGTATCAAGGGGCGTAATTGATATTTTCACTTATTTAGCCGTCGTAATAGAGTTGACAGTAGAACAACGGGATACACCATTTCATTATTGTTAAATCACATAAACAGCAGCGTAAATGATTTAAACAGTCTGTTTTATTATCATCATTATATTAACTAAACATTAACAGCGAACATTTGAACGAAATTGCCATAATATTGGGATAAAAATTGTAAAATATTCGGAAACCCCTTAATCTGGACTCCGCTATTTTGCCATTTTTGTGTATCTCCTTCCTATATTTTCACAAAATAGGTAAACATTATGCCCAAAAAAACATGTTTGAGTTGAAGAATAAATGGTATGTCAATAAAGAACAACAAATAAATACATATAAGTTTATTATTTTTCAAGATAACATACCGGGACATAGGTATGTACGTTATTTCTGTAATGACATAATCACCCGACCACCATCTACCTGCAACCAGTCTCGCGATTGATATTGGTCTTAGTTTGCTCTGAACTATGAACTCTGATCCTACATCAAGATACATTGAAATGTTTTCGAGACTTGTGCCGATTTGACTAGCTTGTACCTGTCGCAAAAAGTAAATGGAATATCAGGAAACAGTCATTTACACATGTCTGCATATAAAACAAAACTGTCAATATACTCTCGTGAGCATTACTGATAGCAGTAAGAGCAGTAAGTCTGCTACTGTTGTTTTCGGCATAATCGAAAGTTGTTTTCTGTACATAGTCTCATTGCGGCAAACATGTGTTGTCTGAATTTTTTTACAGGGTGTTAAGAAATGTTGAGCGTCAAGACATTGTGGTAGACAAAGGAACCAACTTATTCATTCAGTTGTTCCCTAAAATAACAATGATTACTTTGAAAACAATCCGCATCGTAAATTGATACGCAGTTCTCGGAATACTCGATAAAAGTTCAACTTTCCAACGTGACGAATGTTTCATCACGCATTCAGTTACAAGTAATGTATTTATACGTACACAATTTAATTTACTTTCATGTCGAAGTCAATATCCGCGTCAGTATACATATTTTAGATATTTAGTTCGGGACAAATTGGTCTTCGCTGAACTATCCTTACACTAAATGTATTATTATTCGGAGATGATTGAACAATTACTTGCCATTCTCAAGCAATCGAAGAATATTTTCACTCAACAAAGAATGTATATTATAATTTCACGAGTATTTGTCGTCGGAGTAAAACAATTACTAAGGAAACAATGGCATAGATACACATTCGTAATGACTTCAGACATAGCTGTTCCATAGTATATTACCATTAAAATGTGTACCCAAGTATGTGAGGAAAATTCCAATTCCTTTTATTACTTCTCACATATATCAACGAATACATCGTTTCATTTATCAGTCGTGAGCAAAGTCAACCATCATTATGTCAGTATGGGAACACTTGCAATGTAAAGTGAAATTAGAGTTTAATTGTCATACGGATTGTAATAGCTAAAGAAACAATTAAATAGCAATTTCAATTTCAAATTAATTTTGGCATGCGAGAGGGTTTTTTTGCACTGAATATTCCAAGAGAATTGCGTAGTTTCCATTAAATTATACTGGTAATGAACGAAATACACCTAAAGTTGTTTTATACTTTAAAGTCAGTTCGTGTCACTGACCTTTTCTTCGGCGCCATTAATATTAATGAGCTATCGATACTTGTATTGCCTGTATTTATCAATAACTCATATTTGTATATTGCCTCAAATATAACTCGTTTTATGTTATAGTCCGGTATTATCCTTCGTTCTTTGTCTCTTATGTTGTGAAGTTGTCCTGGTGGGATTTTCTTAATTTGCACTGTTCGTTATATTTAGACAATGTTTTAATAAATGTATCTTGGGTACCCTAATTAACCAAATTAAAATGTCAAATGGCGTTTTTGCCGCCGACCGTTGCAAGGCGCCCCTCATATTCTCATCTTTGATTTATATTTCATGGTTGTATAATTTGTCCGTTTTGCCTCTGTTAAAGTTTACACGTTCAGACACGAACACAGTTAATGTCTCCATGAACTTTCTGGTAGTTATGCACTTCCTTTTCGACTTCTTTAATCAATTTTAGATTGTGTAAACACAAACCAAGGGTTATATGCGAAGCTCTGCAGCTGATTTACTAAACAGATGCATTGTTGTTTAAACTCATGCAGTCAGACATACATGATTAATTTGAAGACATGCGTCAATGGCGTGAGTGACATGGTGAGAGCAGTAACCGCTGGTAACACATGCCCCACATCGCAACTTAGTGTTTTGCCCTATCCTCATTTTCTATTCTATTTCGGAACCTTATCATGAGTGTGGGTAAATACTGTTGTGTGAATAGGGCATTCCCAGTGGTGCTCTGTCTCACTTACATTGATTTTGACTGCAGACACATTACTGTTGAAAAAGTTATTTAGTCATTCGTAATTGCGATAACAGATTTGTACTATCACTCTAGAATTTCCTTGATTGTCAACATAGAACACTCATTAAGATATGTTCACAAATTTCGCTATCACGAAGTTCACTATCATCGAAAATTGACTGCGCACACGTGATACTTACCAGGTTGTCTGTTTCCTCATGCGAATTTGCGGTTACACGGAATGTTGATTCAACTAGATGGTACAGATATATCAGCAGCAGTTTATGATCAATGTATTGATTAAGCTGACGTCAATGCCTTAAGTTATAAATACATTCCTCAATTTGGCGTTTTTATTTTCAGACCTTTTCATCGATCATATCTGATTTATACACGAAAAGAAGTTAATCAAGAATGGATGTATACTATTCTCTGGACGGGAATCCCAATACACTCAGTAGTGTTGATATCAATGTCTAGAGAGATATTTTTCAATTTTCAAAAGGTGTAAATACATTTCAGATGTAAATATAGTACATCGAGTTGAAAACAGCATGGCTGAATCGTAAGTCTAGTATATACTATTGTGGAATAAATGACAAACTTTGGTAAAATAAAAACTTTTAAATTTGTTTCATCGGGTTTAACGCCGTTTCTCAACAATATTTCAGTTATATACGGCGGCCGGTTCACCTAACCAGTTCTTCCTGGACTGAATTCTTACCAGTACTAACTTACCCTTCCACAAGGAGCCGGCAACTTCTCCACATGTGGAGGAAAATCGACAGTTTTGTCAAATTTTCATGGAAGGGTATGACCTGCCACGACCGGGAATCGAACCCAGAACTTTTAAAGCAATGACTAAATGTGCTTCACGAATAACGTGCAATTGCTGACTAGTATACAATATATGGCATAGCTATTTTTAGATAGATGCATGTGGTTGATATACTACATCGAGTCTCATTTAAAAAGCGTTAGAGCTATTTATGTAAGGGTTTATTTTAAAATGTATGTTTAATGTAAGTTATGATAATAATGAAGGTTGGTTGTGAAGACCAACATTATCACAACATAGTAGACAACTTAAACCCACTGAATGATGGCATTATATGGATGTTTATGAGTGCGAGTGTGTGCCAGTTTTAGCGCTACCACACTGTAATACCGCACAGTAGACACGAGTTACGATATCATATCACACCCAATCACATTCCTGTTTCGCCTAAATTAGTTTGTTTAAAATATATACACATCGTAAAAGTATCAACCAGTGATGGTAGGACTTCCAAGTATTATCGGTCATGCAGTGTTTGAGATATTGGATATGGAGTACATATCGCCCGGATTATCGACTACACAGTGCGTAGGAAAAATATACTTCGGTGGAAGTGGAAATTTACGATTTGGAAATTGTTTGCGAAGTTTGTGCGGAATTCGCATTTTTTTCCACCTCGCAAACTTTTCAACTTATATAGTAATCTGACACCGGGCACATCAGCCCTAGCACGAGATATAACGTCAAAAGCCGGCGAAGTACTAGTACCATTTGTAACGGCTATGGTATGTCACGGCAAGGGATCAAACTCGTGTATTCAACCAGGCATTTACCATCAGTTATCGTAAGCCATACGCGTCTTATAGACATTTATAGATAGGTTGTGGTGCTTACAAATTCTATAACATGAATCTAAGCAACGGCTTGTCTGTACGCATAATCCAATATAATATTTAGAGTAGGTGAGAATGGCGCATGCTGCAAACATAAAAACAAGTCTTCAAATATGAAGAAAATTCAACATAAAACCAAATAACATTCAAGCATTCGGGAAAACGTATTTCAGTCAATATATCTCTATATTTGATGATGACGTTCATATATCAAAATTGATTTATTGCAGACACCATAATGTTGATATTGCATGTTAGGTACCAGCCGACAATACTGTTATTGCCAAAAACGTCCTTGGTATGTCCTTTTAAGTAATGAATGTTCGATTTGAACTGTCCGAAGCGTAAAACAAGTCCATTAATCTCAAACTTTAAGTCTGACATGAATGCAATAAAACTCACTCACTTGCAAAGAGTATATCATCCCCTGCATCAAGTTTGTTTTCATCAGTGCTTACGCGGCGTGATCCAGTGTAATCAATAAATTGTTTATGGTTGGCAAGTCTAGAAGAGATTAAACATACTTCGAGCTGATTTTATTCAAAGACGCGTCAAATATGCAATATCGTTCAAATTACTTAAATTGTGTAGAAATCTGGTCTGAGTAGTGTTACAATATTTATAGATGAAAGAAAAAATCATTATTGAACAAGTATAAGATACAAAGCATATATATGAGCGCCGCTATACGATTTTAACCTCTTCCTTTAGTGACGTCATTTTCAGAAAACGTCACACGTGACTACACCATGTACTTACAGGAAGCAATATTTGCCCCATACGGCAATATCAAAACGAAGTGACCATATGAGGTAAATATTGTTCCTGCTTGCAAATAGTGACATCACATGTTGCGTTTTCTTGAAATGACGTTACTTAAAGAAGAGGTTGTAAATCGTACAGCGGCACTCATATGTGAATGGTATATACTATGTATTGACTGTCTGTCATTTGAAATATCGGACGCATTCCACTTATATTGTCAGCGTTTATTTTGTTTTCTGAGAAAATTAATGTTCTTTTTCACTTATAAGACATATTTGTGAAGTTTTGCATCGGTAACATTTGAAACTACTCAAAATATAATATAACTATGAAAATTGAGAACGACAAGCACATGAATGGACTTCTATTGTCGTTTCGGGATTCCCAGATATTCTGAATTGTTTGTAGCTTTTATAACTAATGCAGCACAACCTTTAAGAACTTATCTAATAATCTCTACGCCTGGCCAAGTAAATGAAATGCGAGAAGTGACTCCTCAATTTATTGAAGAAGACGTTGAGTTATTGATAAATAATTCAATATTTTCGAAACAGAAGAGCAAAACGTCGGTATCAAAAACGATATTTGGTACTTTACTGACCATGTTATTTGTAACACATTTAGAATGAAGTAATCACTTAATACAAGACGTAAGAAAGAGATAAACCAGCCAACAATTCATTGTTAATTCAATGAAGACCGAAAGCAATCAATGACCATATAACGATTAAGTGTGAGGTTAACTGGCTTTTAAATCGATTTAAACCCCTTGTATTTTTACTGACAGTCCCAAGATGGGAAATCGCTGTATGTGTTTTTTTCGGCGCTGCCTTACTAACATAGTTGTGCTATTTGCATATCAGTGTTGTGTAAACCAATCAAATAAATCTTACGTAAACCACAAAGGCAATTTCTCTTCAAATTTACCGAAATCCATTTTGGATCTGGAGTGACCAGCACTCGTACCATTTCGGACTGTTTTATGTTGCACATCAAATCTTAACATTCAAATTGCGCCGACTATCTTTTTTCAAGATATTTCTTGTTAAATTTGTGTTTTAAATGAATGTTACAGTTCCCTGCCCCTGTGCAATTCTTTCACTTTATAAAGTGTAAATGTTACTTTCTACCCACTATCGGCCTATTGTTACCATCTTTCTTGAATTGTCCTGTGATGGATTCCATCCATTAAATCCCCCTGTTTGTCCTCTTTGATTATCCTTGTTATACCTTATGGTCGGCAAAGACCAGTCCTTGCGCCCATGTTCCCTTACGTTTGTACCATTAAGCCTCCTCACATGTCTTAAGTTTTATGAATTGTTGTTTTTCCGAAGGTCTGTGTGGGGAGGCACTGTCTTATATCTGGGGGTTCCCTGTATCAACGTATTATCTTTATGTTAAATCTCACGTCAACGTTTTCATGTGACTTTATACTCATACTCAACAGGCAGTTATGATACTTACTAGAGCATAACGCACACTAACGCAAGCAACTTTCTTGCACATCAAACATATTTTGTTACTTTCCTCTAAAATAAAACGTCGATCGAAAATTTGGTATACTCCGTCATGTTTTGTTTACATTTCCATCGAACGCTATGAAGCTAGCTGTGGAAATAACATAATAACGTTCATCTATAATTATTGGTAAACATTTCGCACAAAAAAATACTTAACGAAAGCAATAACAAGTCGTTTATCCTAAAACAAGTCGTAGTATTTTCATATTGGTTGACTCCTATTGGTTTGCGCGAAAATTACTATAAGCCCGATTAATTTAGCACATAACATAATAATTCGATGATAAGTGCAAATACTTAAAGTCTAGAATAGTAAGTACCTGATTATTTCACTCTAGGTGCATCAGAGATAGTATTTTTCTTGCAGCTAGACATACTTATATGTCAACCTAGCCTGGCGGAAAATGTGTTTGTTTTTGTCATTCCACACTTACGAGAGTAGGTAATAATACGTTTAGCAGCTGATGAAGCGATATTACATATACTATTTTACTAACTACGTCGTTCGACCATACTCTACTTGTGAATTATCTTCTAACGCAAATGTGAACAAGAAATATCTTAAAAAAGATGGTCGACACAGTTTGAAGGTTAAGAGTTGTTGTGCAACATAAATAAATGCTGAGATTTAACGAATGCTGGTCATTCCATATCCGAAATGAATCTCGGTACATTCACCGAAATTCAGTGGATTTCGGTAAGGACACGTACCCGTTATCGAAAGATTAACCAATCTGTGTCAATGTTACAAACGTTGTTCGGTTGAAGAGGAATTACGTTGGTGGTTAACGTAAAATTTGAATATCAAAACTATGTTAGTACGGCTACGCCGTCAAATACAATAGAATCCAATTGATCTAGCTTCATGGAACGTTATCGCTATGTACTAGACCGGACTAGTGACTATATAGTTTACTATATTATTATACATGACTGTGTTTAACATTGAATCTGATTTATTACTTGATCTAGATCAATAATGATGTTTTTGAGCAACACTATGGTTAACAGACAGTACCTTTGAACGCTATTATATCTTCAACGAAATAACTACTTAATTTGACCATTACAAATATCAATGCTTGCGTCCCTGTTCCGTTGTGTATTTGCCCTTGCACCTCTTCAAATACCTGATGTGTTCAGGTCGGTTGTTTTCACGGAGGTCTGTGCGGGGGAGGCATTGTCTTGTATATGTGGCGTTCCCTGTAGCAACTCATTCTCTCTTTTATGACCTTATGTATAGACAACTTTCTCTCTGTGCCTTTGGTTACTACCATCTACCGAACAGAATGAACGTCATTTAAGTAAAAGTCAGACTTTGCAGCAGCTTTCCGTGATTTTAACTTGTACATCCACCAACTTAGGGTTACTTCCAAATATATGATACCTGTATTGTTATATTATACTTATAAAGATGCACCCTGTGCTACATTTTAAGGTGGTTTCATTTCACATCTTACCCGCTTGTACAGTTGTATATCTACAACGTTCCAAATTCAAGACTTCAGATATGAATCATTTTCGAAATTCCCTCGTCGAAATTTGCGAATCATCAGTAAGTATTGACATTAAGGACAAATCTGCGACAAGATGTTTTACAGTAATGTGATACACACACTACATATACGTAAATCCGCTATTTTTAAACGCTTCCAAAGGATTATAAAGAGGGCTTATGATCATGCTGTGCTGTAACGCTATACATGCTTAGTGGTCGGTCCCTTCACTATCACCAAGCTTCCCTATGTACTCGTGCAGCAATGACAGTATGTGTTTAAGATTCTATGATGGCGACTCCTCTTACATCCGAACATGGACGGAAGGCGTCTCTTGTTTGTATATTGTCCATCTTGTGGTGTTCATATATGCTTATATATCGTCGAGTGTTTGTTTAACTGGCCTCACACGTGTATTGGTTTAAAATCATATCTATAATAAGCATGCATTATCATGAGCTCGCCATCCTATGTTTGAGGATAGTATTTTCTTCCTACATTGTTCGTTATATTTCGGTGGTGGTATCATAAGTGTTTGATTGGATCAATTATTAAATCAGCATTAAACCACAGTGCTGTTTTTGCTACTGACCGGTTTTAGGCAATGTTCCTATTTCACCCATTTTTTTTTATCTTTGTGACGTTGGTTCTTTTTGCCTTTGCATGTATACATATTTTTTATATCCTTTTGTCTTTGGGGTGGCTCTAAAATGTGTACGTGTCATTTCCTACCCGAATCGTCCATCCATTTAGATACAGACAACACAAATAATGGTTATTGGTCGCATATGAATGCGCACGCATTTTCGCAAATTCTTAGTTTGCGTCTAAAGCCCATTTCCACAAACTCATTTAAGCAGCGTGTATGTTTCAATCATAATTAGCCGTTCACAATCGGTACACAACTTATTTTTTTGTTGCAGTTCTGTTGGTGTTTGTTGGGAGGATAATTGACCATGTTCTTTTATAATTAATATGGAAATGATTTTCTGCTCATATTTTGTATTTTCGATTTCGTTAACTTTGCACAACCGTTACTGTAATTGTATTGACGTTAGGAGTTTCACCAGAGGAGACATGCGTGTCCACAGCAAAAGATTAATTGTGAACACTATTTGATATAATAATGCATGAACTATATGATTACCATTCTCCGCAAAATGTATTTAAATATATGGATATAAATAACGTCCGCAAAGCCCAAGAAGATAAGAAAATAGTTACGAAGAATGGCGAATGACCTTACAGTGGTAAGTGTTTCCGATCAATAATTCTTGAAAGGATGGATGGATTCAGTTCATACTTAGCACATAAACAACTGATCAAGTTCGATGGCGATAACAATCCACACTTTTTGGAGGAGTTATGGCCATTTTAAGACTTCAAATAATAATTCTGGAATGGGAAGATGGACTAAATTAATCTTTTCCTGAAACACGATACGCTTTCAGGTGAATTGTTTTCTTGTTGTATATAAACTTGATCAGAGCCCTGGATTATAATGGATATTTATACTCAGTTCTCCAATCTCAAATCACAAATGTCTGATATTGGAATTGTTAGTATGCAAAATGCAATATGTGATCAGATAAGTGATGTTGGACCATTTTCTGTGAGATTGTATTGTGGTTATGAATTAAGGGATTAATTTTGGTTTCAATACCACACTCCACACTCAGACTTAATAATTGCTCCAAGATGTCACCTTACACACATAAATTGGCCACAAATAATATTTAAAATTCATTTAAATAACATTGTCATACAGTTCAAACTCAAAACGAGTCACTATCAGACTCATGCCAGTGATTTGTGATTTGAACGCCGAGTGTAATCATCTGTTGTAATTCCAGGTCATGTAGACATTGTATTTGCCAATTTAACTTGAAAAATGAAACATCACATAAGTTAAATTTATCATCGTTTCATGTTTTTCTTGCTATTATTTCGTCTCCGACAGGTATTTATATTTCGGGAACTTAGCCCATTGGCTGTACATGAAATGTAACAACACTTCGAATATCAGACCTCGAAGCAATTACTTAAAGGGTTCACAGAATACATAAAACAAAAAAGTAATCTCGTATCACACACCCAATAAAACGAATGATCCTAAACGTGGTTCTAGAATAATCGGATTAATCCATCAATGTGAGAAACAGTCGGTTGATGTCATTAGATGAATTTGATATTGAAGCATATGTTTGCATCTCCAATTGTGCTGGATTGTTGAAGTTTACGCCAATTTGTTGACAGAACAGTGTTGGGTTAAAAACGAGAGGACTAACATGTTCTACCACAACAAACTGATAACACTCGCACTAATGAATAACACATAATGATGACGACAAATGACATTGGAGCGCCGCTGTACGATTTCCAACCATTTCTTTAAGTGACGTCCTTTCCAGTAAACGTCACATTTGACGTCACCATGTACTGACAGTCAGTATTATTTGCCCCATATGGCAATAGGAAAACGAAGTGACTATATGGAGTAATATTGTTTCCTGCTTGCAAATAGTGACATCACATGTTGCGTTTTCCTAACGTCACAGAAAATCCCACAGCAGCGCTCAATGAATGTATTATCTTCAGTCAACAAACCACCTCTAGATTGAATCCAGTGCTCTACCAACTCAACCAACCGGGCCAGCCATTGCATCTTTATATGACTTCAACTCCCCTTCCTTAGATCATACTTATCCAGTCACCCTCTTGACCCAGAGATTCTGCCTCTTTTCATATAGGCTTCAGTGTAGTTAAAATGTCCCTTGAAGATTTAACAAGACCTAGAAGCAATTACTTTACGGGTTCGCAGAATTGTCATTTAGTGTGTTTCGTATGTCCCTCTCTATTCGTGCCTTCTGTCTATATATGTGTATGCAAGTTCTGATTTGTGATGTGACCCATCCTGCTCCAAATGTTTTCACTGTAGTGGTGATAACTTTAAAACCAAATAACACAATTATATTAAGAAGGAAACCATGGGGTTAACATTCAACATTACTGCTTTGAGTATATAATAAATGCGACTCCTCTTTCAATGACTTCTCAATGAGATCGGTGATGAAAATACGTTGCTGGAACATGAAAAAAAACAAAAAACATTAAATGTCGAGTACTTTATTTTACAAAATGACATGTTCTGACATTTGTATGATGCAAATAATGAAAATGTACGGCAGTTAACGGACGATTCCAACATAAAGCATCTCCATAACATTACAGCACATACTATTGACAATATAATACAATGGAAACTATAGATTCAAACACTGTTATTGATCCATTCTCAAATAATATCTTCATTCTGTGTGGAATTTGAATACTGTATCAAATTATTAACAATTTTGTCATGAGTAATGGAAAAGTATGCAACTAGATAAATACATCACTGCGATTTGAGTTGAATTAACTTAATGATGTAAATATTGAGATTTATTAGTAAGATGAAATTCAATATTTACAAAGTTTTCGCTACAGATTATTTCTGTGTAACAAAGACAAATATTCGAAGCTTGGGAAAATTCAAATTTTAAATATTTTTTTGGCTATTCGCGGCGATTGAACAACATAAATCGGTTAAAAACGGAAACTCGCCATTCTATACTACGTTTTGTAAAAGGGCTCTGAAACGTTGAACGTGATTTTGACCGGGTAATATCGATTTTTATTGGACTGGTAAATTCATCAGAATGATAATTGCCACAACCTACCGCAATAAAAGGCAATAATAATTATCAGATTTTAGAAAGTAAGTATACTAGTACTGACTGATTAATCCTTTTGACCAATTTGTAAATTTGGTAAAATATGACTGATCAGTCTATTTGTATGCATTGATTTCGATTTTTTGAAATCAAATCGCCCCAACATTTTGACGAACACTTATATAGTAAAACCTCAATAATAAGGCCACCATTGAAACCCTTGAACACTGGTGTCAATATTGAGGTGGTCTTATTATTGAGGTGGTAATTAGTGAAGTTTTACAGTACTTGTTTTCATTTTCATTCTTAAGGCGACAAATAACAAACACAACAGAAACATGAACAATGAGTAAGCAAATATGAAGAAATAATTTGCATTGTATATATAAATATACAGTTGTATATATGGGTGCTGCTGTGGGATTTCTAACCTCTTCTGTACGTGGCGTCATTTCAAGAAAAGCAACATGTGATGTCACTATGTGCAAGCAGGAAACAAAGTTAACTCCAAATGGTCAATTATTGTTCATACTGCCATATGGGGCAAATATTGCTTACTGTCAGTTCATGGTGACGTCACATTTGACGTTTTCTAGAAATGACGTTACTTAAAGAAGAGGTTGAAAATCGTACAGCGATATATATACATGAGTCATCAACATAACGTACAATCCCTCCAGAGCAACACCCTTCGGAAGATTTAAACATTGGCTGCTGTTGAGGATTTTTTTCAAGAAAGGTTTAATTAGTATTATAGTTCGAATTCAAGCAAATTGGTAATGATGTTGAAGAGAAGTTTTCAATCGAGGGTTACTCTGGAGAGATTGCATTGTATATATTCATATATGTACACAGTTAAATGCCCAACACATGTTTAACACTAGTTTTACCGTTAGCATGATATCAAAGCCAAGTGGTTTCTTCTTTGTTGTTACATTACGGTATCCACATTGCTTTTCTCTTTGATTGTTGCCCAAGCGTAAATAAATTACGTTTTAAAGATACAATAATTTATCAAAGCTCCTCTGGTACAAAATAGTTGCAGTGAAAATCTCTACACATGTATAACTATCTTATTGTTGTTCTAGGTGACCTTGCACTTTGTATTTGACATCATTTAAGACACCATTCTGGTGATGTTTTTCTTTACAAATAATTTTCTTTATCTACCATTAGCTTCTATCTAATATCAAGTTCTGTTCAATTGCATAACAACAAATATATAAATGGTTAGTAAAGACCAGAATGATATGTCTCATGAAAACATAGCACTATGTACAGTGTGAGACTTATTTACAAAATTGTATAACATCTCTACGATAAAAACATTAGATAATATATAATAAGTTTATTAAACATTCTTATGAAACAAATACCACTTCAAAAACTCGCAATAATTATAGTGTTGCATTTATTGAATAATATGATGTAATTTAACTGGTTTCCGAAATAAAATTATAATTGTCTATTTTTGAAATAAAGTGTTTTCTGCTAGAATTTTTAATTTAATTTCCCTTTTATCTTATAACAGTACACATTTTAGATCGTACATCAACCAAATATATTGATAGTGCCTTAAGGTATTCCACCCGTAATTGAATGTTGTCATTTCCATTGTATATATATGGGTAAATAAGCAAAATATAAAACTTGTTACAAAATTTAATATCAAAAAATTATCAATTATAATTTTTTTGACTTATAAAATCCTATTCGAAATTGCTTATATACGTTTTTCTAATAACAAATAATTGCATTAATTAAAAAAACCTGTTTTTTTTCATACAGGGAGGTAATAAAGTGTCAATATATTGAAAATGAATAATTAAGTTATTAAGAGACCAAACATTACCATGATTTTGTTGCACAGTCAATATTTGTACGTTCTACAACAACACTAAGTTAAATTTTCTAGAAAAAAAATAACACTTTTGTGAAAAAGCAAATAAAACCACTTAGAAGTGTTAATAGTTCTCAGAGAAACGTGCACATCATTCTGTTTAAAATGAAATTGCGCGATTAAAGTCTCTGAAAGTTTGATATAGTCTGTGTTAAATAATGTAAATAATTTTTATTTCAGACAATGTGCTGCCCCATTAATACATCAATTTAGTTTAGGTCATCAGCAATGAACAATATTTTAATTTTCAAAGGAAATTTGCCCATTTCTTAAATGGTATATGCATCAATGTAAAAAACAGACATTTTCCTTGCATTTCTTGTAGCTGTTTCTTCCGTAACGTTATTCTACATATCTGATTAGTACAAAGATGCTTTCATAAACAAGAAAAACTACAAAATGAGAAGTGAAATGTAAATTTTGCATTTACTGGTCATTTTGGTACGGCTAAAGTTTTTCAGGAAGGAAGTTTACGTAGAAAAAAGGTCATAACTTTTTTTTAACAACGGTAAAAATTTATGAAATTTTAAACTTTTATCCCCATTATAGTACAGATTGAATCAATACATGTTTCGTTTGCCTTTGGAGAAATGTCCATAATGAGTGGAATACCTTAAGTGCATTATATTTCTAAATTGAAGGAAATAAAAAATCCTACCATAATTAAGAAAACCACATTGTGATAAGTGATTACTAATGCATCCAACACACCAGGATAATTTTCTTTCACGAAGATATAAACTTATTTAGACAATCTGAAAGTGATTCTGCCTCTGATGGATACTCAAATATGTCAACACTAGTATGCAAGTAGGATTATATATTCATTAGTTAACACATTGTTCAAACGTGCTGCCATTGCAATCAAATGTGGTTTTAGTGGTGTTAAGCTTCATGGCTCAGTGTCTGATGAAAACGAGACTGGGTATATTTCAATTCGACCATTATTCCATGAATATAATGCCTGATTGGCAGGGCTATAGTCCAAGGCATATACTCTTGCATAATCACCACTGGCCGAGTTCACAAACGGTATAATTCCTGGTTCTAGCACCCAACCCTTGGCTTTGTTTGTGTCATACACATACTTAACATAAGTCGGAGATTTATCAAAAGCGTCAATGGCATAAAGTACACCACATATCACAAAGGCATTGCCAACTCCCGTTTTCTTAATGTCAGTTACCCATGTGCTATCAAAAGATAAATCTTCTGCGTTGATTTTGCTGATTACAATATGACCTCTTGAAGAATTGGTTGCATAAATTAGCCATAGTCCTTTCTCATCTACGGCAAAGTCGAGATCTGTGTGTTTTCCTGATTGATACGGAAATGCGTCATGAACACCAACTAGATCTAGTTGTCTCTCAACTAGACGACGAGATTCCTCTAGACTATACTTAACAATTTTGTTTGTGAACATTTTGTGACAAAACAAAGCCTTTTTGTAGATTACTTGACCCGTACCAACGCAGGAAAATGGGAGTTCGTGTTTCTTGTCAACCAACTCAAACTTCAAACCTGTGACGTACAAAATAAGATGCATTAATATTGAAAATATAGCAATATGATGCCAAAGGCAGTATTCAAGTCGTTTTTTTGGACATAAATGCCCATTTTACAAAATTAATAACAACATTTCTGTAATATGTTGACAACAATGTTCGCAGTATATAGAAGCAATTGTATATCATGTCAAACTAAATATATGTAACAGATTTAATTTATTGCATAAAACATTATGCAACAACAACATTGTTTCAGTCATCCACACAATGACTGGCAGAGAATTAGCATATCCTTATGGCTCAACGTATAATACACTTTTAAACATAATGGCCAAACATATGTGCGTACTTCTCACGACTTGGTTACTACAACACTTATTTATAAACGAAAGAGAGAATAAGACACTACAGGGAACGCAACAAAAACAAGACAATGCCTCTCCACACAGACCTTCGGGGTAAACACCAGTCCACAAAACATCGGACATCAACGAGGCGAACGGGTAAATACGCAATGGAACAGGGGCGCAAGGAATGGCCTGGCCGACCATAAAGGACAACTTAGTCATACGCTCATCTTACTCTATCCTTTATATGTCAGTGTAAGCCTTATACATTCGCAAATACAAGATCAGATTCCCAACAGATTTGACGGTTGGAGTAATGCATTATTTTCATGAATGATTTGACACTAATCTTACTTACTGTTCAGTGAGTTATATTCAATAACTTCATTGATATTTATGTAACTGTACATGACCCATATTTTGTCCGGCGTATGTGAGTCTATCATGACGCTGCCTTGTTCCACGCCTGCTATAACACTGGTACCCGTCTTGCTTATCTTCTTTAGCTCTTGTGGACAGAATACTGGAACATGTCAAATCAGTAATGCGTTAATATAGCAAACATGTCATAACGAGACGTGAAAGGTATTGTAATTTACTTTCTAACTTGAAGTTGCTAACATGCATAAAGCATGCATCAGACCAATCGCAAATATTTGAGTGCTATGTTGAGCTTTTTTTTTTTTGCGAATAGCATTTGAAGAAAATCTTAAAGAATTTGGTTAAAACCTCAAATTTAAGAGTTTGTTAAGAGTTTTTACTTTTTGAAAATAAGAGGACATTTCTCCCAGGAGAAGCCAAAAGCCGACACAAGTGTTGGCTCTGTTACAGTTAGAGGAGATGGGTTGATTGCAATAAACACTAGTATTAATAAAATGCGTGAAGACATCAAATAAACTTTACTCATGATAACAACAAAATGACAACATAACAATGCACATATTAAGTAATATATTTCAAACTTGACAGTCGAGTGACAACAAACATCAAATATCAATGAAAATATTTAGACAAATTCGTGAAAGCAATCGACTTAGAAATGAACGATACAAGACAGGGAAGGGAAAAACATTACTTATGTGATGTACATATCCTAGATGAAATAAAATTGATCAGACCCATTTTCTATAATAAACGTCTTTGATGAAATATACTGATTTGTTTATGGTTCTGTATCACTTCGATATTTGAATCCGCTTTGTGTGCTTACATAGCCATTCCATTGATACTAAAATACATTATAGAAGTTAGTAAAAGTTATCTACATTTTTATAATCGTTTTTCTTCTATAATTAAGATCTCTAACAGTTGGGCTCGTATAATGCTTATTTAAAGTATCCATTAAATGTTTTGCAATTCTCAAGACAGTATTTGTTTGAAACCGATTTTTTAAAACATTACACATTGATGCCGCTTACCTGTTTTCTCTCCAAAGAATGCACCATGTTCAAATCCCCCAGGCATTAGCTTAGTTATGTTGTACAGCGTTTCATTCATAACATCAGCTCTAAGATCAAGTATTTCACCAACTCCACGTGCGCCTCGTGCCGTTTTCATTATCGATGTTGTTAGACGCATCGTCGTACGTATCAACTCGTTCATTTGGGTATTCTGTGACAGAAGTCCCATTCGGAGAAAATTGTACTGATTCTGCAATGCTGTTATAATAGAATTGAGATTAATTAGTCTAGCATTTCTTCAAACGTCACGTTTGACTTTCGGCATTAATTGGTCGTTTGTACTGTATCGAGACAGACAATCAGTCGTTCAGTTGTTTTTATTAGTACAAACGCACAAATTTAGTGATATTTCTGGTAACTTTGGATGATAGACCTTGTGGCGCACATCAAATGGTTCCCTTCCATCATAATTACTTGCAAACTGCGAGATAATAGCTACTTAGTCTCATTGTGTGAGAACGATCAACTAAACATATCGACAATAAAATTGTAAAAGCACCAGAGGTGTCTGACAAAAGTGACGGATTAGATCTCAAAGAAAACATGTGTCGGAAGAGATTACTTAAGCTTCACATGTTCTGATGCATAACACCTCTTTTATACAACATTAAGAATTAAAATGAAGACACTACCAGGTTTCAGAAAGTATGCAAATGAACAATACAGATCACCATTCAGAACATGGCCTAGTGAAACATAAAGTTGGCATGACTAGTGACACGAGGCATTATTTACCAAGATCAATAATTTAATATTTATTGTACCCCTGTTGGGAATGTTTTTTGTCCGATACGAAAACATTATGGCATTCGGTATCTAATTCTATTTGAAACATGTCATGCACGGAAAGGCGCGACAATTACTCCCCAGGCAATTCAATATATCAAATATTTATGTCGTATACGTCGTATTAAATTACAGCAATTGGATAAAATAGGCAGAAAGGAGACGACCTTTACAGTGCAATCATTTTTTCCCATTTCTGTATTGTTTCTTGACGGTCTTGGTTCACACTATAATTATGGCACAACCACACAGAACAACCGCTGAGCAATACGATTGCTAGTTTATTGTCATAATTCTTAAAAGGAGAAGGTAATGAACAGAAAATGCAATATTAAGGAAACATGTCCTCCTACACTTTTCTTTGGTTAGATGGAAAATAAGAAGTCAGTGTATGTGGCTGAACAGGATTCTTTTGTTTCAGACTTTACTCTGAGACTTAAGTGTGTTTTTCTGAATTAAGTTACACAATGTGCACCAGAACAACCTTCGGAGTATATATTTCCGAACCAAACTGAAGAGAACAAGTAACACATTTTTATATATGTGACGAATGTATGAAAGCCTATTCAATACATTTTACCAATTCTTTACAGAACACAATTATACTAGAAACAGTTGTATCTAAACATGCTATAGAACAACCACATTACGTGTCTAGGGATAGGTATACTGTCTGCATTACATGATATGTAATCAACAATTACCTAATTTCATACACAAACATGGCATTGGTGGGGAGTCCGGGCTTTTTATCTCGGTCTTACCAGCTTCTTTGTCTGATGTCAAAATATATTTAAAATGCATGGCAATACAACAATAACTGAGGAAGGGTAAATTTGACACACAGAACGTCACATTTGCAAAACATTGCAAATTGATAAAAATGAATAATACAAATACATGTATTACTAATTTTTAAGATGTTACAAGGAACGCAGGACAATGCCTCCCTACATTATAGATTGAGGAGGTGAAAGAGAGATTAAGTTGTTATCGGAACGCCATATACATAAGGCAATGCCTCCCCACGTAAAACCCTCGGGAAAACAACAGTCTACGAAACATTAGGCACTGAGGAGGTGTTAGGGTAAACATGTTTGGGAATAGGGGTGCAAAGAATGGTCTGGCCGACCATAAAAACAACTAAGGATAATTTAGGGCAAGTATCTATAGGAATTTGAAAGTATTGAATTGCCTGACAGTGTTTGACTATCAAACACAACCACGGAACATTTAAGGGTATAGCTTTCTCACCTGCTATAATGGCCTCTCTAACTAAAGGTGAAGTTAGCTCGTGTCGTCTCAGTGTGCTGAGATCTTTCTTCAGTTCCTCATCTCCTTGTTGTAGTAAACTTGTAAGATTTATAATATTGTTAATCTGAGTTGTAAGATCTTCACGCACTTTTCTCAACAATTTGCTGGCTTCACTCAACTTCTTGGTCGCCTTGTGGGCTTCATCATTTAATGAAGATATGCTTGATCTGAAATGAGAAGATGCTCTAGTAGATTTTACAGACTACATTGCATAATACATTCTAAAAAACAATATTGCAATAACTACAATGATTTGAATAAATCAAAACAAGATTGGTGTTCAAATCCAATGTCAAAATTATTCATATTGCGTCGAACAGATAACAAACGCATCAATTTATATTTATTGCATGAATCCCATTGCATTCATTACGAAACCAATGTAAATGGAAATTGTAATATATTTGATCAGACTGAATGTTTGAAATGCCTAAATATTTCAGCTAGGATGTCAATTTTTATTTGGTAAACTGGAAACTGTGTCTGTTTTATCCTTAGCCCGGCAGCAACTGACTATTTCCTCACACGAATCGGAGGCGGAAGAAAAAATGATCATAGTGAAATGTCACGGAAGGACATGACCAGCAAAGCCGGGAAGTTCCAACCGGGCCCGGACCTCCCTGGTGACAGCCTAGGACTCTGATCGCTATGAAAACCGAGTGGTCTTAATGTAACATTGAGTAGTACTATAAATACGTATCAAAGTACTTACTTATAACTATTGTATGGTCACATGTGAAATGAACTTTTTTCCAATTTCAGAGTTTATGAAGAAAGTATAGTTTTCTACATGTGAGTCTTCTGTGCATACAGTCATTTATGCATGTCTTCCAATGCTATGTTGTTATGTATTACATTTTTAATGATACTTGTTTCGGTAGAATGTATTACCAAATGGCAGCAATCACTCTGAGATATGCTGTACTAATTGCGTTTCGTCGTCGAGCACACCGATACTTCATTGCTTGCAGACTAAATAATGTGACAAGTAATGCGTTGGATTGACACATGAGTTAGGCCAGAACCAATATTCAATTAAAATTGATCTCACAAATTGAGTCAGATCCATCATTAAATGTAAAATCAATAGCAAAAAGCGTTCTAATCTACGGCACCAGAATCAGACTAGTATTTAATTTATGACAACCAGGCAACCGCTAACCCACGTTCGAACGCATTATGGTGTTTTATTACGACAGGAGCTTTAGCATCAACGAAGCATACGGTAATTCAACGACATAATTCTGGTGAATTGTTCTAGAATATTATTAACAATGCACCGGTTATCGAAATTGTTTCCCTATTTTAGAAACTGGTTGCTGTTATATTAATTGTTTATGTCTGTACTCGAATTTAATCAAAATGTTTACTCGTTTACCATTGTCACGTTATTTCACACCATTTAGAGCAAAAACTAAGGAGGATTACTTTTCAACTATATTTCTACCGTTGACCAATTGTATTAAACAAAAAACATAGCTAGCGATAACCATACTTCTGTTCGGACTTCAAAAACGCTGATGTATGTATATTAGGTCTATTTTCCATACTTTGTATAATGCATTTAAACAAATGTCATGAAGGGAAAATCACCACACATTTCTCGTTACCTTCAAAAAAAGAGAAGGAATAAGTTGCTACAGGGAACGCCACATACATAAGACAGTGCCTCCCCACACAGAACACCGGGAAAACAACAATCCATAAAACATTAGGCACTATAAATTCATGCATGGAAGTACGTACAAATACATCTGCTTATACAGATTATTATCAAATCGAATAAATAGCAGCAATATATGGTGACCAGTTAGAAAACTCTACAGTTTATTTGACCGAACAAGGTTTAACACAATCATTGTCTAATAGTATATCACAAACGTATACGAATTAAAAAACTCTGATTCTAGGACACAAGTACCATCATTGAACATCCTTGAGCTCAATATCTGTCACATATATTCCTAAAGTAACATAACTCTTCAAGAATTTCATTATATCACAAGAAATGTGTTAAATGTGTTGAAATACTTAAAGCTTAGATTAAAAGATTGTTGAAAGAACAGATGTCGCCAATCGATTATGAATAGAGAACTGTAGAGTAGCATATTACTAAATGACTAGTAAAGGTAAGTTAACACGTTCAAATGTACTCATCTGACAGATCATAGCTCACGGGTAAAAATAATACGAGTATATAGTGTATATTTTTGGAATCTAAACACGTACGCAGCTTCTGGTACGCTTTAAAAAAACGTGAGAAATAAAAAAAATCAATATACTGATTATACCTCAAAGGCATTTGAATTCAAAGAATACACGAGTACATTTCATCATAATTATTTCGAATTTCATTATTTTTCGTCTGAATTAGAAGCATCTTATTCCCACGTTCATCCAATTTTGAGAATATATTACTTAAAGAACAGGCATTTATGAAAGAAACTCGATTTGACAATACATAGTCTGATTTCAATAAAACTACATTAGACACTTGAGAATAATTATGAACATAATAATCCACTTTTATTACTTTCTCTGTCTCTTTTCGGTATGAGGGCGTCTGTGGTTGAAATCTAGTGAGAGTCAGTCGAAAATATCTTAGTTTTTAAGTAAGTTTATATGCATTGTATATCTGTACAAGTAAGTTACAAAAAAAGAAATAAGCGCCGCTGTACGATTTCCAACCTTTTCTTTAAGTGACGACATTTCCAGTAAACGTCATATGTGACGTCACCATGTACTGACAGTAAGCAATATTTGCCCCACATTTCAATATGAAAACGAAGTGACCATATGAAGTAAATATTGTTTCCTGCTTGCAGAAAGTGACTTCACATGTAGCGTCACCTACAGAAGAGGTAGTAAATCCCATAGCAGCGCTCAAATAATAAAAAAGTCATAGTGTATTGCATGTGATTTCAAATATTTTCCAAATGATGTATCACTTTTTCAATTTAAAGCGCTTTGTTTTTCAATTTGGAATGGATTTGGCAGAATTAATGAAACAACCAATACTTTTGACAAGCATCCTATCTAATTCTCCATTGTCGAAGTCAATCAATCAGCTTTCGGTTTATATTTCAGTCAGACAATTTATCTTTCCAAAGTATTTCAACGATTAATTACACTTCAGATGGAATATTGCTGACTTAAGTCAATACTATAATTGCATTAGGCGCCGGTTATAGGAATGTTCATGTCATGGATAGATTTAGAACAGATGTAACTGATACATAAAACTATGGTATAATATACACACATCTTTAAATATAATAGACTGTACAGATAATAAAACATTGTCAATTCTTTGTGTACATGGGATCGAAATATTATTGTGTTTATTTTGCGGAAAACATCGATCGTTGGGGTATTAATTAACAAGGACTTTTTGTGTTCACATAAGTTTTTTAAGTCAAAGGACTTTTTCGATGGATAGTTCTTCCACTAACCATGATTTAAACATGTATATTTTCTTAAATGCTCAATTTTATTCAACACTTTCATACAATTACAGGGACATTATCTCTAAATATACTATGATCGTTCAAATCACTGGTAGAATTATAACATATATGATGTCGCCGAATGGGAAATGCCAAACGCCAAGTGCATAGCCACACAGAAAGCACAAGGAGACATAAACCTGACGTGTATATTGCTTTGAATTTGTGATAAAGGAAAGCTAAATTTATATCGGGGAACGCCGTATACAAAAGACAATGCATCCCCAAACAGATCCCAGAGAAACATGTAATGTATGAGTTATCTTTCTGAATGACTTCAACCACCATGGACAAATGAATAGGACAACATGTGCGGAAAGAATGGAATGGGAGGAATACACCACAGGACAATCCTCATTCAGAATATGAGAAATGCCAAGGTTAGACATCCAGGTAAATAAAAGTTATTCATAGTTACATATTAGTTAATAACAAAACGCAGGACATACATTGCACATGGGGAATAGACACAAACACAAGATCGAAATGAATAGTCAGGACATTGAAGTTGAGCCATATTATTAACGAACTTAAACTGTAAAAACAGAACGACGCATGACTACAATACACAACTGCGTGAGAATTGCGGTGATGCAGTCGTCTAAAATAGAAACATAAATACGATGATAGCCTTCTATCGTTTTTATTCTAGCTTATTTTTAGACTTGAAGTTTGCTCTTTATATGGCAACACAGGCGTGCAAAGTAAAATTATATTTTAATTGGTAGCGAAGAATTTAGATTTTACGAGCAATAAAAGAAAACATTCACTGAATTAATATTGATGTGAAACGCTTTTGGCTCAGAACAGTCCATGAGAAAATAGTACATTTATTGGCTGGAAATCGTTTCTGTGTCACTGGCCTATTTTAAAACGCCGTAAATTTTATCCATCATTTGATTACAGACATAAATCATTGCTACTGGTACTTATGTATGGAATAATTGTTATAAATGGCGTATAACTAAAAAATCACAAACCTAGGGAAAATGTGATCGCTTCCAGTATATACGAAAGCGATTTTAAGGCAAGTGAGAAATAGCAGCACAGAAAATACCTCACTCAAACAACTGGGTATCCCCACACATTTATTTAAGGTACAAACTTAAATGGGTATAACAAATTAATACATATGGGAATGAGACAAACCAGAGGGTTGCGCTTTAAATAATAAATGAAGAGCAATTTTAAGTGAAACATTGGCTATACTCCTATTTTCAATGTGTGTCTTGTGTCTCTTATGTTTTTTGTAATTGTTAACATGTATGTATATTTTCTTTCTCATTGTTTTTTTGCGGCGGACATTTCCTTTTGTTTGCGACATTTCCTGCTCGATTACATCATTCATATGTAGCAACACAACCACTTATCGGCCTTGGAACTGTCACTTCTAATATTTGAACAGTTTGACGGCATACCATCCTTACACCTTACCGTTAGATAGTCAAACATTCCCGCATTTAAACTGAAACATTAAGACGAAGAAAGCTGTCAAACAACGTAAATCGCATCAAATACAAGCATTCACCAGATTATACAAAAATGAAAACAACACTATCATTCTTCATCATAATAAATATGTTATCGAGCAAATAATACGCGGTGCAAACAATCCTACGTAAGAATTGTAAAGCCATGAATGTTTTTCAAAGAACATGCGTCAAATGGGAGGGAATACTTTTCATCAAAACAAACGTTTTTAAACTCATCCGCCGTATACTGCATAACCTAATGATGATTTACAACATTGGATGGCAGACATAATAACATTTGGAGAAATGTTATATAGTCATAAACATCGACAATAACAGAATACAGTGGTCAATCCATTTGCTGTCCCTTGTAGTCAACAAAAACATTTGTCAAAGTTCAAACATACCGCTATCATTGTTGACAAACCGTACATTAGTGGTGTGCCCGCCGCCCTTGGGAAATTGTTCTGTGTAACCTTAATGCATCGTTGTCAGACATGATTATCTCGGGTACATAACATCCATTCTGTGATGTCTGTATAGATTGTGCTAACAACAACAACAAATACCGCCAAGTAATAAATACACACTTTTAGATTGACCTCAAGGGAACAGCACAAATAAAAATCCGCAGAGACGTTGTATAATATCCGCATCATAGGGAGGGTTGGTGTGATTCAAGTAGTTATGGTGTCTGGTAAATCACATCATTGTATTCACTTCATAATTGTTAATGATGCAAAGAGCCATAGGCCATTTTTAATGTCGTATGTATGGAGCAAGTGTGAAAACAACTGTTCCATTTTGGTTGTCGTATAAAACAATGCTGTAATTGCAATACAAATATACTTTTAAGAAGAGAGCGAGACGTAGATAGGATTTCCATCTTTGCAGATGCGTCTAAAACCTTATAGACAGTGGTGTTATATAACGATGTCTTGTCATCTGAGGTCGCTTCCATGACTTACCGAATAAGCTGAAGCTGAAGAACAGTCTTGTTTACAAATCATCTAGATACAGATATATTTTCGCTTTAAATGTATTATTAGGGTTCAAAATATACAGTTAAAACATTAAAACTGATCAAAAAGCGCATTATCATTGGCTTATTCTATGAAATAGCAGTAAAGTCTACGTTTATTGAAATACTCGACGCTCAACAATCACAACGTCCACAATGATTGGATAATTCAGAAAACACTTAATAAAACACCGGAAAAATCCACCATGTGAAACCTATACAGTCCCTGTTACATGAACTATAAAAAGGTGTATCTTCACACGACTTTTTAATATACATGTATAAATTTCTCAAAAATGAACAAATTAAAATAGAGCTTTTGCATGATCGAAAATAAATTGACCATACTACAGTTAGTCAATGTCACAGCAGTCGGCTGCATATACCTCATTGTCAAATGTCCAATTCGGCGTTTATGTTCAGACAATAATCTATTCACAGTCCATATAACAGTTATAAGTCACGTAATTCATTTATACTTCGGCGATCGTGTTATTAATTTACTTGTATATTCCAAACAACTCTGTTTATACTTAACAACGTTTCCATTGGCTGACCAGTTCACAATTCGGTTACCTTCGTCTCAAGTAAATCAGAAGTCGACTATACGAGTGTTTTGACAATTGCAAGATTCACAAACGCCTTAAGTCTAAAACTTCATTTAATCTAAACGAATGGGATTCTGTCTGAATAGTTGTTGTTGCCCTGTGTACATTTTTAACAATTAAAATCAATATTATTATAGAAAGGAAAGAGCAAAATGTACATTTATCATTTTAAAGTCTGATTTTCAGACATATGATTTGCTTTGAATAAGACACCGGAAGTGTTTGACCACGATGAATGAACTGCACATTTGTACAACAGCGTACTTTACAAAATACGTAAAAGCGGAGGAACATAAAAGTCAGGAAACGAAGTAAGAACTATAGAATGTATCAAAATCAGTGAATGAAGTCGTTGAGCAAGAAATGCCACCATATAAAGTATACAACCATGTGCGTAAACGAAAAAAGGGAACAAAGGATACGACACCAACACAAATGATGGCTTTATTGCAAGTTTTAATTGCAAACACAAGTATGTTTATAAAACATGGAAACTAGCCACAGAGTATCATCTATTATCGAATGTTTTCTTGATTAGTCCATTCCCAATCAATATGTTCAGTAAGTCTATAAGCAGAAAAAGTTAATTGATTTCTACGCACTTAGCTTATATCAATCATTTGGCTAGATTCTTTTCCAAATTCCCAATCGATTGATACCAAACAATAATGTGTAGCTTCAAGTGTTACTTATAATGTGCGAACGATCAGAATGTGTGGATTCCGATTTTGGCGTCTGGTATATTTTTGGCTTTTTGTAGCTACATATGTGCAAGGTGGAGGCGTAAATGACGTAAGGATGCAAGATCAAACTATAAAAAGGTATTCAGTTTAATCAATAATGCATCTAACAAACACTTTGCACTGGGAACCACTTTTTCAAGACATTACTCCCATTTGTTTTCATCAAAAACAATAACGCTGAATAAACATTTACGTATTGTGCATTGCGCCTCTTTCGCCTTTGTACCTGTTTACATGTTTGTTTATATGTTTATGTGTTCTGGCTGTGTACATTATACTTGTCATTTCTCACTAGACTTCTTTATTCAAGTCAGCCATTATGACCCTTCAGAAACTGCTAAACCATGGCAATAAAAACTTCTGCAAAAATAAAAACCGATTTATATATCAACATTATAATGAAAGTGTGGATTTTTGCCGTTTCGAAAATAATGATTAATATTCCAACTAAATTCGCCAATTGCAATTTTCCCATTTCCAGACATTAGGATGGGCAGTATAAACACATGTTTCATGACAATGACAGCAATGATTTATTCTTGAAATTATCAGAATGAGCTGATCGCCTGTACCATTTTGATGAAATCCCTTGGTTAAGTATAAACAGAGTTTGTCGTATTGCGTGTAAAGCATTGTTTTAGTTACATACGGACGCTTGTTGACTTTACCAGTGCTCCTGGGTTACCAACTGGTACCAACTTCTTCTTCTGTACAAAGCTGACATTCCAACATGAATTAGCGATGGAGGACTAATGCTTCTGAATCCAATTTACTCAACATTAGTGTAACAGACAACATAGTATCGAACGGCTGATTGGCGGTCGATTGATCTACCAACTGCACTAGCCGGATTGCCTCTGTAGATGGTTCATCGCCATACGAAATAATTACTGAACTGAATACAGATGTTCATTGTGTTTTTCCAATGTTAAATTAGCATCAATTCTTGACTAATCTTGCGCTGAAATAAGCTATCTAGCAGTTAGAAGGGTCACAATGACACTACCACAAACATTGCCGGCTTATGTTATTACGTTGTTTTTGTCTAATTCCAAAGAAGCCTCCGAGCGTTACTGTTAAAGTCTGTAGTTGCACAATTAATTTAGCACAAACATAAACACTTGCTTTATAACTGACACCTCTTAATGTCTAGAATAGTAATCATTCGTTGCTTTCTCTCCAGGTATGTCAGAGGCAATATTGTTGTTGCGGCTAGACATAATTATATGTCAACTTTGTCTAACGGAAGTTTGTTAATTTCTGTCATTCCAACTTTACGAGTGAAGTTAATTGGTTTTGCAGCTGATCCAATTGATATTACACACAAAACCAGAATACGCGTCAATTATTTTACTGACGCTTTACTAACCAAACGTTATTACACCAAAACATGATAATTATAATTGCAATAAGGAAAATTGAAGTGATGTTTTCTTTTTCACATATGGTTGTCGCTCGCCCGGTAAGCTCAGTCGGTAGTGCTTTCGGTTGATGATCTAGAGGTCGTGAATACGAAACGCGGGCGAGGCGTGTGTTCTTCTGTGACAATTTGGCTGATCATAACGCGTGCACAATCATTTGACCTCCACCTCTGATTTACGTGCAGAGGTTGACAGTTACTTGCGGAGAAGCAAGTTAGTACCGGTTGGCAACTCAGGAGCCCTGGTTAGGTCAACTGACCGCCGTATATAACTTAAATTATTCTGAGAAACGGCGTAAAACCCAACACAAACAAGTATGGACTTCATATTGTGAATACTTTCTTTGTTACTTGGTGATGCCTTCATGCATGCAGTTTTTAACCATAATCAATTAGCTATTGGTATTATTGTTTTGTTTTGATGCGTTACGGCGCCAAGTAGCAATGAATTGAATATAACGGATGTTTCAGAAAATGTGACCCAATTATCGGATTATGCCTTGCAAAATGTTTCCCGCGGGCAATCATGGCATCTCTAGTGGCTTATTCAAAGAATGGAATATACTATTTATAATAGATGAATATTGAATTCTTGGAACGGTCAGTGCCAAGCAACTACATCATTGTGATAAACCACTTTTGGAATTATAACATCAAGTGAACATTTTGAACAAAGACCTTGGAACGGTAGTAACAAAATTGATAGAAAATAAAAGTTGTTTAATCAAATTAGTCAATACATGACTGGGAAGTGTCAGTAAATGATATCAATCCCTGAAAATTATCACAATCACGGCTATTATCCCTTCTAAGCATATGTACCACTAAGTATTCGTATGTCTGGTCTGTCTGAACAGTGTTTGAATTAACATCCGTGCTATTGTTTATATAAATATAATTTTCAATGTGATACCAACTGCAACACAAGACAAATACAATTACATTGTTTCTGTGACAAAAACGTACAAAAGCCATTCCCTGTTCTTTGGGCTGACTAAAATTTAATTACAGATTCAATTATTTAAATGGGTACAAAACTAATAATGTTGCAATTAAGTTACTGTTTTTCTAGATGAAAATTAGCCGGGGCTTTGGATAAAATATATTGAATGCTGCCCCTATTTTGTGTCAGCATCGCAACTGTCAATTAAGGCAATTTGTATTCCTTAAGAATGCGTCTTTCGTCCTAGAGTATGTTAGAGAGGTTACCACTAACTTAATTTATATCAGTACCCATTTGAAAAAGAAACTTATTAGCAAAACTATTGTTTACGTCACTATCGTTTTCACTGCTTTCAAAAAAATCTGACTGGTATATTCTCATTTCGTTGAAATAAGGAATAACAAAAATGTTTTATTGTGATAATTGTATATTAGCACCATAACAGGATTAGTTGACAGTAACATATTCTACTGTGCACATATAAACACAAACCAAATAAATACTTTAAGACCACACACGAAGCGATGATTGCCTTACACTTGTTTATTTTACATCGGATGTGAGAAAAGCTATTACCATTAATGTTACTGATGCCCGATGACTGTTTCCCATGTTACTAGCCAGCTTATAGACCAATATTAGGAATTGTGAAGTTCGAGGTTTCAACCTTGCCCAAGACAGATTCGACCCTATGACCTTCGGGTCCAGAGTCAAAGGCTCCAACTCTAGACTACTAAGAGAGTAATTGCTTACATCTTCCAGGTACCGTCGATGTTACAAGGCAAACCATATGTACGTTTATTTGTTTGGAAGTGTTGTTTTTTTATTAACGCCGTTTGTCTAAATTATTCCAGTTATAGACGGCGGTCAGTTGGCCCAACCAGTGCTCCGGGGTTATAAAACCAGTACAGACATGTTTCTCCACAAGAAATTGACAACATCTGTACATCAATGAGAGTTGAGAGGTGGATAACAAGTGACTTTGGATGCAGACATTTCGGAACATCATATGTATCGCCCGGGTTTCGCAGACACAACATCTACATTAGTAGTCGAGCCTTCTACAGACAGAGCTAACTGGGCTGAAAGTTTCGTTTCAGTTGTTTACATTATGAGTGGCTTAATCTGGATGCAATGAATCGCTATACGATACTGTCCAGTAATTTAATTATAAATGCAAATCACACATTTTACTTTATTTGACACCTATCCCTAAACAGAATTGCAGGGAAAAATGCAAAACAATGAAATCCGGATCTGACGTTTAATGATCAAGTCAATTCGCATGGTATCTACCATAAACTCTAAGAAAGAAATTAAATATACTCAGGAGGAAACGATGTGAAATGAATCAGAAAATAGTTCTAACATAATCGGTGATATGGCCTTATTTGGAATCTCCGCGTAGGTTTCAGAAAGGAAGAAGCATTTGATGTAACTTTGATAATACACCTGGGACGAATTCCGATGAATACATGCATTAATTGTAAACATATTTGTAGTGGAAGATGCAATGGCATGCATATTGAACATCTTGCAAAGTTAGCATTTGTAGAGACGCGCACGATTGCAATAAAGTGGCAGACACAAAAGCTATTACTAACACCAAAGAAAGATATTTGTGCATTAATTTTGTTGTAAATAAATTTAAAACATAAACTTGAAAAGAACATTTGTTCTCTTTTGGTCTCTCAAATATTATCACACTTGTGTAATTTCAAGGATATTGTTTCACAGCAAGACCAATTTTGTTAACTCCCATACTTTTGCAGACTGGTCATAAGTCATACCCATTTACTGCTTCAGATGATTAGTTAGCTTCCACCACTGTATTCACAATAAGGTGTGAAATGTCTTTCCCGTAAGCACGCATCGAGACTAATAAAGGTATTAAAGTGTGAGGATGTGTTCCCTTGATGTTTGAGATAAAAATGAATGTTAATATAGGTTCAACTTTCCCTGAAGAATTACTCGGCCTGATATGATATTCGTATTATTCCCTTCCCCTTTTCTGTCCGTAACCGACTTGCTTTCTTAGTTTGTCATGTTATGTACTCCCTACCTTTCCTCCCTTCCTTAACACATTTTTGTCCCCACTTTCTCCTTAGTGGTTTTTGATAACAAGTCGGACAATTCGTTAATGTAACATTCCAGTAAACTAAATCCACCTTTCATAAATCATGAAAAATAAATAATGATCAGCTCGGAACTAAATGCCTTAACGTCTGTATGATTTTAGATAGCCGCAATATTTATGCATAAAATGAGTTGTGTTCATGTGTAGTTAAGTTGCAGGTTTTGAACAAAAACTACTGGCGTCCTGAAAGGTTCTACGTAGTAGCAGACCAATAACAGTGACTTTTACTACCAATAAATGAAATGCGATTCAATATGTGAAAGAAATGTTTCGGCACAGCCGTACTAACATGACTTTACAAATTACATATCGGTGTTGTGTAAACCAATCAAATCTTACGTTAACCACTAAACCAACTTCTCTTTCTTCAACGGAACAACGTGTGTAACAATGACGCGGATTGGTTAATCTTTCGATAAGGGGTATTTACCGAAATCCATTTTTGATATGGAGTGATCAGCAATCGTCACATTTCGGCAATTGTTTATGTTGCACAACTAATCTTAACCTTCAAATTGCGCAACCATCTTCTTTAAAGACGTTTCTTGTTTAAATATAAGGGTAAACAAAAAGTAACGAATTCATTGACTGTACGCAGAGTGCGTAAGGATCAATTGTTTCAGTCATTTATCTGTGTTTAGAAATAAACTGACTGATAAGACAAAAGTTAACCTTGTCACATGTCTATTACCTTTACACTCGACTTGTCACAGCAATTAGATAATGCTACAATTAGGTGCAATCTTCAATTTTACCCAACTAATAGACTAACAAGATCTGACAAGGACAATGGTAAATGTTGTATTTCTGTGTAAGGAGGCTATGTCAAACTCAGTATTTGATTAGTTTCTGTGCGCGTCGTTTTAAAATTAGCCAATGGGAATGCATATTTCTTTAAATGGTTTTCAAACACATTTGTCTAACCGTGTATACATGGCTCTGGAAACCAAGCCGCGTTATGTATTTGTTTTATTATTTCGTTACTGTTTAGACGTTTGAATCACGAGTGCTGTTACACTAGTAATTTATTTATTTTTGTGAAATAATTACGTTTCTTCGTGTTATTATCTTTTAAACAGTTGATAAACGGTTAATGCGCAGCTTGAATTTTAATGTATATTATGGTTTTAAATTAAGGAGCACTAGATAGTATACTACGTTCATATACATTTTCTCTTAGTGTATGTTGTTTGTTGCTTATAATAGTAGCTTTTACCATATATTTTATGCACGAAATTAGGTCAGTTGTTTTTAAATGAAAACGGATGATTTAAGCGCAAACATATCTTTTATAATCTTAAATTAAATTTGGAGCTAATTCTTTACATCTTCTAAGTTATTTTCAGTACTATGCGATCGATGTAACAACACAAATATTACTTCCATACAACATCGCACTACAACATAGATTCTCTCAATATGAAAACAAATGTTTCATCCTTTTTCCAAAACCTACACCATGTTTCTTATTGTCGTCTACATCTTCATTCAAGATCATCATCTCTATTACAGTTCTTTACTTATAATTAGGTGTATCATTCCTGTTTTGCTTTAAATCGTTATTTCCTATTATTTTTTCTCATTCTAATGTGCTGTCCGTTTCCATATCCATACCAATCGAAGTGTTCGTTTAGGAGAAGAATTCAATAAGACTTGACTTAGACCCGGGTTCAAATCCCGGTAGCGCCATTGACCGATTTTTCGTGTTCCTTTATTTCATTCTGAGCCTTTTCGTAATCTTTAATTGTTTCAGCTCTTTGTTTTGTCTTGCTTATGTACAATGTATATGTACGTAATTGTCTTTGTGAATGAAATATACATCAATTAATATCTTTCTTTTGGGGAGTGAACATTTCTCCAATAAAAGCAAATACATGTATGCTACTATCATTGTCTACAGTTTGGCCTCGGAATATGTCGCAAGATGTCAACTGCTAGTACAAAAGAGACCATACAAATCCTAGCAAAACTTGAGCGGACAAAAGCTGATATTCGTGTTGTAACATGGAAATACAGACCGTATCTTGCGCAATCTAATTGTCTCGTAGAAATGAAACTCTGCTATGGAAGGTTTGCATTGTATGAGAAAACTTCTCTGGCAATTGAGTTGAAAATTGAATAAAATACATTTTTGTTATTGATTGCACGTTCTGTAATGACAGCTTAACGTAATGTTTCCAAACATGATATGCGATCAAAAGTTTGAGTTTTGAACAAAACTGAAATATGAAGCATTGCACCACATGTTGTTCAGAAATTTCCAGCGTCAAAATCGCCGTAAAGACACACCAGTAAAAGAACTACGAAGTAAGAATGATAACATAGCCTTTGAATCGAACACTTAAATTGCTTTGGCAACTATAGTAGTTGCTGTTTTGTTGGCACGATTGTAAACACATTTTGTTATCTATCTTCGACGTCGATTGATATACATATTAAAGACTATACAATGCTCTCACAGTTCTATAGTTAGCGCTGCAATATACCTTACACTTGGAGGAAGAAGATATTAAAGATAAGCCATAGTTTTATTACTATTTTAATTGTATGCCTAATACTTAGTGATTATGGTGCCAATAATTACGCCTAGTAAATATACGTTATGTCTGGAATATTATGAGATAACAAAACTGACAGTTAATTACCCATGAGTTCTCTTATCAGCCATCAACACTTCACGCTAGTGAGAATGCAATAATACTTTAGTATGTGTTTGACGGTTTAAGTATTGCAAATTTATAATTTCATACCAGAAAAAGCTCCAAGACCGATAGTCTATGTCTGAAAATACGTTCAGTATTATCGTCTTAATCTGAAATGACTGTTTTTATCGCTATGTTATATTCAAGTTATTAACCCTTATAGTTATTCAACATCATATTGCCAAACAAAAACCTCACACACACTAATTGAAAATATAACCTGCGACACCAAGACAAAATAACTTGGAACAAAGCACTTCATGCTGGCAAAGTTCTTAGACAAGGAATACATTCAGTTGAAAGTTTTTTCTGCGCTCAGAGCACCACACACCTCATTTTGTTGTTTTCCAATTCACAAAATATTGAAGAAATGTAGAATTTATGCTGGCAAAATGCTCGTCTGGCAAAAAAAAGATTGCAATATTCTACCAGAAATTTTAAGATACAAAACAAATAAATGTTATGGATCTATGAAACGGGTCGGAATGTTGTATATGCTTATTAAATTGTGTTTTTACGTATTTGGATGTCTGATATATCAACGAACGGACCGAAAACTATAAAGTTTATTCATTTAAATATTTAGACAGATATATTGATAACTCTTTTACAACACAAACTTTTACAGGATGCATTGTTTAGTTAAATGTTAAACAAATAGTTGAATAGTTATTCTGCAAAAGCGCAATGAGCGATTGATAAGTTACGACCTGTCCAAACCTATTTGCATGGCAAGTAGGTCACCCTGGTGACAATAAAACCAGCATAAATATGTTCTAAAGTCGGTACTCGTATTTTCTCCCATCATTTATGTTGATGTATTGTCCCTTTTGCATTTGTATATTTATGTATATCGTTTTTTTGTTGTGCTTTGGGGTGGCAGTGTTCTTCAGATGTGGCAATTCCTACTCGATTTTTTCTTTCATTTTTATATGTGTACATCCATATCCGAATAAATGTATACATTGGCAAATAGGCATTTTATAGGTAATGTTCATGACATAGAATAATTTAGTTAGAACGAAATAAAACCTTGCGTGTACTATAGTTCGGAGTTGGAGGTCAATGATGATAGTATCCTTAGGAACACGACTAAAGCAGAGATTAGGTTGCTACAGGGAACGTCATATACACAAAACTATGCCTCCCCATACAGACCCCCGGGAAAACAACAGTCCACATAACAGCAAGCACTGAGGAGGTGCAAGCGTAAACACGCATAGGAAAAAGGCGGATGTGTTCATATGTATAGCACAGTGCAGCACACAAACTTGTATTTGATTAGAAAAAAACACAGTGATATACAGATTCCATAAACGACTAGAAAAGCCGAACTTCCAAGTGTATAAAACAAGATGTAACATATTCTCAAAATATTGAATTTTGGACTGAATAATTCTTGGTCGAAAACGGCTAGACAACGACACTTGCAAGTGTCAAATCTTATCATGTCCATAGATGAACAAACTATGTTCTTGTATCACCGATTAAATGTAAATAACTTAGACATTGTCGAATAAATTTGTTCCAATTGACATGGAAATATTGGTTAAGATAATCAATACAAAAACTTTACATACACATAGAGATTTACGATTGCCGGATTATTTGTTTTGGTGGATTGTAGAGGCTGAAAGATAGCAAACATTGATTCACATAAATCTTCGTTCTTTTCTTGACCGCTGACTTATTGATCACATCCAATCTCGACTTCAGTTACATTTCCCGAATGTTGTATTGGTATAATGTACTCGTTTACTATCGGGTCACTAACTTTTAAATTGATCTGTGTACAGTTTAATAATTGCGTGCTATTATTTGGAACAACGACTAAATTCATCGATTGAACAATGGTCCTTTCAAATAAATGGCAATGAAAATGGCGCTCGTAGGTGATATTCCTACTTTCAACAGCATTTATGCTTGTGCCTTGTGTCCTTTTGCATTTGTTGTTGCACACGTAATGTATGTATGTTAATTAGTGATGTCAACGAATGGCAATTTTGGTATTCGAATATTCGGTCAACCCTCCGAATGAATATTCGAACATTCGACCTTCTTATTCAATAATAATACATTTGAAATCGAAGTATAACTTTAAAGTATGCTTATCAATTTTGTGTTTTAAACTGATCACTCAAGTTGTAAAAATCCCCACGATTACCAATATTCTCAGGGCCTGAAGTGTCATCACCAATGTGTTATATATCTCTTGTCCCCAAATATACAACATGACATGTCAATTAACACCTGTAGATATTAATTTCACGCAAAACGTCATTAAATGCGATTATGCCCATCATTGAAATTCAAAACACTTGCATTCAGCTTTTATATTGAAAATAAATATGTTATCTAATATTCGAATGCCGAATTGGTATTCGAATATTCGGACGTATAAACGAATATTCGAATATCTGTATATTCACTGACATCCCTAAATGTAATGCCCCTGTACTTTTAAATTTGGCTATGCCCTTTGCACGTGGCATATTCTGATCGACTTCGATATTAATTTTTACAATTTAGAACCTCACAGAGATATTTGGATATATTCAATAAAACATTCTGTGTATTATAATTGTATAATGGGAATTCCTCAAATAAGTAATCACATAAGTAAGTTTTGTGGCACATGCTTTCTCCGTTTTACTTTTTTTAAATTATTCAGCAGCAGTATGCGGAACGAAAGTGTTAAGAATGTCTTTAAAAATAGGAAATGTTTATCAATAATACTATTCGAGTGCATAAGTCCACAGGAAATTGTTATATAAATTTCATATAAGATTTATCAAACCAGTGACTGATGACACGGATAAATCGTTTACTTGTTTTGAAGTGTCATCCAGAAATGTAATCAGACGTTTGACCGATTCCTGAACGTAACTATCTACGTCTGTTTTATGCTGCAACAATTAGTTTCGTAACAAAGCACCTGTAAAATCGCATTTTCTAAGTATACAGAATGTTTACCGAGTATATAAAAATAGAAGCTCATGCTGATATATTTGAAGAATATCGCTCATTCGTCTTGGTCAGAATGTTTTTTGTCACTGTGAAATAGATGAATGATTTTATTGAATGCTTTACATTTCTAGGGAGGTTGATTGATGTATCACAGATAAGAGAGGTAAAGTTAACAAGAAGTAACTAAGACAAATGTTTGATTAACGGAATTTTCCCTCGTAGTAAATTCGATCCGTAATCCTATTATATATATTGCTTATTGGTACGCCGAGTCTGCTTTTTGTAGGATGAATTGCCAAGGACACAATAGATAGATCTCCCAAACATTATCGTAAACAAGGGACCATAAAGTACAGAGAGACATTTACACATAATGACCCATTCAATATAAGAAAAAAGGGATTTTTCATCTAGACATAAGAATGTTGAAGCTATTCTCTGAGAAGAAAAAGAAGCTTATATTTCAAAATGTATTGAAGCAATATTAATGATCGGCGTCAAATGAAATATTTTATTTAATCATTTGATATAAGTTTTATAAACCTGATATCTTTGCTACAACATATACAACATATACGAAATAAGTATCACTGAATGCACGGATATGGCTCGGTCCAGAAACATAATTTGGCGGCCACTTACCTATTTAACTGAAAGATAAGCGGTGTATCGGCCGTATTGCTTGTTTCACCTTTCAGCAACGTATTCCCATGCTGGTCCACAATATGTAGCACTGCACCCTGTCCACATGTAATCTTAACTCTATTAGTGGACATGTCATATTGATATATACATTTATCCGGTGATTGTGCCACACATATCAGACAGCTAATGTGTATTAAAATTACTAATTTCAACGGTAACTCCATTTTGTAGCACTTCAAGTATACATTTACTTATTTCAAAACTACTAAATGACAGCTGTAAGTTCGTATATTTTAAATAATCTGCTTGTTCATCTCCATAATCCAAGCGTCGCGAAGGAAAATAAATGAAGTTTAAACTAAAGCCGATGTCCAATATCGTTAATACAACAAAACAATGTACTCCAATTCAACATTAGGGATAAATAAATACTACAGACAGAGATATATTTCAGTTAATGAGAGCAATTCCATTACAGTCCAGCTTTCATGAAAAGTCCCAAGTTCTATATGTATTTACACGTAGTTATATGATATCTCACACGGGGAAAACATGGAAAATAGGAATTTCCTTACGTCAGATTCTAGACACGGTTCTTTCAGATTTTCCAGAGGTTTGGCTTCAAATCATATACATTGATTGATTCCGCTCGGATCCTATCAATTGATAAATGTTATTATGAACTTTTTCTCGTCTGATTTGACGCTTCCTACATGGATTGGATGTATTGCTCACTTTTACAGACGAAGACGTAATTCTCCAAAATTCAATACAACTCACTTGAGAGTTCCAAGTGACAGTGTTATATAAATTACTCACTCTCGGTGTTCAAAACTCTCATGAGAAAATTAAAGATGCCGTCTTTAATTTCGCATAGTATTACGCGACAAAATTCGTAACAAAGTTTGAAATGCACAAATGATCTTCAAAATCCAATTCAGACTTTCCGTTTATTCATTCCTTCTTACAAAATAACCCAATATCTGAACACCACAAAGAAACAAGAACGGCGTAGTTCCCCCTGCTTATTTAGCCTATTATCCTTTTACAAAACAATCCATCAATAGATTTGTATTATAAATCACAAAGTCTGTATCTTAGATTTGATTATGCACGTTAATTAAATTCGATCAAGTTTGTTCACGGAATTCTAATAAATTCATCCAACATGTCCACAGAAGACAGTAATTCAATTATCATAACATTTTCATCACACAAAGACAATTACGCAATAATGTATCGCCTTTTGTATTTATTATCTGACTCTATCACTAAAACCTACAACGCAGGTTGTTTTTCCCAACTGACTATTATACTTATATTCGTACCGATACACCCTGAACAATTTCCAGACTACCAATGCAAATTCAATTAAGAATCTGCAAGTCTCTGTTATTAATTATTTATCCATGTTGCTGATGTTAGCTGCTTCAATACGATATATTTCAGTCGACATAAATGTGAATTCCTGATTCTCCTCCCATGTTCGCTCTTTATTTTGTGGTTATGATGTTTTGGTATACTGTGTGATGTGGCCATTGTCTATTACAGTGTCTACGGGAGAAAGGAAATGCCAGCGTTTGATTACAAAGCTCCTTAATACCTTATGGATACAGCTAATACATAGCGCTGAATTTGTACAATAAAGAGAATTTGTGATTTTTCAGTGAACTTGCTTGATACTTCTTCATTCGGTATCTAATTTCGCTTTTAGCAGTAATGAATCTCTTACAATTGTTTTGAGAATTTTGTTGTCGATTTGTCATTGAACTTCAAAATGATTATCCTCAACAAGACTTTTATCTAGTTCGTAATAGGTCGTATTACAACAATCGTTACGATGAACTCAAAGGAAAGCTTTAATACTATGCATATTTAAGATTTGTTTATCACAGTTCTATCATTTCGGAGCAATATGATACATCCAATAGTTTCTGATATCTCGTTCAGTCAAATGTGCTTCCATAGTTCGCTTCGTTTTAATGAATATATTGTAAATTGTCTTTCATGAATTTTTGATAACTTGTTTAAAAAAATATGTTTCGAGGAGTTAGTGGCTTATATTTCTTACAGTAATAACTTTTATTGCAATGTATTGGTGGTAAAATTCTCCCCAGAGGAAGATTCAATAAACTTACGTTTGTAAGAAATAATGGAAATGTCAGTATAATATATTTAATGAGAAATATGGATACTAGCTACGGTTTTTGTCACACCATTAACACGTTTATATTAAATCACCCGCGTAGATACACATTAAATGTCATATGTAACCATACATTATTCAACAAAAACTCAGTGTAAAAGACGAAGTACTCTCTGCTGACACGTTGTTATAGGACCTGACTAAATTAAGATTCAACATTTTAGATTTATGAAGTTGTTAATGTATTCCTCAGAGCATGGTAAACTATTCGTATATGTAATATACTGCTCCTCTTGAATAACACGTTCCTGAAGGTTTGTCCTTGGAATATGTTTATCTGCGATTTTCAATGCGATATATGACTTTCTCGGTTTTGTGTCCTTATTTTAGGTAATAACAACGACATAATTGACATTGTTACATACGAGTAAAATACATAAGAACGCGCTTTGAGTAACATGGTGACGTAAAGATAGTTCCTACATCGTCAATATTTACCTCCCTTGTTCTTAATTGTCGGCCATTTTGATAGGCAAAACTGATAAGCTCTTATAGTGGTAATTTCCAAATATGTAATAATAGAGAAAATACCAAGAGATTTTGCATGTGACAACCACTTTTTCTTCAACTTAATGAGTCAAATGCCCACATGAGCATAATGAATAAGTTATTTTTTATAAATCAAATAAGTTTATCATCGTTTACATTATATTCCCAATAAACATAAAGGAAATTTGCCTATCAAAATGGACGACATTTCAGAACAATTAATATTGTAAATGTGAGAAGTATGTATTCTGTTCCAACAACATTTTAAGAGTGTTAAAATGCCTAAGTTGCAAATTTACAACATAGCAGCATCAGTATCACGTGAATAACATTGAAACACGTTGACATTGAAATGCAGTTCCAAATCAATAGAAACGCTTGAATTAATTTGGATAATTGTACAGACTGTTCATTTTGATCAGGAAATTGATTCGACTCGGTGCCGAGCACTTCAATCATTATCCATAGGTGTGTACTTGATTTGAATAATACGACTGTCGCATGGTACGCCTGTCAGTGTGTGTGTGGATCCATCTAATGAATGGATATTTAATGTCTCTTTATCGATTTTGAGAACGTGTTCATTGTCAGATCCGAAAGGACGAATTAATGCAACATGTATCACATTCGTGGGTTTAAAAATGAATGACAAAGTGGAGCAGAAAAGGCCACCACCAAAGGACGAGGGGTCATGAAAATATGGTGCGTACAAGAAAACAAAAAAAAGGGACAAAAGGGGTCAGACATTTTATGAGTCTTTGTCGATATGAATTTAAAATTAATGGTCAATGAAGACCAATATAATTGCTGTAATTGAGTTTTTGTATAATTACGTTACCTGTCTGTTGTAAAAGTTTGAAAAATTGACAGTCAGATCCAATTCGAACATCAAATGCAAAAAATGTCTATGTGTCTGTAGCATGTCGTTTTAGTAAATCGTGATATTCAAAAGTAATAATTATACTACAAATAACATTCTTACTCAAAGGAATTCAACCAGACGGTTTACTACATTGAAATACCAAAAGTCAACTTTAATAAATTCCAACGACACTTATCGAAATTGGGTTTTAGCGCCCACTGCCCACTTGTGTAACATTATTTTATAATCTCATCTGGTCCACACGTTGTTTGAACACTATATCAAGTGAAATAATTGCACACGGAGTCAGGCAGTGGGTACAAAGTACAAAACAGTCCGAAAAGGTTTAGAAGGCATACTATATATATTTGCATGTACACAATTACCAAGGACAAGAAGACGCACACCACAAAACATAAACAATGGGTGAAGAGATGAGTACCGCCCTCGAATGTCCAGTGGCATACCATTTGGATTTAAACCTGATTTGATGATGCACTAATAAATAATAAGTTCTGATAAAGGACATGCAACTCAGTTATGCTAGTGGACACTTACATTGTGATATATAACAGTTATTAATTTATTTATTGTTTGATAGGAGGAATTTTATCGATATGTAAAATGTCATAAAATAGCTCCTTTGCTACTGTCGTTTTGAAACGTGGGTATTGTTAAAAAAAGCATGCTTAAGACGTGATTAATACGTCTACCTTTTATTTTATTTTATTAACAAACGGCATAAAACAAGTTCACGATTGTGAATGGTTAAATACTTGTGTTTATACATTGATTTTAGAGTTTAGTCTTCCTGATTGTGTGCCAGTTTTAATTAACACATACATCATTAATTTCTAGATGTACTTTTATTTGCAGCTTTATTTTCTCGTTTGTACAATTATTACAGCTCTTCTATGTTTAAAAAAATGCTCGATTGTCTTAAACATGATTTACTAGGCAATTAAAGCACTCTAGTGTTTCCGTGTAGAACGAATATTGAAGTTGTTGTTGTTATTGCTCGTGAACACAATATTGTTTCTGCATCAACTTCACGCAAAGCGATTATGTTCCTCTGCAAATGTCAGAAATTATACTACCGGTATTGTCTGAATATGTTTTGTTTTCCAGAAACTAGGTACTGATCCAGATGCCAGGTTACTTCAGACACACAGAGGAATACCATTTACTGGATCTGGGGTTTCTGGATATCCCCGGAATAAGAATGATCCTACATGTTTATTGACTATATATATGAGGACAATTAATGCACTAATGTTATAAATTAAAACAATCGTGATATATTTGAAAGAAATATTCCATAGAGCCCATTTTGGTTTCAGATGTATTGTCCGGCATGTTAAATCTTATTGTCTTGTTGTAGCCTAGTTGCGATTTTAGGAAATTCAAAGACGCACATTTACTGCACCCCTGTAATAACCAAAGACATCATCCCTTTCCTTCGCCCATGACGACTGTATTTCCCGGAAAAGTATAATATGTCTACATTTAGGCGAATTGTGTTAAAAATATATTTATGTAAACATATGAGAGCTATTATGACTTGCATCAAACCAAGAGGTCTATAAATCAGAAGATAATCAAAAATATTAATTTCAAAGTTAACTATGAACAATGTTCTTATAAAATTTGAGAATTGATGATGACCCATCTGAAATTAAATAAATAAATATTTAAGGATGATTATTATGCTTTTAGTGTGCATGTACACATCAATATCATCCTGATATTTCAGAACGCAACTGAATGTTCGTGTGGTCATTATATGAGCGCCGCTGTACGATTTCCAACATTTTCTTTAAAGTTCCATTTCCAGAAAACGAAACATATGAAGTCACCATGTGCAAGCTGGAAACAATATTTACTCCATATGGTCACTATGTTTTCATATTGCCATATGCGGCAAATATTGCTTACTGTCAGTACATGATGACGTCACATTTCACGTTTTCAGGAAATGACGTCACTTATAGAAGTGGTTGGAAATTGTACAGCGGTGCTCATATATGCATTGCCTCCGCTGATTATGTACAATCATGATATAGGGCCCCAAACTCAGGGCCCTAAACAATGGTTGGCGGTGGATTGGGCCGATGCAATATTGTTTACCTTCGGGCCACGTGCCCCTCTTATCTTCAAAAACTTGGGACAGATATTACAATTTGGAAATAAAAGAACAATTCTACTTTAAAAGCAAAACAAACTGCCAATTTCTGGCTCGGTAAAATTGTTTGGAAAGCATTTCATAATTGAATACGATAATGTGTGAAGATGATTAGATATATATTCCAAACATCATGCAATGCCATTAAATATGCAGACAACGTAACGCCTGATACGGATGATAAGACAATGATACGATGTTATATACGAATATTAAACAACAAATTTGTGGGAGAAATGCAGACTTTTCGCTGACAGGAGATTGCAATAAAACATATTAACAGGTAAATATGATACCACTTAAATCGAATCGAATATTCACGTATAAAACAAGTGGTGTTCACGTGCTATATTTCTATACGTCGAAGCTGGCAAGACCTAAGTTATTGTTTTATATTATGTGAGCTCGCTATATGAGTAAATTCTGAAAGTTCATTTCTTCTGCTATTGTTTCCTATCGCTTGGTATTCTTTATGTGAAAAGTGCATGTTTATATTTCATTGCATCTTGAAATAGTCTGTCGAATATTGGAGCGATATATTTGTCTGTTCCATCTTATACTGGTTCGCAAATATATACGCTTAAATTGCTTTCGAAAGTGCCTTCACTCATATATGTATATTAAAGTGTACGTGAACAATATTGAGAATGTCAAAGTGGTTCATTGACATATTTTACTCGGGTTAACGTAGATTTTCTGCACTTTTAACTTTATATACGGCAGACAGTTAACATAATCAGTTGTCCTGGAATAAATTACTATCTTGCCCTTCCGCAAGCAACTGACCGACTTTACACAATGTGGTGGACAAATGACCGTAGCCAAACGTAACAGAAGGATAGTATCTGTCTAGCCGGGGAATCGAATCAAGACCTCCTGGGACACCCTTGCGCTCTAACCACTAAGATAACCGGCATGTCCTCGTGATAACGGCAAAGAAAACAGCCTGGTGGTCTGACACACTCGCACATGTAAACAGCTTAAAAAGCAAATGAGGCACAAGACAAGACGTTGAATTTCGGTGAAATTACCGTAATACATTTTGGATCTAGAGTGATCAGAAATGGTAACAACTCCGCAGTTTTTTAACATTCAAATTGCGCCGACCATCTTTTTTCAAGATATCTATTGATTTACAATGTTAACTGGCTGTGATTTTTATAAAGTATTAATTCTATATGATTGTAAATCAGCTCATTCTGTAGAGCTTGAAAAGAGGATTCCAACGATACCCAACACTCATTTTTTTCAAAAAATGGACTTACGACCCTTTGGAATTAGACCGACGATTATGTTAAATCGGCTGCACTAATACGAATAATACTATCATGATTATTAAGAAAAGGAATACCAAATGTTGCATTCGTATGAGAATTGAAAGGATCATCGACATTTTCGCAAACTAAAATAGGAAAAATAACAATGGGTGCATCATTCTTGTGGCTCTGACATGCAGAGAATGTCTGTATTTTAGTGATATGAACTGTTAAAACTTTTTATTCTCGTTAACATGTTAGTGTGAACTTATTTCCACATTTCATCGATATAATGTATTAATATAAAAAGGATATTGACCTTTTTATTGTTACTTGGGGATGAACTGCTGCTATATTTGTCCTACCTACCACAAGTCAACGAATCTGTTTAAAACAAACATGAATACAATATCGGACGAAGACCCACTTAAACCCGTAGAGGTTTTAAGGAAAGCATGATTACCTTCGTATCAGGATGATTTACTGAATAAAACCAAGATAACGGATGACAGCACAATAAATAAAGACACAACGCTCTATTAAAGTAACTGAGTTTTATCAAAACTAGTTATATGATAGTACTTCTTCACTTCGTTTCCATATTGCCATATAGGGGAAATATTGCTCACTGTCAGTACATGGTAACGTCACATATGGCGTTTTCAGGAAATGACGTCACTTAAAGAAGAGGTTGGAAATCTTACAGCGGCGCTCATTTCAGAAAACGAAAACCTTCGAGAGAGCTGCATCAATGCTAGGAACACACGTGTACAAGTCAAAATAAATAATCGATTATAGATTATCAAACGGGAAACGTCGGAATCAGTATGAGGTCAAGTGTGCCCTTAAACCAGATTTAAACCCCATAAAGCGTTTTTCCACTGACCATTCCAAAGCGGTACGCCCATCACCCATCATTTGTGTAAGTATTACGGCCCTTCTGCTTTTGTAAATGTTCACATGTATGAGTATGCTAAATGCCTCCTTGTGTTTTTGAGGAAGCTCTACCCTTCGTACGTGGCATTTGCTGCTCGATGGCATCAATTGTTTGTTTACCATTTTATATACATTTGTCTCGTAGTGGAAAAAATTGGTTTCTTGTAATGGGTAACTAACGTTGCTCTCATTATTTATTTAAAACAATACTAAGGTCAGTTTTTGTTTCTGATTAAGCTGCGATTTCAAACACTTGTACAGTGTATCTACGTGATTTGGTGATATCAGATACAATGGTCAATTTGCCTTCGTTTAGCATTTACTGCTTTCTTTTGCGGAAAATGGCAGCTAGGTTGTTTGTCTAGATTGGAACTAATATTTCAATAGGTTTGGTCATCAAACGAAATAGACCTCACACATCATTATATACCAGCTTACTTTATGCATTAACTGACAGATGAGAGAGGGTATTGATGTTCGTGATAAAATATTGAGAACTTTATGGCCTACTAATGCCAACTCATAGCTTTCAATAAAGATGAATATGCTCATAAAAGATATTCACATGGTATTTAAGGAGAACAGAACATTTCTCGATACAGTGAATGAATTTAGTGGCTTATAATGCGATAAAATACGGCGACTACATATCTTGAATTTTAGAAACGGATACATGCATAATGTAAACCCATACACTACTTCCAACATGTCATTCTCTCCTCAGACACCAAACACTTACTAGACGCCAACATGCATAATGCAAATATTCAACATTGTATTTATTCTCACTATACAACCTACCATTTCACATAATTCGTTAAAAGCCGCTTTCACATGAATCGCAGAAAAGAAACGTTAGACACGATGAAAACCTGCAGCACATTGCTATCGGTATACGCCTCACACCTATAGCATGGTGTGCAAACTCACTCATCACGACGAGAGCATAGAAACTGTATTAACACTTCCAAACCGACTTCGCCTGCAAATCATTGTCGTGAATATAAGCCCAACGAATATAGCAGGTTACTCACTTTAAAGTCAACGCCTACAAAAAAAGTACAAACACTCCCAAACGGCTCTCATCTGCAACACATATATCAAAGGATAAGCCACACACCTATAGCAAGGTGCAGTGACTCACTTTACGACCATCAACAACAGAAATTAACAGGACTAGCACAAACAAGTAACATAATTGTACAAGCTGACTGAAAGTAATAATATGTCAATCCTAATTATATTTGCGCTTTCTTCTCTTGCATACCAACATATTCGACGCATTAAAACTAGTACACTACATTCCTACAAATATGTAATTACTTACGAATTGACGTGTAAAACCAATGGCGAATCTATGGGATTGCCTGTTTCTCCTGTTAGTAAGGTATTACCATCTTGGTCCATGATATGAAGAACCGCTCCATGACCACACGTTATCTTCACGTTGGAATTGTCAGTGTCACTTTGATAAACACATTTGTCTGAAAATGTTTCAGAAGTAACACTGATGTGAACTAGCGTCAAAAATATTAACACATACATCATATTGACACTATGATACTTCCTCTTTCGATAATTAAAATGTTCCAATGTATTTAACAAACACTGTATTGAAATTGTTCCAAATATGGCAATTCGCATATTCCCGAAGAGCGCAAGCTCTAGTCTGATTTGAAATTAAACAAACATGACCCAATTGGGTTGTAAGTCAGTTCTCTTCGCAACAGGCGATTTATTATTTATCCGTCTCTTATCAATGATGGCAATCTCGTTATTACAGTACACCAAGCATGCTTGGTAACGGAATACCAATTGGACGAATTCGGTTTTGATCGACCGAGACAACATCATGTATACTCAATTGTGATCTCTCGGTCTTCTCTGTCATTCATTATTCATCCAATCTGCCCACATGTTGTTGACCTCTAGCGAAACAGACGTAAACAACGTGACAATGGGCGCCAAACTGTATAAAATGTATTTCATGATAAATTATGTTATATGCATATTGAGTATGTTTGTAGATCGCATGGCGAAACATACGTTGCCATTGGAGAGATATACTTCAAATAATAATAAAAAGACACGTAGACCACATCGAAGTGCCCCACATACACTCAACAAACTGCCTAACCACATCAAAACAATGACATGTACATATTAATGTTCTAACTAATATGTTGAACCTTTTAAGTGAGCAACTTTAATTCAGTACATAACTACACAATTATATAAGTGATTTTCTGCCACAGAAGATTGATATATCCCTCCGACAATTGAGTAATGAGAGGCTGGTTACTGCATGCAGAATTCGTATGAGAGACACATCACCAGACAGTTCAAAGACAAGTCGTTACATGCCTTCCATTATGTGGTCTGACAAGATACTTACATTCGAGAAATATAAATTAATAACGTGTGAAGGAGAAGCGTATGGAATGCCATATTCACAGAATCACAGCCTCTCTACACAAATCAATTTGGTACAAATAAAATCAGCAATAGATAGAGGGTATACAATACGAGGAATGGAGCTTAGAACGAAAATGGGAGGGGGGGGGGTTTATGTAATAAACGTAAAGTCAAGTTTTGTATTTCTTTTGTATCTTGTCTTGTGCGATCGGATAAAGGGAAGACTCACGGTAAACAAGACCCATAAAACAGCTTAATATAGTACATAATACACTACTTATTCAGATTATTTGTAGACACAAATATCTTTAATAGAAACCAACGAAACTATATATTTTTTATGATTCTTTATGTTGTTGTACGTTTTTATTTTTCAATATATCTGTAGGCCGGAGGCCCGTGAGATTGACACATATCAATACACAGCATTGTGGCAAAATGTGAAAACAGCAATATCAATACAATGTTATACATATCATACAGCAGGCAATACTTCTCAAATTAAATGAATAGAATATGAGTGAAGCTTCGTTTTAGTTTTGTATATTTAGTTTGTAAATATACGGAGAGGCCAATACTCTAAAACTAGGGTAGGACGGTTGGATGGGGCTAGTTTAAACGGAGAAGGTGGGGTTAATGATTATATATATAATTGTTTTATGTATTTTAGAGCGTTTACATATTAGATTTAGTACCGTTTCCTGTTACCTGAAGTAAATGTTAAAGTCAGTGATGTACGTTGCTGCATCAGAAAATATATGCGTTGTTTGATGGAGCGTCTTGTCCTATACTATCACGAAAGTTCATACAAGGAGAAATGTAATACAGATGTAGAGCGAATGGTAAATTGTGATAATTGAGACAGATTCTCAGAAACATCAAAGAGGAAACATTTAGTGTTTACTTCAAGAACAAAAAATCGGTCAGGGTTTCGAAATGATTCAAAACACGCAACGCTCAATATTTGTCTGTATATAGTCCGTGAAAGGAGTGTTATTCGTCTGATATGTACAATGGATGACCAGCCACCATGCAAAAGCTTCATTACAAAGATCTGCCATTTTACTGACAGTCGCAAGGCTGTAAATTACTGTTTGGTTATTGTTTCTATTTATGTTTTAAATGCATGTTAAGTTCCCCATTCCCATGTACAATTCTTTCACTAGAAATAACATTCGTGTCATCTTCTCCGCCTTTCGGCCTTTTATTACTGATTGTCTTTCCTTGTTCCGTGATGCCTTCCAACCATTAAATTGCCTTCCTTCGTTGTTCTTAAACTTCTCCTTAGTTGTTATTTTAGGTTGACAAGACCATTCATTGCACCCCTACTCCCATACATGTTTACCCTTGCACGTCCTCAGTGTTTACACTTTCACCTATTCAGTGCCTGATGTTGTGTTGACTGTTGTTTTTCCGGGGTCTGTGTGGGGGGCATTCTATTGTGTATGTGGCGTTCCCTAGATTGATACACACTTACATTTTCCATGGGTGCTTTTGATAGTTAACCATGCCCTAGATTCTAAGTTGTTGTTATGGTCGGCCAGACCATTGATTGCACCCCTATGTTCATACATGTTTACCCTTGATGCTCCTCTGTGCCTTATTTATTGTGGACTGGTTTTTTTCCTAGCATCATTTCAAGTACAAGCATATCCCTATTAAGTTTTCATAGCTTATTACAATGAACACGAAACGCTGTATGGTTAAATACTGCATATTTTATAGCAATATGTCCCTACTGATTCACATTTACACATCCACACAATTTTCCTGATAATTAATGTTGCTTCAAATCCTACGGGGAAATTAAATCTAAAACTGTCAAAGAAATTGTCGGGCTTGCTGTAAAATGCATGAATCCATTCAATGCAAACTACAGCGCATTTTTTACGCCAATGTTTGCAGTTATGTTCGTGTTGACTTCAAACATTATTTATAATTCAGAAACTTGGTATAGCGAAACAATAATTCATTATCAATGCATTAAAGATTTAACACAATACAGCCAGTGCAACAATAGATATCATACATTGAATTATGTTTAGCAATCCACACACCAAGCTAATGGCGTAATACAATATATCGTCATTACATTAGAAAAAATATAACAAAACCTGTTACTGATGGGCAAAATCTTCAGAATAGGAAATATAGTTGTGTCGTGTTGGAAATTAAATTACTTTTCAACAATGCGTCGCAATATTTCCAGAACCCAATAACTTGTGTTTCGTCTTTTTGCGTTACATACGGGGTTATGGAATTGCGTTTTATTTAAGTAACATGCATTCCAGAACAATATAGGAAGTACATATAGAAAAAGCTTGATAAGACGGTTTCAACGATACCAAATACTCAAAACCGCCAAAACTTTAGTAGTGAAAGCCACATTCACAGGACAATGCTACCCCATGCAGATAACAGTGAAAGCCACGTTTACAGGACAATGCTACCCCATGTAGATAACAGTGAAAGCCACGTTTACAGGACAATGCTACCCCATGCAGATAACAGTGAAAGCCACGTTTACAGGACAATGCTACCCCATGCAGATAACAGTGAAAGCCACGTTTACAGGACAATGCTACCCCATGTAGATAACAGTGAAAGCCACGTTTACAGGACAATGCTACCCCATGCAGATAACAGTGAAAGCCACGTTTACAGGACAATGCTACCCCATGTAGATAACAGTAAAAGCCACATTCACAGGACAATGCTACCCCATGCAGAATACAGTGAAAGCCACGTTTACAGGACAATGCTACCCCATGCAGATACAGTGAAAGCCACATTTACAGGACAATGTTACCCCATGCAGATAACAGTGAAAGCCACATTTACAGGACAATGTTACCCCATGCAGATAACAGTGAAAGCCACATTCACAGGACAATGCTACCCCATGCAGATAACAGTGAAAGCCACATTCACAGGACAATGCTACCACATGCAGATAACAGTGAAAGCCACATTCACAGGACAATGCTACCACATGCAGATAACAGTGAAAGCCACATTCACAGGACAATGCTACCACATGCAGATAACAGTGAAAGCCACATTCACAGGACAATGCTACCACATGCAGATAACAGTGAAAGCCACATTCACAGGACAATGCTACCACATGCAGATAACAGTGAAAGCCACATTCACAGGACAATGCTACCACATGCAGATAACAGTGAAAGCCACATTCACAGGACAATGCTACCACATGCAGATAACAGTGAAAGCCACATTCACAGGACAATGCTACCACATGCAGATAACAGTGAAAGCCACATTTACAGGACAATGCTACCACATGCAGATAACAGTGAAAGCCAGATTCACAGGACAATGTTACCACATGCAGATAACAGTGAAAGCCACATTTACAGGACAATGCTACCACATGCAGATAACAGTGAAAGCCACATTTACAGGACAATGCTACCACATGCAGATAACAGTGAAAGCCACATTCACAGGACAAGGCTACCACATGCAGATAACAGTGAAAGCCACATTTACAGGACAATGCTACCACATACAGATAACAGTGAAAGCCACATTCACAGGACAATGCTACCCCATGCAGATAACAGTGAAAGCCACATTTACAGGACAATGCTACCACATGCAGATAACAGTGAAAGCCACATTTCCAGAACAATGCTACCCCATGCAGATAACAGGGAAAGCCACATTCACAGGACAATGCTACCCTATGCAGATAACAGTGAAAGCCACATTCACAGGACAATGCTATCCCATGCAGATAACAGTGAAAGCCACATTCACAGGACAATACTACCACATACAGATAACAGTGAAAGCCACATGTCCAGGACAATGCTACCCTATGCAGATAACAGTGAAAGCCACATTCACAGGACTATGCTATCCCATGCAGATAACAGTGAAAGCCACATTCACAGGACAATGACACCCCATGCAGATAACAGTGAAAGCCACAATTACAGGACAATGCTACCCCATGCAGATAACAGTGAAACACCAACACACAAAACACAAGGTGTGGATAATGTGTAGGAAAACAAACACCTGTAAGCATTAGTACTTGTCTGGCTGATAACCAAATGCTTTTATGAATAACAAAATAATGAAGGGACGACAATAATAGGACAGTGTATTCGTTACAGGACAAAGCAAGAAAATAAGTTTGTAACGGACCGAAACATGCAATCTGGTTATGAAATACCATTACCGTGTACGTCGTTACCATGTCTGGTTTGGTAAGCCTGTTTGCCACGAACGTGTCCCATCTTTCCTCCAAATCTCGAATTACTTTAGACTCTGATTTAATCAGCACATTCGTGAGGGAAACTGCAGTTTGTAAGGCAAACAACACAAATACTTCCCATTAATTTTGCATGCATTAATGCAATACACTTAAGTGGTTTCCAGTATGTTATTAATCCCCAGTTTGAGTTTACATATGTCAGCACGCAAGTGAATACTGCATGGTTTATATATACTTTATGTGAAATCGAATAATAGTGAAATATGTTGTTGTTCAAGATTTTATTTTCCCTGTTGTTTTATGTTCTGCACGCATAAAGATAATTACCATCGAAAGCTCATTGTTGTAATTACGATGTGATTGCAGCTGACTGGTATATCTCATGTGATCAATGGCTTGATTTTTATATAGATAGAATTGTTGATAGGTGTATTTTGTCTCAATTTATGTTCGGGAAGTATCCGAGACCATCGTGATATGTTGACATGAATTGAATGCACCTAAATATTCTAAAAAGTAAAAATGAAGTGAATCGTGTTCGATTTCTTGAGAGAATTCATCGACAAGATGACATATGTTAATGTTTTAGTTATTTATCTTCATGGTCATGTTGATACTGTATATTCATGCATATTGACGTTAAAGAAACTTTGCCTACACCATGTTTAGTATTGAATCATCCGAATTCTATTCATCAGTATACAGTCTAACGTTGGGAAATATAAGCCGACAAGCTGCCATTGAATATTGATAGACCTATATATTTCCGTTTCGTCTCTATCTCACTTATATAAGACAACTGTAATTTATCAGGCGGAAAGATAAATGGTTAGGAATGTAGAACCGAGTACATCTTTACATGAGTAGAGTAAAAGTAACGAAATAAGGGCAACGTGGCATGTAATAGCAACTTCTATAACATACTATTAACACAAATGCATAATAGCACGAAACGAAATAAAGCATTTACCGAAATGTTTCAATTAAACCCTTACATAAAATCACGAAATAGCACGAAATGTGTATTTCAAAAACCAAAATGAAATATATCAAAAGAAATGTATTAATGCAACCCCTGAATAAAATCCCGAAAAGGTACGAAAAGTTTACTTCAAAAATGAAAACGAAATATACAATACAGTTTCCGAAGTATCGGCTAAAATAGAACAGAACATACTACACTGAACACATTTTCTAAACGTCCATGTAATAAACTACAAATTTAAGAAAAGGGTTTTATATGCCGACCTAAACTTTGGCATTCTAGTATACACTCAGCAAAATTTATAATTGGTCACTTGGATTTTATTGATATTATTTAACAGTGAATGACAATTCAACAATACAAACACCATCACATAAATACTTTCTTCGTACAACTGTTCAGAATACATAAGTCCATATTGATTCTCACGTGAACTTTACGATATATCAACACTAATAACCCTAAAATTAAAAGTCATAACACGGATATATATGGTAAGGTCTCTTCAATAAATATGAAGTGACCACTTAGAAATTTTGTTGAGTGTATATGCATAGTACTCTATCGACTTTCACAAAGAAAATACCTATTTATCGTCATGGTTGACCACGCGTGACGGTGAGTACGATTTTCAACTTTTGGCACGAGGATCACGTGTACTATGTAGTAAGCGGTACATTTCATTACAATACAATCCACGTTGTATGTCTAACACGAAAAACAGAAAAGATGGCGAGAATGACCAATGAAGAACGCGCCAGAGCCGTCGGTATGATTGATACTGGTACTCCAATTCGACGGATATGACTAACTTTATAAATTAGCTAGTCAATTCAAATAGAGTTTGGAAAATGATCATAAAATATATAATGTGTGTCTTATTGACCACTTTTTATTAATATTTCAGGTTGCCCGTCTGTTCAATAGGCGCAAATGTGTATACTTATCTCTGTTCTTATAAATCGTCGAAATATCAAGTGGACGTTTAGAAATTTTGTTCAGTGTAGTATGTCGTATTATTGATTACAAAACTGATCACAAATCACCAACCAATGTACATAATTTACAAAATAGTGATGCTATTATTTCCCTACGGGTTATCACATTGATATATTTTGGCGTCTTTCTTACGTACAATAAATTAAAAAGTAAAATTCGATTATGATGTTTTATGAAACTGAGTGACTTAAATTCATATACTCTCTGGAGAAAAATTTATAGTAGAAAATTGTCGTAAGTCATTTAAATTAGTTTGGATATTTCAGAATATAAATTCATGAAATTTAATATTAGATTAATTTATGACTTTAATTAAATATTTTACCGAGAACACTAATGAGACGCTATATATTACCGATTTTCATCATATATTTATGATAATAGTATATCGTAATTGGTATTTATCTTCAAGTAAAGAGACCAGAATGCATTCTAAGTACTCTTTGGGGGGTTATCTTCATTTCTGGGTACCTATATTAAACATTCGATCAGACAAAACCCTCTTGCTGGGACGGAATAAATACGGATTAATATATATCTAACGTTCCCTTCATTCCCTTTAATGAACAAGGATCAAAAAGCGACACTTAAGTATTATTTTTGTTATTAACAAAACTGTTCTCTGAAACAAAGGTAGGTAATCAGTATATTGTATCCGTGCTTGTTTATGAACGAGTTCTTAAAATTGTCTAAAAATTAACGTCAAAATAACATTCCCTTGTTGGACGGAATAAAACGTCTGCCAGTGTATATCCATGAACATCTTTTAGAAATAAAGGATGAAAACTCAAAAAGTATGTTCTGAATGAGTTATGGCAAGTAAAAAAACTTTTGTTCATTTCATTTTTAGTTTTTTGAAAACAGAACTGCGGTATAAAGACATCAAATACACGTTATTTGAAAAGAAACGTTACAATGTCCCGACGTCGTTTTTTATGTTACAGTTGTAGATCGCAACTTTTGACGTTACGTCATATGCAATTATAATTAAATACAATCGGACCTCGTTTATTCGACAACCTTCTTTCCGAATACTTGGTATAATCCGAACACTTGGTATAATCCGAACACTTGGTATCATTCGAACACAGTATCAGATCCTGGTGTATCTTATTAAGCACTTCGTATTGAAATGGACTGTTCGAAACTATGTATTATTCGAAATAGAATTTCGGACCAGATAAATTCGAATAAACGAAGTATGCTTGTAGTGGAATTATAAACAAACATTAATAAAGTTTTTTTCAAAAGATGATAAACGAATGTTTGATTGTTCATTCCGAAGGTTAACCAAATATTTGAATATAGCAATTGGTATTCGCAGACCTTTCTATTTGGTTCACTTAGAAATAAATGAAAGATAAGCAGGAAATGCCACATGCAAATTGCACAGACACCCAAACAACAGTAGGAGACATGAAAAAGACAGAGTTTCGGTTTTCTATACTTGAATTGATATTCTATCAACAATATGAACTTTTGTTTTTCCTCAACTTAGACAGCGCCCAAAACACATAATATATACAAAGTACATTTAATAAAATGCAAAATGTAAGCTTTCTCAAATTTCATGACCTCACCCAGGGATGCAAGATAACAACTTATCATGATATTATTTCGTTTTATGCATCTCGCATATTACATTTTATGCATCTTGCATATTACATTTTTCTTTCGATTAACGGACATTTTCATATCAAAATGATTTTTAAAACACAATAAAATGAGATTTAATAGACATATAACTGGTACAAAATGTGCGTTTTAAATGTCCTGAGTATACCGACATTAATTTAAATGTCCATCACATTCTAGATTTTTATTGAAATATGACAGCACTTTTCCGCCTATTTTTTGAACACCCCTCGTATTTCTAATATTAAATGCATCGTCCAAAGAGTCTTACAAAGCGCTGTAAATTTAAATTTTCATCAAAGTCGAGATTTTTATAAAAATATGACAGCACTTTTCCGCTTATTTTTTTAACACCCCTCGTATTTCTATCATTAAATGCATCGTCCAAAGCGTCTTACAAAGCGCTGTCAAATTTTCATCAAAGTCGAGATTTTTACAAAGATATGACAGCACTTTTCCGCGTATTTTTTGAACACCCCTCGTATTTCTAATATTAAATGCATCGTCCAAAGAGTCTTACAAAGCGCTGTAAATTTAAATTTTCATCAAAGTCGAGATTTTTATACAAATATGACAGCCCTTTTCCGCGTACTTTTTAACACCCCTCGTATTTCTGATATTAAATACATCGTCCAAAGAGTATTACAAAGCGCTGTTGATATAAACGAAGCTTGCGAGATATTTTCAATACATAAAGTGAGGGAAAATCAGTTTCTATTTTGATTGAATTATTAATCATGTCATCGTTGTATCACATGATTTACTTAAAAATAAAAATCCTATTATGATAGGTTTTTCAGATGCCAACAACATTTTAATAATTTTATCGATTGTTCAGACAAAATCGGTCAACCTGATTCGATCTCAAAATTTGTATTTTATTAATAGTGTTATATAATTGAACATTTTAATTAAAGATATGACGCAGAACATTCTATACAGATCGCATTAATGAATTGCTTTACTCGGAAGCATTTCATACAAAAATCTGATCGCTTGAGAGAACCAGAAAGCTTTGATTTCTAACCACGGAATTAATGTTTTATGCGTTTGCATTGAAATGAAAATTAATTAAACTCATGCTCAGTACTTGTGTTACTCAAACACATTTATCTTGAACAATTAATGTTTGAACTCCTTACTCATTCAGTAAAAGTTAAATCAAATTGCTCAGATGCTATAGATGCCTTGAGTTAGCTGAAGCAAAAAAGGATATAGATCCCAAAAGACATAAATAAGAACAAGTAGAACAGGTCACCAGTGGCTGTGTTGTAAGAAACAAGACAAGAGAGAGAATACGTAACTACAGGGAAAGCCACATACATAAGACAATGCCTCCCCACGCAGATCTCCGGAAAAACAACAATCCACAAAATATAAGGTACTAAAGGAGGTCAAACGGTACACATATTAAGGAACCGAGGCGCAAGGAATGGCCCAGCAGACCACAAGGAATAACTAGGAGAATCAAAGTGGACAGTAAGGGAAGGGGAGGTGGTTGAATGCAAGTATGAGATGTAATAAATTAGTAAGACGATCCAAGAAATGTCTGGTTTCCAATACGAATGGATTTTTGGTGCAAAATATACCGGTCAATGTTTCAAGTATGTAGGTCGTTGAATTCAGTATGTGGGTCGCTATACTCAATCTATTGGTTGTTGTACCCAGTATACCGGTCACTGACTAAGAATTCGGATACTGTATCCAATATATCGGCCGCTGTACTCAGTATACGGATCACTGTATCCAATATATCGTTCTCTGTACTCGAGATATGGGTCACTGTATCCAATATATCAGTATATGTACTCAGTATGCTCGTCACTGTACCAATTATATCGGTCGCTTGACACTGTACCCATAATAATAAATTTATGTAGCATATGGGTAGCTGCGTCCCATATACCTATAAATGGATAGCTGTCATTGTACCCATTATATTGGTCTAGCTTACGGAGAAAACCGGCTGCTGTGACACAATGGTCATCAATGTGGTCATTAAACGTCTCATGCTACAGATTTGTCTTGATTTGCTTACAAAATCGCTCGTCTTTGCGATTTTTTAAAATAAATTCAAGTGTGAATGAAATAACACATGTATGATTGAAGGCTTTGTACTCAACCTATTGATGCATTGATTGTGTCTGATCTCATCTAATCATTAATCATCAGTCCGTCGTTTGTAATGAAATAATCTAAGTATAAAATCCTCTATTCGCAAAATCTCCTACCAGAGGTTCTGCCAATCATTTAACGAATAAAATATGCAAATGAAGTGTATGCGATCGCGTGTCTTGGTACGAGAAAAAAGAACATAGTTTCGTACAGAACACTATGTGATTGCAACTAAACACGCAACGTAACTTCCCTATGTATTTAAGATAAACAAACACAGAAGTAGAAATAAGTGATGTAACGATATAAGACACTTTTTGTAGCTTACATTGTTGGGTATAAACCACTTTGATGTCTTGTTATGTGCGTCTTTTGAATTGTCTGTCAATGCGAGTAATTTTCAAGCACTGAGCGATCGAATGTTCACAATAGTCTCTAATTTTGTTCTTGGGAGAAATTTTCAAGAGATGAAATGTTATTTTAAAGTGACCTCAAGTACACGGTGATTTGATTTACAACCACGTCCTATAAATCTCTCTTGATTCGCATTGTAACAACTCTCGTCTGGGTATTTCTGGGCCATTGAACTTGGAAATCACTAGTTAATTGGTGTCAGTAAATCATTGTTGTTTATCTCGATATTTATTTTCTACATAATTATGGCTGTTCAAAATCCCTGGTGTTGCAAAATCACCTTAAGTAACCCCTTACATATTCTCAATCCCTGTGGTTTTGTTTACTGGTATTCCTTGGGATATGTGAGGGGAGGTATTGTCTTGTGAATAAGGCGTTTCAGTCACCAAATTAATATGTCCTTTAATGCATGATAAACTCTTTGTATTGCAGCGCTGCAAGCAAAGATAACAATTTCAACTGAATGAATTCACTACTCCAACTTCACTAATTCAATATTAGGAATTCGTGAATTCAAGATTACCAATTCGTGAAGATGAAATCTCGAATTCGCCATTTTAACTTGAAGATTTCCCGTTTCAAACTCCCCGAATTTAATATTTCCTGTGATAGAAATAATGGAGTGCGAATCTCACCACCGGGCTTTCGTACATAATGGTTGCCATTGATTCCATTAAATGGATATGATATTGCAATTTAAACACAAAAACATCCAGTCTTTACCAAGGGAACATGTGCCACTATGATATAATTTTGTAAATAATTGGTTAGTACATGTTGGAACAAGAAAGGCGTTATAAACCAACACCCTTTGTATGACAACCCTTATAGAGGTATGATTCGAAACGTTATTTGGTAATAAACTGATTATTGTGCGTCCTACGTTGCAAAGAAATTCCCCTATCGGAAAGTTAAATCGCAGTGTACAACATTGGTTCGATTGCTTCCTTTAAAATCATAAATGTCCTCACGTGAGCGCTAGCTAACAAGTATGTCGTTTTTTATGATTATGCAGACATAGTATGATTTACGGAAGCCGTTTATAGTCTTTCTGACATATTAGCTTTGCTCTTTATATACCGATGCAATGTAACTGTTCCAGATAAATAATCAAGTCATGTATGTCCGAGTATAAATACGAAAATATACAGAGATGTTAAATTATAAGATTTTCAAATAAGCGATTCTGAATTGGAGTTATGTTCAATAACTTAAAAACAAAGAATAAGACACAGTCATGGGTTTTAGGCTTGAGCAAAACCAAACCAATAAACCCCTTAGACCAAATCCTGAATCCGCTTCTGCAGCGGGCGTTCATAGTCTTTCTGACACATTAGCTTTGCTACTGTTCCAGATAAATAGATATGCAGCGGACGATTGAAAGGAGAATAATCCAACTTTATTATCAAAACATGTAATAATGTGTGGAGCTAAAATACAGAAATATGTTATCATTTTACAAAAACCCATTACTAAAGGAAACACACGTCCCTATGCGGCTTTTGAATCATGCTATCTCACGATTCGTCTATTTTATTAGTCTCCTGTGGTAGATTGAGACTGTTTAATATTCAGTTTCGGCGCAAAGTGTTGAAATCTCCGATAGGTTTCTAACCATCGTCGGAACAGTAACGTTACGAAGCTTCGAGATTGGTCCTATGTATCATTTAAAAATCGTTTTAAACTCGTTATATTTAAAAAAAAGGACTTTATACCCTACCCCTAGTTTTACCCCCTGTGTTATGTCTTTTTCATCGTGTATAATGCACATAAAAATGAAAATGAAGACGAAACAGTACGAATAGTTATCAAACTCTTAATTTTCAAAGAAAGATTAATAAAATTACACATAATTTAAAAAGCAAAACACATAAACATGCAAAAGCTAAGAACGTTCTAAGAGAAATTGACCAAATACCTTAGAACGTTCTAAGAGAAATTGACCAAAACATCTTAGAACGTGAAAACGTAAATGCTTTTTTCCACATGGCATAATTACAGATGGCATTTACGAGGACAGCGTTGGGGTATTCAAAGAAATAGATCAGTCTATACATATCTTACCATTGTTATATACATTTTATATACAAATTAAAGGGGAAATTGTAAGCGGAAAGCGTTTTACTAAGCATTGCGAAAAATAGATAAGCTTATGCATATTTTACCATTGTCATATACATTTCCCTCTCAGTGAATAGGATTTGCTCGATAATGATGTTCTTTACAATGTATCCAATCCAACTAATTGGTCAGTTTTTTATACACTGAGTTTTATCATTATCATTCTAACACGGGCAACCACCATAATATAATCATCGAAATTATCAATTAAGCCGGTATAAACCCATACATGATGAAATACAAAAAGATGTAGATGACTAATTAGAAAACCGGATGTCTGATCTTGAGCACTGAACATTTCATTGTAATTGTATCAACGACATGATTTCGTGTTATTGGTAGTGACTTTTACTACAATTATATTATCTATCTGGTGTCTACTAAACGGATGTATGACAATGTACCACCATTGTTTTGAATACGTACTTTAAAATCCAAATTGCCATGTCATTTGTGTATGTTATTAATGCCAACAAAATTACTAAATTTCGATTAATCAACAACCAGACTTAATATGAATTACGAAAGACATTTCGTAATATTTCTAAAACAAATTCGTTTATGTTACATTCCGGTGCAATCCCATTTGTTGAGACAAATTAATGTGCAACTGGCGACTAAAAGAAGAGGCATTTCAAATTAATGATCGAAACATGCAATTAAATGCAAACCTAAAACGCGGCAGCAGAGTCATGAAATATGCTATCATTATGCAAAGGGAAACAAGCATCGCAATGCGGCTATCGAATCATGCTATTAACCAGTCGTACATTTTCTAAGTGACATATGAAGCAATGAGATATAAATTATTTAGCATGAAAGTTTTGTTATCATGGATAAATTGCTATGGACGTTTCTTGAAACCAAAACAAAAACGGTACCATTTGAAGCCTACGACATATCGAGCGTTCAGTGCAAGACTATCCTAACTCCTATATAAATACAGAGGAATTATGATAGTCTTGCGCTGAACCCTCGATATGCTCTTGAAACATTCTGAAACACAGTTATCAGCGTCTAGGAAGGTCAATTGCAAACTATAATTTCTGGTAATTTTGAACGAAATAAGAAGAAACTTAAATAACTTATGGGTTACCTACAACATTGTTCGTAGACAAATGGCTTTAGTCAAGCACTTAAGCTGACAGATGTAACAAAAACCAATTTCAATTGAGTTGACTATAGATTAAATACTAACGAGCTTTGACGTTTACTGCATAAGGTGATTGAGAAAAACGAATGTTATGTATGCGAAGAAGACTAAATTGCTGGTTTCATGACTCTCCGAGTTCATAAATAAGTCGAATATACTCTGGTGTAAATAAGACAAACCCACTCGACAAGATCTCTTCAATATTTATGACATTCAGTTATAAAAACCTAAATTAGAGAAATTGGATTGTCGTTTGTTTGAGATCTTTCTTTTCCGTTCTTGTTATACTTATATGATAATCAATGAGTATCCTAACCGTTATTTCAGTGCTTCAGTCGTAAGGTACCTGGGTTCGGACCCCTTAGGGGTCGCATGTACAAATGTCTAAAATGTACATGATATTAATATATTAATAAGATATAAATATTTATTGGAGCAAAAGTCTTGATGACGTCAAACTTAACTGCAACAAAAAACAACCACTATTCAAATTTAACACTGGAACCACGTAATATGACGTGGCTTATGTATATGCACCTGCCGGACCAATCAGACACATCGGTCGACATATAGTGTTTGAGCACGTGGTGTCGATGTCGATTCTTTACACTTTGAATACCAGCATTATGTGTAAAATAAAATGTCATCTTGAGCGATAAAATATTAAATATAATGAAAATATTAAACGCATTGACAAGTAATTTTATAAAACATAAGTACTTATTGATGGATATGCTTGCTAGCAGAATTCATGTAGGTAGCAAAAACAAAGGCCCTGCGAAAACATATTTGTTCTGTCATAATTACTTACTGTTAACATATCTTTAGTATGTACGTTGTCAGTTAGGCTGGTAGTATTAGTTTTCCCAGTATTGTACTGACAGTTCCAAGGCTGTATACACATGGTTATTATTTATTTTTGTGTTTTGAATGAATGTTATATTTCCCTTTCCCCTGTGCAATTCCTTCACTTTATTCAGGTTATTTTCTGCCCAGTTTCAGCCTATTGTTGCTATCACTGGTCCTGTGATATTTTCCATCCATTAATTCCCCCCTTCACTGTTTGTCCTATTTGATTCCCCTAGTTATTCATTATGGTCAGCCACGCCATTCCTTGCCCATCTGTTTCATAACGTATGTACCCTTAAACCTCCTCATGTGCATTATAGTTTATGGGTTGTTGTTTTCCCGGAGGTCTGTGTGGGGAGGCACTGTCTTATGTACGTGGCGTTGCCTGCAGCAACTTATTCTCTCTCTTTACTTATTCACAAGCAAATTAACCAGTTGTAGAAGTTGAATGCGTTACCTATGCTATAACACATAACGGTCGACGATTTAGATAGTTGGACGTTACGAAGTTTGCAATATGATTTCAAAAAGACATTAAAATGGATGGAAGGACAACACTGAATATGAGATAATCTGCGATTTCATTGTTATCATGAAGTAAATCAAACTCACACATAACACACATAATACTGTAACGTTTACGGCGCCATCTGCAGCGGTCATCAAACGTATATTAATTATACTGTCTTTTTACAAAGTTTGAATAACATAAAAGGCACAAACTTGATTAGATCTTATAACTCGCGTCTATAAAAGGTATAATATAATTAATCAATTTGATTAAAAGTTTTTGTACCGAAAGTCAAAACAATTGCATTAATTAATAAACCTCAGTACGAAGTATCGTTCACAAAATTAGGATTTATCAATGCCGACAAAATTCCATATCTTCAGAATGGAGTCAATGTATAGAACGTGTGTCCGTTCAGGTAGAATGTAACTTAACCAGTATTCTAAACCCGCATCAAATTATTGACACGTTATTCATAAAAAATAAATTGCAATATTCATTTAATCATACATCTCAGCAAAGCAATACAATTGTTTGAAACGTTTATATACCAATTTGAATTCAATGAATTTTCCCGAAGAAATAAACCGCTGTCCCAAAGGACGGTTGTGTTAAGAAATAAAATTGGTTGTATAAGGATTTTGGTAAAACATGCGTGTCTGTTGTGTACTATTAATTGTGAATTTCAGTCTAAGTAATTGGATTTGTGAATTTTCTGTTCTTAAGCATGTTTGATCGGAATGGTGGTTATGCTGTTATTGTACGCTTCGATTGAATCAATATGCAGTTAATCTTATAGGAGGTGTCGATCTACATGCGCAATCATGTAAATTACCTCACACTTACTCATGAATGTAATCAGAGTGCTAACTAATCAATGTTAAAGTAAACAAACTAACGCACACAAAATTAATTATTTCTGGACCAATTGGGGCAATCAGTAATATAGTGTCAAAACTTACATGTCTCTGAATCATACCTAACTTGAAAAGCGACCAATCAGCTAGCTGTAAGTACGGGTAATCACATTCACGATTATGTATTTGTAGTTTGATGTACAAGACGTCAGTGAATGCAGTTATCCATAAACTATAATCTAAATACAATATAGACACTTATTGTTTGTTTTACATTAATTTACATGACGTTTGAAGTCCATGGAACATTGCATAATTTGTTGCGTTTATGGATTTCCAATGTTGTGGTGGCTGGAGTACTTTTGCAAAATTCAGATGAGACGTTTTCTATCGAGCTGAATTTGTTCCATTTCTTAATTGTCGTATCAGTTCTTATCAGGTGAGGATTGCTAATGATTATTAAACACGCGATCCCATCGTTTCAATTAAATATACCCGTATATTTTAGACATAAAATCCTTGTTTCATTTTAACCATCGGCTTCCACAATCATTAATCTTATAAAATATGCAAAGGCATCAGAACACTGTTTGGTTCAGATCACACAGCTATGGCCATAATACACGCAAATCAGTGTCCATACGTATTTAACATCCTTTGAATACTCACAACGTACATCAAACTGTATTTTACCATCTTTTTTCAAGATATTTCTTGTTACTATTTATGCAATGCAAGTAACTGGTCAGTTGTTTATACAATGAGTTGAACATCTTTATCATGGAAACACACGCAACCACTATCGTACAATTATCGGAATTGGCTATTAAGACGGTGCAAACCCATATATGTTGTATGACAAAACGTTGTAGATGGGTGATGAGAAAATGTGATGATCTACAGCACTTAAAGTTCATTGTAATAAAGACACATGAAATCGTGGTATGCGTTGAGTATATCTCTCCAATAGATAGTTCCCATATTTACATCCCTTGTTCTGAATAGTCGACCATATTGATAGGCAAATTTCCACTAAAGTGTATACGGAATATTATGATAAAATAAGAAAATATAAGAAAAAAACTTATTCATTATGCTCCTATGGACAGTTGGCTCAGACAGTTGAAGACAAAGTGGTTGTCACATGCAAATTCTCTTGTTATTTTCTCAATTATCACATATCACATATCACATATTTGGAAATTACTCCTATAAGTGCTTATCAGTTTTATCTATCAAAATGGCGGATGATTAAGAACAAGGGAGGTAAATATTGTAGAAGTGGAAACTATCTATTATTGTATCTTCCAAACAGATTTCTAACAATGTACTACCATAGATTTAAATATCCGAATTGTCATGCCATTCGTGTTTGTTATTAATGCCAACAAAATTACAAAATTTCATTTTCGTAACATTCAGACATAAAATTAATTACGAAAGACATTTCGTAATGTTTCTAACATATGTTCTGTCTATCAAATTCCGGTACAATCCAATTGCTGTAGACAAATTGATGTGCTTGCTGGCGACTTAAAGGAGAGGCATTCCAATTAATGACCAAAACATGGAATTAAGTGCAAACTAAAAACGCCGAAGACGAGTTCCGAAATACGTAATCATTTTGCAAAAGGAAACATGCATCACAATGCGGCTATCGTATCATGCTATTGGTTTTATTATTTGTTCGTTTTCTCAGTGTCTTCTAATAACATTGAGATAAAATTTATTTTGTATACTTTGTAGAGCTGTTATTGAAGATAAATCTCAATGTTGCAGGTTGCTTCAAGCCGGAGCCAACACTTCATCCATTTGTAGGCTTCGACATGTGCTTTATGGATACTGAATCAAAGTCTGAAAAAGGCAAGGGCGCAAATCATTGGTAATAATAATTCGTACAATATGTTCCTCTAGGAATATGAATGATCAATCGAATTTCCACTGTTTCAAATTTTTATTCAAGCTATTCATAACACATATCATACTGTTTTAGGCACAATTTGTCCCATCCTCGGAACACAGGCTATTAATAACATACAGTATGATATGTGTTATAAATAGCCGGGGTACCGATGATGAATTTGTCAATATTTATGCATTTGTCCTAACAAACGGTTTTCATATGCAATGAACCAACACTGTTATTTCTACGACAACTAATTTCGAATTGATACGTTTATTCTTGTCAATTAATATACAAAATCGTTGCTTTTTATGTACAATCTGAGAACGTGATGTCACAACCAATTAAAATGGTATTAAAATCCAATTGAGTGTTTGTGTATTGACTACAATTTTAGTATTTTTGTAAATTAATAAAATTATAATTACAGAAAATTACGGGAATTCGTGACGTCAAAACTAATTCAAATGCACGATGAATTAAAAGCCAATTCATTATTTTTCTATTCATATGTATTAGTTTCCAAAACCATCTTTGTGGCAAACCATATACTGCATTTGTATTATTGGAATCCTATACCCACACATGTTTGTACAACATTCGTTACAACACGCAATTATCCTGTCATGAAACAATATTCCTGGACAAAATAAAAACTAATCTGAAATTGTTAGGGAAATTGCGTCATTCATGTTATATCTGGGCAGCAGACAATTTCAACGTCTCTTCATTTAAATCTAACCAATCACATGACTTTATTTTGGTTTAAAATTCTAACGTTTATCGCACAAATGACTTTAGATTTTAGGGAAGCTGTATTTGGCTTGAAACAAAACTGCCTTTTATAAACTTCGGTCAATAGTGCAAATTGTCGTATCATCAATGTATTGTGTTGTCATATTAAGACACACTACTAAACAATATTTTTAGGTTTATAAAAAATGAATAGCTTCGGTTAATTATTGTTTTAACTTGCAACAAACATCGTTAACTACGCAGACCCTATTAAAGATGTATCTGGCTCATCTGAACATAAAATGTTTGAATTGGCTTCATCAAGTTGTGTTGATGCATTGGATAAAACATCTCTAATAAGAACCATTGCAATGTATAACCGATTGAAAATATCCTTTTTACCATATTACTTGCAGACAAAAATTGTAAAATAGCCTGATTGTTTTTATACGTTCATTTTTTGTTCATGCATGTTTAGTGATGTTTTAACTATAGGGAATATGTTTGCCTAGGTATGTTGTTTAGGTAAACAAGTGAACAAAAAATGAGCATAGGATTACTTTAATGATATTACAAAACAAATGAGCTTCCAAGGACAAGCATGTGTAAGTAACGTTGGTATTGACGTCGAGTCTTTCCTAATGAAAGTTTCGATGGAATAAAAATAAAACTTGTTTAAGTGTTTTAAATTGGAACCGCTATGGTAAGAAAGGGTGACGTCCGATTTCAATATTTGTGTTATCTACTGAAACTAGAAAAACATATCTGTTCGAAAACATAAAACTATGAAAATGGATGTTTTGGTCACTATTTCAGATTTTGTCATAGGGCAGCTCATTTTATAGTATATTTACCAAGGCAGATGCATTGACATTCTATAGTAAACGCCTCCAATATACTCGGTGAACGTTAATATTAAAATAGAAACAGCAATTTACCATTACGTATCAATTACTGATATGCGTTTATAAATATATCCTCATATTTATATAAAGAGAATGTCATCGACGCATCGAATATGCACTAGGTAGACAGGAAATTGAAAAGGGCTATGAATCCTATGTAAATATGATTGTATGCAATTTTATGTTTGAAAATGACTTGTGTTAATTTGGATACCAATGAACTAAAATAGCTGTAAAACAGTCGAATAAAAACCCATCACAAGTTGTTGGATTAGATTAGAAATTTGACATTTCTTAGACCAAATGTATGTCTTAATGATAAAAAATGCTTGATGAATGTATATCGTTCGTAGAAATCATTTTATCAGTTATCAAAAGTTCTAGACTGATGTATGGCAATGCACTACAATGTATTCAATTATGCTGTACACAACTCAAATTACCATGTCGTGTGTATTTGTTAACACGAACAGACTAGCACAGAAGTCGTTATATCAACATTTGAACATTATATATTACAAGAATAGTTCGTAGCGCGCTAGATACATGCGCTGTTCGTCATTACACCGTGGTGCATTTCCATAGCAAAGACGATTAATGTGTAGCTGGCGTCATAATGGAACGACACTCCAAATTAAATTTACAAGCCTACAATGGAGTATATAGCCCAAAGACAGAATGAAATATATGTAAATGAAGATGGAAGCAATTGTGTGAAGTTTGTAGGCGCACTAGTTGCATTTGCATAAATGGAACTAAATAGATTCTGAGACGCTGATTTTGAAAATATAAAGACCTTCATTAAAGTCCTAATAAGGGTAATATTTCTCGATCTAAACTGCGACACTTTATTCATATTCTTACAACAAGCATCAGTTTGATACTTAATGGTAAATGGATATAAGACATCCTTGTCTCTCATTTGACACAACCACCCATGTAAGGCACCAGATGGTTGTGTACAAAATAGTTCATGTTTAATATATATAAAGATATTAATATGAGATATAAATATACATCAGAGCACAAGTATTGATGACGTCAAACTCAAATACAGCAACAACAACTAATCAAATTAAAAACTGCGACCACGCGATATGACGTGACATATTTATAAGTACCTGTCGGAGGTAATCATATACATTGGTCGACAGAGAGTGTTAGCTACTACACGAGAAACTAGGTTAAACTAACCGGTCGTCAAGACAGGTGTAAAGTTTGCCTTTATTGGCATATTTGGGAAATATCATTTCTGTTTTGCTTTGTGTTTGTTATTCTATGCCTGATATTGATGCAGATTTGACGTAGATGTTCGACTGTATTTTTAATCGATATACATCGCGTAACTTCATATTGTCTGTCTTATTTGTTTCGTGTCTCGTTGTACTTTTGGGGTCTGTGCCCTTTGTATGTGACATTGAAACTTTCCTGCTCGACACCACCATTCATTATTTACCATTGTTATTGTATTGATTGATCACATTGAACGAATCCATCACTGAAGATTTAATTACAGTTTTTGGTGTAAATGTTTTTGGTTTTAAATGCATTCAGAACTCAAAAGTAAAATCGTTTGAGAGATTCAGGACAAACTTGCTTACAAATCGCAATGTAATTGAGTTCTGTATTTGCATTTGATATCGTTATATCTCAACGTTCAAAACTCGATTTTGTTTATATTAATCAAGAACAATAGACTATTAAACTATTTTTTTGTCAATTGACCCTACTAAACAAGTCGAAACTGTAATTATTTGATGAATAGATTGATGTTCCTTAAGACCTTGCCAGTGAGTTCTATTCGACATATTCAGTTCTTGAAGAAATGTTATGAATAACACCATGTTTCCTCTAATATGTTCAATTTGTTTGGTGCCGATTATGATTCTATACGCTTCGAATACCAGCATTATGTGTAAAATGTCAACTTTAGAGATGGCATGTGAAATATAACGTAATGTAAAATAATTTACGCATTGACAAGTAATTTTATACAATCAATAGTAGTATTCATTGACGGCGGCCTTCAGGCCGTCGTCTATTTGAATAATTTTTAATCTAGGTACATGGAGTTGCATAATCGAAATGGGAGAAGCCATTGGTATTATGCTTTTTTAAATTGTTCTTACAAAACGTGATTCTAATTATACAGATAAAAAAAGTGTACTAATTGATAATAAAAAAATGTCAAAATATTTAAAATGTATTTTTACCGTTAATAAAAAGCTTTAAAAAATGTTTTACGTATGCTTATAAGAATTTACAACAGCTAGTCACGAAAACGGTTAGGCATCGTGTATTACATAGCTTCGTTTCACAACTACGCTCAATTCATCATCAAAGTTCAGGAAATGGTTCCTAATGCTGTGCACGCAAATTGAAATTGTACTTATAAAAAAGCAAATTGTTAAACAAAAAATGTTAATCCATATTAATAAGTTCATGAATGCAGTTTATAATGTACAAATATAAATACAGTGACCAAACTATGCAATATACATTGCCTTAACTTGACCCATATAAGTTATGTACTGATGGTAATATGTAAACAAAATTCAGCCAATGAAAATTGTCGTTGAAAACGTCATAGCATTTGTTGTTCAAATAACGCATTGGCAGTAAAACGGATTCAGTACATTCGAGATCAAATGCTGATGGTTGAACTGAACTTTTAATTACGTTGTTTTGACATTTTTAGTGGATATTTTTCCCTTTTGATATCCCAATAGTTCTTTTAGATCTGTAAAACTAGAAGTTATAATCATGTATATTTTTAGATCCGTTTCGTTCTATCTACGTTTCGTGTATGGATGATTCTTACCAGAATTATGGCTTGGTGATGATCATACTTTCTTATTTATTGATAAACAAAATAATAAATCTTCAATATCATGCTTCCTAAAACTTGTGCCGCCGTTTTGATGCTTTGCATCAAAATTAGTCTTGTTGATATCATTGTATGATACGCGTTTGCAAAGACTTAAGCACAACGAAAACATATCTACACAAGATAAATAATTATGTTCATAATTATTTTATTTTAACATGGTCTTACAGTATGTTTGTTGGCAGCTATATTTTCCTATTCACAAGCAAATGTACTAAACACAGAATTTGAATGCTCTACCTATAGTCAAATACCCAATAATGATATTTAAAGTGGACATAAACAAGTTTGCTATAAGGTTTCACAAGGCTTTAACATGAATGGACGGGCAACACTGAATGTGAGATAATATGCGTTTACATTTTCATTTCTACCTAAATCATAAATCATTATCATCAACTTAACCACACTGACACATCGAAAACCCAATTCTGTTTCGTCCACGGAACTATCTACTGCGGTCATCAAAATCGTATTAATTTTGCTATCTCCTAACAAAGTTTATATGATATAAAGGCCACACATTTGCTTAGTTCGTCTTATTCGCGTCCACGAATGATGTAATAAAATTAATCAATTTGATTAAGAGTTTTTTATACTGAAAGTCAATACAAACAGAATTAATAAACTGCAATACGAAAGTGTCCAACAGAAAATATCGAATTGTTTAACGCAGACAAGAATCCATAACTTCAGACCGGAGAGCCAATGTATTGGACATCGTTCTTCAGGGATGTAATACGTGTATAACTAGACCAGTGTTGAACAAGAGAGAGCATAAGTTGCTACATGGAACGCCACATACATAAGACCTCCGGGAAAACAACCATACACAAAACATAGATAGATATAAAGTTTAATTTCACAATCCAATAAGTCTGGTGGCTCATGAGGACAACATACGTATTTACCATTACATCCATATACAGGATAATTCAAACATATAAAGTTGCGGAGAAGATACATTTACATTAAATTAAACAAGCTTGTTTGCTGTCGAAAACGAAATACAGGAAACTACTGTTGGTCAAAAGTATGTATTTTAAAAGTACCACATGCCATAAAACATAGGGCACTTGATGAGGCTCAAATGTACATCTGTAATGGAACAGAGGCGCAAGGAATGGCCTGGCTGACCATAAGGAATAACTAGGAGAATCAAAGAGGACAAACAGTACCCCCGCATCAGGTTATTTATCATTTTTTATCTTTAAACTAAATTAGAGTAGTCATTCAATCATACGTTGAAGCAAACAATACTGATGTTTAAAACGTTTATGTGCGAATTTGAATTTCCAGGAGCAAACCGTTATCCCAAAGGATGGATGTATTAACAAACAAAATTGTTTTGTATAAGGATTTGTCGTAAAGCATGTACGTCTGTTCCTGCTGGTCTGTACTATAAATAGACATTTTGTTCAGATAATTGGATTTGAGATCTATTCCTAAGTAGGTTAAAGTCGGATAGTGGTTATGCTGTTCTTGTGCATCTCAATACCATCAATATGCATTTAATCTAATATGAGTTGTTTGCTTGCGCAGTCATATAAATTAACTCACACTTACTCTTATTTTAATCAGCCTGCTTACTAATCAATTTTGACATCAGTCTGCTTGAGTAAACAAACTGATATACGCACAAGAAGAATTTCTTCTCGATCCAATTAGACAATCGCTACTTACACGTATCGAAGTCAAAACTAACGTCAAAAGCTACCAATCAGCTTGCTGTGTATAAGGGTAATTACACTCCCGAGTATGTAGAAGTGTTTTCGTTAGCACCATGGTGTTCAAGAGGTCGGTGAATTAACCTATCCAGCTATGTAATATAGACACTACATCTTTTGTTTTTCATTAATTAATGTGAAGTTTAAACCCCGTGAAATATTTTACAACTTATTTAACTTGAAGCAGTTGTATATTTTCAATTTAGTTGCGACTGAAATAACTTAGTACTTGAATATGGATGAAACGTATTCAATTTAGCGGTCGTCTTATGTTTTACAAGAACTCATGCGAAGTTTAAACGCCACGAAACATCGTATTTATTACAATCAAAGGACTGGATGTCATGGGAGGCGCTTCCTATGCAAGACTGCACGTTTTCCATATTATCATATGAGAAATTAATACGCGACTATTCGGGTAAACTCATTCGCTAAAAAATGACACAAATAATCCAGAAAAAACGTTTATATCAAGACTCCCGCCACTCCACAATTGATATATCTCTGATAAATCAGCCATTATACTTATCAATTATATAATGAAATCAGAGGACTTAACAAGAACTATTTTCTTGAGACGACGAATATGGCGGTACTTCGAGTAGACCATCCGGTTGACATCGATAGCAATGAGACGCTAAAGCGCTATGAAAGTGGCGCATTCATCGACTTTCAATTCAGTTGTGACTGAAGTAACTTAGTACTTGCACATGGAAGAAACACTTCTAAACTAGCTACAATTGTTCCATTCCTTAAATGTCGTATCCGTTCTTATAAGGTGAGGATTGCTAATGATTATTAAGCACACGATCCCATCGTTTCTATTAAAAACACCCGTATTCTTTAGACATAAAATATTTGTTTCATTTTTACCATCGGCTTCCACGATCGTTAATCTTATAAAATATGCACAAGCATCAGAACGTTGTTTGGTTCAGATCACACAGTTATGGTCACAATACACGCAAATCAGTTTCCATACGTATTTAACATCATTGGAATGCTTACAACGTACATCAAACTGTTTTTTTACACAACATAAGAGAATAAATTACATTTTCCGAATAAAGCATTTCTAACAGTATTTTTACTGACAGTTCCAAGGCTGTAAATCGCTGTATGGTTATTGTTTCTAATTGTGTTGAGATGTAATTTTGTCCCCGCTTTCGGCCTATTTTTGCTGCTGTCTTGACTTGTCCTATGATGTATTCCTTCCATTAACCCAGCCCCCTATTTGTCTTATTTGATTCTCCTTAGTTATCCCTCATGGTCGGCCAGGTTATTCCTTGTACCCATGTTCCCTAGCGTATTTACCTTTGCGCCTCCTCAAATGCCTTGTGTTTAATGGACTGTTGTTTTCCTGGAGGTCTGTGTGGAGAGGCATTGTCTTATTCAGTGGTGTTTCCTGTAGCATTGTATTCTCTCTCTTTTACAAGCGATTGTTTTGTATTGTGAAAACTGATTTGCATACTGGTAGTAAAAATGTCATAAGGTTCTCAAAGTAATCTCTAAACATTAGTATATATTTACGTACACAATTTATATTAGCTTCCTAAGAAAGGTAACGCATTTATCTTAGAAATAGGGCAAATGTCATGTGACAGTATTCATGAACTAAATAATTATAATGCAATTGGGCATTGGTTCGGTAATATTGTTCCACAGTCATTAATTCCATTAAATTTACATAATTCTTGTCGTCCAATCTAAATAGCACGTGAACATTTTGTGAAGTCTAATGAATAAATTTGTCGAGCGCGCATTGCAATGATTTCATTTGTACGAAATGAATATTGGTTGCAATTATATTATTGTTCAGGATTTTAAAAAATGCTGCAGTTGTAAAACAACACAAAAGTTGTCCTTAATAATACCGATTAAGATCTTAAAAACATGCTTGCAAGTGAAACAGAAAGTTATTTTCTACATGATCAAATTACATCTGGCATTCTAAGAGGAAAGCGTAAGTATTCTAACAATGGATAAGCCTATATCATTATCATTTATCTCTGCAGTGAATGCGATTTGGTCGTTAAGAATGTTTTTACTATTTATGCAATGCAACTAACTGGTCAGTTTTAAAACACTGATTAGAAGATCTTTATCATGGGAACACACGCAACCACTATTGTGCACTCATCGGAATCGGCTATTAAAGACGGTGCAAACCCTCACATATTGTGTAACAAAAGTTGTAGATGTGTGATTATAAAAGCGGATGACTGATCTAGAGGCTTCAGTTTAATATAGTCATGTTTGTGCAATATTGGTAAATATCAATACCAATATTGTATCCAACAAACAGATGTTTGCCAATGCACTGCCATTGATTTGAATATGTGCTTCAAAATCAGAATTGTCATGCCAGTCGTGTATGTTATAAGCGCCTACAAGCTTAATACAAAGTTTCGTTTTTTCAACATTCAGACGTAATATGAATTATGAAAGGCATTTCGTTATATTTCTAACACATGTTCTTTTCTATCATATTGACACCCCAATTCCTTTACTCCATACAAATGTAAGCGCAACTGGCGACTTGTAGGAAAGACAATCCAAATTTAGTAATAGAACATGCGATTAAGTGCAGATCTGAAAGGTTGAAGGAGGTTTCTGAAATACTCTCGTTATGTCGAATTTTTCGGGACCGTAGAAAATATTTCGTCGTAACAAAAATTCGACATAAACGTCGAGAGGCCTTACTGGCGGTGTTTTCGTAAAAAAGACAAGTTTGTGTTTAAGAATCGTAAATCGGAGCTTAGATGCCGAAAGATGTCATTTTGACAAACGTCCGTCGACGATAACGAGAATTTTCGTACCCGTTTTTAGTGATAATCAACATCAAAGTTCTCTTTGAACTTCCCAATTACGTTATCGAAGACAAAAACATGTACATGTAGATGATTACTTACACAGCCTCTATGTAGTCTGGTTAATTCCTGCGAAGTAATTGGCGACAATCATCTATAATCATGAAGCAAGCAATTTGTTCGCCGATATCTTTATATTTTCGCGTGTTAATGAAATTAAAAAGTTGTGTCATGCCGACATAAAACATCGACGCGTGTTGAAAATGCTAACACACTAGGTGCAAACTGTGTAGAATTTACGTGTTTTAATTGGCAAAATTGACAGGCGATAGACTCCGCCTACCGATGGTACCAGATATATTCACAGGTACTGTACATGTATCGAAATTTACTATGCTGCTTGAGGGGCGATCAACGTAATCTGAAGCAATAAATCGATCGAATTTTATCATCATCTTTCAGATAATATGCATTTTAAAGCAGGAAATGGCCGAATTCGGCATTGGCGATTTGTATCGCCACTTTGATCGCAAAACAATTGTTGAAGAAGACATGTTCTAATTAATAGGTTTGATCGGAGTTTGAACAATTTGACATTTTGCAAACATGTATAAATCCTTTCATTGTGTAAATAATCGATAATTAAATGAGCGAAATACAGGTAAATCGTCTGTTTCATCTCAGTGATGTGAGAAAACATTCGTCGACAGCAGGATACGATCCGACTTCGTTTTAAAAAATATATTTAAGGTGCGATCTTGTTAAGCGGGACTTCGAAAAAACTTCGACATAATGAAAAACTTCGAGTCAAAAATTCGTCTTAAACGATAGAAATTCATATACACATATAGCAACATTGGTTTCACTTACAGGTTTTACACTGACAAGTAATTATTTGCTGCTTAGCACAGATAAAAAATATTGAATTTGTTTTAAAAATCAATTGCATTTAGTGATGCCACGTCTTTCTGAAGATCAGAGAAACCAGGCTATTGGTATGCTCCGGGCGGGGTCAATGGTAAATAACGTAGCGCGTCATTTTGGCTGCTCCAGACAAACTATTCATAATCTTGCGAACCGGTACAACACTACTGGATCTGTCAGAGATCGTGCAAGACCCGGTCGCGTACGTGCTACAACGTTACGTACTGATCGCGTTATCACGTTGACTCACCTACGTAATCGTTTTTTACCTGCAACCATTACTGCTCGGCGTTACGGTACAGACGATCATAAACCGTTTGAGACAGTGTTCCTATTCGTGCTCGTCGTCCATATACTGGACATATGTTGACAGCTCGTCACCGAGCAGCCAGACTGTTATGGGCACGACGTCATTTGCATTTCACGCGCAACAAGTGGCAATCGATACTTTTTAGCACGGTTTACTGTCAGCAGAATACGCAGCTATCACCGTAGAAATGAAAGACTGGCAGATTGTTGAGAGAGAAAGATTTGGTGGTGGCAGTATTATGGTCTTGGGTGGGATAATGGGAAATCTGAAAACTGATCTGGTCATTATCCAAGGAAATCTCAATGCTCAAGGTTATATCAATGTTTTAAACAATACAATGATACCATTCATGCAAAATAACGGGCATGGTACTTTCCAGCATGACAATGCAACGCCTCACAAGGCGCGTATAACTACACAATTTCGTGCTCAAAATAATGTTAACATCTTGCCTTGGCCCGCTGCATCCCAAGACTTGAACCCAAATGTGATGAATTGGGTCGGAGAACCAGGTCCGAGCATCAAATTGATACCATAAATGACCTCCGAAATGCACTTGTGTTAGAATGGCAACGTATTACAAACGCGGTCATACAACGTTACGTAAATTCAATGAGGCGACGTATTCTCCAATGCATTCGTAAAAATGGCGTTCGCACTGGTTACTGATGCTTCTTATAAAATCACTCAGTCAGTACTTTCTTTTCTCCAAATGTTGTGTGATAATTTATATTTTTCTGGAATTTTCATTTCGACCTCTCTCCACTTAATTGTTCATAAAAAATATGCATTGTCGGATTTTTTCCCAGTAAATTACATAAACACATCGATATTGCATTGAAGCTTCAAGAAAAAAACATTAACCCCGAATATACATTTATCAACAAAATATATACTTTTGAAATCGATGTAAAGTTTTCATTTTGGGACAGTGTAGACAAAGAAGGATACAATTCGGGACTTTTGAAAAACTTCCAGGTAACGGAAAATTCGTCTTTCGCGAGTTCGTCATAACGAGAGTCGACTGTATGTTAGAATTTGGCATAAACGAACAGTTTCTAAAAGGAAACATGCATCCCAATGTGGCTATCGTATCATGTTTTTTGTATCACATTTCGTTTTTTCCCAGCATTCGGTGATACGACGAGATATTCAGTTTCTAAACAAACGTGTTGTAATCTCAAATAAATCACAATTTTAGACCATACCGTTTCTGGGCTTCGAGACGGGACTTTGATACATGCTGAATCCATTGAAACCCTTTGTATTGCAGCCCTAAAGAATCAAACTCGCAAATCGTTGGTAAAGATACATTGTGCCTCTTGGGATATTGTTGGTCGATGAAATTCTGACTGTTTGAAACTGTGATTCAAGAGTAATCGGTTTGAATTTATCTAGTAGAGCAACCAGATCATTATTCGTTTCGAAAACAAAACTACGTGTATATACCTTGGTCTTTGATTGCCCCGTCTTTGGGAGAGCATTTATTCTTAAGGCAGCCCGAACATTTAGAATACATAATTCAATTTTATTTATCACACAAAAGAACACACTTAAACAATTTATGTCTTACTAAAAAAATCGTTCGTAGACAAATGGCTTTAGCTAAGCAGTTAAGCTGACAGAATTAACCAAAATCATTCTACATTAATTCGAAAGTAAATTAGCTGTTAATGAGTTTTAACGTTTACTGCAAAAGCTGATTGAAAATAAGAACGTTTATGTCTGCGAAGAAGACTATAACACTGATTTTACGACTTTCTGTGTTCATAAACATGTCATAAACGCTCGGGTGTAAATTATACAAAACCCAGTCGACAAGACACCTTAATTATTGATGACTCTCTGGAATATAAAATCAAAACTTATGAAGACCCATGAGATTGTGGCCGTTCCTTTGACTTGGTGTGATGCCGAAATTTATATATTAAACAGTTCAACAGTTATGACAAGATGTGTTTGTGATGTTCCCAGATGATACGTGTCAGTATTAATATCGTCCGCATTGAACAAATTAGCTTACGATAAAAGCAATCACTTCGTGAGAGTCATGGAAAGCTTAAACGGGATGCTTGGCAAATTATAAGTGTTCTGTATATAAATCGTGCTCAATTTTCTTCAAAAACCAATAGATTAAATATGACTACTTCGAATGTTAGAGAGATTCAGTTGTTACAGGGAACGCCACATATATAAGACAATACCTCCATACACAGGCCCTTGGGAAAACAACAGTCTACAAAATATTAGGCACTGAGGAGGAACATGTACCTGAAGTAGAAACTTGGTGGTCAACTGGGATGGAGCACGGGGCTATACATCGTCGGAAAGGCTATACCCTTAGTGAGCACCAAACAGTGGTAACCGTAGTCTGGTCCTGGTTTTAGTAGTATGGTGTGTCAATCACACGGCTTGCTGGTTGCAGAGAAAGGGTCACTCAATATGAAACAGGTTTTATTTTGCCGATCAAAACACTTAGACACTGGTTTGCTGCAAGAACTAAGACGACTGTATATGGGGGTCAGTGTCTAGACACAAACCATCCTGTCAAAGCTGAAAGAGCGGGAATGTCTTTGTTTCGGAAGGTAGACAGCAGTTGTGTTGCAGATGTGCAGTACACTTAATACAGTAGTAATACACTACTTAGTGCAGTAATACATGTAAACAATGGATATGTGATGTTCTTTCCAGGTGTTCAATACTTGTCTACACCCGACAGTATGAATCACTACTTTAGCTCCCTGCATTGTATATAACCCACTAATGTATACTGTACAAGTGCTGAAGTGTAGATATTATAAACAAACTGAATTCGGCTTTTCCCAAACTTTTCGACACGCGATTTAAGTCCACTTATACAGCAATACATTTTACTGTATTTGTCAACGGATGGAGAGTAACAGAATGGGTGTGTCATGGGTATCCCACGATGAGCTCTGTTACCCACTTCGATCCAGAGTGCTGAACTTATTTAGGCACACACAGCAAAATGGGGAAGGTGTACTTTATAACCAATATAATGTGTATTTCATAACCACCTAAGAAGTGTACCATGGACAATGCTTATTTCACAGCAGCCTTACACAGTGCATTTTGCACATGCTTACTTCACAATTACCTAAATGGTGTAAAATAGACAATGTTAATTTCACAAGCACCTTACTAGTATAAACTGGACAAAGCTTATTTCACAAGCACCTACATAAAGTAAATGGACAATGTTTATTTCACAAACACCTATACAGAGTAAAATGGACAATGCTCATTTCACAAGCCCCTAGTTAGTAAAAATATCTAAGTAAAAACAGAAAAAAGAAGGAATAATACACATTAGAATATTTATTGCACAAAATAAAGGCACACTCAATGTAACAACCTTCAGTAAAAATTATTTACAAGTAAAACAATATAACTCAAGCACTTCATAAAGTCAATGTTTACAAGTTCGCATATAATGTATTCATGCATACATGGACCAGTACAGATATGAAGTGCTGGATAAATAGATCTACTATCCAGGACAAGAAACAAATAATTACAAACATAATTACCCTTGGAAACAAATTATTCAAATTTGGCTCACATGATATGAGCAACTAATCAACATGTACAGGATTAACATTTCCCATGACTTTTTAAAGTGTGAAATTAACAGCTATGTCTTAAATTTTAAAAAAAATCAAAGAATATGTAACAATTGTAACTTAAATATGATAGAAAATGAATATCACTTTCTACTAATTTGTCCAAAATATAGAAATCTTAGAATTCGATTCTTAAGGTTATTATTACATCTGGCCAAACATACAAACATTTATGAATCTTGAGTGCGGAAATCCAAAAAGTACATGTAATCTTGCGAAATTTATCTACTTTGCCAATTTATGTAAAAATCAAACCAATTTGTGACCCTTTTAAAAATCCATGTATTTCTTCTACATTGTAATTGTACAGTATTATTGACTTTTGTTTGCTATAAACATTATAACATGTTTTATGCAATAAATGATATTGTATTGTAAGTTAGCAAACAATAATTTGTACTTTTTGTCATTATTGAAATATAAATAAGTCAGCTAGCCAATTCACAAAACTCACTAATAATTCCTTACTTACAGAACAAACCAATAACAGCCATCAGTTAAAGTTGGAACAAAAATATTTTCCTTATTGTATGCTTCCATGAATATAAAATCAATATTTTCAATAATGAAAATGACATATATTGTAATTACTATGTAGGCAAGTAGGTCCACAGCATATATGACCTGCACGTCCCAAACAATGTTCTCACATCAAACACTTCATTTCTTGTACAATGAAAACAATGCCAAAGGCAGTCATTGAAAAGTGGTGCTTATTTGTATAAATCAAAATACAGTTAAACCTCGTTTATTCGACAACCATCCAGCTGAATATTTGATATCATCCAAAATAAATATCATATCCCGATGTATGTTCTTTAGCACGTTGAATTGAAATGGGTTGTTCAAAAATATGTATGATTCGAAATATAATTTCGGACCTAATGAATTTCGAATAAACCAGGTCTAACTAAATATACACTAAAGCAATTCTTATGGAACTTTGTGATCTATTAAGCAGAATGTATTTTCATGAATATTTGAGTTTTAAGAGATCTGTTTGTGAAACTGGGGCCCAGATCTATACCGAGATAAGCAGTTATCATGAATAATGGTAGTTATAATATCCTACAATGGTACTTAGCAAATGTCATCTGCTCTATGAACCTTTGAGTACTTTATTTCATTAGACAAGAGTAATTTACATTGATTGCACCATATCTCCAAAATAAACTATCTGTGTTACCCTATGAGACCGAATCTAGGGGTGAAAGCAAAACTAGTCCATCAGCGTATAAATATAGAAGCAGATACTTCAACTTGCAACCCTCGTAATACAAATCACTCCTGATACAATCACTTCATAGAATAATAAACACAAATAAAACCCAACAGAAAAGATAAACAATGATTACTTGTCACTAACTTCGAATTAAACAAACGAAATATTCTCAGAAATCTACTGACATAGAGCAGCTCCGATTGTAACTCTGATTCATTGCTAGCAGAAGTAATTTTCTATTCCGATTATGTAGTTAATGCTGAAAATAAAATCTAATTTTGATAAAAGTACTAGCTGATATACTGATCTCTGTGTTGAGCGTAGATGTTTGTGATTTCTTCCCGAGGCATGCTATATAATGTGCAATGTAACATTGCCTCTGCATCAATAATGTCAGTGCGCAATCTCAGCGTAATAAAAATATACCAGTGCTTGAAAATGGCAAGATGTAGGCATGAAATGTGCAATTTAATCCACTGGGCTAGGGACTACAGGGCAAGAACGGAGACATTGTACTGGAAGTATGCAAGGAAAACAATGTTAAGATTTTATGGTCTATGGAAGGTTCTGTCTGACAATGACGAGTAATTATACTTAATATTCTGGAAATATTACATTATGGCATGTACGCTAGACAATGAAATATTTTAGAGGATTGAAACAATGTCAGCCCTTTACTTTTCAGTCTGTTATATTGAGATGATTTTTGTACACAAATAAGATTTGTCAGTAGTTCATAATTCAAGAAAAGAAAGGTTCTTTAGGATGGTAGCTCAAATAACATCAAAATATGAAAGAAATGCTTAAGTAAATGGTTTGGCACAGATCTAGTGTAACCGATTCTTTCAGGAAACTAAGTAAAAAATAATCTTGCAGACCAATCCATGCATCCCTGTACCCATACATGAAAGGCAGCATGTGGAGAAGTTTATATTAAATCCCCCCACTGTCTGTTTGTCCTCCTTAATTCTCCTTAGTTGTCCTTTACCGTCAGCCAGGTCATTCCTTGTGCCCATGTTCCTTTGCATATTTACCCTTGCACCTTCTCAATGCCTAATGTTTTGTAGACAGTTGTTTTCCAGGGGGTGGGGGGTGTTCCCTGCAACAACTTAATCTCTCTTGCACCAAACCCCTGATATATCCATGTAACCAAGGGATATATGCACCTTAAACATTAGTGACTTAAATACATAGGAAAAGTTGGTATGTGTAACTTCAATAGAGTTAGAGCTTATACAATCTACATTGACAGCAAGTTTGTATCATAATTATTTCAAAACATGAAGTGTCACCAAATTCAGTATCTTATTATGCCTCAGCAGAAAAATGCACAAATTAGAAATTCTTACACATCAAAAAAATTCCAACCACTGAATTGATATACAGCAATTAAAAATGTCTAGTTCATTTTTAAACATTTAAACCCTTAAAATGTCAGCTGGATGGGTAGAGCACTCTGACTGCCAATCTAGAAGTTGTAGGTTCAAATCTAAAGTGAAGCACAGTATCTCCAGAGGCGTGTTCTTTAGAGGTAGAAAAAGTAGCTTTGTACCGAGTGCTACGTAGGTAAAGTAGTTCCTATCTATAGATAAATAGTGTAATCTGACAGCGCTAAACAAAATGGCGTCCACGAGGAGTCTGGTCTGGTGGATGCCATGATGTTGCCAGCAAAGCATTCAAGCGTTTTATAGACACCCTTATTTTCTACCTTAGATAAATTTTCTCGCTTACTTCCCTTGCCTCTAAAAAACACGCCTCTGGACAGATGAGTTAGAATAATGCATTCAAAGTCATACGTCCTCTATGTATGATTCATATGGAGAGGTTGTCAGATGCAAATGGACGAACAGGTAAGTACAGGTTTCAATTACTCGGGCACACTGGTTAGGTCAACTAACCATCGCACATAACTGAAATACTATCTAAAAGCAGTATAAGATCAAGCATATCTTAGACATTCAAATAGTGACACTTCACAGAAAAACAGTTTTTGCGATGCTCTACTAGCACAAAATAAGCACTTAACTTTAGTATTTTCATTTTATAATATTCATGTACCGACTTTTTAACAGAACATACTTTTATTAGTGCAATCATAACAAATTATGGGAGCTAACTGAACATTTTAGTGGTAACTGGTACCAATCTCCTAAGCAGTGATCTCCCCTTACAGATATCGGAGATCTCTGCCATCACAATTTTTTCGTAAATATTTTGACAAATTTTATTTTTGAATTTTATATTTTTAATTCAACATTTTCATAGTATGGTTGATAAAGTAAAAAATATTGACAAATATGAAAAATAAACCTAATATTGTTTATATTGCAAAAAATTGTAAACAATATGACTGAATTTGAGAGTGATGTTTGTGTCCATTATAACCCATTTCTGATTCCCTAGACAAATAGAGTTTACAACGGCTTCACAACACAGTCATATACCGCTCTATCTGCCTATCAATGGCACCATTCTAAAAACCCTGTCACTGCATTACAGCACAAAATTGGGGAAATTTGCATCATAAATCATAAAATTGGAGGTGTTTTTATGGCTACAATTTTAAATAATTTAACTGTAGGGGAATTTTATTTCCAAGTTGGGATAAATATATACTTTTTTCTTTAGGGAATGGGGCCCAATATCGGTCCCAAATTTGCCATAAAAAAGGGCTGAATTGTTATAAATAAAGGAGAAGATGGACTGTTTCCCTGTCATCCCTAGATACAACAATCCTGCATCATGAAGAAAATGCAAAATCAATTACGTATGTTTAACTGCATGACATAAAAATTTATTCATGTAAAATTGTAAAAAAGTGGTGAAATAAAAAATGAAGAGAAATTGTTTTATGCACATGCTGCCATAGTAAAGAGAATATAACATATATCTGTCAAATATTGTCTATACAGAAAGTCTTTGTAAACATCACAACTCTAACATATCATCCATAAAGTCAGTTTCCATCCCACTGTCTTCTGCAATAATCTTATCGGGGCAACTGAAAAAAAACATGAAATGAATAACTAATTAGACTGGGAAATAACAACATATTACAATGTCATTTAGATCTGTAAGACTTGTTCTAATGGAAATATTGCAAAGCATAGTATGTATTTGATTTAAAAAAAACCATCCTCTTGTTTTCAAGATGGGGTGACTATCCTAGTAGTTTACTGTTGTTAGGACAAGTAAATGTACATGTATACTCAAATATGTATAATTCTGCCACAGCAGAGATCTAGTTAAATGAGCAACTAAATAGAAAAGGCCAAGGCTCTAGAAATCCACTAGCCGGACTAGTCTAATGCTGAATCGGGCTACCAACAGTTGAGCTAAAGTTAGTCCTGGACAAGTCTGTTTTTAAAGCTAACCAACATCAGCAGTTGTTCTGTTGAAAGTCAAACCTTATAAATTTTAGATTGTGGAGCTATCATTTTGTATGTTTATTTGTTACTAAATTGACCGATATTCTCGGATAACTAGCTTCCAAAGTCGGACAAGTCAGATTTCTCATTTCTATTAGTCCGGGACAAATGTCTTTGAAAAAGATTTCTAGAACCCTAAAGACATGCTTAAAGTAACAGTAATTATAAAAATATTTCATTTTACACGCTATTCATCAAATGTATACATGAATCTTCCCATACTCTATCGAAAGAAGCAGTCAATATGATTGCAACACTGTATACTTCATCTATAAGTTCGGTCAGGGCAAAATATGAGTACTTACATTTGTTCTGTACTTGGACTGATAGATTCGTCCATCATATCCATACATGGATGTACTATTGAGTTTTCATGGCAACTAGTATTATTTATATCTACCGATTTCTTGACGGTAGGATCTGGTGGACTCCATAATATCACCTCTCGACATGGGTTGCGTCTAAAGAAAATAAAATTATTTGTCAATGAGTAAGTTTATCTTTTCTATACAAATTTATAGGTCTGTCTCAACAAATGTATACACTGCAACCTCTACAGAGCGACCCTTTATTGAGCAACAACCTCTCTTACAAAATACAATCAATGTCCCAAAATAAACAACCAATTTAACTTCACTAGAGCACAACCTCTCGCCAACAGTCAAACCTTGCATTTCCAAAAGGGTACTGCTCAGTACAGGTTGCATTGTACTCAATATTGTTGATGTTAAAAGTATATCATATAAAATATAGTTCATGAAATTCATTTTGAAATTTCAGCAACTGCTTGAGGTCCAACAAAAAATGACCGGAGCCAAAGTAGTAATTGTACCAGGCCGATAATTTTCGTGGTAGAAATTAACAATCATTGACGAATTTTCACAAATATCCATTTTCTCTCTTTGATTACTTCATTAATTTGTAAAAGAAGAAAGTACAGACAATCTTGCTTGAGACAGCCAAAACTTGGTATTTAAAATAAGTTTTTCAAAGCCTCCTTTTGCAAGTACATGTATACTTATAAACAACAACAACAAATAAAAGGTGTTTTAATAACTGGCATAAATACTAAATAGATAGGTATTTTGTTAACGTTACCCACAACTTAATGTTTAAATATTCTACAATGATTTTGAATAAAGATACTGATAAAATCTAACATTTCTTCTCCAAACATCTGATTCAAATCAGGAGACACAAGCACAGTGAATGTGTGAAGTATCCGGGGAGAAAATTTACATATCAACACAATCAAACAGTAAACTAGTTCCAAGGGAAGTAATTATGCACACTCAGTGAAAATCCTTCTCAAGATTTTAACTATCTCGAGACTCTTGTTACGGAAATATATCTCCCAGCGTTGCTTTAGGACAATTATTTCATAACAAGAGTTAAATATCAAATGCTACATCACACCAACTCGACTAAATATCACTATTTACCGTCAGAGCAGACGAACAATCAAATATAACATCATACCGTGCATGGCAATGGCAACCTTTATCACATTATATGAGTTGATGATTTTATTAAATCAAACAATGATTCCTCTTTGTATTCAGCTTATCACCAAGCAATGCACGCATTAACACGCAACGATATAATACATAATTTTTTACAAGCCTGAATCATTCACAGTGATTTTTTTGTGTTAATTTAAGTGCTGAATATAGGCCGTTTCCCTTTATCAAAAAGTGTTCATTTTTCCTAAAAAATCTTCATTAATTCTTAGTTCATTTTTCCCCTCTGACTGAATTTCTTTTTAATTAAATCAGGTTTTTGTTTTTTAAACATTTTATAAAAGAATCTTTGCTCTTACATCACAAATCAAAATGGCCTACCATGCACCTGAATTCTCCCAGCATTTGAGGTATCACTGAACACAAATCTGTCATATCCATCAAACTTATAAATCCTTATCCAATCTTGATTGCATTTTGTAAATGGAATTAACTTAATAAAAGTTTTAATTGAACACTAACATTAATTTCCATGTTACATACTATTAAGAAACAAAGTATTCTAACAATATTGATTGAAAACTATTTTCGGCTGAAAAGTTGCACTGAAGATATATTAGCATCCTAACATAATTAGAATGTGATATAAGCGTCATACGCAACCAATTATAAGAGAATATTAATCACAGTTATTAAGAGATAGATGTACATGATAATTGTACACTACTTTGATACGAACCTATCATTTTACAAAATCCTCAATTGCTTTACGTGATATTAAGGCAAATAAATGAGCCACAATAGATGAAAAAGGTCCTTAGGACATGTTTACGCAATTCTTGATGTTTAGTGAAACAGGAAGAATAGACTTACAGCATTCTAAGAATCTTCGCCTCTTTCAGATAGATTAAATACATATCGAAATAACGTGTTTTGAAAAAAGACATGAAGGCGTAATCCAACATTTATTTTGATGTCATAAACTTGTTTTCTTACTTTATTTGATGTCGCAAGAACCCTTATCTTATGATACAGCTCGACATTTCTTTTTTTCAATCTGATCCGTAATATAGCTTAAAATGAGTCTGCTTACATTTTTTCCATTATTTCCTGAGGGATAACTGCAGATGGTGTGATGTTTATACCTTCTTTGATAGTTAGCTTGGGTTGAAAACATGACTTGTCCTCTGAGTCCGAATCTTCATCAATCATTTCAAGTCTACAAAGGAATTTCATCAATTATTTCAAGTCTACAAAGGAATTATATCAATCTTTTCAAGTCTACAAAGGAAGTATATCAATCTTTTCAAGTCTACAAAGGAATTATATCAATCATTTCAAGTCTACAAAGGAATTTCATCAATCAATTTAAGTCTACAACGGAATTTCATCAATCATTTCAAGTCTACAATATAATTTCATCAATCATTTTAAGTCTACAAAGGAATTCCATCAATCATTTCAAGTCTACAAAGGAATTATATCAATCATTTCAAGTCTACAAAGGAATTTCATCAATCATTTCAAGTCTACATAGGAATTTCATCAATGAAATGATTTGAAGTAAAAACAAAATAGTCAAAGCATTACATTAGCATGTAAAAGACATAACCAGGAGTGAAAATATATGAAATCATGAACTGTAAGCATATAAATGGCATTTTAGTAAACAATACTTGATATATCGATGTATCATCAATGTGCACTTTGCCAAATCAATGACAGCTATAGTATCTACAATGTGTACCAAACGCAATACACGTTAAATCTTCTTTGCAAACATTTCAGTGTAATCCAACTTTCATGTATGAGAATGTTTTGAAAAGTATATCTTTACATATAAAGTTAAAGTTATCAATTGCTATATTAAAACAGAGAATAGAAATAAGTAGTAGAAACATTTCCCATTTTTCCAGGTCAAGACTAACGTCACTCATTTTACGGATATGTAAATACTGAATATACTAACTTTTCCTCTAATAACTTGAAGTCATGCCATTGTCTTTGACTGTGTCTCATGAATTCTGCACTGTCAGACTGTGCCTGACACGTAGACTGTGTCTCCCCATGTTTTAAATGATCACATACAGTAGACTGTGACATACCACAACCACACTTTGACTGTTTTTGTTTAAAGTTTTCAGAACCAAATGTGTGTATTCCACCGCTGCTATATTGTAGCTTTCTTTTGCCATGAATGTGGGGGTCAGCACCGATACCAACAAAATTTGAACACATCGAACTGAGACTCTTCAGTTCTTTGCAACCTTTTTTATCTGAAAATTAAATAAATAACAAACTCAAGGCTCTAGAAATTATCTTTAAAGTAATATTATGCTCATTGTTTGTTCATTGTTTACCTTAAGCGAACACGAAATATATATTTCCCATAGTTATAACATCAATAAACATGCATTAAACAAAGAATGAACTCATAATGTATTTATAAGTATTTGTACATCATTAAATTAAAAAAAAATCCAGTTTTTTAACAATCAGGCTACTTTACAAGTTCTGTCTGTTTAGTAATATGGTAAAAAAAGACATTTTCAATTGGTTATACATTGCAATGGTTCTTTTTAGAGATTGTTAAGCCAATGTAACAACAATACTGGATGAAGACAATTCAAACATTTCATGTTCAGATGAGCCAGATACATCTTTAAATCCAGTTGTTACAGAATAGTGTACATGTTAAATTTGACTTGTCCGACATGGGAGGCTAGTTGTACAAGCATAGAATAGGGTACAGATTAACAGTTAAATAGGCTTGTATAACAGACATGTCCAACTCAACTGTTGATAGCCCGAATTGGCAATTAGACTTGTATGGGACTTAGGGCTAGTGGATTTCTAAAGCCCTGAAACTGATCAGAATGCATAATTAACAAACAATTATCATGCATGGGTAATTAAATTGCCCTCGATACATTATGCGTCATATAGAGATAGGGGACCAGCTCCCGTATTTACAAAAACATCTCAAATAGAAAATTCACACAAACTATGGTTATGTTTGCCACGAGTCACGAGTTTTTCTTTAGTCGTGGTTATGGAAATTGTGAGCACATCACTAAAAGATGGTCCCATTTGCCAACTACCTGCCGTGATTTCCCTACCCAATGTGTTTCAGCATACTTAAAGCCCGAGTGCACATGCCTATCTGCATTTCGTAAACTAGGTCAAAAGGTCAAAATCAAGATGAAAACATTGGGTTTTATGGGTAACCTTGACCACACAGAGACAATAAATGAAAACTGATGCTTTTAAACTCCACAAAATAATTTCTAACTCAACATTTACCAGGTTTTGACTCATTTTTGTCCTGGTATGAATTCTTCGGTCTCTATTCATTTCAGCCAATTAAAGTCCAAGACTCATAGAAAACACGATTTGAAATATCACCTCAAAAGTCAAATGTTTCACTCAAATATTTGAGGTTGAGACTGTTTTACATTTGATACTTGAGAAAGCTTTGAAAATATAGATTTAAGTGAAAACTTGAGACAACTTATTGTACATGGGGCCTACTTCGTTAACAAAGTCAGAATTGTCAATCACCAGATAAGAAGCTTGAAAACCAGAGGCGCGTTTTTTAGAGGTAGGAAAAATAGAATTCTACCTCGCGCTACGTAGGGAAAGTAGCGGTGCTATTTCTTAAATGTAGGAAAAGTAGTCCCTATCTTCAGATAGGTAGCGTGATCTGACAGTGCTTGCTTTGCTAAACAAAATGGCGTCCATGCAGAACAGTATCGTCTGGTTTGGCATGCGCCATTTTGTAGCTAGTGAAGCGTTCAAGTGATTTAGACAGCTACGTTTTCTACATTGGCTAACTTTTTCCCCTACCTCTAAACAAGCACCTCAGAAGTGGCATATATATTCTTGTCTATGATTTGATCAACAATAATATGGCAAGTTGTATGACCTCAACCATTTTGACGTAGACTGATCTACCAGTCTACAGCAGGCATGGGGTAATCATCAAAAATAATCATAATGATTAATAATCGATTAATATTTCCCAGTAATCAGGCTTAATCATACTCTACAGTAATAAGGTACTATCATACCGGATTCATTTGGAGGAGAGAACTGGTTTATATTTAACTCTCTCATATGATTTGCTATCTTTTCTTCTGTGAGATGAATTTTAGTCTCTGGACTTGTTTCGCTGTAAAACAAAAGGATAAATACATAATTAAGTTTTTAAAACAAACTTGTAAAACTGTATGTTTTGTAAAATGGAACCCCTGATTTTTATTTGTAAAGTAGGAGAAGTCATATTGTGTTCCACCAATGGGCATGATTCAAAATGTATCAATTTGAGATTGATGCAGCTGCTTTATGAACCTACTACTCAAACACTTGTTTTTAATTCTGAGCTATACTGTATTTAAACTGTTAAGAGCTAAATGTTGAGAACTCTATAAAGTGCAACATAATTTTTTAAGTAATAAGTAAACATTACATACTCAACTGTATCTACGTTGTGACGACGTTTTGGTCTTCTCATGACTTCGCTACAAGAAGCAACAGGATGATTTCTGTAAAAAAAGATGCTACAAGTAAGTATATATCGAAGTTATGAATCAAATTTATAACAAACAAAAATGAAGTATGATAGTTCATGTTTTGCAAGAAAAATTATAAAAGCACATTCAGCACATTATACCCAGATAGGAATAAATCTCATGAAAAAGTAGGAAAAAATGAAGGGAATGCAAGGGTTTTCCCTAGGATTTTTCAGCTAGGGGTCCTTAGTAAATTTGTAGGGTTCCAGATATGCAGTTGATACTTAACCAAAGTTTATTTCAGGGGTCCCAGGGATACACAGTTAATGGAAAATGGGAGTCCCTAGAAAGAAAAGGGAGTCAGGGACTCAAGATTTGTGCATCAGAGAAATCCCTGTAATGCCCAAAAATGTAGGAGTTCAAACATGGAATAAGGACAAATATCTGAATATATCTTATATTCTGTTATGTAATTTCTTACAAAGTTACTTATGATCTCCAGCATACTGTTAATCCCTAATATATATTGATCAACTTTTAAATGACATTATATCATACATACACTAGAGAAGAACAATACGTGCTGGTTCCAAGCATATTTGTTGAAGTAGTCACTGAACACACACTCGATGACTGGGAACCTGAAGATACAGAGATTCAAGCATTATATAAATTATAATATGCATGAGAAAAACTTGAATCACCGATTGTTCAATAACTATTTAGAATCGGGCTGCAACGATCAGGGCTCTCACTAGGGGGCGACTTGAGCGAAGTGGTCGCCTAAAATGGTGAGACTTCGCCCATTCGCTAGATCAAAGCGAAATTGACTTCGCCGACAATTTTGGCGAAGTTACAGACGCTGTCAATCATCGAGTGGTAGGCGGAGCGTTCCCGCAGTTAAAACAATACAATTAGCCAGAAAAGTTCGTCTTCAAAACATAAAATAAACCAACATGATTCGGAATATAAACAAACTTTACATTGAGGGATTTGATCAGTGCGATGTTCATCGCCAGCATAAATAAGTTGAATAACCATGGCATAGGACTCGCTCAGAAAGTTCTGACAGAGGGGCACTCGATGCTGTTTCAAACATGGAATTTACCGTTTTCGATCCCTTAGAATCTGTCTTTCGTATTTTGACGCAGTAATATTTACTACTTGCAACATTTTTGTGATGCTGTTCAATCAAGATAAACGTTTATAAAACGAAAGTCGGCGATCATCACATGTTATATATTAATACACAATGATATCCGAGTATACCCGAATACATTGTTTTGATGTTTATTTCGCGACTCGCCGGTAATTATATGCGGCCCCGATAGAGATTTTACGTAGGTACTTCCGACTGTGATTTTTATTTCTGATTGGGAAAAAAAGCTATATTTTGCTTGGGGAATTGGTCCAATAGTCGGATCCGCGGGACCTATTAGAAAACATTCATTTTTGTTGCAATCAGAAAGTGTATCCAAACAAACTGGTAACGACGCACATATTGATCACTTCTCCTTAAGTCTACCCACTTCTCCTTAATTTGACTCGAGGGAGAAGTCACTTCTCCCAAAAATTTCAGCCTAGTGAGAGCCCTGACGATACAGGTGTCTCTCCATTCTGTTTCAATTACTAATCTTTTGATTTTCGGTTATTCGATTTGATTATTATATAAATAAATTAGGGGCGAGACGATTAAGCGATCCATCACGATGCAAGCTCTCTCGATACACGTATCGATACGTTTTGAGTATAATCAATGTATTGATCTGCCATTTTTATTCATTGAATGTTAATAAACATGTTACACTCATCCACGTTCTTGTGCAAACTTGTCTGAGAACTCATGAATATGTTGCAAAAATCGAAACTAAAAACACCAGTGTCATTTGACCTAACCAGTGTTCCTGAATTACTAACCAGTACTTGTCCTTCTCTGTAAGGATGACAACATATATCGGGGGTGTCACTAACTCTTATAGTAGCTGGGAACTCACCAAAAGTAGCAGGGGACCCTTCATGACACCCTTACTTAACATCATAAAATGGATAAATTTTCAGTGAATTAAAAGCAAAAACAACAAGTTGACCAGAAAAAGAAACTGTTGACAATTACCTGTGAAGATGGAAACACCGTGATTTGTAGAAACCACACTTTGACATCTCCATGGTATTTTTCTCGGTACAGCGTGCTTCCACTGTGCATTACATCCAGGAGCAAAATTATGTGGTGTTGCCCTTGAATACTGATATCTGTTCTGAGTTGTGGCTGTAAGCGCAGGTGAGTACAAATATGACTGTGTAGGTGTGGTGAATGTAAAACTTACACTTGAAGTCTGAACTGGAGTACTGTTGCACAATGAAGAAGACCAAGAATGAGAAATAGGTGTAACGGTGCTTATGCTTCTTTGCACAGTCGGAAGTTCATGATTTTCACACATATCTGCCATCAACGAATCAGTATTGTCATAAGTATCATTGGTATTATTTGTAACACTGATTTGTGGAACGAAGTTCAGTTGCTGCATGGATGATGGGTTTATCGGTAACGCCGACTGAGGACAAATACCTATACCCTCAGGACCTGGAGTTCTGTTTAAAGGTAAGTTGCCATTCATTCTGGAAATTCCTGGCAGATAGTTGTTATTGTTCATCATCATAAAATCCTCGGGCCTTGTTGATGTCGGACAACTGAAACTTCTAGCAAATGGTTGACTCATCATGTTGATTTGACTATCAATATATGTATGCAAATTGCTGCAAATAAAAACGACATTGTAATTTGTACTAAAAATAGGTCCAATAAAAAAGTTTAAATATGGAGAAATAACATTCAGTATCTTCCAGAAGAACCTCAGTATCTTCCAGAAGAACCTTCAACACAATGAACATTTCTACTTCTAGATTATCAAGTCGGTAAATTTAGTTCCTTTAACCGTTAATGATCATATTGTCTCCCTCTGCCATGTGGTTAAATTAGATATTTAATAAGCTACCAGGCATATACTGTCACTTTATCTTTTATGTGAAATAATAATATACTTGAAAAACAATTAAAAGGAGGCGGGACTTAGCCATTGACCTACTTTAGCAGATGAACACATTCGGAGTAAACAACTCGTAGTTTTTACGTAAAAATGATGATCTATCAATGAGGAAAATTTGGAAATAGTAAAACCAATGCAAAATACGGCAACATGTATATTTTTGCTAATATTCACGGTCTAACCTCCAATTTGACTGGAAAAAATATTGCGCGCAATTCTATGATGCGTGTAAACAAAAACACGTATCTGAACCGGATGAGACGTAACTCATATGAAAAAACTAACACTTTCCTGGGCTGCCGAAAACATGTTAGTGCCGAATTTAGGTTGTTGCAGGATATATATGGTAAAACCGACGATTTACGGAGGTTTCGGTAAATGACAAGTTCGGTAAATTGATTTTAACGTTAGTTTCTTTCGGTGGTTTCGGTAAAAAGATTTTTTGTTAACATTGAACAATGACATAGGCTTAATATTAGGATAGTGTGACAAAACAATGTAATTAAGTCAATTACCTACACAAGTCAACTCGTACCTATCCAAGTCACCTCGTACCCTTTCTTTGGTCAACTCGTACCTATCTAAGTCAACTCGTACCCTTTGTTTGGTCAACTCGTACCTATCTAAGTCAACTCGTACCCTTTGTTTGGTCAACTCGTACCTATCTAAGTCAACTCGTACCCTTTGTTTGGTCAACTCGTACCTATCTAAGTCAACTCGTACCCTTTGTTTGGTCAACTCGTACCTATCTAAGTCAACTCGTACCCTTTGTTTGGTCAACTCGTACCTATCCAAGTCAACTCGTACCCTTACTTTGGTCAACTCGTATCTATCTAAGTCAACTCGTACCCTTTGTTTGGTCAACTCGTACCTATCTAAGTCAACTCGTACCCTTTGTTTGGTCAACTCGTACCTATCTAAGTCAACTCGTACCCTTTGTTTGGTCAACTCGTACCTATCCAAGTCAACTCGTACCCTTTGTTTGGTCAACTCGTACCTATCTAAGTCAACTCGTACCCTTTGTTTGGTCAACTCGTACCTATCTAAGTCAACTCGTACCCTTACTTTGGTCAACTCGTACTTATCCAAGTCAACTCGTACCCTTACTTTGGTCACCTCGTACTTATCCAAGTCAACTCGTACCCTTACTTTGGTCAACTCGTACTTATCCAAGTCAACTCGTACCCTTACTTTGGTCAACTCGTACTTATCCAAGTCAACTCGTACCCTATATTTGGTCAACTCGTACTTATCCAAGTGTTTGGTTGTTTGTTTTGTTTTATTTCTAGCATTAACTTTTAATTGAAAATGTGTTAACAACACTATTATATTAATTTACCGAAACATTCAATGTTAACAACAAATCTTTTTACCGAAACATTTGAAAGAAACTAACGTTAAAATCAATTTACCGAAACCTCCAAACGAAATGAACGTTAAAATCAATTTACCGAACTTGCTATTTACCGAACTTACTAGTATCCAAACCGACTGGGTATATAATCATTAATGTCAAAAAGTTGCTATGCTCATATGGTTTTACTGATGTATTTGACAGCGCATATTACAACCATTGAACTTAAAATATGTTCCATATGATACATATTTAATTTACGTGTCAACTGTCATTCGACTCATTGACACTTTTAGATTATCTTGATATTGTTTCTTACATTCACAATTTAAGCCCTTATTTCTCAAAACTTAGATAAAACATTTTACTGCATATTTTGTACTTTTTAGCCATGACATTCAGAAGCTGTAGTGCACAAGATATTATAAACATCCATTTCAAGTGAAATCGATGTCAATGTCTAATACTGTACCGAAATAGAACGAACAAAAATGCACGATAATTGCATGCATGTAAAGCCAACGATTTCACGCAAAGACATTGCACAGACACGTTATAACATTGGTGAGCCAATAACAAACAACTATTTCACCTTAAACAATGTGCGAGAACAAGAAAAATAACAATAAACCCAATAATATCTTACCAAAATTAAAGTCCGTCCACCATTTTTGCCATAAAGTGTGTACAATATGTCGTTAATGGCTATTAACACGTAAAGCGGGATTGTTTTGATAGCTTCTACTGTTCTAGCATAGTCCGTGCTTCTAGACACTTCTACTGGTTTCTAGACTTTTCTGCAGTATATATATAGTTGCACGCTTCAGTGAAACATTACTTCACTTGCTAGCTAATAAATGTCACGTGGTCATTATAACGATTTATGTTAAGGCCATAGATAAATGTGAATGGAATGCGGATGGTATTTACACGTTTTGATTGTTGTTCATTTGGACATTCATTTGTACCAAAGACCTAAATACCATGGTATTTAGGTCTTTGTTTGTACTAAACTTTTATTGTCGATATCTATTAAGATACCACTTCATTAAGCGACCACTTTTTGGCTGTTCCTTGGGTTTACATAAATTCTGTGTATATATAACCATTAATGTTGAAATTAATGATGATGAATGTTGTTATAAATAAATAAAATATTTATCAAATTATTAATGCAAAACATATTTAACAACGGCACAGTAACTATATGTACACACATATGTACAAACAAGATGTAAACAACGAAATAAATATAAAGTTAATCATAAAATAAAGGTTATATATGTACACAATCACGGACATATGTCCATGACACAATTAAACATAAAAAACTATTTATGTACACAACACTGGCACTGGTCACTTCTTTACACATGTCTATATTGCAACCATAGAGAGTTTATATGCTGGAGTAAATCTCCCCATACACCAGATGCAGTGGTAACGAGACAAATCTTGCTTCCTGCAACAGGAGGCTCAGCAGTACGTACAGCTGCTGCGAACCTCGCCCCGACTTGTAACTCAAACACTGATGCCATCATGGAAATATATATCATACCATGTGTCACAGTATACATGCATATAATTATTATTGTAAATAGTTATTAAAATTAACTATCAGTAACATTGCTGAAGTTTGTATATTGCTGTACACGTTCCTATGATACATAAAAACATATTAAAATGCTAAGGAGCATTTAAGCTACAACAACTCTGATAGAATGACGTCATATTTTTATAGATCTATTGGATAATATTAATTCCTCAGATCTAATACTGGATGTTTAAATTGTTACAACGAATTTGAACTCATTAAAGGAAAGGATAGTGACAATGTGGCAAGGCAGATTATTCCACATTTACAACTGAGTAAGGAAAGTAAGAGATGTTGTACGTGTTATTCAGTGGGTGCAATATTTGACTTGATAAAGTCCTAGCATTTTTTATATTAAGTGAATCGTTCTGGTGGAGGACATGTAATTACGTTTTGCATGAGGCGTTTTTTTTCACCTAGTAAATATTGTAAGGATGCAACGGTCGTCAACAATACGTCTATTCATTGAAGGCGGTTCGAACTCCCACCCCCAAAATGACGTCCTTTTACTATTTGTAATTGGCTTTTCCTGCCACTATCGCAATTATAAGGTGAAAGCACCACCAGGAAGACCACATTCACGTGGCATCATTGACACATACCGCCAGGTTAACCATGTAACGTTGCAATGTATATACTAAAATGCTCATTTACATTGTCTTTCTCTGCTATTTGTCAATAATGAAACTTTTTCATACTTTACTACGGGAGGGCATTTGCTAATGTTGAAAGAGATTGTTGCCCAACCATTTTTGCGGTTTTTTTTTTCATTTATAATATTTGTTCTATTTGTAAAACTGTAGACATTGTACATAACAACGAAAACGCAAATAAAACGTGAATGCACTAAAACGCTAGGACACAAATATATATATGTTCTGGACGGATTCCGGTGTAAGACAAAGCTTTTTAAGAATATGTTAGATGCTTCATGGAATATATTACGAAACAGAGAAGATAAGCAAAAATAACTCTGATTTCGATCTATTTTTATCATTCAGTTGTCGTTTTGACGTGAAATTACATGTTAGGCGAACCCTCCCGCTATGGTCATTAATACCCATGGAACGTGTCAATAGTATCTCAAAACCGCTCCGATGATTACCGAGTACAACCGATTGAAATATCGCAACAAAATGTAGGTCACAGCTAAGGTTCAAAGGTGTGACATTATATACTGTTCAACATGGCTTTAGACCAACATTCATCAGAAATATGGCCGACGGACTTTTCAGGTGCAAGATATGGGATATTTGTTGCACTATTTTCGGCTTTGTTGTTTTACATCAGTGGATTGCTGGCAGAGTTCGTAAAGCCAAAAATCGCCGATAGACAAACTTGGAAATGGAAAAATATATCTGTTTCACTCGTGCATGCGGCTGTAAGTGGACTGTGGTCAGTTTGCTGGTAAGTCGAGTATATAAATACGATACTTTTTGCATTTTGGAGAAATAAACACAAACAACGTATTTTATATTATTCTTTGATCTAAGCGATTATTTGTAAACATACTGTGATTTATATGAAATTATTCTAAATTCTTAATGTTTTCTTTCCCAGTTTCGTCGAAGAACCAACCATGGCAGAAGATCTTATACAAACTCACACAGTTTCGGGGCATACACTCATTTCAGTGTCTGTGGGTGAGTTATTTACGCAAATAATTTGGTTACGTAACTCACGTGCGTGACCCAATTAAAAGCCATACCATGTGCAGATGTATTAATAGGCATTCACGTTGTATAACATGTAAACAGAATGAAACGTAACAAAACTTTTCTAATTGGGCATTCATACATTTATTACATTATAAATACATATTTTGCTTTGTCAGTGCGTATCTATGGTGATTTCTTACTAGCCATTTATATAATTTATGTAGAACAATGTGACATTTATTGATTAATGTATTATAAATGTAGCATTATGCGCCGGTCTAATAATAGATCGGTGAGCATGGTAATAAATATAGAACGTTACTTTATATACATGCTAGCTATGATGTTTTAGCTAACTTAGCTTTACCAGAAAGAAACTTATTATAAGCATTTGTAACATATTAATTATGATTGTATTCATGAATGTTTCAAATGTATGATGTATATACATATATATATAAGTGATGATTTTTATCACTGTTAATAGGAACCGTATGCTTGTTCATGACATAAGAGATCATTGTAAACACACAAGTGTCACAACTATCGGCACTCTTTTTCCTAGTATCTAAAGATTCTTCTTAAGTTTAACTGAACATTAATTGTGATTATGAATCAATTTATAAAGCTTATAAATATATTCTGCTATTTTGGAAATTTTCAGATTTTTGGGAAAAAATATATCTTGTGTATTACTGTCAGTTTGGAATATGACCAAATAACATAATAATAAAATTAATAGTTTTACCAAAATCTGATAGAATAAAATTTATTAAAATATAAATTTTCATTTTATGTATTTTTTTAATTTAAAACTTATTTTTATGCATTTGCGTCTTATTTCAGGTTATTTTATATATGATTCTATTGACATGGTGAGATACCAAAGAACAAGGCAGTCATTAGAACTTCTTCTTCATCATGCTGTTGTAAGTATTATACATAAGCTGCGCCATGACATAACCTGTATTAGTGACCAAAAAGTACATTTTCTGGTTTTTACATTTTGTAACAGATATCAGGGGTTCCATTTGACCCCTGTGTTGACCCTTTGACCCCTGGATTTTCCAAAAGTCCTCATTTTGACCCTAAGGATTCTGGCTGAATGATCAATTTCTCTTTAAGTTATAAGTAATTTGACTATAAAATGGTAAAATCATGTCAAAAATGATCAAAATGACCCAAATTGATATTCAACTCTTGGTGGAAGCACTGAGATATATATTTTCATTTAATATCAAAAGCATTAAAATCGGACATCTGTTTAAATTCTTTATATAGCAATTCCAATATTAAGAATAAGACTCAAAAGTAACTTTTAAAAAATAGTTTGCTCTTCAAATGGAAAAAAAACAAATATTTAGTACTTAATAATATTTCCACATTCGTTCAATTCTTTAAAGAACAATTAAGCCTCTAAGACATCTTCGGGCAAAGCGTTTAGTTTGCGACTTCAAAACTTTCTGAAATACTCAACAACATCACTAATACAAGTTTCGTCATGGCATTGCACTAATACATATGCAAATCCGGGAATCCCTTCTTTTTTCTTTAACTTGTTACATGATGGGGAATTAGTCACCTTTTTCTTCCTTGCCAGATCAAAAGAACCCCTTCATCGCTGCCCCCACGTAGACATTTCCTGTCCTTTACCACAGTTCCCTCGCTCTAAGGCCTTAACAATAAGTTTGTTAATCATCTAGTAGTCCGCTACCAAATTTTTTCACATCATGTCCCTGGGGTATATATTGACCTGCCGGGGGGGATAGCATATTTAAATAATTTTACATAGACTTATATAGGGAAAGTCTTATTATCTAAAACCACAAGGCACATTATTGGCATGTTTTACTGTATCTACCAATATTGGTCAAATTATGCCCCTGGGGTCAAAACTGGCCCCCTGGGGTTCATAAATTCACATACCGGTATATTTATTAAAGGAAAAACTGGAAGGTCTACAACTTAGATAGTTTGTATGTAGCATTGTCTAGTGGCCCTTTGCCAAGATTGTTCATAATATGCCCCTTGGGTCAATATAGCAGCCACACCCAGAAGGTTTATATAGTTACACTTTAACATAGACATACTGGTATATTTATTTACACTAGTTGTGTATTAACACATTTTATATTAATTAGCATTTTTATCATTTATAATATTGCTCATTGCTTTGTTACTACATGTACTTGAAATGATGAATTACATTTACGAATTTTGAAATGTATAGCTAACCGTTATACCACTTATATATATATGTCAATTGATTATTTTCTCTTTCAGATTATTGTATGCTTTGGCTTAGCAATGTGTACGAAGTTATACATCGGTTACGCAGTATTGGCACTTATTGTAGAATTAAATAGCATATTTCTGCATCTACGCCAGTTAATGCAGTGTTGTGGAATTTCAAAAACTAACAGCGTGTATAGACTAAACAGTCTCGTTAATTTAGGTAAGTTGAGCGATTATCGAAATTATTCAACATGTGGTCCATTTTTGAGTACTTGTAATATACAAATAATTTTGAAAATTAAGAGACAGTCAGGCTATGAAAACATATATATGATTATTTTAGCAATTATTTGCTAAAAGTCATAGTTTATTCTTTACTAATTTTGAGTCCAGTATACATTGTTCAACATAAATTTCATATACCTATTGTACAAAATGGATATCAACACAAGATTAAATTTTATTCTTATGATGCTAAGGTCTGCATATCTCCCTGTCATTAAATATTCATTGATTATGCATGTTAAATATCTTGAATCCAGATGATTATTTACATAGTATGTACTTCATGATATGATTATCAGCATTCGGACACATTTTTTGTGTTTTAAGTAGATGCTTAAAGTACAGTCAACAACTACATATCTTTATCTTTCATGATTGTTTATTTGCAACAAATTTGTTGTCACTGTCATGAAAAATTGTAAATTTCCACTCATTGGATTGTACTTAGAACTACATTATTGAAGTAATGTAATCCAAAGTCAAAAGTCCAGGCCAACAATGCATAATTATGTCAACATTAAGTAGGTACACACTTATTGATCATGTCTACATTAAGACAATAGCAAGATGTATCTTGATTTCTAATAATTGTGGTTGAACACTCTGCTTTTCTTCTGCTCTGTGTACATGTATAAAGTTTTTCTTCTGATGATCATTGAAAGTGTATTCATCAGGGGTTCCATTTGACCCTAGAGTTGAACCTTTGACCCCTGTGATTTCCAAATAGCCACATTTAGACCCTCAGGATTCTGGCTGAAGGGTCGAATTTTCTCTAAATTAAAGGGATTTTGGGGAGTTTGGCTATAAAACGGTAAAATCCAGTTAATAATTATCAAAGTGACCCTTGAGATTCAGCACCTAGTGGAACTCCTGTCATATAATGAAATACATATATGCAATAATCGGCTCAGGTGGCCCTGTGGCTCAGTGGTTAACGCTGCTTACTACGAATCTGAAGGTCGTGGGTTTGATCCCTTGTCTAGCCGGATAAAACAGAAATGCTTTTCAGTGTTTCCCACCTAACATAGTACTGGCATGTAACCAGGAAAGTACTGGGTAGATTCCAGGAAAATACTGGTTAGATCCCAGGAAAATGGTAACTGTACGATGGGTCTCATTGGCACTGTGCAGTGACTGTATTTGGCTTCAAAAATTGTCTGTTTGACCTATACTGCTCTACTGGCAGGTAAATTTCCCCCTTCGGTTTCAAAAAGTCTATTTATGGTGTGCGGGGGACATGCCGGGTCGACCAAAATACCATAAAGTGCATTATAAAATGTGCGCGGCAACGGGCGACCTCATAAACACAATAATCGGCAGATTTTAGTAGTTTTCACAGCAATTTTCAATATCTGTCTTTATGTGATTTGACTTTCGTTGCAGGCACATTCCTTGGGTTTCGTATTTTGACTTTGTCGTGGATGACAAGGTGGATTGTGATCAACAAAGATTTATTACCTCTCGTGTTTTATACATTGGGAAGTGTCGGCCTTGCTGTGATGACGGTGATGAATATCATCTTATTTTATCGCCTCTTAAACAGTGATTTTCTACGAAAGAATGAATCAACCAGCAAAGATGAATAGATTGAATAATTACTGCGTTATGTGTGATTATTATCATTTGAAATTCCAAATTGTGTAAGATATATAGTTATTGTTATGATGCCATTTATTCTACAAAAAGGGAAGCAACTCAGTTGCTGTTCTGTGCTTACTGTACTAAAATTGTCTCCCTTGAAGGTTGGTATAGCTATTTAAAATTTAGATGTACAAACTGATAATGACTTAATGCGCCTCCTCTATGTATAAAATTGTGTTATGTTTTTCAGATATTTTGTGAGAGTTGTCTAACTTGTCTTAACTCTTATTGCCATTTACTGTCATGTACAGTCACTTGTTAATTTGTTAACCTGCATCCTAAAACACAACTTTTACACTGTTATATAACCTCACCTTAGGATGCTGGTATACATTTATTTTACCATAACAAATTACCCGATATATATATATATATGTATATTGTTCTATCATTGTTTCATGTTTCTATGTAAACTATTGATGTGTACATTCAAGTGTTATTTTCTAAGACAGGGAGAAAGAAAGTTCTCAAATTGTTATCAAACTTTAATATATGGCTCAACAAGTCAAATACAAATGTACTCACAGTTTACAGAGGGAGTGTCGATAAGAACTGGGAGCTGATACATTTGCTCAGTAACTTAAGCATCCACCACCTGACTACTTTTCATGTATGATCATAATTAAGTACCGCAAGACCCCGGCTGGCTTTTGGCTATTTCCCTGATTAATTAAAATGTTTATGACACTCCTGATTTACACTATTTTTCAGTGTGGATTTCTTAAAGTATGGCTTTGAAAGTTGTTTCCATGTGAAAATAATTTGTTCAGCTAAATTCATTTCTAAAATTTATATATATATTGCAAGTAACAGGTTTATTTTCCTTTGTTTGTTATATCTGTTTAACAGTTATTCGGCTGTATTCCCAATGCCAAAAAGTATATTTTTTCCATATTTGAATGTATTATTTCCCAATAAATCTTAGGAAAAAGTTCTGATTCAATTTAACAAAAATTGGCAATGTTGGAGTCTTTTCTCTCATATGCAGTTTATATAAATTTATAGATAGCAAATGCATTAACCTCTACATCCTTCCTAAAATTTTGCTGTACTTTCTCGATACCCCCCCCCCCCCCAATTTTTAATTTTAAAGCAAACAAAAATCCCGATGTTTACGGTATGGGTCATCTTCCCAAATTAGTACAAATAAACACTGAGTAACTTTAATTAATGCTACTATTTGTTTAACCATACACAGCTTATTAATTTATGTATTTGCACATGCTTCAAGTTACTTTGTTGAATATGTGGGTAATATTCTGTTCAGTACAAAGTTTTTTTTAACAGTTTATGGGTGTTACAAATATGGTGCTAATCAAACTGTTCACGCCTATTGATGGATGATTGTTTATTGTTAATTAATTTACCAGTATTATGTGACATCTGCATATAGAGTATTGTTTTTTTATCTAAATAGGTTCACCCACAGATTTTTACACAATTTCCGAACTTATTATTGTTGATGAAAGTACGGAAGTTTACCATTTTTATTTTTTTATACCTCTTGCATGGCTATGAATATAAGCATGGATATATTAGTTGCATTTGATATCTTATTGCACATCATATAGATGAGTTCATATTTTTAGAAAATTATGAGAGAGATTATTGGGAATTGCTACTTGAGAGAAATTACTGAGAGATTTATATAGTACTAGTATAATTCGAGGGTTCAGTGCAAGACTATACTAACTCCTATATAAATACATAGGAGTTAGGATAGTCTTGCGCTGAACCCTCGAATATGCACATTGGTACTTTTCAAATGTGTTATTTTCATTTTTTTTCAAAGTATTTTCCTTCAAGGTTTATTTTCCCTGATAAAATCTTCTCCTTGCTACATGTATTAATCTTGACTTTGCTGCAAATGGTTTACATTCGTGAGGTTGCATGATTGTAGCAAAACACATTTAACCAGTGATTTAGATAAATATATAGACAGTGATTAAGATAACTATTCGAACAGGGAAGTTTTCAATAATATTTCTTCCTGTAATGGAAATTAAGAACAACACTAATATCCAGGCTTTGTTAATTGAAAAATACTGTTCATATACTCTACACCATTTAAAACGCAACTAAAAATAGTCTGCATTAACACAGTGACATTATAAAGAAATAATTATATTTTAATTCTCAAACATAATTTCCTAAACTTAAATCAATTGTGAAATATGAATACTAAGGCCATAATTCGATTTCTTTTTGATGAACGATTTACACATTTGTAACAATAAAACACATTTACACTTGGAACAAAAATGCTAAGTGAAGTTGTTGCGTTTTTAATGGCGTTAAGTTTATGTTTGTCATTGTCTAATTTAATTAATTTCCAATTAGCGATAATCAAACATTGCAAAAGATAATCAATACAATGCCTTACATGTATAGATGCACATGTTTAATTGTGTATATTTAGTGGTAATCAAGTATTTCGTATTGTAGCATTGTGTACTATTGTGATACATGTATATCTTACCACTCGAAATAGGTATGAGTTGTTCTATGTCAAAACCTGTATTAGTTACATTGATTATGATGTTGAGTATTTCCCCGTTAAATGTTTTGTCGTCTCAAACTAAACACTTTTTTGGAAGTGTTGTGATGCATTAATTTGATTTATAAAATTAACATGAAAGTGTTTGTAAGTGTTGTGGAACTTGCGCTTTCCAATTAAATTGAAATACAGACATTCTGCAAGGATTGATGTACATTTGAGTAAAGCATCTCTTAAACGTCTTCATTTTGTGGTTCATGTAGACCTTCGTTCTTAGTATTGGAATCACTATAAAAAGAAAAGTAGAAGGCTGATTTTAATATTTTTGGTATAAAATGAACTATAAAAATATATCTGTTATACAATGTAAAAATCTGAAAATGGATTGTAGGTCACTAATACAGGTTTTGTCGTGGTACAGCTCGTATATAACACTACTAATAAGACAATTTTGATAGAAGTATAAAGTATAAAAAGATGAAGTATTGCAGATGTAAGCTTTTATAAATTTATGGATTACATTTATCAACTGGTGCTTTCATATGATATTCTATATATGAGTTTTATCTATATTAGTTCTGTTGCAAAAATACTCCTAGTGCTCGGCTTAAAGCAAGGCCAATGATGAATATCTGTGCCCCATTCTTCCAGGAGTTGTAGATTTTGGATGCTTGTTATATATTTCTTCCAATCGAAATGTTTTGTTATCAGCAAATGTTTTGTTTTTTTGGCTGAAATTGTCAAACTATCAGGATATCTATGATTTACCTCATTTTAGTTGTAGTTAGTCATAATTTGATACATAAATTGTGTTTATCAAACATAAGCATAAGTTGGTCATAGGAGCTTATAAAAGACTTTTAAAAAGTGAATTTTTTACAATCTTCTTTGTCCAAAACCGTAAGTCTTTGGGCTTTGATGTTTGTTTTTGAGCAGGCTGCAGTTTTGAATTAATCCGCCACAAAGGGTAACATTTGAAATAGTGGTACATAATGTAAATAAGTCATGCAATTTTGAAGCAACCTAGACCAATTCATTGGCACATGAGTCTAATTCAGCCGAACTGGCAGTTTACTCAGGTTAACGATATATGTCCACCATGGCACTCTTGTTTTTGTGTTTTAATGGGTCTCTTAATCAGCATACATTGTCTCATACTCTAGTATTTATGTTCTTTTTAATTGTGTTAAATTTATACATATTTTAGGAAGATAAAGTTCGAAAAAGTTTGGTATATAAAACATGTAGTGTTTCATTGCAGATGAAATACTTAAACATACAGGATAACATGAAATTGTAAATGAATGGTGCATAATATATTATATTAACTTAGCTTAATTGACTTCATGAGGGTTATTTGTGGAGTTTCTGTTGCCATAGTTACACTCTTGCTGCAATTACTGAATTCACTTATTTTTGACTATATGGTGAGTTTACTTTGCTAAAGTCTGTATTTAAGAAGGTAAATATTCCTAAAAATGACAAATTTTTCACTGTTTCAAATTGCTGTAACTTTTGTTCTAGAAGGGAAATCTTCATAATGCAAACTGTTTTATAGAGGTGTTAATGTGTTCTTCAATATGCAGTAACTTTCATTAACTTGGGTTGCTATTAAAGTCTCCTTCTTGGTGTAAACTGTACAAAAGAAGCTTTTTTGCCATATACCTTAATATGTATAGCACAACACAACTATCCTATTGTACTCTCATGTATATCTACCACTACTTGTATAGCTATATATACATGTTTGTTCATTCAAGTGTTTGCTTGATATCATCTGAATATGATCACTAATTGGTGACCCAGTTACATTTATCAAGTGCTCTGGATGTCTGCATCGCATCAAGCTTATTTTGATATTTGTATACATAAGACAAGTTGAAGCAAATAATAAGATTTGACTGTAAACTCATAATCTTCTTCCTTCAGAGACGACTGTTGCTAAAACGTAATGCATCTATTGTAAGTGTTCTGAATTCTAAACTTGCCACATATTTAATTAAGGCCTTTGATCAGATGTGTTAAAAATGTTTTTGATATGTAATTTGTTGTGATGCTATATCAATGTAGAACATTACGCTTACCCTACAATGTACTCAAGTGGAAGGTAATATTATACCTAAAGAAATAGAAAATCATTAAAATTAATGTTTAGTGTGTAAAGAAATTATTTTAATTACAGAAATTATTCATATATGCGAAAGTACAAGCATACCCGTCATACTAGGGATTGTCATTTTTGCCTAAATTTACCTTATATTTCATTATATGGTTTAATTTTACGCATAAAACCTGCAACATAACTGCAGTAAGATGGATGTTTTGATCAGTCATATGAACGATGTAAATTAACATAGAACCAGAAGTGATAATGTAAAAAGGTATCGGGCTGGTTTCTTTATTTTTCATGGTCTCCAGGGACACCTAGAGGGGATGAAAGCAGAACTACATAATCTGCATTTTAATTAAGGGGTAGATAGGCTTTTTTCGCGTCCCCCTTGATATAACCCCTCAAGTGATGACTTTCATAAACCTTTATATATATTTGTGCTGTACATTGATGTTGTATTCTCAAAATATTGTTGTTTCTAATGCATACATACGTTAATATTGTATTGTATGCAAAGTAGCTTGTCAATGTGGCTGTTTGTTTGTTTTATTAATTCTAGGGGTGAAAGTGATACAAGTTTAACTGTATGTATGCTGAGTCAAAAAAAAAACAGTGTGCATTGGATAATATGGACTTTTTCGATACCATCGTGGCTAAACATAGATGTATTGATACCAACTGAAAGATAATTTTAATTTCTATCTGGTGGTATGTTGTTAGTTATCTGTATTGCATCTTGATGGGTGTATGTTAGGTGTTGACCCAATGGTATTGAAATAAAAACCCAAGTTGATTTTTTTGAATATCCTGAATCCAATATTTATCTGTAGAATCAGAAAGCCTACATACTGACACTCACAGAACTGTTTAAATTTGTTACATGTCTCAAAAACATATTAAAAAAGTTATGAAGATTTGAAGGCACTCAAATTAGGAGATCACCTAGAATGTTTTCGCTATTTAATTGCATTGAAACACACTTGCCATTACGGAACCAAAGAAAATAAAAAAAGGTCTTTTTTTCTTCATAACTTTTATGTATTTGAAGATATCTTTATGATTTTTTGGACTCTGAAAGTTTTTTTCCTGTAAATGCCATTTTTATGTTATCCCATGCACACTTTCTTTCTTTTGGCTCGACATATATAAAGAGGCAGATAGGCGTGGCTTGTGTTCTCGGGCCCTAGATTTTTATTGGAGATTGTGAAGCATTCCAACTATATATCAAACTGCCTACGCCATTATTGCCTTCACTACAACTCTTCATTTTTATTCGCAAGTTTTGTTTTGAACTTCTGTGATATATCTATGTGTTTTTATTGAATTATTGTGTTTTCTGTTACCAATTTTTAGGGTAACAATCGGAAACCTCTGGTTGATGACATCAACATTGTTAGCGCAAGTTAGTAGCTTATATCAAAATCAATGTTTCCTTGTAATTCCATTTAAGTTCAGGGTATTTTTTTCAATGCATGACTTTGTGAACGTCTAGTCAGAGATTGTTCTAACATGGATTTTGAGAAAAGTATATATTATATCAACATCGTTATAAAGTTCAAAATTGTTCTCAGCTGAGATTCTTGAAAAAAGATATAAAAAGTTTCATTAGTAACATACTTTATAACAATTTATATAAAAAAAATACCTCAAGTGGTTTAGTCAATCAGACTTTATCAAGTTCAAGGATATCACTCTTATATCTATACATAGTTCATTGTTTTACGCTAGTTTGATATAATTATTGTAGGTATTACATTGTGTATATATGTATGTTATAGTGAGGTTAGATTGACCGCGAACAGGTGTATGAACTTTCAGGACTGATCCATGTCAATTTAGGTAAGGAAGTCCTCGTGCTTAAACTATAACTGCTGTTTAGATTACGTTTCTATCAAAACACAACCACCCCTTTTTTTACGACTAACTTACCACGAACATTTCAATTCACCTGTTTGGAAATGTAATGATCCAGGTAATATATTTATACGTTCGCAGTTAATAAAATCGCACTATACCTAGCTTGTTGGTTTATGTATGTAATTGATTTATTTTTGATATTTTTGTTTTCTCTTGAACATTTTGAACTCATACAAATCTTCAACTTTTCAAATAAAGTTGAAGCTCTTGATCTCTTTAATTGTATTTTTTGTACAGATTCTTCATTACCAATTTGATAAATCAAATCCAGATAGGAGGCTTTGTGATCTATAGGTAGCATGTCCAACCTCTGATATGTAGGGTAGTGATATTGAGCCCTGTGTTGAGTGGGGTTTGATCACGAGCTTCTTAATTTTTTATTTGCTGTGAGTACGGGTATGTAACACTGGAAACTGTCGTCGCGAGTGACTTAAGTTGTAAGAGTTTGTTTTACAGTTGATTTGAAGTATGTAAGTTTGAATTAATGCATAAGGATGTTGAAGTCCAAGTTTGGTTTGAAATTGGTTGTAGTTTTTATAGTTTATTGTAGTTTGTTATTTAAACATTTTTAAAGGTTTTATCAGGTATTTTCATGGATCTTTACACTTAGCCTAGTGGTTCATATTTCTTCAGGGGGTCTTAGTAGTAACAGCTTAACTTGTGGTGAAGATTAAGCAAGATCTGCTTATGAATAAAGTAGTAAGAAGATTTGTTTAACTTTCACCCTTTGACAGTGATTTACCATGTCGTGGGTTCAGTGCAAGACTGTCGTAACTTCTATATAAATACATAGGTGTTACAATAGTCTTGCTATGAACCCTCAATGTGTTCCATGTCGTCTGTGTGTGCCTGATTTATGATATGAAATTCTGAAGGTTGAAGTCGCTTTCTCGAAAATAAGCATACACAGTGTGTTCTCTTTCATTTACTGTGTTCTGGCACAGGAGATTGTTACAAGTTATCTCCCTTTATCCCTTCTGTAGAAGAGAACTATAGAAAGTGTGAGAACTCAGGACAATTTCCTGTGGTATAGTTATTGTATGCAATCTAAATATATGCTTCTTCAAGTGCTCTTATTGATAACAATTTTTATTCTTCTGTTGTGTATTTCAATATACATGTAATTTGGAAAATAAATAATGAAATGAGTGGTGAAAATGAGAGTTCGAAAAAGCCCAAGCTTATTTTTAATTATTGTTGTGTCCCCTGAAAATGTTTGATTATTCAGATACTCGTGATCTTCAAAGTATTTCTAACATGTAAAATATATTACATTGTGAAAACCAATGTATAGGTATTCCTTATTTGTTACCTTAGAGATAGTTACATATTTTTATTTATCAGGGGAGTTAATTTGTAAAACCATATATATGCTTAGTATTATACTTTAGTGATCATACTTATTGCTTTTAATGAAACTGTGCACACTCCAATAATATCCGCATTGGCTCATCCAAAGGCTACCAGTATTTATAATCATGTTTGTCATTATTGTGTTATCTTTGGGGGAAGCTAGCTATGAGCTGTTCAATGAAAGTGTTGTATTAAATATACTAAATGAATTCCTGAATACCTGTACATGTCATTGTATTTTCCTGAGATATATTTAAAACCCAGCTATATAATGTATATGTTTTCATGCTACATAGATTTATACTGTTCATCTGTTCTATGTTTCCTCAGGATTTATTGTATGCATTTTTATTGGCTTTTTAAATAGGTGTACAGTAAAACCTCAATATTAAGACCACCCTTGGGACTCTTGAAAACTGGTCTTCTTATTGAGGTGGCCCTCATATTGAGGTTGAATAAGGAGCAAAACAGTGAAAATGGGACTTGAAAAATGTGGTCTTAATTTTGAGGTGGTCTTTAATTGAGGTTTTACTGTACATTGCGTTAAAAATTTCTATCAAGTGCCGAGTCACGTAGTCTAATAAGCTTCTTGTTGACCTCAGGGTTTTGTCAGAAATGTCAAGATTTTATGGTTATGAAAATGTATATAATATTCTGTAACATTATATACTAGTCAAAGTGCTAATTTTAACCATTCTATAATATTTTTGAATATGTATTTGCATTATTCGTTCTGTTTCGCTCATTGTTCAGAGTATATGAACATCTAAAAGAAAATCATTTACTTTGATCTACCTCAGTTTAAAAAAAAACAGTTGAATGACTTGCCTTCAGCTAGACTTGTCCTCTTTATATAGGGTTGTACATGATTTCCCCCAACACAAATTTTCCCTAAGGTTTCATAGATTTCCGACATGAGCGGCGAAAGATATTCTTGCATGGGAGATGCTCGATATTTGGAAATCGGAAAATGTTTCGAGCTGCAAGTTACGAAGAAATTAGAACAGAATCAACACAATGAATTCTGAAATACATTCACATAATCAAAAACAAAACCCCATCCACTCTCTGTTATTTTTACCTCCCTTGATGTATTTTAGTCGGTGGTCACCATGCAGTTATTCTACAGGACATGTAAGGGAAGTTTTGTGTTGTATGAAATCAATTATTACCCTGTTGATAAGTCTTGTTAGTCTGTGTTCCATCATGTTTTATTTTATCTTGTAGTAAGGTTATTTTATTTTATTTGATATTATAATATTCACCTGCTATTGTTGGATTGTAATAGTGTCTACTTATCCTGTTGTGTTGTCCTGTTAAAATTATGAAAACAGTAAATGGTATATCATGTAATAGGGTGTTTATGGTTTAAATCTTGTAATGCTGTCTATTTGTGTAATGATACCAGCACGGCCATGACAAAACCTGTTTTAGTGACGTTGTTATTATGTCGAGTATTTCCCAAGTTCTGACCTCACAAACTATAGTTTTTGTCTGTAGATGTTTTAGAGGCTTAATTGTGATTTCTAGAATTAAACTTGTGAGGAAATATAAGTATTGCAAATTTGTTTTTACCATTCGAAGAGCAGAACATTTTTTAAGGATAATGTACCTTTCTGACGTCATCATTTTTATAGCTTACTTTTGCACTTTGTTCGTCATATTGGAAATGCTATAAAAAGAAAAGTAGATGTCGGATTTTAATAATTTTGGTACTAAATGAAAGTTGGACAATATATCTGTTAGAAAATGTAAAAACCTGAAAATGGGCTTTTTAGTCACTAATACAGGTTTTATCGTGGCACGGCTCAAATATTGTATGACATTGTTAATTTGTGAGTAACATCTTAGTAATGTGTTTGTCAGTCTGTTTTTGCCATTTTTTGGACAATCTGAATTTCTTGTGAAATACGTTGTTTTCATGACTTAATATTGTAATACATATATTATGTTCAATTTATGCCGAACAAATGTAAAAGCTTATGTTTTATATTTGTTTTGTGTGTCATACTGTTCCCTTTAAGTATTGTTAATTTATATATATATAAATAAATTGTAGAAAACAGAGACGATTCCTTGTGTTGTATTGGCTGTTGACCGTATAATGCTTTTAATATACTAAACTCAATTCAAAACATGTCTATGTTTCGGCACAGCCATACTAACATGGTTTTGCTATTTGCATATTAGTGTTGTGTAAACCAATCAATTGTTACGTTAACCACCAAGGCAATTTCTCTTCAACCGAATAACATTTGTAACCTTGACGTGGATTGGTTAATCTTTCGATAAAGGGTACGTTTCCTTACCGAAATCCACTGAATTTCAGTGATTTAATTTGAATCTGGAATGTCCAGCAATCGTAACAACTCAGCATTTTTTAATGTTGCACAAGCAATCTATAACCTTCAAATTGCGCCAACCATATTTTTCAAGATATATCTTTTTTGTCATTATTTTTTTCCAACTATCTAAAGCGTTTTAATGTTAGTTTGGAATTAATTCTTGCTCAAAAAGTGATTAAAACCCTGGATAAGGTTCGTAAATACATTAGTGTTTGAAAACATCTACATTGTTGTCGTCAATACTTGTGCTGTGATGAAGAACCATATATACAGTAAAACCTCAATAATAAGTCCACCCTTGGGACACTTGTCTTCGTGTCGAGGTGGTCTTAATATTGAGATCCTAACAGTGAAAATGGACTTAAAAATTGTGTGTTTTTTGAGGTGGTCTTATTATTGAGGTGGTCTTTGAGTTAGGTTTCATCATAGACGTATGTCGGCAATTAACGTAAATCGTGACAATGTCAAACATGACGTATTTTGTAAACAACATAATTTGGTCCAGTTCTATAACTAGGTCATTTGTGGTCAAACGTATGTCAAAAGGTTAGAATCGTGGACACTCGAGAGGCCACGTTTTGTACCTGAACTACGTGAAACTAGATCAGAATGTTTGTCTAAATTGAATACAGGTCAAATTTGGAACTGGGTCAGATGGTTTAAAATTAGGTCACGGGTCATAGAAAATCCTTATGGACTCTATAAGCCACATTTTGTACTCAAACTACATGAACATTCATTATCATTCCTGTTTAAGTGGCGTCCATCAGTGATTTTGTATATTCAATGCCTGTCTATGTTTCCAATATAATTATGTATCAAGTGAAGAGGACACAAGTACCGACAAAACGAATGACATAAGTGTTTAGTAATTGGTCACTGGATGGCAATTGTATACCATTTTGCGAGTTTGTCCTATATATTTGAAGTTTATTGTTATACTCGTATATGAATATGGTACCATGCACTTAACTCAATTATAGAGCGCATTTATTGGGTTAAGTACCCAAAATTGCCTTGTAAGTATATATCTGTCTGGTTTATGATGTATACGCTAAACCGGACGAAACTATAACGAAAGGAAGTTTAGTGTCGTTTACAATTATACAAGGATATGAATTTATAGATAAATTTTAAAGATAAAGGGATTTATATACAATTAACCACGCGATGGAAAATCAGTACACGAAATTCATTATGGCGGCCACCATGCTGGGCACATTGGCTGCAATTTTTACGACGGCCTCGTATATTTTCGCACCTGTGGATTCGGTCCCGAGCCCTTCGAGACACGTGACTAACGTGGATTTTGCAGGACGTACCGGCAACCTGAATTTTCTATCAGAGCACTTTGCGAAATCAGATTTGGCAGCTTTCGCATTGAAACACCAACATGAGTTGGTGCCAGCTAGAAATGACAGAAAGAGAGAATGTGGTTCCATAGTTAGTGTTAGTCAGATAGACTGTTCAATTTGCGGATTGTTTATCGATGGGGTTAGCGCGCTGGTTAAACAAGGCTCCACCCAAGAGGATGTTGCAAAATATGCTACTGATGCATGTACTAGTTTGAAAATAGAAGACGAGAGAGTTTGCAAGGCTATTATACAGGAATTCAAGGTATTTTAAACTATAATTTACAAAGACGTAGATAATCAGTTTTCAGTTGTTAAACTTCAATGTTGAATATTGTCCTACTTGATCAAATGTGATGAGCAAAATTAGAAATGCTAGTTTGCTTCTTAGATTTCAATTCACTGTTCACTAGACAATCTTACTGCTGATACAAACTTACAGCCGACCAATTTGAGCATACCGTACACGATAATAGTCGGGCTGAGACATCATTTTCCATGTACATGTATAACTCAAATTCGCTTTTTCTTTCATTATCGTGTTTACCTCAATATCGATTATAGGGGTGTTGTATACAACCTATTCATCCGTTCATAATAGAAAACATGATTTAAACAACCTTCCTACCCTATACCCAATATAATGGATACATCGATAATGAAAGCCTTATTGAATTGGGTTTTTAATATGCTTGCACGAGTCATGGTACATGTTTTTTTACCGTCATGTGATATAATACAACAATCGTAGGCGTTTGTTGTAATTTAACACTGTTTGATTATCCTGCGTATGTACACAATTCGATCATAGTTCACCAATGGATTTAATCCGGGATTGTCTGGACTTTTTTTTCAAGAAGCGCAAACAAAGTTTAGACTGTCTTCAGAAATTTACACATCGCGCTATATTTGGAGTAGATGTACTGCTGAAAAACTTGCGAACAGTTCTAAACAACTTTTGAAGTGGTCAGCCAATGAAAACATATTGACCAATTGTGTAGAAAGTAAATATGAGTCACTAATTATGATAGCATTTGAGTATCATTAAGTATCTATATAGTGCGTTTTTTATTTACTTGCGAACGCTTGTAAACACATATTTAGGTGTTCAGCCAATGAAAACATGTTTTAGAAAATATTGACCAATAGATATAGCGTACACAATAACGTTATTATCAACTAATTTTAAATCGATTAGTACTTGTGTGACTAGTATAATGTAAATATATTCAAATAGTTCATTACATTTAAACACGTTAACAAAGTGTCTTTCAAGTACTGGTTAACTTGCATAAATTATCACTGTAGGCCAAGCATAAAACTATTTTGTTTCCCCCCTTCCTCAACGAATGTCGCTGAATTTTTGTTTAATTTAGATACAAATATTTTTGTTTAAATATTTCCTTTGAAACGGATTGTTCATTACATTGTATACACTAATTGATATTATTTCTCCGTCATATTTAAATCAGCACCGCTCATCAGCTCTGTAACACAGGGGTCTGTGACAATGTTTAGCCAAATAAAAACTTTGAAATAAATACATGTATCTAGTTTCATTTGAGTTCAGTTTCAATCATATGCTACGTATTTATTTATATATATGTACCATTATAATTACTATTGTACAATTTTATGCTGAATACTATATGTACTGTGTATGCATGTGACTTTATACTATATTCTCTGTATTATACATGTGATTCATGGGCCAAAGGCCTACAATCTTGAAATAAACTACATGTATCTATATGTAGCATACGGATGAAAATGTCCTCAAAATGAATATGTTTATAAAGTAAAACCTCAATAATAAGACCACTCTTGCGACCCTTGAAAACTGGTCTTTATATTGAGGTGGTCTTAATATTCAAGTTGAATAAAGAGTGAAACAGTGAAAAATGGATTTGAAAATTGCAATATTGAGGTGGTCTTATTATTGAGGTGGTGAGTGAAGTTTTACTGTATTTATTTTGATGTTTTTAATTGACTGAACATTGTTACAAACTCATTTGCTGTCGTATCCAGTATCTTCACTTTGATTTTAAATTACAACGGAATTTAAAATATGAATGAGTTTCAAACAACGATGTTATCACACTGACGTTAAAATATTTAGTTTCTCGCAATTTTTGTGGGAGAGTTGCGGCATGTGAAACAAACAATATTGTATTAATTACCCTCCAACATCCGATATCTTACTGACGCTGATACAAGTATCGGTCCATCGATGTTTATCTGTGTATCATGTACATTGAACATACGAGTGCTTCATAAATTTAGTTCGGTGTAATAAGCTTAGATAAACAATTCAATTCACATACCGATTATATAGGTGACCAACATCTGATATACAGTTAAACCTCAATAATAGGACCACACTAGGGACCCTTGAAAACTGGTTTTAATATTAACTTAAAGGTGGTCTTAGTATTGAGGTTGAATAAAGAGCAAAATAGTGAAAAGAAGTGATCTTTTATTGAGGTTTTACTGTATTGGTTTTAAAGAAAGTCGGTATTTTGAAGAAAACTACAGTCAAACCTGTCTGTAAAGACCACCCATGGGAACAGCAAATTGTGGTCTTTGTTTACAGGTGGTCTCTATTAACAGATTAAATATCATTGAAAATGGTCTGATGGGAGATAAAATTGGTGGTCTTTGCAGACAGGTTTTGCAACAGTGGTATTTGTTCGCAGGTGGTCTTTAACACAGGTTTGACTGTATTATTAACGAGATGGTCTGATCAATGAGTTGTATTGTTGAAGAAAAATAGAAAATTGTTCGTTAAGATACGGTCTTATTTGTTTGTTTTATTTTGAGGTGCTATATAAGTGAGGTTTTACTGTATTTTAAAGCGATTACTTTAATAAGTATGACTTGTTTGTTTTACTGATTAGGACATTCAAAATTACAGCCTTTTACGATATAATATAATAAATGTTCAAAGTTATTGTTATATTATTATAATTATATTGAATTAATAATTGAAACATGACCATCGACCGATGACAAGAAACAAATTTCACCCACTATCAATCGGATAACCTCGGTCATTCGTACAGCACAACTATGAATCGTAAAATTGGACGAGGTGTTCCGATTGAACCACTACGATAGTTATACAGTGCAACCTTTTTCTAAGCAACACTTTCCGAGAGATGCCAATTTCGGTTGTTTAAGAGAGGTAAAATTGACCAAACATTTGGAGACAAACTATTTGTCCTGAAATTAAGAAAGTTAAAAATATGTGTTTTTTCAAGTTAGTAGAAATTCAACGATGTAAACATAAAATACACCTTATTTTAGTTAACACGGAACAGGCTTCTTACGATAGGAAATTGTTGTATACTGTCATAACTGCTGATGTATTCTAGTAATAAGATAAAGTGTTAACATTTACGTTTGAAAAGGGTTTCCCTATGTAGTCAATTGATCTAAGCTGATAAAGCTGGACATTCGATATCGATTTTCGAGTCATTTTCAAGGGGGGGGGGGGCAATCCAATGCGATCAGCAAGCTAAAAGGCATTGCAAGTTTGGTATGCATCTAATCACTATTGTTAATGAAAGGTTCTTCATGTTACAGAGTGAGTTATTCGGTGTGATCCTACGCTTGGCGTACAGCCCAAAGGAAGTTTGTAGTTATGCGCTTGGAACCGACTGCGGGGAGCCTTACAATCCCGAAGCTATGTGGAACATCACTCTACCTAATGTACCAAAACCTCCCATAGTTCCTCCAGTATTGCCAAAGGTAAGCACATAATGTGTTGGAGTTTTCTTATATAACATCCTAATAATGATTCGAGGCTTCATATTCGATTTAAACCCCCAGTATTTTTACTGACAGTTCCAAGTCTGTAATTCGCTGTATGGTTATTATTTCTGTTTGTGTTTTGAATGTGTTTTGTATTTCCCTTTCCCCTGTGCAATAATTCTGTCACTTTATACAGTGTTCGGGTTATGTCCTGCCCAGTTTTGGCCTATTGCTGCCAGCTGTCTTGCCTTGTCCTGTGATATTATCCATCAATTAATTCCCCCCTGCTTCACTGTCCGCATTGATTCTCCTAGTCATTCCTTATGGTTAACCTCCTGAAGTGCCTCATGTTTTGTGGATTGTTGTTTTCCCGGAGGTCTGCTTGGGATGGCACTGTCGTATGTATGTGGCGTTCCTGTAGCTACGTCTTCTCTCTCTTTCATGTAAATATTCTGGATTACCGGCAATACGATGTGAAGTATAATACGCAGTAAATTTAAAAACGCAAAATGTACGATTTCTCAAATGTCATGAACTTACCCAGGGGTGCAAGATAACAACTTAACTTGAAATTATTTCATTTTAAAATCAACGGTATTGTCATATCAAAATGAAATTTAAAACATACTAAAATGACACTTGAAAGACATATCACAGGTACAAAATTATGCGTTTTTAGTGAACTGAGTATATTTATGAAAATATGTACCCTGTAAAAAATTTGATTATCTTTTAAGACACTTAACATTGAAATTATAATACTGTACAATGAATATAAATATTCTGGCATCTGAACATACTGACACACTTCTGTGTGAAAAATATTTACTTCATAAATTGTTTTTTTGAAAAAAAATCCATTTTATATTGACACTAAAACTATAGATCATGTGTTAATATCTGTATACAGTCAAACCTGTGATAAAGACCACCTGTGAACAAAGACCACTATTGCAAAACCAATTTTATCTCCCATCAGACCATGTTCAATGATATTTAATCTGTTAATAGAAACCACCTGTAAACAAAGACCACATTTTGCTGTTCCCATGGGTGGTCTTTACAGACAGGTTTGACTGTAAATTGTATAGGCAACGATGAACAAACCGCAACAGTTCTATGTATTTCGAGCTTACTAAAGGTATCAATATGATATTAATGTTGTTTGTGTGCTTAGTGGAATATACCTATTTAATCAGTGAATACTTGCTTAAATGAATTCATTTTAAAACCGACAAACTTAATTACCATATAGTATAATTAAGGGCATTATGCATATTTCGATGTTACTTCCTTTGTAGCTTGGTTCCCCAACAATGAGGATTTTACATTTAACTGATTTCCATATGGATGACAAGTACGCCGCAGGCTCAAATGCTAAATGCGGGGAACCATTATGTTGCCGAGCCAACGATGGGCCTCCAGGTAAGTGACTTAAAAAATTGCCAACTTGTGAATGTTTTAATAATAAAAGTGAATATTTTTGCGCTTCAAAAATTCGCGAATTGGAATTTTAGGAATGTTCGCTAGCAGGAAACATGTTTGCAAATCACCGAAACGTCTATGTATTGTAACTATTTAATGGTTAAGTATACACAATTGTTATAATTGTTATCGAGGAAACTAACTGTCATGTGGCTGATATTTTCGCGCATTTTTTAATTCGCGAAATTTTTTCTCTCTCGTTTCATTAAACAATTTATCTGTCTTACAGCACCTGGGGATACTGGTGCAGGAAAATATGGCGCTTTAAGTAACTGTGACACTGCGCCTGTGACTGTGGACAACTTGTTTCAACATCTGAGTTCTATACAAGACGAGGTGAGGAACACACACGTTGTAACATATCTTTCATTAATGTACATGTACTCAGTTTTCCATATTCTGTACGTGGAACATTTCTGTATAGATATATAGAATGTATGGTATCTTTGAACTGAAATTTTTATATTAGAGGAACTATCTACCTCAACATGACATATTATTAGTAGTGTCAATATACGGTCCAGATATTTGTCCTATAATCATTAGGTAAGCTTCTTCCGTGATGTTCACAATTCCAGAATTGGGGTCTGAATCTCAGAAGAGTGTCACGAATTCTCTCCCCTTGTATATCCCTTATATATAGTATACATGTATGTATATGTAGTACTATTCGTATATACAAATATACTTTATGAGGGTATAGAAAAGAAGAGATATCGAGGCGATCTTCTACGGTTGATAAAGCAAGGATGCAGTCATTCGGAGTAATTTATATAAAAGGTGATACCTTATTTTCCAATCGATATTAAAAGTTTACACTAAACTCATTGTAGCAATGATCAATATATACAAAACAAAAAAAACATGATGTTGATTCTGCAAAGCTAACTTAGAAAGTAAGGAGTATCAAAATTATGTTGTGAAATATCAAAGTACAGTGTACTCTCTCCAGAACGATCCTTTCTTAAGAAACAACCTTTCTTCAACAACATTATCATTTTTGATGCAGTAAAAATACGACTAGTTTAACCTTTCGAGAGCATGAACCTCTCAACAATAGGCAACTTCTCATCTCCGAAAGGCATTCGGAAAACCTCGGCCAACTACGTCAAGTGCCTGTTCGTTAGGCACTACTTTCAGAAACACCATTTGAATATCATGAAAACAAGATGGCGGCATGAACGCTAGAGTGCTGATGAATCTAATATTTAAGCTACACTGTATATGAAGACTGAAATATGTGAGTTTTTAACTAGAAATGACAACGATATTCCATCTCCTACGTGAATTTATCGAAGTTATTAAAATTATAAATCCGTTTTACGAGAACTATTTCTTGACCGCACACAATGTTGAGTTTTTCCACATAGTGCTCCGCCTTACATGCACTAGAGGGTGTTATTAGAATAAAGAAGTGGTACGGAAATATCCGAGAGCTGACGAGAATGCTCCGAATGGGTGTTGCTCTGGAGAGGTTTCACTGTACTGCAGAATATACAACAGTGTTTCTATTATCAGTTTGACTACGTGATATTTACGGGTGACATCCCAGCACACAATGTATGGAACCAGTCAAGATCTGATCAAACATCTGCTATGAATACATTCACAACATACATGAAAAAATATCTACCTAAGAAGATGGTATTCAATACGTTGGGTAACCATGAAAGCGCTCCAGTCAATGGGTTTGTTATTATCTACAACCCACTCTCCTTCGCAGTAGTCTCCCATTGCAGAAAAACATGTCATCACACACGCAGTAGTCTCCCTTTGCAGAAATATATGTCATCACAAACGCAGTAGTCTCCCTTTGCAGAAAAATATGGCATCACAAACGCAGTAGTCTCCCTTTGCAGAAATATATGTCATCACAAACGCAGTAGTCTCCCTTTGCAGAAAAATATGGCATCACAAACGCAGTAGTCTCCCTTTGCAGAAAAAGATGTCATCACAAACGCAGTAGTCTCCCTTTGCAGAAAACGATGTCATCACACACGCAGTAGTCTCCCTTTGCAGAAAAATCTGCCGTCAAAACAATTTCAGGAGTATTCTTTTATGTCGGATGTTGTATCTTTTTCTTTTGTACAATAGACTTTGACATTGTTCTTGTTATATTTCGGAGTAATAAAGCTAATGAAGGTGATTAAATGAAAACATAATTAATGAACGAGATTCAAAGTGTAACCGTCAATTTAAATTAGAATTCTTCATCACGTGACTTTCGTGGAGGCAGCGATTAATTCACGGCTAGCGCGCGGCGGTAGGGGAGATAAATGCTGTGAAAAGTTTACCATGTTTTGATTTACTCTTATCATGGACGTAATTGAACATAATCACACATATCCCTTGTATACAACAAACTGGTGGTGACTTCTCGCTTCATAACATTTTCATCTTAAAAACGTGAAATCATAATTCTTGACTACAACACCTAATATTGAAATTGCGAACTGTGACTTCGTGAGTGAAAATGATGATTTTTAGTTCACGACTTAACGTATCTGGTTGAAATCGTTTTACATTTTTCGAGATTTTATAAAAAAAACACATGAAATTGTGAAATGCTAACTCGTGACGTCACCATTGTGGCAACCCCTTTAGTGATAAAACCCCGATTTGTAGTAAATGTATTTAAGAAATTCAAAGTTGAAAGGAATGATTCCGGTATGCTACACACCATACATAATGGACAATAGTTTAGTCAATTGACCGCGGAATATAAATGTAATACTGTTGAAAACCGACGTAAAACTCCAGCAAATTTTCTCTGATAAACGACTTTGTAAATCACCTTTTCTTGCTATTCATATTTATATACAATATATTTTGACACATATTTGCACATCCTATCTTAAACCCACGTTTTACGATTCCTCCCACTGTTTCCCTTCACAGTTTGATTATATTGTATTCACCGGTGATATCCCCGCACACAATATATGGAACCAGACAAGAAAGGACCAAACAAAGGCCATGAATCGATTTACTAAATACTTGAAGCATTATCTTCCAAACAAGAAAGTGTTCAATAGTCTTGGTAACCACGAAAGCGCACCTGTTGATAGGTAACATTTTTGTTTTACAGTGTACTATCAAGGCATGCTGGTTGTTTGAATAAAGTGTCATAAATAAATGCAGTCTCCAGACTGTATAGTAAAATCATTGTTATCATAAGCCCATCTTGTCATTTAAATGATAGCTGTGACGTCATGCCTTTGTTCTTATTATCTGTAATATAGTGCTTTGTGTCACTCACATCCGTGTAAATATGTTTACACAACTTGTACACTATAAAACGGTAAAGTTTAGTATTATTAGTTCGATATCCGTCTCAAACTCAATTTTCTGATTAACTATTTCACTTAGTTGTTTTGTAATCCTGGGGCATGGGGACGAATATCATTCCAGGAACATCACCGGGTCACCCAGTATGCAGCGCGGAAATTTAATGGTAATACTTTCGAAGCTTGAAAGAGTCACTGTTATTTACAGTAGAGATTAAACGTATTTATGACGTATTTACAAATGCCCGTCGCATCGTCTTCATTACATAATTATGATTATATTACAGTTTCCCACCCCCGTATGTGACTGGCAATGATAGCGAGTCGTGGCTGTACAAGGTAACGGCTGAGAATTGGCTCAATTGGTTACCAGCAGAGACGGAGGCTACAATAAAAAAGTAATCATGCTTATACGGTTTTTCGTATGTTAACTCTTAGCAGATCTCACTGAAATCATTATTTAATATAAGAAAAAAAATATCCATGCGTATTACACATTCTCATGCTGAAAATTGATCCTAGCTACATGTGTTATTTACATCGTTTACCTCGAGTACCTTACATATTATACTATTTGGCGTTTCCTCATTTCTTAATGAGAAAACTCTGACACACATTCCATCATTTTCTAATGTGAAATCTGACAATAATTATCTTCTTTTCTCATGTGAAGCCTTACACAAATTATTGCCCCATAAACTTCCCGTGTATAACACTATTTAAATAAAATCTACATCTACGTACAATTCAGTGTTTCCGAACATTTAATAGAAAGAACACAGTTAAGTGGTTTGCTTTCAGTATATTCTTTGGATTTGGTTCTATTTACAGAGCTGGATTTTATTCAACAAAACCGTTTCCGGGATTACGAATAATATCACTCAATATGAACATGTGCAACAACGGCAACTGGTGAGTAAATACAAAGTCTACTTCCTTAAACGTATAGCATGTTTATAATTACTATAATAGTGTTCATGTTATTTTCTGCCCAGTTTCGGCCTACTAGTATTGTCTTGAATTGTCCTGTGATATTTTCCATCCATTAATCCCCCACTGTTTGTCCTCTTTAATTCTCCTAGTTATTCCGTATGGTCGGCCAGGCCATTCCGTGCGCCTCTGTTCCCTTGCGCCGTATGTACCCTTGAACCTCCCCAAGTGCCTTAAACTTTATTGATTGTTGGTTCCCCGGAGGTCTGTGTAGAGAGGCACTGTCTTATGTATGTGGCGTTCCTTGTAGCAACTTATTCTCTCTCTTCTACATAAACATATAATGGTAAAGCTGAACATTGAAGAAAAAGCTATTTTTCAACATGTCTACTAGCGAAAAAGTAAATATCTCCCACACCAACAAATAATAGTTGAAATATTGAGAGGAAAATGTTTATGTGACTTAAAAGCCCTTGACATAACATTATATGAGTGGTTTGTACATTGTGTGGCCGCGTGGCCTAATGGATAAGGCGTCTGACTTCGAATCAGAAGATTGCGAGTTCGAGTCTCGTCGTGGTCATTCTTTTTATACCGTTTCCCGTGGCCGAGTGGTTAAGGCATCCGTCTTGGGAGTGGGGGTCGAAGGTTCGAATCCCTGTAGGTGTCCGTTCTGATATGGCCGGTTGGTGAGCCACCAGCTACTTAAATAATGGTTACCGTGCTCCTATCTGCCTGGTACTGACATTAAGGCGATTATAGCATAGCTTTGTTTTTTGACAAGTTTATCAATATACACATTTATGGATTAATTCTATACACTGTATAGTAAATTTGTACATGTAGAATGACGTTTGATGATTCTTTACATTCTGGTACATGCACACAAAATTATATGTTTTTTTTTATATCAAAAGTATTTTTATACCAAAAGTATTTTTGGAAAGAAGACAAAGTATTCTAGCTTATGCTATCGAGTTTTTTCCAAAATTATATTAATAAAAATATAAAAAACTAGATTGGCATGAGGCAGATTTTATTATTATCTTTGCATACATGTGTTTCTTTTGCAAAATTAACGTTTGTGCAATTAGCCTGATTTACCGGACTAACATGTACAATTTGACAGTACCAAAAGTTCAAATAACTTCATTATTTTCAACATTTTTACACACTTATAGCAGTATTAGTTGAAGGACTGTATACCGATAAAATAGAATACATTTCATCTTGCAATGATAATATATAGTTTAGTATCGCTTAAAAGCAAATATGGCTATTTTCTGGGGTATATAACGCCTTAAGAAGAAAATGTTGGATATTTTTAAAGAAGTAAAATCAGTCACTGAATATTTTAACATTTCTTTCTGCAAATGTACAATTATTTCATGACTCTGGCTTAAAATCCTTTGACATAACATGATACGGATGTATTATATAATGTGTGGCCGCGTGGCCTAATGGATAAGGCGTCTGACTTCGAATCAGAAGATTGCGAGTTCGAGTCTCGTCGTGGTCATTTTTTTTATTCCGTGGCCCAGTGGTAAAAGCACTTGGGAGTGGGGGGTCGAAGGATCGAATCCCGGTAAGGGTCCGTTCTGATATGGTCAGTTGGTGAGCAACCTACTAGTGAAATAATGGTTACCGTGCGCCTACCTGCCTGGTGCCTGGCATTAAGGCGATTATAGCCTTACCATGTGTTTTGACAAGTTTATCAATATACAAATTTATGGATTGTATAGTAAATTTGTAAAAATGTACATGAAAAATGACGTTTGATGATGTTTTACATTCTGGTAAATGCACACAAGAGTCTGTTAAGTAATTTTTAGTATCAACAGTATTTTTGGAAAGGAGAGAAAGTATACTAGCTTATGCTATCGAGTCTTTTCAAAATGATATCAATAAAAACCGTACTCACCCCTTGTTTCTGTTGTTGTGATTTTGGAAAACAATAATTCGTTTCGTGTTTTTTGAAAAATCCCGATGGCATTAGGTGGATTTGATTATTATCTTTTATACATATATTTCTTTTGCAAAATTAACGCTTGTGCAATTAGACTGATTTACTGGACCAACATGTACAATTTGACAGTCCCAAAACAATTCAAATAACGTCATTATTTTCTATATGTTTACACAATTATAGCAGTATTAGTTGAAGGACTGTAAAACGATAAAACAGAATACATCTCATCTTGCTAAACTATGTAGTTTCCAAAATATCGCTTAAAAGCAAATATGGCTATTTTCTGGGGTATATAACGACATTAGCGAAAAATGTCGGATAGTTTTAAAGAAGTCAGATCAGTCACTGAATATTTTACCATTTCCATCTGCAAATGTACATTTATTTCATGACTATGGCTGTTTATGTGACTTAAAATCCCTCGACATAACATTTTATAGATCATACATTGTGTGGCCGTGTGGCCTAATGGATAAGGCGTCTGACTTCGAATCAGAAGATTGCGAGTTCGAGTCTCGTCGTGGTCATTCTTTTTATTCCGTAGACGAGTGGTCGAAGGTTCGAATTGGGGTCCATTCTGATATGGTCGGTTGGTGAGCCACCAGCTAGTTGAATAATGGTTACCGTGCGCCTACATGCCTGGTGCCTGGCATTTAAGGATAGGAATCGGGAAGTAAATGTGCTCAGAAAGTAGGTGTCTCATAAGTCAGAAATGGCTGGCCCCTTTAAATAGGATCGACACTGTAAATAAACACTTTTCATTTTATAAAATAGCTTATTGTAAATGCTCTATTTGTGTGACAGGTGGTTGTTCATTAATACAACAGACCCAGCTGGTATGCTAGAATGGTTCATTTCTGAACTACAAGATGCTGAAAACGTTGGCGACAAGGTATTGTAATTTTGTTTGACACATCTGTAATATCACGTTCTATGGATGTTGGATTACATATTTTATTGATATAAAATATCCCTGCTATGTTGTTTTTGTCAAAACTGCATGCTGGTGTTACATTCAGGTATGTAGGTTATGATTCATTCTTTAAAAGTAATAGCAGTTTCATGTTTTCGTTACTTAGAAAGAGATATTAGAAAAACACACATGTTATTGAATAACTGTCAAAAATTACCGCACACCTAACATTGGATACATGTGGATAAGCTTTAGACAGACAGAAATTTAATTTAAACAGTTTTGTGAATTAACTGTATTTGATTTAAACTGTTTCAAGTTTTAATGATGCAATTTAAACGTGTTGATTTTTTGTCGGTATTAGGTCCATGTTCTTGGTCACATTTACCCAGGATGCAGTTGTTGTCTGAAGGCGTGGAGCTGGAATTACTACAAGATTGTCAACAGGTACATATTACACCATAACCTGTATTAACCTGTAGGACAAACATTCCCGTATACAAATAACTCCCGACTACCTGTTCATATTTGTATAATATTGTCCCTATCCACTATACAATATTTTGTCAGGGTAAAGATCACTCCCGCCTAGTCCAGACACGGACGTCACGTCTCTATACTGTTGCTGTACGAAGACGCGTGTAAAGTCGGAGTACATAGACACGTATGCGGGGCTAACTCCCGCCCTACATCCCACTTTTGTATAATACTGTCCTTATACATTATACAATAATTTGTCCACGCAATGGTTATAAAAAGAAAATTCAATAGAAGTACGTTGCATACATGGACGTAAGGCGTTACACTGCTTTAACCACGAGTCTTCTTTTGCATATACAGTAAAACCTCACTTAAAGATCACATCAATAATAAAAAGACCACATCAAAATTAAGAACATAATTTTCAAGTCCATCTTCACTGGTTTGCTCTTCATTCAACCGCAATATTAAGACCAAATCGACATTACGACCAGTTTTCAAGGGTCCTAATGATGGTCGTATTATTGAGGTTACACTGTATATTAAACACAGACTAGACTCTTCCAACCGAAGTCAACCAATTAGACAAGAAATAAACAGGAAGTACATGATTAGTACTCTATGTTATTTATGTTGGTGTAGTATTTCCTCAACAATTTTTCTCCGCTGTATAACAATGAAGGTTTCACGAGTATTTCAAACACACTGTAATATAATATTCTCACCCTCTCGTTAGAATTCCAAATTTATAATAAGCCCTGTTAGAAAGTTTAGCAGGTACGATAGTCCCATTGCTGAGCAGTTTGTTTTCTTTCTTTATGTTCGATCGTACCATTGCTAAGTAGTTTGTGTTTTCGTTCTTTATGTATGAGAGTACCATTGCTGAGTAGTTTGTTTTCTTCCTTTATGTTCGAGTGTACCATTGCTAAGTAGTTTGTGTTTTCGTTCTTTAGGTTCAGTAATACCATTTCTGAGTAGTTTGTTTTCTTTCTTTAGGTTAAATAGTACTATTGCCGTGCAGTTTGTCTTCTTTCTTTAGGTATGAGAGTACCATTACTTCGCAGTTTGTTTTCTTTCTTTAGGTTCGAAAGTACTATTGCTGCGCAGTTTGTTTTCTTTCTTTAGGTTCGATAGTACTATTGCTGCGCAGTTTGTTTTATTTCTTTAGGTTCGATAGTACTAATGCTGCGCAGTTCGTTTTCGTTCTTTAGGTTCGATAGTACTAATGCTGCGCAGTTCGTTTTCGTTCTTTAGGTTCGAAAGTACTATTGCTCCGCAGTTTGTTTTCTTCCTTTAGGTTCGATAGTACTATTGCTGCGCAGTTTGTTTTATTTCTTTAGGTTCGATAGTACTATTGCTGCGCAGTTCGTTTTCGTTCTTTAGGTTCGATAGTACTATTGCTGCGCAGTTTGTTATCTTTCTTTAGTTATGAGAGTACCATTGCTGAGTAGTTTGTTTTCTTTTTTTAGGTTCGATAGTACTAATGCTGCGCAGTTTGTTTTCGTTCTTTAGGTTCGATAGTACTATTGGTGAGCATTTTGTTTTCTTTCTTTAGGTATGAGAGTACTATAACTGAGCAGTTTTTCGGACACACCCACGCCATGTATTATGAAATGTTCTATGATGAAGAAACTTTCCTGCGTCCTTTGGGCATAGCCTATATGCCAGGCAGTATTACAACATACTCAAACTTGAACCCTGGATTCAGGATATATGAAATAGACGGGAACTACACTGGATCATCTTGGGTAAAAAAATAAAATTATTTCAGATTACCGCATCTATAAATCTAGTCCTTTAGACCTGTACTCGTTTCTAATTCAATTATTGAAAAGTCCACTTAAGAAATTCTCTCCTAAAGGGATTGGAACATACAAGGTTCTGAGCATGAGCTCGGCGCACTTACCAATGTTAATAAAGAAGTGACAAAGGCACTAAACCAATATGTGCAACAAGATTGTTGCTGCAGTCGTGTGCCTAAAGTCAGGTGTGATAGAAAATAAATAAATACTTTCAATGTGTCCACTTCGCATTTTATTGGTATCAAAATATTTAATTAGCAACACAAATTTTCCAGCTTTCGTGCATTTATACAATAAACAACATAAATAATTATACCTAGTGTGCTGCCATTAATGTGCAATGTTAAGTGCATTTTCTGTTTCAGAAAGTACAAGATTTTACCAACTACTTCTTGAATCTAACACATGCCAACATGTATGGTGATTTAACATGGGAGACAGAATACAGTGCTAAGGTATACACGTGTTTTAAATCAATTAGTCAACAATAGGCATGCTAATACATTAGACTACAGACCATGGTTAAATAATTGTCGATGATTCTAAATTACTATATGTCCTTTTGATAAATGCCTGATAATGAATTACATCCTCATTTCCATAGATGTTTGCCCTTGTACCTCCTCAGCTTCTAATGTTTCGTATACTCGTATTTCCCTGGCATCGGTTCGGAGAGGGAGGCACAGTCTTGTGAATGTGGCGTTCCTTGTAACAACTTAACCCTTCTTTCATTATATCAATAATAGTAATTTATGTGAATGTCATTTCAGGAAGCCTACGGTATGCCATCATTATTTCCAAAAGACTGGAATGATCTGATATTCAGAATGAAAACCGACGATGTGCTCTTCCAAAAGTTTTGCACGTAATGCATCTTACTTTTTGCTTTCAAAACACATTTTTAGTTTAACACATTTTCAGTGGGAGTTGCGTTGACTTATGCATGTTGTTTTTACCACAAAGAACATAGAAATTGCGCGTACCAACAATTTCAGGAAGGTAAAGGCCGAACACATATAATTAATTAAGATCATACAATAATATAATTAAAAGATATATATTTTGATTATAATAACCAATTTACATTAATTCACATGATATCAATGCGACATGGTTGCTAGTAACTCTATGATTGTTCAACGTGCTAACATGTATATTCTCGCAAATGGACACGTTCGAGTATGGCTCTCATGTAAAGTCTCTATTACTGACTTGGAAATACTCCTACTTCTAATGATATATTTGTATGATAGTGCTAATGTTATTAATAATGGAGGTCGTTAGTTTGAACATCGGATAAAGAGCATTTTCTCAATGCCAGTTTGTTTGAAGATCCAATGTCATTTTTTCTCATCCTGTTATTATGTGGAAAGACAATCAGAAGCTTACGGTTTGTTGGACATTCAAGAATAATAGTTAGGTCAAATGACCTCCGTAGGTAACTGATGCACTGATTTCGTAAATCTCTAACAACGTACTTTATTTATTACTATTCCAGTCACAAGCAGAAATCGGCACCAAACACCTGTGCATCGTGTACTGGCCAGTGTAGAAAAGATTTTCTTTGCGATCTGAAATCTGGTAGAAGCGGCGACCCTAACCTATGCAAGGGCTTGTAAATAGTATTATGTTGAAATTGTAATATATAACTAGTAAATCATATGAGCTATACGCTCCGGCTTATTCCCCCACAGTATTATATAGTAGACAACAACAAACACGTAAAAGGTTTGTACATAATTTGTATAATTCATAGCATGCATTATATTATTAAACATTATACATTCTTTGCATATTTTCATCTGTGTTCAATATAACGTGATCCAGTCCATATAAAACTGTGGCGACTGGATTTATGCCATGCGACCAGGGTCATTTTATACTGATGTCTGTCGTTTTTATGCATCGTTACAATTATATGACCATCGGGCTGGTATAATAATGTTGACAAAATACAAGTTACCTCGCTAAGTGGTACAGCTATGTTATTATAATAAATGCTATACTTATTGACCTCAACTGTGTGCTTCTGTCTTTGTATTTTTGTATGTCTGTATGATAAATATGTTGCAATAAACTAGTCATTTATCAAGCAAATTATATAGTCGGTGTTTATTTATATGCACTAGCAGTTTGTTATATCAACATAAGCAACACTACAGAACTTTTAGAACTATTAATGCGACTGGTGTCTACGTATATACAGTACAACCTCAATAATCCAACCCTCATTGGGTCTCTTGAAAACCGGTCTTCTTATTGAGGTGGTCTTAATATTAAGGTTGGATAAAGAGCAAAATAGTGACAATGGACTTGTAAATTGTGTTCTTAGTTTTGAGATTGTCTTATTATTGAGGTGGTCTTTATGTAAGGTCTTACTGTATTCATTGTATATCCCTTTGTAAGAGCGTGTACTGCAACATTTAACCATTTAGTTCATTTTCAATTCAAATGTCCATGTCTGATTTGACGTCAGTAGACAGAATAGATTTTATTGGAAGGTCAACATCTATTTCTACATCTTCGCGTATGTCTCCCCATTTGGCAGGTTCGTTATTTGCAAACAATCCATACACAACACAAGCAAACACTGACACACCTGCTGAGATGAAGAATACGATTCGCCATTCCTCTACGGTTTGCTGTAATTTTAAATAAAATAAAATCTAAGTAACTATGATATAGAATGCACACAAACAAGTCACCAAATATACTACTTTTTTCATCTACAACTGTATCGCAAATGTTTGCTATTTATTTCTAAATTGTTAAGTATAGCATCATGATCAATACACTTGATCAGAAGTAAATTATTAGAAGAAACTGCATTATAAACATAAAAACTCGGATGTTGAAAACATAATTGAAATTCCTAAAAGGGTTTAAACAAAGCCTTATATAAATACCGATAACAACGAAAACATTTCTCTTTATGTTGTTGTTTTATAACTCAAACCTCCTTTATATTAATATAGTAATACGTTTGTATCGTTTTCTCAAGATAGTTTGTTTTCTATTTGTATTTAAGTTAAATTCCCTTTTCCTGTCACCAGTATTTTAAACTATGTCTAATTAATGACAACATTTTCCTGTTGCCTTAAATATAAGGTTATTTACTTAAGATCGTGTAGTTATTTCGTAATCTGGTGTAGATAAATTAGTTACTGTGAGCAAGGTCAGTGTAAGGCTGCTTGTTATTTCGCACTTGATTATATACAATATATGCTAAATGTATGTGTAATGGTTAATTGCTTTTAATAATTACTTTGTTCTTAGTCAATTTATGTGTATATGTTGGAAATCGTTGGCTGTATAGCGGTTAAGTGTGCGGTTAGCTAGCTGAAAAATCGATTTAAACCCTCATTATTGTTACGGACAGTTCCAAGGCATTCAAATGCTATCAGGTTATTATTTATATTCATGTTTTTATATTTATGTTGAATGCCCCTTTCCCCGTGTGCAGTTCCTTTAATTGATATAACATTCATATTATTTTCTTCCCCTTTCGGCCTTTGATTACTGACTTTCTTGAGTTGTTCCGTGATATATTCCATTGTTGTCTCTCTAAATTCTCTAATTTTTGTGATGGTCGGTCAGACCATTCCTTGCACACATATTCCCATACGTGTTACCCTTGCACCCCTCAGTCCCTAATATTTTGTAGACTGTTGTTTCCTAAGGGTATGTGGGGTGAGGTACTGTGTTGTGTATGTAGCCTTCCCTGTAACAACTTAATCTCTCTTTAAATAGGAAAACTATTACAATTTAATAAGAACATTAGATACAAGATTACTATTTAATTTTGTTAGATTATCCACGAAATATTTAAAACAACTAGATTTTCACCTGTAAATAGAAACATCCCTTTGTTAAATTCCTCATTCTTGAATAGTTTTGTTAAAAATTTAGAAAAGCTCGTGCATATTGTATTTGCATCAATGTACATAATATCAATAATCATTACATACGAGTAAAGGGCTTACATTTTTGGTAATGATCGCTACTATAAAGGGTGCTATAGCTCCTGGTATTGATGCTAGTGTGTTTGATATTCCAAATATTACGGAAGCGTGTCTGAAAATAGATAATTCAGCTCAAACAACTCTTGAACAAAGATCGATAACATTTACGCAACAAACTACTGATATATACATTGTACATACGTAGCTATTGTCAGTGCATATCTTGTCTCCTGAATTAATTCTAATTACATATGTTCATACTTGTATAACTTATTTGAAATAGTCTTCGTGCACGTGTGAATGGAGACCAGACAAAAATGTGTAGCATAAACAACAAAAGTATGTGCAAATATCATTTTTTTATAAAACGATTATCGGAATGCAAGCATTCTTCAATTGGCAGCATGATATGATGGAAATATGAATGGAAAAGGGAGCAATACCCACATTCAAACTTGAAGCAATCAGCATATGATCGAAATATTCAGAACTATATTTACTCTAGGTACTCTTCACGGAGGGACTACCTATTGACTTTCCTAACTTTACAAACCGATCCAACTCACTTTGGTGCGATGTCGACTGAATTCGGACCGTAACCACCCACTGACACGATTGGCTCGAACAATGTGCAAATACTGATACACACTATAGCGAAGTCCCGGTATTCACTCGTTAAAAAGCCAATCACCAGCATAAAACAACTAACACCAACAAAGCCTGAAACAACAGTTTCGTGCAAAAATTTATATTGCAGACTAGTGTATGTCCAAGGTATTAAGAACTACTTCGAAAAACAGGGTTTCATACGACAGTACTTCATAAGCATTCTATTCAATGAAAGGAATTAGTTTTCTGTTGGTTATACACCGGACGCCTGATCGGGAAACATTCAACGACAGTGATACATAAATGTAATAAGAACGTGTTTCATACTAAATATAAAATGCGAAACTTTCAACCGAAGATGCTTTCATCATCTACGTACAAAACAAAACTTCTGTCATGCTCATATTTAGTGACCATTTATTTCGTATGTCGTTGAAAGACCGTAAGACAAAGGACAGTGTTTTTAAATATAATTTTACCACACGATATTTAGGTGCAATACCACATATTCGGTACTTGTTTTTATATTACACAAGTAACAATGACTGACTGAAAAAAAGAACATAAAGCTGTGAAACATCTACATGCATGCGATACAATGCAACAGTTACGAACACAAATGTATTTTACAGCACCTGATATCAGAAATAATTTTCGAGTAGTTGTTACGGAAAACATGGTCCTTGAACGGAAGAAATCTGCACCTCCACCAGCAATGCTAATTCCTATCATATTTGAAAGCAAGGGCAAGCACGATAACAAACCATTCTTAAATGGAAAACAAAACATTATTGTATTTAAACTTTTTAACAATAAATAGGCACGAGTCCGATTTATATGTTTGAAGTCCACTATCTCTATAAAACATGTAATGTCTTTCGAGTGACATGTTACTCTATCCTTAAAAGGTGATTCTTCTGTATCAGTTTCACATTGCTTGTATCGAACTTCTTATTAATTACAAGAATCGTATTGTAAAATTGATCAGGGGGCCGTTTTATCAAGATGTCGTAGCTACGACATGTCTTATCTTAAATCCAGAACTTACGACAAATAAATAAGACTTCGTCAGACCGTTTTATCAACGGTGTCGTAACTCGAGTGTCGTAGCTGCGACAAAATGTTGTCGTAAGACATTAAAAATCGATACGCCGTCTAAAATACGACACTTCCGGTGCGTCATTCTCTTTCGCGCACCTGTTACATTTTGACGTCTGCTGTCATAACAAACAAAATGGCGTCAAAAAGCAGAAGGGCTAATTGGACCGGAGAAGAAATTGGTGTTCTAGTTAATATGTGCGTTATTAACTATGATATTATGGTCGGAAAGTTCGGTGATGGGATATCACATAAATCTAAAGAACTGTTTTGGGCCGATGTGTGCGAGAAGTAAGTTTTATTTGGCTAAATTGTTATCATGGGCATTTGTCTGTGTATTGTCGGATTTTTTATACTGTCAGCACGAACAAACAAAGTAATTAAAATGCTTTTGAATGTAATATTAACCATATGCACCAACTTTAAATATTCACACGCTATAAAAATCGAAACATATTAAGTGTATGTACAATTTCATAATGTGTTTCATTTTTTTGGTCCCGATAACTCTGTCCCATTTGCGCATTAAGTTTATGCAATGTGACGTCCTATTGTTTATTGCAAATTTAAACTTAATCAATATAAGTTTAACCTTTTCATAACTGTACCAATAATGACATGTTGTTTATGTGATTCGTTCATTACAGTAGAACATTAAATTTATACAGAATTCCCTTTATTTGATTTTAGATTGAATAGTGTTAGCGGCGTAAATAGAGCAAGTGACGAGGTACAAAAGAAGTGGCGTGATTTGAAGGTGATTTTCTCCAATAATTAATGTTTATTACGTACACATAATTAGAAATATAAGCCTTTTAAATACACAAATTTGGCGATTCTTGATGCAAAAACTTTCAATTTCAAAAATGACAGCTATACTTCCCCAACAAACATGCATATATTTAGATAATAAAATAATAGATTTTTAACAAAAAAGCATTTTAATTTATTTCACGTTAACGTTCATGTTATTTATAGCTGCATGCTATTTCAGAGTCAAACAAAAAAAAAAGAGCAAATGAGACAAAAGGATATGAGGAAGACAGGTGGTGGAGAAGAAATCACACCTTTGAAGGAATGGGAGGAACAGGTATGAAATTGTTGCATGTATATATTGATGTATATTGTAAATACATTTTAATTGATTATTATTGTGAATTATACATGTACATTGTATGCGAAACATGTAATCAACTATTTTACAAATCTAGTTGTAATTAATGTTGTTGCATGTTGTACATGAACATGGGCCAGCTATTTTGCAATTATCTGAAGTGTTTAATTTCATTTGTTATCAATTTTAGATTGTGTGTGTACTACCAAAAGAGATTATACATGGCGTAGATGGCGGCATAGAGACAATGGTCCAATATAGTAAGTATAATTAATGGACAATTTAATAATATAAATGTTTGGTAATTTCTGTTATTTAGGAGGGATAACTAACAATTGATTATAGCAGTATGAATTCTATATATAACTGCCAAAATAATATTAAACGATATGGGCTTTTATTAAACAGTACACAACGAACGGCATTAACTATTAATTCGCATACATGATGGAACTAAACATAAGTTGAAATTCTAGCATTTAATGATTACAATATTTGCATAAAGTGAAATATTGTTATTGACTTCTATTATGTTACGGTCATTGCCATTTCAGGCAAATCAACCAATGAATATGCCGAGACGTGTGTTGGTAAAACGGTCTTAATACACTCGCCAAGTATTGGAGTTGAGGTATGATTACTTAAATCCACTGATTTACATAATGTTGACATTATCCAAGTTTGTTAGACCAAATGCATTGTGTCATGTTTCTGGGGAAATAATGTAATAACGATGATGTAATGTGATCGCAATAAGACGTACTGGTTTCATATTAATTGCAACAGTGTATGGAAAACATATTTGCTGTATACAGGTATAATTGTGCAAATCAGAAAATTTTGTAGTATTGAAGACAATAATTTAATTGCTATAATTACGTGAAGTAATGTTGCACACAATTTTGTTTTGTAGTGGCATCCATTCCTTCATTTTAGTATGTCAATATCGCACAAATATCATTGGTGCCAAAAAAATCTCAGAAATTTCACACAGTTTGCCTTACATGATATTGTGAAACATATCTTTTATATAATTAAAAATTTAAATAATGTTATTTATATTTTTAAGGTTTTGGATTGTAAAAACGAGTACGATGAAGAACCTAGTAAATCGAAGAAAAAAAGGTACTTCATTTAATATGCTCAGTGTTATTACTTTGTCAGTATCAATGCACATGCATTGAAGACAAAATTAAATTGTATATTTATTGAAATATAAAGTGCAAGGATATTTATATACTAAATTTATAGTACATTAATAATGATATATATACTGTACATATAGATATAATTATGTACTAATTTAACTTTCATATTAAACAGGTCATCGAGTGAACTGTTGCAAGTGCAATATGAATATTTTGTGAAAGAGAGGGCACTGGCTGACACAAAAGAGAAGTATTTTCAGCAACGAATAAAAACCGAAACTGTCAAAGAACAATATTACCTAAAATCAATAGCCGCGTTGGAAAAGGTTTGTTGAATTTAAAACAAATTAAATATTTGAAAATGTTATTGGTAATTTTAGAGGTTATCATACGGGACTGGTAAGCATTACGGCCATATAGGCTTACTAGAAGAGATATTAACCAATACATGTATCGGTCTAGTATGCCAATATCGCCGTAATGCACACCAGTCCCGTTTTATAACCTTTTTATAGCATATGTTCGACTCGAGTGAAGAGTTGCATAATGTTATCAGAAAACAATAGAATAGTATAAAAGGTAATAAGTTGAATAATGTATTGGAAATAATTAAACATTTTAGTTATGATTTAGAATCAACTTGTCTAGATCTATAGATCTAAAATTGCAACTTAGAATATTTTTAGGTATCTCGATGATAATGTACTGGAAAATTGTTCAATTGCTTCATGAAAAAGGCATATATGGTTATGGCTCAGGTTGATCCATATCAGTTTATCCTTTGTGTACATAATGCCTGATTATGTTTCAAACTAATTTCATGTTTTTCATGTTCATGTGTAATAAATGTTTGTTTTCTTTTCAGATTCAAATGATGAAAGAAGAACCATAAAAATGATTTTTTTTGGTGAAAATAACAACATTTCTGAAAGTAATAAATTGAAATGAATACATGATAACATTCTCATTTTTATTCATAATAATAGTCAGATAGATATTTACATTGGTATAGTGACTGTGGATACAATAACATAAATGTTCCTATTATCTTGATGGTATCAAGTGAATTGGTATATTTCAAAGTGTGTCATTGACCTGTAAACAAAAAATCAATATACAACAGATCATTTTCCTCTATACCAGTGTACAATGGTATGTATTACACTAGACTTGTCTGTCTTAGAGCAATATATAGAGGAAATACAGAAATTAACGCATCATCATGAAGCCAGTCATTAATCGTTCATTCGGGAACAGATCATTGCTACGGTAATTTAACTCAAATTCAAATACAATAAAAGGTTAAATGTAATGTATAAACGAAATAAAGTATATGTGCATTGACAACAGCTACAACTGAACATACATTTCAAAACACATTGTACATGTATTAGGCTTACATTTCCTCATATTGCATAAAAATCGTGTAATTGACATGTAGAATAAGAACTCGAAATGTTGAATTTCTGGTAACATTGGATAACACAAAAAGAAACATAGATTAAAGGTACAGTCAAACATGTGAATGAAAGTAACACATATGCATTATGAGGATGCACATTGAAAATAATCAACACATGACACATCAAGTAGTACATTTCCAAATAATTCAAATGAGAGCGCATGTGGCCCCGTAAAAATAGGTATTGGTATATACTACATAGCAATAGGAGTAAAATGAGACATTAATCAATGATATACCTTGACGGCGAGATGGATTGATGTATATGTCTCACATTTATAGAGGGAGACAAGAATATATGAATGAACATGAAAAAGTATTGTAATTTTTGAAGGTGAATCAAAATTTGAAAAGTCCTGTGATGTTGAGCTGTATATGAGTAAAAAGGTATAAAATACAATTGAGCCCTGCTGTGGGATTTCCAACCTCTTCTGTAAGCGACGTCATTTCAAGAAAACACAACATGTGATGTCAATATTTGCAGGCAGAAAATAATATGTACTCCATATGTTCACTTATTTTCATATTGCCATATAGGGCAAATAGTGCTTACTGTCAGAACATGGTGACGTCACATGTGACAATTTATGGAAATGATGTCACTAAAAGAAGAGGTTGGAAATTGTACAGCGGCGCTCAATTATTGATGAATGACTGACTGACAGTGTGCGAATGGAACTATTTATAAGCTAAAAATTCAATGATAAATGATTTGTATGATTATTAAAAAATGATATCAGAACAAATTCACAATTCGTTCTCTATAATTTATAGCATCTTGATGAGGAGTATTATCTACATTCACATCATCATTCATATCGTCCATTAAAACTTCGTCTGGCATAGGAACACCACGTTCAATACACAAATTGTGCAACTTAACACACGCAACAACAGCACGACATGCCTTACTTGGTGTAAGATATAGGCTTCCACCGGTCTTATGAAGGCTTCTGAAAAGGAAATCTCAAATAGTTATTATCATATGCTGATGTAAATGAATATTTTCATTGCAACAATTCATCAAATAAATGACATTATTTCAAATCACAAATTGTAAGAATATTAGAATAATTGGTTAAATTAATTCTGTTAAGCATTAGATTTAGCTTTCAAATATAAAACATTAATAAAATAATTCAAATAATGATTAAGAACCATGACTCATATTGTCATAATCTCTGTTAGCTACAAACATTAAACGAACAAGATAAACATCAAAAGTCAATTTAAATTAATAACAATTTATTGTTGTCCAAATATATACCTAAATCTGGACTTCAGTTGACCAAACGCACGCTCCACTACCATTCGACCACTTGAATGTGCATGATTGTATCGTTCATTCTGTTGGTCAATAGCGTTTAGAACGGGGGTTAGGAGATAGGGCCTCAACGGGTATCCAGAGTCCCCTAGCAGATGACCAATTTGTCTATCAATCAAGACATCCTGCAGACATAAGAATTAAATATTTAAACAAAATGCAACTATGTATTTCTTTAACAATAAGATATATACTATTACATATATTTTAACAAATGAATTGTCACCATTTATTGACTCAAAGCAATAATAAAGAGACATTGCACTTAAGTTGTTATTGCACTATTGAATTACTATTGAATTATCATGTGTGCTGAGACATGTGTACAGAATAATTATGTGTATGTAAATTATTTAAGATCTACACATTTACAAACCATTCACATTTGTAAATGATCACTACATTTCTATTTAGAACAGTACAAAATTATTTTCACAATATCTGATTACATCACTATATTCCACATAGTTATCAGAACATAGATGTTTATTTATTTCAAATACAAGTCTTATTCAATAAGCCACATGGCCCGTCATAATTACCTTCAAGGCACAATTGTCAAAAATGGACGAATCATGGGTAGAACCTGGCCACTTTGCAACTATGTCAGTAAATCTTTGAAATATAAAATATTTACATATATCAATATAGGAACAGCATAAAAAATAATAAATTGCACATGATACATCACATAATACATTTTCAATGTATATGCTTTTCATTATAATGTAAATAATTTGTATTTAAAGTCAAAATATATTGAATGCATTTCGATGCATTATCAACATGAAGAAATAGTAAGTATATCATTATCTTATAATTATGTGCTTATAATCAACCCTTCAGTTCGCAAATATTTGATTGGATAACAATTCATACATGGAATGACATACTGATGGATGAAAAAACAATTTACACTCAACCACCAGTATCAAAATGGCGATTGGTCAATTGCATAGGCGATAATACCTCATTTTGTGGTCCACCACAGCTTGGATATTAAGTGCATGGAAATTTTTCCTACACACAAAAATACTCTCATGCAAACTCGGTGCCACAATGGGAATTAATGTTCCGTCAACTGCACCAACAGTGTTTGGTATCTTGCACTTCTGAAAGAAGCCCTGCTTCACTGTCAGCAAATCTCTGCCCTCTGGAAATCTGTAACAAAATGAAAACATATAATAAAATTGAATATCAAAATAATAGACAATTCAAAACCAAATGATCAATTGTGTGATGTAAATTTGGATGTTTCAATATGTATTCAGTTTACAGGTTTAGTTTCATATGTTGACAATACAACAGAAATAGCATTTACAAACAAACTGACACAGTCTACAACCTGTATATGTTATGTGAACAATTTTTTAATAAATTTTGACATGTGGTAAATAGAATGAATTACATTACTTAGCAAACAACAACAGACGTAGAACAACATGACTTAAGAATTATAACAAAAAACATACATTTTACAGCTGTAAATGTAAAAAACATTTATCATTTCAATTAATTTCAAATGATTAACAAATCTGAAAATCTAACCTAATGTTGTCCAGTTTTAAATTAATTACATCCACGAAAGCTTTTATTATATTGCAAGCACTTGATCTGAAAATACAATTCATAATATTATTTCAAAATCAACATTTATTTTGGTTATACTAATCAAACTATCAACTTGCATGTATTCAATCATTTCAATTTTAATATTGTTTATTTCTTAAAAAACTATGTTGTTATATACACATAGACATACGGTAATTCGGTAATTAAAATACACTATTACATTATTACCCGTCATTGATATGATATTTGACATCATTCAAAAGCTCATTAAAAAATAAAACTGTGTATGTCACTATGTGTATTTGTTTTTGATGTTGTGTATTTTATAAAAAAATCAGTCTTAAAACAACAAGCAATTTGTATCAATAGGATTAGTTCGTATAATTATGATATATGGAAATAAACGTTTTAAAAGGTTTGCACTTTTTTATTTCCTAACAGTAACACACAGCGTACATTTTAATTAAAGAAATATGTATATTCAGCCGTTACATCAAAGTGAACAATACAAACAAAAAATTTATGAATATGTCTTTACTTACCTACTAACACCGTGCAAATCCGCAACTTCAGATAAGAAATCACCTTTTGCTAAGTAGCGAAGACCAATCAATACCTGCAAATTAATAATAATAATTCAACTCTGCCAAAGTAAATTTCAAAGATTTGAATAAATACAAACTGTGTCAGACTGATAAATCACTATCACTGACCACGGTGCGAGTTGACCAAAATCGGTACGAGTTGACCGACGTACGAGTTGACTACGGTACGAGTTGACTGGAAACCGTTTTAAGTCTCATTTTAACTTGTAAGAAACTTAATTTAAACACTCGGAACATTTGCGCCCAGTGTGGGACTCGAACCCACGGCCTCCGAATGGCAAATACGGCGCTCTACCAACTAAGCTAACTGGGCAACAGTATAAACCTCCATAACATCAAAGCTTTGGAAAGAGTGATACATTTTCAGCAAATTATCTATTCAAAGGGGCAGGTAATGAGATAATAAGAATTCCAATTCACAACAGCGTCATTGAAATTTATTGTTTGAATATAAATTGTCTCGTTTTGTTAGTGCTAAATACATTGGTAAATACATGCAAACAGAGTGACACTGACCGTTTCATAAGTTTATGAAATATATCATAACGATTCTTTAACAGTTTATGTGGGTAGGACAATTTTTATTTACAGATTTCAAACTCATCATGGGAATAGTTTAAAATGATTCATCAACCTTAAACATATTAAACTCAATTTAGAACCGAAATATAATAAATAATTCACGATAATAGAAATGAAAACATTTAAACTTATCGTGTAAAGGTTTTCTTCGACGTCTGTCATGCCACACATTGTATTTAGATAAAAGTAGGTCAACGGTGATACAGTGAGAATAATACAAAATATAATTCAGTAATAGATATACTTTGAAGTTAGTTCCCCTTAAACTCGCAAATGCGAACATTTTTAAGTGTACATACACAAACAACGAAAGTTAAAGTCGACTACAATTTACCTGTGTCAAAACTGGAATTGAATTTGATCTATTTGTTACTTTTTCAAGATTTTCATGAACAAGTAAGCATAGATTGTTGATTTCTAATCGAGAGAGTCTATATCTTGTCAAAATTTCGCCATCTCGCAAGTCATCGAATCCCTTCCTGTTCCTGAATACCCTTTCTTGTCTTTCATTCGCATTCACGAACGCTACGGCGGCCATTTTTTATTGAGTTACGACACGCTACGACAGCCTCGGAGCTGCCTTAAAAGTTACGACAAAAATAGGCAAAGTTACGACATCTTAGCTACGACAAACGTTGATAAAACGCCCTTGTCGTAGATTCGGCGTCTTACGACAGACTTACGACAAAAAACGTCGTAAGACACGTTGATAAAACGCCCCCCAGGTATTCGATATATATATACACTCAACAAAATTTCTAATTGGTCACTTCATATTTATTGAAGAGACCATACCATATATATCCGTTTTATGACTTTTAATTTTAGGGTTATTAGTGTTGATCTGTCGTAAAATGCACGTGAAAATCAATATGGACTAATGTATTCTGAACAGTTGTACGAAGAAAGTATTTATGTGATGGTGTTTGCATTGTTGAATTTTCATTCACTGTTAAATAAAATCAATAAATCCAAGTGACCAATTAGAAATTTTGTTCAGTGTATGTACTGTTCAATATACATTTAAACAGTTGCTTGAAAAGTTTCGATGAGACAGCCATTCATAAAAAGTATTTGAGCTGTACTACGACAAAACCTGTAGTCCATTATCAGGTTTTTAAATTTTCTAACAGATGTATTTTTCAACTTTCATTTATACTAAAAGTATTAATAGCCGACGTCTACTTTTCTTTTTATAGCAATTCTAATATTAAGAACAAGATGCAAAAGTAAACTACAAATGATGACGTCGCTTCAGAATGTAAATTAATAATATATCTACAGCTCTTAACACATTATGTAATATTTCCTCGTAAGTTTAATTCCATAAATCACAATGAAGCCCCAAAAACACATTCGAACAAAGCGTTTAGTTTGCGACATCAAAACTTTGATTTTAAAATACTCGACGTAATAACCTACGATACTAGTTCAGGTTTTCTTATGGCAGCGCCCATTTCAAAGTTCTGTGTATGATAAAGCGCATCGATGTCAAACTTATTAAAACAGACAACATCAATACTTACACTCTGTATGTCGAAATGAAGCACTTCTTTCAAATATTGCGGCAGGCATATGAGTAATAGATAGAATGTCCAAGTGTCACATACATGCGCCAAGTAAGATATATACAATGGAAAATGAGCAAGTATATTTTTCCATGGAATTGGTGGTCGTCCCTGAAATTGTCGGAAAAGAAGGTAAGAAAACGGAAACTCCAAAAACGAAATCCTCAAAATCGTCTACAAAAACTCGACCATTTGTTTAAATATCGGTACATTCTACCCGATGTAAATTTCATACCATATAGGGCATGTACATTAGTGTTTCATGACCTATATACTCTTAATATGAAAAAAAACACGAAGCTTTTCCCCAACGCCCTGACGAATGACACCTCAAGTATGAATTTTGCTTTTAGAAAGGAAAATAACAAACGATAATAAACACTTCATTACCTTTGTACTTCACTGCCACTTATACATAATTAATGTGTAACGGGTTAATTAAACTAAAATAACTGAATATAGTTTGCACCTCCACAATCTGACTTATCTATAATGAAATCATTATACAACTGGCCAATAATGATGTAAGAGAGACTAAGTTGCTACAGGGAACGCAACATTCACAAGACAATGCCTCCCGCCATAGACCCTGGTAAACCAATCGTCCACAAAACACCAGGCACTGAGGAGGTGCTAAGGTAAACACGCAAGAGAACGGGGGCGCAAGAAATGACCTGGCCGACCGTAAAGAACAACTGAGGAGAAATTAAGGACAACCTAGGGGAAAATTTAACAGATGTAATACTATGCAAAGAAAGCTAGCAACACTAGCCTTAACGGGGTGTGAAAACACATGGGGAAAGTGATCTTTAACATACATTTAAATAAATATAAATAATAACCATGCAGCAATTTACAGCCTTGGCACTGTCAGTAAAAATAAATAGATTTAACACCTAAATAACCTCACAACTAATCGCTATATGGTGATAAATGTTCAACACATACACATAAGCAGGCATCAACTAATCATTAAAAGCAATTAACCATTACGTACTAAATAACAAATACTCTGCGTAGAAACAAGCAGCTTCAGACTGACTGCTAATTTACATCAGAATGCGAAATAAACACAAACTAGTGAGTCAATAACCTTGTGTAAAATCAAATATGAAAAAAATAATTAATAATTAGACGTGATCTTAAATATTGGCGAAAGAGAAAAGGGATTTAAAATATAAAAAATATAAATTAAATATAAACTTCTAATATAATATATATTATATATATTAAAGGTGCTGAACTCCAGATTGAAAACAAATCGTCGTTTTTGCAATTCCGCAAAATATGTGTAGTTGTATCATCATACACGTAAATAAAAGCTGTAGATGGTGAATATTTGAATAATTTAAAGCAATTAGGCTAATTAAATCGCCGTCGTAATATCGAGCAATCGGAGTTTTCCAGTTTAAAAATACCGCGGAGTTCCCATCCAGCATGCACCTCACGAGTCACATGATCAATTTGCAAAATAAACATACACAATGGCGTGATCCACTAGTGACATCGAGGAGATAATTGTTCAGTGATTATTTATTTTCGTTGCGTGCAAATAAATAGTAAGTGACTGATAGCTACCTTGTTTACTGCATTTATTCTTTCTTTGCGCTGATGAATTGTTTGAATGACAGAGACGTTCCGAATGTGCATGAGCTCAATGTTTACGGTTCTATTTTTAGATTTACAGGGTAGACTAACCCTAGTAAAATTTTCGATGGAAAAATACGAAAAACTACGCTATGACAATGTTTCGCAAGTAATGATGAATGAAAGTAATAATGTTATAGAGCTTTACGTGCAACAATATCAAGATTTTGTAAATATTTGACAATTTTCTTTTTTTTTGCTCGATCGTCAATCTGGAGTTCAGCACCTTTAAGAAAACGAAACTAAAGATTTGCAAAAACAAAACGTCAATTTATGTCACATAAACAGCCATGGTCATGTAGTGATTATACTAGCTATTACGGTAGAGGAAGGTCTAAGGCGAATACCTGGGTAGAACCACCGACCGTCCGTAAGTCATGTGGAAGCTTCCTCACATACATATGCTACATCATGGATGGGATCGAACCCGCTGCGTTGAGGGGGACATGATTTGAAGGCAGTGACCATTAGCACTTGAGCATGGAGGTGCACTAGCACTATACTATTAGTTGGTCGTCATGTTGAAGCCATTGGGATATTACGTATTCTCTCTCTTTTAAGCATTATTACCTTTTTGTGACTGTTATTATGTTTGGTATGCTTCAAAATTAGGATTCTCTCAGCTTCTGTGATTCGTGGATGTTCGTTCGGTGAGTTATACACAAAATACCACCAACTTGCAACAAACACTACCCCAATTATTCCTACAATAGTACAGTAATATACAGGCAAGAATTGAACTTAAAATTGGTTTTGTAGGATTGGTTTATTTCAATTCGTTTTGTATCGCTAGTTTGAGTCACGTCCGCGTACAATTCGGGTTTTGAACGAGGCATGGCGTAAATAAGTGCACAAAGGCGTATTGTCAAAACACTTTTCAGCATAAACTAATGAGTCAATTTTTTTCAGTATATAGGGAACATGTTAAGTAATCTTGCAATAAATGTTTCCGGGCGACCAACAGACAGCAATGTGGTTAATCGAATGAAGCACAAATTACTTATCACTGTTTGTAGTTTGATTCCCGAACTAAGCGTTTTGTTCACATAATCATTGAACAACAGATATATACACCCTGAATGATTCGTCTATTAAATTAACTCTGGTTGTGGAATGTATCGATTTGTTTCCAGAGAACAAGTTAGTACTAACTGGAAACATACGGACACCGAACATAATTGGTTAACCCTAATGTAACAGTATTACTACGGAAAACAACACGTAAGTCTGATTTCAAAATTGACAATACTCGAACAAGACAACACATAAATACAACAGACCGTGTATATAGAAAATGGAAGCCCATCCATTGTCAAACCCGTGTACACACAGAATTCCTGAAGTTGAATAAGCCAGGATAGCACCAACCATTTGACCTGTGACGGAACATAAACATTAAAATGTATTTTTATTAATGATTATACAATTTGATGCCTCTGTCATACTAGTTGTTATTAGTTCCATCATGATTAATACTTGTGCAGTGTATGTCAGTAGTTGATACAAGAACATTTATTGCATTGATATTTTAATCATATATTTATGCGTTAGTCTTATCATTTGCTCTTATATTCTCATTTGTATCACATTCTGCTTTACAATGTATTCACAATTAAATTCATCATAAATGATGTCAGGAATAAAAGCTTACTGAAATCAAATTGGGAAACCCTCAAGTCAAATAATATCATCATAATCTTTATGATGCTACGAGTACATATACGTACCAAAGTACAGAAGTGCAAACATTCGACTTCTTTCTGTAGGTAGTTCCCAAACACCAACAAGTCCCCAGAATGTAGGTATCACCATTCCCTATCAAATTGTAAGGATATAATCAAAATACATATTACGTAAGTGTCATTAACTGTTAAACACAACTAATTAATTAGTGTAATATTAACTTAACACTACGAATATATTATGGTAAATAGTGCGTGCTATTGCATAACGATTGGTGCATGGAATATTTTGGTCAAAATGTTGTAAGACTATATCACAAAACTATTACTTGTAAACGGACTGTTAAACATGCATAAAGTCCAAGGAACAAGCACATTACAGTATTTTAAAAAGCTCGCAAAGTTGACTTTGAAGTGTCATGTAGATAAGATATCAGGCGCTTACCAAACTCAATCCCAGAAGAATTCTGGCAACTACAACTAGGTAAACACTAGCTCTTGCCATGACTGGGGTTAACAATGTCATTAAACATGCCACTGTCATAGAGATGCCTATCACGTGTCTTCCACCGTACTTGGCCCCCAACCATCCACCAGGTATCTGTATTAATGTGTAACTATAGAAATATCCCGAAAGTATGAACGCTTGTTCCTTTTTGTCCCATGTGAATTCTCCTATCTGCCAATAAAGATATATCATAGTTTTACACACATTCCATATCACATAAAATTTAGTACTCTGCCAACAATAGAGATATTATGTTGCTAACGGGAACACCGCATACAAACGATCTAATACTGTTTGGAGAAGCAGATACTTCCGCTATGTTCGATTGTCAGTCATCCTATCGTTAAAACAAGATGTTAAAAAGACATGCAGACCTGTAATCTTTTATCTAAGTTAAATTTGCTATATTGCTCTTCCTTTTATAATCACTTGATGTTTAGGCATAGAAGAAGGCTCTTTCATATAACCAGAGTCTATACTATGCAATGGCACATAATCAGAAGCATTGTGACGAACGTTGTATAGTTGAAGACTCATATTAAATTCAGGTATGTCGTGTATTTGTCTCGTTTGTATAATGCTTGACCCGTTTCCTACAACGGGGACTATTGTCTCATGGGCTTGTGCATAGTCTTGTTTCACCATACATACCACTGTTACACTCATGTTCATGCATAGTAAATATGACATAAAACCGAGCCACGCTCCAATATAGGCCATTATCCAACGTTGTGAGCAACATTTTGGTCGACGATCATCTTGCAACGCTGAAAAATACAAGTACTTAGTGCAGTACGCTCATACACAGTATGAGTATGCAGAAGATTCTGTGAAGTATTTCAACACATCTTCACTATATATAGGGTATTTTTAAATTAAACAACTATGAGTAAACGAATAATTGGGAAATACCATTAACAAAATGCTGATGATTATGCTTACAATGACAATAAGGGTAATTGTGGTGGGGCCACACCTTTTTCGATGGATACTTTCCTTCATAGCAGATGATGGTATCTCGCATACTTGTAGGTTTTTTTAGTCTCTTACAGTCACGTAAATATCGTCAGTCACATTCAATTTACAAATGTTATTGGAGTTCATTGTTTCACCAAAACACTTTGCATCCTAACTCCATCCTAAACGTATCAATATGGATAACCATGAAACGCAAGTAAAAAAACGAACTTTACCTATTACGTCCAGACGTCCAATCTAAAATTGAATGGTCATCAATAAAAGTAATCAGTTCAAAAGTAAAGTAATGTGGTTTTCTTGTCTCATCCTGTAACGCAAATGCTCAGTCCTTAAGTTAATTAGATTGATACTATAACTCTATCAAAATGACCGCCGCGCATGCGCAGTCGAGACGCCTAAGAGGCATATATCCATACTATACAAGACGTGTTTTGTCTTTTGTAGGCGTTTTGTCGAAGGCGAGTCAGAAACTACTCATTTAATCATCAACCGGAAAATGTAAAATTTGTGCGGTTTAGATGCAGAAAAGTGACCCTTATTGGGCATTTTTATTTATTTACTAGTAACACTGTATGCAACTAACCTGTCATTTAATATCCTATGTTAAGTTATACCACATTCATGTAGTGGGTGAATAATTCGGACACACAAGTACATAGAACACATTATAATGGTTTATATGAAAATCAATACAAACAATGACGAAACATTTACGCAGATGATTCCGAACTACATCAACATAATGAATACAAGCTAGATAAATTAGTCGTCTTGATAAGAACACGGTTAGCATATGTGACTTAAACATGTATGTCAGTGTAACGGTGAATCACGCTTATTTCTATAAAGATATATTAAGACAAGATACTGAAAATATTTACCTGTATCTGTTTCGTCTCTTGAATCCATGTCCGTGTTTATACTAAAATGACCGTTTGCTGTTACTTGGTTACAAGTATACTCGCTATGGTCATCACTACATTTAAGGCTTTCCTTCGAATATTTTTGCACAGACATTATTGTTACATTTCTCCGGACTAAATACGTGATCACGTCACCTCTATAGGCTAAGGTCGTTGATATAGTCAAACATTGGCATTGTTTATCGTATGTTAGCTTGTCCTTGAATGACAGTTTGTACTCTTATCTATGTTCGTACGAGTTTATGGTACGATTTTTTGCAACCTTTATCCGTAAAACATTAACTCGTCTATTGTTGTATATTTTAAACACAGTTGAACTTAAATTAACTCCGATTTAAGGATAGTAGTGAAGTACAGTTAGCGTATATACCATTCGCGCCATTAACAAATATAATCACTATCATTGTTATTTATGTGTGGTGTTGTATGTTGAGAATAGTTATGCAAATAGAGATCACAGCTTTGAACGATACAAGAACATATCGGATATCGGGGAAAAACCAAATACTGTTCGCCCATGTATGGTGGCTGATTTTGACCACTTCTTCAATTTAAAAAGGTGATAAACACGGTGTTTATCCCGATAAACGTCGCTATTTCGCTAAGAAGGCAATACACGTCTCATTCTGGTTAGGGCATGAGCATTTTATAGGATAAAACCGCCATTTGACAAGTTATCGGAATATATGTCTGTGAGCGTGATAATGTACACCCATGACTGGAAGTACATGTAGTTTTTGTATTCATGTCATTTGTCAATTTCGAATTAATTGCAACGCCAGTATCAATTAAACGGTTAAAGGTAGATAGTCTTCTTTTTTATCAAACACTCTAAGAAATAATATTGAAAAATGCAAGTTAATGCCTTCATACAGACATATTGCATTATAACTTTCTTAACTTGGAACATAAATGATACCCGCAAAAAATTGAAACTTCAGCAGATATCGGTAAATTTCGTGACGTGTCCGTTGAAGATTGGTCGTTTCCGGTAATGCCCGAAATTATTCGGAAACGACCGATCTTCAACGAAATAGTCATGGAATTTACCGATATTGACCGATGTTTCCTTCGTATTGGCTGGAATATATTAGGGGGTGTTCTACCTTAAAAGCTTCCCGGACCCGCCAAACAGATAGTCCTATGCAAGCGATACGCAGCATGTACGCCATGATAGAAACTCCAGTGTCTGATTAGTGTATTTGTATTTTCGGGAAACATGTGTGCTAGGAAAACGACAATGGAGTTTTATAGAGTACAACTGCATGCTTGCGACAAAGCGATATATAAGAAAATACCTTCAATATTTTTACCCAGAAACTGATCGTAAAATTATCAGAATTCGTGATTGTATGGTAGTGTTTTTACTGACAGTTCCAATGCTGTAAATCGCTTTGTGGTTATTACTTCTATTTATGTTTTAAGACGTATGTTGATTTCCCTTTCCCCATGTGCAGTTCTTAATTTGATATACTATTCATGTTCTTTTCTCCCATGTTTGGCCTGTTATAAGTTACTAACTTAACTTATTCAATAATGTATTCCATCCTTTAAACTCCACGTGTTGTCCTTCAGGATAATATACAGTGCATTTGTTAGGAAGTACGTAATGGTTAATTGCTTTTAATGATTAGTTACTGCCTACTTAGTCAACGATTTAGACAAGTAATAAACATGCAGTAATGATCAGTACTCTGTGTTAGTTTCTTCTCAAGAATCATTCACCGCTGTAATGTAAGGTTTAACGAGTATTTCAAACACAAAGTTATAATAAACCCCATAAGAAAGTTTTCGACAAACAGGCACGTGTTTTCCTTTTTGGTAGCGGGGAAGTTTTCTTTCGTTTGTCATGAACCGTAGCTGTACAGTTTGTTTTCTTTATTAAGCTATAAGAAAACACTTGTTGAGCAGTTTCCTTACTTTTGATAAGAGAGTACATTTGCTAAGCAGTTTGTTTTCTTTCTTTAGGATCGATAGAAGCATTGCTGAGTACTTTGTTTTCTTTCATTGGGTCCGATAGCACCACCATTGCTGAGTAGTTTGTTTTCTTTTATTGGGTCCGATAGCACCACCATTGCTGAGTAGCTTGTTTTCTTTCATTGGGTCCGATAGCACCACCATTGCTGAGTAGCTTGTTTTCTTTCATTGGGTCCGATAGCACCACCATTGCTGAGTAGCTTGTTTTCTTTCATTGGGTCCGATAGCACCACCATTGCTGAGTAGCTTGTTTTCTTTCATTGGGTCCGATAGCACCACCATTGCTGAGTAGCTTGTTTTCTTTCATTGGGTCCGATAGCACCACCATTGCTGAGTAGCTTGTTTTCTTTCATTGGGTCCGATAGCACCACCATTGCTGAGTAGCTTGTTTTCTTTCATTGGGTCCGATAGCACCACCATTGCTGAGTAGCTTGTTTTCTTTCATTGGGTCCGATAGCACCACCATTGCTGAGTAGTTTGTTTTCTTTCATTGGGTCCGATAGCACCACCATTGCTGAGTAGCTTGTTTTCTTTCATTGGGTCCGATAGTACCACCATTGCTGAGTAGTTTGTTTTCTTTCATTGGGTCCGATAGCACCACCATTGCTGAGTAGCTTGTTTTCTTTCATTGGGTCCGATAGTACCACCATTGCTGAATAGTTTGTTTTCTTTCATTGGGTCCGATAGCACCACCATTGCTTGTTTTCTTTCTCTAAATACGATAGTACCATTGCTGCGCCGTTTGTTTTCTATCTTTGGGTTCGATACTACCATTGCTGAGTAGTTTGTTTTCTTTCTCTTAGTTCGATAGTACCATTACTTCGTAGTTGTTTTCTTTCTTTAGGTTCGATAGTACTGTTGCTTAGTAATTTGTTTTCGTTCTATAGATATGAGAGTACTGTTGCTTAAAAATTTGTTTTCTTTCTTTAGGTATGAAAGTACTATAGCTGAGAAGTTTTCGGACACACCCACGCCATGTATTATGAAATGTTTTATGATGAAGAAACTTTCCTGCGTCCTTTGGGCATAGCCTATATGCCAGGCAGTATTACAACATACTCAAACTTGAAACCTGGATTCAGGATATATGACATAGACGGGAACTACGCTGGTTATCATGGGTAACAAACTAGGTTTATTCCAGTTAAAATTTATTCATTTTATCTCGTCTCGGAACTAAGTGAGTACTGCATCTATAAATCTAGTTATTTAGACCAGCACTCGTGCATAATTCAAATATTGTAAATACCACTGAAGAAATTCTCTACGAAGCTCGGATTATGAGCTTGGTGTACTTACCAATTTTAAGAAGACATGGTAAAGGCATTTAACTAATATGTGCAACAAGATTGTTGCTGCAGTCGTGCACTGTGTCCACTACGCATTTTATTGGTATCAAAATATATAATTAGCAACACAAATTTCCCTGCTATCATGCATTTACACAATGAAAACAGAAATAATTATACCTAGAGTGCTGCCATTAATGTGCAATGTTAAGTGCATTTTCGGTTTCAGAAAGTACAAGATTTTACCAACTACTTCTTGAATCTAACACATGCCAACATGTATGGTGATTTAACATGGGAGACAGAATACAGTGCTAAGGTATACAGTGTGTTAAATCAACATCAATTAGTCAACAATTGGCATGATAATACACGGGACTACATAATATGGTTAAAAAATTGTTGGTGATTCTAAATTACTGTCTGTCCTTTGGTGAAGATAGAGATTAGATTGCCATTAAATTATTTATATACACTTGCAACTAAATGTGTCCAGAATATAACATTAGCGTTATAATTGTTCACCAAATCAAATCATGTGGCTTCAGGAATATGGTCGTATACACGTATGTTTATTTCCGTAACATTTGTCAACAAACTTTGCCCTCCACCTATGATCTATGTGGAAAATGTTTCAGTTTCTTGCGGTGAGAGAAAGTAAGTAGATCTACTGGTTGATAATTCTTTCCAGGAAAACTAGTTAGGCCAACTGTCCAACATATTTATCTAAGAAAATGTTGAAGAAATTGCGTTATACCGAATAAAAAAAATGAAGTTTATATATGCATGTCTTACCCGTTGTGGAATTCCTTGGCCTAATATAAGATTCGTGTTCCTCACGGTCTCTGTCCGTGGTCAACTTGCTTTCTTAGCTTGTCCTACAATGTTTCATCCATTCCACCCCTCTCCTCCATTGTTGTCTCCTCCTATTCTCTTTGGTTGCTTTTAATAAATGCCAGATAATGTATTACATCCTCATTCCCGTAGATTTTTGCCCTTGTACTTCTCTCCTTCTGATGTTTCGTATACTCGTATTTCCCTGGCATCGGTTTGGGTAGACACTGTCTTGTGAAAGTGGCGTCCCTTGTAACAGCTTAGCCTTTCTTTCATTATATTAATAATAGTTATTTATGTGAATGTCATTTTCAAGAAACCTACGGTATGCCATCATTATTTCCAAAAGACTGGAATGATCTGATATTCAGAATGAAAACCGACGATGTGCTCTTCCAAAGGTTTTGCACGTAATGTATCTCACTTTTTGCTTTCAAAACACTTATTTAGTTTAACACATGTTCAGTCGGAGTTGCGTTGACTTATGCATGTTGTTTTTGCCACAAAGAGCATAGAAATTGCACGTACCAACAATTTCAGGAAGGTAAAGGCCGAACACATATAATTAATTAAGATCATACTATAATATAATTCAAAGATATATGTTTCGATTATAATAACAGCCAATTTACATCATTACCATGTTCTATTGACGTAGATCCATCAATGCTACATGGTTGCTAGTCATTCTATGATTGTTCAACGTGATATTATTCCCGAAAATGGACATGTTCTAATAAGGAACTCATGTAAAGTCTCCATTACTGTCTAGGAAATACTCATACTTCTAATGATACATTTGAATGAATAATGCTAATGAAGGTCTTAAATTTGAACATCGGATAAAGAGCATTTTCTTAATGTCAGTTTGAATGAAGATCCAAAGGCATTTGTTCTCACCCTCTTATATATAGGAATGTCATCAGTTGCTTACGGTTGGTTGGTAATTCAGGAACACTAAGTAGGTGAAATGACCACCGTATGTAACTAATGCACAGTTGAAGTGATTTCACCAGTATTTAAAATTATGTCTGATGAATGACAACATTTCCTGTTGCCTTTACATAAGGTTATCTAGTGAAGATAAATTAGTTCCTGAGAGCAAGGTTAGTGTAAGGCTGTCTGTTTCTTCGTACTGGATTATATACAATGTATATGTTATTGTGTGCGTAACGATTAATTGCTTTTAATAATTAGTTACTTTCTACTTAGTCATAATGTGTATAATATTATGTTGAAAATCATTTGCCTTATAGCGGCTAAGTGTGAGGTTAGCTAACATTAAATCGATTTAACCATCAGTATTTTTACGGACAGTTCCAAGGCTGTAAATCGCTATGTGGTTATTATTTATATTAATGCTTGTAGATTTATGTTAAATTCCCCTTTCCCAATGTGCAGTTCCTTTACTTGATATAATATTCATGTTCTTTTCGGCCTTTGAATGCTGACATTTTGACTTGTTCCGTGATCAAAATCATCTATTACTTTCCTCCATTAGTGTTTCCATAAATTCTCTAAATTTGTTTTTGATGGCCGATCTGACCATACCTTGCACACCTATTACAAAACGTGTTACCCTTGCACCCCCTCTGTCGCTAATATTGTGTAGACTGTTGTTTTCCGGGGGTATGTGTGTTGAGGTACTGTGTTGTGTATGTAGCTTTCCCTGTAACAACTTAATATCTCTTTCAATAAAAAAAAAGTTACAATTTAGCAAGAACATTAGATACAAAATTACTATTTAATTTGATAAGAAAGATTTAAAACAACTAGATTTACACAAGTAAAGAGAAACATTACGTGATTAAATTAATCATTTTTGAATAGTTTTGTTGAATATTTTGCAAACCTCATGCGTATTGTATTTACATCAATGTACATATATATTAATAATCAGCACATAAGTGTCAAGGACTTACATTTTGTGTAATGATCGCTACTAAAAGGGGTGCTACGGCTCCTGGTATTGATGCTAGTGTGTTTGATATTCCAAATATTACGGAAGCGTGTCTGAAAATAGATAGTTCAGCTCAAACACAAGACGTTTACAACTCTTGAACAAAGACCGATAACGTTTACGCGAAAAACTACTGATATAGGCATTCTACAGACGTAGCTATTGTCTGTGCATAACTCGTCTCCGGAATGAACTTTAATTACACAGTCATGTTCATACAAGTATACGTTATTTGAAATGGTCACCGTGCACATATGAATGGAGCTCAGACTAAAATGTGTAGCATAAACAACAAAATTATAATTATACAAATATCATTTTCTGTAAAACGATTATCATGAAGCAAGCATTTTTTCAATTGTCAGCATGATATGATGGAAATATGAATGGAAAAGGCAACAATACCCAAATTCAAACGTGAAGCAATCAGCATATGACGAAATATTCAGAACTATATTTAACAGGAAACTGATTTGTCCATGAACTCTTCACAGAGAAACTACCCGACGTATGTTTTGTTCACTTTCCTAACTTTCCAAACCGTTTCAACTCACTTTGGTGCGATGTCGACTGAATTCGGACTGTAACCACCCACTGACACGATTGGCTCGAAGAATGTGCAGAAACTGATACACACTATAGCTAAGTCTCGGTATTCACTCGTTAAAAAGCCAATCACCAGCATAAAACAACTAACACCAACAAAGCCTGAAACAACAGTTTCGTTCAAAAATATATTACAGAGTAAAGCATGTCAAAGGTATTAGCAAATTTCTTCGAAAAACATGGCTTCATACGACAGTACTTCATAAGCATACTGTTTGAATCCCGCCATCGTTGAAATGTTTGATGGATCTGCTCAATCATTAAATATTGCAGGAGGACTGGTTAGAAATTCGAGAAAGCCCCAACGACAGTGATAAATATAAGTTATAAGAACTTACTTCATACTTGATTTACACTGCGTAACTATGAACCGAAGATACATTTATCAACTACGTTCAAGTTCTGGTAAACAAAACAATACTTTTTGTCAGACTCATATTTAGTCATAAATGTCTTTCGTATGATGTTGAAATACCATATGGCATAGGTGTTTTATATATAATTTTACCACATGCTATTAAGGTGTAATACACATATTCGGTATTTGGTTTTATTTGATTCTTATTGTTCTGCTATTTATCCCTTAAAGTCGACCAGGCCATTCCTGGTGCCCATTTTTCCTTACGTACATATGTACCTTTGGGCCTTCTCAAATGCCTTATGTTTTATGGATAATTATTGTTTTCCAGGAGGTCTCAGTGGAGAGACACTGTCTTATGTATGTGGCGTTCCCTGTAGCAACTTATTATCTCTCTTTTATATCACACAAGTTACAATGACTGACTGAACAACAGCACAGAAAACTGTGAAACAACAATGCGATACAAAGCATCAGTTACGAACACAAATTTATTTTACAGCACCTGATATCAGAAATATTTTGCTAATAGTCGTTATGGTAAACTTGGTCCTTGAACGGAAGAAATCTGCACCTCCACCAGTAATACTAATTCCTATCATATTTGATACCAAGGGCAGGCACGATAACAAACCATTCTAAAATGGAAAACATAACAATATTGTGGTAATTATTCAGTATAAATAAATATAAATAAGTCCGTGTTACATATTTGAAGTATTTATTTTCTTGAATACATGTAATATCTTTCGAATGACAGGTTAACTTATCCATAACAGGTAATCCTTATGTATCCTTTCACAAAGTGCTTGTACCGAGCATCTTATAATAATAATAATTGTATTGTGAAATGGATCAGTTTTTCGATATATGATATTTCTATTTTTTTACAGTTGTTTGAAAAGTGTCGATGAGACAGCCATTCATAAAAAGTATTTGAGATGTGCAAAGACAAAATCTGTATTAGTAGATAACAAGTCCATTATCATTTCTTTACATTTTCTGACAAATGTATATTTAAAATTTCATTTACATGTAATACTAAAAGTATTACAATTCGACATTTGCTTTACTTTTAAAGGTGCTGAACTCCAGATTGAAAACAAATCGTCGTATTTTGCAATTCCGCAAAATATGTGTAGTCGTATCATCATACACGTAAATAAAAGCTGTAGATGGTGAATATTTGAATAATTTAAAGCAATTAGGCTAATTAAATCGCCGTCGTAATATCGAGCAATCGGAGTTTTCCAGTTTAAAAATACCGCGGAGTTCCCATCCAGCATGCACCTCACGAGTCACATGATCAATTTGCAAAATAAACATACACAATGGCGTGATCCACTACTGACATCGAGGAGATAATTGTTCAGTGATTATTTATTTTCGTTGATAATAGTAAGTGACTTATAGCTACCTTGTTTACTGCATTTATTCTTTTCTTTGCGCTGATGAATTGTTTGAATGACAGAGACGTTCCGAATGCGTATGAGCTCAATGTTTACGGTTCTATTTTTAGATTTACTGGGTAGACTAACCCTAGTAAAATTTTCAATGGAAAAATACGAGAAACTACGCTATGACAATGTTTCGCAAGTAATGATGAATGAAAGTAAGAATGTTTTAGAGCTTTACGTGCAACAATAACAAGATTTTGTAAATATTTGACAATTTTCTTTTTTTTTGGTCGCTCGTCAATCTGGAGTTCAGGACCTTTAAAGCTATTCTAATATTAAGAACATGAGCTAAATAAAGCTACAAAATGATGACGTCGCGTCAGAATGTACGTGATTCTTTACACATTTACAGCCCTTAATACATTATGCAATTGTTATAAATATATCCTCGTTCGTTTAATTATATGAATCACAATTAATTAAGCCTAAAAAACATCTTCGAACAAAGCGTTTAGTTTGCGACGTAAAATTTGGAAATTCTCGACGTCATGACCAAAGTCACTAATGCATGTTTTGTCATGGCAGCGCTCATTTCAGCGTTCAGTGTACGACAAAATGCATCGACGTCAAACTTATTAAAACAGACATCATCCATACTTACACTCTGTATGTCGAAATGAAGCACTTCCTTCAAATATTGCGGCAGGCATGTGAGTAATAGATAGAATGTCCAATTATCACATGCATGCGCCAAGTAAGATATATACAATGGAAAATGAGTAAGAATATTTTTCCATGGAATTGGTGGTTCCTGAAATTATCAAAAAAGATGGTAAGAAAACGGAAACCCCAAAAACAAAATCCTCAAAATTGTCTACAAAAACTCGACCATTTGTTTTAATATCAGAACATTCGACCCGATGTAAATGTCTTACCATATATGGCATTTAAATTTGTGTTTAATGACCAATATACCCTTATCTTAATCCCAAAACAAAATATGAAAAAAACACGAAGATTTTCCCAAACGCCCTTACGAATGACACCTCAAGTATCAATTTTGCTTTTAGAAAGTAAAAAAACAAACGATAATAGCCACTTCACTGCCACTTATACATAATAAATGTGTTGCGGATTAATTAAACTCAAATAACTGGATATAGTTTGTACCTCAAAAAATCTGAAATCAGTATACAACTGGCCAATAATGATGTAAGAGAGATTAAGTTGCTACAGGGAACGCCACATACACAAGACAATGCCTCCCGACATAGACCCTGGGAAAACAATCGTCCACAAAACATCAGGCACCGTTAAGAACAACTAAGGATCATTAAGGCGGACAACCACGGGGAAATATTTAACAGATGCAATACTATGCAATGAAAGCTAACAACAATAACCTTAAACGGGGGAGGGGGGGGGAGAGGGGTGGAAATAAATTAACATGAATATTATATCAAGTGAAAACACATGGGGAAAGTGATCTTGAACATACATCTAAAATATAAATAGAAATAATAACCATGCAGCGATTTACAGCCCTGGAACTGTCAGTAAAAAAAAATCGATTTAACAGCTAGATGGTAATTAATTTTCAACACATACACATAAATTGACTAAATAGACAGTAACTAATCATTAAAAGCAATCATTACGTACTAAATAACAAATACAATGTGTAGAAACAAGCAGCTTCACACCGACTGCTTATTTACATCGGAATGCGACCATGGAGGTCCACTAGCACTATAATATTAGTTGGTCGTCATTTTGAAGCAATTGGGGTAAGCATTAATACCTTTTTGTGACTGTTATTATGTTTGGTATGCTTCAAAATTAGGATTCTCTCAGCTTCTGTGATTCGTGGATGTTCGTTCGGTGAGTTATACACAAAATACCACCAACTTGCAACAAACGCTACCCCAAATATTCCTACAATAGTACAGTAATATACAGACAAGAATTGAACTTAACATTGGTTTTGTAGGATTGGTTTATTTCAATTCGTTTGATTCACGTACGCGTACAATTCGGGGTTTGCAACGATGCATCGCATAAATAAATGCATCATGGAGTATTGTCAAAACACCTTATAGTCGACGCATTTGCAATTAAATCTCAAAATTCAATAAAAATATTTTAACAATTATTGTTATAACATACATAACACTTTTCAGCATATACTAATGAGTTAAGTTTATTTCAGTATGTAGGGAAAATGTTAAGTAATCTTGCAATGAATGTTTCCAGGCGACCAACAGACAGCAATGTGGTTAATCGAATGAAGCACAAATTACTTATCACTGTTTGTAGTTTGATTATCGAACTTGGCTTTTTGTTCACATAATCATTGAACAACAGAGATATATACCCTGAATGATTCGTCAATTCTCGGGATGTGGAATGTATCGATTCGGTTCCAGAGAACAAGTTAGTACTAACTGGAAACATACGGACACCGAACATAATTGGTTAACCCTAATGTAACAGTATTACTACGGAAAACAGCACGTTTTCTAATTTCAAAAATGACAATACAAGACAACACATATATACAACAGACCGTGTAAATAGAAAATGGAAGCCCATCCATTGTCAAACCCGTGTACACAAAGAATTCCTGAAGTTGATTAAGCCAGGATAGCACCAACCATTTGACCTGTGACGGAACATAAACATTAAATGTCTTTTTATTAATGATTATACAATTTGATGCCTCTTCCGTACTAGTTGTTATTAGTTGCATCATGATTAATACTTGTGCAGTGTATGTCAATAATTATTACAAGAACATTTATTGCATTGGTTTTTGAATCATAAATTTATTCTTATATTCTCATTTGTATCACATTCTGCTTTACAATGCTATCACAAATAAATTCATCATATATGATTTCAAGAATAAAAGGTTATTGAAAGCAAATTGGTAAACCCTCAAGTCAGTCGAGTACATATACGTACCAAAATACAGAAGCGCAAACATTCGGCTTCTTTCTGTAGGTAGTGCCCACACACCAACAAGTCCCCAGCATGTAGGTATCATCATTCCCTATCAAATTGTAAGTCTTAAATAAACATACAGACTACGTAAATGTCCATAATAATAATAATGGCAATGATAATGATAATAATGATAATGATAATGATGATGACGAAGATTTCTCAAAACTGGTATATTATATTAAATGGAATGATATATTCTTGCAAATAGTGCATGCTATTGCACAACGATTGTAGTATGTAATATTTTGGTCATAATGTTAATAGAATATACCACGAACCTATTACTCGTAAATGGGCTGCTAAACATGCATAAAGTCCAAGGATCAAACACATTACAGTATTTTAAAAAGCTCACACAGTTAATGCATCACTCTGAAGTATCATGTAGGTAAGATATCAGACGCTTACCAAACTCATCCCAAGAATAATTCTGGCAACCACAACGAGGTAAACACTAGCTCTTGCCATGACTGGGGTTAACAATGTCACCAAACATGCCACTGTCATACAGATGCCAATAACTCGTCTACCCCCGTATTTCGTCCCCAGCCATCCACCTGGTATCTGGGTCAATGTGTAGCTATAGAAATATCCCGAAAGTATGAATGATTGTTCCTTTTTGTCCCATGTGAATTCTCCTATCTACCAATGAAGATATATCATAGTTTTACACACATTTCATAACACAAAAAATAGTACTATGTCATCAAAAGAGATATAACGTCGCAACAGGGAACATCACATACACAAGACATAATACGGTTTGGAGAAACAGATACTTCCACCATGTTCAATTGTCATTCATCCTATCTTTAACGCAATATGTTAACAAGACATGCAGACCTGGACTCTTTTATCTAAGTAAAATTTGCTATTTTTCTCTTCTTTTTTATTCTCACCTGATGTTTAGGCATAGAAGAAGGCTCTTTCATATCAAAAGAGTCTACGATATGCAATGGTACATAATCAGAAACATGGTGACGCACGTTGTAGAGATGAAGACTCTTGTTAAATACAGGTATGTCGTTGATTTGTCCCGTTTGCATAATACTTGAACCGTTGCCATCAACGGGGACTATTGTGTCTTGGGCTTGTGCATAGTCTTGTTTCACCATACATACCACTGTTACACTCATGTTCATGCAAAGTAAATATGCCATACAACCGAGCCACACTCCCATATAGGCCAATATCCAACGCTGTGAGCAACATTTTGGTCGACGATCATCTTGCAACGCTGAAAAATACAAGCACTTAGTGCAGTACGCTCATACACAGTATGAGTATGCAGAAGCATCTGCGAAGTGTTTCAACACATCATCACTATTCAAAGTATTTTTAAAATACAACGACTATGAGTAAACGTATAATTTGGAAATACCATTAACAAAATGCTGATGAATATGCTTACTGTCCCCATAAGGGTAATTGTTGGGGGCCTCGCCGTTTTCGTTGGATATTTTCCGTCATAGTAGATGATAGTATCTCGCATACATGTACGTAAGAAGAGTTTTGTAGTAACTTACAGTCACGTGAACATCGCCAATCACATTCAATTGATAAATGTCATTGGAATGTTTGAAATGATGTATTGTATTCGTTTTAGAACATTATATTGTTAAATGTTGTTCTTAAAATGTATCATACTGAACGTATACTAACTTATTGATTACATCTTATTTAATATAATAGCTCGCGTGTTTCAAACTAATGAATTGCATAACTTCACGTGCTGTGTAATATTTTTTCCGTGGAGTGTTAGATTGTCATTTAATTCGTAAACATTTCACATTTACGTTTAATGTGGTCCTCTATCTAATCTTTTATTTTAGAGGGATCTGTAATGAATACTGTTTATATAGGTATATGTACGGAAATGATGCATGCTGTTTTTCATTTTATGATACAGGACTATGTGTTACCTTGTCTTTCATGTATTGTTATAATTATGGTTTGAATAAGACTGAATAGTGTATACAGCAACGTTATGATTCACCTGAGTATATTTTACCTATATAATGCTGATGATATCTATTCTATTACATATAAATATTGTTTGAAGTAATTAGCTATGCAATGTCTTAAACCACTTCCATACGCAATAATTTTGATTAGTTCTAACTGTTAAATATTTATCATGTTGTTGCGTTGTATATACATGCTTTTCCCTTCTGGATTCTTGTCTCTGTCTTCAGCCATTCAAATATATTAACTACTGTATCTTATATGCTGCCATTCATATGTTATTTTTATAAAGATCAGCAAGTGACAGTAGTAGACTAATAATCTATATCTCCAATGACGCACAATATAATTCTACTATGAACTGTTTTCAAAATTGTATTATTTCTTTTTCCAGACTGTCTTATGAGAGCAATCATGTCTTCCAGAGTAAGGTTTGATGTTCTGTGTCCGTGTATCTACCAGAGCCGGTGAATTTGAAGGTTCATGTAGTTTTTAACTATGACTGAAAAAGTTAGTTTTGCCTCCATGAATGTTCAAGGATTTGGTGATAATCTAATAATCAATTGCATTTTTATATGTTTTTCAAAGAAGATCGCTCTTTTTGCTCTTTTATCTAGCTTTCAATGTTTTTCTACAGTTCTAGTTAATTCTTAAACCACCCACCAGACGTCTTCGTTATTTTGTGATTTTTATTATTTTTCTTAAAAACATTTGGTAAAGCATAGTTTAAAAGTATGTCTTCGCAAATAACTCCGAGTATATATCATGTATATAATTTTTACATTTAGTGTTTACTTAAATAATTTACAATATTCAAAACCGTTATTTATCAATCTTAGGTGGTTTAGCTATTTTCGCATTCGCTGCCTAGGCCATCCTTCTTATGGTATAAAATATTATTTTACATCTCTTCATTTAATAAATTAACAAACATGTTTTAATTAAAAATGTGTATAGCTTAATACCAAGGAAGAACATTTAAAGAACATTATAATTTAACGATGCATTATAAATACCTCTATAACTCCTTTATGGTTATATTTCGTATGTACTTGGACACTGACTATGTACACATTGTGCATTAATTATTTCTTGTAAGACATATATGTATGAATTGTATAATGTAATATGCTAACCTGAAAAATAAATAGTTACATAAAGATGTCATTGGAGTTCATTGTTTCACCAAAGCACTTTGCAGACACCGAGAAAATTCAAAAGTGTACTGAGGCTACGAACACCTTCATATTCTTCTTCATATGGAAAACCATGAAACGGAAGTAAAAACAAAACGAACGAACTTTACCCATTACGTCCCGACATCCAATCTAAAATTGAATGATCATTAGTAAACGTATCTTATTCAAAAGGAAAGTAATGTGATTTTCTTGTCTCATCCTGTAACAAGACCAGCGAAAACGTTCAGTCATTAATATTAATAAGACCTATAATATAATACTATCAAAATGGCCACCACGCATGCGTAGTCGTGACGCACCAGAGACGCATATACATATAATACATGACGTATTTTTGTGTCTTTCGTAGGCGTTTTTTCAAACACGAAACAGAAATAATTACTGATATCACCATCAACCAGAAAATGTAACATTGTGTCTTATACATGTGAATGTTACACTTGTTGTGGACTAGATGTGGAAAGTGACATTTTTTCGTCCTATACTATTCATTTAATATCTTATGTTATGTTATATCACATTCAAGTAGTGTGTTAATAATTCGGACACGCACAAGTACATAAAACACATAAGAGTTGTTTATATAAAAAAAAATCACAATTACAAAACATTTCTGCAGAAGATATAAGACAAGATACAGAAAATATTTACCTGTATCTGTTTCATCTCTTGAATCCATGTCCGTGTCTATATAAAATTCACCGTTTACTGTTACAAGGTTACTAGTATACTCATTATGGTCATCACTACATTTAAGACTTTCGTTCGAATATTTTTGCACAGACATTAGTGTTACATTTTTCCAAACTAAATACGTTATCAAGGTCGTTGAACTAGTTGAAATAAACTACCTACAGCGAATTGAAAACATTGACCCTTTATCGTAAGTTCACTTGTCCTTAAATGACAGTTTGTACTCTATCTACAACTTTTGTCCGTAGAACATAAACTCGTCTATTGGTATGTTTTAAACACAGGTGAACTTAAATTAACTCTGATTTAAGAGTAGTAGTGAAGTACAGTTAGCGTACATACCATTCACGCCATTAACAAATATAATCACTATCATTGTAATTTATTTGTGGTTTTGTATGTGGAGAACAATTATGTAAATAGAGATCACAGCTTTGAATGGTACACGAACATATCGGATATTGCGGGGGAAAACAAAAGTGTTATACTGTTCGCCCATGTATGGTGGCTGATTTTGACCATTTCTTAAATTTGCTTTGTCGCAGCGAACAATTGATAAACGTCGTGTTTCTCCCGATAAACGTAGGGCTTTCGCTACGAATGCAATAAACGTCTCATTTTCGCCTTCCGGTTAGGACATGTGCATTGTATAGGATAAAACCGCCATTTGACAAGTTATCGGAATATATATGTCTGTGAGCGTGACAATGTACATTCATGACTCAAAGTAGTTTTGTATTCATGCAATTTGTCTATTTGGAATTACTTGCATCGCCAGTATTAAGTAAACGGTTAAAGGTAGACAGTCTTTTTTATTAAAGAAATAATATTGAAAAATGCACGTTAATGCCTTCATACAGACACACTGCATTATAACTTTCTTAACGTGTAACATACATGATTCACGCCACAAATGAAACTTCCGATGATATCGGTAAATTTCGTGACGTTTCCGTTGAAGGTTGGTCCTATCCGGTTATACCCGAAATTATTCGGAAACCACCGATCTTCAACGAAATAGTCACGGAATTTACCGATATTGACCGATGTTTCCTTCGTTTTGGCAGGAATACATTAGGGGGTGTTCTACCTTAAAGCTTCCCGGACCCGCAAAACAGATATTCCTATGCAAGCGATACGCGTCGTGTACGCCATGATACAAACTTCAGTGCCTGATTCGTGTATTTGTGTTTTCGGGAAACATGCGTGCTAGGAAAACGACAATGGCGTTTTGTAGAGTACAACTGCATGCTTGCGACTTTTAAGAAAATTATCAGAATTCATGATTGTATGGTAGTGTTTTTATTGACTGTTCCAAGGCTGTAAATCGCTGTATGGTAATTATTTCTATTTATGGTTTTAGATGTTTGTTAACTTCATTTTCCCATGTGCTGTTCTTTATTTGATATACTATTCAAGTTATATTCTCCCATTCTCGGCCTGTTATTAGTGACTTACTTGACTTATTCCATGATGTATCCCATCCTTTAAACATCTCCTCTTGTTGTTCCCCTAGATAATACACAGTGCATTTGTTAGGAAGTACATGATGGTTAATTGCTTTGAATGATTAATTACTGCATACTTAGCCAATTTATGTGTGTGTTTTGGATATTAATGACCATGCTTTATAGCGATTAATTGTGAGGTTAGCTATCTGTTAAATCGATTTATTTTGATGACATTTCCAAGACTGTAAATCGCTGTTATACTTCTATTTATGTTTTAATGTATATTAAATATCTCTTTCCCCATGTGTTTTCACTTGATATAATATACGTGTTATCCTCCTTCCAGCCAATTGTTGATAACTTTCTTGGCTTGATCCGTGATGTATTCCATCCGTACAATTTCCGCAGTATTTGTCCTTCTTAATTCTGTTTTTATGGTCGGCCAGACCATTTATTGCACCCATATTCCAATACATTTTTACCATTGCACCTACTCAGTGCTTATGTTTTGTAGACTGATGTTTTCTCGGGGGTCTGTGAGGGGAGGCATTGTGTTGTGAATTTGGTGTTTTCAGTAACAGCTTAATCTCTCTTCTATGGTAAATGCGGGGTTAGAGGTTACATACATGTATTCAAATATCAACCAATATCTTACACAGCTTGTATTTTGCATATTGCACTGCAAAATTTCATTGTTTGATAGGAGCACACATATGTTATATCTTATAACTCATTCATTTGATTTGTTAATTGACTTTTCAAGTTTAAGTTTCCTTATGGCTCGACAAAGTCGAAAAAAACAATGAATGCAGGTTTTATGTAGCGAAATCACTAATCAGATTTATTTGATGAGGGGGCGGAGGATATACATTTAGATCACATTGCTAACAACCAATTGGTCATGTCAGTTTAGACCATAAGTTACCCCGACGATGTCCCATGATTTCCTTTCGAATCATTTAACAAAACAAAGGCCGGTACATGGTGCGAACACTTTTCTTATAAAAAGGTTTAAATTAGGTACATATGTAATGTAAAAAGAACAAAGCATACTATATCTAAAGTAACTTTGGTATTTTCTCATTTCACAGGAATACATAATAATGAATGATAAATATTGGTTAGTTTTGGTTAGAATTGGGTATTATCCGTTTTAGATGCATTCAAATCTTTGAAATACTCTTAAATCTCTCAGATATGGAAGGAATCGTAGAGGTGGAAGTTCGACAAACACAAGATCTGCATGGCAGAAGTGACTTGAATGCTATCCTAAATTTCCTGTTATCTAACCCGTATACAATCCAGTTGAGAGTTGCATTAGTTCGGGCTATCACTGCGATGTATTCTCTAACACATATCACATCTTGTCTGACAGATGATGCAGTTTGAACAAGTAAACAGCAAATAAGAAATGGGAGATAAAATAGTATGAACAAAATGAATACAATTATCATAAGTCTCGTTTTGATGACATTTTTTCTTAAAGCACTGCATCCGGGTAGTTTGTTTGTTTGAATTTTTCGTACTACGATTCCGTAAAGAACAGCATTGATCGTAACCAACAACAACAAAACGCATGACGCAACGAAGAAGTGAGAACTAGGGAGCATCGCCCCAATTCTACACACAAAAGCGTCACCCGGAATGTCATTTCTAAGTGTAAAATAGAATCCAATGCTTGTCAAGATTGCAATTGTCCATATTAATATACACCACACTATAAACATCTTCTTCTTAGTCGTCTTCAATAGGTGCTTGAAAGGGAACATCACCGCCATGTATCTGTCTATTGATATTGAGAGCATAAATAACATAGATGCAATGAAAGGTAAAAGGAATATTATGGTTTTTGCCACACAAAAACACCAAATATCCAATAAAACTGGTGCTATTTCTTCCGCGATAAAAAGAACCATCGATAGTCCCAGAATAAGGTCAGCCGCTGCCAAATTTCCGATGAATATAAACCAACTCCCTTTGAATTGCTTTGGAAATCTTATCAGGCTTGCCAAGATCAACGAATTACCGTATAAAGTGATCACAAACAATATAATCGACGTGATTAATTGTACATTTCTAAAGGCCGGCGTCATTAGGCACGAATAGTAAATGGTATCATTATCACTAGATGTAAATCTTATGTTTGACAACTTCGCCATCATGTTAGCATTGCTTTTTCCCAATAGGAAACTTAAACATTCTCATTAAGGTCCACACCTAGTATTCTACTTAATTAATCGCCAAGAAAACGACTTTTCTACTATTTTTTATTGTATTTTGATTTTAGTGGCAGTCCGTAACAGGCTGATTTACGACAGTTCACAAACGCGGACGAATAATAAATCCATTGATCGAAATAATTGTGTTCATGTCTTAATTACAACATACTGTCATAGATCATTCGACACTACAATAACATTTCGTAGAATATTAAAACATATTTATCCACCCAATCACCCTTTAATGCACAATCCATTGAATTATACGACTCAAGAACAAAGTACACTCAATCGAAATAAACCATGTTTCATAATTGGAATGTCATTCATGAATAAATAAACTTAATCACTCATTGTCACTGTGAATTTATCCAATACTAATCAACAAGGCTTAAATGCTATGACCATCGGTCTGATATTGAAATTTGTCCCTTGGCAACATGCTTACCAAAACGACAGAATGCAAACAAAACTCGGACACATTTAAAACAACAATACCGTATATTTCTTACCCCATGGTAAATATATCAACGATGTGGTAATTATACCTCATTGAGCACGCATCATCTGTTTATATCGGTAATTGCAGTTAAAAACGTCACGGTTGATTATCCATGACGCTGTGTATGTTTTAGGTATAAATGACTCAAACAAATAAAAGATGAATAGTAGTTGTAGTACATGTAGTAAACTCAGACTATATCTTTAAACATGTCTGATTAGTTTACAGAAGATTTGACTAAATAGTTTATGTATTAGAAACTAAGCAAACAATTTGAATTCATCATTGACTCAAAGGACTGAAGGTCCTGGGAGGCGCTTCCCAGGCAAGACTGCACGTTTTCCATTTTATCGTATTAGAAATTAATACGCGACTATTCGGGTAAACTCATTTATTAAAAAAAGATTACGTGTCTCGGGTAGTCATACATACAGTGTATCTACATCGTCTTTTCTAAAGTAATTTGTATGCACTATCAGTTCGGATGGAACCGGCAAGTAAATGCTACAATAATTACTTACCGATTCACTAGAGTCTTTAAACATAACTTTTGAATTGAAAGTTATAAAGGCTACAACAAAATTGAATTAAGTGCGGAGCGGAAAATGTATTATTAAAAAATCAGAATGTCCACGGACATATATAAGCAAATTGAGGAGGCAGTTGCAGAGGGGTACACAAGCTATACTAAAGCTGACAATGCTCCCTCAGAATTCTAAGACATAAATACCCGGTAATCTGTAGGCGTTCAAATTACAGAGTAAATTGTTAAACGAACATGAGAATTGCAATGAAGTAGTAATACAATCATCGTTAATGCACTATTGACATTTGATTTTATTTAAAATATGCAACGCGTTTTTTTAAATAATGCCCACTTGTATTTGTTAATTGGTAAATAATTTCGTTTTTGAGTTCCAAGCCTTTTTCAATGTATATACAGTATTTTTACATACATTCATGTCTTCATATATTTGCAACTGTAACATGTATTTCAAATATAGCATCGAAGGCGCAATTGTGTTATCGTTGGATACTCGTTCTATTTGGTAACTAAGTCCAAGACTCTAAAGCTACCACATAATACAAAATATTGTATGCTATGAACTAATGGTTTAGACACAAATTACAGACTGCGATCGATGATGATAGAAATTAAATCACGTGATGCTTGTGTATTATTCTATTTACCATCGATGATACCATTAATTCGTATCCTCCGGAGTGTCGTATCTGCTTCTAGGTGCCTTTGTGTTTGGTTATAAATTATTAATTCCTTTACTGTATGTCATCAATAACAATGATTTAAGCGAAATATTAATAACATATTGAACTCTGAATACCTGATATAATCCTTTTGATGCGAAGATAATAAATGGTGTTTACTGACGATTTTAATCTGATGTAAATGGAAAATATTGTTTTGATTGTTTACTTGAAACAATTGTACAATTTTATCATCTGAATAATGCCTTTGTGTGTAATAAAGAACAGTTGAAAATCTGTGCTTTATTATGATCCAAAATATTCATCATTCGAATTCCTCAATCTTTTCCTTCACATTTAACAAGATAATATCTGGACATTAAATAATATTCTTATTAATTGGATAACATAATATATCGGTAACATCTTGGTACCCAATGTGGTGCCCTTTTTCGGTAGTGTGACCCATGAAATGAAACGTATCGGGAGTTCACTGTTTAGCTATGCAGGTCTAAAGCATTGCTTTTGCATAATTATATTTTAAAATCAGAATAGAATCGGCGTTTGCTTCAGAGTGTTCTGTTGTACGATCAAGCATGTCCAGTTAGATAAATAACTTACAATATACAAGTGTTGAAATTCATTTGTTATCTCAATGATTGTTCCACACGTCCGATAAGTCTATAGTATGTAAGTTAACATTTCCTGATAACAAAAACCATTTAATGGTAATTTCATAAGACAATTCACGTTCCATTGTCATAAACATTCTCTAAAGCAGAATTCCATGTCAGTTTTTCAACATAATGCCATACGGTATATTTCATATATAAAACTAATCTCTTGGCTTCAAACCGACATGAATCCCCTTTTCTGCTCTCATGACGATATCTGGAAGCAATATCGCTTCGTTTGTTGGGTCAATTGATACTTCCAACCTGAAAATGAAATACATTTATGTACATTATTGGAATAAAGTGTTCAATATATCATTTTTGCATATAATTCAATTGACCAAAATGTTTAAAAACATTTGTTTCAAACTTTATTTTTAGAAAGTCCCAAGTTAATCTTTGATGACCAGTCAGCGTCCATTCCCGGTCGTCCGACGTCCGTTTAACGTTTATGTTTGTCGGAATTTCTGAGCCACCTCGATTCAGTTTCAAAATTGTTGATGTATGCTTTTGTCAACGCAAAACAATATATTATGCTGGTCAATTGTGCTAACTCGACAGTTATATTTCACATACTTTATAAGAGTTACATACATGATAATCTTCAGTTGATTTTGATTGCAGTGAGCTAGAACATGTATACAACTGATTTGAACTATCGACAAAACGTCGATGTCAAACTGTCAAAAGTGCGCCCATTGTCAATATCACTTGTTCACAATGTAGTGAAGACTCACCTCACAGAACATGAAATGACGAGTAAGCTCTCTCTTGACCAGTATATATTTATGGTTATTGATGAAGTTAAAGATAAATCATTACCTCTTGACGAGCTTGGCCAGGTTTATTTTTATTTCATTCATTGCAAACACTTGTCCAATGCAGTTTCTGTGTGTATTATAGAATATAAGTTAGTCAGATCTTACACAATATCACAAACATATCTGGCGTAATTAAGTGTGTTTATCAGACTTTTAGAACCATTTTAAGCATTAATTCATTAATGCGTGGTAGTTGGTTTTCTTTACTACTATTCTTTAGGTTGGTTATGTACCGATGTTTTACTGTTTCCCCCCGACTGTACATCTTCTTTGCTGTCCCCATTCACAATACTGATGCAATATGACACATTACTGATGCTTAAAACCATGTCGCCAAAATGACGCAAGACTGACGATTTATGATAAAACTAAAGCTTTGTGATACCAAACTAACACAATCTTAACTTTTGTGATATAAAATTAAGGTAAAATGTAACAAGACAGACCTCTAAATGATAAGAACAATGATGACGAAATTGACGCTATGAGATACAAAACTGACGTAAAGGTTGTACGGAGGTCGATGGGGGTCGAGAGATAAATTACTAACCTTGAACCAGCTGAAAATGGAATAAATCCATACACATCTGTTTCGTCACGTTGATTTACATTGAATCGTTCAGGGTCGAACACCTGTAAAGTACATTAGATTACTGATTACACGTTCTTTGTTTTATTCAAGAATGCTGAAGACAATGTATCCAACGTTGTTTGTCCTTCTCATTTGATTCGTGTAGAGATATTCTCAGTTGCTTGCTGAGGCCCAGATTAGTACTAGTCGGTATCACAAGAACGCTGGTTAGGTCAACTGTCCGATGTTCATAGCTGAACTACTTCTGAAAAACTTCATATGGCGTATAGTTTCCGTGGCAATTTGACTGAAAAACGTATCCAAAGGAATTTATCCTCTACATTTGATACAGTTGTTTGCTGTAGCACAGGTTAGTACTGGTCGACAACCAAGAAACACTGATCCAAGTGTTGTACGTTGCTTAACTGCATGTACTTCTGTAAAACGTTAAACTATATAATGGATGTATACATTTTTACTATACACGAGCCTTTCTTAAGGCAATAATATGTACGCTATATAGTACACAACAAACGCTTCGTTGTTTAACGTTACTCCTATTATATAAGCTTTTGGACAGACATACATGCTTTGGGAATTCTGTAGCAATGTTGAGCAATTTTTTCTACTTAATTATTCGTTACTCTTACTAATTGTTATTGTTTAACATTATTCATATAGTCTATTTGTTTAGTTATGGGTTTTACGTCGTTTCGCAATAGTAGTTCAGCTATATTCGGTTGCAAGCATCTGACAAATTATCCACATAATTCAGAGTTCAGAGGTGGAGGACAAATGACTTTTGGATGAATTATCTGCACTCAAATTGTCACGAAAAAACATACGCCACACAAATGTTGCGAACCCACGACCTCGACATTATTACTCCAGCGATCTAATAACCGAAAAAACCATTCGGGACTATTCTTATAGCCAATAGCAGAGATGAGCCACTCCCGCTGTTTCTCGTAGTATAAAACATCAGTACACAAAACTAATCGGATAATGGTAAAAGTCCGTCACGGTCGTGTTTAAATTTAGGGCAGGGAACAAGGGAAGATAAAAGCAAGATCATATGCTAAAACGAATGATTGTGAATTGAATTATTTGTCATACCATGTGATTTGGCCATATGTCCTCGTTGTGATGAATTGCATAGACCTGTACATATACTGAGATATTTGGTGGAATTTCTTTACCATCTAAAATTATTGGAGACGTGTTGGCCCTTCCTATGATAGGCACCGGGGAAAAGAACCGCAATGATTCCTTAATGAATAACGGTAGGTAGGAGAATTTGCCAAGATGGTCTCTGAAAGTAGCATAAATTAAAACTAGTGAATGGTAGTATAAGGACACGAGCTACGGTACTCACAAATGCATGTATATTGTCAAGGAATCTAATGTACTCATATCATGATACAAAATGCTCTATGGTGAACCCAAGTCTGGGAAAAAGCAGCGTAGAGCTTACGCCATTTGTAATATTCATAATTATAATTTACTTGGTGGACATGACACACAATTCAGACAGCACAAACCCCACCTAAATTTCAGACAACTTGCCAGGTCTTCGACGATTTTTATACACCAATCAAGTGCGTGTTTGGAAGGAAATGTTTTATACGATTTTGCATAATATGGTTCTAAGTTAACTGACTAGTTACTGTTACCGATTAGGTCTCCATTCAAATCAATAACGTATCGATGTCCGATTATGGTAAAAAAATATCTAAAACAGCTCAGTCGAACGTATCAAGTGGATAATATTGGCCATATTCATGCAAAAAATAGAACAATATCGATTCATTCAGCTCCTCAAATGATACAATAGTGATTTCGATGTAAGGTTCTACTTCACTTCACTGGTAGCTAAACTTAGACTTTTGCGAACATAAGTTGTTTCACAGTACATGGACCTACCTGGTTACCGTATCACTATCTCCAAGCACATCACATACATCTTTATACACTTTCTGTTGTAAGTCAGGGTATTTTCCCATAGCATATATTGCCCAGCTGATTGCGGAAGCTGTGGTATCGTGACCTGCACGTAAACATGGTGTTTTATATGCATGCATTGTCCCAACAGTAACAGTCCACAACAATTACTTAGCAATATAAATGGATAATGCCTGGCATGGAGTCATTGTCATTCATAATATGTACTGCACACGATCATTTCACGAAATGATCTTTCTAACATGTTGTATACATTTATTATGTATACACTTAAAACTATATATGGATCAGAATGTTAAAGAGATGTTCATCAATGCAAAGTCTGTATTAATGTCCTGTGAATACCTCAAAAAACAAAAAAATACTGTCGTACATAGCCAAATATTTCGACATTTTAAGCATATTAAGTCATCTATTTTAAAAAGACTGACGGTCACTAAATATATTACTAATATTATTCGTATAAATATATATAAATAAGTGGATGTGGTTTTGTTTTTGAAAGGACTCGATACTGATGTTCAATGCAATACGTCATTTTTAAGCTAAAACGTCTTTAAACCTTTACGATATTTGATGTAATGTGTGACCAATAAATCCTCAATTGTATAGTTAAAATATATGCTTTTACGGTCGATTCAGAATTATATGCAGTTAAGAATAATGATTTATTCTGAACACTCCTTCTTCTGGTCAATCCTTTCTCCAACATGTTATCATTGGCTGATCACCCCGCAATGTTTTACAACCAATCCAAAATAAATTCAACGGATTGTATACTAATGAAAGGATTTAGTTGAGAATAAATTAATTATTGTATACACTCCTTCTATTGGTCAATATTTTCTCAAACATGTTTTCATTGGCTGATCACCGCGCAATGGTTTACAACAATTCTAAAATAAATAAAACGGACTATGCTACTGAAAGAAAAATAACACAAGGACAATAGAACCTTCAAAGGTGAACGTGTCCACTTCGTCTTCAATCTCTTTTGGTGATAAACCACGCCCTTCCTCATCTTTGGCAGTCAAGAGAATATCCAGAAAATCTAAGCGGCGTTTCTTTCCCTCTGTACCATCTGCCTGGTGCTCTTTCTGTATCAAGAAATGTTGAAATTAAGCACTTTGAAATGGTTATACAATGTAGAGATATTACAATTTCTAAACATTCTTTGTAGAAACCTACATTACACTGTAAAAACACCATTAGTGTAGAAATATCCGGATGAATTATAGCCAAGTTTTCCCAAGACATGTACATTTAATGTGTCTATTGGCAAAATTGTTTCTAAAAATGTTTTATTGCCTGGCTAGCATACAGAGAGTTTACAACCTTCGTGTAAATAATAAAAAAACGGAAAATAGCTACGCTTAACACCGAAATCCGATAATATAGTAAACATACCAGTTCTTTGATTCTTGATTGTATAATGTTTCCTGTAAATGCATGGGCCTGATCACAAAGCCGATAATATTCTTTACCCATCGGATGCATGTCGAAGATTGGTCTTATAAGAAGCGGTAGCTCTCTGTTAAAATATGGAATTATGTGAATATACAAGGATCTTATAAAACGAATACGTAATACACCAAAGTCCAAAGGCCCCTAGATATCCACTAGCCCGATATCCCAGACAAGTGGAATTACCAATTCGGGCTACCAATATTTTAGTCGAAGTTAGTCTGTTGGGCTCGATACTATTTAAATCGATTCTACGGTAACTTACACAGTAGGTAGCTGTCTGGTTAAATCATGGTGACATGTCTGGTGTGTTGAACTGGACCAGATTTCCTATAATGAATGGCCCTGTTTATTGTGTCCATACTATGGAGGTGATTGACTCCAGCTGCGCTAGAGGGGAGCACTTGAGGTCTTCCTCCGCGCTTATACGTGGAAAAGTCAATAAATGACAATTGCTGTTTATGTGACTTACGACCCCCATTACAAAAATAACAAGAGATATCTTGAAAAAAGATGATCGGCGCAATTTGAAGGCTAATATTTGTTGAGCAACACAAAAATAATGCCGAGATGTTACGATTGCTGGTCACTCGAGATCCAAATGGATTTCGGTAAATTCACCGAAACTCAGAATTCGGTAAGGTAACATACACTTTATCGCAAGGTTAAACCAATCTCCGCCAAGGTTACAGACGTTGTTCGGTTGAAGAGAAATTGCTTTGGTGGTTTTTAACACTACACTGATATGCAAATAGTATAACCGAAAACATGATTATCGAGCCACCACAAGGAAATATCCCATTCGCTAAAGGATGTTCGCGTATAAAAAATGGTGAAATATTTCGTAACGTCGGTAATTTCATAGTGCATTGAATAGTCGACGCTTTCGGCTTAAACTTTCGACTTTATTTTGTAATGCTGAAGAATTTTTCCGTGTAACTTATAGTAATGTATATCAAGATTTTCTTAACAGATGCGCAGTCATGATTGTCTTTCGTCGTTTCTGTACAATAATGGTACTGTTCATGTCATTAAAATAAATGACCAAATAAATGCTACATATGCAAGTTGTAGTCCTGAGGACATTTCACACTGCTGTGGATGACAATACTTACAAGATACGCAACCAAGTTATCTCTGATATTCTTCTGACCGCTTGAATGTAGTCCTTCACACTGAAATATTTTGACAACTTTAGCCCATTTGATTAGTCCAAATACGATAAGACAAATGAGCAACTTGGTGGTTTGATCGATAACCTTTTGCACGACTCCCGCCTGGTTAGTTGATTTGGGAGAGAGCACGGTTGTCACCAGAATGTCCGGGTTCTATTCCTGGTCGGGGCAGGTCGTGTCCTTTCGTGACATTTGGCTACTGTCATTTGTCCTCCACCTCTGGTTCATCTGGGTGAATTTGTAAGCTGTTTTATGAAGGGCTAGTTAGTATGGGTAAATAACAAACTCAGGAAAACTGGCTAAGTCGTCTTATTGCCACATGTTGAAAATGTCATAAAACGATTAAAAAAAACCATGAACACAAAAATGATAGTTACCGATATATATAATCAAAAGGACTTGTATCTCTTTAAAATTATGATGTTCGTCAATAAATGTATGAACACAAACATACACAAAGGAGAAGACCTATATAAGTCATTGACTATTGGTCTGATCATTTTAACTACTGAACAAACTCGTTTCATGTAAAATGTTGTATATGGTACTGTATTATTATGATGTTCATAGTATGTTAATACAATATGTTTAAACTAAACATACACAATACTTACCTTGTCGATGCGTCCTTTTGAATATTCCCCTGATAGGAGAGCGAACATTTCAACATGGCGTCAAGTGTCGTCTGGCAAATATATGGAAATATATCTACATATTTTCCATCCGATGTGTCTGCTGCCAATTTGTCCTACAAAATACGTATATAAATATTAAATGTAAAACATATTAAATAGTCTAGCAGGAATATAAACATTTACATCAAAGGGAGGTAACCATTGGTTTGAGATTTGGGAGCTAATTAAAATTTCAGTACGTATAATTTATATTGTACTATCAAGTACTTGTTGGAGTTTACTGCCCACTTACGCTTGTTTTCTTTATGTTCAGATGTACAGAGGAGATTAAAAAACGATCAATGTATGGTATGCAATCCTGAAGCGGGAACATGACACAAACTGACCTCCATAAATTCTCCCGTTCTAGAAAGGTATCTTGATTATTCAGACATGGGATGGCGTGGTATCACCACCCAGGCCGCTATTGACATAGTAAATCTATACAAACAATTCAATATCTTCGGATGCTTATTTACCAAAAAAATATCGTTCAAATCTAATTACCAATAATACTTCTGAGCCTTCATTCATGGTTTGTATATATCCATTGAGAATGTCAAAATGGAATGCGGGAGTTAACAACTTCCGGTTTCTTTCCCATTTTCGTCCTTCACTGATTAGAAGTCCATCGCCTTATATAAAAACACATATTTTCATTAAAGCCCCTTTACATGTTTTATGTAAGTAATGTTTGTATATTTTTTTACTAATTTGGTAAGGAATGACATTCCTACCGACGATTATAGTTCTTATTTCGCAGTATTTGACGTATTTGTTACACATAGGAAACTTTCGCAACAAAATTATTCTTAGGCATAACGAAACCCAACTGCTGTTCCTTGGCGTAAGAAACTACAACAGCAGGACCATGTGTGACACCAGCAAACATCCTTCCGGATCGTTTTTTTTAACTCACTTAATAATTACTATTCTGATCACAATATATAAGTTAGATGTCGCCCGTCTGTTCATTATCGTCAAACGGATTCATTTCGTATTTGAATCTTTTGTTTTATTTATTATTCGTATTTCTCTGTAATCCGCGTAATTGTTTAGAAACATTCGTTTGTTCTTGATATGCATTTGTCTATGCTCCCCTGTTCCCTTGCATATTTACACTTGCACCTCCTCAAATGCCTGATGTGTTATGGACTGTTGTTTTCCCGGAGGTCTGTGTGGGAGGTATTGTCTTATGTATGTGGCGTTCTCTGTAGCAACTTATTCTCTTTTTTAAGTTAAGGTAACATTTCAGTAACAATACAAACCATTCTATTCTAATGACACAAATGTATAATGTAATTTATAGTGCTGTTAGATTGACCGCGAACAGGTGTATGCACTTTCCGGACCGATCCATGCCAATTTAGGTAAGGAAATGTCCTTGTGCGTAAGGCTATAACTGCTGTTTGGGTTACTTTTCTATCAAAACAGAACAGCGGCCTTTTCTCCGACAAATTTACGGACAAACACGAACACATAATACATATATTTGAAATTTAACGGTCCGAGTAATATATTCATATGTCCGAGGTTAATAAAACCGCACTCTATATTCGTACCAGTAAGATCTATGCGCGAAAGATTATATGTTGCACTGTTCTACATTTCTCACATTTATACTGTACCATCATTATCTGACCTTGGCCTAGTATAGACGATCGCATGATATACAATGCTACATATACATTCGTACCGTATGAGCACGATAGGATGTGTGACCTGAATACAATGATAACACCTATAGTCTTCATATTTAGTCTTTGTATTGTCTTGTTTTTGTTTATAAGGTCATCAGTCACCATGTACACTTATAGGTACTTATAGACATTTTTGTTGACCCTGACATGTACCCCGCATGTCGTAAGAATCTAACAGGATAAACTTATCTGTTTGAAGATTTATCTACAAGCTTATACCAAATATATGTCAATTTTGAATCCAAAGATATATACAAATCGTGATTGATGAGATCAAAAATGTTTTTTTTTCTACTATTTTTGTAAATTAGCCAATCTATAGTGAGCTTGTCCTCAAAAAGCACAATTGGTCGACAATGGAGAAGTCTCCTAAAGGACAGTTTTTCGACAAATGAGAAGTGTTTTTGATAATCAATCAGTGTCCTAACAATGACGTTTTCGTCCTGAGAAGGACAGTTGGGTGGCAATCTACAGAGAGGTAGAATTTATTAGACACAAAGAGCCAAAATGTGTTTAGGTCTAAAGTTGTTTGTTCATGACAAGCGGCTTAGGAGAGGGTTGCCTGGAGGTACTGTTGAGAGTGTAGTTGTTGAATAATATCCACACTTTATATGATGCGCTATGCTTTAATGCGTTCCTATGACGAGGTCACTGATTTTGATTCGGAGTTATAAATATATGTTTATTGGTCAATAGTTTCCATATCATGTATACGTGCATACGTGTATATAATTACACTGTAGCAAAGACATATGACGAATGTCATTATCTGAATAAATATCATACTATACCCGTGTATCAAATTGAACGTATATAATCGTACATGTAAGCGGCAAGTGACAAATGCTATGTACAAAGTGAAGTTAATATGAACTGTGATATGTGTTTGTAGCATTTTATCTTTGCAACGCTAAAAGCTCAATGGGCAACTAAACATGGTTTATTATCTAACACATATAACTCGGTTATCACCTAAACAACCCGACGCATTATTTCCACAACCCCATAACTTTTTTTTCATCTTTTTGAGAAAAAATGCTTTAAAGTTTTACCCTCTTGAGATAATTTTTACATACGGGGTTATGGAATTGCATTTTATTATGAGCATTCCAGAACAATAAAGGAAGTACAGATAGAAAGAACTTGGAAAGACGGGTTTGTTGATACAAAAGACTCAAAACCGCCGGAATTTGAGTAACGGGGTTCTGGAAAAAGGCGACTAACCCAGTTCAACATTATATCGATTATATTGATACTCTTTATCGCTTGAAATAAAACATACACAACATTTACCTAGCCAAGATTCGAAGTAGTTGTATCCATCAGTCACACCTTTGCACTTTTCTCTTGTTTGTTTAATGAGCTCTTTAAACGTTTCTGCATGGTGGACAGTTATTATAGGGACTGGTCCTGCCCAAAGACAGAATATTTTATTTCCAGCATTAGCCTCTCTGACCACGATATCTAGATAGCTTTGTGAGCCCTCAACCTGAAATTCGAGAAACCAGGAATTGATTACGCTAGCATCCAGGTAACGATTTACGCTTGGTTATAAATAATACAAGCAGTATAACTGAATTAGAAATCAGAGATGAAAAGGTTGAAGAGAAGAATTAGCAGAAAGGTATGAAATGAATTGGCTTGGTAATTGATAATATAGTGATTTGAAGATTCTTGTTGCTATCGATATCAATTTGTTTTATACACTTCTTCCTTCTATATGTTCTGTTATTTCGCGGATCTGTTGGGGAGGCAATGTTTTGTACTTGTGGCTTCCATTTCCTCACATTATATACTTAACACCATTAAAACGCAACTATATCATTTAAGCGTCATTTGGTACTAGGGGTCTAAAGCGCTTTACAGTTACTTACTCGTATGTGTTCAATCTTACTAAAACAATGAAAATTATTTCTACTCATTATATCGGTTTATTTTAGAAAATATCAATTCATATTTACAATTTTACTTTCATTTTATAGATGTGCACGCTTTCATTTGCGTTTAATGGCTTTGAGTATAATTCCTGCAAATTATATTAATGCCTCACGCTTCGCTGGAGACACTTTCTTTGTTTTAAAAAGACAACACCTTGAAAGATTTGTAAAAGGAAGAGATGAACGTGTAGGATAATAAGATCAATTCGTTTATCATGACACAATGTTATATACACTCACCACCAAATACTTAAACATTACTAACGAAACTCGAAAAATAAGCCATCATACCTGTCCCTTCTGTACGTTTCCGAGCAGCCAATGTCGCGGCAAACCGGGCACTGAGCTGAGTTGTTTACGTAGAGTCAAGTAATGACTAAAAAACTTTAAAACCTTCCAAAATAATAAGCCTAGTATTCCAAACACCAAGGCGTATATAACACTGGTTAAATGTGTATTGAAAGACATTATCATAAATAAATATATATATATATCTATGCGTGTATTACGTGCATTACCCTCGAGAGGTGGTCCACTTTCTAATGTTTAAAGATTTTTTTGTTTACTTTACAAAATACCTTACAGATTATAAACACTTTAAGTTGTTATAAAATTGTAGAATCCATGTGTAAACGTACAAAAACACTACGTCGTAGAAATAGAACTGTAACAGGTTTAAAGTATACTTAGATATAACAACCCAAACACAAATCTAGCACAAATGATAAGATTTGATATATGTGGCTGAATGTAGTTCAGTTATTGGACGCTACTTATTTTCCGACGGTCGTATGCAGGGGCGGATCCAGGATTTGGTATAAGGGGGGTGGGGGCGTAACTTTTTGGGTTTTGCTCAAGCCTTATAAAACGGCAATGACTGTTTATCAACATCATAATGATAAAATATAATGCTACAATAAATCAGAATCGCTTATTTGAAAATCTTATAATAAAGGATATCTGTATTTATACTCAGACATCAGGTGCGTAGGAAGGTATTGAGCATTGGGGCCGCGGATGGGTACGGTGCGGGCTGTTTATCCGCTCGCGATGAGAACATTTTAAGGAAACCACCTTTGACAGGCGCAAAATCCATCATTTTTAAAATGATATTTTCCGAAAATTTGTTTAAAGATTATTACATTTATTCATACATGTATATGTGCACGGACATGGTTTATATGTCCGTGATATGGGACTTTTAGGGATATATTTTGGAACATCCATTTCAAAGTCTACTTTCATAATGGAGATTCAGAATATGTATTTAATTTGTGTCTGTGTGCACTATTAAAATACTTTTTGTGAGTAAATGAGATTATCGCCATTTAATTGATAAATTAAATGTAATTATCAAAATTTTAAGATTCACTACAATGCCAATATAAATATACTTGTCACTTGGTTAGTATGCTTCCTTTCATACCTTCATTAATCCGCCGACTGTTTCCACACCCTAGATAACAGTCAGGGTACTAGCGATGGTCCCTGTCTGGTAGCGATGATAACACTTTGTCGTGCGTATTAAATACCTTGGCTGAATGCCAATACAATGTGTGACTGAAAAAGTAAAGGTCATAAAATGTCCGCGGCTCCTGCAGCCCCAGCTCCTACGCGCATGGACATACATGTAAGGTTGGGGAATTTTAGGGGGCGCACCGGGTGGTATGTAGTGCAACTAATAACCGTGATATAGATTCATGGGCTGTTTTCTGCATTGCGCGTTTATGTACGCACGTATGAGTTGTTAATGTGGAGAGCTAATGAATTGTATTAAGGAATTGTCCGAAGAGTGTATAGAAATGATCCTGAAGTGTACGTGTATATTCCATCAGTGTGCATTTACCTTAAACTTATTTATATTATATCGACCAAGTACCAATTTTACAACTTATATTAATGATTTTCAATGGCTGCATTTTGGATTATCAACCAGTTATCGCACCTTAGTACGGGGTTGTAACGTTCGTGACCAAACCTTGCCAAAGCTGGGATTCGAAAACATGATTAGGAGTCAAACATTCTAACTCTCGACTACTATGCATAACTGCATAAGTAGTACAAACTAGTTTGTGTGGGTAGGCATTGTCTTGTAAATGTGGCGTTCCATGTAACAACTTAATCCCTCTTCCTATGTATTTGCCGTATTATCTGAAATTAATCTGGTCATTGAATATACTCTTATTAGTGGGATAAAATATATAAATATACATGCATATATAGCCGTTGTGTAGAAAATATCTAACTCGTAACGCGCTTTCATCCAATCAGATATATACTTCGTTACAATGGCGAAACAAACCATACATATTAAGATGATACATGTATATCTGGATTTAAATGTTTGGCAATGCAAGTCTTACGCATCACTTACATAATATAATTTATGCGCCATTGTCAGAAACTCTCAAAATCAGAGCTCCATGAGAGTATTTCAAGATAAAGTCATATATTTCATATATGCGCTGCTCTCTCGGCTTTAAACAGACGTGGGTCCCTTTTACATTGTTATTCAAACATACAAGAACACTGCATCCTAGAAATAGAACAGCAACAGTATGTCGAGATGTGGACATACAAAGACAAATCTGGAACATAAGATAAGATTCAGTATTAGAGGTATGTAGTTCAGTATTTGTACGCTACTTATATTCCTACGGTCTTGTGTAGTGTAACTGTCATAGTGTAACTGCTAACGTTTATTTTGTGTTAACATAATCTTGATATATATCCATGGGCTGTTTCTGGGATTCGAAAACACGACCTATGGATCAGGAGTCTCTCGATCACTATGCATTACTGCATAAGTAGTACAAACTTTGTAGTACATATTGGTGAGCATTGTCCATGACTTTGTAATATATTGTTTTTAAATCGTGTGACGGTCAATGTCATTGGAATAATGCAGTTAATGATTAATTATCTAATAAGCTGTTCATCGTTTGTCGTCAAAGCCGAGATTCGGAAACATGACATTCGGACCAGGAGTCAGGCGTTCTACCCCTCAATCACCATACTACGTGTAAATGCATAAATAGTGCAACATCTGAAGTACAAGTTGCTTATCAGTGTTCATTACTTTGTAATATTCTTATATACTTTAAAAACACACGTGACGGTCAGTATCATTACAGGAGGTACATTGTATTTGAATAATGCATTGAACGATAAATAATTAAATACGCAGTTGATCGCCTTTTGTACATATAGCATATCATATTATGCTTTTTGATTATACATAATTGGCGAAATTGTCTTAAAATATCCTTACTTTGACAGGCATATATAACATCAGATGTATTTGATATAAGTCTTATGGGATTTTTTAATAAGTGACAAACATATATATGTTTGTTTCTTCCTTCTTGCTCAGCGTTGCATCATCGGTAGCTCAGTTGTGACAATTCACCACCTTACTTTATTATTAATATGACATTTTTCATGCAATTTTCACGAAACATTCCGTGAATGCTATTTGGTTCTCTGGTTGCCGGAAATGTGTGATCATATGCATATTTTAATAAAACTCACTTATTTGACTGTTGTGGCAATTAGGATACTGAATGAATTGTTTTCACTTTAAGATAATTATTTGGTATTTATAAAGCAATTGCGTTTCCACTACGTTGCGTTTCTAATTATTTTTTGTCATATCTTCCATTATTCAATTAACCATAAACCATTTATTCACATCACACAATACTCTAACCAGCTTAACCGTCAATGTGACCTTAACTGTTTTAGTTATCTCCCTTTATCTAATGCCCTAATGTCGTTTGCATTTTCGAATGCAGATTTGCTTATTTGAGCCATGTAATTGAAATCACGGGATTGAACAACTCAAACTATGCATACTGCTGAATGATACTTGGAGCAGTACTAAATTGGGAACAATGGTAAAAGTTCCATGATGCATTGAACATTTTTAATACGAAAATGATAGTATACATTTAAATATAATGTATTTTGAAATATTGAAAAATTAGATGTCTCTTTGGAGTGGCCGTGCCCTTTCTAATATAGCAATTCCTGTACGACATCATCATCAGCACATTTATGATAGTCGATCAAATAGCTAGGAAAGAGGCAAAAACAAAGGATGAGACTACTGCTCTTTGCCCATAGTTCCTTTGCAACTGACCTTATTCGGAAGTCCCAACAGAGTAAGTAGCCGATTACCTCTCCAAGATGTAGCGATTTAGTTTCCCCGGTGTGTCATATGTATTATGTTACCCGGCTTTACATTTGGAATAAAGGTAGCCAAATATGTTAACATTCGACTATTGCATATATTAAGTTATCAGCATGTGTAAGCATCTTTGGAAGTATATGTAAGACATGCAGTCATTATTTCCTGAGTCGAACTTAACAGTACATACATATAGTACTGTCCATACATCTGTATTTTATTTAAAATGATTTCCGTATTCATAAGTGAATCGTTTAAAGACAATCCACAAATGGGCTTACTATATAATAAGAAACATCACACATTTTATGATTTATTTGTCACTACAAACAAATGTGCAAAATACAGGGAAGTGCAATAAAACAAAGTTAAAAAAAAGGCATTGGGTATATACGTCGTATTTCAGGGTGTGTAAGATGTTCGATTAAATTCCAAAAGCTTTTGCATTTCATTCAAAATAATATGGTATTCAATTATTTACACCATCGTAAATTATATGTTGGTAATTAGCTCAGAGGTGATGTATTTCCAAGCAAAACAGTACCCTCATATAAACATTGTAAATTTGAACCCTGTGCACGTATGTAAAACAGTATACTCTCGAAGCATGTATCAATTTTAGATTACCAAATGTCTAAAGAAAGTGTATGTTAAATTAAGCAGTACAAGCCATGCTTACAGTCAAATTCGTCTTCCTCTTTATAGCAAGTAATGTGTTTGTTTAATACCTGACTGGTTTAAACTTACAAAAAAGCAACGATGTCACTTTGCAATACTCAATATCCATTTTTATGAACCTGTCTTATTTTCTTTAGTGTTAACTCCATGCATATTTAAAGTAGGAAAGCATTTTTCAACACCTCTTATACTCAAACAAAACACATACAGTACTAATGACTCTGACTTTTATCCTTAAACAATAACCAACATTAGTATTAAACATTTTAAGTCCTTTTGACAAAAGAAACACTTTATTTCTAACCTAGTAATAACTCCAATTTCCAACACAGATAGTGTCGTGTATAACCTAGCAAGAGAGTCCATTTACGTGTATACAAATGAGTAAGGTAGTTCAAGAGGAAATTAAAATGTCTACTGCTCGAGTTATCAGGACAGTTTTTATGTTAACCACATTTATTTCCATTTAACATCTGATCACAAGAAATATTATAATATACTATAATAAAATACAATGAGTACATGTTTTAGGATTATATATAACACATTTAAAAAATCAAACAACAGAAATTACAACCATATTATAATACAAATCACTTCACTTAAGAGGGAATTGAATTCCAGTGTTGATTATTGTCTTTGCATAAATTTGAAAACAAAATCGGATATTCGAGAATAACTATAATGTTTCATTCATCAAGCTAGTGTTTAGTTAACGTTGTACAGACCGACGCATCACATTTCTGCTTACAGATTGAATACTCCTCGTCGTGAAGTTAGCAATATGGTACACTATGAAAAATGATTTAAACATTATCAATAATTATCAAGTTATTTATAACGATTCATGGACTGAAAACGACTAAGTGCGAACAAAACGACTTTGTCCTAACTAAATGTTCAGCGGTCGAGAAATGGAACGAAACGGATCATTAGTGCGTGTCCATTTATGTTTTACACCATAACGATAAAACATAAACTAATGCCATTGGAATCCTGCAACATGCATATCTATACAGATGTACATCATATATTTTCTTTATTTACAACGTTTTCCTCTAAATACTAAATCCAACATGCAAGACAAGCCACCGTCGTCAGTAATGAATTAATTTCTTCTAAAACTCTAAGACAATCTAATGATCATGCACAAATAAAAAAGAAATGGAGAAGCTAAATACTTAAAGGCATGTATGTCAAAACAGAACTGAAATAAATCAGAAATATGTGTACAAAGTATAATTTCTGATAATTTAAGATACGATTGAACACTATCTTAAAAGTCAAACACAATCAGCATTTCGTTATCGCATTCAACACTGTGTGTGGGTTTCAAGTTTAATGTTGTACCTCATTGACATTATAAAGTATCTCCAATACTTGTTTGAAAACAAAAAGCAATCAAATATAAAACATTAGATTCAACCTGCAATCATGCTTCTCAATCACAAAATAAAGACATGTAACGTAAGCAAACACATTAAAGAGACAGTGAATTATAAGCATAAACAATTACAAAGTCAAAATGTATTAATATGTCAACCGGAAAATGTCCCATACAAGTGGCAAAGCCTCATCAAACGCAGAAATGCATTTTCAGAAAGTAATAATCTGATAATAATAACTAAGTGACCAGAGTAACTAGACCATAGATGAGTTTTATCATCCAACCATAGTCACTATAGTTAGTGATCGAAGTGCCTCAACATGTAGGCCTATTTCAGTGGAACAGGAACATAACAGCAACAGTCATATCATATAAGCTTAATTTTGCCACAATACAAAGTACGGACACCCATACATGCACCATTGGAATTTTGTAAGGTTATCTCTTGAAATAACGTGTACATTTAACTAATGTAACATTCATCACAGCAATCATTCATGAACGTCAACTGCTATACTTTACAAGTCATAATGTCAAAATTTCTATTTCACATCCTGCAAGGAATTATTCCATCTACGCCGTTTATCTATTTTAAAGATATTTCTTGTTTAATAACAATCTTATTTACTTTACCCAGAAAGAATCATCGAATTTAGTACCCATTTCTCGTCCACAGAATTCAGTTATATTATAAGTATAATGTTATATTTCTCCTTTTAGCATCACTATAAAATGTCCTTATCCGTAAGATATTTTAAATCATTTCAATTGATATCTTTAAATTTACGTCCGGTTCATTGCTGAAGATATTTGAAAATCAGCAAAGATCTTCATTGTATAATATTATGATGTTGATGAAAATATTTTGATTTTATCATCAGTTATAAGTTTAGTTGAAATTCGTTTCCTGTTGTTACATGTAAGTACACTTTAGTTTCCCGTATTCATCCGTTATAGCACGTACTTAGTTATAAAGTTTTAAAAGCTCTAGGCCTAATGTACAATGTTCCCGGAACAGAAACCTACGTTCGATGGGTTATATAGAGGATATCACATGAGTATTCATGTTTTATTGAATTCATTTAACGAGTTGGTCAAAATGATATAATGCGAGGCTTTATCTATCTATCTATTCATACTGTCTTGACTCCCCTTACGGGTATTAATGACAGGTGCGCGTCAATGCAAAGAAAAGGATACAGTTGAAAGAAGACAGTGAGATAGTAGAGGATAAAAATATGACAAGACTGTAAGAGTAAACACAAATAAAAACAATTTACAACTCGTTTGGGGGGTAGCACAACGATTGCTTGAACCCCTCTAGGTTTGGTTTAGTTACTGTTGTGAAAGGAAGGTAAAACGTATATTAGAAGTAATTTGATGTCGTATGAACAGGTATGTAGGCAAAGGGATGCATGTGGCGGGTCATGAATGTTATTTTGCATGTTATCAAAGTAAGTAGTAAGAAGTCGTTACTTATTACAACTTCAAACCATAAAATATAAATATGCTCCTTTTTGCTAGATTGTAAATAAATCATACCGTTATAGTTGATAAAACTCCTAATAACATTCCAAATAAAGATAATCAAAATTTTGATATTGAAAATTAGCTCTGATAGAAAAATGACAATCCGTTTGGAGAATGACAAAGGTGTTAGAGAAATGACACAAATAACTTTAGACTGGTTTTATTTAAAGTAATTGGGAATAATTTCACATAAACATACAATGACTTTAGTCAATATTTTATAAAATGAAATTCATTTTAAACATTTCATTTCACAGATATATGTTGCCACAAATATAGGTTGTTACATGGATGACATCTTTAACATTTCACAAGTTAGTAATACAAACATAACAGTAAACATGAGTTTATATACAATATTGTTAAATCCAATGTTGAAAACTTGAAATTAACAACAACACTACAATGCAACGACATTGGCGTCGTAACAGTTTTGAGTAAATATGTAAAAGTTACAGGCTATACATGTATAAACAACACTGGTTTGTTTCACTTTACTTCTAACTCATTGTCTTCGACATCCAGCACAATGCCAGGATACGGAAGACTATCGTATTTCACAACAACATATTTCTTCGTTAGTAGTGTCAATCTGATATGTTTCTGTAATTATCAAGAACTAGGTCATGTAATAAAAGTTAAATTTTATGCCCCCACTCTGAAAGGCATATATATTTGCCCTTGTCCGTCTGTCACACAATCCTGTGTCACTCATATCTCCGAAAGTGTATCAGCCAGAGTCATAAAACTTTACAGGAAAGTCTACCAGCATGTGTAGTTGTGCATCTGGTGTTTCATGTTTGACTTTGCCCAGTAAGTGCAATGTTATGGCCCTTGACTTAGTTAAAATATTGCCTACAGAGTATGCAATCATGTGTCGCGCATATCTCCAAACGAATTTGAGCCAAAGTCATAAGATTTTACAGGAATGTTTACCAACCTGTATACATGTAGTTGTACACCTGATGTTTCATGTATGGTTACGCTCAGAAAGTGCAAAGTTATGGCCCTTGGCTTATCACCATAATCAGTACCGTTGCTCACTTAGTAAGTTTGATATCCATTCACAAACTATGAGCAGGATAATAGCATTAATTTTGCTTGAGTGACAAAGGCTGCAAGTGGAGGCATCTGTGTCCTATGGACACACTTCTAGTTCATTTGATTAAGGTCGGGATCTAAGGATGACGAGCATAAACTTTTAATATTGTTTTCAGGCTTCCATTTGTTTGCTAGGTTGAGTCATGATATAATACCTTGTCTTCCTGAAGATCCAATAGCGACCACACATTTTGATCGCGAGTTTGAATACATTCATCACTGTTCATATTTCCAGTCATAGAAATAAGGATACCTACGCCGTTTAAACACATACACCACAACAACATAGCAGTAGCCATAAACTGCATGTGCCTACAACGCTTTGTCTTCTGTCTGGAAAGCAAGGCGGACACGTCACTACAGATTACAGCCTGCTGGGTGGGAGTTGATAAAACTCATACGCAGACTATATCTGTGCGCATTTTTATGTCTGTGTGCATTTTTGTTTAAGCAAGTTATGAGCTGGTCGCCGATTGGTGTCATGGTGACCAGAGAACGTTTACTTATAAGATAATACTACAATTTTAGGATGTGGCGCTGCTTCATTTTGCTTATAGTTAACAAATATTAATACAGGACAGTAATTGCTAGGAAGAAAATGTTTAAGAGAGAGACTTGTGTGCATATATATACATCTATATACATACATATATACAGATAGTTAAACCAACTTGTGTACACTTCGTAATGTTGTTGTTGACTTCCTGTTGTCATAGAGGCCACTTTTGAACTACATGTACTTCGTTTAATGGTGGTTTAATGGTGGTTTAATGGTGGTTTAATGGTGGTTTAATGGTGGTTTAATGGTGGTTTAATGGTGGTTTAATGGTTTCCCTACTTCAGTGTGAACCAATACCATCACTGCATCGAAAATGCTGCGTAAAAACCCCGGATAAGGCCAATCGAAACTGAGCAATGTGTGAATAACACATCTGTGCGATAAGTAGATACTTACGATCACTCAGCCTGAGTTAGTAACTGCTTAAGTATGGTTTGGAAAGTCAAAGACATAATATGATATATTGTTGTCGTCTGTACTGTATGAGTGCAGCCTTATTGGTTTATAACCATCTTAGTCTACAAAAAGTAGACTTATGTTTTCAGACTTACTGTCATAAGTCTAACTTTGAAATATAAGTCTGACTTTGAAATATAGACTTAGAAGTTTTGTGAAATGGTCTAATTACTGATTAGACTTAGCATAAATCAGACGTTAAATCCGGTCTTTGTTTTGTTTTCTATACTTCAGACACTATTCTTCATGCATATATACCAAGTGATCAATGACATCTACTTAAATATCGAAGTCACGTTCGCAATAATTGCACAGATATGTTAATCTTCGTATCGGAGAAATGAAGATTTTATAAGTAATTGCAATGTTATTAATTTTATATGCTGGTTTGCTTTAACTGGACAACAAGTGGATTTGCAAACAATACTTTTTAGTTACTATGACGTGTATAAAATAGGGGATGAAACTATATCGAAATATCTAGATAAATCATTGAAAGTACACCAAACCACTTCAGATATGATATCGAGAACATCTAGAAGAATGTATATGCATACATTCACTTCTTAAGTACTTATGACATTTCTGGTTGAACCGAAAGGCTACCAAGAATGAATATCAATGAATCGCAAACGTGCATGGCCTCGAAGAACGCCTTTTATTAATCGTTGGTGATTGGAATTAATTCTTCTAAACATTATATGCTTTCTCGGGTATATAAACGATTAGAAAAGCAAAACTCCGTCTTTTTTTAAAGTGTTTTCCTCGGCCGAAAACGTCACCCGTACTTGTATCTCCTCAGCCGGCAACGTCATCATTGCAAAATACCCTCTGTGGTAAACGTCGTCATATTTGTGCATACCAGTGTCCCTTTGGAAGGATCAAACGTCGGTTAAATATCACCGACAGACTTGCAACTTGCTAGAATTGTTCGTAAATTATATATGCTTTGATATATGGAGTAAAACTATTCAATTCTATCGCAAAACAATTAAAATCGAGTAGTTGAAGGCGAGTTTTTATATTTTATTCTATATGTCAAATTTAAACGGACGATACAAGCTTTATTCCGCAAATATATCGCTTTCTATTGTTTCAATAGTAAATTTAGACATTCATCGTCGTTCAGACGACAAAAGATCCTACAGAAATGGAATCTGTTAAACATATTCCAGAATACTATTGCGTATGTTTTAAAACATAGTAGATATGATTAAAGTTTCAGTGTTTGAAATATTTGATTTTGTGTATTCTTGATAATTGACCAAAGTGAAGACATTTTTGTGCCGTTTTTTCAAAAACGGTTACTATAAACAAAATGCCATTGGGACTTTATGGTGTAAGATAGAACCCTGAAATGTTCAGGGTTTCTTTCTGAGGTGATAAGGAAAACAATAAAGCAAAAAAAAAAATTATCATTTTTGCTCATCAGGACTGATTTCTGCAGCCTATGTAAATAATGTTTGCACGAATAATGATCTAAAACTAATTAAACACCCTTAATTTAGATTTTATTAGACAAAAACATCGGTATTTTGGACCAATTACCATTTACCCAATGGCTATTTCCATACGCTTAATAACCGATCAGACGTGAGCTTATTTAATCGTGAAAAGCATGCAACCAGTTATTTTTTATAACGTCATATAATCATAAATGACGTCATGTACATTTACAAGAAGTAACAACTGCATGTTTATTTGATTCATAGTATTAGGGATCTATATATCAAACTAGGGAAGATATTCCTCTCTAAACGTGATAGGTATCAATAGCGACGACTCATTGTCCGAACACATTTCTAGCATTTTTTAAATTAGAAATATTGTAAGAGTATTGTTCCATTCTGCAAATTCAAATCCAAATATACATGCTCTAAAGCCTGTTGAAACTACATCTAGTTCCCGAACGATACCATTTTGGAACAAATTTTGATTTTCAGTAAACTTGCTGTATATCGACATCTTGATCTTTATTATAGGGGTAAAGTATGTTCCGAAACCGAAAAACTCACATACTTTCATTGAAACGGCCTACATTCCATGGATAGTTCTCTCCCAGTCATGCATATTTTAAGTAAAACAGCAGTTGTCTCCCATTTCTGTTTACGTGTGCCTCCACGTGTAAATGTGTAAGTATGTTTGGTATTGTTTGTGTGTCCCCCCTCGTGTATATCTGTAGGTATGTTTGGTATTGTTTGTGTGTCCCCCCTCGTGTATATTTGTAAGTATGTTTGGTATTGTTTGTGTGTCCAATACATGTAGGTATGTTTGGTATTGTTTGCGTGTGCCTCCACGTGTATATCTGGTATGTTTGGTATTGTTTAGGTGTCCAATACATGTAGGTATGTTTGGTATTGTTTGCGTGTGCCTCCACGTGTATATCTGGTATGTTTGGTATTGTTTAGGTGTCCAATACATGTAGGTATGTTTGGTATTGTTTGCGTGTGCCTCCACGTGTATATCTGGTATGTTTGGTATTGTTTAGGTGTCCAATACATGTAGGTATGTTTGGTATTGTTTGCGTGTGCCTCCACGTGTATATCTGGTATGTTTGGTATTGTTTAGGTGTCCAATACATGTAGGTATGTTTGGTATTGTTTGCGTGTGCCTCCACGTGTATATCTGGTATGTTTGGTATTGTTTGTGTGTCCAATACATGTAGGTATGTTTGGTATTGTTTGCGTGTGCCTCCACGTGTATATCTGGTATGTTTGGTATTGTTTAGGTGTCCAATACATGTAGGTATGTTTGGTATTGTTTGCGTGTGCCTCCACGTGTATATCTGGTATGTTTGGTATTGTTTAGGTGTCCAATACATGTAGGTATGTTTGGTATTGTTTGCGTGTGCCTCCACGTGTATATCTGTAGGTATGTTTGGTATTGTTTGTGTGTCCCCCCTCGTGTATATATGTAGGTATGTTTGGTATTGTTTGTGTGTCCCCCTCGTGTATATCTGTAAGTATGTTTGGTATTGTTTGTGTGTCCCCCCTCGTGTATATCTGTAGGTATGTTTGGTATTGTTTGTGTGTCCCCCCTCGTGTATATCTGTAGGTATGTTTGGTATTGTTTGTGTGTCCCCCTCGTGTATATCTGTAAGTATGTTTGGTATTGTTTGTGTGTCCCCCCTCGTGTATATCTGTAGGTATGTTTGGTATTGTTTGTGTGTCCCCCCTCGTGTATATCTGTAGGTATGTTTGGTATTGTGTGTGTGTCCCCCCTCGTGTATATCTGTAAGTATGTTTGGTATTGTTTGTGTGTCCCCCCCCGTGTATATCTGTAGGTATGTTTGGTATTGTTTGTGTGTCCCCCCTCGTGTATATCTGTAAGTATGTTTGGTATTGTTTGTGTGTCCCCCCTCGTGTATATCTGTAGGTATGTTTGGTATTGTTTGTGTGTCCCCCCTCGTGTATATATGTAGGTGTGTTTGGTATTGATTGTGTGTCTCTTTCATGTGAGTGCTTCCGCCATTTACTTTAATCAGGATCTTCCTATGATAGTTCTGATTATTGAATGTGACATTTTTGTCATCAATGAATGATAAGTAATGATCACCAATGTACATATAAATATACAACCGTTTGCTTTAGTAGATCTATAGCCGTTTGTCCTCAGAATTAAATCCTTGTTCCTCTTATCTTTTAACTAGCATATCTATTTTCTTTTTCAGAGAATTAAAGAGAATACGAGAGAAAGTAAAGATATAAAGACACAATGATGTCAGCTACATCCCTCTGTTGTCTACTATCTGTCATATTGTTATGTAAGTACTTATACATTCTCGCCAAATCCACGCCAATCAGTCGTTGGAGCTATCTGCCAGTCCTCAGGTCGTAGGTTCAAACCCTCTACGATGGTAGTAATGCATACAAAGTCATTGTCCTTCAACTCATGTATGAAAGGTTTCAGAACAGTTTAGTACTGGTTGCTAACAGTGGTTCCTGGAACACTGGCTAGGTCATCTCACCGCCACACATAACTGAATAATTGTTGACATTGTATAAATCCAGCACAACAGTTCTAGCAAATGCTACGAGTTTCAGTTTCAATGGTGCCTGTACGTATGATAGTTAGACTGGTGCTTGTGTGTCTGGATTGAGTGCAGTCCGCAATAAATACCCCCGTAATGGAACGACTCTTTGTGCAAGTTCAACCACTGAACAGCTAGTTCAAATTTACGGTATGAAGCTGAAATCATGTACAAACGATTCTTGAACTACTGTTAATTGTGTTATTTAAGTAGGTCTTGCAGAAGCTTTGTGTGAAGTTTTATTTAACATAATTATGGCGTTCTAGAAATTATCCATGTACCGTTTGGTTGAGACTTGTGTGTATGTGGAATTACCTGTAACATCTTGATCATTCTTTCTTTATTCATTATTGATTTTCAGATGTTGTCTCTGTGAGGGCTGATTGCGCGTCTCTCCCACCGTCTATAGAAAATACTACGCAGAACCTAACGGAGTCTCCGCCTTTTCCTGAGGGTTCGGTTGTGAGATTAACCTGTAATGACGGTTACATGTTGGAAACTAACACGTTATTATACACGTGCTTGAATTCACAATGGTCAGTTGAGGGAGAAATAGAGTGCTCACAAATATTCTGCGGACACGTTGAGACTCCGGATGGTGGATATGTGGTGACTTCGCCTACATATGAAGTTGGCTCTTCTTTAAAATTCGACTGTCATGAAGGTTATGACAAAACGGGAACTAGCTCGTTATTTTGCAGACTCGATGGTGAGTGGAACCCGAGCTCAGCCCCAACATGTACTGTCCGAGATTGTGGTGAATTTGGGGAGGTTTTGAATGGGAAAACATTTCAGTACAATACTTATGTGGAAAGGAATACATTTGGTAGTATCGTAGAGGTCACCTGTGACAGTGGTTACGTACTGAATGGGAAGCCAGAATTAAAGTGCCAATCCAACGGACAGTGGGAACCTACACCATCGTGTCTGCAAACATCTTGTGAAGCATATCCTGGTTTTAACGATAGTCGTTGTGTCCAAAACTACCGTTATACTAATAATCTTCTTTTCATGGTGTGCCAAGATGATGATAATATATCGGGTACAAAAGTAGGTCCTTCAAATGCAAGTTGTACAGACAACGCATGGGACAGTACAGACATGGCTTGTTTGTGTAACTGCAAGATACCTACCTTTAATTCTAACATTGTTGAAATGAGGAACTTGAATGAGAAGGGATTTTTACCACATGGTGAAGTTTTGGACTGGTCGTGTTTGGGTGGTGCAGCTGAAGCAGTTACAGACGGTACGTCTGTTGTCTGTGAACATGGTCATCTAAAGGTTCGTGCTCCCAATGTGGCAGACATAGTACTGAATGCTAACAATCAAACTGTAAAGGATTCCGACTTATGTGTCACGGAAGATGAAGTGGCAGACCCGGAAGATGAAGTGGAAGACTCGGGATATATACCAGATGAAGTAGAAGACCCGGCAGATATACCAGATTGCGCGTCTCCCCCACCGTCTATAGAAAATACTACGCAGAACCCAACGGAGTCTCCGCCTTTTCCCGAGGGTTCGGTTGTGAGATTAACCTGTAATGACGGTTACATGTTGGAAACTAACACGTTACTATACACGTGCTCGAATTCACAATGGTCAGTTGAGGGAGACATAGAGTGCTCACAAATATTCTGCGGATATGTTGAGACTCCGGATGGTGGATATGTGGTGACTTCACCTACATATGAAGTTGGCTCTTTTTTAAAATTCGACTGTCATGAAGGTTATGCAAAGACGGGAACTAGCTCGTTATTTTGCAGACTCGATGGTGAGTGGAACCCGAGCTCAGCCCCAACATGTACTGTCCGAGATTGTGGTGAATTTGGGGAAGTTTTGAATGGGGAAACATTTCAGTACAATACTTATGTGGAAAGGAATAAATTTGGTAGTATCGTAGAGGTCACCTGTGACAGTGGTTACGTACTGAATGGGAAGCCAGAATTAAAGTGCCAATCCAACGGACAGTGGGAAACTACACCATCGTGTCTGCAAACATCTTGTGAAGCATATCCTGGTTTTAACGATAGTCGTTGTGTCCAAAACTACCGTTATACTAATAATCTTCTTTTCATGGTGTGCCAAGATGATGATAATATATCGGGTACAAAAGTAGGTCCTTCAAATGCAAGTTGTACAGACAACGCATGGGACAGTACCGACATGGCTTGTTTGTGTAACTGCAAGATACCTACCTTTAATTCTAACATTGTTGAAATGAGGAACTTGAATGAGAAGGGATTTTTACCACATGGTGAAGTTTTGGACTGGTCGTGTTTGGGTGGTGCAGCTGAAGCAGTTACAGATGGTACGTCTGTTGTCTGTGAACATGGTCATCTAAAGGTTCGTGCTCCCAATGTGGCAGACATAGTACTGAATGCTAACAATCAAACTGTAAAGGATTCCGACTTATGTGTCACGGAAGATGAAGTGGCAGACCCGGAAGATGAAGTGGAGGACTCGGGATATATACCAGATGAAGTAGAAGACCCGGTAGATATACCAGATTGCGCGTCTCTCCCACCTTCTATAGAAAATACTACGCAGAACCTAACGGAGTCTCCGCCTTTTCCCGAGGGTTCGGTTGTGAGATTAACCTGTAATGACGGTTACATGTTGGAAACTAACACGTTACTATACACGTGCTCGAATTCACAATGGTCAGTTGAGGGAGAAATAAAGTGCTCACAAATATTCTGCGGACATGTTGAGACTCCGGATGGTGGATATGTGGTGACTTCGCCTACATATGAAGTTGGCTCTTCTTTAAAATTCGACTGTCATGAAGGTTATGACAAAACGGGAACTAGCTCGTTATTTTGCAGACTCGATGGTGAGTGGAACCCGAGCTCAGCCCCAACATGTACTGTCCGAGATTGTGGTGAATTTGGGGAGGTTTTGAATGGGGAAACATTTCAGTACAATACTTATGTGGAAAGGAATAAATTTGGTAGTATCGTAGAGGTCACCTGTGACAGTGGTTACGTACTGAATGGGAAGCCAGAATTAAAGTGCCAATCCAACGGACAGTGGGAACCTACACCATCGTGTCTGCAAACATCTTGTGAAGCATATCCTGGTTTTAACGATAGTCGTTGTGTCCAAAACTACCGTTATACTAATAATCTTCTTTTCATGGTGTGCCAAGATGATGATAATATATCGGGTACAAAAGTAGGTCCTTCAAATGCAAGTTGTACAGACAACGCATGGGACAGTACCGACATGGCTTGTTTGTGTAACTGCAAGATACCTACCTTTAATTCTAACATTGTTGAAATGAGGAACTTGAATGAGAAGGGATTTTTACCACATGGTGAAGTTTTGGACTGGTCGTGTTTGGGTGGTGCAGCTGAAGCAGTTACAGATGGTACGTCTGTTGTCTGTGAACATGGTCATCTAAAGGTTCGTGCTCCCAATGTGGCAGACATAGTACTGAATGCTAACAATCAAACTGTAAAGGATTCCGACTTATGTGTCACGGAAGATGAAGTGGCAGACCCGGAAGATGAAGTGGAGGACTCGGGATATATACCAGATGAAGTAGAAGACCCGGTAGATATACCAGATTGCGCGTCTCTCCCACCTTCTATAGAAAATACTACGCAGAACCTAACGGAGTCTCCGCCTTTTCCCGAGGGTTCGGTTGTGAGATTAACCTGTAATGACGGTTACATGTTGGAAACTAACACGTTACTATACACGTGCTCGAATTCACAATGGTCAGTTGAGGGAGAAATAAAGTGCTCACAAATATTCTGCGGACATGTTGAGACTCCGGATGGTGGATATGTGGTGACTTCGCCTACATATGAAGTTGGCTCTTCTTTAAAATTCGACTGTCATGAAGGTTATGACAAAACGGGAACTAGCTCGTTATTTTGCAGACTCGATGGTGAGTGGAACCCGAGCTCAGCCCCAACATGTACTGTCCGAGATTGTGGTGAATTTGGGGAGGTTTTGAATGGGGAAACATTTCAGTACAATACTTATGTGGAAAGGAATAAATTTGGTAGTATCGTAGAGGTCACCTGTGACAGTGGTTACGTACTGAATGGGAAGCCAGAATTAAAGTGCCAATCCAACGGACAGTGGGAACCTACACCATCGTGTCTGCAAACATCTTGTGAAGCATATCCTGGTTTTAACGATAGTCGTTGTGTCCAAAACTACCGTTATACTAATAATCTTCTTTTCATGGTGTGCCAAGATGATGATAATATATCGGGTACAAAAGTAGGTCCTTCAAATGCAAGTTGTACAGACAACGCATGGGACAGTACCGACATGGCTTGTTTGTGTAACTGCAAGATACCTACCTTTAATTCTAACATTGTTGAAATGAGGAACTTGAATGAGAAGGGATTTTTACCACATGGTGAAGTTTTGGACTGGTCGTGTTTGGGTGGTGCAGCTGAAGCAGTTACAGATGGTACGTCTGTTGTCTGTGAACATGGTCATCTAAAGGTTCGTGCTCCCAATGTGGCAGACATAGTACTGAATGCTAACAATCAAACAGTAAAGGATTCCGACTTATGTGTCACGGAAGATGAAGTGGAAGACCCGGAAGATGAAGTGGAAGACTCGGGATATATACCAGATGAAGTAGAAGACCCGGCAGATATACCAGATTGCGCGTCTCCCCCACCGTCTATAGAACATACTACGCAGAACCCAACGGAGTCTCCGCCTTTTCCCGAGGGTTCGGTTGTGAGATTAACCTGTAATGACGGTTACATGTTGGAAACTAACACGTTACTATACACGTGCTCGAATTCACAATGGTCAGTTGAGGGAGACATAGAGTGCTCACAAATATTCTGCGGATATGTTGAGACTCCGGATGGTGGATATGTGGTGACTTCACCTACATATGAAGTTGGCTCTTTTTTAAAATTCGACTGTCATGAAGGTTATGCAAAGACGGGAACTAGCTCGTTATTTTGCAGACTCGATGGTGAGTGGAACCCGCGCTCAGCCCCAACATGTACTATCCGAGATTGTGGTGAATTTGGGGATGTTTTGAATGGGAAAACATTTCAGGACAATACTTTTGTGGAAAAGAATAAATTTGGTAGTATCGTAGAGGTCACCTGTGGCAGTGGTTACGTACTGAATGGGAAGCCAGAATTAAAGTGCCAATCCAACGGACAATGGGAACCTACATCATCGTGTCTGCAAACATCTTGTGAAGCATATCCTGGTCTTATCGATAGTCGTTGTGTTCAAAACTACCGTTATACTAATAATCTTCTTTTCATGGTGTGCCAAAATGATGATAATATATCGGGTACAAAAGTAGGTCCTTCATATACAAGATGTACAGACAACGTATGGGACAGTACCGACATGGCTTGTTTGTGTAACTGCAAGATACCTACATTTAATTCTAACATTGTTGAAATGAGGAACTTGAATGAAAAGGGATTTTTACCACATGGTGAAGTTTTGGACTGGTCGTGTTTGGGTGGTGCTGCTGAAGCAGTTACAGATGGTACGTCTGTTGTCTGTGAACATGGTCAACTAAAGGTTCGTGCTCCCAATGTGGCAGACATAGTACTGAATGCTAACACTCAAACTGTAAAGGATTCCGACTTATGTGTCACGGAAGATGAAGTGGAAGACCCGGAAGATGAAGTAGAAGACTCGGGAGATATACCAGATGAAGTAGAAGACCCGGTAGATATACCAGATTGCGCGTCTCTCCCACCGTCTATAGAAAATACTACGCAGAACCTAACGGAGTCTCCGCCTTTTCCCGAGGGTTCGGTTGTGAGATTAACCTGTAATGACGGTTACATGTTGGAAACTAACACGTTACTATACACGTGCTTGAATTCACAATGGTCAGTTGAGGGAGAAATAGAGTGCTCACAAATATTCTGCGGACATGTTGAGACTCCGGATGGTGGATATGTGGTGACTTCGCCTACATATGAAGTTGGCTCTTCTTTAAAATTCGACTGTCATGAAGGTTATGACAAAACGGGAACTAGCTCGTTATTTTGCAGACTCGATGGTGAGTGGAACCCGAGCTCAGCCCCAACATGTACTGTCCGAGATTGTGGTGAATTTGGGGAGGTTTTGAATGGGGAAACATTTCAGTACAATACTTATGTGGAAAGGAATAAATTTGGTAGTATCGTAGAGGTCACCTGTGACAGTGGTTACGTACTGAATGGGAAGCCAGAATTAAAGTGCCAATCCAACGGACAGTGGGAACCTACACCATCGTGTCTGCAAACATCTTGTGAAGCATATCCTGGTTTTAACGATAGTTTTTGTGTCCAAAACTACCGTTATACTAATAATCTTCTTTTCATGGTGTGCCAAGATGATGATAATATATCGGGTACAAAAGTAGGTCCTTCAAATGCAAGTTGTACAGACAACGCATGGGACAGTACCGACATGGCTTGTTTGTGTAACTGCAAGATACCTACCTTTAATTCTAACATTGTTGAAATGAGGAACTTGAATGAGAAGGGATTTTTACCACATGGTGAAGTTTTGGACTGGTCGTGTTTGGTTGGTGCAGCTGAAGCAGTTACAGATGGTACGTCTGTTGTCTGTGAACATGGTCATCTAAAGGTTCGTGCTCCCAATGTGGCAGACATAGTACTGAATGCTAACAATCAAACAGTAAAGGATTCCGACTTATGTGTCACGGAAGATGAAGTGGAAAACCCGGAGGATAAAGTAAATGACCCGGACGATGAAGTAGAAGACCCGAAATATAAAGTAGAAGACTCGGCAGATATACCAGATGAAGTAGAAGACCCGGCAGATATACCAGATGAAGTAGAAAACCCGGCAGATATACCTGATGAAGGAACACGTGTTGATGTTAAGAAGAATTTAGAGAATTCTGGGCGTTTCATTCACGTAAACGTACTTGTCCTGTTGGTGTCTGTCGTTACATATACTGTGATAATGTCTTGAACCATGGGTATTTGAATGGTTAACTTCAAGTTAGATGGAAATTGAAGTTAAATTCATGAAAATTTGTATCAATCTTTAAGTCTGTCCGTCTTCATATTTGGCATATACGTCTTTTGTTTGTACATAAAACATAGATGCGGTCAGCATCTCACGTTCGATGATTCATGGTGCAGTGAAAGGTCCGGAAATGGTGGATATTTTTTTGAACACAGATTTATATACACTTTAAACATAAGTTACAATGTTATGTCATGATGAGTTAAACTGATCAATAAGAAAAAAACTGGAGGAACGTATGTTCACCAACTGTCCGGACCCGGTCAGCATACTGGAGGAACTTATGTTCACCAACTGTCCGGGTCCGGTCTGCATAATATATACTTAATGCCATTAACACAAGCAACTTTATGCTTTGGCTACTTTTGGGCTATCGTTGAGTTTGCACAAGATTTAATGAATATAACTATGTCATTGAAGTTATTTTTATACCAAACATTGACAAACATGTACAATATAAAATAGCATATTTTTACTATCAAAAGCAGAGGAAATATTTCAGATTTTGTAAATGTTACTTGCGTTTTTCTGCATTTGTCGGACAAACTGGCTAATGACTTATTATGTGCTAAAAGTCTTTCCAGCTGGACATTAAATGTGAATAAGAATGATGAGTGTCATTCTCTGTAAAGACATCGGATTCCATTAAGCAAAATTCAATGTTGGGATTAGTCGGCAAATCATGAATATGGACTGTATTCTATTTTTTTTATTAATTGAACTCTTTATTTCTAATCGAAATTATATCAGTGACTTATCTCTGCTTAAAGCCGTCATTTATCTAAATCGTACGAAATTTCATTTTTATTATTTCATGTGCAATAGTTAGTCATGTGACCACTGGTCTGATATGATAGACATCTGTATTGTGATACGTCAGTGTGTTCAGTGAAATTATAAATACTTGTACCTCAAATTGTTGATAAGAAGCACAAAGTAAAGGTTATAAAGAGCTATAAAGTTAGCCATCGATAGCCGGTAATATGTTATTATATACAATGCACTTCTCGAGAAAAATGTATATAAATATATACTTTACATTCCTGCATAATAGCGTCACATATCGTATCATCCATTGCATATAAGTGTTCATGTTAACGTTTGTTACGATAACAAATGAAGTAAACTATTTGTGTATTACTGTTGTTGTTAGTGTCATTTTGTATAGATTTGACTTCGTGACGGACAGTTCCTAATACAGACAGGAACGTAACCAATGTATTTAATAGGTCCTGCTACAGACAGGAACGTATATACACGTATTTCACGTATATACATGTATTTGATCAATCCAGACAGGAACGTTTATAAATACACGTATTTCACGTACATACATGTATTTGATCAATCCAGACAGGAACGTTTATAAGTACACGTATTTCACGTATATACATGTATTTGATCAATCCAGACAGGAACGTTTATAAATACACGTATTTCACGTACATACATGTATTTGATCAATCCAGACAGGAACGTTTATAAGTACACGTATTTCACGTATATACATGTATTTGATCAATCCAGACAGGAACGTTTATAACTTCACGTATTTCACGTATATACATGTATTTGATCAATCCAGACAGGAACGTTTATAAATACACGTATTTCACGTATATACATGTATTTGATCAATCGAGACAGGAACGTTTATAAATACACGTATTTCACGTACATACATGTATTTGATCAATCCAGACAGGAACGTTTATTCACTTGTGTCACGTACAAACATGTATTTGATCAATCCAGACAGGAACTTTAATTCACGTATTTCACGTACATACATGTATTTGATCAATCCAGACAGGAACGTATATTCACTTATCACATACCACGCTTTTTCAATTAACGGGTGCAATTCACATGTGTTAAAGACAAGAACATCGAAGTTTGAAACTGTCTTTTTAACAGTGAAATCTAACAGTAGAACATGTCAAGAACTTATGTTTTGAACCGTTTGATCATCGAAAGTCTGGTTTTCATTTTACAGCTTCTTAAAATAAACTCTACGTGTCTGTATTATTTTCTAACCACATGTACGTCATACAACACTAGTTCTTTAATTTCGTTTTATCCTTTAAAAGTTACACTTTGAATTGCTGTATTTTAACATTAAAACGAACAAACTTAGTCCATAAGATCTTCTGACAAATTGGTTTACTCAATTTGATTTAGTTATCATGCAATACTTACATTCCTTCTAATATCTTAATTACAAACATTAAAGCACAGTGACAATAATTTGGAAACTCTTCACTTGCATTTTGTTAAATTGCTTTAAATTCCATATCATTTGAGAATACCAATCATTAAACTGAAGAAAAAATGTCAAACTTTAAAGATATACTGAATATAAATATATAAACTGCAAATGTTAGGTCACATATAGCCCCGCATACGTGTCTCCCTACTCCGACTTTTACACGCGTCTTCGTAACAGAGCCACGCGCAAGCCTATATTAAAAAGGTGCGATGTTACCGCATGATCTTAACAGCCCTCTTCTGGCGTCTTTATTATCAACCGAACAGACTTTTGAGAGTACGGAAAAACTGTAGCAATATTGCATGAGTAGAAGCAAACAAAAATCGAATGTCTAGCGCATCTGAGTGCCTCACACTCACTTCGACATGAAGACAGGGGTCAGATATTTATGATTGCAAAATTTGTCGCTAAGGTATCTGTCAATCAAACGTGACTCCGCCCACAATGCGCTAGTAATCTATCTACCTTACAAACTGGATATTGACATTCGCGCTCCCGCCAATTTCGCCCGTCAAAGTAGCAAAATGGATTTTAACGTTGAAACAACTTTTGATCGGATTAGTGATATATATCACTTTCAATATTGGCTAAGGAGGAGCACATAAGAGCAGTATCGATGGTGATCTGGGTAGGGTAATAACTAAGTGCGCACCGCCTCCATAGCAACTCTTCCATCTTCCTTTTCACTATTTTGTTTACAAAACAAGTCGTATCCATGAATATCTTTTTTTGAAAAGACAAATAAATCAACGAAAAGCTACAATTTTCTGTCGTAGAGTTTTTCGTTGCATGCAAAGCATTTATATGTTCACGAAAATAAGAGTCAATGCAGTGGAAAGACCGGCGGTGTCCAACTCCTATTTACTTTTGTGAATGGTTTAGCAGGACGTTGTAAAGCGACATTATAGAGATGTAACGTCTGTGGCTGGACTATATCTAGCTCATCTGAACATACGCGAACCATCGATACAGTCAAACACCGAAATAGCATCCACACAAAGCCGCAAAAGATGTAAAATCCGGTTATTTTGTACGTATCCGAATCGTGTCAAAACGAGATTGTTTACAAAGGGAGACAAGTGTGGTTGACAACTTCGCAGCGTCGTTGGATACCAGCGTCGGTAGTTCAATGATAAATTAACGACAAACTTGTGATTATCGACTTATTCAATTACGATTTTTAGACTTAACAGCGAGTATTTAATCATTATTCATCAATAAAATGATCGTAAATATCTATGTATTTAGATTTTAGTGTTTGACAGATCGCGGAATCAATCGAACGTCATAAATGTGGTCGAACGCAGACAAACGTCATCATTTCGTTTCAATATCTATAATGTTATTTACATGGAAATTTTTATTTGATAGTCAGCAAAACCGTTGATCTTTATACGGGATACTGTTCGAAGACTGTTGGGTTTAATGCAACTATTAGTGATACTATATTATTTATTATAGTAAGAAATCCGTATGTCTAGCGTCATTAGCGTAGCGGTATACGAATAGGAACGTCACGCTGGCGATCCAGGTGCTATTTCTCGTGTTACGACATGTTTTTCTTTTTTTTTATAAAATTACTAGATCTATCTATGCTATTTAAATTCCACTGTATTTTTTTTATTTCAAAAGTCATTAAATAATTCTTAGGTTATTAAAAGAAGACAAGCAACACACTAGCTTCAAGCTTAGCTAAAACATATATATATACTCATGAGACTGATGACTGTTTTAGTTTTCTTAACAGACATATTTCTTTTAGTTTTGAATTCCCTATCACTAATATCTAAGAATTATTTAATTATTAACTACATTATCCAGTTGACCTAACTTTAAATTGCATTATTGATTTGAAATTTTAGGGTTATTTCACATTCTTATGTTACTAGTTTAGTTACTGGGAGCAAGGTCAGACTGAGGCTGCTTGTTCGTTCGTGCTGGATTAGTTACAGTGTCTGTTGTTATGTCCGTGATGGTTGGTTGCTTTTAATGATTAGTTACTGCCAACTTAGTCAATTTATGTATATATGTTGGAAATCAAGGACCATATAGCGATTAAGTGTGAGGCTAGCTAGCTGTTAAATCGACTTAGTCCAAAACACTTGAGATAATCGGTTTGTTGCAATTTTAAATGTACTCAGTCCTTATTGCCCGGGAACCGGCGTGGTAACTTCCCATCAGTCGGGGATCGTCTTCAGTCTAAAGTCACACGTATCTACGCCCCGCAACTCCATTGAGGCAAACATTGGTATGTGCATTATCCAGACTGTGGTGTGCATTTGAAATTCTAGTGAGTCACAACAATATAATTAGCCTTGGGCTTTTGTCAATTATCATATAGTAAACATTTGATTTTATTCGTTTATCAATATTTCGATCTCGAATTTGCAACTTAATTTAAATTACGTAAGCTACGTAACTAATACACGTTTATAAAATAAATAAATAAAATGTTTTAATTCTATAGATCATATAGAGATAGTTTAGAAATTATGAAGTTTAATTGTCATTTTCAAATATTTAATACAATACAATAACGTCTCCGAGGCCAAGTGGTTAAGGCATCCGCAATTTGAGCGGGAGTTCGAATGTTCGAATCCCGGAAAGGGTCCGTTCTGATATGGCCGGTTGGGGAGCCGCCAGCTAGTTGCATAATGATTACCTAGCGCCAACCTGTCTGGTGGCTGGCATTTAAGGATATGAATCGGGAAGTAAATGTGCTCAGAAAGTAGGTGTCTCATAAGTCAGAAATGGCTGGTCCTTTAAACAGGGGTGACACTATAATAAATAAACATTTTACTTTACTGTTACAATACAAAACATATTTTATACAATATATTTGAAGTCCATAAAAGTTGGTCAATTAGTTGCTAAATCCATTAGTGTTCTTCCACATTGTAATTAAATATCAGAAGAAAAAAACACGCGGTGTTTGCTTAGGACTGTTGTGTTAATGGCAGTATTGTTGTTACCATGGAAACATATGTTTATGTCAACAAGGCGAGATAAACATCTGCATAATCTGAATATTACGAATTGAAACAACGGGCAGTATCAAAGTACTAAAAGTAATGTTACAGGAATTCAAGAACACTGTCATAACATACATTTCGCCAACAGCTCATTATTGGTTCAGTTTAGACCATAAGTTACCCAAACGATTTTCCATGATTTCCTTTCGAATCATTTAACAAAACAAAGGCCGGTACATGGTGTGAACACTTTTCTTATAAAAATACATATGTAATGTGAAAAGAAAATTATAACTAACGTAACTTTTGGTATTTTCTCATTTCACATGAATACATAATAATGAATGATAAATATTGGTTAGTTTTGGTTAGATTTGGGATTTTCCGTTTTAGATGCATTCAAATCTTTGATAACCCTGTCATTTGAAATACTCTTAAATCTCTCAGATATGGAAGGAACCTTAGAGGTTGAAGTTCGACAAACACAATATCTGCATGGAAGAAGTGACTTGAAAGCTATCCTAAATTTCCTGTTATCTAACCCGTATACAATCCAGTTGAGAGTTGCATTAGTTCGGGCTATCACTGCGATGAATTCTCTAACGCATATCACATCTTGTCGGACAGATGATGCAGTTTGAACAAGTAAACAGCAAATAAGAAATGGGAGATAAAATAGTATGAACAAAATGAATACAATTATCATAAGTCTCGTTTTGATGACATTCTTTCTTAAAGCACTGCATCCGGATAGTTTACTTGTTTGGATTTTTCGTACTACGATTCCGTAAAGAACAGCATTTATCGCAAGAAACAACAACAAAACGCATGACGCAAAGAAGGAGTGAGAATTAGGTAGCATCGCCCCAATTCTGCACACAAAAGCGTCACCCGGAAATTCATGTCTAAGTGTAAAATATAATCCAGTGCTTGTCAAGATTGCAATTGTCCATATTAATATACACCACACTATAAACATCTTCTTCTTAGTCGTCTTCAATAGGTGCTTGAAAGGGAACATCACCGCCATGTATCTGTCTATTGATATTGAGAGCATAAATAACATAGATGCAAAGAAAGGTAATACAAATGTTATGGTTTTTGCGACACAAAAACACCAATTATCCAATAAAACTGGTGCTATTTCTTCCGCGATAAAAAGAACCATCGATAGTCCCAGCATAAAGTCAGCCGCTGCCAAATTTCCGATGAACATAAACAAACTCCCTTTGAACTGCTTTGGAAATCTTATCAGGCTTGCCAAGATCAACGAATTACCGTATAAAGTCACCACAAACAATATAATCGACGTGATTAATTGTACATTTCTAAAAGATGGTGTCATTAGGCACGAATAGTCAATAGTATCATTATCACTAGATGAAAATTTTATGTATGACAAATTCGCCATCATGTTAATATTGCTTTTTCCCTATAGAAAACCTAAACATTCTCATTAAGGTCCACACCTAGTATTCTACCTAATTGTCAACGAAACGAGTGAAGTCACCATATATTTTATTGTATTTTGATTTTCGGAGAAGTCTGTAACATACTTATCAACGACAGTTCACAAACGCGGACGAATAATAAATCCGTTGCCCGTTAGTACAAAATTAAGAATTATGTTCCTGTTTACTTACTTTACTGTCACAGATCATTCGACACTAACATAACATTTCGTTGACCATTAAAACATATTTATCCATCCTATCACACATGAATTTACTATTCAATTAACTATATACTACTCAAGAACAAAGTACTCTGAACCGAAATAAACCATGATTCATAATTGGAATGTCATTCATGACTAACTAAATTTAATCACTCCTTGTCACTGTGAATTTATCCAATACTAATCAACAAGTCTTAAATGCTGTAACCATCGGTCTGATATTGAAATTTGTCCTTCGGCAACATGCTTACCAAGATGACATAATGCAAACCTAACTCGGACACATTTAAAACAACTATACCGTATATTTCTAACCCCATGGTAAAGAAATCAAGGATGTGGTAATTACGCCTCATTGAGCACACCTCATTTATTTATATCGGTAAGTGCAGTAAAAACGACACGGTTGAGTATCCATGACGCTGTGTAGGTTTTTAGGTATAAATGACTCAAAACAAATAAAAGATGAATAGTAGTTGTAGTACATGTAGTAAACTCAGACTATATCTTTAAAGATGTCTGATAAGTTTACAGAATATTTGACTAAATAGTTTATGTATTAGAAACTAAGCAAACAATTTGAATTCATCATTGATTCAGGAGGACTGAAGATCATGGTAGGCGCGTCCCAGACTGTACGTTTACTATTTTATCGTATTAGAAATTAATAGTCGACTATTCGGGTAAACTTATTCGCCAAATATGACACAAAGAATCCAGAAATGTGGTTTATATCAAGACTTCAGTCATTCCATAATTGATATTATATGCCTGACAAATCAGCCATTGTACTCATCAAATCTATAATAAAATCAGAGGACTTTATATGTACTATTTCCTTAAGACGATGACTATGGCAGTACTTTGAGTAGACCATCCGGTTGACGATGATAGCAATGAAACGCTAAAGCGCCACAATAATATCGGATGATTTCACTTGAGAAATGATACATTTAAAATTGCCTGAACAGAGTCTCGTGTTGGTCACGCGTTTATGATAATCGTGATTGTAGTTTACTGTGTGTTGTAATATTTCATATCATGTTCGTCACGGCTGTATAGTAGTTAAGCTCTTATCTCTCGTTTGATTGTATTAATATTAGTAATTATACCATGTAGTTCATCAACGTGAATATTTAAATAACTACATGTATATGTTAATGTACTTTATTATCGTGTTTTGATTCGAAAGAGATATTTTTGGCATTGTCTTTTGTTTATAAAAAGTACTAAAGACGAAAAAGTTCCCATATATTTTGCTTTCTCGAATTCAGTCAAAAAGTGGTCGAACATTTTAGAAACATTAAAAGAGGATTACGTGTCTCGGGTAGTCATATTTATCTACATCGTCTTTTCTTAATAAATTTGTATGCGCACTCAGTTCGGATGGATTTGGCAAGTTAATGCTTTGATAAACGCTACAATAATTACTTACCCATTAACTAGAGGCTTTAAACGCAACACTTTGGAATTGAAAATAATAAAGGCTACAACAAAAGCGAATTAAGTGCGGAGCGAGAAATGCCTTATTCAAAAATCAGAATGTTCATGGACATATATATGCAAAATTGAGGAGGCACTCGCAGGGGGATACAAAAACACCATCAAATCCCACAATGCCCTCTCAGAATTCAAAGACATAAATACCCGGTAATATGTAGACGTTCAAAACACATAGTAAATTGTTAAACGAACATGAGAATTGTAATGAAGAAATATTGCAATCATCGTTAATGCACTATTGATACATAACAAGTGAAAAAATCCCATACATTACAAAATAGATGAATTTCAGATAGTTAAACATTCACCGATTAGTCTATGTCTTTAAAATATGCAACGCTTTCCTTTGAATAATGCCCACTTGTATTTGTTAATTGGAAAATAATTTCGTTTTTGAGTTCCCTGCCCTTTTCAATGTATATACAGTATTTTTAACATACATTAATGCCTTCATATATTTGCAACTGTAATATGTATTTCAAATATAGCATCGAAGGTGCAAATTTGTTATCGTTGGTAACTCGTTCTATTTGTTGACTTAGTCCAGAACTTTAGAGCGCTACCACATTATACAAAATATTGTATGCTATGAACTAATGGTTTAGACACAGATTACAGACTGCGATCGATGATGATAGAAATTAAATCACGTGATGCTTGTGTATTATTCTATTTACCATCGATGATACCATTAATTCTTATCCTCAGGGGAGTGTCGTATCTCCTCCTAGGCACCTTTGGGTTTGCTTTTAAATTATTAATTCCTTTACTGTATGGCATCAACAACAATGATTTAAGCAAAATGTTGATAACATAATTATGGACATCTGAATACCTGATATAGTCCTTTTAATGCGAAGATAATAAATAGTGTTTACTGACGATTTTAATCTGATGTTAATGGAAAATATTTTTTTGATTGCTTACTTGAAACAATTGTCAATTTTATCATCTGAATCATGCCTTTGTGTGTAATAAAAAAACAGTTGAAAATCCGTGCTTTATTATGATCCAAAATATTCATCATTCGAATGGCTCACTTTGTATCCTTCACATTTAACATAATATCTGGACATTGAATAATATTCTTATTAATGGGATAACATAATATATCGGTGCCATCTTGGTACCCATTGCCGTACCCTATTTTGGTAGTGTGAACCATGAAATGAAACGTATCTGGATTTAAATGTTTACCTAAGCATGTCTTAAGTGTAGTGGTTAGCATAACAAACCGGCAATCCGTAGACCCGGGTTCGTATCCCGGTAACGCCATAGACCGATTTTTCGTGTTCCTCAAAACATGACTTTATTTAAGCATTGGTTTTGCATTATTTTATTTTAAAATCAGAATACAATCAGAATTCGCATCAGTGTGTTTTGCTATATATGCTAGAAATGTCAAGCATATCAAGTTAGATGAATACATTACAGTTTACAAGTTTTCAAATTAATTTGTAATCTCAATGCTTATACCACACACCCAATACGTATATAGTATATAAGTTAATATTTCCAGATAACAAATGGTAATTCATAAGACAATTCCCGCTCATTTGGCAGAAACATTCTCTTAATCAGAATTCAATGACAGTATTTCAACACAATGCCATATTGTTCATCTATACTCTACTCTCTCGGCTTCAAACCGACATGAATCCCCTTTTCTGCCCTCTTGATGATATCTGGAAGCAATATCGCTTCTTTTGTTGGGTCAATTGATACTTCAAACCTGAAAATGAAATACAACTATGTACACTATTGGTATAAAGTTTTAAATATATCATTTTTTGCAGATATTTCTGATTAAAATGTTTGAAAACATTTGCTTCAAACTGGTTTAAGATCTAACTTTATGTTTAGAAAGTTAAGCATGACTGAGGCCAATACGAGGACATCGTACGTTACCGGTCGTCCGACGTACGTCCCAATAAAACAAAAACAAAAAAAGTTGTTGAACGTTCACGTTTGTCGGAATTTCTGATTTAGTTTTAACTGTTAATGTATGCTTTTGTCAATGCAAAACAATATATACAGGTCAAAAGTGCTAACCCACCCGTTCCATTTCACATAGTTTCTACGAGCTGGGCATGATACATGTTCAAATGATGATGATTGCAGTGAGCTGGAACATGTATTCAATTGATTCGAACTATCGAAAAACGCAGTGAATGCGTCTTTAAGATCACTTGATCACAATGTAGTGAAGACTCACAGAACATGAAATGACGAGTTGGCTCTTTTGACCAGTATATATTCATGATTATTAATGAAGTTAAAGATAAATCATTACCTCTTGACGAGCTTGGCCAGGTTTATTTTTATTTCATTCATTGCAAACACTTGTCCAATGCAGTTTCTGAGTGTATAATAGAATATAAGTTTGTCAGATCTTACATAATATCACAAAACTATCTGTCGTAATTATGCGTGTTTATCAGTCTTGATGAACTTTTTTGCATTCATCTATTTATGCGTGGCAGTTGGAATTCCTTACTATTATTCTTTAGGTTGGTAATGTACAATTGCTTTATTGTTCACCCCCGACTCTACACATTCTTTGTTGTCCCTATTCACAATACTGATGCAATATGACACATTACTGACACTTTAAAAAACGCCAAAGCAACGATTTATGTTTGTGATACCAAACTAACACAAACTAACGCTTTACGATAAAAAACTAAGGTTAAATGAAACATGACAAACTCTAAATGATTAGAACTATGATAACAAAATTGACGCTATAAGATACAAGACCGACGCTATATGGGGGTCGATAGAGGTCGAGAGACTATTCACTTACATTGAACCAGCTGAAATGGAATACATCCATACACATCTGTTTTGTCAGGTTGAATTGCATTGAATCTTTCAGGGTCGAACACCTGTAAAGTGGGTCATATTGCTTTATTCAAGAATGTTTAATTCAGTGTTTCGAAAATAATTTGTCTTTCATATTTGATTCGTGTGGAGGTATTGTCAGTTTATTGCTATAGCCCATACTAGTCGGTATCCCAAGAACGCTGTTAGGTAAACTGTCCGCTGTACATACATATGGTTTCTGTGCCAAGTTGACTGAAAAATGTATCCAAAGGAATTTATTCCTCACATTTGATACAGTTGCTTGCTGTAGCACAAGTTAGTACTGGTCGGTAATCCAGAAACACTGGTACACATGTTGTACGTTGCTTAACTGCATGTACTTCTGTACAACATTTAACTTGATAATATATGTATAGATTTTTACTATACACAAGCCTTTCTTAAGGCAATAATATATACGTTATATAACACACAACAAACGCTTCATTGTTTAACGGTACTCCTCTTATGTCAGCTTTTGGACAGACATACATGCATTGGAAATTCTGTAGCACTGTTGGGCAATTTTGCTCTACTTTATTATTTGTTACTCTTGCTATTTGTTATTGTTTAATATTATTCATATAGCCTAACTGTTTGGTTATGAGTTTTACACCGTTTCTCAATGGTATTTCAGTTATATTCGGTTGTCAATTGACCCTACCAGTGCACCTGGGTTAGCAACCACATACTGCCCTGCTCCTCCGCAAGCAACTGACAATTTCTCCACATAAATCAGAGTTCAGAGGTAGAGATCAAATGACTTTTAGATATATTATCTTCAGTCAAATTGTCACGAAAGAACATACACCGCACAACGGTTGCGAACCTACGACCTCGAGATTAGTACACCAACGTTCTAATAACTGAGCAAACCATTTGGGCCTATTCCCATAGCATGATACAAAATGCCGTATGGTGAACACAAGTATGAGATAAAAGCAGAGTAGAGCTTATGTCATTTGTTTTATTCTTCAACTTCAAATTACAATTTACTTGGTGTGACATGACACTCTATTCAAACAGGACAAAACTCACACAGCAACCACAGCGGCGATCAATTACGCCAATTTCAATTTGCCAGGTGTACGACTTTTTGTAAACACCAAACAAGTGCGAGTTTTGAAGGAAATACCTTACACGTAATATGGTTCTAAGTTTACTGACTAGTAACTGTTACATATTATGATAAGGACCAATAACGTGTCGATGTCCGATTATTGGTAAAACAGATCTGAAATAGCTAAGTCGAAATTATCAAGTGGATAATATTTGCCATATTCATGCACAAATTAAAACAATATCACTCAATACAGCTCCTCAAATGATACAATGGTGAATTCGATGTAAGGTTCTAGCTTAACACCAAAATTAATTTCACTTAATTCGTGGCTACACTTAGACTTTCGCGAAAATAAAGTGTTTCACAGTACATGGACCCTACCTAGTAACCGTATCACTATCTCCAAGCACATCACACACTCTGTATACACTTTCTGTTGTAAGTCAGGGTATTTTCCCACAGCATATGTGACGCGCCGTGAGATTTTTATTCCAAATGGGGTATCTGGGCAAAAATGAGTTATTTGCAGTTTCTTGTACTTCGACATCTGTAGAATGACGAGAAAGGGTATTTTTTTGGAATAGACCATTTCTTATGGAAAATCTATGGATTTTAGAAACATCACCATAACAACCAAATGCAGAATATTTCATTTACAGCCATTTATTGACAGATAATTTAGTAAAATATTTCCATAACACAACAGTTTTCATGATGTTATTTGTTATTTATTTTATTATTTACATACGTTAAATGTTTCTGTGATCTTAATACAAAAAGTGGTTACCATAGCAACCGATAATATAAAAGTTCCATAATAGTGCCCACAACATCATTCTCAAGGATTGCCATAATATCCATGTCAAGATACTAATAAGAAACAATATTTCCAACGGTTTGAATGAAAATGAATGTATTAATATCTATTTATGTATCTGCTTTGAAGCGTATATTCTTTCAATAAAGAGAAACGACTTGTGTCGAAATAGCTCTGAATTTCCTCAAAATTAGTTGCGAGAGATTATGCAAAAGTATCAAACAAATCCTTCAATCCATATATCTCATCCTAAACCAAAGACATCAATGTTATGGTAACCAATATCTAAAAAAAAACATAAAAACATCAAAATATTATTGTTTTACACAATAAATTGAATGCAAATACAATACAATGCAACTATAATCCCCTTTGGTTAATTACAAAGTACTTCCTAGCATTAAATTGTATACATTTTCAAAAATAATCATAATAGGCACATCTCAGACAATCAAGTTTCATCAAATGTTTACTAGATCTTCTACAAGTTACATAACTTGAACTTAGATATATGTGATAACATAAACAAAGTAAACATTTTAAGCAAGACTTCAATAGTCAGTGAAACTTAGCATACAGAAGTGCAACATAAAAAGTTAATACAGTTGCTCTGACAACCATTACCTAAAACCGTGTAAATATTGATATTTGTTCACAAAATTCAATAGAGAAAATTAGTGTATTGCCAGATGTAGTATACATTTACACATGTTCTGTTAGAAAGTGATAATAAAAATTTAATAGACTCAAGTTTAATTTGTATTGTAAAATCACATCAAATGCATACACTACACAGCTACCAGGAAAAGTTCAACAATGGCCAATTCCAGACAACTAAAACATTCAGCTCCATATCATTTATAGTCTGAATGAAGACACTTCAAACAAGGCCTTAATAATCACTGTTTTTGAACACACACAAAAGTGACACATAAACTAACAGTCAAATTGCTGTTAATTCTGAATAGTATTTATTTCCAATAACAGAAAGTCTAAATAATTTGTAATTCTCATTTATATTACTAATGATAAAATGTCTATACAACATTACATTTATTTGTTCAGATAACTATACAAACTATAACTATTGCAGCACAAAGATGTAGAGTAAGATATTTATGAATGATGTAAATGAAGCTGGAAACCTCAAAGTATAAATACAGTTGCTATGCCAATGACTATAGTTTATACATGACATCAATATTCCAGATATTGGTAGTCTATCAGGGAGACCAGATGTATCAACATTCCTTTTGATGGTTCTAATATATTTCTTGTGTATTCTTGGGAACATACACCAGTCCTGGTCTTATTGACATCATTCTGAAAAAAGTAAACCCAGATTAAAGAAAAGTATGTTCTGTATGTGGATTACACAGATGTATAACTACACATCATCAATTAAAAATTAAACTTCAAAAGCCTAATACAATGTAATGAGGTTATTGTTTAGCAAGCATTAATTAATTGAATATAATTTCATGAAGCGAATGGAAATCTGAAGTATATAATAAAATCAATATATAGGGATTACCAGTAATTACAGAAGTATTATATAAATATCAGATCATATGGAGGTTGATAGCATACAATGTTAACCCGAGAAAGTTAATGTTAACCGAGGTGTAAGGAGGTTGACATTACCATTTCGAGGGTTAACATTATATGCTATCACTCTCCATGGGATCTGATATTGATTTTATTATACCAAACAAATAATTTTATATTAAAATATAAAACAATAAAGTCAATGTGAAACAGAAACAATAAAGTGTTTGTAGGTTTATCAGGACTGAAGAAATGAAGGTTTACCCTGTAACTGTGTTGTTTTTGTTTTGCTCACTTCTCTATATAGGTAATGTTAATTGCTTCAAATTTGTGATGCAGCATACGACATAGATATCCCACTATTTGCTCCTTTTCCTACACTTGCATACTGCTCATCCACCAGGTAGAAAATGTGAATCACTGGAAAATATTTGTATTTGTTTAATGTTAAATAAGAAAGTAAAAGTAATTATAAACAATTACAAAAATCAGTTTTTCAACAACATCATAGTAAGAGATAGGATATTGCCCCGCTGATTGCAGAAGCCGTGGTATCGTGACCTGCACGTAAACATGGTGTTTTATGTTTGCATCACTGAGCCCAACAGTACACAACAATTACTTGCCAATAATAATGGATTATGCCTTTCATGGAGTGATTGTCATTTATAATATGCATTGCACACGATCGTTTTTCGAAATGTATGTCCTAACATGTTGTATACATTTATTATGTATACACTTAAAGCTAAACATGAATCAGAATTTTAAAGAGATGCTAATCTGTACACAATCTGCCCTGTGAATACCTTACAAAACAAACAAATACTATCGCACATAGCCAATAATTCGACATTTTAAGCAGATTAAGTCATCTATTTTTAAAAGACTGCCGGTCTCCAAATATATTACTACATGTATTAGTATTCGTATAATTCTATAAATGAGTCGGTGTGGTGTATTTGTTGAAAGGATACTGATGTTTTACCATTTATTCAATGCGATACGGGATTTTTTTAACACTAAAACGTCTTTAAACTTTTACGGTATTTGATGTAAGGTGTGACCAATAAACTCTCAATTGTATAGTTATGATATACATTTGTATGCATTTACGATCGATTAAGAACTATATGTAGTTGAGACTAAATTAATTATTGTGTACACTCCTTCTATTGGTCAATCTTTCTCAAACATGTTTTCATTGGCTGATCACAGCGCAATGGTTTCCAACAATTCTAAAATAAATAAAACTGACTACTAGTATGCTACTGACAGGAAAATAACATAAGGATAATAGAACCTTCAAAGGTGAACGTGTTCACTTTATCTTGAATCTCTTTTGGTGATAAACTGATTTCCTGTGGGCCTGGTCACACAGGCGATAATATTGCGTTTGATCCATTACCTATTGTACGACCCCGCCATGTTAGCTCATTTGGTAGAAAGCTCAGTTTTCACCGGAATGTCCGGGTTCTATTCAGAGTCAGGGCAAGTCCTGATCTTCTGTGACATTTGGCCACGGTCAGTTGTCCTGCACCTCTGATCAATCTGGTGAATTTTAAGCTGTTTTGTGAAGGTCTAGTTAGTGATGGTTGATAAGAAATCAGGAAAAATGGTTTAGGCGACTTATCGCCACGTATTACAGTAAAGCATAGTGTCCGATATATATCCGATATATATCAGAAGGCCTTGTATCGCTTTAAAAATATGACTGAATGAAGTTCATCAGTTTAATGTAATGAGAAGCCCAAAACTATGAACGTATACATAATAAATTCAAAAGCAGTAGTCAGCATTGGCTGTTACTTATCTGGTCGATGCGTCCTTTTGAATATTCCCCTATAGGAGAGCGAACATTTCAACATGGCGTCTAGTGTCGTCTGGCAAATATATGGAAATATATCTACATATTTTCCATCCGATGTGTCTGCTGCCAATTTGTCCTACAAAATACGTATATAAATATCAAATGTAATGTTTTAAAATAGAAATAGGAATATATACATTAGCATCAAAGTGAGCTAAACCTTGGTTTGAGAGTTGGGAGCTAATACAATTTCAGTAGGTATGAATTATATTGTATCATCAAGTACTTGTTGGGGCTTATATCCAACTAACGCTTGTTTGCTTTATGTTCAGATGTACAGAGGAGATTAAAAATGTATCAATGTACGGTATGCCATCCTGAAGTGGGAACATGGCACAGACTGACCACCATCAATTCTCCCGTTCTAGATAGGTATCGTGATTGTTCAGACATGGAATGGAGTGGTATCACCACACAGACCGCTATTGACATAGCGACTAATCTACATAAACAAGTCACCGTCTTCGGATGCTTATTTACCTTATTTACCAGAGAAATATAATTCAAATCTAATTACCAATAATACTTCTGAACCTTCATTCATGGTTTGTATATATCCATTCAGAATGTCAAAATGGAACGCTTGAGTTAACAACTTCCGGTTTCTTTCCCATTTTCTTCCTTCACTGATTAGAAGTCCATCGCCTTATATAAAAAAAAACATATTTTCATTAACACAGTGTATAACCAGATTTGTATTCCGCCGAGTGATGCGTCTTCGACAGAGGGAAGCGTTCCAGACAGGTGAGTAGTGGTGTTCAATTTCTGACTAATAGTTCGAAATTTCGATGTTTCTATAGGATCTTTTATCGTCTGAACGACGATGAATGTCTAAATTTACTATAAAAACAATACAAAGCGATATCGTTGAGGAATAAGCTTGTATCGTCCGTTTAAATTTGATATATATATAAAAAAAAGTGTAAAATATCGCCTTCAACTGCTTGATTTTAATCGTTTTGTGATATGTTTGAATAGTTTTACTCCATATATCAAAACATGTATCATTTACGAACATTTCTAGCAAGTTGCAAGTCTGTCAGTGCTCTTAAACCGACGTTTTATCCTTCCAAAGGGACCCTGGTATGCACAAATATGTGCATTTTATAAATATGTGTATTTTTTTCTTCCGAGCAATTATTGCAACGGTAATTAAGTTTACAACGAAAACATTTTATCACAATAGAGGCTTTATTCTTATTTTTGTAAACATTACTCAGTTGTATGAAAACCAGATGAAAACATACATTTACGTTACGTGTATTGTTATAGGTGAGAGTAAGGTTTTGTGTAGTTTGCGTATGCCCCTGGGGCACAAACATTACATGTAAAGACGTAACATCCTGAACTTAGATATTATACTTGTGCTAAAATCTATTTCATTAAGCTGTCAATTTTAACGCAATATCAAAAACCTTGTTGTTTAATTCCAACGACAGCTTTTCTCAGGAACGCTATTGCATTTAATGCTAATTTAAAGTTATTGGAGATAGAAATACACCTGAATATCGTCAGATCTATTTCTGTGAAAGCCGTTATAAAGTTATTAAGCAATCGTATAAGTGTGGTTTGGGTATTTGTTCACGTATCAATCAAGCGTATTGCTCATGATTATAAAGCGTAGTCACTCTTACCGACTTACACTTTAAGTTTTTTAGAGTTACCGCCCCTGATTATTAAGGGAAGTCACTATTTCCGACTGATTGTCTTAGTTTTTCAGAGTGAAATCCCCTGAAAATAAAGGGAAGTCACTCTTTCCGACTAATATCTAAGTGACCTCCCCTGATTGTAAAGGGAAGTCACTCTTACCGACTAATATTTAGGTTTAACAGATTGACTTCCCCAGATTATAAAGGGAAGTCACTCTTACCGACTAATATTTAAGTATTTCAGAGTGACTTCCCCTGATTCATTTCGTACGGGGGTCACTTCGTACCGGGGTCACTTCGTACCTTGGTCACCTCGCACCGGGGTCACTTCGTACCTTGGTCACTTCGTACCTTGGTCACTTCGTACCTTGGTCACTTCGTACCTCGGTCACTTCGTACCGGGTCATTTCGTACATAGGTCATTTCGTACTGGTGTCACTTCGTACCTTGGTCACTTCGCACCGGGGTCATTTCGTACCGGGGTCACTTCGTACCGGGGTCAATTCGTACCTTGGTCATTTCGTACCGGGCTCACTTCGTTCCTTGGTCACTTCGTACCTTGGTCACTTCGTACCGGGTCAATTCGTACCTTGGTCACTTCGTACCTAGGTCATTTCGTACCGGGGTCAATTCGTACCTTGGTCACTTCGTACCGTGTCAATTCGTACATTGGTCACTTCGTACCGAGATCAATTCTTACCAGGTCATTTCGTACCGGGTTCAATTCGTACCTAGGTAATTTCGTACCGGGGTCACTTCGTACCTTGGTCACTTCGTACCGGGGTCACTTCGTACCGGGTCAATTCGTACCTTGGTCACTTCGTACCGGGTCATTTCGTACCTTGGTCACTTCGTACCGTGTCAATTCGTACCTAGGTCATTTCGTACCGGGGTCAATTCGTACCATGGTCACTTCGTACCGTGTCAATTCGTACCTTGGTCACTTCGTACCGAGATCAATTCGTACCTAGGTAATTTCGTACCGGGGTCACTTCTTACCTTGGTAACTTCGTACCGGGGTCAATTCGTACCTTGGTCAATTCGTACCGGGTCATTTCGTACACAGGTAATTTCGTACCGGGGTCAATTCGTACCTAGGTCATTTCGTACCGGGGTCAATTCGTACCATGGTCACTTCGTACCGTGTCAATTCGTACCTTGGTCACTTCGTACCGAGATCAATTCGTACCTAGGTAGTTTCGTACCGGGGTCACTTCTTACCTTGGTAACTTCGTACCGGGGTCAATTCGTACCTTGGTCAATTCGTACCGGGTCATTTCGTACATAGGTAATTTCGTACCGGGGTCAATTCGTACCTAGGTCATTTCGTACCTGGGTCAATTCGTACCTAGGCCATTTCGTACCGGGGTCACTTCGTACCTTGGTCAATTTGTACCATGGTCTCTGATCAGCCAAAATCCATACTTTAATGATTAATTACTTAAATCGGCTTCTTTCGGTTAAGAAACATGTCAATAGCAAATTAACAGAAAGTAATTTTCTACATGGCATGGTTTGAAACTACCATGTAGCCATGATCTGAGAAGAGCGTTCAAATGTAATGTTGCTTTTATTAGGATGAAACAACCAACACAGTACATGATATCATGTATTTGTTACACTAAAATATAGGATATTACAAGACTTTCAGTGTGGTCATAAATTGAGGAATTTATTAAACGAGTTTTCTTGTTTTCTCAAGTTTTTATCGTTTCATGAAATCGAGTTTAATACGTTCAATTACATGTATTTAAAACCACCGATGTACTATATATTTCTATCATAAATTGCAAATGAAAATCTTGTTAAAACATGCGTAATGCGTAATGAGAGCTGCCATCAATGTAAGGCCATTGTGAGTCACGCCATTTTTTTATTTCACCTGGGAATAGGTATTACATGTTATTGGTCGTGTGCGACGTCATTTATAGTAATAAATATACATTTACTTTATAATTGTGTACTTGGACTTAATTTTTCGGCGCAGCCGCACTAACATGGTTTTGCTTTTTGCATATCAATGTTTTGTAAACCAATCAAATCTAACGTTAACCACCAGGGCAATTTCTCTTCAACCAGAGATCGTGTGTAACCTTGACGTGGATTGGTTAACCTTTCGATGAAGGGTACGTTATCTAACCGAATTCCACTGAATTCGGTGAATTTACCGAAATCCATTTTGGATCTGAAGTGACCAGCAATTGTTACATCCCGGCATCTTTTAAGTTGCACATCAAATCTTAACCATCAAATTGCGCCGATCATCTTTTTTCAAGATATTTCTTGTTTATTATTATACCAAAAACATTATCTCAATCAGTTAAACAAGTGGTGTAATAGATAAACAATAGCCAATTTACATAAGTGCATATACATTTAAGGGTTGTGCTAAGATGTACGACCCAGATCAACCATATTTAATTTGTTTTTAGTGGTCGTGCTACGATGTACGACCCAGGTCAATTTGCATAAGTGCATATTCAAGGGTTCAGATTGCAACAAATTTGCATACTTCAAGTTGCGCCGATCATCTTTTTTAAAGATATTTCTTGTTTGTACTATGACGTGTATAAAATAGTGGATGTAATTATATCGAAATATCTATATAGATTAATCATTGAAAGTACACCGACCCACTACAGATATTATATGGAGAACATCTAGAAGAAATTATATGCATACATTCTAAACATTTCATGGTTTATCGGGTATAAAAAATATTAGAAAAGCAAAAATCAGTCTTTTTATAAATTGTTTTCCTCGGCCGTAAACGTCATCCGCACTTCTCTCTCTTCAGCCGACAACGTCATCATTGCATAATACCCTCTGCGGTAAACGTCATCATATTTGTGCATACTTTGGAAGGATCAAACGTCGGTTTAAGAGCACCGACAGACTTGCAACTTGCTAAACTTGTTCGTAAATGATATATGTTTTGATATATAGAGTAAAACCAATCAATTATATCACAAAACGATTAAAATCAAGCAGTTGAAGGCGATTTTTTACATTTTGTTCTATATGTCAAATTTAAACGGACGATACAAGCTTTATTCCGCAACGATATCGCTCTGTATTGTTTTTATAGTAAATGTATACATCCACCGTCGTTCAGACGATAACAGATCCTATAGAAACATCGAAATTACGAATTAATTGTCAGAAAATGAACACCACTACTCACCTGTCTGGAACGCTTCCCTCTCTCGAATACATATCACTCGGCGGAATACAAATCGGGTTATACACTGTGATTAAAGCCCCCTTACATGTTTTATGTAAGTGAAGTCTTTATATGTTTTACTAATTTGGTAAGGAATAACATTCCTACCGACGAATATAGTTCTTATTTCGCAGAATTTGAGGCATTTATTTTGTTACATGTAGTACACTTTGCCAGTCATTGAACAATAACTCGAGGCAAACACTGTTCATGTTGATGATTTCTAACATAAAATCACGTTTGCAAAACATTTTCATGTATAGTTCCCTGTTGTAACTAAAAACCTAATTTTGAGATATAAAATGCAAAATGGCCGGCTGGAAACTACCATGTAGACATTTGCGTAGAGATAAGATAATGTAATACCACTTTCCTTGCAACAAAACCATTCTTATGCATACTAATCCACAACAGTTCCTTGGCGTAAGAAATGACAACAGTATGATCAGGTGTGACCCCAGCAAACATCCTTGCGGATCGTTTTTTTAACTCACTTAATAACTGCTATTCTGATCACAATATATATGTAAGATGTCGTCCGTCTGTTCATTATCGTCAAGCGGATTCATTTCGTATTTGAATCTTTTGTTTTATATCTATTTATCATTTGTATTACTCTGTAATCCACGTAATTGTTTAGAAACCTTCGTTTGTTCTTGATATGCATTTGTCTATGCGCCCCTGTTTACGCTTGGTTATAAATAACACAAGCAGTATAACTGAATTAGAAATCAGAGATGAAAAGGTTGAAGAGAAGAATTAGCAGAAAGGTATGAAATGAATTGGCTTGGTAATTGATAATATCGTGTTTTGAAGATTCTTGTTGCTATCGATATCAATTTGTTTTATACACTTCTTCCTTCTATATGTTTGGGAGGCAAAGTTTTGTAAGTGTGGCTTCCATTTCCTCACTTTATATACTTAACACCATTTAAACGCAACTATATCATTTAAGCGTCATTTGGTACTAAAGGTCTAAAGCGCTTTACAGTTACTTACTCGTATGTGATCATTCTTAATAAAACAAAAGAAAATTATTTCTACTCATCATATCGGTTTATTTTAGAAAATATAAATAAATATTTACATTTTAACTTTCATTTCACAGATGTGCACACTTTCATTTGCGTTTCATGACTTTGAGTATAATTCCTGCAAGTTATATTAATGCCTCCCGCTTCGCAGTATGTCGAGATGTGGAAATACAAACACAAATCTGGAACATAAGGTGAGATTCAGTATAAGAGGTATGTAGTTCAGTATTTGTACGCTACTTATATTCCAAGGGTCTTGTGTAGTGTAACTATCATACTGTAGCTGCTAACGTTTATTTGTGTTAACATAATCTTGATATATATTTCATGGGCTGCTTTCTGCTATGTTGTTCATGTCCGCACGTATGAGTTGTTAGTGTAGGAGATTTCATGTAAATCTGAATGAATCTTATCAAGGAAGTGTTTACAAGAGTTTAAAGCAATGTTCCAGAATTGTACATGTATACATGTAAATTCGTCAGTACATATACACTTGTTTGTATTATATCGATCAAGAAACAAATTTACAACTTATATTAATGATTTTCAATGAGGGCATTTTGAATTATTAACCAGTAATCGCATCTACATGTAATTCAGGGGTTGTAACGTTCGTGGCCCAACCTTGCCAACCCTGGGATTCGAAAACACGACCTATGGATCAGGAGTCAGGCTTCCTAACTCTCGTAGTAGTACAAACTTTGTAGTACATATTGCTTAGCATTGTCCATGACTTTGTAATATAATGTTTTTAAATCGTGTGACGGTCAATGACATTGGAATAATGCAGTTAATGATTAATGATTAAATAATCGTTTGTCGTCAAAGCCGAGATTCGGAAACATGACCTTCGGACCAGGAGTCATGCGTTCTATCTCTCAATCACCATACTACGCGTAAATGCATAAATAGTGCAACCTCTGAAATACAAGTTGCTTATTAGTGTTCATTACTTTGTAATATTCTTATATACTTTAAAAACACACGTGACGGTCAGTAGCATTACAGGAGGTATTTGAATAATGCAGTGAATGATAAATAATTAAATACGCAGTTGATCGCCTGTCGTACATATAGCATAAAATATTATGATTATATGATTTATATTTAATTTGCGAAATTGTCTTAAAATATCCTTATTTTGGCAGGAATATATAATATCAGATGTATTTGCTTGAAGTCTTATAGGATTTTGTTAATAAGTGCGAGCATATGTATGTTTGTTTCTTCCTTCTTGCTCGGCGTTACATCATCGGTAGCCAAGTTGTTACAATTCACCACCTTACTTTATTATTAATACATGTATGAACCTTTCTATGAAATTTTCATTTTATAACACAAAACATTCCATGAATGCCATTTGGTTCTGTGGTTGCCAGAAATGTGTAATCATATGAATATTTTAATAAACTCACTTATTTGACTGTTCTTGCAAGATACTAAATGAATTGTTTTCACTTTTAGATAATCATTTGGTATGAATAAACCAATTGCGTTTTCACTTTCTAATTAAATTTGTCATATCTTCCATTATTTAATTAACGACAACAGCAGAACCATGTAACCACATCACACATTACTCTAAACGGCTTAACGGTCAATGTGATTTTAACTATTTTAGTTATCTCCATTTATCTAATGTCCTAATGTCGTTTGCATTTTCGAATACAGATTGCTTATTTGAGCCCTCTAATTAAAATCACGGGAGTAAACAACTCAGAATTATGCTGACTGCTGATTGATACTTGGCGCAGTACTAAATTGGTTCTATTTATATTACATGATGCATTGAACATCTTTATTACGACAATGACAGTACATGTTTACATTTAAATATAATGCATATTGAAATATTGAAAAATTCGATGTGTTGATTGATTTGTGCCTACATGTCATTTTGGGGTCACCGTGCCCTTTCTAATATTGAAATTCCTGTACGACATCGTCATCACCACATTTTAAAACAAAGGATGAGACTACTGCTCTTTGTGCATAGTTCCTTTGCAACTGAACTTATTCGGAAGTCCAAACAGAGCAAGTAGCCGGTTACCTCTCAAAGATGTAGCGATGTAGTTTCCCCGGTGTGTCATGTATTATGTTACCCGGCTTTACATTTGGAATAAAGGTAGCCAAATATGTTCCATATATCTGTGTAAAATGATTTCCGTATTCATAAACGAATCGTTTAAAGACAATCCACAATTGGTCTCACCCTAACTATATAATATTATTAAGAAACATCACACATTTTATGATTTATTTGTCACTACAAACAAATGTGCAAAATACAGGGGAGTGCAATTAAACAAAGTTAAAAAAGGCATTTGGTATATACGTCGTATTTCAGGGTGTGTAAAATGTTCGATTAAATCTCAAAAGCTGTTGCATTTCATTCAAAATAATATGGTATTCATTTCTTTACATCATCGTAAATTATTTGTTGGTAATTAACTCACAAGCAAAACAGTACCCTTATACATGTATATACATTGCAAATTTGGACCCTGTGGTCGTATGTAAATAGTATACTTTTGAATCATGTATCGATTTTAAAGTTCCCAAATGTCTAAAGAAAATGGAAGCTATAATTAATAATACAAGCCATGCCTACAGTCAATTGTTTCTTCCTTAGCAACAAGAACTGTGTTTATTCGATACCGGACTGGTTTAAACATAAAAAGAGCGTATACTTAATATAAGTTTTCATGAAGCAATCTTATTTTCTTAAGTGTTAACACTGGACACGTTTGAAATAGACAAGCACTTTTTACACACCCATTATAATCAAACATAACAAATACAGCACAAAATGTCTTATTTTTCTAAAACGATGTCCAATATTAATTTCAAAACATATTAAGTCCGCTTTTCAACAGAAATACTTTATATCTATTTAATAAATCCCATAGTCAACACAAATAGTTGTGTGTATAACCTAGCGAGAAAGTCCATTTAATTGTATAAAAATTAGTAAGGTAGTTCAATAGGGTATCAAACTGTCTACTGCTCGTAACATCAAGACAGTCTATATGTTTACCATAATTTTTGCATTTAACATCTGCTCACAAGTAAGATTATAATAAAAATATAATAAATACAATGAGTACATGTATTCTGATTATATATAACACATTTTAATAAATCAAACAACAGAAATCACAAACATATTATAATACAAATTTCTACACTTAAGAGGGAATTGAATTTCGGTGTTCGATTATATTTTAAAAGAACTTTATCAGCCATCTTCGGATATCTAAGAATAACGATCGTTCTTTACTATGTTCATCTAGCTGGTGTTCCCCGTTTAGTAAACGTATTACATAACAAAAATCGACGAATCAAATTGCTGCATGCAGATTGAATACTCTTTATCGTGAAGTTGGCAATATGGTACAATATGAAAAATAGCTTATAAAGTATCAATAATTATCATATTATTTCTTAAATATTCATGGACTGAAAACGACTATGTGCTAACTAAACGGTCCGTGGTCGATAAATGGAACGTAACGGAATGTATCAATAATGTAGGTCCACTTATGTATAACGTCATAACGATATAACACAAACTCATCTCATGGGAATCCGGGTATAATATATAGGGCTGCAGCGTGTTTTTATTATGTACAAAGTTGTCCTCTAAATCCATCATGCAAAACAATCGCCACATGAACACAATATTTCAGAATATGCCAAAACATCGGACAAACTATGTCGATTCATTAGTTTTGCGGCATTATGCACATTACCATCAGTTATATATACACTGAACCGAAAAAGAAACGCCCCGGTTGTGTTTTTGTAAATAACAAGATAAATAAGCCCTGTGATTAAATTTGTGTATGTATATATTTCATTTAAACATATGCAAGCATAAATGCATTGTCAAAACAAATCTCATTAAAGTTGTTTGGTCTCAGTAGAGATTGAAATCAAACGCATTGAGAATCCCAGTTCGCACATTTAGTATCGAGTATGTCCTCCATGACTATTGACACATGCCACACAGCGACTGCGCATCGAAGTAATTAGTGTCTCAATACGGGCTTGTGGAATGTTCCTCCACTCCTCTGTTAGCGCTGCACGGAGTTCAGGCACTGTACGCGGGGGTTGAAGACGGCTATAAACACGTCTACCTAACTCATCCCAAAGATGTTCAATTGCAGATAGGTCCGGGGACATTGCTGGCCAATCAAGAACTTGAACTCCATTAGCCTGTAGGAAATTCATCGTTAGGCGCGCGGTGTGAGGTCTAGCATTGTCTTGTTGCAAAATACCATTACCCCGGAAGTTCCGCTGCATGAACGGTATAACAACAGGTTGTAAAACATCATTCACATAAGAAACAGCAGTAACATTACGAACGAGTATAACGAGTGGTGTTTTATGAAATCTGCTTATACCGCCCCAAACATGAACACTACCACCTCCCCATCGATTTACCTCCTGTATACAACATTTAGCATACCTCTCACCCCGTCTCCGCCACACACGTTGTCTTCCATCAGCCTGCACAACATTAAACTTAGATTCATCAGAGAACAACACCTGGCCCCATTGTCGTCTCGTAAATCGAATGTGGTGCCTCGCCCAACGTAAACGGTTTCGTCTATGTGCCCTAGTAAGTGGGGTCTTCTTGCATGGTCTTCGGGCCTTTAGTCCTACATGTTGCAAACGGTTGATGACAGTGGCTGGATGTATACTTCGCCTGAAAAAAAACGATACATACAGGATATTGTAAATTTTTGAAAAAAATGAAATTAGCTTTTTTTTCTTTTTCTTTTTTTAAACTTAATCAAAAACAATTGCAACACTTACCCGTGTCTGCCAACGGTTTGATGAGCCACTTTTGTTGCCGGCATGAATCTGTCTCGAAGATGGGTAAGGCGTATTATTCGGTCTTGTCTGGCAGTGGTTATTCTAGGTCTGCCTGCTCGTGGCCTGTCGTTAACAGCGCCGGTCATTCGTACACGTACCGACAAACGTTTAATTGTCGAAACATCGCAATTAAAATGTCTCGCGACGTCTTGTTTTGAGGTTCCGGCCTGGAGCATACCAAGGGCCTGATTACGCTCGTCATTGCTTAGTCTTGGCATATCGTATAGCATCAATTTTAATCAAGCAGTGTGTTTTTCCGATAACATGTATGCCAATGACACAAGTAAACCCATTTCGCATCGTAAACATTGAATGTCTCGATTTGCACGTGCAAAATATTGAATTTTGATAAAATAGTCATAACATTAACACGGTCCATGATTTTATCGACTAATCACATGTTACGGAAAGCCATACAAGCCATAGAAAGGTACAATACGTAGATTTTTGAAAAAATACATTTGATATTGAAAAAAATCAATTTTCTAGAAAAGGGCGTTTCTTTTTCGGTTCAGTGTACTTCCTTTTAAAATGTAAGGAATGTAAACAGCAAGCACAACTAAAATGGAATGGTGAAGCTAAACACTTAAAGGCAATCAGGTGTGTTGTTGCTTAATTGAGTACATACTGCGGGTGAATATCATTCCAAAAATAATAATTGTCTTTTCCCGTTCGAATCCCGGTTGCGCCATTGACCAATTTTTCGTGTTCCTCAAAGCATGACTCTATTACATATATAGTGCGGCCAAGATCTGAAGGCACAAGAACATTGACAAAACGTCATTGGTTGGATCAGTCCATATCAAATTGCAGGTTAGTTCAATGATTTCTGATTTTGAAAAAGAACATATAAATGCATAGATATCAAATCAACGTGTGTATTACATAGCGTAATGGATACGCATCAGAATCTCAACGCAGACAATCTGGGTTAGAATCCTGACATTCATGCTTTTTTACTATTTTTTTAGCGCAAAAGTAACATTGTTTTCACGAAATATGTGTGGGTATATCGCAGCAAACTAGATAAATATGCGTAAACATAAAACTATTTTGGCAAACAATATTGAAAAGCGTTTCATGTTGTCCCAGCAAGACAGAGACACGACCGATGTGTACAAGAGGCCTCTAGAGGATTCCATTGTCTTGCCCAAGAAAAAGAACAACAATGATTTTTGTATGACTTTGGTGTCAGAAAGGACGATGTCGCGAATTAAAAGAACGGCAGCGTAAAACGTTTCAAGAAAAAACAAGAAGTAACAAGTAACATATCATTGTTCATTGCGGTTCGCAGTAAATGATATGATTCTAAACAAGATGCATTAGCCTTGTTCACAAGTCCAGCACAGGCACTGCTGATCAGCCATGCTAAATTGAATACACATGCTAAAGCAATATTTTATACGAGTTTGTTCAATATTGCTATGCTTATGTTATTGTTTTAATTGTTGAAAAGAAAACGAATATATATATATTATGATGATGACAAAGAACAGACTATGAATGGAAATGATATGATAATGATAAATAAATAATTAATGATAAATTGACTCTTAACATGCTGAAAGAAGGACGCATACCAAATTCACAAAATTACAAAAGAGAAATGAAAGAAAATCGGTGTTAGTCTACTGTGGAATTATATATGATTTGGTGTCGGAAAGTGCAGTTCATTTGGAATACTTGTTTAAGAAATGTAATTGCCAAAGCTCTAACTACGTAGACATCATACACTTACACTCGTCGCTATTAATGTAGTTATACATGTATCATGTGGGAAAAAAAAATGTAATACTAAATACACGAATACACTTTCCCTCGATGTAATATGATCTTTGAAGGCATATCACACAGACGTCACAGGAAATACACTGCTTTGTTTCTTGATTAAATGGGTTAGAAATAGTTAAACATAATGTTTATTCATTCACCATTAAAATGTTCCTCACAACGATGCCATCGCCTGACGTTTAAAGCTGGTTGTAATTTGAGAAATATGCATTGTCTAATCACTCATGTCATTTAATGAAATGAAATGTACTTCTATACATTCGCCTTAAAACAACACATATTTATTACGTGTTGCACGTACCATTACTATGTTCATTAGGTCGCCATATATTTAATAGCTAGAGACATGTTGCCATAGATATTTGGACTTCACGAAAGTCTTCTTCATTTGTGTTCCATGAATCTGACAAATCTGAAAAAATCAGAATGCAAAGGTTATCACTAACTACTATTGGCATTTTTATTCATTTTTACTCATTTTTACTCAATACACAGAAAAATAATATTTCAGTAAACTGCACTATGAATTTAACATTTTTACCGAAGGAAATCCTCCTCATTGAACGTAATCTTATACAGTGGAAATCCGATTTTAACACACTTTTATAATGTTGTAATATCTCTAAAATGATTACCCCACCAGTTCATGCGCACAAACGACAAACATTTGATGTATCTGATCTTATATTGCTTTCCAAAGAATTAAGCAATTTGGTGACCCGTCAGGTTTCATTTCAGAATATATGTTCTACTTCCTTATATATGCGCATTTGTTTATTTTGTGTATTTCAGTGTCTCTGGAGTACTTTAAGTTAAGTATATCAGCTATAACACCTCAGTGTATGTACGGCAATATTATTAATATGCAACACATGTAATATATTATTTAAAGAATGACCGAAACTATCAACGACTACCATATGTTACATAAGTGGCATGTTTAGTCATATATATACGATTGACAGGTCAAAGAAAATGTCGCACTGCATTGCTTAACACGATCATATGATGTCATACGTGTTATGAAACGATTCGCACGTAGAACCAAAACGTCAGAAATTATCTAGTCGAGCAGACACTTAAACCATTCTAAATATTTTGTAGGAGTTCCTGTATCAGCTAGTAACTGCATGTTTAAGAGAAAAACGTATTCACACCCGGTACCACTAATACAGCTTCAATTAAATAGAAGTGTAGCATAAGAATGCGTAATTGTATACATGTACATTAAATGGTAAGGTTTAGACAAATCTTACCTCAGCGTCTTACATACTGCACCTCACTTCAGAATTATTTGTTCATAAAATAATTAACAACTGGTTGAAAGAAGCCCTGTAACCCTTTTCGATTTTTTCTTTCTCTCCTGACTGGTAGCTTTACTCGGGCTGTGATTTTTGAAGTTGTATCTGTGAAACCTGCTTCAAAGCGATCAACTTCATCGCCGATAGTCGCCCGTCGGCGACATTGTTGCAAGGACGCAATTCTTCTCTGGAAACCAGGACGTTTTTCTTGCTTCTCGCTCTCGATCAAAAGGTCGATATGTTCAACTAAACTAAGCGGATCTGGTCTCAGCGCTATCTTTCTCAATATATTATTACATTCATTTATTTTGTCCATCAAATGAAATATTTCGTCTTCAAGGTCACACATTTCCTCATGCATCCGTTCGACAACTTTTTCCCTGGTCATTGTTTCATCAGTTGCTAGGCGGTACTTTTCAAGTTTTTCAGCATAAGTCTTCTCTTTTGTAACAGATACGTATTCAAATATGTAAGGTGTGTTTCTGTGTATATTCCACTCGCATTTATCAGGACATTGCGTACAGAATCCATTATTGTCCATAGCACAGCATTTTCTTTTTTCCTCGTCATTGGCATAAGCGCAGTTTGCGTGACAGGTAAAATGGCAATTAAGGCAATTTGTGACATGTCGTCCCTTAGGAAGGTCGATTTGTTTTTGCTGCGTTTCTGTAACAGTATATTTGAAATCACTATTAGCTTCAATCTGAGTTTGGAAGTCATTCAGAATAGCAATTTCTATTCGTGTTTCTTCTACTTTGCTTAGTCCAGCATCAACTAAAGGCATAAGATTTTCCATCGTCATTTCTACTTTTTCTCTGTATGACAGAACATCTCTTGTTTGCCTAAGACTTTTTGTTTCCATCTTTGATAATCGTTCAAAAAACTTTTCAAAACTTTGACAGCCCATGTTCCAAAACCTGGACGCAAAATCGAATTCATTGGAAACAGAATTGTTAGCAAACAATCCGGAATTGTTGAAAGGAAAGTATTCATCATGGGGCAAGTTTGCCTTTTCCAATGCAGACAACACTGGGGGACGTTTTCCGTCTGCAAATGTTATAAGCATCAAAACATTGTTTTTGATATCTTGACCAAATATAGACATGATGCTACTGAAAATGTACCTCTGGGTATGAGTAAGTCTTGCGTCAGGGGCTTTGATAACGAAACATACTGCATCGATAAAAAGAACACCAGCGTCATCTTCCCTTGAGAACAATTGCTTGATTTGTTGCACGATTTGTTTGTCTCTTTCAATCCCGCTCGTGTCTCCGAACCCGGGGGTGTCGATAATGTTGAGTTTGTAATTTAACCGTCCACCGCTAAATGGATTTATTGTATAGCAAGTGATCCATTCCGTTTGCGATACAGACTGTGAATTGAAACAATCGAATCTAAAATATTGCTCATTGAAACTGTTATTACATATACAGATCTATGAATCAAAATATAGATTTTAGCAGACGAAATTTAGTACTCAGTAAAACAAGCATTTTGTGTTACCTGATCATTATTTCTATTTCTTTCGGCGTCTTCCAGATCAACAATGGTAAGCCTGTAATGATCGCTCCACTTTACGCCAAAAATGTAATTTATCATGCCGTCAACTAGTGTACTTTTGCCTGTTCCCGTTGATCCAACGAGTATAATCGTCCTTTCTTGAGGTTTTGTTACTTTACCATTGCCTACATATGACATATACTGCTATAATAGTTATACACAAGAACAATTCAATATGTTCTACATTTAAAATTAAAATTTAATCAGAATCGTAGGAGAATGTCTTGAGTTCTCCCTCTTTGTCCCTTCTAGAGTTCTCTCCCTTTATTCTTCTAGTGTATATGTATATATAGTACAAGGGGTCTAACGGTTTTTATACCTCTTTCTGTGGCCGAAATCGCACTTCAAACATCAACATATATCTATGAAATACAACGAATTCAAGTTTTTAAATTGTTATGCATATCTGTTAAGAAGTCCTCCTCAGAACTAAATGCACACATGCTATAAAGTAGGTGCTATTTGAAAGATTCAGTAAATTATCCATGCGTATAATGTGGCGCATATATAGCATATCATAGATTTACATTGTATTTTGATGTTTGAAGTGTGATTTCCGCCGCGGAATGAGGTCAGGTGTGAAAAACGTTTCAATGATTGTAATGCATGCATATACTTTAGAAGGGACAAAGGGAGCGAACTCCTGATATCAGAATAATAATGCGACATTAATTACCTGAAGCTAAAATTCAAGTTGACAATGTTGCTTCCCGAAATAATTGGCGTGAAATTGATTTAAAGAAAAAAAACACATCTGTATGCTTCGTCGGCATATGTCCGAGTAACACTTTAATTTTTAACATTATTCTTCCTCCTTAATTCCGTCTGCAAATGAATACTATCATAATTATATTTGGATAATCTTTAATCAGATGTTGCCTAAACTTACGGTAAAAACACATTTGATTACATTATGCAAAACAAACCAATAAACAATTTCCTTGTCTTCCCAATATCATTTCTTGCATTCCTGTTCTCTTGTAAAGGAAGTCTCTTCAGTTTCATATCGACATCTTTCATTTTAACATCGGTCATGAACTCCAAATTACGTTCAGCGGCTGATCGCTCAGGTTGTATAGGATTACTTAGTTCGCTGTAGGGGCCTTCATTTATATAGTCAACCATACGCACTCGGAACACAAACTTAGTCCCGTAGATTAAATTGAACAATGTAGCTGTGGGACATGAAAACGATTCTGGGTAGTTAAACCACATCATTTGATTCCACTCTTTGTACTGAACCTGATAACTGCAATCTGTAAACAGTTTTTCAGGAGGATCCCATTCGAGGGAAACATGGTCTTTGGTGGTGGAGCTCACACAAGGTTTACCTGGTCGCCTCTACAAAGTGTACGAATATATTACGAGTATTATTCATCAAATACAAGTTTAAAATATTTCTTAGATTTTTTAGCTTTTACATGTATCTTTTGCAAGGTAAGTTATAATACTATAATATGGAAGCGTACATGAAACATAATGACTCAAAAAGATTACTGCTTCTTCCGTTTTCTTCTCAAGAGTTGTGTCGACATAATTGACTATAATAGGATCACTTAGTACGCTAAAGGGGCCTTCATTTTCGTCGTCAACCATACGCACTTGGAACACAAACTTCGTTCCAGACTTTAAGTTGCGCAATGTAGCTGAAGGTTGTGCCAACGATTCTTGGTAGAAACTCCACTTCTTTTCAGAGTTACATTCTTTGTAGCGAAGCTGATAGCTGTAGTCTGTAAATAGTTCTTCAGATGGATCCCATCCGAGGGAAACATTGTCTGTAGTGATGGATTTAACACAAGGTTTCCCTGGTCGCCTCTGCAAAGTGAATCAACATATGTGAGTGTATTATATAGAAAATGCAATTTCAAGGTATTTTCATATTTTTAAACATTGCATCTTCAGGAAAAATTAGAATGGACGCGTATATGAAACATGCTATGGCTATATAACTTACTGCTGTATTTGTATTCTTCCATTGCATTGTGTCTACATTCGTTGAATTATCGTCTGGTCTGAAATATATGAACGAATATTTATATATGTCACAATGTAAGAATGGAAATGAAATATTAATTCCATTATTCTATAATCTGTATTATGTTAATCAAATGAAGAGATTATCGTTATTCAAAGCATCGAAACAAAATATTGATTTAATACAATTGAATTGTCAATAACAAACACAAATTCAATACTTAAATGGATTTTGCTGGTCAGTAAGTGGTATTAGAACATGGTTATGAGCCATGTTTTGATGTTTATGTCTTGTTGCACACACGTCACAATGTACTTCGTAACATTCCATGCAGAAATGAGTGGGTCTGGTTGAGCTCATGCCCTTCTTCACACATGACTCGCATGTTTTCCTTTTATTCTCTCCACCCATTTCTACTTCAGTATTAATTTTTGTTTCAGACTTGATGTATTTTAAAGGATCTGTTTCTTGACTGCTTGGGACTGTTGTCGCAGGTTCACTAACTATATCTGAAGCGTCATCAAATTTGACCTGTACTCGAACTGCTGATGTCTCCTGTCCGGCATATTCAGGATTTTGTTCTTCACTGATTGTTTCATTAGATACATTTCTTCCTGTATTTTTCGCAGTCAATTCTTCCTTGCACAAGGACTGTGTACACTGGCCGGCTGTTATGTAACGCTTATATAGATTCTTCCTGCAATAAAATAAAACTTTACAAAATTGTTTCGTCGCTTGTCAATTAATCGAATATGCTAAGCCGAAACAGTACTTGATATACAAACATACAAGTAATAGATTAACCTTTATCACAGTGGCCTACTCACAGATTTGAAATCGGATATCAACTTTTGTAACAAATATCCATCTTTACTGAAGTAAATGGCCCGATGTTCTATTCTTAGTGACGGCATTCTCGTCATATAAGCGCCATTAACGCCCATCCCCACTAACTATGCAGCGCAACGACTTTATTACATGATACATGACATTCAATTGTATATATTCATTATATGTACAAGAAACAAACATTATTGTCGACATACTAAATGTATCTTGAAAATGATGCAATCTTTCCTAATGTCATCGAAGTATTCTATAACCTAACCCTTTACCGTTTTACCATATATTTATAGCAAATCAGCATACCGAGATGCCTTCGACATTAACGAAATGATGGCCCCATGCAAATATACGAACACACATAGTCAACATACTATTATGTATAGCAAGCCGACATATTATATCCTGCAAATATTATTTGTTATATTTTATAATATAAGAACTACATCAGTCTTACGAGATTTTTTATGTTTATATTTTGACACCATATTCAACATATTATGTAAGATTTATATTTAAATACAATGTGCACTAGATCTTAAGCTGGACTTTATGACTGTCAATATGTTTAATTCGTCTATACATGTAATAAGATGTAATTAATAACATTTTACAAAATTTAATGATATAATATAATGTACAACGCGTCATTCTATCAATTACATTTACTTAAAATGGTTGTAATTACTTGACATATTAATGTGTAAATCCTTGGTCCCCCTCAAGGAAGCACCAGGATTGGTTTGACGAAAGCAACGACCAAATTTGTGATCTACTCATGTTGAGACAATGTAGCCCTGTATCGCATACCCTTCATCCGTGAAGTAGACGAAGACACCAAACAGGTCTCTTGTAGAAATGTTCCAGGCTTAAATGCTGTACTTGCAGATATGTACAACGCTGGCGGACATACACAACCTCAGCATAGCTTGAAAGTTCCTCGCTAGATTGCTCCGCAATTGCCTCATCTTGCACCTGAAATATGGTCTTCCGGCAAGTCAGTGTCGCTTCCGTACCGGTCGAGGTACATTTGATATGGTGTTTGCTGCTCGTCAACTCCAAAAGAAATGCCAAGCAAGAACAGTACCAGGACCTGTACACCACTGTTTGTCGACCAGATGAAAGTATTTAACACTGTCAGCCGACAATGACTATGGAAAATCATGGTCAAGTTTCGATTCCCAAACAGATTCAAAGCCATTTCCCGCCAGTTTCACGAAGGCATAATGCCCGTGTTTTGACGACGACGAGTCATCCTACAACTTCCCAGTGAATAACGTGAAACAATGATGCGTTCTAGCTCCAACATTATTAAGCATGATGTTTTTTTCCATGCTGATGGATGCATTTCACATAAATGATCCAGGGGTCGGCCTTAAATATCGGAAAGATGTAAAGCTCTTCATTCTGCGGCGCTTGAATGCAATGACCAAAGTCAAGACAACCATCATCCTGGACTTGCACTTTGCTGATGAATGTGGTCTAAATGGCAACTCTGTACCCAATATGTAGCACAGCATGGATCTGTTCTCTTGAGCGTGTGACAACTTTGGTATTACCATCAGCATCAATGAGACCGAAGTAATGTACCAGCCAGCACCAGTGAAATACAACATCGAACCGTCAATAAAACAGTATAGATCAAGCATCCAAGTAGTAGTCAAATTCACATACCTAGGTAGTACATTGTCAAGAGCAGTCCACATTCATTAATAGCAGGATAGCAAACGCTAGCGTTGCTTTAGGAAGACTCCGCTACACTGTCTGGGAGCGTACATGCCTCCGACTGGCTACCAAACAGGGCAGTTGTCATCACTACTTGGCTATACGCCTGTGAATCCTGGACTTTACATGTATGACATGCCAAGAGATTGAACCGCTGCCACACGACCTCTCTATACAGACTACTAAACGCCAGATGGCAAGAGAAAGTGACAGACACTGAAGTTTTGTCCCTGGAAAATCCCCCATCCATTTTTACCGTCCTTCAACATTCCTAAATTCGCTTGTCTAGACATGTTCTCCCAAAACAGCTACTTATTGGTGAACTGTCATATGGACAAATTTCAGAGACAGGCGAAAAATGGTCTAAAGACAATGCAACTGTCTCATTGAAAGCTCTCGGCATTGACTAATGGGAAAGTCTTGCCCAAAACCATGATTTGACGTACTGCTGCAAACAAAGGTTTCAATGACGCTGAAGCTTGGCGAAGTGTAGGAAGAAACGTGAGGTCCGAAGCAAGAGGCCAGCAAGCTCCTCGATAGCAAATAACGAACACATGTGTCAACCCTGTGGGAGGTACGTCCGTGCCTGAATTGGCATCTCCGGACACACGGAACCCAGTCAACTACTTGAAGTCATTGGTTATCATCGCTGAGCGATGGACGAGCAATATACCTATTATGTATTACTTAGTGGAAATCCCTTTTGAAGTTTCTGCGGTTGGAAGTCACAACAAGACTGTTGGATTGTTTCTACTTAGATAGTTCAAAATGACGTAGCAATGTATATAGCATCATTGCTCCAATATCGTCCTTCTAGTAGGCAAATACTTCAACAAAAACAACATTGTGTTGGCTTTGTTTAGATTTTAGAACACTTTGATTATCAGATTAAACATACAATAATTTATAATTAATAAAAACTGGACCGAGTGTATGAAAAAAATTATTCGTTGCATGAACAAAAATCATTATAACTTGAATATCATATACAATCCCAAAGTATTTGCCTTTCACCGTTTATTTAAGATGTCCCTTCTTTAGTAATGTAATGTCATCAAAATAATCAATTATATGTGTATTGACATACTTCCATAAAATGTATACATGCCATATATGCCAATATGATTTTATATTATTTTAGATGAATAACAGGAATGTACAGGAACAACTATTGTTTCCTATCATAATAATTAATAATATTTATAGGGCCAGTTTTGAATGAGACCATAGTTATGTAACAGTAAAAAAGATTACAAAGTCACTTCAACGCAAGAACATTGGGACTAAACTCAAAAAACTTTCATATCTTAGGTTCTTTTCATAACTTGTAAATATTGTATTCCAAGCATTCTATCAACTCAGTGACGGATTTATGTCTCGTTGCATTTAAAATAGCCATAACTCCACTACGGCAATACTGACTTTCGTTAGTACGGTCGTTGTTTATGTTTTTGAACATTGAATTAAATTATTAACCCTCATAAATGAAATGAATCAATAGTAAATACATAACAAGCGAGTAAATTAGGATGTTTTTTGTCATTCACTTTTACTAGAACAAGCTTAGCTGCAGGCTTACAAGTAGTAAAGCAAAATATTCATTAGGTCAGGATTTAGAAATATACTTACGCGTCTGTCAACTCCTGAAATGTTGACAATTCATTCCGTCGATGTCTGAAGACATACCAATAAATGCCCATTCCGGCCATCAATATAAGGATGATGATGTCAAAATAGGAGAAATATGAATATGAAATCGATCCTTTCTCCGCTACTTCCGTCATTTTATCAATAATATTTCGATGCTACAAAAAAATAAATAATAGGTCATTAAGAGTTCAATTATACTCTTACCTTGGCAAAGCATGAAATGACACAATCAAGACTAGGAAGATGTAATACAATGTTGCACTGTACTCAGCATATACGTCAAACCGTAATTACGTTTAATCGATCACTTAAACAACAACAGCTGCAACATAATTATTTGATCGGACATTTTAACCAGTACAGTCTATCACAAATGAGAGTTGCAACAGGAATAATTTCTGCTTGTAAGTTTGATAGACAACCTTGCAGAAAAGCTAGATACATATGTAACATATATGCAAATCCTCATTGCGAGCATACATTATTTTAACTCATATCTCGCGCAACATTATCATCAATTATCATACAAAACGCATCCGTACCTCGACCAGATCGCTTGAAAGTAGTAGAGTGTATGCTATCTATAAAAATGGCTTGCATCGAATGAGGAGTAGGAGGGGAGCATCATTCATGAATCAGAACTTCCCTAGACAGATCTAGGAAAAATGGAGGAGGAAGGCATTGGGAAGGACACAAAAACAGTAAAGCAACGGACAGGGTACACACAAAAGAATGGAACAAAAACAATAACGATAAGATAACGGCAAGAAATACAGACAACACAGCATCATCAACGAACTCAAAGAAATGAAAATGGACACGACAAAGCAACACGATAATTTTATCAATACAATGGTCTCAATAGTAACCAAGAATTGCCGAACAATAATTTATTTAATTATTACGCATGGTTTGCTGGTGGCAACAATTACATAATACTTGTGGAATTGCTTGAAAATAAACTTCGGAAGTATTATAACGCATGACGCATCTGTATCCAAAGTTGTCGTATATATGTTTTGTATTGCTCAAATAAATAATATGCACTAATGCATACTTGTTGTCAGTGTGGGGATAAATAATACAGTCAATCTTGTATTAAGAGACCACCCAAGGGACAGCCAAAAAGTGGTCGCTAAATAAAATGGTATCTTAATATATATTGACAAAAGTTAAGAAGATATAAATGTCCAACTGAACATTCAAACCGTATACCATCCTCATAACTGAAATAAAACTAAAACTTTAATCCATGTGTGTATTTATACAGGCTGATAGTAATAAACGTTTTTTATAAGACAATGATTTTACAGGGTCTATTAAAAAGGATTACATACGAAACAAAGTGAGTCTTTACATATTTCAACCAAGTGTTAAATTATGCGATGTGTTTTGTCTGACATTTTCATTCTTTCAGTGAGTATAAAGAAAATTAAATATAAAGTAAAGATAAAAGCGGGCGAGTCGGCATAAAATTACATCTCGCACATTTCTTCTCGGGACATCGTAATGTAAAAACTCGGTGACATCAAGGAACTTAAGTCGCTTAGGAACGACGTTACATGAGCTTGGTTTTTGTTGAAATTATGATCGTTATGCTGTGTAATTCATTTACATTTAAGACCCCACTCAAGTGGACACAAATGCAACGATTTTACGTCGTTTTATAACCTGGTCGCATTTATTAGGCCTAATTGTTTATTCAATTGTTTAAAGGACAATGCGCGAATGCAGTTTTGAATCAGGTGTGAAATGCCATTTGGGATTAAGTGCATGTGGTCGTTTAATGGATTATTTAACTATCTTTTTTACCTGTCGGGACTGGTTTAATGCGGTCGGTGGTCGCGTTAGAGAAAAGTCGCTTAATAGATACTATTTATATAGTAAAAACGCTCGGGGGGAATTTAAGTGGTCGCTTACAGCAAATGGTCACATAAGACACGTGGTCGCATCAACAAGATTGACTGTACTTTGGATGAATGTTAAATTATGTTTCCCCATGTGCTGGTCTTTTACTTGATATCCCCCTTGTTGCCCTCTAAAATCATCACTGGTTGTTTAGGATAGTCAGTCAGATAAATCCTTACTTTTCCTTTCCCATAAAATTGAACATTGCATCACATCAATCCCTAATATGTCGTAGGATGGGGTTACCCACGGACTTGTGTTGGGAAGATTTTCCGGTTTCTGTATCATCTTAATTATTCTTTCTGAAGTACCCATGTGGCAGAAATGCGTATATTTCAATATAGAGTCTAGTCTCGGATCACCAATTAACCAATATGTAATAAGAATTGGTACTACAGTGTAATGTTTATATTGTGTGGTTGACTACATTCTTCTGATAACATTTTCAAGTAGTCATACTATGCTAGTCATTTTGTATCTTGTTCAATGCGATTTTCATGAAGCATAAAACATATCATGCTTTTGACTCCAAAAAGGGTATAAAAGGCAGAGCTGCCAACATTTTCTGCTCAGTTCGAGGACATTTACAAGGTAGATTGTACCCTGGTGCCATCTCTTTAGATATAAATTAAGGGTTTATTTTGTTACTTTTGGCGCGGTTCAACATTAGTAAAGTCAAAATTCAGTTTCATCTCTTTATAAATTTATGACTTTTATGTCGGGTAGTTGAAATTCTGTTTGTAAGAGATTTGTTAAAATTAATGCATGATAATATTATAAAGACATACATCATTGAACACGTATTTGTAGACGTTGTAGTCAAATTCAGTAAGTGTAAATACTTTATAAATAGAGTGAACCTGGAAAACATCAAAGTCCGCGATAGTGATTAGAAAGGCCTGTTACATTTTGGGGGCTCGTCCGTTTACAAATTTGCATCACTTTATGTACGGTTAATTGTTTAATTGTTAGTGTGATTTATCATGTTTTCATGCTTATCTAATTTGTTGAATACTCATAAAGTAAGACAGTTAAGTCAGAATAGTTGTGTATTGACTACATACTGTAACTATGAGGTATAAAGTAGTAATCCGTGAACTGTTTTGAGTACACATTGACTGTATAGGCTGTTAGATAAACACATAGTAGTTGACAAAATTAAAACCACACACTAAGATAAAATAAGACATACACATCATACGAAGGGTGGTGTTTATATGGAGTATGACAACACATGCCTTCTATTGATTGATATTAAATAGCAGTGACAAAAACCGACTATGCTGACTATGGTTGATGATAAAATTCAGTCTGATCTGGTTACCTCTTCGCAATTGGGGGTTTGAATACTATATATAGGTGTCCAGAACATTAACTATGGTTCAACCACCGATTTAGCATGGTTAAACTATAGTCGATATTCGGAACACCTCTATATGGTTTTCAATCCTCCAAATTCTAAGAGTGACCAGAGTAACTAGACCATATATGAACTAGACTGAGTTTTTCATCCTATCATAGTCACCATAGTCAGTGATCAAACTACCTCGTTATTAGTTAGTGAATCTCAATTAATAGATTTCCTTGTTTGGCTTATTTTATACTTCAGTGGCACATTGCACTCACTCTTCAACACTTTAATTTCATGATGACCAAAGGCATACATATATGCCTATAAATATCAACCTCAAGTATTAACGCATACATATGTTATAAACAACAATATTGACATTTAATTGTCAGTGATATATTTGTAATAACGCTTTGTACAAGTATTACAAAGTATATGAGGTGGACTTGTTACATTTAATAGACTGAAAACTCCTTGGCCTTGTCACAATGATAATCTCTTATTTATCAGTGAGCTTTTGATAGTGGTTAGAGGCCCTCTGACTACGGTGGCGAGTGTACGACGGATGTCACGTCACGTCTAACAAAAGACTCAAGTATAGGTGCACACGAGTGGGATTTCATCACACAATACAGGATTCAGGGTATCATCTGCAGTTAGAGGCTAAGATGCCAGACGGTAGTAGACGCAAACGGCGGCCACACTCGTTACTGCGTTAATATACTTTCATTTTCATCCTCCTTCATCAAATGCAATAAAATATATTTGCTCTTTCATGATACATTTGTTGTTAGTCCCTGAACATTATTTTATTCAGTTTGTCATCAAGAACAGAGCAGACTAAAATATAACAGGTATTTCACGGTGCATTGACCGCCATTACATGTAAATAAGATTTTCATGTGTTTGGAAGATCTATGAGTACATACATGTAGTATCTCACCCACTGTAGAAACATTTGTAGCTAAACAAACAATGATTATTAGTTTATTGAATGCAATTCGACCGTGGGAGCAAATTAAAGAGACTTTTAAATATAGCTATGTAACTTTATAACAGATCAACACGATTACAGTACAAAGGTGCCAAATGCATTCACAGCATATTATATAAGATATTGTATCAGGTCATTATTATCAAATTGTTTGGCATACCCATACACAGGACATTTAGGTGGGTAGATAGGTAATTTTATTTTGTTTTATGTTTGTGGTAACGCTAAGTGTTAACAATTAATGCTAAAATTCCTCGCATACCCCTAAAACTCTTCATGTATGTAAATGGTTATGCCAAACAAACAATGTTTAATTATGGCCTAATAATACAGAAATCAACAATGTGTTATAGTTATTAAAAGCAAACAAAGCGGTCAACTATTTTATTCAATTTACTTTTGTATAATTATGTTTTGAACAATGACCTACCAATATGATGCAGGTTGAACAAAATGCAATGCCATAATAATGATCTTGAAAATGAAGTTCTATTCCACTATTTAGTAGATTTTCAGATGAACAAATTGGTCAGTACTGATAGCCTGATCACTTTCTCATGACTTAATTAAAACCGAAATTACACATGTAAGTGCAGAAAGAAATTGGAAACAATCAACATGTTTTTGGCCTGCAATGATGAAAGGGCATTCTTAACTTCTAATAAATTTCAGTAACTTTCTCATCAGAATATCTGTGAAGCTCTTACGTTTTTACTGAATAATATCTCTATTACCTTTTGATAACTCAGTGTACCAACACAAAGTTAGTATTCCTATGGGAACTGACAGTGCTCCACTTATAGCCGACGTATACTTATTATGTTATGAGAAAGACCTTATGTTATCCTTATTCAAAGAAAATCAGACATATGTAAGTAACGCTCTCAAAAGTATCTCAGGGTCGTCAAGTTGGTTACTTATTCCCTATTCCCTATTCGTTACCTATTCCCTATTCCCTATTCGTTACCTATTCGTTACCTATTCCCTATTCCCTATTCGTTACCTATTCGTTACCTATTCCCTATTCTCTATTCGTTACCTATTCGTTACTTATTCCCTATTCCCTATTCGTTACCTATTCGCTTTTTCTACATTGCATCTTTTAAATGATTTCTTTTCATGTCCCTGGTGTTAGCTCGAGGTTTGTAGATATGAAAAAACCTTGTTAGCGCATATGTACCAGTTTCTGCGCTCGGCTGATACCCTGTTACCTATTCGTTACCTATTCGTTACTTATTCGTTCCCTATTCGCTTTTTCTACATGGACCCTTTTGAATGATTCCTTTTCAGGTCTCTGGTGTTAGTTCTGGATTTGTAGAGTTGAAAAAACCTTGTTAGCGCATATGTACCAGTTTCTGCGGTCGACTGATACCCTGTTACCTATTCGTTACCTATTCGTTCCCTATTCGTTCCCTATTCGCTTTTTCTACATTGACCCTTTTGAATGATTTCTTTTCAGGTATCTGGTGTTAGTTCTAGGTTTGTTGATATGAAAAAACCTTGTCAGCGCACATGTACCAGTTTCTGCGGTCAACTGATACCCTGTTACCTATTCGTTACCTATTCGTTACCTATTCGTTCCCTATTCGTTCCCTATTCGCTTTTTCTACATTGACCCTTTTGAATGATTTCTTTTCAGGTATCTGGTGTTAGTTCTAGGTTTGTTGATATGAAAAAACCGTGTTAGCGCATATGTACCAATTCTGCGCTCGACTGATACCCTGTTTCCTATTCGTTACCTATTCGTTCCCTATTCGTTCCCTATTCGTTCCCTATTCGCTTTTTCTACATTGACCCTTTTGAATGATTTCTTTTGCAGGTCTCTGGTGTTAGTTCTAGGTTTGTTGATATGAAAAAAACCGTGTCAGCGCATATGTACCAATTCTGCGCTCGACTGATACCCTGTTACCTATTCGTTCCCTATTCGCTTTTTCTACATTGACCCTTTTGAATGATTTATTTTCAGGTCTCTGGTGTTAGTTCTAGGTTTGTTGATATGAAAAACCGTGTTAGCGCATATGTACCAGTTTCTGCGGTCGACTGATACCCTGTTACCTATTCATTACCTATTCGTTCCCTATTCGTTCCCTATTCGCTTTTTCTACATTGACCCTTTTGAATGATTTCTTTTCAGGTCTCTGTTGTTAGTTCTAGGTTTGTAGATATGAAAAAACCTTGTTAGTGCATATGTTCCAATTCTGCGCTCGACTGATACCCGTTACCTATTCATTACCTATTCGTTCCCTATTCGTTCCCTATTCGCCTTTTCTACATTGACCCTTTTGAATGATTTCTTTTCAGGTCTCTGGTGTTAGTTCTAGGTTTGTTGATATGAAAAAACCGTGTTAGCGCATATGTACCAGTTTCTGCGTTTGACTGATACCCTGTTACCTATTCGTTACTTATTCGTTCCCTATTCGCCTTTTCTACATTGCATCTTTTAAATAATTTCTTTTCATGTCCCTGGTGTTAGCTCGAGGTTTGTAGAGTTGAAAAAACCTTGTTACCGGGATTGATTTGACGCTCGCAAGGGCCGTTTTTGAGACAATTTAAACCGTCTTAGATGCTTAAAGCCATGAGATTCAGCGGCCCCCGGGACCCCTTGCCGAATTTTCAGCTGATTTGAAATTTTGCATTCTCATGAATAAACACTTCTACTTAAAAATGTAAATACTATAATCAAATATTTCACTGAAGCGATCAATAATTTATGAAAGTTGCAACATTCAGTTGTTTATTGTAAACAAATCTAAAATGCATTATGAGGGTGCGTTCTTCAAAAAGTAAGCAATTTGTTGATGGTTATGCAGTGCATATGTATTATATGAAATGCATAAAATTGCTTCTGATTTTCATCTTTAAAGTTGTTAAGCATTGGTCTGGTGAATTTTATTACATGAACGTAATCATATAACTATGTAACAAAGAACAGCTAGACATGAACAGACCGTGAAATTTTAAATTGTTGTTGATGTGCCGACAAATAGTGTAAGGTGTGGGAAAGCTCCCATATTAAGCAACATTTTACGATACAATAATAACCATGAGGTCGATTAAGCACATACTTATATACACATATAAATTAGATTTGAAATATCACCTCCTATATGCATCTAGCGTGTCGAATTTAAAACTACGAACATTTAATGTTATGCGGTTTTAAGTACATGTCACTTATTACTATATATGATATTTGTTTTTTACAGGCAATTGAACATCTTCGTTGTCATAATTGGATTAACATCTCATATAATACTGAATACTTTATTAAATGTTGAAAGATAAATGCTTACTTCAACCTACGACGATTTATTTCAAACTAAATTGTGTAATATATGACTTATTCCGATGTATTTTTATTGTTGTTCAATAACACTTAGTAAGTAACTTTCACGTTGACAAAATGTATATAAACATGTATGTGTTGTAGACGATTTACATTGTACAAGTATTAATAAAATGTCTCTGTTCTGTTCTGTTCATATAATGTTGTTTGCTTAAAGACTAATTTTATTACCCCCCAACATGACGATAGCACTTTAATCTATGGTAATTTATTTGTGAAAAAAATGTATTACAATTCCTATTCTTCATGATTTTAACTTAAACTTCTTGATTATATTTTATGTGAAAGATATGTATAATAGTATGTGAATTGTAGTATTAGTACATAACATTCCAATATAACATAATATAATATTTTATTTACATTTACCAATTTCATTATTTTTCTATTGAAAAATTATGTCTCAATACAAGGTGTGAAATGTGATACATTTCAACCAACTGTTTGTCATCCATGTGTATTTTCACACATTTGTGTTAAGTAATTGACTTACATCAAAGGTGTAAAGATAACTTGTCAATTACTTCCAAATACTTTTATTTTTTCAGTCATAATATCGTGTTGTTAATTTCTTGTATCCTAAAAGTCAGTCAATGAAAATATAAAGATCCCATATCGTGCGTTATTACATGTACTGAGTACTAAAATGTCAATATATATTATTGATTAAAACGTATACTGAAGAAAACAGATACAGTTTTGTTTGCAAATATATTATGATACATGTAATATTCGAAAGTAAAATATACACAACTACATACATACTGATACATCAAGATGAATGCTACAGCCCTTGGCAATTTCATCATGCTGGCTAAACACAGCGGGGTGGCTAATTAAGTCGCGAATGATAATGATAATGATTATGAGACGTTAAAGTGGCGTATATATAATCGGTTATAGCATGGAGCCAATATCGATCAGATCTGGGGAATCTTGCGATGAGCCAGAAAGTTGGTCATGAGTGTGCCTGTGACACGCATATCAACATTCAATTTTGGTCCTGAGTTGGACCCGTTTTATCAATATTCGTACGAACGAGCGTTCGTACGATACGAAATGTTCGTAAGAATTTTCTTATCAAAATGTGTCCGTATACATGTATGACTGCGATCTTACGAATAAGAATGTTCGTGCGCACAGTTAATCAGTACACGCTCTTCTTGGGGATGCCAAACTAGACGTATCTCACGTCGTCTCTCAGTCGTCTGTTGAGAAACAAAAATATAACCGCCTATCCATCTGTTGTCAGTAGGCAAACAAACTTCTCAGAGGAAGACGAGCAAACTTCGGTGGATAGCTGCTTAAAAGTACTGGTACAATGTAACAGAACACTGAACAGTATTCAGTTAGATATGTCGGCGGATATGCCTACCCACTAAAAGCCTATTTATTAAAGAGGAGGTTTGCTATTTCATGTCTGATGACTAAGATGCGAATAAACAGGGGCTGGTCATAAGAGGTTCGAACTGAAATATGAAAGTACTGTAGTGGTGTGGCGCTTGATGAGGTGTTCGAACTCACGCCACCCCCCTCTACCCCTGCATGACGCTCTACAAACAGTAGTAACCAGTTGACTGTATCATCCCACACCAATGCTCTCCTCCCACTTACGTCACTACACTTTTGCTACCTTCATATAAATGGAGGTGGATGTGCACCCAGTGTTGGGTTCGACCCACCTCTCACAAGGTGCTCTACCGTTTCGTCACACTCCACTACACAGCTTAAGAAACAGTATAGTGAGTGGTATTCTATGCTCAGAAGGATGAAAACTTGCTTAAATAGTTTATTATTTTCTTGAGTTTTCACGATCTTGAAGATCTAATTTATTGAGGATTTAATACTTAATTGTAAGTCAAATATCATTGAGGATGTCATTCAGCTGGTGATGTTAATGATGCAGACTATTATTAAAGAAATGTGAAATGCTTCTTACATTATATTATGCTTATATTCCATTTACAATTCCACATACACACTATTCTTATTCCATCTTCAAATTACCTTTTAATTGTTAGAAGTTTTACTTTGTTCGATTGACTACTGTATCAGCTAGTATGTATGGAATCATCTTTATAAGATAACAATATATACTTATTAATATATCCCCCCCCCCAGTAATGCCAGACAAGTTCATGTGATATGAAGTAGATGACTGGATTAAAAAGTTCATAACTGTTGTTGATTAATGTGAAATCATGATTAATGATATTTGTTACGAACGTTACGAATGCTTAAAACCACCGAGTAGCATTTTCGTTATAACTAACGAATTCGTAGCGTCTGCATGCGTACGGAAATATTGATATAACGCTCTTGCGATCGTAAGAACGTCGTAAGAAAATCTTACGAAACTTTTGTGCGTAAAAACGTTGATAAAACGGGCCCATAAATAATGATCGTGTTTTGGTGGAAATATGATATCCATTGGTCGTTGTTGAATGATCGTCTCCAAACAGTGAAAGTCTATTCCGATCAAAACATGTATGTCATACCATTTCAATCACATTCATTGAGAAATATTTAATTAATTACAATGAAATAAGCATTTTAGTCACACAATCAATCTTCCAATCCCGCTTCGTAAATACTGACAAGCGTTTATCAGGTAGATCGAGCAAGAATAGTCGCCCCTGACAAATGTTATACTAGGGCATCAATGGAAATATACGTAGAACGATAAAATAACAGTCATTGTATATGCTGGAACTTCTTTTAAACAAAATACAAGCAGCAGATTGTAGATATCGAAAATACTAGCATTTTCCTTATATTTAAGATAAAAGTTAAGACAGCTAAGAGGTACCTTACAGTTAAGGAGAAAAATAAACAATAACTTAAGATAATATGCTTTGTGAATACCACTTAAGATTTTTCTTGAAATCTAAGGAAGAAATGCAAGAAAAATCTTAAATTTAATGGAAATCTTAGGATCTAAGATAAATTTTCAACTTAAGATGTGTATTGAAAACGGGCCCTGGTACTATAAGGGGTGTTTTTGGCCCCAAATCAGTCGAGCGCAGAAACTGGTACATGTGCGCTAACAAGGTTATTTCAACTCTACAAACCTCGAACTTACACCCGAGAACTGAAAAGAAATCATTCAAAAGGGTCCATGTAGAAAATGCGAATAGGTAACGAATAGGTAACGAATAGGTAACAGGGTATCAGTCGAGCGCAGAAACTGGTACATATACGCTAACAAGGTTTTTTCAACTCTACAAACCTCTAGCTAACACCAGGGACATGAAAAGAAATCATTCAAAAGGGTCAATGTAGAAAAAGCGAATAGGGAACGAATAGGTAACGAATAGGTAACGAATAGGTAACAGGGTATCAGTCGAGCGCAGAAACTGGTACATGTGCGCTAACATGGTTTTTTCAACTCTACAAATCAGGCTAACACCAGGGACATGAAAAGAAATCATTCAAAAGGGTCAATGCAGAAAAAGCGAATAGGGAACGAATAGGGAACGAATAGGGAACGAATAGGGAACGAATAGGGAACGAATAGGTAACAGGGTATCAGTCGAGCGCAGAGACTGGTACGTGTGCGCTAACAAGGTTTTTTCAACTCTACAAATCTCTAGCTAACACCAGGGACATGAAAAAAATCATTTAAAAGATGCAATGTAGAAAAAGTGAATAGGGAACGAATAAGTAACGAATAGGTAACGAATAGGTAACAGGGTATCAGTCAAGCGCAGAAACTGGTACATAAGCGCTAACAAGGTTTTTCAACTATACAAACCTTGAACTAACACCAGAGACCTGAAAAGAAATCATTCAAAATGGTCAATGTAGAAAAAGCGAATTGGGAACGAATAGGGAACGAATGGGTAACGAATAGGTAACAGGGTATCAGTCAAGCGCAGAAACTGGTACATATGCGCTAACAAGGTTTTTTCAACTCTACAAACCTCGAACTAACACCAGAGACCTGAAAAAAATCATTCAAAAGGGTCCATGTAGAAAATGCGAATAGGGAACGAATAAGTAACGAATAGGTAACAGGATATCAGTCAAGCGCAGAAACGGGTACATATGCGCTAACAAGGTTTTTTCAACTCTACAAACCTCGAACTAACACCAGAGACCTGAAAAAAAATCATTCAAAAGGGTCCATGTAGAAAATGCGAATAGGGAACGAATAAGTAACGAATAGGTAACAGGGTATCAGTCGAGCGCAGAAACTGGTACGTGTGCGCTAACAATGTTTTTTCAACTCTACAAACCTCTAGCTAACACCAGGGACATGAAACAAAATCATTTAAAAGATGCAATGTAGAAAAAGTGAATAGGGAACGAATAAGTAACGAATAGGTAACGAATAGGTAACAGGGTATCAGTCAAGCGCAGAAACTGGTACATATGCGCTCACAAGGTTTTTTCAACTCTACAAACCTCCAGCTAACACCTGGGACATGAAATGAAATCATTTAAAAGATGCAATGTAGAAAAGGCGAATAGGGAACGAATAAGTAACGAATAGGTAACGAATAGGTAACAGGGTATCAGTCGAGCGCAGAAACTGGTACATATGGGCTAACAAGGTTATTTCAACTCTACAAACCTCGAACTTACACCCGAGAACTGAAAAGAAATCATTCAAAAGGGTCCATGTAGAAAATGCGAATAGGTAACGAAAAGGTAACGAATAGGTAACAGGGTATCAGTCGAGCGCAGAAACTGGTACATATACGCTAACAAGGTTTTTTCAACTCTACAAACCTCTAGCTAACACCAGGGACATGAAAAGAAATCATTCAAAAGGGTCAATGTAGAAAAAGCGAATAGGGAACGAATAGGTAACGAATAGGTAACGAATAGGTAACAGGGTATCAGTCGAGCGCAGAAACTGGTACATGTGCGCTAACAAGGTTTTTTCAACTCTACAAATCAGGCTAACACCAGGGACATGAAAAGAAATCATTCAAAAGGTTCAATGCAGAAAAAGCGAATAGGGAACGAATAGGGAACGAATAGGGAACGAATAGGTAACAGGGTATCAGTCGAGCGCAGAAACTGGTACGTGTGCGCTAACAAGGTTTTTTCAACTCTACAAACCTCTAGCTAACACCAGGGACATGAAAAAAAATCATTTAAAAGATGCAATGTAGAAAAAGTGAATAGGGAACGAATAAGTAACGAATAGGTAACGAATAGGTAACAGGGTATCAGTCAAGCGCAGAAACTGGTACATAAGCGCTAACAAGGTTTTTCAACTATACAAACATTGAACTAACACCAGAGACCTGAAAAAAAATCATTCAAAAGGGTCAATGTAGAAAAAGCGAATTGGGAACGAATAGGGAACGAATAGGTAACGAATAGGTAACAGGGTATCAGTCAAGCGCAGAAACTGGTACATATGCGCTAACAAGGTTTTTTCAACTCTACAAACCTCGAACTAACACCAGAGACCTGAAAAAAAATCATTCAAAAGGGTCCATGTAGAAAATGCGAATAGGGAACGAATAAGTAACGAATAGGTAACAGGATATCAGTCAAGCGCAGAAACTGGTACATATGCGCTAACAAGGTTTTTTCAACTCTACAAACCTCCAGCTAACACCTGGGACATGAAAAGAAATCATTTAAAAGATGCAATGTAGAAAAGGCGAACAGGGAACGAATAAGTAACGAATAGGTAACGAATAGGTAACAGGGTATCAGTCGAGAGCAGAAACTGGTACATATGCGCTAACAAGGTTATTTCAACTCTACAAACCTAGAACTAACACCCGAGAACTGAAAAGAAATCATTCAAAAGGGTCCATGTAGAAAATGCGAATAGGGAACGAATAAGTAACGAATAGGTAACAGGGTATCAGTCAAGCGCAGAATTGGTACATATACACTGACAATGTTTTTTCATATCTACAAACCTAGAACTAACACCAGAGACCTGAAAAAGAATCATTCAAAAGGGTCAATGTAGAAAAAGCGAATAGGGAACGAATAGGTAACGAATAGGTAACGAATAGGTAACAGGGTATCAGTCGAGCGCAGAAACTGGTAAATGTGCGCTAACAAGGTTTGTTCAACTCTACAAACCTCTAGCTAACACCAGTGACATGAAAAGAAATCATTCAAAAAGGTCAATGTAGAAAAAGCGAATAGGGAACGAATAGGGAACGAATAGGTAACAGGGTATCAGTCGAGCGCAGAACCTGGTACGTGTGCGCTAACAAGGTTTTTTCAACTCTACAAACCTCTAGCTAACACCAGGGACATGAAAAGAAATAATTAAAAGATGCAATGTAGAAAAAGCGAATAGGGAACGAATAGGGAACGAATAGGGAACGAATAGGGAATAGGGAATAAGTAACGAATAGGTAACGAATAGGGAATAGGGAATAGGTAACGAATAGGTAACGAATAGGGAATAGGGAATAGGTAACGAATAGGTAACGAATAGGGAATAGGGAATAAGTAACGAATAGGGAATAGGGAATAAGTAACCAACTTGACGTCCCTAAGTATCTCCTATTATTTAGACGATATTTTGTTTATTGATAATGCGTTTTTCAGCCATGATAAATAAAATATATCCTATAGAGCTACAACTTTCGAAAATAAAACCCTTGGATACACATGCCTCGTTTCTTGACTTGGACATTTCTATAGAAATGGTATTATTACTTCAAAACTTTACAATAAACGAGATGATTATAACTTTGAGATTTTAAATGTTCCGTAACTCGATGGCAATATTCGCAGAAGTCCCTCCTCCGGCATATATGTTTCTCAACTTATACGTTATCAATAGGCGAACACTAATCTAGGAGACTTTAATAAGCGTAACCTTCTACTTACATGTAAACTTCTGGAACAAGGTTATCGTTATCATAAATTATGTAGAACGTTCCGTAAATTTTGCCATAAATATCCTGATATTATTTTAAATATGGCATTAGTGTCAAATCTAGTTTATAGACAGGAATGACTAAACCCATTTTCTTTTGAGATATGTTATATAAAATTCGCGAAATTCATAACAGTTAATAAGTTCATACGATCGGTTTATAATCCTGACATAATGAGAACTACTGCAGATAATATTTTAAGTAAATCACTACTTGATAAATTTGCACACCTGGTTTTATTGCACACCGGGCACTAATGTTTGCAACTAAATGAAGTTATATCTATAAACCGTACTTGATATGCCAGGATATGACAGATAATACTGTCTTTAAGGATTATTTTTGGGACTGTGTAGGCATATATATTTTCTTCAAAACGCTGTTCTTGTATAAGGTGCCTATTTTAGTTTTAGCACTTCAAGTCGTTCGTTATAATCGTGTATACCGTTTTAAAATTGTATGAATTTCCTATTTTCCTAGTACATACTTAGTTATGCAAGTATAATGATATAAGGAGACAACTTTAAAGTGGTCCTCAAAACCATCGATATTCGGAGCGCGTGACAAAAATGAAAACATACCATGCAGAGTAGGCAACGTTCACAAATCAAAAGTCGCGGTTTATTTATCGCCCATGATATACTACGGATGTCTACGATTATACATGAGTGCTAGGTATATATTTTATGACATTATCACATGAGTATAGTGCTGTTAGATTGTATGAACTTTCAGGACCAAGCCATGCCCACGATTGAGTATAAGTGGACATAATACCTGTTTAATCAGTTTAATAAATAAATTCATTGAATGGAGCAGTAAGGACAGTGTGTTCAGAATGGTGTCGTGTCCATGGCAGATCTATCGTGACATTTAGAAGAGTTTGTTGACTCCGTGCGTTAAATCATATTACATAATAATGAAATAATATTTAGTGTCTCCAATACAGGAGAGCAAAAAAATTAGCAATATAATACAGTACAATGTAACACAAGCACTTGCACAGAGTTAAGCACACTATCATGAATAGAATTCATATTTACGGATCAAAAAGCTCTTATGTCTCCCAGTAGTCATTATCTTATCGAAACGAATACCCATTATGTCACACGCGATAAAATGCTTGCCGTGTATCAAAGAACGAGACACAAACTTATTGTTATTTTCTCTTCCGTATTTTTTTCCAGGCAACATGCCAAGACAATACCTCCCCAAACAGACCCCCGAGAAATCAACAGTCTACAAATTACTAAAGGTTAGACACTGAGGAGGTGCAAGGGTAAACAGTTACGGGTACATGGACACGAGAAATGGTCTGGCCTACTATAAAGAACAACAAAGGAAAATCTAGTGGGACAATAAGGGTGGATTTTTTCAAAAGGTAGATGGAGACTCTTTGGTGCTTGCAAACTGCAAGCTTCTTGTACATCTGTACATAAGCTTTACAAATATCACTGCCAAATACACTTGAAATTGTATGTTTTATAACTCTTTAGTGGGAGTTGATAATTGTGACATTCGTCTTCAGTTGAAGCATTGTGAAAGTAACATTATTATAAGAAGGGATGTCAGCGGTTAACCGTTCGAACGTCCGATTATCGGTTAGTAAATCATTAACCAGTTAATCGAAATAAACTCAAATCAAGTACATTGTATATATTATTATATAAACTGACTAAACCATTGCTGGTGTTGATATTATTTATGACATTTTAGATAAAAATTATCATTGGCAAAACATGGTTATACTTGTTGCCAGAGGTGTGAAAAGTCAACACCAATTAAGTGTGAAAGAAAAACTAATTTTGACACCTTTATGACCTGTCACATATAGTTGATTAAGTATACGTTGGATACATTAAAATTAAGCTAGCCTTATGCTTGTTTACTAATTGACTTCAATTGCAAAGTTCATTTGACCATTTAAAAAGAAAAAATGAGTATTTCATTATACACTTATGTCAGTTTATTTAAAATATAATAGCATGTCGTAATATTGCCTTTGCCTATTACAAAACACTTTTATATATGGCATGTATTATAAATGCATCTGTTATTTTACTCGATTCAAATTAATTTACATGAACAACTCATTCAGAAGGAATAATCGATTTTGTATTAGTTACAGCTGTCATATTTGCATTGGCAGATGTGAGTAATTTGCCTTATTTTCAACAATATTTACATAAACGACTCATTGAAATGCACATTCGATTACGTGTGAGAAACAGTTGGCATATGAATATAAAAGTATACATACATGTGTATCTAGGTACGTTTATATGTATCATTTGTGTATAAAATTTCATTTAACGATAAATGTTTTTGTTCTTAATTAACCGGTTAACCGTTCGATAGAATTTTCGATTAACCGGTTAGCAAAACAATCGAATATTCCCAACCATAATTCTAAGACAATATTACAGCTTTGTTGAGACAAATATATATAACTTTCCAAAAGATATCTAAACAGTAACACTTAAAGCAATTTTTTACAGGGAGCTGAAAGTAATTGTTAAAATAAGAAATGGTACTTTTTTATCATAGAAAGCTACTTATCTAACAGTCAAGTGTGTTGTTTATTATTGATTGATATGCATGCATGTGATATTGAACCATATATCAATGTACATGTATTAGGCTACTACTTGCAATGTGCGGGTACGTTTAGTGATGTTTACCTTTTTGTAATAGACAGTTCTTAGTCCTGAGACCAAGGGGTAATAATACGAATTGGTTAAGAATTGTTCGTGTTGACACTGTTCCATTTTTAAAAATAATATTAATTCACGGAGAATCTTTGATTTAGAAGCTATTATAATTTGTTGCAGTAATTCATAATCATAATACTTGCAAGGTACGTCTTTGAGAATAGTTAGCTCTGTTAAATGTTTGTTTAGCGCTGTTAACTGTTTGTTAAAAAAAAATTCGCATCATGTAACATATTGTTCCAGAGTTGTGTTTCTTTAAAATATCAATAGTAACTGTAAGATACAAACAATTTGTTTGACCTTGTATTATTCAAATCGTTTGAGAGCCAAGTTTTTGGAAGGCAGAAAACTAGTATTGGATCGTAACTTTTGGCAATAATTATGAAAGCAAAGTTAACAGTCATTTTATCTCCCCTGAGCACAGTGCTCAGGGTATTATGCTTTTATGATCAGTGGCTGTCCGTCGTCCGTCTGTCGTCCACAATTGTATCGGTAACACCCTAGCAACCACAGTATTGAAGCAATCTTGTTTCTTACATATGATAAGTATTACAGACATGTAGTGTACATGTATAAATGTTTTATCGTTCCAAAATAACTTAATGTTCACAAGAAGATGTGTGTTTCGTTATTAGCTCGCTAGCTTGTTATAGAAAATATGAATAGATACATAGTCTAGTCGATTAAGTCATAGTGGACAACGGCTCATGTTTATTGGATCTAAATGGACTAGGTTGATGTCTGTAATTTGTAAAACAACAGTGCACATCATGCAATATTGCTATCACACAAACAAAAAACAATCAATATTGCCAAATATTTAAATAGAATTAAAGAAACAAATCTATCCCAATCTATAAATCTGTAATATAAACTTGATCTGAATAAAACATCCAAAACCCCGTAACTCCATTACTTTGTATTTTAGTGACTGTATAAACCCCTTAACTTACTGTTGGGTTTTGGAATGGCATTTTTATATTTTCCTTTCACAAAACCCGTGTATCTTTTTTAAAAAAACAAATCGTATTAACATCAAAACTTTATTAACGATGGTTTTGAAAATTAAGAGATAAGGTCAGAATATACACTTGGAGCCACTTCTAACTCTACACTTTTCAAATTCGATTTTCTCGAATATGATTCAAGATCTTTATTTCAAATTAAATATTTTGTTGTTTGGCAACATAAACTGTACACAAAATATAAAATCGTTCAACTGTGACGATCGGTCACTTTTGCACGTGAGACACGTACGATTTCACCCTTTCGCACGAGGAATTGTTTGTAAGAGAAAAATATCGATTTTCATTTTTATGTATTTATTCTATAACGCAATTTAAACCGTAAAAACAGAATCTTGATTTTAAAATCAGCTGTGGTTCGAATGAATAATCAATATAGAGGTCGCGCAATTGGCGTGTTGCAGGCCCGCCAATAACTCGGATACATTATGTAAATGTATTGTATTTATATAGCAATAAGTTTCATTGCAAACTATGCAGTATCAACCTGTTTCGCGTTAAATCGCAACAAAAATGTAATCGTATCCAAGTCGCCAGATCTCAATGTTATCTAGCATGCGTGGGACGAGCTAAACAGGCGAGATTGGAGGCGACCGGTATCCCCTCGCAATCTGCATGAACTGGAACAGGCCCTTGCGCAAGAATGGAGGAATATTCCCCAAGGTTTCATCCGAAGCTACCTTCTATCGATGACACAAAGGTGTGTGCATGTCGTAAGCGCCATGGGAGGACACACGATGTTTTAGTTACTCGGTGAACGGATTTTATTGCGATTCGGTGACTTTTCCCTATGTCGGGATTTCGCGTTATGTCATTTTGTGAATTCGGATTTTGCAGTGATGTTTTTATTTATTCGGTTTTATATGTATTTGTTGATCAATTGCAAATAAATGTCTAAGAAGTACGTATGATGCGTTGAAATAATAATTTTCCAAATTTGAACGAAATCCGCTCAGCAGTAATCCAGTTTACCGAATTATTTCGGGTTAGAAGTGGCTCTAAGTGTAGTTTCACACCAGTACACCAAATCTGAGAAATTTTCGTCATTGCGTTTGAAAACTACAGGCGGGTAAAACATTATTGTCGTTTTTCTCAAAATGACGAAAAACAAGTTATGGGGTTCTGGAAATAAGGCGACATTATATTATAAAGACTTACTGACGAAACCTAAAGCTGTAACAAGTATGTACACCGCTTTGTATCCTTTCGGAGATCAATTCCTGGAATCATTCATTCATTAAAAGGTACCTTGTGATATGCCGGCTGTTCAATGCTAGCAGCTTGTACATATATATTCAATATTGGGTATTTCATATTGCTACCGCAAATAATATGCTATTTTTTAATAGTACATTAAATCGCTCGACCATTATATACAGTGATACTCGTATTTAAACTTTAAAATGATAAAAATAGACCATACTGAAACACCAAATCCGCACGTGATAAATAGGTACATGTATGAACCAAGCTGTGATCAATCAATGTTCATATATTTTTTACTGATTAATGTCAGTGTCTTCGAACCCCGAGAGAGGCGTATGTTCTTCACTGATAATTTGACTGTAGTATATAACAGTTATAGTGTTGAAATACTATGCAATCCCAAAGACAAAACAAACCAATAATGTCATTGTCCGTACAACCGTCCAATGGACGCATCATTTAAGAAAACCGCACAATATATAAAGATGTGCGTGTGAATTCACAATGACGAAGAAACATCAACTTGTACAAATGTTCATTTATTGTGTTTGGTACCTTTCAGAAATAGAAAATACAAATTTGAGTTCAAAACTGTGTTTATATAAACATTATATATAAGACATTCAGAGTCGGACTTAACAGTACAGATACACTGTCCTGTTTATATATCTGCATTGTGTTAGAAGAGAGAGAATACGTAGCTACATCGCAAGCCACATGCATAAGCCATGATTGTTTCTAACACATACACGATTCCCTAAACTCACCACTCAAAGGGTCTAAACCGACCTAAATAATAAGAAATTCGCTGTAGTACAGGTTATAATGTATTTGTCTCTGCATAGAAACAAACAAAAGACATATAAGTGACAATAGCATAGTTTGGTAGACATTTGGTCTATATACGTCAAACTTCAGGGTGTTTAAAAATATGGTTACGCTGCAAAAGGCAATTGCCTTTTATTTAGAAATACCACACTTAGAGCAGTTTACTATATCAAGTGAATATCTGGTGATAGTTTCTTTAAATCGGCGTACATTATAGGTTTGTAATTAATATGAAGTTCGCAAATCAGAGTTGTTGGGTCATCTTGGCACGGTAATGTACGTGGAAGTAATACAGTTGCAGTTCTGAAATTAAGTGATTAAAATTTGGACCCAGTGCTTATAAATAATAGCAGCATACTTTGGAATGTTGAGCATAATATTAGATTTCTCAGAAAGATAACTGAAAATAGAGGTCGGAATCTGGAATACAAGGCATGGTTACAGTCAGATGCATCTTCCTTTACAATATGACCTTTGATGGTTTAAACTTCCAAAGAGATCAACACCGGCAATTCAGCATCTAGAATAATATAAATGTTCACGAACATGACTTATTTTTAGTGTTAACATTTGTATAAGAACATGAACGCACTTTTTACACACTCCTCATAAGTACAATTTAACAAATACATCCCGGATGACTATTGTTGTTTGTCTGCACCGAAAACCAGTATTTGTATTAAAACATACATTTTAAATCATCTGGTCAACAGATACCATTGTTCTAATAAAAGTTCTTATCTTACTGTCAATACAGACAGATTTGTGTGTAACGTAGCACTAAGTAACGTAAATATAGTTGTATCCAACTTAGCAGGGTCGTCCGCTAGTAACCCGATATGTGTTTGTTCAACATAGCTAAACGGTGTATCGTTTAACCACAATATTCTGCATCTAACATAGAATCATCTCTGGTGACAGTCACGCGAGAGATAATAAAAAACTATAATAAAATTAGGGATGTCAATATTCGGTTGGGCGCGCAACTTTTTCAACATTTCATTTATCATATTACTTCGTTCAACTTTATCAACATTTAATTTTGAGACAACTTCGTTGGGTGAACTTTGGATGTGGACGTTTTTTTAGCTGGTTCCAGGCCTTTATTTTTTGTGTGTTTTGAAAACGGGAACCATTGATGTATATGACAACGGCCAATACCATATACACTGCTTTACCATTAACACTAGGGTTTTGTTCACGATCGTTATTGACACTACAATGTATATATACAAGTGCAGCAGGCAATACTAAGCGTGCAGGTTCCTAAAAGCCTATGGATGTATGATATTATAAACATAAATGAAAATAAAGCTAATTTTTTAAGAATGCTTATCAGTCTCGACACAAATACCTTAACATGTTTAATAAAGAACGCAGGACGTAATCACACGGTGAACATACACGAATCATGTGCTTAATGTTAAGTAATTACAGTAATAGTCGGAATCTATTTACAAAAATGAAATGGAACAAGGAAAAATAATATGTCAACTTTAGAATTACACATAATTTGATTTTTGAACGTGCACTTCATATATTCTACATAGGAATTCCAAACGAATCATAAACATTTTTGTATTCATGGAAATACTAATGGAAATAAATTTCTACAGGAATGCCACATACATAAGACAATGCCTTCCCCGACAGACCTCTGGGGAAACAACAGTCCATAAAATATCAGGCATTTGAGGAGGTCCAACGGTAAATACGCGAAGGACGAGGGACTTAAGGAAAAGCCTGGACGACATTAAAGAACAGCTAAGGAGAATTAATAAGGACGAACAGGGGGGATTTACCTGTTGGAATACAACACAGGACACGTCAGACCAGCTAGCAACATTATACCGAACGGGGAAAAAATAATAATCATACAGCGCTTTACAGCCTTGGGACTCTCAGTAACAATAATGTGGGTTTAAATCGAGTTAACATATAGATAACCGTACAACAAATCTCTATATGGTCATTGATTTCCAACATATACACATAAATGGACTAAATACGGCGTAACTTATCATTAAAAGCAATTATCCATTACGTACATAACAACAAACACACTGTATATAATCCAGCACGATAAAACAAGCAGCCTTATAATGACCTCAGTCTGATCTTGCTTTCAGTAACTTAACTATTTACATTAAAATGAGAAGTAACCATAACATATTAAATAAATAACATTTTGTAAAGTCAACCGGACAAATATAGTTAATAATTAGGCATAATCTTAAATAAGTGATAGGGAGGGAAAGGGAATTTAAAATAAAGACAAACAGATATAAAATTATAAAATGATATGTATTGCGAAAACAAAACAAATGTACGACTGTATCAAATGAGGATTAAGTTGAGTTATGAAACAGCACTATAGAGAGAAAAGTTACCTTGTTAACGCCAAAAGACGGCATATGTATTTGTAATTACATGACGTAAACCCATAACATTATTTATCACATAACTTGCACTCCAGGAGTGGCATAAAGCAGTCACATAAAAATCATATGTAACTAGTTACATACATAGCCGAATCACAGCACTATTTAAAGTCTATTTAAAGATTGAAAACAATTCATTTATGGTGTTATGTGATAAATAGAATCTTACATTCGTGCTTATTTGATATTGTTTTTATGAAACTCGTCGACTGAAACGAATAAGTTGGGTAACACGCGTAGTAACAAATTAATAACCAGCGGAAGCGCGGACTAGATTGTGCCGGTTAAGACAAGCTTGACGAGTTGTTGTAATGTTTGGACAATGACAAAAGTTTCAACTTTGAAGGTACGTAATCTAACGTCTGTATTACTTATTTGAGAAATAGTGATTTAAATGTAATGCAATATTTACCTTTTAATAGCCTCAAAACTATATACGCTTGTCTTAATACATTCTCTCACGAAATAGAAATCACATATACTATTTCTCCTTTGTGTACACAATCGACAACTATTTATAACGACTACCTCTTTTGGATTGCGCATGCCTGCTAGCATAATGTTATAAACTACGCGTATTTAATGGACTGGATGTTATTTATAGCACTCGGCGCATATACGAAACATTGGTTCATTTTCGACTATTACGCTGTCCTATTACTGAATTAGACTGGCTTAGTATTTGTAATAACTTCAGAGGTTAATTTATTGCTGTTATTCACCAATATGTGGAGATTTATAGTGCTTGTTTGTAAAGGTATTAAATATATTTGTGATTCATTTACAAGTCTTGTATCGAGTATTTTAAATTGCATACATCAATTGCAGATATTAAGGCATTTTTGTTATATTATCTAGACACATCTTTATATCATACAGATTTTTTTTCATGGTATGCACACATTATTACTTATGCATATACTTTATTATATGTGACCGTTATACCTTACATCGTGTCATTAACTTTTTCTATCATGTACATCCTTTTTTGTATTCTGTTCAAGTATTCGAGGATTATAGTAATTTTCTGTAGATTTATCTTTACATCTTATGTTTGTAATACTTTTCCCGGTGTTTAAGTAACCCTATTCACATTTTATCAATAGTAAAATGTCCGAATGATACCAGTAATATGTTGTATACATGATACTGATATTTATCACATAACTTGCACTCCAGGAGTGGCATAAAGCAGTGACATAAATATCATATGTAACTAGTTACATAAATAGCCAGTGTGACGTCACTTATGACGTCATAAATGGCCAGTGTGACGTCACTTTAAATGACAGCATAGTGTTTGCAATTGTTCTGAATTTCGGCATTTATTAAAAATATTGTTTATTTAAAGATTTATGGTGTTATGTGGTAAATAGAATCTTACATTCGTGCTTATTTGATATTGTTTTTATGAAACTCGTCGACTGAAACGAATATGACGCTCGGCAGAGCCTCGCGTCATATTATTTCAGTCGACTCGTTTCATAAAAACAATATCACATCAGCACTCATGTAAGATCCTCTATTTATCCACGTAATATACTCAAACGCAAAAGAAAGTGTGCACTTTTGAATTTGATTATTTTTATTCTACAAGGTATAAAAGGTCAAATTTTGAATATAATACTATCGGTCGTTACGGTTTACAGCCACAACGAAAACTCAGTCAAACGATGGCTAGACACAAGTCAAGTGGCCAAACCTGTTTTCTCTACATTCTTTCACACATGTTTAGTGCGAATATCACTGCATAATTTGAAAATTTGTAACAGCGAATATGCCACTACTATCAGAGCGTCAGCGTATTGACGCCTTAATGATGCTGGTCAGAGGTGACTCAGTCGCTGCAGTTTTACGGGTACTATATATAATCAAGTTACGTGATAGGTTTACGCAAACGGGTACATTTGCCGACCGTCCCCGATCCGACAGGCCACGCGTGACTGGCGTCAGACTGGAACGTCACATTGAGTTGACGCACTTGAGACGTCGGTACCAAACCACCTCTGCTTCAGCGAAGCAATGCGGTATAATCCGAGACACGGTTCTGAGACGCTTTGTCAATGTGGTATGCCTTTTCGTCCGAGTCGTCCTTATATTGGCAATATACTGTCACAACGTCATCGTACAGCGCGTTTCAACTGGGCACAGCTTCGTTATCGATGGCGATGGGCGCAATAGAACAGAATCGTCTTTACTGAGAATCACTAGAACCACCACGTCGGTAGGGTGGGTAGAGTGTACATACGTAGGGGAGAGCGATTTGCGGACGCATGTGTCCTTCAGAGGAACAGAGTTTGTGGGGGGAGCGTCATGGTGTGAAGAGGGATCATGTCAACATAACGTCGGATATGGTCTTCGTTCAGAGCAGGGTTACATTAAGTACAGAGACCTGTATCCGCCCCTTTTATCAATGCCCACGGTCCCGCAACACTGAAGCATGACAATGCAAGGTCACACACGGTAAGTCTTACGCAGCAATTTCTAAATGCGAATGGAGTTAACGTCTTGCCCTGGCCTGCCATGTCACCAGATCTCAATCCCATTGAGCATATTTGGGATGTTCTTGGTCGTAGGGTGAGGTCAAGGTATGACGTTAACAATTTTTATGAGCTACGCAACGCCTTGCAGTTGGAATGGAATACTGTTCCTGCAGACGTCATACAACGTTACGGGAATTCCGTGCGGCGACGTATTTTAGAAGTTATTAAACGGAATAGCGGTCATACCAGATATTATATCTCTTTGGTTATTTGTGTATTTTTTTTAATTTGACTCCTAATGCACGTAGACGCGTCGTACGTTTTAACGAAATTCAAAACAATACAATAAAAACATTGGTTAGGAAGGTAACTTAATATCTAAAAATGATACAAATGTACCAAACATGATAATATTCCATCAATGGATTTTCAGAAAATCAAAAAATCAAAAGTGCACACTTTCTTTTGCGTTTGAGTATATAATAAAAAAAGTCAAAAGCGCAACATATAACATATATACGAATGTAACATAAATTATAACATGTGTACAAAAAGAATTTGTTACGTACAATATTTTCCTTTTTAAATAGCCTCAAAAATGTAAAACTATTTAAGCTCACATTAATATTACGAAATAGAATCACATAATTATGCTATTTCTTCTTTGTTAGGCAAGTGATCATAACGACAACCTATCTGCGCATGCGTGCTATCATAACATAACTACGTGTTTTGACCAGATTGGATGTTATTCTAGTGCATATCTCATTTAAGAAACTCTATTTTCAACAATTACGTAGCGCTATTCCTGCATTAAAATTACTGTGACTCGACTGGTTATCTATTGGCCGAACTATTTTCAAACCCTCGAATTACCGAATGTATGTATACACTTAGTTTGCACTGCAGTATGCATAATTCATGCGTCATGTGGTTATGTGACCGTATTTTTTCTATCAGCTATTGATACAATGTTCACTCGTAGTGTTCTGGAGAAATGTATATTCAAAAATGCGTCCCATATCTTCTGAAAAAATAGAATATTAGAAAAAACATACTTATCAAATCATTGTATATGTAATTGAAGAAAGTCACTCCTAGATGGCTAAAACCGATAAGTAAGTGTATGCTTATGGCCTAATATTTCTGATGTAATATAGAAATAACATATCCAATGACTTGTAAACACAACTCCAGACAATTCAACTTAAGTCAGTAGCATGTAACTACATACAACTCCAAATAAAATAGTTAAGTCGCTCTGCACAACGGTGTGGTCTCTTTCCACCACCCCATGTCTGCCGAAATGAAGGCACACATCGTGGTCGACCAGTTTGCGTACCCTAATTTTAATTTTACAGTGTTTCAATAAGGAGATTGAATACAATGTTTTCATCAAACGTACGCTTAATGAGTTTATGGAGCTTAAACCATTCTACCTCAGATATAAATGCTCCCAAATGACGTGATTTTTATGCGCCTCCTACAATTCTCAAATATTACATGTATGTATGAGTATAAACATGAAACTATACAGAGATCTATAATTCTAAGATTCAAACACGCAACATGAGTGCAAAGAAGGTTTTGTATGCCATATTTATCTTTAGCTTAGGATTAGCAGCACATATACCAGGAAAACAGGTGGTATCAAACAAACGATTAATGCGTTGATAGAGTTGATATAACTCCACTCTTTAAGGACGTGATGTTTATGTATATTCAAGGACAATCAGATAATACGCATGCGGGCTATTTCAGAAAACAACTATTTAGGTCATTCGTTTTCAGAAAACCGTAATACAATATGTAGACATATTTATGTTTTGGCATATGCGTTATGATGCAAGTGGAGCCGGCACCTGCCTCCCCCGAAAGTAAATCCGGAAGATCTCATTCTGGCAGGCATAAACTCAACAATAATTCAATTACACAAGAGAGGTTGACAATAGATGCAACGCGCTTATTCATTGTTTCCTAATATATAATATATATTATCACATAAATGTGTACGAACAATAAAATATCAAAATTGTGTCCTCAATAAGTGAAAATACTTGTTCCACGACTCTTGATATGCGTGCTCAGAGTCCTTCGTTGTTTTGTGAAATAATTTATTGACCGTACTTAATGTTCATGTGCTATATATTTTGTATCCAAATGTATTCAACTGCTTCAAACAAATAACGAGATGTGTAAGGGTAGTAAACAGTTACTGTATTCAATGATTTTGCCAAAAAGTGAATTATGTTTGCACACATTAGATGGATAGTAGTTATAAATTAAACTATGATCAAACGCATATCTGTACAAGTGTTCTTGTTTGTTTGTTCATCTCATGTCACATTTGTGCTGAGAGTAAAATAAAATTCTGAAATGAATTCTGAAGTGTCGCATAAAACGAATCATTGAGTCGCAAGTTTACAAGCTTGCGTCGCTATTAAATTATCTCGCGACAGCTAGAAAGGTAAGTACACATAATTCACAAAACAAAAATTCCTACAAAGATTCATAGATATAGATCTAGAATAAAAAAACAAAAACAATGGCAAACGAAATAAATATAAAATGGAGGAACAGCAACGCTATTAGAATCTCTTTAACACTCAAAATTAGAATAAACAAATAGCTTCTCAACTTTTGACATGTCAGTATTAATATTCGAATATAAAAAAATAAAAACAATGCCATCACGATTTATTCCAACCTTCTTCCGCTGCAATAAATTTACTTCCGATAACCACAATCAAATACATAACGCCAGATAAATCTATAATATTGTGCTTTTTGTACGATTGTTCGTTTGTACTTTTAAATAGATATAGTCGTGTTTAAATTGATTGTTTTTAAATTAAATTAAATTACAGAACTAAGTATCATGCAAAAGTTTCAATTATTTTCTCTTGTAATGATTGATGTCAGAAGTTGTTGCAAATTTCGCAGTACGGGTGTATATATCTTACATTAATTGCGCAACAATTAGTTTAAAAGGTAATTATTCTTAATCAATAATAAGCTGAATAACTACATGGTTTGTTGGTCAATACATACACTGTGGTATAAACGTGAACATACTAGTGAGATATTTGTATCAGAGAAACTACATACGATCATGAATGCATATTGCGCTTCCATCGTCGGCAGGGGGTCCCAACTACGGCCAACCCCATCGCAATACCAAATCACAATACACCTTACGCTATTTACAAGCGAACGTAGTATTAAACATGGACATGTTGTATACTTAGACTCATGGATGTATGTTGACTAGAAAACATTATAGTGTTACCGATATTTTTTCAAGTAGATATCAACCCGTCGAAATATTGGGCTATTGTTATAACCTTACAACGTATGTTACCAGCCAAATATTTTAACACGCGAGGTTTTACAATGACAAAACTACCGTCGATATCAAACTTTCGAATCGATGAAGACGTAGATAGCTTAGACAATATTTATTCCGCAGTCCTCTTGATTTGATCAAGAAAGTTCTAGTTCATTTTAAAACAAACTTGGTTCCTTCGAACATCAATCCTATTTTCACCGTACTTGTGCTGTTTCCGTGTGACTGTAGAAAAAGTATGGCATTACTGTCGACCTTGTCTGATTAACACACCATTGTGTTATGTTGATGTATAACGTACATAGAACTCTAATAATAATTCGTCAGTAGTTAAAAGAGAGTTCAAGTTGCTACAGGTAAAGCCACATACACAAGACAATGCCTCTATACACAGACCCCATGGACAGTCTACGAAACATCAAGCACTGAGGAGATTTAATGGCAAAAACGTATGGGAACATGGATGCAATAAATGGCCTGGGGTACCATAAATGACAAATAAGGAGCAGTAAGAAGTTAAAGGTCTAATTCCTCTCCGTAAAGTTGTGTAACACAATCATAAATACGCATGTCTATATATTTAAAACCCTAATTTAGGACGTAAGAAGTTATTACGTTTCAGCCTAACGTTAACAGGGTGACTTTTTGAACGATGAACGTTAATATACGATGTTCAGCTGTCCAAAAGTTATATCGACATTTAACTTGAGATTTGATTTGCCTACGCACTGCTGTGAGTCAAGTAGTAAATTATAGCATAATACGGCTGTTATATACATTGTTTGTTCTCGTTGGTTCTCCTAGTGGTTCCTTAGGGCCTGGCAGGCCATTCCGTGCGCTTCTGAACCCTGTATCCCCCTGTGATGTATGTTTTATTGTTTGTTGTTTTCCCGGTGGTATGTCTTGGGAGGAATTGTCTCATGTATGTGGCGTTCCCTGTAGCAAATTTTCTCTATCTTTCCTTGTTTCTTTGTCCTGGCTTATATGTAGTCTACATTTTATTACATGCATATACGTAATGGTAAATTGTTTTAATGATAAGTTACAGCCTCCTATGTTGTGACTCAGTCTCACTAAAAAATACTAAATCGCATATTACAATGATGACTTTCGACTTCCTTATTTACTTGATTTAGGTTGTGTCTGCTAGGTTTAATTCCGAAATTGTTTAAATTTAACTCCGAGTACAGTACATTTTATATCATTACACTGTTGCAACTTTAAGTTTTTGAAGTACAATATTACAATTAACACTACCCCGGGTAAAAACAATTAAATTCAACTATCTACCACTTTCATCCCATGGACAGTTTGTTGCATGCTTGTAGGGTAACTAAAGTTTATGAATCAATCGATTTCAAAGGTTCGAATCCATCGTTAATAACAAAAAGAATTCAAGACGAAACAAATAATTGTTTATAATATGTATATTTTGCATTATCTGCTTCTTATCTTTAACCTAAATCTTAATTCTATAAACTACCTTGTTTACACACGGTTTTACGTACATAGAAATAATCTCGTAACGCCTCGTAAATTAGAACAAATTGTCCCGTAAAATAAACACTCATTTCAGTGCGATATAATATATTATATCATAGTAAACATATGAAGAGTCTTTGTATGATATATAAAAATACATATACGAGTGGACGCACGTAAGTTTATCTGTCGAAAGCAAAGATATGAGTAACGTAATGCAAAACAGTGTCAATTTTAAATACAATTCAAACTTGAACATTGCTACAGCCAGGTTTAAGTACAGTCAAGCAAACGAATTAAAAGTCATCACATTCGGCATTTCTAGTTATTTTACAAAATTGTATTGTTTCTTAAGTATTTGCCTAAAAACTTCATTGTCTCGTAAATTATCACATCGATCTTTTCTAAGTTACATGAACTGTATTACGTCATCAAGAATGGCAAGTATTCTTCCACTGTGTTGTGTTACTTTTGAAAAACACATGTCACCAATAACATTCTCTACTTCGATCATAATTTTTATCAGCCGTCGGAGGTCACATGAATCGTAATTAACTGATTTTTTCACATGAATTTACTTGCATAAATTCATTGTCTGTATCGACAAAATGACAGAAAATATAATATTAAAACTTACGCATTTATTGCAACATATTTTGGTCTACATTATTATGGATACACAATATACAACAGAACACTTTCTGGCGACATAGCGAGGGCTCAACGCAACACTGTCGTAACTCCTATATAAATACATAGGAATTACGACAGTGTTGCGTTAAGCCCTCGATAGGGTTTTCAGTGACCATCGATGGTTCCATCTGTCATATCTTTAGTCGGTACCAAAATACGTCATGCACATTATACATTTTCATTATATATTATATAACCAATAGCCTATACATTTAACATAAAACAGAGAGAATACGTAACTACGGGGAACGCCACATACACAAGACAATACCTCCCCACGCTGACCTCAGGAAAAACAACAATCCACAAAACATAACGCACCTAAGGAGGTCAAACGGTACACATATTAAGGAACAGAGGCACAAGGAACGGCCCAACAGACCATAAGGAATAATTAGGAGAATCAAAGTGGACAGTAAAAGGAGGGGGAAGGGGGAATTAATGGATGGAAAAGCTCACAGGACAATTCAAGACAATTGGCCACAATAGGCCAAAATTGGGCAGGAAACACTCTGAACACTGTATAACGTGACATAATTGCATAGGGGAAAGGGAAAAATAAAACATTCATAACACAAACAGAAACAACAATCATATAGCGAATTACAGCCTTGGAACTGTCAGTAAAGCCACGGTTTGAGATTTAATGGGTTATATAAGATAACGACGACGTCGCAATTGTCGGAGACAGCAATTGCCATTTTTTGTGAATCTTGCATGTTGGAATGACAATACAGCGGTTAAATGTGTAAGTATATTTTTCTGGCGACATAGCGAGGGCTCAACGCAACACTGTCGTAACTCCTATATAAATACATAGGAATTACGACAGTGTTGCGTTAAGCCCTCGATAGGGTTTTCAGTGACCATCGATGGTTCCATCTGTCATATCTTTAGTCGGTACCAAAATACGTCAAGCACATTATACATTTTCATTATATAGTATATAACCAATAGCCTATACATTTAACATAAGCAACGGTTTGAGATTTAATGGGTTATATAAGATAACGACGACGTCGCAATTGTCGGAGACAGCAATTGCCATTTTTTTGTGAATCTTGCATGTTGGAATGACAATACAGCAGTTAAATGTGTAAGTTTTTTTTATTTGAAACCCCCAATAGTTTGGCTTCAATGCTTTCAATCGCTATACGATTACTATTTCCATTTATGTCTTTCGATACATATTGCGTTTCATTTTTCCCAGTGCGACCCAGGTTACCCTGCATAGTTCTGAAGAAAGCAGTCATTGTCTAACAAAAAAGTCGTAAGCATTTGCGATATCAGCTGGCATAAATCCTTATCGTTTCTAGGTTATAATTACAGTTGAATAACTATATCAGCATATTAAGCTTTGCTGTTGCATAGACACATTTTGTATGCTTATGGTAGGAATTTATTTGTCCTGTAGAATTGTGACACACTTATGAGTTTATCTAAATATGATAAGCGTTTATGTGTTAATAAAATAATGTACTGATATTACACTGTTGATCTATGTAGTTGTCTGCTGTTCACTCTGGTTGACCAGACATAATACATGTTCACATAATGTTGTATCATGTAAACACGAATATAAGGAAGATATGGATTTTTTGTAATGTGTGTCATATATTGTTTTTGAAATAAGCATTGTCAAGTATTCGTCTTATCATTACTATGGGTAAAAAATAGTTGTATACCCGAATGTATCTCTCCTTGAAATGACCAGTGTATTGACAAAATATATTCGGTTCAAACTTTTTTTTAAAGCATATTGCTGTTTTCTCTTCGTCTTGATGAATTATATAAGCAGTATTATAGTTTCGAATGAAATAAAATATAGATGTGAAATTGTGTCATACTGTATTTTGTAGTGAATAATATTTCAATAGTCGTGAACTTATTTACACAGGTTTTATCCTGAATATGTATTATGTTGTCAGTTCAGTACTTAAATCCCAACATTTAACCAAAGACTCATGTTTTAAAGAATAATACCTCTATACTGACATTGAGTTAATTTTTCACTTTGGGTGGTAAAAGTTTCGAATAATTAGCTTGGCCATAATGCTTATAATGACATGGCGAATTGTCCCTTGTGTGTCCATGCATAACGGCTAATTGTATTTGAAAACGTTTTGTATTAAACTTGCTTTGCTGAACATCGGTAATATGAGCTCAAACAGCGGCAAATCATTGAGTAATTTATTTGTTATTAGCTGTGAGATTTTTTATTGGTCTAGGATTCCCATAAAGCTACACATACTTTGCATTTGCATGGGCTGTTCGTTGCACATATTAATATGAAATGATTCAGTTATAATGTTGATAACTAATTCTCCAGAAAATATTAAAGTTTAAAAGATAAGTGGATCGATGTTGCTCACTTGAAGTTGCTGAGCATTTTTTTTATTATGTGAGACTAGTTAGTTTATACTTATTTTACATGAATTGTAGAGTCGAGCTATTAAGTCAGGATGACTGATTCCTGGGCATTATTAAACTGTTAGAAGTTTTATTAAAAAAGTGTTACAAAATAATGGTATTATTAGTATTTATACCTTGCATTTTATACTCACTCAGACAATGTTTGTCAAGGGGAATACTTTAATCACCCTGTCCGTAGGTCGGTTAATTGGTTGATCTGTCCCATATACAAAAAATGTATATTATATGTAGTTTGTGTTGCTAGCTACTTCTCCAATTTTCAAGGCACTGCATTGAAATTTGGTAATACAAGTTTCATGATTTGTAGATGTGCAAGACATTATTTTGCTGTGTATCCAGTATTAAAATGTTTTAGTATTATGTCCCTTTGAACAGAGTCTCCATATACAACATGTTTTAACATTGTAGGTTATGTTGCAAACTGCATTATTTTTGAATGGATTGCATTGAAACTTGGCATATAATTCACATGAAGGTACTGTTTATTTCTTCCTTAGCCATCCCTCGACTTTTAATACCACTTATGTATTATACAATAGTGTGTGTTCAACTCCTATATTATTCAATCTACTGACATAAAATGTTCTTGATATACTATTGTGATCGATAAATCTATGTTCAAGTGATATCCATGATCTTCAATGAGTCCTTTGCTGTCAGCACAATCCTAAATTGTAAACAAGGTGACATCTGCATAAACGCACGTAAACACTTACGCTTATCTTTATGGCGATATAACATCGTGGTACGAGGTCGGTAGATTTTAAAAATATATAAATTTAAGGGCATTTCTGTGCATTATTTATATACTTCTAAATAATTACTGACAATGCTGTACATGCCACATTGCATTGTATAGACGAAGGGACAAGTTCAAGTGCGCCCGTGCCTATCCTCAACTTAATCTTAAATATCAAACATTTCACGAAATCTGATTTATCACGAATTATGCTACCACCCGACGCATCGTATATTAACAAACGCACCTATCAAAACAATGACTTTTAGGGGTTAGTAACCAGTAGCTTTCGTTAAGTTTCCAGCAACGACAACGTTTACGACAACGTAACGAGCGCGCAAGCATTTTTAACGATATTGTTATTTTCATAACCTGAAGCATTCGTTAAGTGTTCGCAAGTTATAGTAACTAACGAAGGTGCTGTGTAATCGTTAAACATGTGTAAACATTCCGCGCCAAAAATTACATTTCACAAGTCGTTGCATATATAATTGAGACAAAGAAAAGATTGAACAATTAAGAAAATATTTCGTTAGGACATTTTTAATAAAACGACGGGTCATCATTTTCTTATATATTATGCATTTTAAATATTACTGATCGATGCATAGCAAAACAAAGAGAATTACGTATACATTTTAAAGGAACAGTACATTGTATGTTGTTTGAAATTAATCGCGATTAATAGATAATCGGTGAATCGGCTTAAATGAAACAAATGCTATTCTGGCACTCATCAATGCAATGAATAAGACATATACAAAATATACAATATACAGTGGAAACTCCCTAATCCGAACAGTCTTCGGACAAACTATGAGATTCCGGACTGGAGAGGACTCCTCCATTGAAAGTCTGTAGGCAAAAGATTCTTTCAGTAATTTGAATAAGTTCGAAGATGTTCGCGGTAACGCGACGTAATATATAATGCCTGAATGCATTATTTAATTCGACTTTGCAGAGTCATTGGGAAATTCAAGCTGCAGTATTTCACAAAAAAATATGTAAACTTGAAAATTCAATGTATAGTTAAGTTATAAAAGATCAATATATTTGTCTCCTTTCATAAAAGGAATATTTGCAGTGCGATATGCAAAATACATGTGGTGTTAAATGTTGGTTGATATATGAATTCCGATTCTTCAGCATTAGGATTAGCACCGTTATATACGCCTCTCATTTAATTAAAACTGTATGAAAGCCTTGAATAAGACTATTTTAAGATTTTGACCCACAGTTCGTTCTTAAATAAATGTAGAAATTACAACCAAAATACCCCGTGCAGAAAATGTATTAGATATTTTGATAGTTTCACTGAATACTGAGGTGCATACATCAATCTCAAGCAAATTTTTAATTGAATCATTCAACATGTCAAATGATTTAAAACATAGCTGAACTTAAGTGTGATTGTTTCGCGTAGTTACCGTCCATAAGACCTGACAAGCTATGCACATAGCACGATGTAGTTTCAAAACGCCTTTCTTAAAAACTATGCGCCATAGCTTCATTTTTCGTAGAGGAAAATAATGATCTAGGGTAATACATTTTGAATTGTGATGTGTGTACCCAATGGGCCTTTGTTCTGCGCTCACAGCACTTTTTCATTAGTCTCACTGCTCATCTTTTAATCATCTGGGATCATCAATCGCTAAACAATTACCACCGCATGTTCTCACAACATTACCTATCCAATTGTTCTTGAAGGATGGTTTACATAATTCGTACATCTCGTACCCGTTCTTACCTTGTTCCCATCAAAATGGAAGGCATACGATGAAAACGTCTAAGGCCATGCCAAATTGGAATTGTGTTAAGCGTCAACCTAAGTTCGCGAAACCTAGCTACCTATTCAATAAAAAACACAAACTCATAACGAAAAAACAAATATCCTCAGATAATAAGTGAAGGTTAAAATCGGTTTGTTTCCAAACTAGATCTATACATGAATAAATCTAATTTAAAACTGACTCGTTTTCACACAAATTAACTAGTTTTCACACAATAATCACATCGTTGTCGGATCTCAACTAAAATTGCCGTTGTCGAATCATGGACGTCGAAAATATTTGAGAATATTAGCTTAGAATTGTTTTTGTTTTTTTGGCTAAAGGAGCGCAAAACCTAGGCGCACGCGGACGCTTAACAAAATTCCAATTTGGCATGGCCTAATGGTCTGAGGCAATTAAAATGATTATAATTTCTTTAAATTCTCAGTCATTGTACTTTGACGTACTTTTGCGGAAAATTATCGTCCGGTTTTGGGAGATTTATTTTACGTGTAAAAATAACAATCCGGACCGAAAAATCCGTTCGGATTCCGGTGTAGGGAGGATCCGGACTGTGGGGATATATTCATATTTTGTATTTCAGGAACCAAAACGGGAACGAGAAAAGTGTCCGGTTAGAGGAAGTTTCCGGATTAGAGATTTTCGGCTGTAATCGTTTATGTATGTCAGAAATAGTGTTTAGACCATTTCAACAGATAACATCAAAGTGCGTTAGAAGTGTACATAAGCAACGCATTTTGGTTTTTTTTACCAAAGTTGGGAGGACACAATAGTGCGTTCCTACAGCGCACTGTAGTAGAACGTGTGTGTTTCTTCCTCCATGTTAGAATTAGATAATGACAAATATATTTGACATAAATAAGAGTATTTAATAAAAGTAAATAATACTTATAATTGCTCAAATTTCATCTTAAAAAGGTAAGATAATGCTCACATATATATTAATGTATCACATTCATCATTAGAATGCATCTTAATCTGATATAAGCATGGTATCATTTGAAGGCATTACATCATAAGAGCTAGAACATGTGAACAATACCATCATTATATTATTAACTTGTTTTACTGGGTCTGAAATATTAGACATGTTATGGACTATGAAACCAAATTATAAATTTGTAAACATATCTATTAACGATATTTACACAAATAATTGTTTATAAACCAAAACACAGTAGCATTTCAATTTAAATCAAAATAAAAAGGGTTACAGCATACGTACGTACATACGTTTTCCCCCAGATTTTCATCGTCTGTTTCAATTGTTTTTAACAAAATGATGTCACATAATAAAGAAGTATCAAATTGTGTAAAGGTCAGATGATCGTGTCAATCTCAGCAAAATAGTAATGGTAATTAGTAGGAAGTTCGGAAATCAGAGTTGTTGGGCTCATTTTGGCATGGCAATACGTGTGGAAGTAATACATTAGCAGTTCTAAATTTATGTGAGTACCATTTAGACCCTGTGCTTATAAATAATAATAGCATACTTTGGAATGTTGAGCATGATATTAGATTTCTCATAAGGATAACTGAAAAAGAGGTTGGAATCTGGAATACAAGGCATGCTTACAGTCGGATGCGTCTTTCTTTACAATATGACTTTTCTTGGTTAACCTACCAAAAAGACCAACACTGACAATTCAGCTTATATAATATAAATTTTCAGAAACATTATTTTTTGTGTTAACTCTATGCATTTCATTTAAATAGCAACGTACTTTTTACACAACCCTCATAAGTACATTTAACAAATGCATCACGGATGACTGTTGTTGTTTGTAAGCTCCGAAAACCAACATAAGTATTAAGACATATATTTTTGAATCATCTTGTCAACAGAAACACATTTACAAACCATATTTCTAATCGTACTATCAATACAGACAGGTGTGTGTGTAAAGTAGCACGAGAGTCAATGGATGAATCCGTCAATCCATCCATCCATCCATCCATCCATCCATCCATCCATCCATCCATCCATCCATCCATCCATCCATCCATCCATCCATCCATCCATCCATCCATCCATCCATCCATCCATCCATCCATCCATCCATCCATCCATCCATCCATCCATCCATCCATCCATCCATCCATCCATCCATCCATCCATCCATCCATCCATCCATCCATCCATCCATCCATCCATCCATCCATCCATCCATCCATCCATCCATCCATCCATCCATCCATCCATCCATCCATCCATCCATCCATCCATCCATCCATCCATCCATCCATCCATCCATCCATCCATCCATCCATCCATCCATCCATCCATCCATCCATCCATCCATCCATCCATCCATCCATCCATCCATCCATCCATCCATCCATCCATCCATCCATCCATCCATCCATCCATCCATCCATCCATCCATCCATCCATCCATCCATCCATCCATCCATCCATCCATCCATCCATCCATCCATCCATCCATCCATCCATCCATCCATCCATCCATCCATCCATCCATCCATCCATCCATCCATCCATCCATCCATCCATCCATCCATCCATCCATCCATCCATCCATCCATCCATCCATCCATCCATCCATCCATCCATCCATCCATCCATCCATCCATCCATCCATCCATCCATCCATCCATCCATCCATCCATCCATCCATCCATCCATCCATCCATCCATCCATCCATCCATCCATCCATCCATCCATCCATCCATCCATCCATCCATCCATCCATCCATCCATCCATCCATCCATCCATCCATCCATCCATCCATCCATCCATCCATCCATCCATCCATCCATCCATCCATCCATCCATCCATCCATCCATCCATCCATCCATCCATCCATCCATCCATCCATCCATCCATCCATCCATCCATCCATCCATCCATCCATCCATCCATCCATCCATCCATCCATCCATCCATCCATCCATCCATCCATCCATCCATCCATCCATCCATCCATCCATCCATCCATCCATCCATCCATCCATCCATCCATCCATCCATCCATCCATCCATCCATCCATCCATCCATCCATCCATCCATCCATCCATCCATCCATCCATCCATCCATCCATCCATCCATCCATCCATCCATCCATCCATCCATCCATCCATCCATCCATCCATCCATCCATCCATCCATCCATCCATCCATCCATCCATCCATCCATCCATCCATCCATCCATCCATCCATCCATCCATCCATCCATCCATCCATCCATCCATCCATCCATCCATCCATCCATCCATCCATCCATCCATCCATCCATCCATCCATCCATCCATCCATCCATCCATCCATCCATCCATCCATCCATCCATCCATCCATCCATCCATCCATCCATCCATCCATCCATCCATCCATCCATCCATCCATCCATCCATCCATCCATCCATCCATCCATCCATCCATCCATCCATCCATCCATCCATCCATCCATCCATCCATCCATCCATCCATCCATCCATCCATCCATCCATCCATCCATCCATCCATCCATCCATCCATCCATCCATCCATCCATCCATCCATCCATCCATCCATCCATCCATCCATCCATCCATCCATCCATCCATCCATCCATCCATCCATCCATCCATCCATCCATCCATCCATCCATCCATCCATCCATCCATCCATCCATCCATCCATCCATCCATCCATCCATCCATCCATCCATCCATCCATCCATCCATCCATCCATCCATCCATCCATCCATCCATCCATCCATCCATCCATCCATCCATCCATCCATCCATCCATCCATCCATCCATCCATCCATCCATCCATCCATCCATCCATCCATCCATCCATCCATCCATCCATCCATCCATCCATCCATCCATCCATCCATCCATCCATCCATCCATCCATCCATCCATCCATCCATCCATCCATCCATCCATCCATCCATCCATCCATCCATCCAACCATTCACGTGTAACTGAAAACGATCGCGAAAAAAATGTTGTGTTCCTTCTACTCACGATTGTCTCTATTTGTCTTCGTGTCTTCGTGTTCAAGTGTTGTATTTCCCCCATTTTGTAATTTTCTGTACATCACCGACTTGTTTTGTAATTGTGGCCCTTATTCTGTTCGTTTAAATACCAAGACAAATCTTTCTTTCCGTAAATTAAAAATGGGATTTGCATGTTGATATATCTTCTATGTTAAATCTCATCTTTCATCCCCGACTGCTAATCCAGAGGCCGTGGGATAGAACCCTGGGCGAGGCGTATGTTCTTAGGCACTTGACTGTCTCTATTGACCGCCTTACTATATTATTAATATGAAACATTCCATGACTTCCTAGACGATATCTGGTGCAAGAATTATGCAACCATAAGAATATATATTCACACGTTCACCTATTAAACTAAGTGATTATGTTGATATATTATTATGTCACAAAAAACGTTTTCATGTGAAGATTATTGTTAGGCTTTTGTCAAAAGTTTCCACTAGCTAGGAAATCAGATGTACAAATTCCATTTTATAACACAAAATATTCCACGAATGCTGTGTTTCTCTGGTTGCAAGTTATGTACGATTATATGAATATCTTCATAAAATTCACTCATTTGACTGTTGTGGCAATTAGGATCCTAGCTGAATTGTTTTCTCTTAAAGATAGTCGTTTGGTATTCATTAATCAATTGAGTTGCACTTTCTATATATGGTTGGCATACATTCCATTAAAACTCAATATTTCTTTAATGAACGATAACAGCAGAACCATGCTACCACAGAACATAACTCTAAACTGCTTAAGGTATTCCACCCATAATGGACATTTCTCCAAAATAAAATGAAACTTGTATCTATTCAATCTGTACTATAATGCGGATAAAAAATTAAAATTTCATAAATGTTTACCGTTCTAAAAAAAAAGTTATGACCTTTTTTCTTTAGAAACTTCCTTCCTGAAAACGTTCGCCGTACAAAAATGACCAGTAAATGGAAAATTAACATTACACTTCTCATTTGTAATATTTCTTGTTTAGGAAAGCATCTTTGTACTAATCAGATATGTATATTAAAGTAATGTAAGAAACAGCTACAAGAAATTCAAAGAAAATGTTTGTTTTTTTACATTTATGCATATAGCATTTAACAAATTTCCTTTCAAAATTAAAATATTGTTAATCGCAGATGACCTTAACTAAATTGATGTATATATGGGGCATCAAATTGTCTGTAATAAAAATTGTTTACATTATCTAACACAGAATATATCAAACTTTCAGAGACTTTTACCGTCCGGTTATAGCGCAATTTCATTTTGAACAGAATGACGTGCACATTTCTCTGAGAAAAAGTAACACTTTTAAGTGGTTTTGTTTGCTTTTTCACAAAAGAATTAGATTTTTTCTGTAAAATTTAACTTAGTGATGTTGTAAAACATAATAACATTGAATGCGCAACAAAATCATGGTATTTTTTGGTCTTTTAATAACCTTTAAACATTTTCACTATATTTTCAATATAATATCACTTTATTACCTCCCTTTATGAAAAATGTCTGGTTTTTAAAAAAAAATCTTTGTTCTTAGAAAAACGTATCGAAGCAAATTTGAATAGAATGTTATAATTCAAAAACATTTTAAATGATAATATTTTGATATCAATTTTTCTAACAAGTTTTATATTTTGATTACTGAGCCATACATATACAATGGAAGTGAACTATTTTTGTTATGGGTGGAATACCTTAACGGTCTATGTCATCTAAACTATGTTAATTATCTCTCTTTATCTAATATCTTAGGTTGTTTGCATTCCCGAAAGTAGATTTCCTTATTTGAGTCATCTAATTAAAATCATGGAGGTGCACAACTCAGACATATCCGTACTGTTAATCAAACTTCGTAGTAATGATTAGCACGCGGCACCAAGGTAACTTAATGACTGAAATAAGTTCTACATTGGTTTACATTTATGACATACAAATTAAGATTTTGGTTGTGTTATTCATTACACGTAATACCAGCGTCTTCGAGGAGTATATAATTTCGTGACAATTTGACTAAAGATAATGCAACTAACTTCATGTGTAATCTACCTCCGAGCTCTGATTTATGCAGAGATGTCGAACTTAACAGTACATACAGTGCTGTCCATATGTCTGTAATTTATTAAAAATGATTTTTCTTATTAATAAACGATTCGTCAAAGTCAATCATTCATTGGTCTCACGCGGATATTGTAATAAGAAAACAACACAGATGCACAATTAAGATTTATTTTACACGGCAAAGAAACGTGCAAAAGACACGGAAGTGAAGTAAAACATAGCTTAATAGACATTTGGTCTATACGTCACACTTCAGGGTGTGTAAAGTGGTCGTTTAAATTCCAAAGCAGTTGCCATTCATTCGAAAATAAATTCAAGTGAATGTGGTGTTAAAATCTTTTACTCCATAGTAAATTATATGTTGGTAACTAATATTACGATGTGTTCAAGCATAACATAAGGCACATTTGGGCATTGTAAATATTGACCCTTTGTTCATAGATAAATAGATAGCTTGTAAAGCATGAATCGATGATGTTTACCCAAAGGGCTACATAAAATGGAGGTTAGAATTAGGAATACAAGGCATTCTTCTAGTCAAATGTGTCTTCCTTATATCACGAATGTGTTTGTTCAATACCTGAATGGGTTCAACGTTCAAAAATACCAACTATGTCACGTTTGCATATTTAATATCAATTTTCATTGACCTGTCTGAATTTCTTTAATGTTGACATTTTGAATAGGAAAACACTTTTTTACACACACCCTATAATCAAACAAAACAAATGCAGTACTAATGACTAAGTCATTTTTCCTAAAACAATAACCACTATAAGTATTAAAACATTTTAAGTCCTCTTGTTAACAGAAACACTTTATATCGAACATAATAATAAATCATATTGTCAATACAGATAGTTTTGTGTATACCCTAGCAAGTTCATGATCACACGTAATAAAATACACTATAATGAAATACAATTAATACATGTTTTCTAATTATATATAACACATTTTAATAAAACAAACAACATAAATCACACGCATTTTATATTACAAATAAATTCACTTGAGATGGAATTGAATTTCGGTGTTGATTATTGTCTTCGTATATATATAAAACAAATAATCAACCATCTTCGGATATCCAAGAATAACAACAATGTTTTACTATATTCATCTAGCTAATGTTCGTCATTTAGAAAAAAATGTAGTACAGACCTAAACTCGACAAATCAAATTGCAGCTAACAGATTGAGAACTCTTCATCGTGAAGTTGGCAATATGGTACAATATTAAAAATGGCTTATTCATTATCAATAATTGTCAAGTTATTTCTTAAAAAGTTATGGATTGAAAACGACTTAGTGTGATCATGTGCGAGGTACGTAACGTAACGGAATAGATCAATAGTGTCCATGATATAAACAAATGTCATGAAATGCTACTGTATTATATAGATTTGCAGTATATGTTTTAATTATTATCTACGTTTTCCTCTAAATAGTACATCCAGTATGCAAGACAATCCGCCACATGAGCAAATTATTTTACGATATGTCATAAGTTTTATGACGGCATGGTTATTATCGTCAGTTATAATTTAATTCAGTTTGAAAATCAGCAGACACTGAAATTGAATGGAGAAACTAAATAATTACAGGTAAATTATGGTTTGTAGCTTGATTGAGTAAATACTCAATACTGAAAATTATCATTCAATAATGTTAAATGTTTCACATACAGTATAAAAACGAAATATTCATCAGATATAAGTGCTTAACGTATTATTTCTGATTATTTAAAATCAGTATTTTGTTATCACATTCGACACTCGGTTTCAGATTCAAGTTTAATCTTGTACTTCATAGATATTATAAAGAGAGATTACATTGTTCAAAGGAACGCCACATAAACAAAACCACACATACCCTCAAGAAAACAACAGTCTACAAAACATTAAGCACTGAGGAGGTGCAAGGGTAAACATATATGGGAATATGGGTGCAAGTGTAAACATGTATGGGAATATAAATAAATAGAAATATCTCGAAATACTTGTTTGAAAAAACAATCAAATCAACAAAACATTAAATTCAGCCCACAATGATGTTTCTCAAACATAAAGTAAATGCGATGCAATGAAATATATAAACTCGCTGCCAATACGTCTGATATAATCACTGATTTACAATTAAATGTAGGCTTTTGTTTCGTTGTGAAAAAATCCAGAGTGCATAGTTACGCAAAAGACCTATGGAGGTATATATTTACAAACACATCATTACAATTATTACATAGCAAATTTCAGATTTTAAGAAATGTTGCAATCTCAGTACACATACGACATTAATTAACTTTACAGATTTTTAAAGAGGAGCAAATAACTGCATCACACAATGCGCATACACATATAAAATACATCTTTCCACCTGCTAAATGTTAGGTTATAAAAGTAATTATCAAAATATATCACACCTATTTACAACATTTACGTGAAACAATAAAACAAAAGAATACAAATCAACTTTAGAATTGCACACTATATGATTTATGAAAGTAAACTGCATTTCACAAACGATAATATTCTTCATATTCCAAATTACGAACACCCTAAGCGATCACGCTCACTGTTACATACAGATGTATGTATAGAAGTTATATATAAATAAAATGAAATTTCAATGGAATACTAAATACAATGATTACATGTTTCATAGATAACTGTAACATGAATTAGTCAGACATATAATATAGGTGTCAAATGAATGTATTATATCATACAACAGTTCGAAGCACACATTTTTAAAGGTTTGATATTTGTCAGTAGGAAAAAACGGATAAATCTCTAGTCTGTGTCATTCAATGTTGTTTTTAGTGCTCATGCCTTTCGTGTTATGTATATTATATCTTGAAGTTTTCAATATATTTATTGTTGAGTTATTAAATGTATATTCCTTGGGTCCCGACAGAGTAGAACACATTTAAGCTTTCCATTACTCTGATTATGAATCGGAAAAGTTTGACTGCAATCTTGCAATTCATTATAGGAACTACGTAAATGAAAACTTGGTGGGCGCTTGGACTTCACAAACATCGTCATGTATATTCCATAAATCAGTCAAATCTGAAAGAATTAAAATGCAAAATGTAACAATACAATATTCCGGTAAGATGCACTGTATACTTAAGTACACGGTATCTAAGTAAATGATCCACAATTGAAACAACTTCATAATGTAACTGCCTGAAACTTTCCGACTTCCAACGACTATCGTCGTTTACCTGATTAGGAAGTTTGATCTGATTACGTATACAACTGGCAGGTCAATTATTTTTCCGTAATAATAGACATTTCCAATTAAATCCGATACCGAATCCGATACCGATAAAAGACAGGTGTGTATCCAGTACGTTTGTTGGTGAATTGTTTAGGTCTGTCACAGTTGATTTTTTATGGGCACATTCATAACATTTTTCCACTTTCTTTGAAGGATTGTATCTGCAATCATGATTTACAATTTAAGAATTGAGAGCGCTATTTTGATATTTACTTTAAGTGTCTTTCCATTATTATTGTTTTTACAGTGTACAACAAACTAGTACATGCTTTCTTGTTAATTTTAAGTACTGGTAAACCTTTACATTGAATTTCAAAGAATCTAAACTAAATAATGGCCATCGAACGCTGATGGGAAACATACAATTTATTTTTTTGTCTGAAAAATACGACATCGAAGAATACTCATATTGTCAAAACTGCTATGGGTTTGCCTTGATACACCACTGCTATGCAGTATCTACATTTCGCTTGCTCCGGGTCGTATGTTGACGCAAAGCTATGGAGTTATATGGGATACCATTATGTAATAACTACCTTTATACTCGTCAATCGAATATAAATCATGAATTTCACGTGTCATTGCTGTGCATGACATATAACAGCAGTTGTGAATTTTCCCTTTTAAAACTCATTTGTACGTTGATTGAATGTTTCCGTATATAATAAGCCCTATGTATGAATTGAAATATCTTACTATCAGCCATAATTATATCTGAATACGTAAATATTGTTTCTCAGGTGCGTAGCAGGTCATTGATGAATTAAACTAGCCACTGATTGCGTTATTGCGTTAGCCTAACTGGTTGAATGAATTTCAGATTCTTCTGTTGATAATTCACATTGTCGCTTCAATGGTTTGGTCACTGGACACTGACATACGATTTCGACTGTTTGGGATGTGTTTTCATTTGTGTCGTCGAACAGGTTTACTGGAGAAACACAATAGTCATGTATAGACATTGAACGCATATTTCTATTCCAATTGAAAGGGAGCATAAACTGCCTGTTCGAAATATGTTTTATTCGTGTTCTGGGCCAGATCTTATCCAACTTACTGCTTTCTGCATTGTTTGGCGTAAGCAAATCAACTGTCAAAAATGAAATAGCCTTTTTAGTTCCAATTGTGTCTGAAACATTACGGTCATATATCAAATGGCCAACATTAGATGAGTGGCAATCTTTAAGAGGTAAATGGGAAAAATTACCCGAAGCTGTTGGTGCTAAAGACGGTACCTCCCACGAAATGTACAGACCACAAACAGAGCACCAAGAGCAATTTTACCATTGTTTACATACTGAAGCAGTGGCTGATTGTCATGTCGTGATAATATATATAGTGTGGGTCGCTGGGTCATATGAATGATGCCCAAACATTTGATTTAATGCAACAATTAGGAAACGATTTACCCTTTCCAGATAATTGTGTAATTTTAGGTGACAAAATGTACCCTAACGGTGGGCAATTAATGCCGTCTTACACTGCTCCGCAATAGCAATAATGGACTATGAGGCGGAGATGCAGAAACTGAGATCGTTATATTCGTGGGTATTGTGTTGAGCATGCAATTGCGAAATAAAGATGTATAGGGTGATTGCGTCGATCTGTCGATATCCAAGACCGCTTATGACACGAATGGTAACAATCTGTGAAGGACTTTTGTATAGAAGAAAAATATTTGGCATAACACTAAGTCTTATGAAAGGTGTGCATGATTAACATGTATCTTTGATGTAATTCACTATCGACTGCTGCTTTATGTTGGAAAACAGATGCTGACTAAGTAACTTAGCTACTACCGGGGTTCGAACCTGCACAGACCGGCGTCTTCGACTAGCATTGCACAATGACCAACCGCTTAAGCTTATGTCTGTCGCACCAACACCTATACATATAAATGCCCTATGAAATAGTATGAAGGTGCCCGTTAAAATCAAACAGGACCCAAACAATTCACAAATAAACGCACTTAGGATTCGGTATCGGATTAAATTTGAAATGTCTAATAGTAGGTATTCCTGTGTATGAACATTACATACTGGTCAAAAGATATAACCCGACATTTGGCATTTGGACAATATATTTATTGCAATCAAATTCAACAAAATATAATTTATTAGCTCGCAGAAACTGAGTCAAATAATACTGGCGGGTTAGCAAGTTTGACCAGTTTATATTGTGTTTATCTATGTTTTACCAGACTTCATGCCGTTATACATGTATGTTTTGGGGCATGATCCTCAAGTAGAAACACAATGTTACAAATCATCAATTCGAACCACATGATGTTACCTTTAATAGTATTTGTACATATATTGCAATGACTCAAACGCTTTTTACACCTTCCCGCGGCCGAAATCGCGCTTCAAACATCACAATATATCCATGAAGTACACCGTTTAAGCAATACTAATTTGTCTTCCAAACATCACCAATTCTATGCAAAACCGTCCAGAATGCATCAGAGTTCACACGTGTCAAAAAACTCGTCGATTTGCTCTAACACCAGAGGACAAAACGAGCGTTATAGTTCAAAATTTTGGTCATTTCTGCTAGCTGAAGTGAACAATTCTCATTGAAAAAATATTAAGCCTTTGTAATTCAGCGGTAATTTCATGCCGGGGTCACTTACAGACGTCAAAATATCATTTTCACCTGGCCGACAATTTACACTGATTGATATTCATTAAAGAAAATCCACGGGAATTCCATTTGTATGGCGACCCACAAAGTCATGAGTCAGGACTAAAATTGTTTGGTCATAGATACCATTGATGAATTGTTGACCAATCAGATGTCCGTTTACATCCATAATGTATTGTTTACAACACGGAAAAATAAACAAGTAAAACTCAATTTATTTTTTAAAACCTCCAATGGTAAAATTAATATGGCTTTGACATGCGGAAGAGTTTTCTAACGAAATACGTAACTTGCATTGTCCACCTTGGTGAAACCCTCGAAAAACCGCTGTTTTGTCACGTCCGGGTGTTAAAGCAAAACTACGAGGTTTTTGCCAAGCGAGCATTTTTGGTGCTTTTCTGGGGGAAAAATCCGGTTATGGCGGTTGTGTTTTTGTTGTGCTCTCAGATATTAAGTTTTCGAAATTAAATTTCGTGTTCTATCAAGAGTTTTATAGTATGATATTGTGGATATATATACAGAGTATCATTTGTGTGAATTATATGGACTCTTATAGACTACTTCGTAGAGATATGTTTGTTACGCAATTGTTAAGAGACTATGCTTCGAGTGAAATAGAATTAGAACGGGTGCGGACGGACTATTTCGATCATTTAAAGCGTGTACTTTTCTGCTTCCCATTTGATCCTGACTCAAGACTCAAACATCGAATGTGTACTAGGTCTGGGGAGCCAGTGGCGATCAAGCTAGCCCAGGATATACACACCATAATAGATGTCATAAAAGGAGGAGACGCATCAGCACTGAAACCCCTCATCAGCGTAAGCAAAGGACGAAAATCATCGTTGTACACCAACAAAATATCAAAACCTAGTGCATCTTCAGGGGATATTTCGGACAAATGTTCCTGTAAGAATGAACTCTTAATGCTGAAAGAAATGGTTTCAGATATTCAGGCAGATATGCTTCTTCTTAAGCAATCCCTTCATGCAAGCGAATGTATACGTTCTGAGAAGACAAACAGTACGAAGACTACGCTTAATGAAGTACGAGAGATGATAGTTCAGTGCAGTAAAAGTGTGAATTCTTGTGCAGTGGAAAGTGAGACTGCTATGAGAAACTTAACGTCAGCGTTAGTGCAGCGTATTACGGAATTAGAAGACAGAATTAGACTTGTCGAGAGTTTTCTAGAGACAGAACAGATTGTCACAATAGCAAGCCTGAACTCAGACATGTTCCACAGTGATGAATATGCTGAAACGAGTATGCAACCACAGTCGTGTGGAGACGTAGAAAGTGAAGTGTGTGATAGTACGATTGCGTGCAGTAAGACTACATACAGAGACATTCTGACTATGAGTAACGTTGCATCAACAACGAATGAGACAGACGTCAATGTGGCGACGTCGAATGCTAACGTCAACTGGCAGCATGTAGAGAATGAAGTAGGTCAGCCCATAACAGTGCATATTACTGACCGGTTCAATGTGATGCAGCCGACTCAAGAGGCTGACTCGGGTGGTTTTACAACTGGAAACCGAAAACGTACTAAACAGTTCTGTGTGCTAGGATTAAGTAATAGAGTGAACATTGACACATTAGCTAGAGTGATACACTCAAAGGGCCCCAAAGTGTCGCACATGCGTGTTATGCAAATACGAAACAATCCCACGAAAGTCCGAGTCAAAATTAACGTTCATGCTGATAGTAACGCCGATATGTTGCTGTCACACAAGTACTGGCCAGAATACGTCACATGTGTTCCTTGGGAGCCTACCAGGCACGGTAACACAAACCAAAGGCGCACACAATGGGAACTTCCACCACGAATGAAGGAATGAGATACGCAATCTAGACAGGGTAATATTGCGAGCGTTTTGGCGGGAAAGCGGTCACGCGATCTGGCGGGATATCGGACGGGCGTTATGAAACGACATAACATTGTTCATCACAACAGTTTCGATTCATTGGCGATATGTGTCGATTAGTGGGTGTATTCACCATTCAGTACTGTTATTATTTTCTAAATGGCGGTAAATCTTAATGTACTTACATGGAACGTAACTGGCATAATGTCTAGTGCATCCTATCTATGTGACACCATAACAGAAGGCTCTATAGACATTTGTGGCATTTCAGAGCACTGGTTATTCCCTCATAACGTATACTTTTTAGGTTGTTTGTCTAGTGACTACAGCTACCATGCTGTCTGTGATAAAGACTTGCATATTGAAAATTCAAGAAGGAAGGTCGGTAAAGGTGGAGTGGCGATATTGTGGAATAAGAAGTACAACAATGTTGTTGTACCCTTGCATATAGACAGTGATCGTATTGTCGGAATACAACTAGAACATGCCCCGGGACATTATGTATTCATATTTCAGGTTTATCTACCATGTTCAAACCACTCTATCGATAGTTTTAGAGAATGTATTGATTTAATGTATGATCTGTTTTATTGTTACTCTGATAAGGGATTAATTATGTTTATGGGGGATTTTAACGCTAGAGTTAACACCATTGTATTGCAAAACAGAGGTGTTATGTTAAGAAAATTTCTCAGCGATTGTAATTTGTGTGCTATTAATACTCTTCCGTTGTGTCTTGGAAAAGATAATACATATGTATCGTATGATAATCAGTACACCACGTTGATTGATTATATTTGTTTACCTACTGATAAGTCGAATCTTGTATTACACTGTGAAATTGCTGATGACTGTTGTTTAAATGTTTCAAGACATAGACCCATATTGTGTTGTTTAGAATACAATGTATACACGTGCGAGTCCCAGGAGACTGAGGATAGAATTAACTGGGGCAAATGCAATAGTGAAATGGTGTCTGATTTTCAGCAAATGTTGTCTTTGGATGACGAACTGCAAATATATGGAGACGGCCAGTTGAACATTGAAGAAATAAATCACGGTTACAGAACACTATGTAGGAAGCTTGTTACATGTGCTAAAACCGTTTTTCCTAGAAAACGCTTCAGATCATTTTTGAAGCCGTCCTGGTCACATGAATTGACGAAAGAACATCAGGCTATGAAGAGGGCACATGAAGCGTGGCAAAGAGCAGGAAGACCGCGAGGGAAAACGTGCGATGAAGAGTGCGAATACAAACGACTGAAGTCGGATTTCCGTAGGAGTCATAGACGACATGTGAATAACTATCTAAAGTCTTTGAACGTGACAATTGAATGTAATGCCGAGACAGACTCAACAAAGTTTTGGAAATATGTGAACGCCCGGAAATCAGCGTCCAAGTCCAAATCAGGTGTTGAAATTAACTTTAATGGTGTTATGCATAGGGGGAGAGATAGTTTGACGGAACAATGGGGACTTCACTTTAAGGATTTATATTCACATTCGGAATCGGATTACTTCGCTAGCATGTGGAAAGAACATATAATCTCCGCAGTTGATGAGACATTAAATTCTTTAGAGACAGATAGCAGTGCTTATGTATCAATTTCTTCTGTGGAGAAGGCTATTCGATCCTTGCCTACTGGAAAAGCAGGTGGTGTAGACGGAATTGTGTATGAACATTTAAAACTGAGTAACAAGACGATCGCACCCATTCTTGCTCATCTATACACTCAGATGTTACGTCTAGCGCACATACCACATGAGGTGAAAAGGGGGATTATAATAACTTTACACAAGGGAGGTAACAAACGTAAGGACGATCCCAACTGTTATAGAGCAATAACTCTCTCTTCGTGTGTCCTGAAACTTTACGAAATTGTGCTACTTGAAAGGTGTTCGGAAAACCTATACAGCAAACTTTCGGTACAACAAGGCGGTTTTCAGTCCGGATTGGGTTGTATAATGACGTCATTCATGTTCCGGGAATGCCTTAATTACGGTAGAGAACATTCATCAAATGTGTATCTGTGCTACTTGGATGGAAAGCAGGCCTTTGACCACGTCTGGCACCAAGGTCTCTTCTATAAGCTCATTGATTATGAGGTAGATCCGACAACATTGTTGTCATTACGAGCGTTGTATAAGGATTCGGAGAGTCAGGTTAAATACCAAGGGTTGCTGTCTGACAGTTTTCCAGTTCAACAAGGAACCAGACAAGGAGGGAAAAGTTCGCCTCTGATGTACCTTATCTATATAAACGGTCTTATTGAAGAACTAGAGAACAGTGGTCAAGGTTTCTGCTTGTTTAATCAACGTATTTGCTCTCCAACTGTGGCGGACGACATGGTTTTAGTTTCATTTTCGAAAGCCGGACTCGACCGCAAGCTCGACATTTGCTGGGAATATTCGCGGAAATGGCGCTACTTTTACAATGCGAGTAAATGTGAAGTAGTGGTGTTCAATGAACGAAAGCTGATCCGCAGTGATAGGAGATTCTCTTTAGGACCGTACACTATTACGGAAAGTGGAAGCTACCGTCATCTGGGAGTGGTCTGCGACAAGTTTTTATCCACCAAAGAGAATATCAACGATGCTTGTTTGAGACTTCGCAGAACATTGTTCAGTGTATGTAATGGTGTAGATCCAACATCAATAAGCCCTGTAACTTTCAGTGTGATTTACAAAGCGGTCATTCTACCTAAGGCATTATATGGATGTGAATTATGGAATTCCTACTCAAAGGACGACATTCAACGACTTGAAACATCTCAAAATACATGCTTGAATGTTATACAGAATGTGCCAAGATGGTCGAGCACAGCATTTACTCGCTGTAGCATAAATATTGACAGCATGGAAACTCAAATAGACTATAAGAAATTACAGTTCTCCGGACAATTGTGTAGGCTACCTAGTAAGTTCCTAGCGAAGACCATATTCGTTCATCGTCTAACACGATTTTGTAATGGAGGTTGCCAATACTCCGGTTTTATTCCTGACTTGTACCGTGTATTGTGTAAATACTCACTGACTAACATCATGTACGATTACATCCAGAGTGGTTACTTTCCAGTGAAAGCAAGATGGAAACAAACTTTGAAAAACTGTGTTAAATCCAGCCAATCAATGTCAGCTTAACAACATTGGTCTTGACATAAATGAGAAGGTCACATAATGTGTTCTCAGCGTAGATAGATGCTCGAGTCTCTGGTATGTCTGCAGAAATACACCATCCTTAGCTTCTGTGTGTAGAACTCTTCATCGCTGTCTAACCATGTTTTTGTCAAGAAAATTCACTCGGCAATGTAAAAGGTATTTACGACATACCATGAACTCCGTTGAACACCAGATATGTTTCTGCTCGGTAAATGCCAGTGAACGCCAACGACTATGGGATACAATGATGAACAGTCTCGGATACGATTGGTTCATCAATTTCATGAAGCTGACACCTATGGGTCAGTGTAGTGTGATTCTGGGGCTCGCCGTGTGTAACGATGAAAGGGCGTTCCTTAATTATGCAATAGTAAGGGCATTTGTTAATCTGATGCGATAATGTTATTATGTGACTATGTATAATATATATATGTAATATTTTGTATATCGGTAAAAAGTATATGAGTGATATTTGTTATTAAAGTTCCGTGAAATAGTGCAGCAACAATATTGTCGATTCTACATTACTTAATAGATCAAAGCGTATACTCGCAAAAATGTATATTAATATCACATTTCACTTAAATCGTCTTAGCTTTGTTAAGGCGGACCTAGTGATTTGTCAGTATCATTTACTTATTCGGCTTTACAGAAATAATGCGCCTTAAATATATTTTACTCTTACGAGTTCACTTATTTAGTGAGTATAATTCACATTTTTGTCTTTCATTTCGATTTCGTTAAGACTTGAATGTGTCCGGCTCTACTTTACCTTACTTTATTTCATTCTAAGCGAAATATCTAGTTATGAGCCAGTATTCAATTATATTATAATTATTCATATTATACTGAACTCCTTTTTTCTTCTCTTCATTGAAATGTTAATTTAAATAATTATACATCGAGTCTACTCAAGACTGTAAGTAATAGTTATTGTGTTAATTTTGCTCCAATACAATGTTTATGTTTTATCTATGATTACCTGTATCTACATACACATGCTTAGTTTTGTTTTGGATTTTTGCTTGTATATATTATTCTGCTCTCCGTATTTGGAGGAAATAAAAGAATCTATCTATCTATCTAGCAATGGTAGGTGACTGTTGTAAGATAAATTCTGTAAGCTTAGAATATGTTGTTTTTTATGTATGTATTTTGATGTTTGAAGCGCGATTTCGGTCGCGGAAGAAGGTCAGGCGTGAAAAGCGTTCGTCTCTTATATATACTTATACTACAGAAGGGAGAAAATGAGAAAACTCAAGAGGGAATAATCCTGTGGTTCGAACTGATGCTTCAATCATGGAATACACATTGCAGGATTTTCAGTTATATATGAAACTCATTTTTCCCTTAAACATATCAGTACCCGATACGATAACCACATTTTGAGTTAATTTGAAGTTGGATAAAGTAGGGCAAGACAACGATTGGCTGCACACAGATGTGTTAGTGTATGTACATAATATTAAATTATCGGGGTTTAGACAAATCTTACCCTAGCGTACTCCTCATCTTTACTTCTTTGTTAAATAATTATATAAAGGTTGCAAGGAAATCGGTACAATTTTCCGAGTTTTACTTTTTCTTTTGACCGGCAACTTTTCTTTGACTTTTAAGTTTGACTTTGTGTTTGAGTAACTATCGTGCAAGCGATCAACGTCATCTCCAATAGTTGCCCGACGGCGATGGTGTTGCAATGACTCAATTCGTTCCTTGAAGCCAGGATTTTTTTCTTGCTTCTCGCCTTCAATTAAAAGGTCGATATGTTCAACAAAACTAAGCGGATCTGGTCTTAGTGCTATCTTTCTTAATTCATTATTGAATTCGTTTATTTGTTCCATCTTAACAAATATTCCGTCTTCAAGGTCAACCATTTCTTCATGCATCCGTTCGACAACTTTTTTTCTGGTCATTGTTTCATCAGTTGCTAGGCGATACTTTTCAAGTTTTTCACCATAAGTCTTCTCCTTTGTAACAGATATGTATTCAAATATATATGGTGTGTTTTTGTGCATATTCCACTCGCAATTATCAGGACACTGCTTACAGAATCCATTCTCATCCATAGCCCAGCAAAGTTTCTTATCCTCATCGTTTGGTAACATGCAGCATTTGTGACAGGTAAAATGGCAATTAAGGCAATTTGTGACATGTTGTCCCTTCGGAAGTTCGGCTTGAACTTGCTGTGTTTCTGATACCGTGTACTTGAAATCACTATTAGCTTCAATCTGTGTTTTGAAGTCTTTCAGTATGGCAATTTCTTTTCGCATTTCTTCTACTTTGGTTAGTCCAGCATCAACTAACGGCAAAAGGTTTTCCAGTGTCACTTCTACTTGTTCTCTGTATGTCAGAACATCTCTGGTCTGTCTAAGACTTTTGGTTTCCATCATTGCTAATCTTTTAAAAAACTTTTCAAAACTTTGACAGCCCATGTTCCAAAACATGGATGCAAATTCACATTCGGCTGAACCGGAATTGTCAGCAAACAATCCGGAACTGTTGAACGGAAAGTATTCATCATGGGGCAAGTGTGCCGATTTTAATGCAGACAACACAGGGGGAGGTTTCCCGTCTGCAAATGTTATTAGCATCGAGAAGTTGTTTTCGATATCTTGACCAAACAAAGACATAATGGCACTGAAAATGTACCTCTGGGAAGGAGTTAGTCGCGCGTCTGGAGCTTTAATAATGAAACACACTGCATCGATAAAAAGAACACCAGCGTCATCTTCCATTGAAAACAAATGCTTTATTTGTTGCACGATTTGTTTATCTCTTTCAATCCCTCTCGTGTCTCCAAACCCAGGTGTGTCGATAATGTTGAGTTTGTAATCTAACCGCCCACCTCTATATGGATTAATTGTATAGCAAGTGATCCATTGTGTTTGCGATACAGCCTGTGAATAAAATTAACCAAAACTAAAAAACTGTTAGTCCACATTTATAGTACTAAAAAATTATATTCGTTGACATCCATACTAATAATGCTCATATCTATTTAACCAAATATACATTTATGTGAATGGAATTTGAATTACCAACATTTTAAACACGCGTTACCTGATCCACATTTCTATTTCGTTCGTCCTCTTCCAGATTAACAAGAGTTACCCTGTAAGGATCGCTCCACTTAACACCCAGTACGTAATTAATCATGCCGTCTACTAATGTACTTTTGCCTGTTCCCATTGCTCCAACAAGTAAAATCGTCCTTTCTTTGAGTGAAATGCCTTTATCTCTACCTAAATATAAATTTTGCTGCTGAAAAATTCTATTCAAGAATAGTTGAATACGTTTTACAATTTGTTGTTTAAAATACCTTTTAATCAGCAAAGTAATGAGATATAATTCACATCGAGGAACATTCGCTTGGACATATAATCCTCTTTAAAATACATGAAACCGATAGTAAGATTACGAAACACGTCTATAGTTTTAACGGGAAACGTCCGAGTATTTTTGTTTAATTTCAACTCTCATCTTCCCCTTTAACTTCATTTGAAAATGAATTTTACAACAGTTCTAATTCTTTTCTTGGAATTTATATTTACATGCTAAGAAAACATTAGATTTAATAGTGTGAAACAAACCCAGAACTAATTTTCTAGTTTTCCATGTTCTATTTCTGGCATTCCTATTTTCTTGTAAAGGAAGTCCCATCAGTTTGATACCGATATCTGTTTTAACATCGTGCATGAATTCTAAAAGACTTTCAGCGGCAGAAACTTCAGTTTCGATAGGATCACTTGGTTCGCTGAACGGGCCTTCATTGTCATTATCAATCATACGCACTCGGAACACAAACTGAGTTCCGGACTTTAAATTCTGCAACGATGCTGAATGATGTGTCAAAGTATCTTGCAAGTATATCCACTTCATTTGACTGTTGCACTCTTTGTACCGAAGCTGATAGCTGTGTTCTTTAAATAGTTCATCAGGTGGAGCCCAGACGAGTGAAACTTTGTCTATAGTCGTTGAGGCAACACAAGGTTTACCTGGACGCGTCTGCAAAGTGTTTATACGAGTTAGGAGTAGTATTCATAAAATGAAAATTCAAGGTAGTTTTTATGTTTTTGCAGGGGCCTTCCTTTTCGTCGTCAACAATGCCAAGTTGGAACACAAACTGAGCTCCCGACTTACTATTAGGATGATGTGTCGCCTAGCGGTATCTATGTCTTAAAGTCAATGCATCAGTGCATGATTTAACTTTGAATTGTTCATTTTTTTGACATAATCTCGATAACAATTCAATATTATTATACTTAGCGGGGCATCCGTGTCCTATGGACCCATTTCTATTTTCGATATGTTTTCCCCCGGAATTATCTATTAAAAGATAAGTTAAAATTGAAGTGTTATATGAAATATAATAATGTCAAAAGTTTTAGTTTATGAAACAAAATAATGTCAAAAGTTTTACCGCATCATTTGTACTCTTCCCAAGTGTTGTGTCGACAATATTTGTTATAGGATCACTAAGTTCGCTGTAGGGGCCTTCATTGTCGTCATCAACCATACGCACTTGCAAAACAAACTGAGCTCCCGATTTTAAATTGTGCAATGTAACTGAGGGAAGCTCCAATGATTCTGGGTAAAAAACCCATTTCACTGGAGTGCAGCACTCTTTGTAGCGAAGCTGATATTTGCTGTCTGTAAATAGTCTCTTAGGTGGATCCCATATGAGAGAAACACCGTCTATGGTGACGGAGCTCATTCTAGGTTTACCTGGTCGCCTCTGCAACATGAATCAACAGAAAACGAGTATTATACATAAATACAAATGCAATATAGTTGTAACCCACGATAGAGGGTTTACATTGTAACACATGTCCGCGTGTCCGTCCGTCTGTGCGTGCGTGCGTCTTTCTGCGTCCAAATCTTTTCCGGCTCAGAACTTTGTTGTCTTTAATGGCTCATTGAAATAACGAGACAGAGATGATCACCGTAAGAAAACGATGTGTCTCATGCAAAATAGTGCCCCTGTCTGAAAGGTCAATGGCATCGTGCATCGTCCTGGGCAAAATCATGACCAGTCCAGAACTTTATTGTTTAATATGGTATATATCGGGTCCATGTTTTCTTATCAAAATTAGATATCTGTCAATGATGATCACCTTAAGAAATGAAAGGTCGCGTGCAACAATGGTGCCCATATCTAAATGATCTCGGTCACCATACATCGTCTGTTTGAAAATAGTTGCAGTTCATGAAATTGGTTGTTTTTTCAATGACAATAAACATTAGAAGATGACATGTCGCGTGCACAAATGATGACATTATCTTAAAAGTTAATGCCATCTTGCATATTCAGTGCGAAATCGTGTCAAGGCAGATCTTCGTGGAGTAACTTGGGATTTATGGACAATTTGCTAAAAAATATCCCAATATTAAGATTGTGTCGCCGAGCGGTAAAACAGGTACAGTCAAACCTGTGTTAAAGACCACCTGCGAACAAAGACCACTATTGCAAAACCTGTCTGCAAAGACCACCAATTTTATCTCCCATCAGACCATTTGCAATGATATTTAATCTGTTAATAGAGACCACATGTTGCTGTTCCAATGGGGGTCTTTACAGACAGGTTTGACTGTATTATATATATCTCAAAAGCCAATGCGTCAGTGCAGGATCAAACTTTGCTGTTCATTTTTCGACATAAACTACAATAACCATTCAATATCATTCTTAGCGGGACATCAGTGTCCTATTAGTATGGATCCATTTCTATGTTCAATATGTTTTCCGCGAAATTATCTCTTGCTAGATAAGTTAAAATGGAAGTGTTCATGAAACATAAAAAAGTTCGCTGTATGGGCCTTCATTGTCGTCATCAACCTTACGAGCTTGGAACACAAACTGAGCTCCTGACTTCAAGTTGTGCAATGTAACTGAAGGGTGTGTCAACGATTCTGGATAGAAAACCCAATTCATTTGAGTTCCGCACTCTTTGTAGCGAAGCTGATAACTACAGTCTGTAAATAGTTCTTCAGGTTGATCCCATACGCGGGAACTTTGTCTATTGTGATTTGGCCAACACAAGGTTTGCCAGGTCGCTTCTACAAAGTGTATAAAATGATTACGTTCAAGATATTTATTCCACCGCCATGAAATGGCGAAAGGGAATATAGTCCGTCCGCTGTTCGTCTATCGTTCTATTATTAAACACTTTTCGGTCCATAATGTAGTTGTCTACTGTGAGATTCAGAAAATACTTACAGAGATGATCACCATCAGACAATGGCATGTCGCGAGCAATAATGTTGCCTGAATCTAAAATATCAAGGTAATGGTGCAGCGTATGTGTCAACACTGATGTTTATATCTGAGGTTTACCCGGTAGCCTCTGCAAAGTGTACGAACAAATTACGAGTATTATCATCAAATACAAGTTTAAGATATTTCTTACATTTGTCAGCATTTACATGTATCTTTTGCAAGAGAAGTTATAATACTAATATGAAAGCGTACATGAAACATAATAACTCAAAAGAATTACCGCTTTTTCCGTTTTATTCTCAAGAGTTGTATCGACATAATTGGTTAAAATAGGATCACTTAGTTCGCTATAGGGGCCTTCATTTTCGTCGTCAACCATACGCACTTGGAACACAAACTTCGTTCCAGACTTTAAGTTGTGCAATGTAACTGAAGGATGTGCCAACGATTCTTGGTAGAAACTCCACTTCATTTCAGAGTTGCATTCTTTGTACCGAAGCTGATAGCTGTAGTTTGCAAATACTTCTTCAGATGGATTCCATCCGAGGGAAACATTGTCTGTAGTGATGGATTTAACACAAGGTTTCCCTGGTCGCCTCTGCAAAGTGAATCAACATATGTGAGTGTATTATATAGAAAATGCAATTTCAAGGTATTTTCATATTTTTAAACATTGCATCTTCAGGAAAAATTAGAATGGACGCGTATATGAAACATGCTATGGCTATATAACTTACTGCTGTATTTGCATTCTTCCATTGCATTGTGTCTGCATTCGTTGAATTATCGTCTGGTCTGAAATATATGAACGAATATTTATATATGTCACAATGTAAGAATGGAAATGAAATATTAATTCCATTATTCTATAATCTGTATTATGTTATTCAAATGAAGAGATTATCGTTATTCAAAGCATCGAAACAAAATATTGATTTAATACAATTGAATTGTCAATAATAAAAACATAAATTCCATACTTAAATGGATTTTGCTGGTCAGTAAGTGGTATTAGAACATGGTTATGAGCCATGTTTTGATGTTTATGTCTTGTTGCACACACGTCACAATGTACTTCGTAACATTCCATGCAGAAATGAGTGGGTCTGGTTGAGCTCATGCCCTTCTTCACACATGACTCGCATGTTTTCCTTTTCTTCGCTCCACCCATTTCTACTTCAGTATTATTTTTTGTTTCAGACTTGATGTATTTTAAAGGATCTGTTTCTTGACTGCTTGGGACTGTTGTCGCAGGTTCATCAACTATATCTGAAGCGTCATCAAATTTGACCTGTATTCGAACTGCTGATGTCTCCTGTCCGGCATATTCAGGATTTTGTTCTTCACAGATTGTTTCAATAGATACATTTCTTCCTGTATTGTTCGCGGTCAATTCTTCCTTGCACAAGGACTGTGAACACTGGCCGTCTGTTATGTAACGCTTATCTAGAGTCTTTCTGCAATAAAATAAAACTTTACAAAATTGTTCCGTCGCTTGTCAATTAATCGAATATGCTAAGTACAAACATACAAGTAATATATTAACCTTTATCACAGTGGCCTACACACAGTTTTGAAATCGGATATAAACTTTTGTAACAAATGTCCATCTTTACTAAGTAAATGGCCCGATGTTCTATTCTAAGTGACGGCATTCTTGTCATATAAGCGCCGTTAACGCCCATCCCCACTAACTATGCAGCGCAACGACTTTATTACATTTGAAATACATGACATTCAATTGTATATATTCATTATATGTACAAGAAACAAACATTATTGTCGACATACTAAATGTATCTCGAAAATGATGCAATCTTTCCTAATGTCATCGAAGTATTCTATAACCTAACCCTTTACGGTTTTACCATATATTTATAGCAAATCAGCATACCGAGATGCCTTCGACATTAACGAAATGATGGCCCCATGCAAATATACGAACACACATAGTCAACATACTATTATGTATAGCAAGCCGACATATTATATCCTGCAAATATTATTTGTTATATTTTATAATATAAGAACTACATCAGTCTTACGAGATTTTAATGTTTATATTTTGACACAATATTCAACATATTATGTAAGATTTATCTAAATTATTAAATCTTCCATTTTTAATTTAAATACAAGGTGCACTAGATCTTAAGCTGGACTTTATGACTGTCAATATGTTTAATTCGTCTATACATGTAATAAGATGTAATTAATAACATTTTACAAAATTTAATGATATAATATAATGAACAACGCGTCATTCTATCAATCACATTTACTTAAAATGGTTGTAATTACTTGACATATTAATGTGTAAATCCTTGGTCCCCCTCAAGGAAGCACCAGGATTGGTTTGACGAAAGTAACGACCAAATTTGTGATCTACTCATGTAGAGACAATGTAGCCCTGTATCGCATACCCTTCATCCGTGGAGTAGACGAAGACACCAAACAGGTCTCTTGTAGAAATGTTCCATGCTTAAATGCTGTACTTGCAGATATGTACAACGCTGGCGGACATACACAACCTCAGCATCGCTTGAAAGTTCCTCGCTAGATTGCTCCTCAATTGCCTCATCTTGCACCTGAAAGATGGTCTTCCGGCACGCCATTTGATATGGTGTTTGCTGCTCGTCAACTCCAAAAGAAATGCCAAGCAAGAACAGTACCAGGACCTGTACACCACTGTTTGTCGACCAGACGAAAGTATTTGACACTGTCAGCCGACAATGACTATGGAAAATCATGGTCAAGTTTCGATTCCCAAACAGATTCAAAGCCATTTCCCGCCAGTTTCACGAAGGCATAATTTCCGTGTTTTGACGACGACGAGTCATCCTACAACTTCCCAGTGAATAACGTGAAACAATGATGCGTTCTAGCTCCAACATTGTTAAGCATGATGCTTTTTTCCATGCTGATGGATGCATTTCACATAAATGATCCAGGGGTCGGCCTTAAATATCGGAAAGATGTAAAGCTCTTCATTCTGCGGCGCTTGAATGCAATGACCAAAGTCAAGACAACCATCATCACGGACTTGCACTTTGCTGATGAATGTGGTCTAAATGGCAACTCTGTACCCAATATGTAGCACAGCATGGATCTGTTCTCTTGAGCGTGTGACAACTTTGGTCTTACCATCAGCATCAATGAGACCGAAGTAATGTACCAGCCAGCACCAGTGAAATACAACATCGAACCGTCAATAAAACAGTATAGATCAAGCATCCAAGTAGTAGTCAAATTCACATACCTAGGTAGTACATTGTCAAGAGCAGTACACATTCATCAATAGCAGGATAGCAAACGCTAGCGTTGCTTTAGGAAGACTCCGCTTCACTGTCTGGGAGCGTACATGCCTCCGACTGGCTACCAAACAGGGCAGTTGTCATCACTACTTGGCTATACGCCTGTGAATCCTGGACTTTACATGTATGACATGCCCAGAGATTGAACCGCTGCCACACGACCTCTCTATACAGACTACTAAACGCCAGATGGCAAGAGAAAGTGACAGACACTGAAGTTTTGTCCCTGGCAAATCCCCCATCCATTTTCACCGTCCTTCAAAATTCCTAAATTCGCTTGTCTAGACATGTTCTCCCAAAACAGTTACTTATTGGTGAACTGTCATATGGACAAATTTCAGAGACAGGCGAAAAATGGTCTAAAGACAATGCAATTGTCTCATTGAAAGCTCTCGGCATTGGCTAATGGGAAAGCCTTGCCCAAAACCATGATTTGACGTACTGCTGCAAACAAAGGTTTCAATGACGCTGAAGCTTGGCGAAGTGTAGGAGGAAACGTGAGGTCCGAAACAAGAGGGCAGCAAGCTCCTCGATAGCAAATAACGAACACATGTGTCAACCCTGTGGGAGGTACGTCCGTGCCTGAATTGGCATCTCCGGACACACGGAACCCAGTCAACTACTTGAAGTCATTGGTTATAATCGCTGAGCGATGGACGAGCAATATACCTATTATGTATTACTTAGTGGAAATCCCTTTTGAAGTTTCTACGGTTGGAAGTCACAACAAGAATGTTGGATTGTTTCTACTTAGATAGTTCAAAATGACGTAGCAATGTATATAGCATCATTGCTCCAATATCGTCCTTCTAGTAGGCAAATACTTCAACAAAAACAACATTGTGTTGGCTTTGTTTAGATTTTAGAACACTTTGATTATCAGATTAAACATGCAATAATTTATAATTAATAAAAACTGGACCGAGTGTATGAAAAAAATTATTCGTTGCATGAACGAAAATCATTATAACTTGAATATCATATACAATCCCAAAGTATTTGCCTTTCACCGTTCATTTAAGATGTCCCTTCTTTAGTAATGTAATGTCATCAAAATAATTAATTATATGTGTATTGACATACTTCCATAAAATGTATACATGCCATATATGCCAATATGATTTTATATTATTTTAGATGAATAACAGGAATGTACAGGAACAACTATTGTTTCCTATCATAATAATTAATAATATTTATAGGGCCAGTTTTGAATGAGACCATAGTTATGTAACAGTAAAAAAGATTACAAAGTCACTTCAACGCAAGAACATTGGGACTAAACTCAAAAAACTTTCATCTCTTAGGTTCTTTTCATAACTTGTAAATATTGTATTCCAAGCATTCTATCAACTCAGTGACGGATTTATGTCTCGTTGCATTTAAAATAGCCATAACTCCACTACGGCAATACTGACTTTCGTTAGTACGGTCGTTGTTTATGTTTTTGAACATTGAATTAAATTATTAACCCTCATAAATGAAATGTATCAATAGTAAATACATAACAAGCGAGTAAATTAGGATGTTTTTGTCATTCACTTTTACTAGAACAAGCTTAGCTGCAGGCTTACAAGTAGTAAAGCAAAATATTCATTAGGTCAGGATTTAGAAATATACTTACGCGTCTGTCAACTCCTGAAATGTTGACAATTCATTCCGTCGATGTCTGAAGACATACCAATAAATGCCCATTCCGGCCATCAATATAAGGATGATGATGTCAAAATAGGAGAAATATGAATATGAAATCGATCCTTTCTCCGCTACTTCCGTCATTTTATCAATAATATTTCGATGCTACAAAAAAATAAATAATAGGTCATTAATAGTTCAATTATACTCTTACCTTGGCAAAGCATGAAATGACACAATCAAGACTAGGAAGATGTAATACAATGTTGCACTGTACTCAGCATATACGTCAAACCGTAATTACGTTTAATCGATCACTTAAACAACAACAGCTGCAACATAATTATTTGATCGGACATTTTAACCAGTACAGTCTTTCACAAATGAGAGTTGCAACAGGAATAATTTCTGCTTGTAAGTTTGATAGACAACCTTGCAGAAAAGCTAGATACATATGTAAAATATATGCAAATCCTCATTGCGAGCATACATTATTTTAACTCATATCTCGCGCAACATTATCATCAATTATCATACAAAACGCATCCGTACCTCGACCAGATCGCTTGAAAGTAGTAGAGTGTATGCTCTCTATAAAAAAAGGCTTGCATCGAATGAGGAGTAGGAGGGGAGCATCATTCATGAATCAGAACTTCCCTAGACAGATCTAGGAAAAATGGAGGAGGAAGGCATTGGGAAGGACACAAAAACAGTAAAGCAACGGACAGGGTACACACAAAAGAATGGAACAAAAACAATAACGATAAGATAACGGCAAGAAATACAGACACCACAGCATCATCAACGAAGTCAAAGAAATGAAAATGGACACGACAAAACAGCACGATAATATTATCAATACAATGGTCTCAATAGTAACCAAGAATTGCCGAACAATAATATATTTAATTATTACGCATGGTTTGCTGGTGGCAACAATTACATAATACTTGTGGAATTGCTTGAAAATAAAATTCGGAAGTATTTAAAACGCATGACGCATCTGTATCCAAAGTTGTCGTATATATGTTTTGTATTGCTAAAATAAATAATATGCACTAATGCATACTTGTTGTCAGTGTGGGGATAAATAATACAGTCAATCTTGTATTAAGAGACCACCCAAGGGACAGCCAAAAAGTGGTCGCTTAATACAATGGTATCTTAATATATATTGACAAAAGTTAAGAAGATATAAATGTCCAACTGAACATTCAAACCGTATAAATACCATCCGCATAACTGAAATAAAACTAAAACTTTAATCCATGTGTGTATTTATACAGGCTGATAGTAATAAACGTTTTTTATGAGACAATGATTTTACAGGGTCTATTTAAAAGGATTACATACGAAACAAAGTGAGTCTTTACATATTTCAACCAAGTGTTAAATTATGCGATGTGTTTTGTCTGACATTTTCATTCTTTCAGTGAGTATAAAGAAAATTAAATATAAAGTAAAGATAAAAGCGGGCGAGTCGGCATAAAATTACATCTCGCACATTTCTTCTCGGGACATCGTAATGTAAAAACTCGGTGAAATCAAGGAACTTAAGTCGTTTAGGAACGACGTTACATGAGCTTGATTTTTGTTGAAATTATGATCGTTATGCTGTGTAATTCATTTACATTTAAGACCCCACTCAAGTGGACACAAATGCAACGATTTTACGTCGTTTTATAACCTGGTCGCATTTATTACGCCTAATTGTTTATTCAATTGTTTAAAGGACAATGCGCGAATGCAGTTTTGAATCAGGTGTGCAATGCCATTTGGGATTAAGTGCATGTGGTCGTTTAATGGATTATTTAATCTTTTTTACCTGTCGGGACTGGTTTAATGCGGTCGGTGGTCGCGTTAGAGAAAAGTCGCTTAATAGATATAATTTATATAGTAAAAACGCTCGGGGGGAATTTAAGTGGTCGCTTACAGCAAATGGTCACATAAGACACGTGGTCGCATCAACAAAATTGACTGTACGTTGGATGAATGTTAAATTATGTTTCCCCATGTGCTGGTCTTTCACTTGATATCCCCCTTGTTGCCCTCTAAAATCATCACTGGTTGTTTAGGATAGTCAGTCAGATAAATCCTTACTTTTCCTTTCCCATAACATTGAACATTGCATCACATCAATCCCGAATATGTCGTAGGATGGGGTTACCCACGGACTTGTGTTGGGAAGATTTTCCGGTTTCTGTATCATCTTAATTATTCTTTCTGAAATACCCATGTGGCAGAAATGCGTATATTTCAATATAGAGTCTAGTCTCGGATCACCAATTAACCAATATGTAATAAGAATTGGTACTACAGTATAATGTTTATCTTGTGTGGTTGACTACATTCTTCTGATAACATTTTCAAGTAGTCATACTATGCTAGTCATTTTGTATCTTGTTCAATGCGATTTTCATGAAGCATAAAACATATCATGCTTTTGACTCCAAAAAGGGTATAAAAGGCAGAGCTGCCAACATTTTCTGCTCAGTTCGAGGACATTTACAAGGTAGATTGTACCCTGGTGCCATCTCTTTAGATATAAATGAAGGGTTTATTTTGTTACTTTTGGCGCGGTTCAACATTAGTAAAGTCAAAATTCAGTTTCATCTCTTTATAAATTTATGACTTTTATGTCGGGTAGTTGAAATTCTGTTTGTAAGAGATTTGTTAAAATTAATGCATGATAATATTATAAAGACATACATCATTGAACACGTATTTGTAGACGTTGTAGTCAAATTCAGTAAGTGTAAATACTTTATAAATAGAGTGAACTAGGAAAACATCAAAGTCCGCGATAGTGATTAGAAAGGCCTGTTACATTTTGGGGGCTCGTCCGTTTATAAATTTGCATCACTTTATGCACGGTTAATTGTTTAATTGTAAGTGTGATTTATCCTGCTTATCTAATTTGTTGAATACTCATAAAGTAAGACAGTTAAGTCAGAATAGTTGTGTATTGACTACATACTGTAACTATGAGGTATAAAGTAGTGATCCGTGAACTGTTTTGAGTACACATTGACTGTATAGGCTGTTAGATAAACACATAGTAATTGACAAAATTAAAACCACACACTTAGATAAAATAAGACATAAACATCATACGAAGGGTGGTGTTTATATGGAGTATGACAACACATGCCTTCTATTGATTGATATTAAATAGCAGCGACAAAAACTGACTATGCTGACTATGGTTGATGATAAAATTTAGTGTAGGTGTCCAGAACATTAACTATGGTTCAACCACCGATTTAGCATGGTTAAACTATAGTCGATATTCGGAACACCTCTATATGGTTTCCAATCCTCCAAATTCTAAGAGTGACCAGAGTAACTAGACCATATATTAACTAGACTGAGTTTTTTCATCCTACCATAGTCACCATAGTCAGTGATCAAACTACCTCGTTATTAGTTAGTGAATCTCAATTAATAGATGTCCTTGTTTGGCTTATTTTATACTTCCGTGGCACATTGCACTCACTCTTCAACACTTTAATTTCATGATGACCAAAGGCATACATATATGCCTATAAATATCGACCTCAATTATTAACACATACATATGTTATAAACAACAATATTGACATTTAATTGTCAGTGATATATTTGTAATAACGCTTTGTACAAGTATTACAAAGTATATGAGGTGGACTTGTTACATTTAATAGACTGAAAACTCCTTGGCCTTGTCACAATGATAATCTCTTATTTATCAGTGAGCTTTTGATAGTGGTTAGATGCCCTCTGACTACGGTGGCGAGTGTACGACGGATGTCACGTCACGTCTAACAAAAGACTCAAGTATAGGTGCACACGAGTGGGATTTCATCCCACAATACAGGATTCAGGGTATCATCTGCAGTTAGAGGCTAAGATGCCAGACGGTAGTTGACGCAAACGGCGGCCACACTCGTTACTGCGTTAATATACTTTCATTTTCATCCTCCTTCATCAAATGCAATAAAATATATTTGCTCTTTCATGATACATTTGTTGTTAGTCCCTGAACATTATTTTATTTTAGTTTTGTCATCAAAAACAGAGCAGACTAAAATATAACAGGTGTTTCACGGTGCATTGACCGCCATTACATGTAAATAAGATTTTCATGTGTTTGGAAGATCTATGAGTACATACATGTAGTATCTCACCCAATGTAGAAACATTTGTAGCTAAACAAACAATGATTATAAGTTTATTGAATGCAATTCGACCGTGGGAGCAAATTAAAGAGACTTTTAAATATAGCTATGCAACTTTATAACAGATCAACACGATTACAGTACAAAGGTGCCAAATGCATTCACAGCATATTATATAAGATATTGTATCAGGTCATTCTTATCAAATTGTTTGGCATACCCATACACAGGACATTTAGGTGGGTAGATAGGTAATTATTTTTTGTATTATGTTTGTGGTAACGCTAAGTGTTAACAATTAATGCTAAAATTCCTCGCATACCCCTAAAACTCTTCATGTATGTAAATGGTTATGCCAAACAAACAATGTTTAATTATGGCCTAATAATACAGAAATCAACAATGTTTTATAGTTATTAAAAGCAAACAAAGCGGTCAACTATTTTATTCAATTTACTTTTGTATAATTATGTTTTGAACAATGACCTACCAAAATGATGCAGGTTGAACAAAATGCAATGCCATAATAATGATCTTGAAAATGAAGTTCTATACCACTATTTAGTAGAAAAATAGATTTTCAGATGAACAAATTGGTCAGTACTGATAGACTGATCACTTTCTCATGACTTAATTAAAACCAAAATTACACATTTAAGTGCAGAAAGAAATTGGAAACAATCAACATGTTTTTGGCCTGCAATGATGAAAGGGCATTCTTTACTTCTAATAATTTCAGTAACTTTCTCATCAGAATATCTGTGAAGCTCTTACGTTTTTACTGAATAATATCTCTATTACTTTTTGATAACTCAGTGTACCAACATAAAGTTAGTATTCCTATGGGAACTGACAGTGCTCCACTTATAGCCGACGTATTCTTATTATGTTATGAGAAAGACCTTATGTTATCCTTATTCAAAGAAAATCAGACATATGTAAGTAACGCTCTCAAAAGTATCTCCTATTATTTAGACGATATTTTGTTTATTGATAATGCGTTTTTCAGCCATGATAAATAAAATATATCCTATAGAGCTACAACTTTCGAAAATAAAACTCTTGGATACACATGCCTCGTTTCTTGACTTGGACATTTCTATAGAAATGGTATTATTACTTCAAAACTTTACAATAAACGAGATGATTATAACTTTGAGATTTTAAATGTTCCGTAACTCGATGGCAATATTCGCAGAAGTCCCTCCTCCGGCATATATTATGTTTCTCAACTTATACGTTATCAATAGGCGAACACTAATCTAGGAGACTTTAATAAGCGTAACCTTCTACTTACATATACATGTAGACTTCTGGAACAAGGTTATCGTTATCATAAATTATGTAGAACGTTTCGTAAATTTTGCCATAAATATCCTGATATTATTTTAAAATATGGCATGAGTGTCAAATCTAGTTTATAGACAGGAATGACTAAACCCATTTTCTTTTGAGATATGTTATATAAAATTCGCGAAATTCAGAACAGTTATTAAGTTCATACGATCGGTTTATAATCCTGACATAATGAGAACTACTGCAGATAATATTTTAAGTAAGTCACTACTTGATAAATTTGCACACCTGTTTTTATTGCACACCGGGCACTAATGTTTGCGACTAAATGAAGTTATATCTATAAACCGTACTTGATATGCCAGGATATGACAGATAATACTGTCTTTAAGGATTATTTTTGGGACTTTGTAGGCATATATATTTTCTTCAAAACGCTGTTCTTGTATAAGGTGCCTATTTAAGTTTTAGCACTTCAAGTCGTTCGTTATAATCGTGTATACCGTTTTAAAATTGTACGAATTTCCTATTTTCTATAGTACATACTTAGTTATGCAAGTATAAGGATATAAGGAGACAACTTTAAAGTGGTCCTCAAAACCATCGATATTCGGAGCGCGTGACAAAAATGAAAACATACCATGCAGAGTAGGCAACGTTCACAAATCAAAAGTCGCGGTTTATTTATCGCCCATGATATACTACGGATGTCTACGATTATACATGAGTGCTAGGTATATATTTTATGACATTATCACATGAGTATAGTGCTGTTAGATGACCGCAAACATATGTATGAACTTTCAGGACCAAGCCATGCCCACGATTGAGTATTAGTGGACATAATACCTGTTTAATCATTTTAATAAATCAATTCATTGAATGGAGCAGTAAGGACAGTGTGTTCAGAATGGTGTCGTGTCCATGGCAGATCTATCGTGACATTTAGAAGAGTTTGGTGACTCCGTGCGTTAAATCATATTACATAATAATGAAATAATATTAAGTGTCTCCAATACAGGAGAGCAAAAAAATGAGCAATATAATACAGTACAATGTAACACAAGCACTTGCACATAGTTAAGCATACTATCATGAATAGAATTCATATTTACGGATCAAAAAGCTCTTATGTCTCCCAGTAGTCATTATCTTAGCGAAACGAATACCCATTATGTCACACGCGATAAAATGCTTGCCGTGTATCAAAGAACGAGACACAAACTTATTGTTATTTTCTCTTCCGTATTTTTTTCCAGGCAACATGCCAAGACAATACCTCCCAAAACAGACCCCCGAGAAAATAACAGTCTACAAAGTACTAAAGGTTAGACACTGAGGAGGTGCAAGGGTAAACAGTTACGGGTACATGGACACGAGGAATGGTCTGACCTACTATAAAGAACAACTAAGGAAAATCTAGTGGGACAATAAGGGTGGATTTTTTTAAAAGGCCTTGAATTTGAAAGAAGACCTATATATATGACCGTTGATGGTTTAAACTTCCAAAGAGATCAACACTGACAATTCAGCATCTAGAACAATATCAATTTTCACGAACATGAATTATTTTTAGTGCTAACATTTGTATTAACTATGAACGCATTTTTTACACACTCCTCATAAGTACAATTTAACAAATACATCACGGATGGCTACTGTTGTTTGTCTGCACTGAAAACCAATATTTGTATTAAAACATACATTTTAAATCATCTGGTCAACAGAAACCATTTTTCTAATAAAAGTTCTTATCTTACTGTCAATACAGACAGATGTGTGTGTAACGTAGCACGAGAGTCAACTTAGTAACGTAAATAAAGTTGTATCCAACTTAGCAAGGTCGTCCGCTAGTAAATCCATTAGTGTTTGTTCGACATAGCATAACGGTGTATCGTTTAACCACAATATTTTGAATCTAACATAGAATAATCTCTGGTGACAGTCACTCGAGAGATAATGAAAAACTATAATAAAATACATTGAATACATGTTGCCTGGATAAATATTACACATTATGATAAAACACACAGCAAAACGTAAAGTTCAATACTAGTTATTAACATACAAATATTATCAGTTAAGATTGAAATGACTTTCTGTCATCATCACAGTATTGTAATATATTTGTAAACATCTATATCAGCCATCTTCAGATATCCAAAAATGGCCATGAAGATTAACTCAATTCATCGAGCAAGTGTTTGTCGTTTAGCTAAGGTGGAACATTCAAATAATCGACAAATCAACATGCTTTTTAGAGATTAAAAATTCTTCAAGGAAAAGTTGTGCGCAACATTTGTACAACTAAAGAAAATGGTTGTTGACGTATCAGCAGTATATTTCTTGAAAATTCAAGGAATATCTCTGTATTACACTTTTTACAAGTCAATTGTTTCATTATCCAAGGCATCGCCATATCAACTAAATAGTTTAAGGTCATTCACCCGTGTTCAGAGCCGTATAAAGCGGATGTAAGGTAATTGGGTTAAATAGGCACAAAGAAAGCGTGCTGTTACCTTGATGTAACAACTAATCCAAGGGAAGTAAATATTGTAAATGTGGGAAGTATCTGTAACAAGTACGATCATATTAATGCACTAGGAAATTCCTGTCAATAACATTCCACTATGATATATTAGTGTAAATTGTATGTAACCAAACTAATCTACATTGTGATACTATGCATACGTTTACAACTATTTAATTACTAAATCATTACAAAAGACATACTTGTTGTTGGTAGGGGTATTTTCCAATTCATAATGACTTCTATTATAACTTGTCGTCAATGTAAATCTTTTAAACGCAATCTGAACCCGAGTAACCGTTTCTATGTGCGTTCGCTCAGTGAATTTACCGCGTTTATAGCGATAACCTGGCATTTTAAGCCTCTCGAACGCTACATATCAGTATCCATTCGAAACGAAGTCAATCGAGCAATTCAATGCTCCAAAACAACTATCGTTACCGAAATCGTATTTAAACCAATTTGAACTTGATATAACAGCCTATTAGTTCACAAACCACATGGGCGCGTCACTTTTGAACATTTCATTTATGATATTACTTCGTACAATTCTTTCAACATTTAATTTTGGTGCAACGTCGTTGGGTGAACTTTGTGTGAGGACGTTTTTTTGAGCTGGTTCCAGGCTTTTAGTTTTTTGTGTTTTGAAAACGGGAACCATTGATGTATACCTCTCAAATTGCCATACTACTATAAACGGTACCTGAGTGGTAAAGTCCGAAAATCGGGATGAAAAAAGGCATCAGCAGAAAGTGTACACCTTTTTTCTTGATGTTTATTGTGGAATCTCCTCGAGAAAACAAGGTAGACTTATTTCGAATTTGTCTTTAAAAGCACAATCAAATCGGTTAAACATTGAATCAAACTTCAATCATTGTTTAAACACAAAACACGATATGCCATATAATGAGATGTATATGTCAACGGCCGATACCCTATACACTGCTTTACCAGTAACACTAGGGTTTTGTTCACGATCGGAATTGGCAATACAATGTATATCTACAAGTTGAGCAGGCAATACTAAGTGTGCAGGTTCCTAAAAGCCTATGGAGGCATGAAATTATAAACATAAATGAAAATAAAGCGAAGTGCATTTTTAAGAATGCTTTAACAGTCTCGACACAAATACCTTAACATGTTTAATAAAGAACGCAGGACGTAATCACACGGTGAACATACACAAATCATGTGCTTAATGTGAAGTAATTACAGTAATAGTCAGAATCTATTTACAAAAATGAAATGGAACAATGAAAAAGTACACACTATTGGATTTGTTAACGTACACTTCATATTCTACATAGGACAAACAACGAATACCGTCAACAAAAACGCTCACTGTACATAGCCACGGCATTAAAAAGACAAGGAATAGAAACTCAACTTCTTAAAAGTCGCGCGACCATGAGTGTTATAGCGAGATAACGTTATCGGCCGCCATTTGAATATTTGTATTCATAGTAATTCTTAATGAAATAAGTTTCTACAGGTACCCCAAATTCACACTCATGAGGCAATGCCTTCAACGACAGACCTCCGGGGAAACAACAGTCCATAAAATATCAGGCATTTGAGGAGGTCCAACGGTAAATACGCAAGGGAAGAGTGACTTAAGGGAAGGCCTGGCCGACATTAAAGGATAGCTAAGGAGAATTAATGAGGACGAACAGGGGGGGGGCTTACTTGGTGGAATACAACACAAGACAAGTCAGGCCAGCTAGCTACAATGTACAGAAAGGGGAAGACTATATCAAGTGAACGAAGTGCACATGGGGAAAGTCATTCGCTTCACCACTAAAAAAAGAGACACAAGAAGTACTAAGATCATTCTGATGTATGAAACTATAATTCTTAAGAATCCAAATACAAACAAACACGCAAAAAGTCATTCTTTTGCAGACAAATAAAAAGGGGCTGTATATTATTAGCACTACTTGGTACCGATTAACAGTTATAATAAGACAGTCATCAACCTCTATCACAGTGTGTCATCATTGAAATATGCTAACCGACCTATGTCGCTACCCTAATAATACAGTCCCTCATACTCCTGAGATATCTAGTGTAACCTATTTCTGAAGACAAGTGAATCCCGTCATTACAAAAAACAGACTCCACACAATTCCACATTCCTATATGTCTCCAAAAAACAATAGGAAGGTCTAAGCTCTCTATCTTATGACGCAGTATCAAATTAGTCTGAATGACTCTGTCATTATTTGACTCGTGTGGAACGGCCAGTCTACCTAGAATCTGTGAAACTACAACTCTCCTAACATTTAGACCTTCAACAAGGAACATAGCATATGACATTAAATCGTTCGCCAACTTTTAAGGAGTGCACCTCATATCACACAAATCATTATATCCTATATCCAAAATAACCATATCTATTCCTCTCATCCGATGATCTAAAGACTGCAACCTCTGTCTCTGCCCAAGGTTCAATCCACCTAAAGCTAAATTAAACCCATGTTTAACTCATACCCGTACACCTTAAAAACTGGCTAAAACGACGCACATGTGAGTATGTTTAATGGTGTACTATCAATTGCAGAACACTCCATCATCAGCATCAATTAATGCGGCTACAAATATTGCAACAAACTACTTCCGCCTTCAACTGTAACCTAACAGGGCTTCACTATACGAACTTAAATCAAGCTCACGTATCTGTATCCTGTACACACAGCACTCCAGGCGAAACTTCTGTCCACCAATTCTAACCAAAACGAAAGTTTTACAGAAGGCAAGATTGAGTTTAACTAAATTTCTAGCAAAATGTCTTCTCACAAAGAACTGTTTTGTTATGATCCTGAAAGCGTCTAAATGAAAACTAGACTGAGCCAATTCCTTTGACTGCAAGATAGCGTCCTTTTTAAAAAGAGGCTCCGGTCACGAGTGACACGCGTGTTATTAATGATATATCATGCGTGAAGCGAATGCACATTACAATATTAACAAATGGTCAAGTGGCAAACCAATATTAGTTATTGGGTTTGTTACTGACCCACTACGGAAATATAGCGAGGCGATAACCGAGTCCCCCTATTCATCCAACATACCCCCTATATTTCCGTAGTGGGTCAGTAACAAACCCAATAATTGATTTATTTCATCGACCTCCTTCCATCACTTATCTTGACCCAGATGAGGTGGGTGGGGTAAACAATTTCAATAATAACCTTTATTTATAAATCCAGATTTCTAAGTAAAAATATTCATGTACATCAAATTTGTCAACATTAAAATGATTTTTTGTTATTGTTAATTGAGATGCATTTTTGTGCATTTTGTATTATCTCTAAGCCATTTTGTTCTTGTGTGCCAATAGTGGGTCAGTTTCTGACCCACTATAGAAAAATAGTTGGTAACCACGTGACTTCTCTTATGCAATGAAAAGGCCATACACTAGTTGGAGGTGAAATAAAGCATTTATCTACGCTAAATTTACATATATCTAAAAAAGATAAAAAGAAATAATAACCATACAGCGATTTACAGCATTGGGACTATCAGTAACAATAATGGGGCTTTAAATCGAGTTAACATATAAATAACCGAACACTTAATCGCTATATGGTCATCGATTGCCAACACATACACATAAATGAACTAAATACGCAGTAGCTAATCATTAAAGCAATTATCCATTACGTACATAACACCAAACACTGAATATAATTCAGCACGATGAAACAAGCAGCCTTATAATGATCTCAGTCTGAACTTGCTCTCATTAACTTAATTATTTACATTAGAATGAGAAATAACCATAAACTATTAAATAAATAACATTTTGTAAAGTCAACCGGTCGGATATTGTTTATAATTAGGCATAATCTTAAATAGGCGATAGGGAGGGAAAGGGAATTTAAAACAAAGACAAATATAAATAAAATTATAAAATGATATATATCGCGAAAACAAAACATATGGACGACTGTATCAAATGAGGATTATGTTGAGTTATAAACAGCACTATAGAGAGAAAAGTTAATGTTAAAAGACGTCATATGTATTTGTAATTACATGACGTAAACCCAAAACATTATTATATACCACAGCACAACACAATCACATAAAGTTGGGTAATAGTTATAAACTACTCAATGGAACATATTCCCTAAACTTTAAAGCACAATTCAATGCCTACAAAGTCCCGCACTTAAATTCTACTAGACATTATCATCTGCCATATCCTGCCAAGTCAAGTATGATTTACAGATATAACTTCATTTAGTCTTAAAACATTAGTTTCCGGCGAGCTGTTAAAACAGAATGATGCTAAACTCTATAAACTATTGATTTATTTAAATCTTAAATGTCTGTTTATCGTGTGTGTTTGGTTTACAGTAGGTTTACAGTAGGTATTTATAAAATACAAGTGTGTGTTCAAAACTGTGTTTATTTAAACATTTCTTATACAATAACCTGAGTCGGACAGAGTCCACAATATCACAAAGTACATGATGGCTTGATTTGGTGTGGAAATTTTCAAACAGTTCGTTTCTGTACAGATACATTTAAACAATCGTACTAGTAGATGGGAGTGTACTTTTGTCCAAGGATAGTTTGCATCGAATATGTCTAAACCATGTTGGGATCCATTTAAATATCGACCTGACATTTAATGATGAAGTATATCATCCCATCATTATTAATACAAGTGTATTAAAATATATATAATGCAAGCACTTTCTAACGATTTATAATAAAAGTCCATATTAACTGTTTAACAGTAATTGTCATTAAGCATATAACAGTGACATTTTATGAAACTAGTATTAGACCTGATCGGGACTCAAAATAACCGCCGACTTCTTGAAATGGAAATATAAATTCATTCTCGCTGTCGACTGAACTTATTTTACGTAAATGCATTTAAGAGTATGAAAATAAAATAATATTTATAATTCACCGCAATGATTTTCATTGGCTAGTATGCATACTACTATCCCTGACGTCTGGACTGTGACGGTAGTAACTAAAAGTCCAGATTTGCGGTATGTTAAATCTGGGAAACGGTTGCTTAGCAACTAATCATACGTTCCCAAAATGAAATATTAGGCAGAGAAGTGTAAATTCAACATTTACGCAAAACACAAACATACAAGTGACACAACAAATGGACATAAGACAAACGTTTGGAAACGACTGTATCGTCAGCATAATGTCACCTTTGACGGAGCTGCGTTAGTTCAATGTTGACCAACTGTTGTTCGTTTGATCGTTAGCTTATTTACAATGGATCATTCAGTTGGGCCAATGTTAGTCAAATATAGGCAACAACTTAATCTGATTGAACAATTAATTGAGTTTTACGAATGTTGATTGTCCTAGATATTCTCCGCTGAACATCGTTGTGGATACAATGAGTGAGTATTAGGTATGAGTAAGAATATAATTGTTATTGATTATTACTTTGTCATCATTATTATCATTGCTGTAATGATCAAGTTTGAAATAGTTGATACATATATAATAAATCTTAACCAATGTTTGAATTAACACCCCAACCCCTTCAGGTCTATTTCATGTTTCCATCTTGCTTATACTCGAAGCACGGGAACGGTTGCTTGATATCATGTCATGGATTGTGTGGCTATTATTTCCAAACAAAAGCTCAAACTGATGTAATCTGTCCTTACAGAAAATTGCATCATTTACATTTGTATCAGAATATATGTAATGAATATGAAATAAGACTGAAAAGCACTCTTCAACAAAATGTATTCACTGAAAACAAGCAACTATTTTTATGAAATGAAACAAATGAAGTATGAAATCAATGCAATAGAATGGTGATAATTACGCGCAATTTACTGAAGCGAATTTCATACATGATGAGGAATAAGAAAAATAATTCTCGTGTTCAAAGAAAACGCAACAAAATAATTGGCGTAATGTTTTCATTTGCATATTTCATTATCTTTTTACATATATACAATAGTTATTGTCCGCTTTTCAATAACATGACCCAGTTTTGCGTACCCAGTGTAAATCGAATATTTGCTGTCAATCATGTTTATTATGAACCATATCAATGTTCACGAGATAGCATTTCGTAACCTAGCTGTAGACTATCAAAACGTTTTTATTTACAAATAAATAATGCTCATGTCCTACTTCAAGTATATTTAAAATATAAAAAAAAAATTAAATATGAAATATAGCAATTATTATACTAAGCATTTGAAGGTTATGTTTACTTAGTTTACAAGGAATAACATAATTTAATATTAAAATTGAACAACAAATGGTAATATGTCAAACTGAATGAAATCAGACCCGACATGACACAAAATTAAACTTGGTAGTATACGAGTAAACTATTATTTTTAGGAAAAATGGTTAATAAGTGATTGGTAATAGAAGACAAACCTTTAGTTTACACAAGAAAAATGAAAATGTGATATGAAATTCAACAACTCTTCAAATCCTTTCTGGACAGTGTTGCATTTATGTTCGGCTGCGTGGTCACGAATCCGACATATGACCCTTAATCTCGTGCTGATTTTTCTCATATACTTAAATTTTCCATAGAACTCAGTCAATAAAGTATAATGATGGAAGTAAGCAACATTGAAGTGGTATGCAAAACCATCGATATTCGTAACGCGTGAAAAAATGAAAACATACCATGAAGGGTAGGCCACATTCAATAATCAAAAGCCGCGAATTACTTGTCGCCCATGATACTTAACAGTTGTCTACAAGTAAAACCTTCAACACACGAAGCGTGATCTTGTATAAATATGAGAAGAAATTAGATAACAATATGACATGTACACGTTATTTTTTAGTTAAAAGAGAGAGAATAAGTTGCTACATGGAACCCCACTTTCATAAAACAGTCCCTCCCCGCACAGATCTCTGGGAAAACAACAATCCATAAAACATAAGGCATTTGAGGAGGCTAAAGGGTACACACGTTAAACTAAGTGCTGTGTGGCGGATGTAAAAATTCGACCCGTACTTCGTCTAAAGTGTAGTTAATCTTAATCAACTTTATATATAAGTTTAATTAGCACAAAAATGACGTTAGGTCGTTGTGATGTAGTAGTTAGCATAACGGACCGTCAATCCGGGTCGAATCCCGGTAGCGCCATCGACCGATTTTTCGTGTTCCTCAAAGCATATCTTTATTTTATCAGTAGAAGAAAAACGTCCAGAACTGGAAATAAAAGTATTCCGCATGTCTGCTTCTCAATTAGGAAGTGTGACTCAATATTTTACTCTTAAGTCTCTTTAATGTGAACAAAAAAGTTTAGCAAATGAATAAACCATGTAGTGTATGAATACAAAACAAAGTAAATGAAAATAAATATAACATATGAATGATATATCATATGGAAATAAACAATGTAGCACTTAAATACATAACACAACGTGTAAAGATATATATGAAGCTGATGAATAAAATATTGCGAAAAGCTTTATTGCGAATATTGTATATTAGTTATTGAAAACACTTACCCGTTGTTCTGCTATTGTTAAAACAGTATGCAACGCAGTTATCGTATTTTGATCTAGACAACCCAATGATTTATATAGCACAGCTTATCACCTAACATTGAGCATTACATACATGTAACCATGTATCACTAGTTCAAGGTCTAACGTTTACATAGTGTCATAATTATTTTTCAAACCAAACATAATACACTATTTGTACAAGGAATCATAATTGTATGTACTACGTGATACTTGATTGAGTATTAGTGGTCATAATATCTGTTTAATCATGTTAAGCTTAATAAACCAATTGTCATTAAATGGAGCAGTTAGGACTGTGTTTGGTCACGAAAAGTACCTACATACATTGTATATGGATTTCGTATTATATTAAACTGTGCAATTATCTACAACCATGCACATTGTCTATAGTACATTATTACAATGAAATGAAAAAAGGTTTCTTGAAAGTACATCCCCAGAAGTTGCACAGTGTGTTCAGAATGGTTATATTAAATAATAATAACAATAACCTTTAGTGTCTCCAATACAGGAGAGCAAAACAACAAGTAATATAATGCAGTACAATGTAACACATTCACGTGCACAGAGTTAAACATACTATCATATATAGAATTCATATTTACGAATCAAAAACCTCTTATGTCTCCCAGTAGTCATTATCAAGCACAAGACAATGCCTCCCCACACAGACCCCCGAGAAAAAACAGTCTACAAAGTACTCAAGATTTGACACTGAGGAGGTGCAAGGGTAAACAGTTACGGGTATATGGATACAAGGAATGGTCTGACCTACTATAAAGAACACCAGTTACTAAGGAAACTCTTGTGGGACAATAAGGGTGGATTTTTTAAAAAGGCCTTTAATTTGACAGAAGACCTCCTATTAGCTAGATCTTAAAGTGTAATTAAACCAATCGTAGCTGATTTTAGACATTGTCATATTCAACAGTTAAATCCTAGACTTCATCAGTGACAGCAAAGTTTCTTCGAAGAAAGGCATTAAAATGTCCTCGAAACGAAAAATATTTGTATCGGCTTATACAAAGTACATAACCACACCAAATGCACAATGAGGTTTGAGCAAAACTTCTAATGCAACATATGAGACAAATCCGATTACATGTAATTAAAAACGTCCAAAACTCAATTAAAGATTTTTCTTCAAAATTGCATTAAAGTGTAAGACTTAATCATATCATGTGTGTCTCACTTTTTACGATGTGTTTGGAAAATTGTATAACAAATTGCGTATTTTTTCTAAAGAAAACAGTGAGATAGGTTAAAATTAATTAACGTATAAATATTCGCGTTATTTGTGATGTCAAGCAAAAACAATGGACGACAGGTTCTTTGTGCAACAAAGTAATATATGTTTTACCAGTGGGGCGACAAAATGTGTTTAGACAAGCATGTAATCTAAGTTATTGCTTAGTATATTGTCTTCACATATGACGGAGAATGTAAGCATATCACAAGCAAGGGATAATAATGCGAGCAATTCCTGAGTAAATGTGATAATTTGTCCTTAATACATGCAAGGACCCATTGATACCCACGGTGTCATGCATGTTCTCATAGCTTATTTATCACCTTTAATATGGATGATTTAATAGATCTTGACCTACATCCACCACAAGTAAACAAAATGACATATGTAGTTTGCACGAACACACATACGCTTACATGTATCAGTATGACTTAAATTAATAATTTTCCTGCAAAATCAGACAACTTATTTGAAATAAAACTTAATGTAATAAGGCGATCTTATTCGACTTATTCTCCTTCGTTTACTGTAATAAACAGATGAACATCGAACACAAGAAAGTTTAAAACCTAGGACAAGGTTATTTATTTTGTTAGATTTTGCTGTTACCTTGCATTCTGATATAGATGTTTGAGTTGCTTAGAGCAAGGTCAGTATAAGCTTGTCTGTTTTTCTAAGTACTAGATATTGACCGTGTGTATTTTCTTGTATCCGTGATAGTTAATAGCTTTTACGGATTAGCGACTGCCTACTTATTCAATTTTATGAGAATGATACAAATCATTGAACATTAATAGCGGTTGCATGTTAGGTAAGCTTGCTGTTAAATAGATTTAAACCCCCGTATCTTTACTGACACTTCCAAGGGTGTCAATCGCTGAGTGATTATTATTCCTTATTAATTTTCAGATATATATCTTAAGTTCCCCGTCCCCTTCTACATGTACAGTTCCCTTACTTGATATAATATTCATGTTATTCTCTCCCACCCACCCCCAGCCTTCGGCCTCTGATGACTGCTTAGCTTGTACCGTTGTGTTTTCCATCCATCTAATTCCCCCTTGTTATCCCCTTAGATATTCCATGGTTGTTATTTTACTTTTAGATATACAAAATGAAATGTATTGAAATAGTCGAAAATAATGATATATCTTTGTCATTTTGGAGTGGCTATCCTATAATCGATGGCAATTCATGTACGACTTTTTCATTCCTTGATTTTTATATTCGATCAAATAGCTCGGAAAGAGGCAAAACACAAATAAGCATTGCATCCGACAAAATATTGAATATAATACATCAACATGTGTGAGTATCTGTGTAAGTGAATCTGTGAAAGGTTACATGTGTATCATTTTTCCATTTTGTCGTTATTTCTTTGTACATGAGTTGCTAAGGGTCCACTGTGGTCGAGTGGTGATGGTCGCCCATCACAGCGTCGGGTTCAAATACTGTCCGGGATATATAATTTGTGTGTGGGAAAGCTGTCCACATGGCCTACGGAATGTCGGTGATCCTCCCTTTGAGTCCGTCTAGAATCTTGCACCGCCACCCTAATAGCTGGACTAGTCACTACATAACTATGGCTGTTTATGTAACGTAAAATCCCATTTCAAAAAGTACATAGTTACATGTAAATTACACAACGAAGTATATTAACTTATGTTATAAAGACTTACTGGCGAAACCTACAGCTACAAACAAATAGGTACGCCGCATTGTATCCTTTTGGAGATCAATTCCCGGAATCATTCATTCCTTAAAAAGTACCTTGTGATATGCCGGCCGTTTAGTTTCTAGCAGCTTGTAAACTGTACTGTACATTCAATCGTACGACCATTATATACAGCGATCTTTGAAAATGATACAAATGGACCAATGAATGATTTTATTAAATATGTTTACCTACTGAAACACCAAAACCGCACGCGATACATAGGTACATTTATGAACTAAGATGTTATCAATTAATGTTCATATATAAGTTACTGATTAATGTCAGTGTCTTCGAACCCCGAGAGAGGCGTATGTCCTTCACTAATAATTTGACTATAGATAATGCACCCACAGTCATTTGTCCTCTACCACTGAACTATGTAGTTGTCATTTGTTTGAAGATGAACATGTTACTACTGGATGATAACCCATGAGTACTGGTTATGTCAATTCACTGCAGTATACCATTGTTGAAATACTTCGCAAACCCAAAGACAAACAACAAATAATATCAGTGTCCGTAAAATCGTCCCATGAACGCATCCTCACATAATTTATTAAGGTTTGATGTTTTTTTGATGTAAAGAAATCACAAAGATAAAGACATATTAAATTGTAGAAAGGTCAGATAATCGTGTAAATATGCGTTGACCTTATTTATAATATGCTGAGTCGGACTTAACAGTACAGACAGTCCTGTCAATATACAATACAATACAATATCATTTTATTGCATAAAACATATTACAATGTTTATAGCAAACAAACATCTATACTATACAACATGTAGAAGAAATACATTGATTTTCAAAGAGCAACACAAATTTTACATCATTTTCATACATGTGTTTGATTTCTACATAATTGGCAAGGTAAATAAATTTCGCTAGATTACGTGTAGTTGCTGGATTTCCGCACATAATATTCGTAAATTTCTGTATGTTTGGCCAGGTGTAATAATAACGTTTTAAGTATTGAATTCTAAGATTTCTGTATTTTGGACAGATAAGTAAGAAGTGATATTCATTTTCTATCATATTTAAGTTACAAATATTACAAATTCTTTGATCTTTAGGTTAATTTTGATATCTTCCGCGTTCAAGTGCCAAGTCATGAAAGAAGTTCGAAATTTGGTTAGAGCTATTCTGATTTTTTTGTGTTTAATGAATTAAAATATAGTTCCATCGAAAATGAATGTTTAAATAAACATAATGTATTTAAGCGTCCTGAGTTATTAATAGATGAGTACCAACCTTGATAATACATGTCTGATATTCTTTGTTTTCGTTGGTTATAATTAATTGATACATGTATTTCATATTGGTTTAGCCATATAAATGATAACGCAAATTCATCAATAATACGTTTTACTTGACACGCTCAATTATTATATACACAACCATTATCTACATCTGTTTTAAGCATATTATATGTTTTGAGTAACAATGAGCCGTTATTTAACTTTAATATTTTTAACCAATATTTAATTATTATAAATTTTCGTCTAATATATATTGGAGTTCGACTGATTTCTCCGTAAATTGCATTAAGGTTAGTAGATCTTTTGACACATAGTATTTTTCGACAAAGTGAATAGTTTCAATGTCTGTTGCCTCATGATATCCCCAGATTTCAGCCCCATAATTTAAAACGTATGCAACAATTGAATCAAATAATTTTATTTTTGTCCTATTGGTAAATCTAATTGATTGTAGACAGTAAAGAGATTATGAAGTGCAAAGGATGCATGCTGTGCAATGTTTTTTTGGGTACGATTCCAGTTACCGTTTTCTTCGAATTAGAACGATAAAAGTCCTTATGAGTATTACGACCATCCTCAAAGATCATTATTTTTGTTTTATTTATATTTAGGCGTAGTTCCCATGTATTGTAGTATGTTAATACAGATGCATTGTGTTAAGAAATGGTTTTCGTAGTTCATAACCGATTCCCTCAACACAACACTCAAATGGTCTCAATCGAACTAATTAATAAGAAAATCACTGAAATATAGTTAATAGTTTATTTATCTAAGCAATGTGCAAAATACATAAACGTGAAACACAGAGTTTGGTAGACATAAGGTATATACGTCAAACTTAAGGGTGTGTAAAAATTGTTCTAAGAAGCTTTAGAAATACGCCCTGATCTGTATATTCTATCAAATTAATATGGTAATAGTTTCTAACATTTAAGCGTACATTATAGGCTGGTAATTAGTATGAAGTGCGGAAATCAGAGTTGTTGGGCTCATTTTGGCATGGCAATATGTGTGGAAGTTCTAAATGTATGTGATTACAATTTAGACCCTGTTCTTATAAATATAAAATACAAGCATACTATGAAATGCTAGAGGTTGGAATCTGGAATACAAGGCATGCTTACAGTCAGATGCGTCTTTCTTTACAAAATGACACTTCTTGGTTAAACTACCAAAAAGATCAACACTGATAATTCAGCATATATAATATCAATTTTCAGGAACATCATTTTTTGTGTTAACTCTAGGTATTTATTTTAAATAGGAACGTACTTTTTACACAACCCTCATAAGTACATTTAGCAAATGCATCACGGATGACTGTTGTTGTTTGTAGGCACCGACAACCAACATTAGTATTAAGACATACATTTTAAATCATCGTTTCAACAGAGACACATTTACAAACCATATTTCTAATCGTACGGTCAATACAGACAGGTTTGTGTGTAATGTAGCACGAGAGTCAAATTAGTAACGTAACTAACATTGTATCCAACTTAGCAGGGTAGTCCGCTGGCAAATCGATATATGTTTTTTCGACTTATCATAATGGTGTATCTGTTCAGCACAGTAACTTACATCTAACATAGCATCACCTCTTATCGAAGTCACACGAAAGATAATAATAAACTATAATAAAATACACTGATTACATGTTGTCTGGTTATATATATAGCACATCATGATAAAACACGCCACACGACGCAAATCTCAATAATAATTATTAAAATACAAAGTACACGGAATTCGTCGTGTTGCGTTAAATGTTTATTGTTTCCGTTCAGTCAGTACATGGTACAACTACAGAGATGGGAGGTTACATTTGAAAATAACATGCAGAGCTAGGACAAGAACACAGTCTCACCAAAAGCACAAAGGGACATTATGTTATACATCCGGTGTACATACGCCATACGTGTAACTGAAAACGATCTCGAAAACAATGTTGTATTCCTTCTACTCACGATTGTCTCTATTTGTCTTCGTGTCTTCGTGTCTTCGTGTTGTATTTCCCCCATTTTGTAATTTTCTGTACATCACCGACCTGTTTTGTAATTGTGGCCCTTTCTTTCCGTAAACTAAAAATGGGATTTGCATGTTGATATATCGTCTATGTTAAATCTCAAAAATTGTCTTCCATCCCCGACTGCTAATCCAGAGGATAGAACCATGGGCGAGGCGTGTGTTCTTAGGCACTTGACTGTCTCTATTGACCGCCTTACTATATTACAGTACTCTGGTTGCAACTTATGTACGATTATATGAATATCTTCATAAAATTCACTCATTTGACTATTGTTGCAATTAGGATGCTAGCTGAATTGTTTTCTCTTAAAGATTGTCATTTTGCATTCATTAAGCAATTGAGTTTCCACATTTTATATATGTTTGTCATTTATTCCATTAAAACTCAATACTTATTTAATGAACGATAACAGCAGAACCATGCTACCATAGGACATAACTCTAAACTGCTTAACGGTCCATGTGATCTAAACTATGCTAATTATCTCCCCTTATCTAATACCTTTGGTTGTTTGCATTACCGCATGCATATTTGCTTATTTGAGTCACCGAATTGAAATCACGGAAGTGCACAACACAGACATTTCCGCACTGTTAATCAAACTTCGTATAAACGATTGACAGATGGAGCAGTACTAGATCAGGAACAATGATAAAGTTCCATTGATATTACATTATGCATTGAACATCTTTAATTCGACGGTAAACATTAAATATACAAAAAGAAATATATTGAAATAGTGGAAAATTCGATATGATGATTGATTTGTTCCTCCATGTCCTTTTGGGTTGGCTGTATATGTTTTATGTTCGACTTCATACTTCCACGATTTGTGATAGTCGATCAAACAACTCGGAAGGAGGCAAACAACTGAGGACGACACTTTGTGCCTAGTTTCTTTACAACTGAACTAATCACAACATAGCATGTAGCCGGTTATCTCTCAAAGCTGTAGTTTCCCCGTGTGTATTATACATACATATATGGGGGAATATTACCTGTATGTGTGCCATATAAATTAGGTTATATGAATCGCATACAGGTTATATTCCCCCACATACCCTGTCAACAACCAGTATAACGAATTTATAATACTGCAAATCCGTGTTTTCATAAGAATTAAGTTAAACAAGCAATGTTTCGATGTCTAGCTCTAGATCTAAGAATTAGATATGTGCATTTTTGCTGTTTTTGGTTCATAAAATTGTTAAGAGTGTTTTAGTAATGTATAATATCAGTAATTAAAACGTATTCCTTCTAAAATATATCGGGAATTACTTGCTGTAGATCAAAATAGTTTTATTTCACTCACACGTTATATTGCCTGAAAATTAATTGCATTACCCCATAAGGTACCTCAATACACATGGTTAAGCGCGCGCTTGCTCTCTATTTTTTTATTTTCAAGCGTCTGATCACATGGACTTTATCGAGCTGAATTTGGCTCAAACCTTCAAAAATCTATCGTTTTGAATATTAATACAAGCTCACATGATCAATTGTCAATTTCTAGTAACTTGCGGGCATCAAGAGATAACAGTTTTCGAGTCGAGCCGTCAGCGAAAATGGTCACGAGGCGCATGAAGGGGAAATTGGTTCGCACGTCATATACCCTGTCAGCGCCGTGTATATAGAATACTATACGCGAACCTTTAACCAATGAAATTACTGGATTTTTATTTGCAGTATTATAAAATGTTACATGCTTTTACATTCTTTTTAAAAAGGTTCCCAAATTTGTTTTTATATTCATCTATCGCATACACGTAATCAGAATATGTTGGCATCTTTGGAAGTATATGTAAAACATGCAATCATTGTTTCCATCATCCCAGGAATCCCAGGTTATGTGCGCTGACGTTACCAGGCGTGTTTACATTCATGTTTTGAGCGGATTTTACGCATTTGACATATAATACGTACTACGTACGCTTTACGTTCGATTATACATTTTTAAATAATATTTGTTTGTACTCGAATTTAATTTGCGCTACATGCGGATGCGATTGTTCATTTCAATGGCAAATTCCTTCATATGTATAAGACAGAAAATTAATGCTGAATATTGAAAAGAAAACATGTTTACTGATGGAATGCGTATTATGAGGCTTTCGCCGTTGCAATTTGAATGTAGAATTTGAGTGTGGGAAATCCATCCCGCAGGCTTACGGAATGTCGGTGATTCTACCTATGTTTACATCAATGGTCTTTCTCCACCCTAAGAGCTGGAATAGTCACTACATGGCTTTGACTGCTTATGTGACTGTATTTTATTTAAAAGGATTTCCTCATTCATAAACGAATCGTCAAAGACAACCCTTCATTGGTCTTACCCGAACATTATAATAAGATAACAACACAGGTGTACTATTTATGATTTATTTGATACTGCAAAGAAACGTGCAAAAACATGTAAGTGAAGTAAAACATAGCTTAATAGACATTTGCTGTATACGTCACACTTATGGGTTGGTAAAGTGTTCGTGTAAATTCCAAAGCAGTTGCTTGAGTCTTTTTCCTAAAACAATAACCAATGTAAGTTATGTAGTAAACCATTTTAAGTCCTCTTGATAACAGAAACACTTAATATCTAACATAATAATTAATCCATTTGTCAACACAGATAGTTTTGTGTATAACCTAGCAAGGGAATCCAAAACGTAAATAAACTTGTATAATCTTAGCAAGGTAGTTCAAGAGAAAATCCAAATAGGTTTACTCGAGTTATATGTATGTCAACCATTTTTTATTGCATTTGATACATGATCATACGCACTATAATAATAAACTATAATTAAATACAATAAATACATGTTTTTTTTAGTATATATAACACATTTTGATAAAACAAACAAAAGAAATCACACGCATATTATAGTACAAATTAATTCAATTTAGATGGAAGTGAATTTCGGTGTTGATTATTGTCTTCGTATATATATAAAACAAATAATCAACCATCTTCGGATATCCCAGAATAACAACTATGTTTTACCATACCTATATTCATCCAGCTAATGTTCGTAATTTAGTTCGTAGTACAGACCTCATATCGACAAATCAAATTGCTGCTAACATATTGAATACTCTTCATCGTGAAGTTGGCAATAAGGTACCATATGAAAAAAGGCTTATTCATTATCAATAATTATCAAGTTATTGCTTTACAAGTCATGGATTGAAAACGACTATGTGCGAACTAACAGATCAGTGGTCGAAATACGGAACGTAACGTAATTGATCAATAGTATGGTTCCACTTAAGTATAACGTCATAACGATATTCTAATAACATGGAATCCTGCTATATGATATAGATGTGCAATTTATGTTTTAATTATTTACTACGTTATTCTCATAATAGTTCATCCAACATGCAAAAAGATCCGCCGCTTTTTAATGATAGTTTTATGACGGTATGGCTAGTACCGTCAGTTATAATTTAATTCATTTTAGAAAGTATAATCAGCATACACAAATGAAATTGAATGGAGAAACTAAATAATTACAGGTAAGTAATGTTTTGTGGTAAATACTCAATACTGAAGTGTTTTATATCACACGTACAGTACAAACACTAAATACTAATCAAATATAGGTGTTCAACGTATCATTATCACATTCGACACTAGGTTTCAGCTTAAAGTTTAATCTCGTTCCTCATAGACATTATAAAGTGATATTAAAGTGTTCAAAGGAACGCCACATTCACAAAACAACTCTTCCCCACACAGACCCTAAATAAAACAACAGTCTACAAAACATAAGGCACTGATGAGGTGCAATGGTAAAAATGTATGGGAATATGGGTGCAAGGGTAAAAATGTACGGGAATATGGGTGCAAGGCTAAACATGTACGGGAATATGGGTGCAAGGGTAAACATGTACGGGAATATGGGTGCAAGGGTAAAAATGTATGGGAATATGGGTGCAAGTGTAAACATGTAAGGGAATATAGATGAATAGAATGATCTCGAAATACGTTTTAGAAAAAAACAAATAAATAGAATGATCTCGAATTACGTTTTAGAAAAAATCAATCTAATCAACGAAACATTAATTTCAGCCCACAATGATGTTTCTCAAACATAAAGAAAATGCGATATTGAAAAATATATAGTGACTGCCGATAAGTTTGATATAATCACTGATTTTCTATTAAAGGTATGCCTTTGTTTCGTTGTGAAAAATACAACAATACACTTACGCAAAAAGCCTGTGGAGGCATAAACTTATAAATACATCATTACAATAATTACAAAGCGGATTTCAGATTTAAGAATTATGTTTGTAATATCAGTACTAATATGATAATAATTAACTTAACCTATGTTTATAGTGGAGCAAATGATTTAATCACACATATCAAATAGATTGTTTCATCTGCTAAATGGCATGTTATAACAGTAATAATCAAACTGTTTCACACCTAATTACAAACATGATGTGAAACAATGAAACGAAATAATACAAATCAACATAACATGAAATTACAATGAAATACTAATTACCATGAGTAAATGTTTCCTAGATAAACGTAACATGAATTCGTTAGGCATATAATATAGGCGTCAAATGAATGTATTATGTGATACAAATGTTCGAAGCACACATTAAGGTTTGATATTTGTCAGTAGAAAAAACAGATAAAATTAAAGCCTGTGTCCATCAGGGTTATTTGCAGTGCATATGCCTTTCGTGTTACGTATATTATACCTTGAAGTTTTCAATATATTTATTGTTGAATTATAAAATGAATATTCCTTTGGTCCCGACATACAAGATTTCCATTACTCTGATTATGAATCGAAATAGACTGATTGACTGCAATTCATTACAGGAACGATGTAAATAAAACTTGGTCGGTACTTGGACTTCTACAATATCGTCATGTTTATTCCATAAAGAAGTCAAATCTGAAATAATCAAAATGCAAAATGTAAAACTACACTATTCCGGTAAGATGCACTATATAATAAACAGTTATCTAAGTAAATGCTCCACAATTGAAACAACTCTATAATGTACAGTGATAATATACCCGAAATTTAACAATATTGTATAATGTTGGAATGAAAATCTGAACAATTCCCTGCCAACGTATGAGAGGATTGTTGACTCACTATTGCCCACCTGAGAAATGAGATTTTATTTTTAGAATGGTATGTTCCACTATATTATTATGATTACCAGTTTATTTTCTGTATACTCGTTGACACCGGAGTACTTTGAAGTCATGCTTTTAAGCTTTTACATCTCAGTGTCTCCACTATATTTATCTGTATAACGCAATAATGCATAGTTATAAAGGAACACTGAAACTGTCCCCATTTCAAACGGCTATCGTCGTTTACCTATTTAGGCAAGTTTGGTCTGATTAGGTATTTATAAACTGGCAGATCAAACACAATTTGTAATACTAGTAAAAATGTAGGTGTTCCTATGTATGACCATTACATACTGGTCAACATATATAACCCGCCATTTTGCCTTTTGAGATCATACGCTACATTATAACATAGTGACCTGAAAAGATGAACGTGCTTTTGCCAGATTAACTTCAATTTGTTCAATAGTTCAGTTTATTTGAATAGATATAGAAATTGCAATCAAATTCAACAAAAAGTAATCCATTTTGACCAGTATATTTTGTGTTTATCTATGTTTTACTCGATTCCTGCGGTTACATGTGGAAGGGCATGATCCTCAAGTAGAAATAAAATATCACAAATCATCTGTTCGAACCGCATGAGGTTGTCCGTTTCCCCATTCAATAGTATTTGTACATAATATACTGCAATGATTCTAACGCTTTTCACATCTGACCTCTATCCGCTGCCGAAATCGCGCTTCAAACATCACTCTATATCCATGAAATACAACGACGTTTAAGCAATACTAATTTATTTTTCAAACAATACCTATTTTTTTGCGAATCCGTTAAAAATGCATCTAACTGCGCATATGTCAAAAACCTCGTCGATTTGCTGGAGTTTTGAAAGTATAGCAAGAATATAAATGTCTGCAAACAGAAATGTTAGTGAAGTAGATAATATTAAATTATTGGGGTTAAGACAAATCTTACCATTGTGTTTAACAACATCTCCTCATTGTTTCTTCTTCGTGAACAACTTAAACACTGGTTGAAAGACGCCCATTACCCCTTTACGAATTTTATTTTTTGTGTTGACCGGCACCTGTACTTGGGCTGTCTTGTTTGACTCTGTGTCTGTTAAACGAGCTTTAAGGCGATCAACTTCATCGACAATAGTTGCCCGTCGGCGGCATTGTTTTAGTGACGCTAGTCGATTCTGGAAGCCAGGACGTTTTTCTTGCTTCTCGCTTTCGATTAAAATGTCGATATGTTCAACTAAACTTAGGGGATCTGGCCTTAGCGCTATTTGTTTCAATATATCATTACAGTCTTTGATTTGGGTCATCTTTTTAAGTATTTCTTCTTCCAGGTTACACATTTCCTCATGCATCCGTTCGACAACATTTTCTCTGGTTACTGTTTCATCAGCTGCTAGGCGATACTTTTGAAGTTTTTCTGCATACGTTTTCTCCTTTGTAACGGATACGTATTTAAATATGTAAGGTGTGTTTCTGTGTATGTTCCACATGCATTTATCAGGACATTGCTTACAAAATCCATTCCTATCCATAGCACAGCAATCTCTCTTATCCTCATCATTTGGTATACCACAGTTTGTGTGACATGTAAAATGGCAATTAAGGCAATTTGTGACATGTTGTCCATTCGGAAGGTTTACTTGAACTTGCTGTGTTTCTGTTACCGTGTACTTAAAATCACTATTAGCTTCAATCTGTGTTTTGAAGTTGTTTAGTATGCCAATTTCTATTCGCATTACTTCTACTTTGTTTAGTCCAGCATCAACTAACGACATAAGGTTTTCCATTGTCACTTCCACTTGTTCTCTGTATATCAAAACATCTCTTGTCTGTCTAAGACTTTTTGTTTCCATCATTGCTAATCGCTTAAAAAACTTTTCAAAACTTTGACAGCCCATGTTCCAAAACATGGACGCAAATTCGGATTCATCTGAACCGGAATTATCAGCGAACAATCCGGAATTGTTGAAAGGAAAGTATACATTATGTGGCAAGTTTGCCGATTTTAATGCAGACAAAACTGGTGGACGTTTCCCGTCTGCGAATGTTATAAGCATCGAAAAATTGTTTTCGATATCTTGACCAAACATAGACATAATGGCACTGAAAATGTACCTTTGGGAAGGAGTTAGTCGCGCATCTGGAGCTTTAATAATGAAGCATACTGCATCGATAAAAAGAACACCAGCGTCATCTTCCATTGAAAACAAATGCTGTATTTGTTGCACGATTTGTTTATCTCTTTCAATCCCTCTCGTGTCTCCAAACCCAGGCGTGTCAATAATGTTGAGTTTGTAATCTAACCGCCCACCGCTAACTGGATGTATTGTGTAGCAAGTGATCCATTGCGTTTGCGATACAGCCTGTGAATAAAATCAACCAAAACTTAAATACTGCTTATCAACACTTATAATACTTATAATGCTCACATCTATTAAACCATATATACAATTAAGTGGACAGAATATTATTTACCAACATTTTGAACAAGCGTTACCTGATCCACATTTCTTTTTTGTTCGTCGTCTTCCAGATCAACAAGAGTAAGCCTGTAAGGGTCGCTCCACTGAACACCAAGTACGTAATTGATCATGCCGTCTACTAAAGTGCTTTTGCCTGTTCCCGTAGCTCCAACAAGTAAAATCGTCCTTTCTTTGGTTGAAATGCCTTCACCCTCACCTTAATAGAAATAGTGCTGTTGGAATAGTCTACTCAGGAATAGTTGAATACGTTTTACACTTTATTATTTAAAATATCATTTAATCAGAATATATATGAAATATGATTTACATTTAGGAATTTTCGCTTGGACATATAATCCGCTTTAAAACCGATTGAAAATATATGAAACGCATCTATAGTGTTACATGTACCGGGAAATGTCCTTGTATGTTTGTATAATTTGAACTTTCATCTTCCCCTTTACATTCACTTGAAACATGAATTTACAATACTTCTAATTTATAGTTTGTAACTTATAATTATGCATTGTCTATACATGATAGGAAAGCAGTCGATTGAATAATGTAAAACAAACCAAGACATAATTTTCTAGTTCTCCATGTTCTATTTCTGGCATTCATATTTTCTTGTAGTGGAAGTCTCTTCAATGTCATACCATTATCTGTTTTAACATCGTACTTGGATTCCAAAAAGCGTTCGGCGGCGGAAGCTGGAGTTTCTATAGGATCACTTAGTTCACTGTATGGGCCTTCATTTCCATCATCAACCATACGCACTTGGAACACAAGCTTAATTCCAGACTTTAAGTTGCGCAATGTTATTGAAGGATGTGTCAAAGTATCTGGGAAGAATTTCCACTTCATTTGGCTGCTGAACTCTTTGTACCGAAGCTGATAGTTGTGTTCTTTAAATAGTTTTTCAGGTGGAGCCCAGGCAAGTGAAACAGTGTCTATAGTCGTTGAGCCAACCGAAGGTTTACCTGGTCGCCTCTGAAAAGTGTATATACGAATTACGAGTATTATTCATAAAATAAATATTCAACATGTATGTTTTTCAGATAATTATCCCTTAGACGACAAGTTAATATTGCAGCGTTTGTGAAACATAATAATGCTAAAATCTTACCGCTTCATGTGTACTCTTCCCAAGTGTTCTGTCGACACTATTAGTTATAGGATCACTTAGTTCGCTGTAGGGGCCTTCATTTTCGCCGTCAACCATACGCACTTGGAACACAAACTGAGTTCCAGACTTTAAGTTGTGCAATGTAACTGAGGGATGTACCAACGATTCTGTGTGTAAGAACCACCTCGCTTGAGTGCTACACTCTTTGTAGCGTAGCTGATAGGTGCTGTCTGTAAATAGTTCTTCAGCTGGATTCCATGAGAGGGAAATATGGTCTGTTGTGATGGATCTAAGACAAGGTTTACCTGGTTGCCTCTGAAAAGAGTATCAACAGATTAGAAGTAGTATTCAAGATATTGTTCGTATGTTTTTCAGAAGTAACCTGTTGTTAGATAAGTAACTATGGTAGCGTTTATGAAATATGATAATGTCGAATTTCTCACTGCTTCGGTTGTACTCTTCCCAAGTGTTGCGTCGATAATATTTGTTATACTATCACTTAGTTCGCTGCAGTCTGTAAATAGTTCTTCAGGTGAATCCCAAGCGATGGAAACAACGGTCTATAGTAATGGATCTAATACAAGGTTTACCAGGTCGCCACTGCCAAAAGTATCAGCAAAGTACCTGTGATATTTATAGAATTCAAGCTCAAGCTATTTGTTATCTTTTTCTAAAAGTATCTCTATGGCGATGACTTAGAATGGAAGCGTATATGAAACATAATATTGTGAAAATACTTACTTGTTTATGTGTTATCTTCTCCCGTGTTTTGTCGATATTTGTGGAAGTGTCGTCAGGTCTGAAATGTACGGACGAATATTAAATAATTCTGAAATTGACAATGGAAATGAAACATTTATGCATTAGCTCTGTCGTGTGTATAAACACAAATTGAATTAAAACCTTATTCGTTGTATATTAAAATTAAGTTTGTAGACATTAATGAATAAACTTAATAATAAGTAATAAATAAGTTCATACTTTGATATTACTTCTATCCCACTACATGATACCAGACCTTCGTCATATGGTATATCAAGTGGTTCTGGTGAATGTTCTTCAGATTCAATTTTTGAAAATGCTTTCTCTGGAGCGCATTCTATTGTCTCATTCAATGGACTTGATGCAGTTGTTCGTTCAGTGTTTTTCTCTTCACAGCATTCTTCAGATGATACATTAAGTCTTGCTAAGGATTCTTCCTCTTCGGTCAATAATTGCTTGTAAGTCATAACTGTACCGTCCATTATATATTGTTTGAGTGTGATTGCGATCTCACTGTCATAGAAAAAGAGTTGTGACGGTGTCAAGTGCTAGAAAAAATAACATAAATCGAACAAAATTGACTAACGTTTCGTCTGCATGCCAAAATTAATCCAATGTCTGTAACTGTTTAGTAATGTAAACAATACCTGTCTACAGTAAAACTTCGAAACCTCGAACTGCCGTGGAATCTAGCAATATGTTCGAGCAATTTATTGTTAGATGTATCTATGGTTAACATGTGTATGTACAAATTGACTGTCGCAGGTACAGGTGTACTAAGCATGCTGAAATCATGACATGTGTGTGTAGTTGGTGTTGTCATATTGAATGCACTTTGATCAATAGTCATAGCATAATTCATAATAATAATAAATAAAAATGAAACGAAAAGAAACCATGAACAAATTTAATTAAATAATTCGTTTATCCTTATTTACATCACGAAATTACAACGAAAATAAACTATTTTTAGAAGAACAGTACTAACAAATGTGTCGTTCAGAAGACATACAATAAGAACATGTATACACCGATTAAAGATTAAAATCGAATAAATTTCCGGTCTAATTCATACCAGTCATGATACTTGATTTGACAATGAAGTTTGCTCTATTGTTTAAAGTTTATTTATATTATTCATTAAGTATTTAATGATCTACTTAACGATTGTTTATCAAATACGTACATCCAGTTCAGTCATTCTAAGTTTAACCCTCAAATAATTGCAACAGAAATGTTTTCAAGTGTATGTGTTAGAATGATACTGTATAAACAACATATCAAAACTCTAACAAAATCTTTGATGCAGAAGTGAAGAAAAATGAGAATTAAAAATGTAAAAACACCTTTGAAGGAATGGCGCATATTGTACACCATGATATAAATATTATTCGCAAGCGCCCATTGATCAAGATGAATTCGTCAGCACACACATGTAAACAATGTATAAAATCAGTATAAATACTGCTGGCAATATGGTGAGTATTAGATTTTTAATAATATATGAACTCAAATGTACATCAAATAAATGTGATAGTCATTCCATTGCAGATTAGATTTCTATCATGCCATATTTAGGTGCTTTACAATGATTTCTTCTTGCCATGTTTTAGTTTGACATTTTAAGATTATTAATAAAAAGCACACATTGTCTTACCAAATCATGAATTTTATAAATCGATCAATCGCGAATATTTGCTATTTTAACAAATCGGATGAAAATTTAATTTGTGACCTTGAAATATTTAAAGCCATTTAGTCACACAGCTGTCGGTGCTGTGGAACATGTGTATTTTAATTAAAGTCATCCCGTGACTCAGCATTCAAGCCACCACAATATATTTAATGCATATAACTACACAATTCTTAATGCTGGAACGAATCACTACCTTCTGAAAGTTTTTTTCGATGTGAAATGAAACAGATTACCAAGACGATCGAATACTCCATCGATACGCTTGGCAATAATATTGTATACATATTTAATCATTTCTAAAACGGAAAACTTACCTGTCTTAGTCTACAGTAATACTTCGAAAACTCGAACTGCCGTGGAATCTAGTAATATGTTCGCATGTGTATGTACAAATTGACTGTCGCAGGTACAGGTGTACTAAGCATGCAGAAATCATGACATGTGTGTGTTGTTGGTGTTTTTCATATTGAATGCACAGCGATCAATAGTCATAGCATAATCCATAATAATAATAAATAAACATGAAATGAAAAAAAAACATGAACAAATTTAATTAAATAATTCATTTATTCTTATTTACATCACGAAATTACAACGAACATGTACTATTTTTAGAAGAACAGTACTAACAAGTGTGTCGTTCAGAAGACATACAATACGAACATGTATACACCGATTCAAGATTAAAATCGAATAAATTTCCGGTCTAATTCATACCAGTCATAATACTTGATTTGACAATGAAGTTTGCTCTATTGTTTAAAATTTACTTCTATTGTTCATTAAGTATTTAATGATCTACTTAACGATTGCTTATCAAATACGTACATCCATTTATTATATATTGTTGCAAATCGTTGGATTGATGTAGAAGTATCTTAAAATTATAATACTTCGCAAATGAGATGATTTTCGGATACTTATTTATTAATAATTATGCTAGCAATTACGTAATTATACATGCGACTGTATTAATTTCTATAACAGTAGTCAGTAATAATTGACCCGATTGTGCGAGTGAACAGTCTCCATGTTTAGGCCACTTAATTGCTTCTGAAGGAATACCTTTAAATGTCAAAGATTACAGATACTACTTCTATCTAAGTGTTTCATCATAAGTGTCTAAGAAGTGGCACTCTTGCAAGCCCTTCTGTATTATTTCTATATTAACCGAATTATTAAGGTATTTTATGCAATTCTTAAGGTCTACCTTAATGTTCGGACCAATTATTAAGGTATATTATGCAATTCTTCAGGTCTACCTTAATTCACGGACCAATTCATGTAGATATGGCCCAAAATGTGCACCTCTGCGCAAGTGGGCGCATTAGTTACCCCTTCTTTCCTTTGGTAACTGAAGGTAACTTGTTCTATCTCTTTGGTAACTCAGTCAATGCAGTGGTAACTTTTCTACTTCTATCAAAATATGAAAAATATACCCTCACATTTCCAGTTACCAGGTAACTGCACTATGTCTTTGGTAACTTTGAGGTAACTGGAGGTAACTCAGTCAATGCAGTGGTAACTTTTCTACTTCGATCAAAATATGAAAAACATACCCTCATATTTCCAGTTACCAGGTAACTGCACTATGTCTTTGGTAACTTTGAGGTAACTGGAGGTAACTCATTCAATACAGTGGTAACTTTTCTACTTCTATCAAAATATGAAAAACATACCCTCATATTTTCAGTTACCAGGTAACTGCACTATGTCTTTGGTAACTTTGAGGTAACTGATGGTAACTCAGTCAATGCAGTGGTAACTTTTCTATTTCTATCAAAATATGAAAAACATACCCTCATATTTCCAGTTACCAGGTAACTGCACTATGTCTTTGGTAACTTTGAGGTAACTGGTGGTAACTCAGTCAATGCAGTGGTAACTTTTCTACTTCTATCAAAATATGAAAAACATACCCTCATATTTCCAGTTACCAGGTAACTGCACTATGTCTTTGGTAACTTTGAGGCAACTGGTGGTAACTCAGTCAATGCAGTGGTAACTTTTCTACTTCTATCAAAATATGAAAAATATACCCTCACATTTCCAGTTACCAGGTAACTGCACTATGTCTTTGGTAACTTTGAGGTAACTGGTGGTAACTCAGTCAATACTGTGGTAACTTTTCTACTTCTATCAAAATATGAAAAACATACCCTCATATTTCCAGTTACCAGGTAACTGCTCTATGTCTTTGGTAACTTTGAGGTAACTAGAGGTAACTCATTCAATGCAGTGGTAACTTTTCTACTTCTATCAAAATATGAAAAATATACCCTCACATTTCCAGTTACCAGGTAACTGCACTATGTCTTTGGTAACTTTGAGGTAACTGGAGGTAACTCAGTCAATGCAGTGGTAACTTTTCTACTTCTATCAAAATATGAAAAACATACCCTCATATTTCCAGTTACCAGGTAACTGCACTATGTCTTTGGTAACTTTGAGGTAACTGGTGGTAACTCAGTCAATACTGTGGTAACTTTTCTACTTCTATCAAAATATGAAAAACATACCCTCATATTTCCAGTTACCAGGTAACTGCTCTATGTCTTTGGTAACTTTGAGGTAACTAGAGGTAACTCAGTCAATGCAGTGGTAACTTTTCTACTTCTATAAAATATGAAAAATATACCCTCACATTTCCAGTTACCAGGTAACTGCACTATGTCTTTGGTAACTTTGAGGTAACTGGAGGTAACTCAGTCAATGCAGTGGTAACTTTTCTACTTCTATCAAAATATGAAAAACATACCCTCATATTTCCAGTTACCAGGTAACTGCACTATGTCTTTGGTAACTTTGAGGTAACTGGAGGTAACTCATTCAATACAGTGGTAACTTTTCTACTTCTATCAAAATATGAAAAACATACCCTCATATTTCCAGTTACCAGGTAACTGCACTATGTCTTTGGTAACTTTGAGGTAACTGGTGGTAACTCAGTCAATACTGTGGTAACTTTTCTACTTCTATCAAAATATGAAATGTCGATGTGACTAAAATCCACACTGCCCGTTTCGGGACGGTACGTGGTCGTATTTTCGAGTTGAAAATGTGTCTTCATTAATGATCGGGACCTGAATAAGCGGTCGCATTAGGCAATATCGAGTTGCCCGCAATTTCGAGTTGCGCGACCATTGAATTATATAGAGAAAAATTCGGGTCCGGAAAAAACGGTTGTAATAATGAGTTGGTCGCAAAATCGAGTTGGTCGCATCCTGAGGTTTTACTGTATTATAAATATTTGGAGAATGTTTTAATCTAATTAATTTCTAAGTTTGTTTGAGTGGTATATATATTTATTCAATGTTGGCCAAGTGTAATATTTAGATTTTATGAACTTTTTTTCGCATATGTGTGTAAAAAGGACAAATTAATAAAAAGTGATATTCATTTTCTATCATTTTGAATTGATTCAGATCATTACAATATTTACAATACCTTTCATTTTTTGTAAAATTGTTCTACATGTATTGTGTCATAGAGTATGATAGACAATAAGCTACACCCTAGGGCTACAACATGACAGGTTTAACAATGAATAGGTGAGAAATAAGTGGTTGTTAAACAATGGAAGTGTCAATCAATGCGTTTATACCTATAACTATTTAATTATGTATCCAATTGTCTAAATGTCTACTTGGTAGAAACAGAATAAAAACACAAAAAAATCTTATAATAATCATGATTACTGCCCATTTTTGGCTGTAATCGATTAAATTATGATTAAAGTAATCAAACAAATGTATGATTAATGATTAAGCCTGGAAAATATTAAATATTACATAGTGCAGTTACCTGGTAACTGGAAATATGAGGGTATGTTTTTCATATTTTGATAGAAGAAGAAAAGTTACCACTGCATTGACTGAGTTACCACCAGTTACCTCAAAGTTACCAAAGACATAGTGCAGTTACCTGGTAACTGGAAATATGAGGGTATGTTTTTCATATTTTGATAGAAGTAGAAAAGTTACCACTGTATTGACTGAGTTACCTCCAGTTACCTCAAAGTTACCAAAGACATAGAGCAGTTACCTGGAAACTGGAAATATGAGGGTATGTTTTTCATATTTTGATAGAAATAGAAAAGTTACCACTGCATTGACTGAGTTACCACCAGTTACCTCAAAGTTACCAAAGACATAGTGCAGTTACCTGGTAACTGGAAATATGAGGGTATGTTTTTCATATTTTGATAGAAGTAGAAAAGTTACCACTGTATTGACTGAGTTACCACCAGTTACCTCAAAGTTACCAAAGACATAGTGCAGTTACCTGGTAACTGGAAATATGAGGGTATGTTTTTCATATTTTGATAGAAGTAGAAAAGTTACCACTGCATTGACTGAGTTACCACCAGTTACCTCAAAGTTACCAAAGACATAGTGCAGTTACCTGGTAACTGGAAATATGAGGGTATGTTTTTCATATTTTGATAGAAGTAGAAAAGTTACCACTGTATTGAATGAGTTACCTCCAGTTACCTCAAAGTTACCAAAGACATAGTGCAGTTACCTGGTAACTGGAAATATGAGGGTATGTTTTTCATATTTTGATAGAAGTAGAAAAGTTACCACTGTATTGACTGAGTTACCTCTAGTTACCTCAAAGTTACCAAAGACATAGAGCAGTTACCTGGTAACTGGAAATATGAGGGTATGTTTTTCATATTTTGATAGAAGTAGAAAAGTTACCACTGCATTGACTGAGTTACCACCATTTACCTCAAAGTTACCAAAGACATAGTGCAGTTACCTGGTAACTGGAAATATGAGGGTATGTTTTTCATATTTTGATAGAAGTAGAAAAGTTACCACTGTATTGAATGAGTTACCTCCAGTTACCTCAAAATTACCAAAGACATAGTGCAGTTACCTGGTAACTGGAAATATGAGGGTATGTTTTTCATATTTTGATAGAAGTCGAAAAGTTACCACTGTATTGACTGAGTTACCTCTAGTTACCTCAAAGTTACCAAAGACATAGAGCAGTTACCTGGTAACTGGAAATATGAGGGTATGTTTTTCATATTTTGATAGAAGTAGAAAAGTTACCACTGCATTGACTGAGTTACCTCTAGTTACCTCAAAGTTACCAAAGGCATAGAGCAGTTACCTGGTAACTGGAAATATGAGGGTATGTTTTTCATATTTTGATAGAAGTAGAAAAGTTACCACTGCATTGACTGAGTTACCAACAGTTACCTCAAAGTTACCAAAGACATAGAGCAGTTACCTGGTAACTGGAAATATGAGGGTATGTTTTTCATATTTTAATAGATTTTTCATAGTTATAAGCCTTATATGATGGTAAGGTTGGAGAAATTCTCCAAAAAATCAGAGAAGTTACCAAAGAGAAAGAACAAGTTACCTTCAGTTACCAAAGGAAAGAAGGGGTAACTAATGCGCCCTATTGCGCAGAGGTGCACATTTTGGGCCATATATGAATTCTGAAGGTGTACCTTATCTTTCGGACTGTTATAAAACCATTTCTTAAGGTTAACCTTTGATAGAGGTGCATTATGCAATGCCTGTTATTCCAACTTCTATATAAACCGCATGCATATTGACTGGGGACAAAAGGTAGTTAGTGTAAGTAAGTTGGGGGACGAATTTTAGTTGCTGGGGACCAAAGTTAGTGATCGAGGGACCAATTTTAAGAACTGGTTAATTTCAGGAACTAAATACTAATGTACATTCAATATTTTGGCATAACACATAGTTTACTATACGGATACACCCGGTGTAACAGCCCAGAACTGCCCCGGTCCAGTTCTTCCCCGGGGCAGTTTTGGACCGGTCCAGTTCTTCCCCGGGGCAGTTCTGAACCGGTCCAGTTCTTCCCCACCCAGTCCATTTCTTCCCCCTAGAAAATAATTTTTCACACTGGAAATTATCTAATTTTTCATGTTAGGGTGGGGAAGTTCTAGACTGGTCCAGTTCTTCCCCCCTAGTAAAATATTTTATTTTCAACTTTCTGCTAGTCTATTTCTTCCCCCCTAGTTAAATACTTTATTTGTGTCAAGGTGGGGAAGTTCTGGACTAGAGTTTTTTTATTTGTTTGCGCTTTATTGTGGGGAAGTTCTCCCCTTGGAAATTGTTTTATTTTTTTGCGCTTTAGGGTGGGTAAGTTCTGGACTAGTCCAGTTCTTCTCCCCTTGTAAAATATTATTATTTTTGTCTTAGGGTGGGGAAGTTCTGGACTAGTCCAGTTCTTCTCCCCTTGGAAATTGTTTTATTTTTTCGTCTTAGGGTGGGGAAGTTCTGGACTAGTCCAGTTCTTCTCCCCTTGTAAAATATTATTATTTTTGAATTAGGGTGGGGAAGTTCTGGTCTAGTCCAGTTCTTCTCCCCTTGGAAAATTTTATTATTTTTGTCTTAGGGTAGGGAAGTTCTGGACTAGCCAGTTTTTCTCCCCTTGGAAATTGTTTTATCTTTTTGCGCTTTAGGGTGGGTAAGTTCTGGACTAGTCCAGTTCTTCTCCCCTAATAAAATATTATTTTTTTTGTCTTAGGGTGGGGAAGTTCTGGACTAGTCCAGTTCTTCTGCCCTTGGAAAATATTATTCTCTTTGTCTTAGGTGGGGAAGTTCTGGACTAGTTCAGTCCTTCTCCCCTAGGATTTTAATATAGATTTGCCCTTGTCCGTCTGTCCAGAACTTCCCCACCCTCAGAAGAAAAAATAAAATGTTTGAAGAACTGGACTAGTCCAGAACTTCCCCACCCTGACACATATAATAAAGTATTTAACTAGGAGAACAGAATTAGACCAGCTGAAAGTTGAAAAAATAAAATAATTTCCTAGGGGGAAGAACTGGACCGGTCCAGAACTTCCCCACCCTAACATGAAAAATAAGAACATTTTCAAGGTTAAAAAGTTGAAAATAAAATAATTTTCTAGGGGGGAAGAACTGGACTAGTCCAGAACTTCCCCACCCTCAGAAGAAAAAATAAAATATTTTACTAGGCGAGAAGAACTGGACTAGTCCAGAACTTCCCCACCCTGACACAAATAATAAAGTATTTTACTAGGAGGACAGAATTAGACCAGCTGAATGTTGAAAAAATAAAATAATTTCCTAGAGGTGAAAGAACTGGACCGGTCCAGAACTTCCCAGCCCTAACATGAAAAATAAGAACATTTTCAAGGTTAAAAAGTTGAAAATTAAATTATTTCCCAGGGGGGAAGAACTGGTCTAGTCCAGAACTTCCCCACCCTCAGAAGAAAAAATAAAATATTTTACTAGGGGAGAAGAACTGGACTAGTCCAGAACTTCCCCACCCTGACACAAATAATAAAGTATTTAACTAGGACAGAATTAGACCAGCTCAAAGTTCAAAAAATAAAATAATTTCCTAGGGGGGAAGAACTGGACGAGTCCAGAACTTCCCCACCCTCAGAAGAAAAAATAAAATATTTTACTAGGGGAGAAGAATTGGACTAGTCCAAAACTTCCCCACCCTGACACAAATGATAAAGTATTTAACTAGGAGGACAGAATTAGACCAGCTGAAAGTTGAAAAAATAAAATAATTTCCTAGGGGGAAGAACTGGACCGGTCAAGAACTTCCCCACCCTAACATGAAAAATAAGAACATTTTCAAGGTTAAAAAGTTGAAAATAAAATAATTTCCTAGGGGGGAAGAACTGGACTAGTCCAGAACTTCCCCACCCTCAGAAGAAAAAATAAAATATTTTACTAGGGGAGAAGAACTGGACTAGTCCAGAACTTCCCCACCCTGACACAAATAATAAAGTATTTAACTAGGAGGACAGAATTAGACCAGCTGAAAGTTGAAAAAATAAAATAATTTCCTAGGGGTGAAAGAACTGGACCGGTCCAGAACTTCCCCACCCTAACATGAAAAATAAGAACATTTTCAAGGTTAAAAAGTTGAAAATTAAATTATTTCCCAGGGGGGAAGAACTGGACTAGTCCAGAACTTCCCCACCCTCAGAAGAAAAAATAAAATATTTTACTAGGGGAGAAGAACTGGACTAGTCCAGAACTTCCCCACCCTGACACAAATAATAAAGTATTTAACTAGGACAGAATTAGACCAGCTGAAAGTTGAAAAAATAAAATAATTTCCTAGGGGTAAGAACTGGACGAGTCCAGAACTTCACCACCCTCAGAAAAAAAAAAATATTTAACTAGGGGAGAAGAATTGGACTAGTCCAGAACTTCCCCACCCTGACACAAATAATAAAGTATTTAACTAGGAGGACAGAATTAGACCAGCTGAAAGTTGAAAAAATAAAATAATTTCCTAGGGGGAAGAACTGGACCGGTCAAGAACTTCCCCACCCTAACATGAAAAATAAGAACATTTTCAAGGTTAAAAAGTTGAAAATAAAATAATTTCCTAGGGGGGAAGAACTGGACTAGTCCAGAACTTCCCCACCCTCAGAAGAAAAAATAAAATATTTTACTAGGGGAGAAGAACTGGACTAGTCCAGAACTTCCCCACTCTGACACAAATAATAAAGTATTTAACTAGTAGGACAGAATTAGACCAGCTGAAAGTTGAAAAAATAAAATAATTTCCTAGGGGGGAAGAACTGGACCGGTCCAGAATTTCCCCACCCTAACATGAAAAATAAGAACATTTTCAAGGTTAAAAAGTTGAAAATAAAATAATTTCTTAGGGGGGAAGAACTGGACTAGTCCAGAACTTCCCCACCCTCAGAAGAAAAAATAAAATATTTTACTAGGGGAGAAGAACTGGACTAGTTCAGAACTTCCCCACCCTGACACAAATAATAAAGTATTTAACTAGGAGGACAGCATTAGACCAGCTGAAATGTGAAAAAATAAAATAACTTCCTAAACTTCCCCACCCTAACATGAAAAATAAGAACATTTTCAACGTTAAAAAATTGAAAATAAAATAATTTCCTAGGGGGGAGGAACTGGGCCGGTCCAGAACTTCCCCACCCTCACACGAAAAATTATATAATTTCCAGGGCTTGAAAGTTAAAAATAAAATAATTTCCTAGGGGGGAAGAACTGGACTGGTCCAGAACTTCCCCGGGGAAAAAACAGGCTGGGTGGGGAAGAACTGGACTAGTCCAAAACCTCACCGGGGAAGAACTGGACTGGGGGGAAGAACTGGCCTGTTACACCGGGAAATATAACAATATACAATGTAGTTCATAGTCAAGTACTTAGCACGATGGGCATGTATTTAGTACAACAGTCAAGATATTTGCACGACGTGCAAGTCTCACTTGTCAAGTCTCACTTGTCAACAAACAAAAGAATATCAACTGATCAATCAAAGTTGATATGTACTATACTGTTCGACCTATGTATGGGGTAAAATGAATGAAATGGTAGCTAGGGACCGCAAAACTTGTTCGAGAGTTCGACCTATCACTGTTCGAGTCATCTACTGTTAGATAATATGAAATGAGAAGGGATTTTGTCGGGACTTAAGAACCTGTTCGATGTATCTTCTGTGTTCGAGCCAAAACTGTTCGAGGTTTCGAAGTTCTACTGTATTATAAACTCAGAAGGCACGTGCCTTACCGACCAATGAATTTAGTACAACAAAGCGATTATACTGTATACTGCGATATCTCATTGGCTAAATCAGACATGTTAAATGGTCATGTATCGTACTATGCTATGTCATAAAGCAATAAATCAGCGGTCCTGTAATGAAAGCGCTGCATACATGTATGGGAGCGCAACCAGTCATGACAAACACAGTTGTGTTCATGAAAGTCCTTACTTTACCCTCTACAAGTGCAGCAGCGTGTTTATCTTCAAGCGCAACATTGGTTAAGAGATACTTATGGCATGAATCCATGGTTTAGAACCGAGGATGCAAATATGCTGTCGCCAATTAAGACCCATGTGTGACCTGCATGTATTGATTATGTTTATCGAATCAGATGCAACTATGAAGCTAAGTGTAACACCGAGCAGGATTAAGCATGGGTTGGATTGTTCATGAGAGTGTGGTGAAATTGTCAATGAATAAGTTGTTCTATAGGACAAACCTCATCAGATGATGATATTACATGATTGTACACAGAAAATAATTACGTGTACATAGAATAAGCTTTAAGAGAAATAGCGTGAATATAGCTATGAATATAAATAAAGTCCTTAAAAAAAGGTTCTTCCAGCACTTTGATTTTTCTAACAACGTTTGCTATTCATTTTTTTCTGATCATTATTACAATTCCAGGTGTGTGTTTCGTTTGTTCTAAAATATTTACCTTTCGTCTTACTGTATCACATGCAATTGTGTCGGCTAATATTTTGGAAATAATACATGCATTAATGAGAGAGTGGGTGGTGAGCTAATACTGTGAATTAGAATCTTCTGGGAACAAATTTATTAACAGCAGTAACATAATTTTGTTTAATGTTGAATGTGTTGGTTATACTGCACTGTTATTTAAGCATTTAATGTTGTTCTATGTAGATTTAACTTTCATAAACTGTGAAAATCATTTCTGTTGCAATTATTTGAAGGTTTGGCCATTTTAAACGTAGAATGACTGGACTTTAGAGGGAAGGTAGCGAGCAGTGAGGTAAAAATTTATAATCTTACGCTCCTCTGACAAGTTAATATCTAACACATTGGACAGATTTCGGCTTATATCTTGTACATGGAGATTACCACGCGTTTATAATGTGATATAAAAAAGTAGAATAACGTTAAACGCAGATGATTCGAAAGGACATACATAACCGGCCGACAATAACTGGCATAATTTATCGATTATTTCTTAATACTAATACTTATCATCATATGGTGCATATACGCGATGTTCATACAGTATGATACGCTAAAATAACGTGCGATATGAATAGTTATTAGATTGTTGCTAATAGTAATTTAGTAATTAGTCAGTTTTTAGATGATATTGATGCTGTGTTGAAAAATGCGAAATTGTCACAGAACTTAATTGCAATGGCAATTTGTTCAACGCTGAATGTATGCCATTATTTATTTCAGCAAAAGCAATTTTTTAATCTCATAAAATATTTACCTTTTAATAGCTCCACAGCGGCAAACCTTTGTATGACGATATAAACTATGTTACTCTGTATGCACACAGCGGGCAAATAGTTACAGCGACTATTTCTTATTAGTATGCGCATGCGTGCTATCATAACATTATAAACCACGCTTATAGAATGGATTGGGTGTTATTTATAGTACATTAGTTCATTTTCAGAAATAAACGTTGGTCTATTTCTGATATTTTTATGCATATATTTTATTCTGTTTTAAGTAATATTATATCTCTTCCCACCATTGATTCAGAAATCAATGTAGGTCATTCGCTTTAAGAAAACTGTAATAAAAATAGACATTTGTATTGTTCAGAATAATTATGTGTTGTGAGCCAAGAGCATCATTCGCCTGTCTGTCCCGGAAGAATAACCGATATATCTGACTGCCATACGTTTTCTTTTACATTGGATTCTAAACATGATCAAAACAATCATTCAATTATACTATCAGATAATTGTGAACGAACAATAAAGTATCAACATTCTGTCCTACATTTATAAGTAACAATACTTGTTCCGCGCCTGATTTGTGCGTTTACAATCCTTCGTTTTTTTAATAATTTATAGACCGAAAATGATTTCCGTTTGCAGTGTATTTTGTTTCAAATGTATTCAAATTTGTTATACACGTAAAAGGGTAGTTTTATATACTCCATGCCATTAATGATGCAACTAAAAATTGTCCCGTCATACGTTGACATTATAAACAAATAATTATATTTTAATTATCAAACATAATTCCTTAACTTATTCAATTATTAAATATGATTACTAGGGCCATAGTTCAATTTCTTTTTGAAGAATGATTTAATCATCTGTAACAATAAAACACGCCTTTACACCTGGCACAAAATGAAAGCTAAAGTGATATAGTTGCGTGGTTATACATGTAGTATATATTCAGTGCCTGCACAAAAAAACTTATTAAAACTTGCATATATTGATTAATAGCAATACTACATTAATTTACACCATGATTGAACATATATCAGTACAACTGTCACACAAAAATAAACATTGAATCATAAGCTGAAAAATTACCTGGCGGCACAGAGACATGTGTAAGAAAACAGTATAATTTAAATGAGTTTGAACATGATAACATGCCATGTTCACAAAACATACGCTAAGGAACAGGGGCGCAAGGAATGGCCTGGTCGACCTTAAGGATTAAGTAGGATAATCGAGTAGGACAAATAGTGGGGGGAGGTCATAAAGATTATAGGACAAGTCAAGACAGCTGGCAACAATAGGCCGGAACTGTTCAGAAACTAATAAGTAGCACATACATTTTCGAAACGTTTTCATACGTGTTTTAAAACATTTTCATAAACTGTAATGCATAATATTTATCATTGTATTATAACGATCAGAGAATACACTGTAAAGAAAGTTTATCAGGGAAGGCAGAAGAATCTTTCGGGTGAGTAGACGGCTATTCATCCTTTCACTAAGAAAAAATACCTATAATTAAACTATACCGAGTAACATCTCCTAAAGAGTGACGATATTAATCTAGTGGCGTATCATTGGCTATAGTTAAGGATAATTCATAATAAAGAAACAGTTCCCATAACTGATACATTTGCAATACCAATATGCTTTGATCTGCGGTTATGAGCACCTTATGACGATTAACCAATAACAAACAATTAATTAAGAGGCAACAATTGTATATTATAGTTAGTCCATACGCCTTTTCCCACGGTTGTTTCCAAATTTCATGTGCTGCTGAACGCGGGGACGCAGATATTATATTAATGTATATTTCATGAACATAACAATGTTTGGATATTCAAAACAGGACCAGAAACGGAATTCATTTGTGTATTAAGTCCAACAGTGTCATTTACGATAACAATTGAATTTTAGGCACAATTAGATGAAACCGGACAGAACAGTATGTTTACTACGAGTTACATTTGGGTCAAAATGCAGACCGTCTTTGTGTAATTCAATTTAAGCAAAGTTTAATTAAAAACGTTAAACCTTTGGAGTTTGGAACATTCTAGTGAACTAATTATACATCACAAAGCTAGTCGAAAAGAATGCCAAAACAATCACATAAGTTGAGTTTCCACTTTCCAGATAGTTTTGTCATATCTTCCATTAACATCGCAATACTTTTGATGAACGGTGATTATCACAAACGTGCCCCCACACAAAACATTACTCTTAACAGTTGAATGGTAAATGTTAATACTAGTTGAGTTTTCTCCCCTTACCTAGTGTCAGTATGTTGATTGTATTTCCCAAGACATATTTGCTTAATTGAGTCATCGAATGGACATCATAGAAAACACAACTTGTAAAAACCCATATCGTTGATCAAAATACGAATTAATGATTAAAACTGGGACCAGTACTACATTCATTACAATGACATTTGTCACTGTAAAAACGTTTATGTGTGTAACAGGACAATTATCTTTATTTACATACTACAGTTGTTAATTTCGTTTTAATAATTGAAATGGTCGACAATTATGATTTGTGTTGATTGATTCGTGTCTACTTACCTTATTTGGGCGGCTGTTCTCTTTGCATGTGACATTTCCTCTACGACTTCTTCATTCTCCGAATTTGCATATCCTATCAATCTGCTCAGAAAGAGGCCAAACACATAGGATTATACTAATCTTTGTTCATAGTTTCTTTACAACTAAACTAGCTCGGTAGTCGCAACAGATCCTCTTGCCGTTTACTTCTCAACGAGGTAGCTCTGTCGTTTGCCAGGTGTAAAATTTGCATATCTATTATGATACCCCGCCTTTACATTTGGATAAAAATTGTCGTAATGTTTATTTTCGGTAATTGTGTATAATTAATCAATAAATCTTTGAGAGTATACAATATTTTAGGTTGTCCGTCTGTTCAATAGGCGCAATTGTGCACGTTTGCTTATGTTCTTATATTTCGACGAAATACCAAGTTGACGTTTAAAAATTGTGTTCAGTGTATATGTGACATGTGGTCATTCTTTCCATTGTTTCCGTTGTATATACTACAGTAGTTACAAAGGGACCAGTATGGTGATTATTGTCGCCGACTTTTAATATCTTGCCCCTCTCCTCGGTGTGTTCGATTCCCACTTGTCAGTACAGACAGTCCTGTCCATATTGCTGCATTGAATTAAGAAATGATTTTCGTAGTTCATACCCGATTCCTTCAACACTACTCTCAAATGGTATAAATCGAACTAAATAATAAGAAAATCACTGAAATACAGTTAATAGTTTATTTATCCAAGAAATGTGCAAAAAGTAATGTAGCACGAGAGAGAGTCAACTTAGAAATGTAAATAACTTTGTATCCAACTTAGCAAGGAAGTTCACAGGCAAATCGACAATAGTATATCTGTTCAGCACAGTGACTTACATCTAACATAGCATTACCTCTGATCATAGTCAAACGAAAGATAATAATAAACTATAATAAAATACACTGACTACATACTGACTGGTTGTATATTACACGTTGTCTGGTTACAATGTATATGTAGCACATAAAACACAAGCATAATTATTAAAGTAAAAATATTATCAGTTAAGAGTAAACAAAATTCTGTGTTGATCACAGTATTGTTATATATTTGTAAATACAATGTATCAGCCATCTTCGGATATCCGAAAATGGACATCAAGTTTAACTAATTTCACTAAGCGATAGTTTGTCGTTCAGCTAAGGTAGAACAGTCATATAATCGAAATCACAATTCTTTAGAGAGAAATTGAGCGCGAAATTGGTACAAATGAAGAAAATTGCCGTTGACGTATCCGTAGTTATCAAAATATTTCTTTAAAAGTCAAGGAATATCTATGTATTAAACTTGTCACAAGTCAAGTGTTCCATTATTCAATGCATCGCCATGTCAACTTATTAATTAAGGTGATTCATCCATGTCTGTCCAGAGCCGTATAAAAGAACGGATGGAAGGTAATAATGTTAAGAAAGCGTCCTGTCACCTTGATGAAACCACTTAACAAAAGCTAAGTCCAGTAACTATCCGTCAATTACTATGGCAATATACCGCAAATGTAATTTATAATTTCATTACCTCCCCTGTTGTTAAACATTTCTAAAAAAACTAAAAAATCTAATAGAAACTGTGCTATGGTCCTCATTTTTTGTTCAAAACTAACTTGACGTATTGTTTTACATCTATTGCATGTACAAACACATTTTGTAATCCTAAATAGTTAAATATTACTATACTAGGGACAATAATTATAGGAACCCCCCAATTCAATTAGAAAGAAGCAAAATTTCAATGGCATAAGGAATGTTTATACCCGAAGGGGATCAGTATCTGGTCCATGCCCCGCGAGCATTGATGCATGCACGACACTTTCTAGGCATGCTAGCGATTATGCGACGGATTATCTCCCTTGGAATCCGTCGCCATTCCTCTTGTAATGCCCGGCCAAGCTGTTTCAAATTGTTGCAACGCTGGGGTCTGTTGCGCACCCTGCGACCTAACACATCCCAAATGTGCTCAATAGGTGAAATGTCCGGGGATTTGGCTGGCCACGGCAGTGCTCTTACACCTTGCTGTGTCAGAAAGTCGACGGCAACACGGGCTCGGTGTGGGCGCGCGTTGTCGTCCTGGAACTCAAAGTTTCCACCAATGCGCTGGGCAAATGGAACAACCACTGGACGTAAAATTTGATCAACGTAACGTTGGCCGGTCAAGTTACCTTGTACAATCATTAATTCCGTCCTTTGTTTGTACGTGATGCCCGCCCAGACCATGAGACTGCCACCCCCATACCTATCGTGCTGCTGGACTGTTGCAGGATGGTACCTCTCCCCAACTCTCATCCAAACACGTTTTCGACCATCAGTGAAGTTCAAACAGAATCGTGATTCATCCGAGAACATGAATCATGTATCGCCCATGACGCTGTTGCCGCCCTATATGGCGTTGTGCCCAATGATTCCTAAGGCGTTTATGTGCCATTGTCAGATGCATACCTTTGAATGGACGTCTTGCTTTAAGCCCCACCCCACGAAGTCTGTTATGAACAGTTGACTTACAAATCGAATTCCCGTGGCACCCCTGAATGTATCCCTCAATTCTGGTGCCGAAATGAATCGGTTCCTTAACGCAATGATGCGCAGATACCGATCCTGCCGAGGAGATGTCTTTTTAGGCCTCCCCCTCCTATCCCTAATATTGACCCCACCCATCTGTCGATACCGTGACACCAGTCGCGAAATTACACTTTTGGATTTACCAAAGTGTCTAGCAATTGAGTTCTGGGATTGCCCAGCTTCCAACATGCCAATTGCACGCCATTTCTCATTTTCCGTCATGTACACTTTAGGAGGTATTTTACTTCTTTGCACTTGACAAATAAACCTTTCAGATGTGTTGTCTAACGGCAAGTGTGAGAAACCACAGTTTGTAACCTTGAATAACACGATATGCACGAGAAATGTGTGAAGTTTGAGCACTTTTATTACACGCGTTCGATACCAACGCCCGGTTTTAAAACAGCTTTGTATTGTCACGTACTCTGAAAAGTCAAAGGGGTTCCCTTAAATATTGTCCCTAGTATATTTTGTAAAAAAATAACAGATATTCAAAAAAATATTTAAAACTATAAATAACATGTACATTCTACAATCAACAGTACGATTGGTAATTTTAACATGCAACATTACTTTTTCATTCATTTCTATGTGAAATGCTTACCTATTTGTTTTATCGTCATTATTTTATAGAATCACCTTCACCATCAAGTACTGTCTCTTTAAACTTTCATTTTCGATATTAAAATGTTGTTTAACATATTTCATTAATACAATGTAACACACTAAGTAACATGTAAAAATATAATATGTAACAATGACTGCTACAAATTTTAAAATAAATGTTTGTTTTGGCCAATAAATTATATTTGTTTCGCCGAATATGAAATGATTCGCCATACAAATATTAATTATCTAATTCCTTACGGTTCATTTTGGTTTGAAAAAAAGGTCAATAGCAAACTATACGTAACAGCAATGTATGCATTAAAACTATTACAATGTATTGTACTGTATTAGATAATGTATTAGATAATAACAACATATAATAAAACAAATATATTACATGGTTTCTGGTTAGACATAACACAATATAAAATATACACAACACACACTTCAAGCATATCAAACTATCTTCAGTTCAGAATGAATTTAATTGTTTCGATTGTACTATATTATCTACATTTGAAACATTACATATGTAAAGGCATCTTCTATTACTGAAAACTAACTATCACTTTTTACAATATTCGTACACCTTGTGTATGTCTTTTTGCAGATATTACACAAAACAAATGTAGTACTTATACTTTTTTTCGGAAACAGTGATATAAGTGGTAAAATGCAAGTTTTAAGTCCGCTTGTCAATATAAATAATTCATATCTAACCAAGGTATATATCTGATTGACCACATATATTATGTGCATAAACTATCGCTTAATTATTTAACGTATATTGTAACTAACCTAGCCAGGCAGTCCAAATAAAATTTATATCTGACTTAGCATGACAATGTACCTGTTAACTAAAACATTTAACACAACAAGGTGTCACGTAAGGTGCTTTAACATGTAAATTGTAACAACCATATCCCGAAAACACTGTATTTTAAAAAATAAAACCTATTTGATAGGAAAATATTATGTTTTCACATCAGTACAAAAATCACGAGCAACTTTATTGTAATATTGTGTATGAAATTCAAACTGTTAATTGTACATCTCTTCCTTCCAATAAAGCCAGGGTGCTGCACTTTTTAAAGAATTGGAATAAATATACTGCTCACGAAACTATACAACGAATCGTATAAATAGTACTTGAAAAGTAAATCAAAACATCGAATGCCATCAATTGTATATGTCTGCGTAAAGCTAAATGTGACTTATTCATTAAAGTTATAGTACAGATTATACAACAACTACAGACTGAACCGTCTTTGCACATACAATATATACTGTTTATACATTCGCGTGTTGTATTGTGTTAAGACATTGTAAATGCATTACATACCACACATCATTATCATGTTGTCTGGTAATATGTGACATATTATATAATACATAGATAAACAAATGATTAACATCGACAACAACAAACGTAAACACATATTTACATCCATAACAATAAAAGGCGACACCTATTTATTTTTTAATAATGTAATAAAATTGATCATCAAAGAGAAAATGAAACGCATGTATTTTTGCGTCATGGTGATGGATTTTGCCCGTATATTAATGACAATTATATAAAACAGCTATCGTTCGTACTTTCGTAACCACATTTTGAATACAAGGTTTCATATTCATCGCAAACCTTTCACCACGAATTAGTTCCCCCTTTTACAAAAGTTTATTTTACATATGCTCTATTGCTTAAAGATGTATCTGGCTCATCTGAACATAAAATATTTGAATTGGCTTCATCCAGTATTGTTGTTACATTGGCTAAAACATCTCTAATAAGACCCATAGCAATGTATAACTGATCGAAAATATATTTTTTTACCATATTACTAACAGACAAAACTTGTAAAATAGCCTGTTTGTTAACAAAAAATTAATTTTATGATGTACAAACATCTTTTTTCACCAAATACAGATCAATACGTTATGAGTTCATTCTTTGTTAATGCATGTTTATTGATGTTTTAACTATAGGAAATATATTTTTCATGTTTGTTTCGGTGAACAATAGAACAAAAAATGAGCATAATATATCTTTAAAAGCCTAATTTATTTTATGTTATAAAGGCAAACGATTTAAATAAAGGGGCATTAACGAAAGCAAAAATAAAACAAAACGAGCACTCTTTAAAAAAATAGTTGTTTTGTATATAAGTATATACATGTTTATATATCGTCTAGAATAGCCCGAAAACCTATTTCAAGGGGGGTCACGGTGGCAACACTGGGTACATAAACATATATAGACTTGAAAGCCGACATACTCATGACTCCTTTCGCATTAAAACATTCTACTTTCACAAATAGTTGTTTGTCATTCTCGTAGTGGTTGTGACCGGTGAAGCCAGTATGGTCTAATTAAAACGGACGCATAAGATGGTTTTATAAAATGTTAAGGACTTCTGCCAATTCTTAGGCAGCTCTCCAGCGCAGTGAAAATACCAGTGTCTTCAGAACTTTGAAGATATAAACATTTAGTTCCATGAATAAAGCCTCCATTATATATATCAAAATGCACAACAAAACGTTGAAGTATCTCGCATTGTCGATATGACTAGTAAATGTTAAACAGAGATTCAAATGTAAATGACAAAAACGCGTCAAATTTCAATCTGAATGGAAAATGTTCCCAAAATATATATTAAGTGAAATACAAGAACTACCAAGGGCATATGTTCCTCTGTTCAGTTTGCAAGCGTACATCACAGCCATCTGGCATTCTGGAATGATAATCGTTGGAAAACGAGCTGGAGTAAAGTCGATATTGATGCAACAATATTTCATTTATTTCATTTGTGCTGAAAACAATCATGAACACGTCGATTATGAGCAAGCACAATGTAAGATACGCATACTTATTATGTTTATCCGGAAAATATATGAACGTGTGATAAATCATTTATTGACGGTAGACTGATATATTAAGCGTATCTAACCATTATATAGATATATAATGTGCAAGTAGCATATAAACGCATGTAGATATAAATGGATACTAGTAATGATAGTATAATTGAGGTTGAAATCAGCTTACCATTTGTTTGTGAATTACTTTTTGTTGAACTTCATAAAATTGAGGCCTGACTGAAATGCCCCAAGAATTCCTTTACTCTTCTTCACTTCGACAGAGCAAGTCATTGTGGATTTCATACCAGCCTTAAGGCGTATAATATCATATTTGATAGTGGTTTGTCTTCGACACGTTTGAAGAGATTGTATTCGACCCTGGAAACCGGGGCGTTTTTCTTGCTTCTCGCTTTCGATTAAAATATCTATATGGTCCACTAAACTAAGCGGATCTGGCCTCAGTGCTATTTTCCTCAGTTCATTATTGCATTCATTTATCTTTTCCATCATCTTCAAAATTTCGTGTTCATATTCGGTCAATTCCTCCTGCATTCGTTCGACAACCTTTTCTCTCGTCATTTTCTCACCTTCTGCCCGGCGGTATGTTTCCAGTTTTCCAGCATAAGTCTTCACCTTCTCGACTTGAACTAATTCAAACCTGTATGGGCTATTTTTGTGCACATCCCACCGGCATTTACTAGGGCATTGTGTACATTGTCCGTTGGTATCCATAGCACAGCAGTACCTTTTATCCTCGTCATTTGAAAACGCACAATATCTGTGACATGTAAAGTTACAGGTAAGGCAATTTGTTACATGTACTCCCGTTGGAAGCTCTATCAGTTTTTGTTGTGTCTCTTTTACTGTGTACGTGAAATCCTTATTGTCTTCTATTTCAGTTTTATATCTGTCCAAAATACCAATTTCTAATCGTGTTTCCTCGACCTTGTTCAGTCCAGCGTCGACTAAAGGAATAAGGTTTTCCATCGTAATTTCTATTTGTTCTCTATGGGCTAACACATCACGTGTTTGTTTCAGACTTTTCGTTTCCATTTTTGCTAACTTTGCAAAGAATTTCTCAAAACTTTGACAGCCCATGTTCCAAAATAGGAGTGAAAAATCTGACGCATTTTTACCCATGTTATCAGCAAAAAGTCCGGAATTGTTGAACGGAAAGTATTCATCATGTGGTAAGTCTGCCTCCTTTAACGCAGCCAATACAGGCGGACATTTGCCGTCGGCAAATGTTATAAGCATTGCAAAATTATTTTTAATATCTTGCCCAAACAGTGACATGATTGAATTGAAAGTGTAACTTTGTGATGGAGTGAGTCGAGCGTCTGGGGCTTTGATGATGAAACATATCGCATCAATGCAAACGACTCCGGTTTCGTCTGTACAGGAAAACAAATGGTGTATTTGTTTTACAATTTGTTTGTCTCTTTCAATTCCCCTTGTGTCTCCAAATCCTGGAGTGTCGATAATGTTGATTTTGTAATCTAGTCGCCCACCGTTTTGCGGATGTAATGTATAACAAGTGATCCATTGCGTTTGCGATAGCGCCTGAAAATTATACATTGTACACTATAATTACTTAAAGTTACTGCATATTAAGAGACTACACACCCTCCAAACGCGTTTTTCCTCCCAATTGAGAACAGTGAAAGCGAAGCGATCGAGTTTTACGATATGCAGCGCGAGAGAAGATGTAGTCAGTAAAAGGTGAATTATATTACGCTCATTGGCTTATGGTTATCACGAATTGCAATAATACCTCTTTGAATTTGGAACGAAATCATAACATTTTGTAACTGTATTAACTTTTTGTATATATCTTTACGTATGCGACATAATATGCATTCGAACACAAATATTGATAAGAAACTTTGTAAATAATCCGGTCGACAAGATAACAAAATACATTTTGCATCGATATTGAATCTTCTGGAATTTGATGTGACACTTTTAATACGCGAATGATAAATAATAAAAAATAATAAAAAAGTTTTAGGGTATACTTAAATACGAGAATATTTTAACAATATTCATCTGCAACCTTTATTGGGACTTTAATGGTATTAAAATAATTGTGCTGAGAAGAGGTGTAATGAAAATCGGAAAGACAACGATTATGCAAAACGTATTTTATGCATATACCTGATTAATATTAAGTTGTTTTTCGTCGTTTTCCAGATCAACAAGAGTAAACCTGTAAGGATCGTCCCATTTAACACCAAGAATGTAGTTAATCATCCCGTCTACTAAAGTGCTTTTGCCTGCTCCTGTTGCACCAATTAGTAAAATCGTTCTTTCTCGCGATTGTAGACCTACATCTGAACCTGTAAGAAATTCAATATACACTTTTTTGGAAACAATTGGTATATATCTACGACATATCTGTCCGATGAGAACACTGTTTTCTAGCAGGGTAAACTAGTACAGGCGGCGAACAGCATTAGCCTTTGTGCAATAGTTTACTCAATGGTGTGCTAATCCATGATTGACTATTGCGATAATATTGGATGCGCCATGTTTTTTTATATTCAATTCTGCATTTTCTAGTCAATCATTTGTTCTTGAAAAGAGAAGTTAATCAATTTAAATTGCTTTATGCAATAATAATATTGAGCATACGGTACATGTTCTTATCTTGTGATAATCGTACATAATACGATGCACACTTCAACACAAGAAATAGTAAAGTAGATTTACCATTCTTAAAGCATAAAAGTTGTACATAAATGATGGGTTAATTTTGTTTCAAGGTCGAATGGTACAATATACATGTAGTTATGTATTCTAATGAAACTTCAAGCTCCAATATATAAATGAATTTCAATTTTATTTTGAATATGGGAGCCAGGTTAGAGAATAAGTTGCTATAGGGTACGCCACTTACATAAGACAGTTCCTCTCCACACATACCTCCGGGAAAACAACAATCCATAAAACGTAAGTCATTTGATGAGGCTCAAATGTACAAACGTAAGATAACAGAGGCTCAAAGAATGACATGTCCGATCATAAAGAATAACTATCAGAATCAAACACGGTGGGGGTCAATGGATATAATACATCACAGGACAAGTCAAAACAGTTGAAACAATAGGCCGAAAGTGGGGAGAAAATAACATGAACACTAAATAAAGTGAACGAAATGCACATGGGGAAAGGGAAATTTAACATACATCTGAAACACAAAGATAATTAATGAACTTACAGCGGGTTACAGCCTTGGCACTGTCAGTAAAAATACTGGGGGTTTAAATCGATTTAACAGCTAGCTAACCTCACACGTTAGTCTGACTTTAAGTCAAATTTATTGAAAGGGCCTAGATCTAAGTCTCGGTTATCTGAAATTGATGAGGAAACCTTGGCCAAAATAAATACAATAAGTTAAATAATGGTATACACACCCAAAACCAAGTTCCTGGTTTTTTCAACATCATTTCTTGCTTTAGAATCTTCTATTAGAGGAAGTCTTTTTATTTGCATACCATTGCCAGGCTTTCTAACTTCGTGCGAAGTGTTCAATAACTGTTCGGCTGCTGATACTATAGTTTCTACAGGATTACTTAGTTCGCTGTAGGGACCTTCGTTTTCGTTGTCAACCATTCGCACTTGACACACATACCGAGTTCTAGACTTTAAATTGTGCAATATAACTGAAGGATGTGCCAACGTTTCTGGGAAAAAAACCCACTTTGCTTGAGTGCTGCACTCTTTGTACCGAAGTTGAAAACTGCAGTCTTCAAACAGTTCTTTAGGTGGATCCCATGTGAGGGAAACATGGTCTATGGTGATGGGTCCAACACAAGGTTTGCCTGGTCGCCTCTGCAATACGTAAAACAAATATATGACTACACTTTTTGATATAAAATACAATTTGAATTATTTGGCTCTATACTACAGACGATAACGTAGAACAGGAGTATATAAAACTACATGTATATGAAATATTTATAAAATGCTTACTGCTTTATTTGGGTTTTCCCCCAGTGTTATGTCGGCATTTGCGGACTTGTCGTCTGGTCTGAAATATACGGACGGTTATGTGAATAATACAGACATTCACTATGGGAATGAAATATTCAATAGACTTTTTAGTTGCGTATCAAGTCAATTGAATGAAGATGGAATCTTAATTTCGAATATTGAAGCAAAACATATAATCTTCATTTAGAGAGCATTGATTAAATGTACTCATTATAAACATATAATTACATTACATTGAGAAGTTTCGTACTTAAATGATTCATGCAGGTCGCCAGTGGATGATATCAGAATATGGTTTTGCATCATTGTTTGTGATATATGACTTGTGGCACACTCGTTGCATTGGGCTTCGTTGCATTGAATGCAGTAAAACCCGGGTTTTAACCTTCTGCCTTTGTTTGCACATGGCTCACATGTTTGTTTCGTCTGTAAGTCATCGTGCCGGTTTAATTGGTGGGATTTGGTTGCCTTGAAGGATCTATGGGCATCCGAGCATGTGTTGCAATATAATTCTAAGCAGTCACTACAGCTAACTGTCGCTGGTGAAATACGACTGTTCTCCGAACATGGCGTGCATACAAATATGCATGGTACTATACCCGACGCTTCACATGTGTCTGCTTCAGTATTCATGTCGGTTATTGTTTCCATTTTTCTCACTTTTCCTAAAATATAGCAAGCACAATTCACAACAGTACTCTCAGGGCTTTGATTTAAATATTTGTGGAATAGTGACATAGATCACATCAAAAGAAATACAATGACTCGGGACATTGAAAATGGAAGTCAGAAATATAGGTTTAAAACATTTTATACTAGCTTTAAAAGTTAAGACGTTGAAATTAAAAAAAGAGGTAAATATTGGCATAAATATTTAATAAACACAATAATTATATCCATTCTACGAATATGTGTTTGTATATATTTGAAGTAGATTTTGTCAAACTTAAACTTGTTAATATCTACAATACAATTTCGCCAAAAGGTTGGACAAGTGTTTTCATCATCAATATAGTTGTATTTCAATGTTGATAGGCAGATAAAGTAGAAAAAAATCCTGTGGGGAAAATTCCTTCCATCTGTAACTCAATACTGAGATGCACAATCGCTTTGTACCCGGCCATTATTTCTTCTTTTTTATAATATTACATTTCCCTTGATAAATAAAGCGATGTAATTATAACGGATATGTTTATATTTAAAAAGCGTACATCATTTGCAAGCAGGTACCTTAATAAACTGACTAAGCGACATTTGTCTTAGCGTCTGTTTTTGAAATCAGTTGGACTTCAAAGTTTATGCATTGGATTGAATTGTCAAGATACTTACACATTATGTGTGACTCAATATAAAAGTAATTATATGTTGTACATTTGTACTGAAAATTAACTACAGGTATTTAAACACCATACATCAGACGTCAGACAAAATATGTACTACGATATAACTATCACCACACAAAGGGGTACGATTTTTTTAAACGACTAAAAGAATAACGCAAATTCGGTGTTTTGACAAACACATAATGTTATGAAAAACGAACAACATATATTTTGACAAATGGCACTGATATGATAAATCAGTATTTACCTATAGAAATGAAATAAAAATACCATAACGTTTTCATAAACAAACCAGGATGAGTTTGCATTCGCTGTTTCCAGAACTAATTTAGCTGCATGCGCACAACCACTAAAGCCAAGATTTAACTGGTCAGAATTTAGAAATATACTTACGCTTAATTTTGTCGATATCTGAAGAAAAAAAACAAATACAAACTCCAGCCATCACTGTAAGGATGATGATATCATAACCGGAAAAATATGAAATCCTACCTAACGCCTCTACTTCTGCCATTTTATTAATAAAAATCTCCTATATACACTATAAACACTCCTATGTCTAATATCAGTTCTAAACAGTTTCTAAGTCAGTGTCCTACACTAATGATCATTTCATAAAAACTAAGTGTAATCCTAAGTCCAATATTAGTCCAGTCAATCTAATTTTAACCCTCAAATAATTGCAACAGAAATGTTTTCAAGTATGTGTGTTAGAATAATACTGTATAAACAACACATCAAAAGTCTAACAAAATCTTTGCAGAAAGTGAAGAAAAAATGAAAAATGTAAAAACACCTTTGAAGGAATGGCGCATATGGTACACCATGTTATAAATATTACTCGTAAGCGCCCATTGATCAAGATGAATTCGTCTTAAGAACCTGTTCGATGTATCTACTGTGTTCGAGCCAAAACAGTTGGAGGTTTAGAAGTTCTACTGTATTATAAACTCAGAAGTCACGTGCCTTACCGACCAATGAAAAATAGTACAACAAAGCAGTTATACTGTATACTACGATATCTCATTGGCTAAATCAGACATGTTAAAAGGTCAAATATCAAAATATGCTAGGTCATAAAGCAATAAATCAGCGGTCCTGTAATGAAAGCGCTGCATAGATGTATGGGAGCATAACCAAAGTCATGACAAACACAATTTTGTTCATGAAAGTCCATACGTTACCCCCTACAAGTGCAGCATTGTGTTTATCTGCAAGCGCAACATTGGTTAAGAGATACTTATGGTATGAATCCATGGTTTTGGACTGAGGATGGAAATATGCGGTCGCCAATTAAGACCCATATGTGACCTGCATATTTTGATTGAGTTTATTGAATCAGATGTACCTGTAAAGCTAAGTGTGACACCAAGCGTTGTACTTACATGAAGCAAGGGTTGGATTGTTCATCAGAGTGTGGTGAATGTCAATGAATAAGTTGTTCAGTAGGACAAAACCACATCAGATGACGATATTACATGTACAGAAAATAATTACGTGTACATAGAATAAGCTTTAAGAGAAATAGCATGAATATAGCAATGAATATTAATAAAACGCTCAAACAATAGTTCTTCCAGCACTTTGATTTTTTCTAACAATTTTTGCTATTTCATTTTTTTCTGATCATTGTTTCTATTTCATGTGTGTGTTTTGTTTGTTCTAACATATTTACTTTTTGTCTTAATCTATCACATGCAATTATGTCGGCTAACATTATGGATATAATACATGCATCAATTAATAAGAGAGTGGGTGGGCTATTACTGTGAATTAGAATCTTCTGGGAACAAATTTGTTAACAGCAGTAACATAATTTTGTTTAATGTTGATTGTGTCATTGCTGTGATTTTTTGTGGTTGGTTATACTGCACTGTTGTTTAAGCATTTAATCGATGGGTCTTATATGACAGTTTAGTAGATTTATATTTATGTAGGCCTACTACATGTTGTTAGACTACTAATGTTTTTGTCAATCCACTAAGATGTATAACGATGTATAGTTGAATACACGTACATCTAATATACTTAAAACTTTTGAATAATGTTTCGAAGTTACTAAAACGATTATACTGGCGACTTTCGTAATTTAACTATAGATTTTGTATAAATGGCGGTGGTAATTTCTATCACTTTAACTTAAAGAAATATTCATTTTTCCTTGTAATTGGGCATAGTTCTTCATAAATATACATTGAATGAAGTCTAGATATAAATATTCTGCTGTCAAGAAGTTTTCTGATACATAATATTTCACAGATGTACATCTGGTCATATTCATATTGGCACTAAAAAGACAGTTTTGTAAAAATGAGGTGGTGTTAAAAAATACGAATTTCAAGTATTTCTGCAACTTAGATTTTGTTAGACTTTTGGTATGTTTTTCTATATCGATTTAACTTTCATAAACAGTGAAAATCATTTCTGTTTCAACTATTTGAAGGTTTGGCCATTTTTAACGTAGAATGACTGGACTATATCGGTCCTAACTCTAGGACTGCTCCGAGGCAGTTCTACGCGCCAACTATCGATATTAAGTCAAACGTTTAAGCGTGACGTCATGATTATACCTAGCGGTGCGCCGTGTTTATGAATCAATAGGTTGTAAATAAATAAACCCCATTACTAAAATGTAGTCATAACTGAAATGCTTCTTGGATTTATGATATACCCCGAACACACAGTTTCATCATATATATTGTTGCAGTCAATTGTGTAACAGTTTAGTTTTGTTTGTTTTAAAACAAAATTGTCACTGCTTAGCATAAGCCAATTAGCACATTAATGTATTGGGTTGTTATAACATTGTTCTTTGTACAGTACACTTTGTGTATAACATACTAAATGACAGACATGAATTTCAAGTTAATTTTGTTGGAAAGGTTGGGATATTTGTACTGAAATATATCATGAAAATTGTGATAATAAATTGAGGGAACATTTTAGTAGAAAATGACCTGAGGCTGGCTACAATTTCCAAATTGTTACGGTTGCAATGCAGACTATTCTAATCAAGTTTGTTGCCATGGAAGTTTTAAACATAAAATTTATGAAATGGAGCATAAGTAAATTGGTATGATTGAGATATTGTTGTGTCAATCTTTATGACTGTATACCGCGTTTACTCTGTTAATGAATATAATTGACTAAATGTTATTTATTGAAAATCCATTGAATAATTCATGCAAATCACGGATTTTTGAACTTGTTAACTTTTCTTGTTTGTCCTCATGGAAACGTTATGTATCAGTGATCCTTTTTGAAGATATATACTGATCAAAACAAGTAACTTCCGATGTATACACATAGTGTTTATTGTGTTAAAGAAATTATTGTGTAAAGAAAGTAGACAGGTAATATTAGCCTTGACCTGTGTTATCAGGATTTATGAATTTTAGCGATTATGTTTGCACTGTTAATCGTCAACAACGTGAAACTCGATTTGGACGTGCATGAATTGTTCAACATGTCTCGTGTGGTATTCGGTCAATTTGTTTTACTTGTCTTACTGACAGTGTTGTCAAGTGAACGAAAACGCTTCAAAATTTGTAAAATATTAACATTTTTTACATTGTAGCATTTTTAGTATGCCAAGAATACCCAATAATTTACGAGAACGTGCGATTGGCATGCTTGATGCTGGCATGTCAACAGAAGACGTTGCAATGCATGTTGGGAGTTCTAGTCGAGCGATACGAAATCTTCGCGCACGATTTAGAACGACAAGACACACCGACGACTTGCCACGTCGTGGACGTCCGCGTATACCAACGCGTGGTTAAGACCGCTATATCATGAACACGCATTTGCGCAATCGATTCCAAACTGCCACTGATACTGAGCTAACATACCTGGGCTTCATAATAACCGAATCAGTGGACAAACTGTTCGTAATCGTCTGCATGAAAACGGTTTACACGGACGACGTCCTTACGTCGGATGCGTTTTAACGCAATGTCATTGTGTAAATCGTCTTAATTGGGCACGTGTACACACTCGTTGGACACGACGACGCTGGAATACCGTTCTTTTTTCGGATAATTAAGTCCACTGTTCAATTTTATAATTATGTACTGCGCTTCAAAGTCAAGAAAAAAATGAACAACATTTAATACTTGATTCTATATAGACAATATATAAAAACATTTTAAACATAGAATAATTACATCGCAATGCAAATACGTAACCCATTTACTTAACGATTTATAACCAAGCCATTCTTTCAAACGAGTGGACTTTAAATTCTAAAATATTTTGAATGAAACTTTTCAATCCAATATTCGTTATTAAAATGTCTATGTTAAATAACGAAATAAAACATCTTTTCAAGACTTAAATTGGTGATTTTTTCTTTCAAAATGATCAATAAAAAATAATTATGTTTATTATATCACTCCATGGCCAACGTTCCTAAAATAAGAAAACAGCCTCCATTGGGAACTCGTTTTCATCGACATCAACATTAGTATAGCTATGTTGTAAACATGTACTTATAGCTGGGTCTGTTTCGATGGATGTTTCATAATTGCGTCTCATTGAAGTTGCATTTGTTAAGCAAAAGTTGTTTTGATACGCGTTTAATGATAGTATAATTTATTGCTGCTATGCATAAATATGTGATTTTTCGACGCAGCTGTACTAACATGGTTTGCTATTTGCATATCAGTGTTGTGTAAACCAATCAAATCTTACGTTAACCATCAAGGCAATTTCTCTTCAACCGAACAACGTTTGCAACCTTGACGCGGATTGGTTAACGTCTTGGTAAAGGTAACGTTACCTTACCGAATCCACTGAATTTCGATGGATCTGGAGTGACCAGCAGTCGTAACATCTCAACTATTATTTTTGTTGCACAACAAATCTTAAGCACTTGGTAAGCGCGTGGTGCAATCTTCCTGGTCGTAGTAAGAACGTACAAATAACGCATTGGACGTGGTGCGCGGGTATTAAGAACGCATTGGACGTGGTGCGCGCGTGAAGATGCGCGCAGTAAGAACGTATTTGGAACGTGTGAGACGCAGTGAATGCCTGGCAGGGACGCAGTAAGGACGTAGTATGAACTTGAGTAAAGCATTTTTTAAGAATTTGACCGCGTTCTCGCTGCGTTCGTCGAAATTGCCAGGACGTAGTGCGGTCTTCATGGTCTTCGTCTAGTGTGATGGGGGTATAACATGAGTGTTCATGTTTTATTGAATTTATTAAACGAGTCGGTCAAAATGATATATCTTTTTGGCCGACGAGTTTATTAAATTCAATAAAATATGAACACGAATGCTAGATTCTATTTATCACATAACTTGTAAACGGGCTTAAAACAAAACAAATCACACAGGCTCACTTCTCTAGCCGCCCCTGCATTTTGTCTCTACATTAGTGATTCGGTCGAGAAAAAATAGTTCCAACGATTTTCACAGAATAAAAACGACAATTAATACCGATAATTAAACCAAATGTAATGTCGAATGTTGAAACTTAACACAAAACAAATAATTAACAACATGATCGATGATTAACTGCAGTTTTAAGGAAAACATTGAAGAAGTTCAAAATTTAGTGCACACGCGCTGCTGTGGCGACATGAAGCCGTGACGTCACCGAGTCCATTCTAAAGTAAAATCATTGACTGAACGTAATTCAACGGATCTACGTAGATACAGTTGAAAATATGTCACTGTGAGTCGCTGTCGCCGCAATCATTCGTACTCGTTTTCTCGGAGGATGGATTGCATCAGCGTGTGGTCTATTCTGTTTATGTTCACATAAAAAATAAACCACCGTGATCCGGATGATGGACAGCGGACCATGTGTTGATACCTCCAGACAAGCTGAAATGTGCACTCGCATTGGATTTGAAGTACGCGTTCAGCTCGCAATGGTTAGAATTCTGATAAACTTTCGTTTATGAAACTGTTTGACATTTAGACGATCGCGAAATGCTACATATTTGTCGTAGACCAATACGCGAAAGTCGGCCATGTTCGTTTGGATTTCTGACAGCGCGTATGAATATGTGATGCGGCCCTAATTTGCAAAAATAATACACTAGTGTAATACGAGAAATAATGCATAGGTTATAATCACTCCCGCGTCGTATGTTATGTGATAAAGTAATGTATTTAATAAAATATACTTTGATATCTTCACAGTAGAAAGTTTGTTTGCTGTGCGACCAAGAACTTGTCGAAATAATTTATTTTTTGCTTATAAATGCATTATCTATCATCCTGCGAAGCTTAAATATCGTGTGATACGAATATTAAATGGAGTGTTGCTTATAATAGTTTACCTGTATTATTTGTATCGAATAAACCGAAACGGTCACAGACCATAACTGCAGGTGATTCAACTTTGAGAATATGTAAACTAACGTCTGCATTATTAATTTAAGCAATAGTAATTTAAATATTATACAATGTTTACCTTTTTATATGGCCTCAAATCTGTAAAACTATTTAAGCTCACATTAATATTACGAAATAGAAATCACATATAATATTTCTTCTTTGTTGGGCAAGTGATCATAACGACAACCTATCTGCGCATGCGTGCTATCATAACATGAGCAGATTGGATGTTATTTCTAGTGCATATCTCATTTAAGAAACTCTATTTTCAACAATAACGTAGCGCTATTCCTGCATTAAAATTACTGCGACTCGACTGGCTATCTATTGGCCGAACTATTTTCTCGAATTACCGAATCTATGGTGGCATATTACTGCCACCAGTTAGCATGATAGCGTTCGCGAATTGTTTCGTGTTAACCAAATTCGCGAATTTCACTTAAGATTCGTGTTACCACTTATTCATTTTTTGCTTATAGACGTAAGTGTTTACACAAATCTTATCTAGTTGACCACTTATTATGTTACTTAATAACCTAAATTCGCGAATTTCACTTAAGATTCGTGTTACCACTTATTCATGTTTGGCTTCTAGATGTAAGTGGTAACACGAATCTTATCTAGTTGACCACTTATTACACGAATCTTAAGTGAAATTCGCGAATTTGAGTTATTAAGTAATAAGTGGTCAACTAGATAAGATTCGTGTTACCACTTAAATCTAGTGTTCAAATACATCATAAAAATGTAAGAGGTGGCAGTTCTGTGCACTTTCAAGCCTGTTTCTAGTTGTATGATAGTTATCTTACCGAAACAGTATCACGAATATTAACTAGATAGCTAGATAATTATCGTAATAATTAAGTGGTTAACACGAAACAATTCGCGAACGCTATCATGCAACATGTTTCAGTATCCTTTTGAAAATGTTTGTTTCACCGGTTTTAACGCCGTTTCTCAACGATATTTCAGTTATATACGGCGGCCGGTTCACCTAACCAGTTTTTCCGGGACTGAATTCTTACCAGTACTAACTTACCCTTCCACAAGGAGCCGGCAACTTCTCCACATGTGGAGGAAAATCGAGATTTTTTTAAAAACATTCATGGAAGGGTATGACCTGCCGCGACCGGGAATCGAACCCAGATCGCCGGGTTACAAGTCCAGCGCACTAACCACTGGACCACGGCCGCGGCTTCCTTTTGAAAAGAAGTCTAACGAGCCAATCAACGCACCAAAACAACTATCGTTACCGAAATCGTCTTTAAACATATTTGAACTTGATATAACAGCTTATTAGTTCACAAACCACTTGGGCGCGCAACTTTTTCAACATTTCATTTATGATACATGTATTACTTCGTTCAACTTTTTCAACATTTAAGTTTGAGACAACTATGTTGGGTGAACTTTGGATGTGGACGTCTTTTGAGCTGGTTCCAGGTTTTTAGTTTTGTTTTGTGTTTTGAAAACGGAAACCATTGATGTTTACGTCTCAAATTGCCATACTACTATAAACGGTACCTGAGTAGTAAAAGCCCAAAAATCAGAATGGAAAATGCATCAGCAGAAAGTGTACACCTTTTTCTTGATGTTTATCGTGGAATCTCCTCGAGAAAAAAATAAGGTAGACTCATTTCGAATTTGTCTTTAAAAGCACAATCAAATCAGTTAAACATTGAATCAAACTTCAATCATTGTTCAAACACAAAACACGATACGCCATATAATGAGATGTATATGACAACGGCCAATACCATATACACTGCTTTACCATTAACACTAGGGTTTTGTTCACGATCGGTATTGACACTACAATATATATATACAGCAGGCAATACTAAGCGTGCAGGTTCCTAAAAGCCTATGGAGGCATGATATTATAAAATATAAATGAAAATAAAGTCGGAATCTATTTACAAAAATGAAATGGAACAATGAAAAAAGAATATGTCAATTTTAGAATTACACACAATTGGATTTTTGAACGTTCACCTCATATTCTACATACTAGGACAAACAACGAATACCGTCAACAGAAACGCTGACTGTACATAGCCACGGCATTAAATAGACACGGAATAGCAACTCAACTTCTTAAAAGTCGCGCGAGCATGAGTGTTATAGCGAGATCACGTTATCGATCGCCATTGCGATTCCAAACGAATCATAAACATTTTTGTATTCATGGAAATCTAATGGAAATAAGTTTCTACAGGAATGCCACATACATAAGACAATGCCTTCCCCTGACAGACCTCTGGGGAAACAACGGTCCATAAAATATCAGGCATTTGAGGAGGTCCAAAGGGGGAATTTACTTGTTGGAATACAACACGGGACACGTCAGACCAACTAGCAACATTATACCGAACGGGGAAGAAATAATAATCATACAGCGCTTTACAGCCTTGGGACTCTCAGTTTAAATTGAGTTAACATATAGATAACCGTACAATTAATCACTATATGGTCATGGATTTCCAACATATACACATAAATGGACTAAATACGGCGTAACTAATCATTAAAAGCAATTATCCATTACGTACTTAACAACAAACACACTGTATATCATCCAGCACGATGAAACAAGCAGCCTTATCATGACCTCAGTCTGATCTTGCTTTCAGTAACTTGATTATTTACATTATAATGAGAAGTAACCATAACATTAAATAAATAACATTTTGTAAAGTCAACCGGACAAATAAAGTTAATAATTAGGCATACTCTTAAATAGGTGATAGGGAGGGAAAGGGAATTTAAAATAAAGACAAACAGAAATAAAATTATAAAATGATATATTGCGAAAACAAAACAAATGTACGACTGTATCAAATGAGGATTAAGTTGAGTTATAAAACAACACTATAGAGAGAAAGACGGCATATGTATTTGTAATTGCATGACGTAAACCCAAAACATTATATAAAACACAGCACAACACAATACCATGAGGTTGGGTAATAGTTATAAATTACTCCATGGAACATAATTATTTCAATATATTTCAGAGCAAAAGTTATTTAAATGTTATAACATGTTTACCTTTTACATAACCACAAAACTGTAAGACTATTTACACTTACCTTAATATAACAAAAAAAGTCGCACCTATTGTGTTCGTCTTTGTCGGGCACAAAGTCATAACGACTTTGCCCTTTCTGTCTGCGCATGCGTGCGGACATTAGCAACCACGCGTATTGAAACGATTGGATGTTAATTATAGTGCATAGCACAATTACGAAACCCTATTTTGAGCAAGTGCATGTAACGTTTCTCCTTTGTGTATTGAGCCGGCCGATAATCATTACAATCACCTCCTGTTTGTCTGCGCAGGGCTGTTAACATAAAATTATAAACTACGCATATAAATGGATTGCATGTTATTTATAGCACTCAGATCATATACGAAACTGCGGTGCATTGATTGGCAATGTCGTGGTTGATATTTATAAGACAAACCATAAACACAACAGGAGTCTTCCATAACCGCTTTTTCAGTAAAAGGTAGTAGTATACATACAGTTTGTCTGGCAGAATACAATATGCATGCGTTCTATTTTTAGGTGACAATATATTATCTCAATCTATCATTGATACAATGTACAAAATAAGTATTCAAAAATGTAATCATTTAGCATGTTAAAAAATATCAAACCATTTTAACTATGTGTATGTGATTAAAAACACTTAGAATAGCTATATAAGTGATAGTATGAATATGGACTGTATGAATGGCCCTGTATTTCTGACGTTATAAAGAAATAACATATATATAAGAGTTATAAGCAGAGAGGTAATTTTGCAAATAATTCGCACCATTCTAGACATTTTAGCTCAACTCAAATCAAAAGTAATTGACTACGTGATAAAAGAGTTTAGTCGCACTGGACAACTCAACAGTATACACAAATGCATTCATCACATTCGAGTAGGACTTCTTTTCGCCTTGTGACAATAACGTACGAGGGGTGATCAATCATATTTAATATACGCAATATGTTATCTTATTTCTACGATATTATGAACTTGTGTCTAATTATACACACAATTAACGATTTTACAGTCAATCGAAAATGTATACTAACGCTTCCGCGGAGCACGTCAGAAAACCGTACATTTTAGTAAACCAATGCATTATTGTTGTCGCTACAGTTATACATCTTGACATCGGGTTTTTGAGACAAGTCATCGTACTGTTAAACACGCTTCAAGGGGGGGGGGAGGATAGACCACAACGCACTCGGTGACCCCTTCTATATCCTATATAAAGCCGCCATCTTGGATCGATAGTAAAATGAGGGAATTTTCAGACCCATTCTTGCGTAATGTATTTTTTTATAAATATGACAGTGTTTTCATAAGTAATGTTCAGGCAGACGACGCGTTTAGCGTCAAATTATATCGAATTAATAACCGTTGCATCTATCCTCATTCTATTTGACGATTGAGTGGTGATTTAAACTACCTACAACCACTGTTAAACCTTTCTGAATTATAATCACTCTTGTTTACAAAACACAGAAAATGGATTAATTGCTCGCAGATGGCGCCCTCTGTCTAGGTTTCTTGGTACTCTTGTTACTAATACCGTCTAACTTCCCTCTGGAACCTTTGCGCTTCCGTGTTTCACTGATTCCTTTCATTCGTTTCAATTCCAGTTCGATTAACGACACTTTAGGTTTGGACTGCCGTTCAAGCATACTCTTAGCTATAGCTGTCGCCTGCTCCGCTGGGAGAACCATCCGTATGTACATTTCGGAATGAGGCATAGGATTTGCTCGAGATATGCTCTTTTTAAACTTCCTCCTTACTTTCTTCTCTTTTGTATCAAACATATCCATTTTCTGAATGCACGTCTTCACTCCTTGACACCCAAGAATATAGTGTGCTCGAAAAAATAACGGTCAGCTTATTTATCGTTTAGGACTTTACTTCGAAATCCAATCCCCGTTAACCTCACAGTTTTCTTCCTAGCGTATGTTTCAGATGACTCAAAAATGATTTTTGGTCCTGAAACGTTTTTTCACAGCACAGGCATATGTAAGAATAATACCCACTTGAATGCGCGATGTTTGAATGCGATATCTGTTTCAAAGTTTTTAAAAGACGGGATAATATGTTACGGCATAAAAGGTCTGCGCATCCGGACGAAGATTCAGAGGAAGACGCGATGTCAGACATTTCTGTACAAGAGGACATTTTTGGACCTGTTGATGAAAACAATTCTGATAACAGCGACGACGATATTGTTGATGAAAACAATTCTGATAACAGCGACGACGATATGTCTGTAACCTCTGAGAAGAGTTTGGATATTGATCCTTGGGAATACATTGTAGATGAAACGTTTGATATGTGTCAGTCGCAGTATGAAGCCGAGGTGAATAAGCTTATGGAAGAAGATACCGAGATCAGTGAAACTGAAGCCAGAGAAAATGTCTTTGCGGACATGAAAAGCACTTACAGGAAAGCCATGATGAACATTTTCGGTTGTAAACTGGTGTGGTTCGATGCTTTGAAGAAAGATCCCATATATAAAGCGATAAAGAAGACAGTCAATCAACTCATTGCAACTGAACACTACGAAGGGGAGGAAGCCTTAAAGTACGCCATTCTTAAACGGAGATTTCTGTTTGATAAAGTGCTGGACAATTACGTTACTCCACAGTTGGAAGATGAAGAAGATACGGAACAAATGGAAGATACTGAGTGATAGTGATATAACAGGACTGTCGAACTTGTCGGGCTAATAGTAAAACGATATTGTCGAAGCTAAAGTGTGCTACATGTCTTTTGTATAAAATACTTTATGATCTGTGACATTTCTATCAACGAATTGACTGACTTCATTCATTTGTTCCATCCGGATAGAACAAAAAAAATGTGTCTATTTTATTAAAACTCATGCTTTTATATTAAAGAAATGTAATTATCTGTAGATGATTTAGAGAAAAAATAAATGTATAAACAAAGGTGTTGCTTTGTGACGTCTCTTTCTCGATCGTTTTTCCAATAGATGGTGTTTACCATTTAACTAAGAGTATATAAAAACGTCTAGAAACAAGCAAGAGTCTTACATTCAAGACACAACAATTTAAATATCAAATTTGTTAAGTAAATGTTAAGAATATATACATATAAGTCGTAGGTTTTTATAATACGTTTAAACAAATTGAGCTGTAAGTGTTACAAAATTGTACACAATGTTGCTATGACTATTCAAAAAGTCTATAAAAACATTTTAAGAAAACGGAATGCCTGACCACAGTAGCGACGTATCACTGTATTGTTGTAATGTTAAAGCAACGCTGACTCAAAACCATTTCAACAAGTTTTGTCGCATTATCATATAACATTCTTTAGTTAACATATTTTTAACGTTTGACTTATCGTAGATAAAAATGGTATGGAAAGCCGTAGTTCACATTTCCGAAGTTAGCTTTATAATGTATACCGAAGTTAATAAAATGGATGTCAATTGTTGTCATGGTAAAGGTTTTACTGTATTGAAAATGCTATTCAAATAGGTTAATACGTTAATATAATACTCAAATATGTTTACATAATGATCATCATTTCTGTTGACCACAGTTTATCAATAAATGTATTTTTTCACCTGGATTATTTAGGATTGTAGATATATGTAATTTTATACTCAACAAACTAAAGCTTCTTCATGATGTCAATGACGATTTTAACGGTCCTACTTTATATACCAACAAACATATAATAAAGTCACTGGTCTTATCAATAGAAGCGTGGTTAAAGTTTCCCTATTAAATACCATTTTGTATATCACCCTTGCTTAAACTATTACATTGGGAACAAAAATCAAACTTAAAAGGTGTAGAGTCATGTGGTTTACAATTACTACTTGAACATCTTAAAAGAGGGGGAATCAAGAATGACATTTACAAAAATTACTTAAATGCTATTTAATTAAAAATGACTTTAGTTTTCAGTCGCCAACAGAATGCACGGCCATATGAGATAAATACACAATTGTTTTTGAATCGTGAAGCAATTGTTGCACTTTGTTAACTCCTTTTTAACTTCTCATCAATCATGAGATTATTTTGAAATAGCTATAGGTAGTTATTTGAATTTTCTAGGCGTTCGTCTCAATCTATGAAAATATTTCACTCTAAACACGTAACTCTGATTCATTTTGCGAAGTTTTTTTTCAACTCTTGTCGTTCATTCTTACATATTCGTAGACGATCCAAGTTAACGCAATGTTTTCGGGATGTTCTCTCAAAAACAACACCCACCGTTTTCGATACTGTCCAAACATCGCAGATTGACAACATGGTTACGACGTTTTAATCATAGAAAATTTACATTACTGTGTTTTGTGATAGAACATTTTTAAATGCACAATTAATCCATTTTCTGTGTTTTGTAATAGAATAATTTCAAATGCACAATTAATCCATATTCTGTGTTTTGTAAACAAGAGTGATTATAATTCAGAAAGGTTTAACAGTGGTTGTAGGTAGTTTAAATCACCACTCAATCGTCAAATAGAATGAGGATAGATGCAACGGTTATTAATTCGATATAATTTGACGCTAAACGCGTCGTCTGCTTGAACATTACTTATGAAAACACTGTCATATTTATAAATAGATACATTACGCAAGAATGGGTCTGAAAATTCCCTCATTTTACTATCGATCCAAGATGGCGGCTTTATATAGAATATAGAAGGGGTCACCGAGTGCGTTGTGGTCTATCCTCCCCCCCCCCCCCCCCCCCATTGAAGCGTGTTTAACAGTACGATGACTTGTCTCAAAAACCCGATGTCAAGATGTATAACTGTAGCGACAACAACGACTAGTTTCGCGGTAGTTACTTCCCCTGTATTATGTTCCGAATCAACCGCATTTGACGCGTATAGGCTTTGTGATGATGCGAACAATTGTTCTATCATCAGAGTTGCTGCGTACTAGTATGGTACCGCAATGAGCAAGGCACCACAATGAGCACGACACCACAATGAGCAAGGCACCACAATGAGCAAGGCACCACAATGTGGTGCTGACTCCTCTCCGTTTTCCTCTACTAACATTTTATAGAATCGAGTCAACTTGGCGATTTTTCTCTCTTTTTTCCAAGACATAATACAACAAAATAGTATGAAAACATTAGTTGATAATGCAATAAAAGTGATTGAATAGTACATCCATAGCATATCAACAAAAACATTTTGACAGTATTTATTGTGTGTCGAACAGAAACAATACTTAACATTATACTGTGTATTTACACGACCTTTATACATTCTGAAACGCTAAAATAGCGTGCGATATGAATGGTTATTAGATCGTTGCTTATAGTTTGTATTATATTTAGGTTTAAGATATACGTTATGTTCCTCTTTCACCAAGTGCAATTCTTTCACTTGATATGGATATGCTTGTTGTTTCCTCCCCTTATTACTGACTTTCTTTACTTGTTCCGTAATGTAGTCCATTCATTAGCTTTTGCCCCTTGTTGTCCCGTTAAATTCTCCTTAGTTGTTCGTTATGGTCAGCCAGACCCCTATTCCCATACATGTTTACCCTTGCATCTCCTTAGTGTTTGCCCATGCACCTACTGGGTGCCTGATAATTAGTAGACTGTTGTTTTCCCGGGAGTCTGCGTGGGGAGATTGCATTGTCTTACGTATGTGGTGGCGTCTCTTGTAATAGTGTTGATAATTCAAGTTGTATGGAAAAAAGCGAAACGGTCACAAAACTTAATTGTGCAATGGCAAATGTTTCAACTTTGAAAATAAGTAATCGTAAGTCTGCAGCATTTATTTCAGCAAAAGCAATTTAAATGTGATAAAATGTTTACCTTTTAATAAACCTCAAAACTATAAACCTATTTACACTTACCTAAATATTACGAAAAAGACATCACACCTATGTTTTCGTGTTTCTCAGTCCCAAAGTCATAACGACTATGTCCATTCTGTCTGCGCATGCGAGGAAATATTAGAAACCACGCGTATTGAAAGGAATAACTGTTACTCCTAGTGCATAGCACAGTTACGTTACCCTATTTTCAGCAATTACGTAGTCCTAATCCTGTATTGGAATTAAGTACTGGGAGTGGACTTGCTGATCCTATTCTCATAAACATGAATAGTTTAACATGGACTTATTTAAAATAACATAGGACGTTACGGGGTGTCAGCAATGTCAGTAATGATATAATTACAGAATAATTTAACATGGACTTATTGAAAATAACACAGGACGTTATGGGGCGTCAGCAATGTCAGTTATAATATAATTACAACACAGTCATATGCTGATATAATAGTAGATACATAGCGTACCACCAATATCTTGGTGACAATAATTATTGTTTGTCCTTAAGAAGCTATTCTTATCATCCTATGGTATGTTTACACCATTTTTCTAATTCTAAAAATCTAATATCGTGCGATACGAAAAGTAACTAGATTACTACTAAAAGTGATTAGTATGTATACATACTACAATACTACAATCATATTTTATTGTCGATATTCACGTTATATCGAAAATGCAAATCGGTCACAGAACTTTACTGTACAACGGTAAATGTTTCACATTTGAAAGTATGTAATCTACAAGAGAGATTAAACTGTTCCAGCGAATACCCTATGAACAGACAATGTCTCAGTCAAGATTATTTATTTATAACAATTCAAATAGAATGCAATATTTACCTTTTAAATACATGTAACATTAAATATGTGGGACTATGTTCGCTTACCTTAATTTTACGAAATCTCATCTTATCTTTCTTCTTTCTTTGTCGGCCAAATAGTAACAATAACTACCTATTTTTGTCAGCGCATGCTTGCGAATATAAAATTAGAAACCACGCGTATTAAAAGGATTGGATGTTATTTATAGTGCATAACACATATTGTTCGAAACTATATGTTCAGCAATTACGTAGTTCTATTCCTGTATTGGAAGTACTGATATTGAACTGGTTGATTCATGTTGGACCAACTATTCTAATAATATGACATAGTTAAATTATATGTTTATGTGAAATTATTTTTCTATCCGCTATAGATGCGTAGTTTTCTAAAGAAATTTGTATTCAATCTTTATGAATAAAATAACTTTACTTTTCAAAGCATTTTAACAATGTATGTACAACTGAAGAAAGTCAAAGCCAGTAAGTAAGTGTATGGTTATGGACAGTGAGAATGACCCAGTTAGATAATAATGATAATAATAACATCTTTATTTTGAGAAGGTGGTTACACATTATGACATAAATATAAAACTATAAAAACATCATATTTACAATGTGGCCTTCTGTTAACAAAAAAATACATTTCAATAATAATTAAAAACATTTGCACAATATAATCACATGTATATAAATAAAATGTGCACACTACATTATTTATTATATATAACAATTTAATTCAATTAATTCACTTACCGACAGACACTCGACCAATTACATCATATAAATTGATATGAACATAATATATATATTTATAATTTATGTCACAATTAATACAATATGCAACGTAATTACTGCGATACAGTATTTAAAAGGTGAGTTTTATATTTATGTTTGAAGGTTGTTAGCCTCTTCGCATTTCTTAGGTTATCTGGAATTTCATTCCATACCTTCATACGGTAATATGAAAATGGTATTTTTCTGGTGCTATACAGAAATAACATATCCATACGAAATGTAACAATTTAGTTCATATCAAGTCAATAGTAAGTAACTTCATGCATCCAACTTTCCATAAAAGAGTTAAGTCGCAATGTACAAGTCAACATAACCAACATATTTGAGTAGGACCTCCCTTTGTTTTGATACCAAAATGTATAAAATTATACGTGATACCTATGTCCTCGGAATGATCTCTTTCCACCATCCACAAGTCTGCATAAGGGAAGGCACACGCCTCGTCTACCATTGTACATACCGTTAATGTTAATTAAAGCAGCATTTCAATAAACTGTTGAATGTGGGACTATCAGACATGAAATAATGTAAAACAGTGTTTGAGGTACTAACGAAAATAACATAAGGATTATACTTGTGGATATACAAAAAATGGATATGCTGAAAAAAATGACATAACATTTTTCAATATTGACATGACTTTAGTAATCGTTATGTTATTTTCGTTATTGTTCAGCTTTGAGGCTGCATACGCTCCTTAGTAATACTTATGCTGATGAAAACGAATGATACTAGTAACATAACTTACAGTGATGCTGACACCTATTTCATACAATTGATTGTGGAAAGCTTAGTTATCATGCCTTCGTACTTAAACTTAACTAATTCAGGGTTTCCATTCAGAATTCGAATTGCCGTAATGGCATTGCCTAGTGTCTTGCAATATAGCGTCACCATTGTGTATTTAAATGTTGATTTTCATTTCTGACCATTTTACGTAATATTAACGTAACACGCAGTTACGTTTTAATGGTAGATTCTAAACAAATAATAATGTTGTTGAAAAAATCGTGTTTGAACCATGTTTAATTTCAATGTAAAATGAAGTTTAATGTCTTGTTTATTTATTTTAATTTCACCTGAGCCACGGTTTAAGGTAATTCGTCCTCCTCATCACTAATGTTCTGTAAAACCACATCTTTTCTGTATCTAGGAGGCCTGTCTTGTTCAAATTTATTAGGAATGATACTGGCATGTTCCTTTTCCGAAAATGCTAAATAAACTTTGACTGAGTAAAAATGAAGTTACCGTGGCAACCACAATTTTGAAAATATATTCTCCATAAAACAGTAGTTGGAATTCAAAAAGAGTAGTCAGAAAAGATCATTGGTTGGTCATCTACATTTAAGCATATACTTAAGCAATTTTATCCATTGAAAAACAAGGCTGTCGGTGAAGGGTTGTTTATGTCAACTATGCTATTGTCTAAGAGTGTTCCCTGAAAGGAATGGTCAGAATTGGTGGAATGCACATGATCAATCACAAATTATGTTGTTTATACCGAACAATTGTTTTTAAATATGGTCCGGCATGGCATTTAGCAATATAATATGAATGTCATTTATAATCGGTGCATGTTATACAATACAACAAATTTTGTATCGTATCGTACTGTATTGTATCGTATCGTATCGTCGTGTATTGTATCGTATCGTATCGTATCGTATCGCATCGTATCGTATCGTATTGTATTGTTTTGTATTGTTTTGTATTGTATCGTATTGATGTACCCCCATTGGTTTGTATATTTTAAATATTTTAATCATGTTTAATACTTACCGTGTATCCACTAACATTAACAAATTTCGAAGCATCTGACAAAAAGCAATGCACCTTCTTAATTAACAACCTCTCTTAAGCAACAACATTATCATTGTCTACAGTAAGAGCATATATCAACTACCAAATTGACCTCTCTAGAGCAACAACCTCTGAACAACAGCCAAAATGTGAGTCTCCAGAATGATGTTGCTCTGAAGAGGTTGTACTGTATATTGATAACCACAATGATGTATAATCAATATTAATTCTAGTAAATGAGTATGCAAAGTTCCGGAATTGCTGACGTAAGTGAGCAATTGGCACGTTATTACACGGCAAGCTTAGCTCAATTAATACTCTTCGGCTACTCACACACCTTTCAACCTCGAATGTAACACAGGATATCACTCGCATCAAATTCTAGATGAGAAAACACAGTTATATCTATACTCACGGTTCGGATTTGCTTGATGGGCGGTGCTATTTCCCGTCACCGTCCTTGCACGAGACATTTGCTGTTTTTGAATCAATATTTATATCGGGGTTGAATCTTATTACTTCATTTCAAATAATTTTCATTGCATACTGAGTACCCGGTGCACCAACTTCATTTTTATCCAAAGCGTTTACACAAGTCGCGGTTTAGTTCTGATATTAAGCTGTGCAGTTGTCTCCCTTCATGAATATTTCCATCTCCCCCAAGGGAGATAATCGCTATATCGCTACCTGAAGAATGACACATGACTTGTCGTATTTGTCTCCCCTGGATGACAACCAGCTGAATCGTTTTGTTTTCCCGTGACTCTATTTTAGAGTTTTATGTCCCCAATTTGTGCATTTTGCAAGTTTAATATTATATTCGTTGTCATGTTAACATTTTAATAAAGGAGTGATAATACAGTTCTTTTTAATTGGAATCATAATTATTCACAGTAGCATCCTCATGGTCAGTTTTGGTAGTTTGCGAACAATATTGGAATTAGAGGGAATCTGTTTTGTGAATTCTTGAACCAAAAGTGCCACTTATTGGCAACATAAAACATTGAAAACATGTACTGATACATACACTTTACTGCAATAATTCATTCAGTTCTACCATTTCTGGACACAATGAAAAGTTTAAATGGTATCCAACACGTGCTACTTATTATTATATACATAATACTATTTTACTACTTTTTTAATTTATGTTAATATGTTTATAAAATATGGAAATAAATACTTGAACTATTGAATACTGTTTAATGTGAATGTATGAGATCAGTAAATTTACCGATACGATTAGCAGACATTCAGTGGACAATCAATATTCTAACATTTAATTAAACATTTCAAACTTATTAACAATTCGGCATATACATACCTCGGTCAATTTACGCAAAACAGAAAGTAGCACAAGCATGACAAATGCATATATAAAGCTGGGATCAATATATACAGTATATTTCGGTACCATTATAAAGTGATCTGGGCCCGTATTCATAAAGCTCCTAAGGTGAAAAATTTCCCTTAGTTTTATAAATTTTCCTTAGATTCTATAGAATTTTCCTTAAATATTGGAAAAGCCCTTAAGTGTTATTCATAAAACTCCTAAGGGTATTTTTTCCCTTAAGTTGGTCGATTTTCTCCTTAAAAGTTAAGGCACCTAATATGCCACCTTAATTTTTAAGGGAATAATTTCGGAAATTTTCGGGAAAGAAAAATGGCGCCATAGCAGACGTCTCTTTCGTGAATTATTATCACAATAAAGTTGATAGCGATCCACAGACGTAAGTATTAAGCAATTTATACCAAATTCCTTGTTAGCTTTTAAGACTTCAATGTCATATTCGTACCACTGGATGGAAAATAAACAATGTCAGATATTTTATCTCATTACCAGTCATACTTCTGTAATATCCTGTAGAAAAAGTGGCGAAATTGACTAATGAAAATATATCAAAACCTCTCTTAAAGACCACCTCAATAATAAGACCACCATAAAATTAAGACCACACTTTTCAAGTCCATTTTGACTGTTCCAGTATTTAATTTAACCTCATTATTAAAACCACCTCAATATTAAGACCAGTTTCTAAGGGCTGTCTTATTATTAAGGTTGTACTGTAATGTACAGGAATAATGTGTAGATAATCCAGAATAATGAGTCATTTGTGTTGACTCGTTACTGATTGTACTACTGCTAATATAAACATTATATCATACAACTAACTAGTTGAATGAGGAAGGCTAAATGCTGATTTACTGTGGACTATATGTATTTTTAAGATATTGTCAATGTTCAATATTTATGAAGCCGCGGCCGTGGTCCAGTGGTTAGTGCGCTGGACTTGTAACCCGGCGATCCGGGTTCGATTCCCGGTCGCGGCAGGTTATACCCTTCCATGAAAATTTGACAAAAATGTCGATTTTCCTCCTCATGTGGAGAAGTTGCCGGCTCCTTGTGGAAGGGTAAGTTAGTACTGGTTAGATTTCAGTCCAGGAAAATCTGGTTAGGTGAACCGGCCGCCGTATATAACTGAAATATCGTTGAGAAACGGCGTTAAACCCGATGAAAAAAACAAACACACAATATTTATGTCGGTTACGATGCAACAGTATATACTTCAATTTGTGCTGCATATGATATGTATCAATACGATCATAAACTTGTATTAAATTGCCTTTACTTTCAGGTACCGGTATGTGGTAATACAGTTTGTGTGTTCATTTCCGTTTTCATAACAAGAAAGCGTTATGGGTACTATGATGTGGAATTCAAACTACCTCCGTGGAACAAGACTAGTACATATTTCATACGTATTTATATGAAAAGTTAAACGGTGCTTATACATATACATGTAGTGTGATATCACCATGGTCCTGTCATATAAATGCAGTATATGCCTATATATCACTAAAAACTTTAAAAGTGTTCAGAAAACAAAATTAATGAGGAACTATCTTCATCATGTGTGCTGTATATTGATTTTAACCAGCAAACTGTTAAACATGTTTCTTAGAAAGTAATTTATCTTTCCTTATTCATCAGCGCAAACTTTGGATATATGTACATGTACTGAGCAAAACTTCTGACACAACATATTCATGTGTGTCCACTGACTGCTTAAACCAAATAAATGCTTTTACATTGTGGTACAAAGGGTCTGTCAATCACACATAATTATGTTCATTCCTGCTTCATATGAGAAATTATACAAAACAATATTTATTCAATTTTTCAATGATTCACTTCTTTCTTTTAAAAAATAAAATATACTGAGTACATTTAATAACGCACAGTGTGGACTTTCTAAATTTTCACTGACTGACTTTAAGGATTCAAAAAAGAATTTGACACGATAGTATTGGCAACATGGATGCTAAATTCCATGAAGATTGACAAGTGTTTTCATAAAAAATGAGTTTCAAAAGTAAAAATAAAATGAAAATTAAAGAAGTATGGGGTGGTAAAAAAAATTGCGTTTTTAAATGTACTGAGTATAGAATATCCTAACAATTCACATATTCATAATAAAAAATGGAGAACGACATAAATATGTTAAACCCATACTGTATTACAGCGCCATTTTAATGTATCCGCATAGTATATTATTTTAACTTTTGATCAAAGGGCATGACATGTTCTAGATGTGATGCTCATTATATTTAGTGTGTCAATAACTGTTTGATAATTTTATCTAGAGTACATCAGACGAGATATTTATATGATCTAAATTGAAATCTTGTGTTCACAAGCCGACATATTATTTTTGCAATCTAATTATTTGCCCATACTGAACTAGTTTTTCTGTCATTCTCACTTTTTAAAACATACGCAGTTCAAAACATAATGAAATGATATATTTCATGAAAAGAACCAAAAAGCATGAAATTAAAATCACAGGTTGAATTGAGTATTTTGAGAACAGTTCAAAATATAATTAAAAGATATATTTCATAAAAAGAACCAAAAAGCACGAAATGAAATCACAGGCTATATTGAATATTTTGTATATTTGTAAAAAGTTTTCTTAAAATGTATAGACTAATTAGGTAAGTTATATATCATTTTAAGATGCAACTTTCATTCATTGGCTTTATTGACTGCAGAGAAACATTAAGAACCATTTGTAAATCATGTACCATTGGTATCTCATTTTGGAGTGACTGAAAGTATGTACTGTATTGGAGCAGCGTTTGATTTGATTGAAAACATGGTGGACGAAGAAAACTTCGTTGATTTTGTCGTATTGAAAATATGACTATGACTCCAAGTTTTATTTAAACGGTTTTCATGTGAATTATTATTACCATTTCTTTTTTCTAGTCACATGCCTACTTGTCGCAAATATATCGGAGACATTCTCATATGATTTTAGAAAAAATTACTGGAATGAAAATATATCACATTAAGATCTTCCATATTTAAACTCGGCATATAATTGTTCATGTATTTTTTTTGTAAAATTCTGATCACAATATTGTCAGAAAATATTTTCTTGATTAGTAATAAATATGTCAGATAAAATTTCAACACTAGTTCGTAAATTTTGGAAACAACAAGGCTATGACAATTATCACTGTAATAGAGCTTGTTATCAATGTGATATTGTATGACATTGACTCTTTTATAATGGTTAATCCTTATATTTTTAGTTAGGATAATGTCATTGTCAGACTGTATCATGTTTTATTACTTGCATTTGTATTTCATGTGTTTGTACATACATCTCAAACTGCATAAACTTTTAAACCACACAATTTGAATTTATTTATCAGTTTTCCATAATTATAATTTTACATATATAAAGGACACTGTATTACTTATTAGTGTCTGTATTTTATCCTGTAAGTATGAAATAAATCAAACTTGATGTTTCTTTAAAAAAAGGCAACAAAATAATTTATGCACAATATCGCTTTAACAAGTAAAGTGTTCATACGTGGACAAGAAATTTGGAGCAGTATAATAAAGATGAACAAGTCTTTATTCTTTCTGAATTGACATTTTGCATTGAAAACACATGTCACTGTCCGTCCGTCTGTATGTCCAGGTGCAGAACTCATGTTTGTGCCGGCTCAATTGAGGGTCATGGTCAGACCTGTAAAATGACTATATTTCGTGTCTGCTCCATATTTCTTGAAGAATTTTGAAACAACCTGGCACAAAACTTGATATCGAGACATGTGCAGAGCTCAATATAGTTGCCACAATAGGGGTTTGGCGTTAGTCTGGCTGTATTTGTTTTGTCCAGACCATTACTTGCGAATTTGAAATTACTTGGCACAAATGTTAACCATGATGAGACAACTTGTCACGCACTAGACCCGTGTCCGAAGCTCAAAGGGCAAGGTCACAAATAGAAGTCAAACATCAAATATGGGTATTGTCCTGAATACTAGTATTACTACAATGTCATTTATGAGGGGATTTTCAAATCAATCGGTACACATGTTATCCATGATGAAATGGTGCCTTGTTCACAAAACACATGTCCGTAGCTCAAATGTCAAGGTCACAAGTAGTGGTCAAACATAAAAATGGGCCCGGAATATCACACTCATTTCTTACAGTTTATAATTGTGCTCCCTGATAATGTTCAATTTGGACATTAACAATAGTCAACTTCTGCCAAATCAGCCTGAACGTTTTAACATCTACACTATTTCACAGAGTTTATGACGAAATGGCCTCTTATTCACTTGTGACAAAGATTTGTACTGAAGGCTGACTGGGAGTAGGTACAGGAGGGGCTGTCCCCGGGAAATTTGTTAAAATGTTGGTACTTGTATGATTTGGACGTTCTGTTTTTTTTACCAGATAATACTAGTGCAATTCTCGAGAATGAGTCTTAAAATGTTGACCCTGAAATACACCAGAAGCCACAATTTCATATACATATATTTGAAAAAATGTTACGGGGGATATCCCCCGGACCCCCTTATAGTGGGTTTAAACCCCTCCCGAACCTACCCCTACTCAGCGTGGTGCACCTCAAGTTCAGCGCATTTTCATCATGTTTGCCCCCCCCCCCCCCAGTCGGGAATTTCATAATAGCTAACGCAATACACACACTATAACTTTAGAACGAATGAACGGATTTGTACAAAATTTCGTGCCATTATTCATGATAAATTCATAGACAGCCTCGTTGGGAAAGTAATTCGGCATTTGAATTAGGCGAACCGAAAATTCGCTCCATTCCGAAAATTATTATTTCTAGAATTGTCCTCAAATCTCTCAAAATGTTACCATTTTCTAGTTCAATAAATATATCTAACAATTCGTTAATAACAAGCGTATCTATGCAACATAAATAAAGAAAAAAAACGTTCGTCTAAAAGTGTCATTGATTTTCCCCGTCTTCTGAAGCAAATCGGCGTATCGGTTGACATGTGCGTATTTTGATGCATTTCTGAGGAGAAGTTCGCCAATTAGAGTCGGACTCAAATGATGAAAGATAACAAAGAACTCTTCGCATTTCATGGATATATTTTGACGTTTGAAGTGTGTGATTTTAGCCGTGTGAAATGGGTTAATTCCTTGCATTATATATAATACTATAGCTAGATAAAGAAGTGGAGAGACTGTGAATGAAATGTTATAAATCAATTAAAAATGTAATCACTCGAGCAATTTGTGTAGTTTCTTAATAATAATTTATATACCACCGCATGGCTTGTTTTTAAAGGCCCATTCTCCAATATTTGGGATTGTCTGACGGTACTTCACTTGGAAATTCATTCGTTTGCATAGATCGCACATAGCGCTTTGATAAACTTCTCCATATAATGGCGAGTAAAACATGCTCTTCGTTTCCAACATCTTTGCAAACTTTGCATTCGAGTCAATCAGTGTCTTTAAATATTTCCCGAGATCTTTCGCAGAGTTGAAGTCTTGAGCAGAAATATGAGTTCCATTAGGAAACAAGTCTTGCTTTTCGTTTTTGTTTCCGCCTCTGACCACCATAATAATGTCATAATTAAAATTCTCAAAAAACTTTTCTGTAAAGTATTGTGTGCACAAAGCGTTTTCAAATGCTAGATAGAACTTATAAGTTGTGTTCAGCAAGTCAAAGCAATTGTTATGTATGAAACGCTGGCCACAATCCCAAGGTGTGCCACAGGCTCCTAGAACGGTCACAGGGATAAATTTGCTTAATTCTTTGACATATTCTTGCCGTTTCGATTGCGTACGGCAGTGCGAACTTATCATTAGTACACTGTCAGTTTTCTTCGAAGCAATGAATGTATAGTTTCGCTTATCTGGAAAAGTCTTTTTCCTTAAAATTCCATAAGGTAGGTATATATCTGTGTTAAACTTGTTGTAAGTCATTGTCCAGTTATAAGAATGTCGCCACGGAGCTTTACGCCACTGCGTACCATGTGTACCGTCGTAAGTCACCGGTGCTTCATGGGCCCAGAAAATCCAAATTTGACCATGTGGACGATCAAATGTGTCACGATCGCGCAAGAAACGGCCATCAAACAGTATGGCATCACTGGTCATACGTTCGCTCTTATTGAAAGACATTTCGCAGTTGGAAAATGGACATTGTGAAAAGCCTGTATTCAACGCGTCTGGATGATGTTTAACATATGGCGGGGGATTGTACCACAGGACTTTATAAGATTTATTTTCAGTCTTCTTGCCTTTTGAGTCCGTATCTTGTCCTGAAACAGTCCCTGTCATATCCTCTTGTGTCTTAGAATCAATTTTTCTTGACACCTGTGTCCCGAGGGAAAAAACGAAACATGCATTAAAAAGGTATTCAGTATACGGATAATGTCAACTTAATAGCATTGGAAGTAGGAATATACTTTACTTTATAAGTAAGCCATATTCCACTCTATAGTTTAGTTATAAAACGAACACCAACGTGCTTACATACGTTCGCGTAATCTCTTATGCATTTCAAAAAGTGAGTAAATATGAGTCACATTGATAGTGCTTACTTTTTGTTTGAAATTGCAACTAGACATGCAATGATTAAAAGCGATTAATATTTATAATATTTAACAGAAAAAATAATACAGATAAGCAAACATAGATATCTATGTTTTTGTCATAAATGAAAACACAGTCGGGTAATATCACCTGCGTTTGACTGCAAAAAGTTTGAAGCAACAAGGGACTCGTAGTGATGGTCGCTGCTATTGTTATCGAGAAAGTTAGTGAAAAGGGATTTACATTTTATTATTTGAGCGTTGCTATGGGATTTACAACCTCTTCTGTAAGTGACGTCATTTCAAGAAAACGAACCATGCGATGTCATTTATTGCAAGCAGATAACAATATTTTCTCCTTATGGTCACTTCGTTTTCATATTGCCAAATGGGGCAAATATTGCTTACTGCCAGTACGTGGTGACGTCATATGTAACGTTTTCTGGAAATGACGTCATTAAAGAAGAGGTTTAAAATCGTACAGCGGCCATGATTTAGTGATTACTCCAGCTATTAGGGTAGAGAAAGATACTAGACGGACATCTGAGCAGAACCATCGAACTTCCGAACGCACTGGATTAGCTTCTTCACTGACAAGTTATTTCTATATCCCGGATGGGATTCGAAACCGCAGCGGTGGGAAACAAGTTATTTGAAGGCAACGACTATAACTTCTATACCACGGAGTCCTCCATTTATGATAACCGTACCCCGTGGCCGAGTAGTTAAGGCATCTGTCATGGGAGCGGGAGGTCGAAGGTTCGAATCACGATAGGGGACCGTTCTGATATGCCCGGTTAGTGAGCAGCCAGCTAGTTAAATAATTGTTACCGTGCGCCTACATGCCCGGTGTTGTGGCATTAAAGGATAGGAATCATAAGTCAGAAATGGCTGACCCTTTAAATAGGGTTACACTATAATAAATAAACACTGTACTAAGATACATGGTTTGTATATGATAGTATCACTTAAAATATCAGATGTACATTCACAGTTATGACTTACTGCAACAGGTTTTAAAAGAATGATAAAACTCGCCATGTCTGGTTTTATTGTTAAGAGAATAAAGCTGAAATTGAGCATAGTTGCCGACAGAATTGTACTCATTTCGAACAGTGTAAGTTTATATACAGCTAAGTTGCAAAAATATCCAGTCAGTATTATTAAGCGTATGTATGACTTTTAATGATCTATACTAGATTACAAATTTGTGATATTTTATACCAAATACTTACAGGTTCCATATTGAAGGCAGTGCTGGATAAGCCAAAATAAAAACCCACTACATACACACTTGTCGCTAGTACTCCGAAACAAAGGAACCTCAAACGACCTATTCATAGAAAATAATTTCAAGATTACTAAATAAGAATCATAGTTGTAGTTTTACTGCGCCGGTAAGTATAGTGTTTACAGGAATGCTATTTTCTTTACTTTATTCAGATTGTGATTTATGAAAAATGTCTGTCTTCCAGAAAGGAAAATAGACATCGAACGCAGGAAAACGTATCTTCCGACACAATGACGAAAATAACAGAGAATGGCATTTATTATGTGTCATTGCATCAAAAACTGTTTGATACATTATTGCATGTCTGAAACGGTCTCACATTCAACAGTTTATGATTTTTCACCGATAGCCAGCTTTCTTTACATAATATTTGCGCATGAATTTACTATGACGCTTTGAAGCTTTTTAACCAAATGACGCGAATAAAACTTTAAAATGTCAGGCGGTAGATGTTTTGCATACAATTACATGTGTAAATTTCGGTTATTGAAATATCGGTAATATGGTAATATAATGAATGCAAAGGGAAATACATGTAACAGCGGCCTGAAAATGGCTTCTTTACGATTTGAAAAAAAATGTGTTTTTCCCATATTTAACAATTTTCCCGTTAAATGTCACAACATGAAGATTTCGAATTAAATATTGAAAAAATGTTATATTTAGTTCAATGTGAGCATCAAAATGTTGCGAGCTTTAAATTACATTTTATCCATCCATCATATAAAGAATTCGCATTCAAATTAAAACGGACGGGTGGTTTGAATTAAGCCATAAATTCGCTAGAGTATGTTTGCAATTCTAAAGGCGACGCAGCATGATACCTGCATGCATTCCTTCTTTCGTCGTTGTCGAACGATTAAGGAAGCTCAATACATCATTAGATTCGTCCAACATTTTATGCTCCTCTCATACTAGGAATATTTTCATAAAAACATAAAATCGCTAGTTATGATAATTTTACGGTCCGTTTCTGCATTCTTTCAAAGTTAACCTAGTGAAGTTTTTTTTAAATATTGCTTAGTCGTAAACTTAAACAAGAACTATCTTTAAAAAAAGATAAACGGATTAGATAGAATGATGTCTTCCGGTATGTTAAATGAAATGTTTTTTGCAACATGTTTAAAAATAAATCCTTATAAAAAATTTAATAAAACTCGGATCTATATAAGTATACTATAATCATGGACCTGTCTTATCAAGGTCATTTTATACATGCTTAAACATATTAATATATGATTGATCAGATTTTATTGCTCCTTGCCCAACATCCTTCATTTGTGAAATACAAATCAACAAGATATAATAAATGATCTCAAAAACAGAATCTACAGGAAAAATCCTATTAGACTACCAAGTTTCATTTCAGGATCACAAGAGTTACATTTCATTATCTTAAAAATAAACACGATATGAAAGAGGACTTTAAGTGGAACGTGTACATCACCTTCAACACCCAACTCCTTGTCGCGGCGGGACTCGCTTGAAGTTGCATGGGACTCCTACTTTTTCAGCGAAGGGAGTGCCAGGACTCCTATTTTAAAATCCTATGTACAGAGAACCCTGCATTTGTACTTAAAATATCATAAATAAATAAAAACAATTATGTATTTACTATCAAATCGATATACTCATCAATGCGCATATGATGGTATAAAATAATTGCAATCCATCATCAAAAAAGTTGTACTATTTATGCTACAAAACAAAACAAAAAGCTAAACAAAAACAAACACCCACAAGAAAAAGTTACACTTTACATACGATAGTTTAAAGCATCCTTTAAGTTATTGCCCATTCTTCTGCTATCCGTGCTGTGATTTAGTCCGATGTTAATAGTCAAACTTAATGTATATATTGAGGCATACACGAGTCATCCAATATAAACATCCATTATGTGCATTGACACGTACCATAATTTTCAAATACACCCCTAACATTATGAATACTACCGTCCTTAAGAATTTAAGATGTTACAGTAAACGCTACATACGACCACCACTCGGCACAACCAAACAACCGTAATTATGAAAGAAATATTATAGCAGTCCTTTTTTCAGTTTTTGGGGAAGTATGGATGGTCCTTTTGATAGGGGAAATTTGCATCATGAATCACCAAATTTGGGTATGTACAAGTTTAAACTTTTAAATACTGTTACTGTACGAAAGTTCCTTCCTAAGTAGGGGAAATATATACTTTTGGAAATGGGTCCGAATATCGACCCCAAATTTGCCATAAAAAGGGCTATATAGGGATATTATGTTATAGGTAACGCAACATACACAATGCCCATCCACATAGATCCCAAGGAAACACAAGCATATAATATAGTGACAGATGTAGGTTGGGAGGAAGAAAAGAATGATGAATGTAGCATTGACAGATGTTCACAACGTTTTTGCCGCACGCCGGACACTTGCGTTTTACGACTAAATGAAGTTACATCTTTAACAATACTACCAAGAGAGGATATGACCGATGGTAATCTTGTTAAGGATTTGTTTGTAGACTTCTGCATTAACACTTACCGACAATGAAATGCGACTGTTTGGGTTTAGGTGTAATAAGTACACACACAATGACCGAGAAATGTTGTCAGATGTTTCATTAGCTGACATGTACAGGTACAAATGAGTTATGTAAGTCTTAAATTTTATTATTCAAATAAATCAGAAGGACACTGAAGGATCTTTATCTACGAGACGGTTGGTTCGATTAGGTGTGAGAAGTTGGCGCGTAGATCGTAGACCAGGTTCGTAGGTCGTAGATCAACCAAATTTGGTCGACCTGGGTCGTAGGTCGTAGGTCAACCCAATTTGGTCGACCTGGGTCGTAAGTCGTAGATCAACCAAATTTGGTCGACCTGTGTCGTACATCATAGCACGACCATGGAAACAAACTTAAATATGGTTGATCTGGGTCGTACATCGTAGCACGACCACAGCAAATAACATGAAATATGGTTGATCTGGGTCGTACATCGTAGCACGACCACAGAAAATAACATACAATATGGTTGATCTGGGTCGTACATCGTAGCACGACCACAGCAAATAACATGAAATATGGTTGATCTGGGTCGTACATCGTAGCACGACCACAGAAAATAACATACAATATGGTTGATCTGGGTCGTACATCGTAGCACGACCACAGCAAATAACATTAAAAATATGGCTGATCTAGGTCGTACGTCGTAGCACGCCCACTGAAAAAAAACTTAAATATGAGTTGATCTGGGTCGTACATCGTAGCACGACCAAGGAAAAAACCTGAAATATGGTTGACCTGGGTTGTACATCGTAACACGACCACGGAAAATAACTTAAATACGGTTGATCTGGGTCGTACATCGTAGCACGACCACGGAAAAAGCTGAAATATGGTTGATCTGGGTCGTACATCGTAGCACGACCACGGAAAAAGCTGAAATATGGTTGATCTGGGTCGTACATCGTAGCGCGACCACGGAAAAAACTAACATACCGAAGAATCTTCATCATCAGATTAGCCGATAGTTATCGATGCGTGTGTCGCTAATCAGTGGACACGGTGGTCGGAAACATTCGGAAACACTCGGAAGCCTCCGTGATTTACCGATTTATGATATGATTTCATGATCATTATCGTTCGCGACTTGATTAGCCACCCCGCTGTGTTAAGCCAGCATAATGAAATTGCCCCGGGCAGTACTAATTTATCAGAATGTATTATACATTCATGATACTTATTGTAGGCTCTTTCGAAATAAATATATTGAATCATGAACAGAACAGAACATAAAGTTTACTATCGACTTGAGCGATTACAGCTCATCATCGTTAGCAAATTATGTATACAAATACATCATCATGTGATGTGAAAAAATTAATACATATATTAAAGAATAACATCAATAGCATTGTAATATTTGTTCTTAAATTACCCATTTCATACATAAACATGAATATTACAAGTGATTGTATAAACAGATAATAACAAAACAAAAGAAATGGGAATAAACTCAATTAATCCTAACATTAAGTATGACATTCCTCTGATTAAGTGCGTGTTTTACTGAATAAGGCCAAGGTATATAAAGTTTTTTTTCTCATTTGATTGAAGTAATTCTTAAAATTAAAACATAGTTTTTTTGAAATAATAAGTCTAAATATGTTTCATACCTAAAAGTTCGAAACAAGGACATATGCGCGTGAAGTGAAATTCATTTTATTAATCATTTAAATTATAACATAAATAATATCTTACATAATGTTGGATTTGATTTCTTTGTGCATCATACAGTTTTGCCTTGTACTTTTTTCGGCAAGGTAGGCTGTGTATTATGGTAGCTACTTAGCTTTCTAGCATCGCAAACATACATTTGTCTCTTCTCAACAGAAATTATAATGACACTTATTTTGTCTGTTACAATTAAAGATATCATCTTGTATTTTTGAGGATAGAGTGCAATTATTTATACATCATAGGTGCATCGGTGATTTTGTCTAATTGATAGTAAATACAAATTTATTTGTGATATATCATGAACAATTGTGTACGCCAGACAATAAGTATAACACTTAAGCCTGTATAGTTTGAATACAGTATTCTGTTCTGTGTAGATTTGCATTGTTTATACATGTATTCGGGCATTTGTTTAATATATATGTGCAAATAAACATTCAATTAAAAAGCAGGGTTTGGGCACTATAATCGGATCCTGACTAGTCTATGATTTAGGAATAAAATCTGGACGCATTAATTTTCAAATATTACCAGGGACATAAATGATAAGTTTTATCAGTTTTTGGCAAACAAATCAAGCTAATCTGGACTATTGAAGTGAATAAGTATCAAATGTATATTATTCATGGACTTATCTATCTTGCAAAAAACGATATAAAATTCTAAAATTTATTTTATATAAGCAAAGACCTAAATACCATTTAGCGCAACTAACATGGACCATTGAATGAAGTCTCGCTACTACTAGTACTAGTTTCGTCTTGTAATCTGTATTATTGCTATCGTTAATGTTCTTTTAATGAATGTTACATTAACAACCATTGTTTGACGCCAATTATAAATTACAGATCTGGTATCAGGTGTTCATGTCTGTGAAAAGGTACCCTCAATGCCATTCAAAAAGATATAATATAGGTGATCAAACTGAATTGCATTCCACAGTGATCTCTATCTCAAGAAGTTTATGTTCTGTATGGGTAGTCATATTTTCGTGTCTGTTTTTTAATTATGTACCATCAATGTCATTCAAAAACACTATACAGTTGATGAAACAAAGACGATTGAATACATGATATTTCATTGCCAGAAATATTTAACAATTTTACTTGATAGTCTCCCTTGATTATCCCTGATTCTCCAAGGTGCGAGACGAATTGAATTGTCTCCCTTAGACATCGATCGCGGGGAATGCGTCACGGATAAAAAAATCAATACTGGATATTCGTTCGCGCCACCCCGCTGTGTTTAATCAGCATAATGAAATTGCCCCGGGCTGTACTAATTTATCAGAATGTATTATACATTTATGATACTTATATTATAGTCTCTTTCAAAACAAATAATTTAAAATTGAATTATGCACCATAAGGTTTTGTCTTGTTTTTTTGCAGATGGAAGCTACTTAGCTTTCTAGCATCGCAAAGCTACATGTTTCTTTTTTCAACAGAAATTATAATGACACTGGAAAAATACAACTACTTATTTTGTATGTTACATTTAAAAACATGATCTCGTATTTTGACGATGGAATGCAATTATTTATACCGTCATCATATGTGCATTGGCGATAATATCTAATTGAAATAATTGTGATATATTATGTACAAGTGTGTACGCCGGACAATAAGTATAACATTTACGCCTGTAGTTTGAATAAAGTATAAGTGATAAGTTTTATCATTTTTGCAAAAAACATCAAGCTACGTTGTCTTACTATTGAAGTAAAATTATGCATACGAAAAGTGTTTACTGTATAATTCATTGAATGATCTCTCTTTCGTCTCTTTTCTCGAAAAACGCTATAAAACGAATATCAAACCTAGTGGTTTTAAATTTACATTACATAAGTTATGCAGGCTATTTGTCTAAATAACTGTAACATCTGTATTACAATATTAATATCATATTTTTACTTTTAAATATCAAGTTAAACAATATCATTTTAAAAAATATATTTATTGTAATCGTGATGTACTGTTTTCAATTTTACACCTTTACAGATTAAAAAGTCAATTTATAATTAACCACTCCAATATTTTATTTCAAGGCTATTCTATAAAATGTCACATTTCCCCCCAAATTTTTCCCTAAAAAGAGCACTAATTGTTAATTGTTAACAGCTTGTATAATCGCTGCATCCGGCTTGATCACTTCAGTTAGATGTCATGCTGTACACGCACTGTTGGATACCGATCACGCGTACACCACGATATATTGTGTATTCAAAATTATTGGAAAAAATGGTATTTTCAGTTTTTTTCAAATACATTGCTAATTTAAATCAAACAGGGAAGCATGAAGATTTGATTTAATTTTGAAAAACACCATTAAAATATTTATATTTTGTAGTTTGTACACATATGTGAATAAATATTGTACGTTAAATATAAATACTTTAAATATGTATCTAAAAATGGGATATTTTATGAAATTACAGTTTTTCGTGTGTTTTTCAGTTAAAGATATAAGGATCAATAAGGATCAATCAATAATAACAATTTTAAATCAAACAGGGAAGCATGAAGATAATAATCAATCATAAAATAATTTATATCATTTTAAAAAGGAAACATTGAAGTTTGTGCTCATATGTGAATAAATTATGTGAATTAAATAACAAAAACATTATGATAATTTAAAAAACTGTTTACTCTATATTTCAATAGCCACAAATTGAGCGAACTGACAAATCGATACCGCCGATAGCGTATTTTCAAGGGAGACAATTTCATCAATAAGCCAGCGATTTGCTTGGGATTTCTGGCAATGTTGAAAGTTGAACGGGTATATCACCTATGTATATAGGTCCGTGGTGTGATGTCAAATTATCATTACTGTACCTTTACTAGTATTACATGATAGTTCTTTTTAAACAAATTTTTAAGAAAATGTGAAAATTAATATGAAAGAAGGCTTATTCGGGATTTTTTTATATTTTTTTGGCAAAACTTCAGGCCCAAGTATTACATTCCCTTCCATAAATTATTGAATTGATTAAAACTATTTTAAGAAAACTTAAATTAATTCAGTAGAGCTAATATCAGGTTTGAATTTTTTATAACTCCCCATCAATTCTTTATCACTAAACACCACCAGGACAGACCTCTGTTACGTATGATGTTCAATAATCTGTGTTTTACAGATTTCGTTCGTTATATTTGTTTATAAGGTCATCAGTCACCATGTACAAGTAGGTACTTATAGGCATTTTTGTTGACGTGTTTTACAGACGCTTTCAGCTTATGTATATATATGCATGATAAGGAAATTGAAAGCGCCTGGCTGATATAGAGTGACCATACTATTCTTCTAGACGGTCTCAAGGCCATTCAACATAACAGGGGGCAAAATTTTATGGCTACTGCTTCGGTCTCAAGGTCAATGAGCACAACAGGGGGCCATATTTTATGGCACTTGCTACTGCTATACTGGTAGTATACAAGAGGAAATCGACCATAAATCAATGTATTGCATTTAAAATGCTAAAATAGTAGTGGATATAATTTTGTATTTAGGAATAGAAAAAGGTCACTCCACAGCCGACTGGGGGGGCCAAGGCCAAGGCCCCCTTGGGCCCCCCCGGTGGATCCGGGCCTGCTAACAGCGCTTTGATTAAACATGGCCCCACATTTGAGTGGCACGGTCACATGCCATAAAATCAGTCCATCATTTTGTTTAACTAGTGCACGATTATTCGGATAAATAAAACCAGACAAACCACACCTGCCTTGCGTTCAATTACAGCTAACGCAAGCCGCTCGAAGTTCGCGTCACAAATAAGTGTACGGACCGCCTCGTTTTTATTTTGGTTCCCTGCCTCAAAAACAGTAAAGGCAGGGAACCAGCCCTGCATTCATTTTGCAATTTCGTTCGTGCAGTCATTGTGATACGGTGGGCCAGGGACTGTTAGCCGTAACTGAACACAGTGTTAGGCTCAAATATTCGCGTGCTACCTCTGAGTTGCGATAGCGAGTGATATGGAACGTTTCGCTATCACACCGGTCAATAGCAAAACTCGCACGTTGTTTCGTAACGTTTTGGACTGATAGCCTTTACTGAACGCAAGGCTGGAGGTAGTTCGGTCAGTTTGATTAAACAGTTTAAGTTTGTTATAAACAGATACAGAAACATGTTTAAGTTGAAACCCAGTTGGTTAAAACAAATGAAAGGTTTGACAAACCAGTTTTGGTTTCAAACCGGTTTGGTACAAACAAATTCGCCCACAATAAATGTGTTTATCATCTCCGACATTCAATAATTGGCTGTGAGCGTAGAAAAATGGCACAGAAAACCCAATTGAATATTTAACACGAGCACATTATTTAATTATTTGCCTCTATAAAACACTTTTTGAAATACAGTTGCGTTCCACAGTTTTCAAGTATGGCGTATTGAAAAATCACCGTATCATGTGTATGGCTTGTCACGTTTTATGGACGGTAATGTCGAGACCTACCCATAATTAGTGGTGCAAATATTTAAGAGTCGGAAAATCCTCGAATTCTATAATGAAGACTAGTAAATAAAAGTTTATGATGATAATTAACATTCATGACCGGATGTAGTTGTGTATTCATGTAATTTGTTTCAATTTGGATTTTCTTGAAACACCTATATCAATTAAACGGTTAAAGGTAGCTAGTCTTCTTTTTTATCAAAACACACTAAGAAATAATATTGAAAAAGGCACGATAATGCGTTCATACAGACATACTAAAAAATACTGCATTATAACCTTTCTTAGAAGTTTCCTGGAATTGCGAAACAGATATTTCCTATATGCAAGCGCTAACACGGCACGTACGTCGTGATATAAACTCCTGTATCGGACTTGTGTATTTGTGGTTTTGGGAACATGTGTACAAACTGTATGTATGCATTTTCTCATGTTTATGACTAAGCTAATTCAAAAAAGACCTTCACTATATTTACCTTTAAAAATACAGAAACTCATGATAAATTATCATAATTCGTGATTTTATGTAAGAGCGATACATGTATTCAAATAGGCTACCAACCAACATTTATCACAGTGTATTTTGCATATCACATTGAATCATTGCAAAACTTGCTTGTATGAAAGGACCACAATTATGATGGTGTCTTATAACTCAATCTTTTGAATTAATTTAATTTTCCTTATGATTCGGTAAAGTTTAAATGTATAAAGAAAGCATGCAGGTATAGTGTTTCGTCGTGGTAATGCGAACGTATTCAACATACAAAGAAAACCCTTATAAATGTGTTTAAGTTTGAATGCAAATTCTTTATACGACGAGGAAAATATAATTTAAAGATTAAGGCATTTTGAAATGCAATTCTAATGAGGAAAATGTTAAAATATAAAGTAGGCTTGCTTGTTCTAAAAAAACTTTAGGCCTAAGTATTACATTCCATTCCATAAATTATTGAATTGTTTAGAATTATTTTAAGAAATTTTATTTTCACTATTTCACACTAAAACAACACCACGACAGATCTCTGTCTCTGTTACGTACGGTGCTCAATAATTATAGTTACATATCATTATTTGGTATGAAGGGTTAGTTGTCATGGAACAAAATTACAAATTAATGTCAACGTGATACATTAGAATAGGTTTTATTTGTTCTAATAGAGATTAAATCTGTTTGAACAACTATCTCGTGACAGTGTAAAATACGACCATGATCAAACATATCTTAGTGTATTTTCAATGGTCGAAGCTACGATGTGCGGCCCAGATCAACCATATTTAAGTTTTGTTCAGTGGTCGTGCTACGATGTACGACCCAGACCAACCATATGTTACGTTATTTTCAGTGGTCGCGCTACGATGTGCGACCCAGATCAACCATATTTCAGTGGTCGTGCTATACGATGTACGACCCAGATCAACCATATTTAAGTTTTGTTCAGTGGTCGTGCTACGATGTACGACCCAGATCAACCATATTTCAGTGGTCGTGCTATACGATGTACGACCCAGATCAACCATATTTAAGTTTTTTTCAGTGGTCGTGCTACGATGTACGACCCAGATCAATCATATTTAAGTTTTTTCCGTGGTCGTGCTACGATGTACGACCCAGATCGACCAAATTTGGTTGATCTACGACCCACGTCGACCAAATGTGGTTGATCATATTTAAGTTTTCTTCAGTGGTCGTGCTACGATATACGACCCAGATCGACCAAATTTGTTTGATCTACGACCCACGTCGACCAAATGTGGTTGATCATATTTAAGTTTTTTTCAGTGGTCGTGCTACGATGTAGGCTACGACCCAGATCAACCATTCAGTATGAGCTGGGATTCGCAGATCTATGTCTTACACTGGCCGTCATCTTTTTTTATTGTCCTGCGCACAGTAGCAGTAATGACGGTAAAACGTACATAATTAGCTGTAGAAACTGGAATATTGATTTTCACTGTACAAGACATGTAAACGCATGATAATTGGGGAGGGCTCTAGTTAATGTTGTTAAAACTATCGGCCCGACTCTTCTGAATGTATGTACAAGTTGTTGATTGTACGTTTTTGCAGATATGTTAATTATATTTATAAATAACATAACGTCGACGTAATTCTAAAATGTCGTATGACATATTTGGCGCGAAATTTGTTATCGTCCGTTTAGAAGAAACTAACGCTGATACATCTTTTGCGAAGTCTTTCGTTTTGATAGCCAATCAGTTACTTCAGATAAAGCATGTGATATTTTGTCGTATTATTTTTGGTCAATTATTTTGTTCTTCTAAAAGGTCGTATATTATGTTTTTAAAAAACACTTCAGGGAACAGAACAGAACATAAAGTTTTCATGGGCTTAAACAATTACAGCTCATCGTCATTAACAAATACGTACACAAATACATCATCATGTGATGTGGAAAAATAACATATATATATATTAATGAATAACATCAATTACATAGTTAATAGTGTTGTTCTTATATTTCTATTACAATGTACAAGTATTTCATACGTACATATGAATATTACAAGTGATTGTATAAACAGACTATAACAAAACAAAATATAATCAAAATGTTCTACGTAATGTTATGTGTAAATGAAATGTTTCAGAATCGAAATATTCAACTAAATGGTTTTAGATGTGTTAGACACGTGGTGCATTTATATATTCAGGGAAATTAGAATTTGATCTACCACTTAGTTGAAAATGATTATGAAATATAAAAAGGTGCGAATGATATTACATTTAGCAAAACGTTTTTAAAATGCTTAATACCATTTTATTGATTGCTAAACTCTTTAGAAATCATTTAAAAAAACTGTATCCAACACCTTTCGAAAAAAATATATATTTGTTGAACGTAATTCTGACATATGAAATGGCGCCAATGATAAAACATTTAGTAAAATGTTTTAAAGTGCTTAATAACAAACTCTTTTAAAATCATTTTCAAAAATCGTTTACAAAAATGTAATGAAAAGAATGATTTGAATACCTTGATTTATGATACCAATTCATTAACATAATATTGTGTTGACTGTCTGACTGACTGACTAAACAAGCTTCTTTTCTACAGTATTTAAATCACAAAGTATATCAGATTCAAAACACTGATGACAACTTTATAACAAACAGTAACTGCTGTTAAAATACAAATGTAATCATACAAAACATTTTTAGAATACTTCATCTTATTTCAATGTATATAATAAAAGATGCAACGTCATGTTGACTGACTGACATGACTCTCACTGACTGACTGACCTGAATCACTAACACCCATCGACAATCAAAGGATTTAAATTTGTTGTAACAGAAAACTTAGAACATATAATTTGGTGTTCCTTTTTCACAAATTAATGTGAAGTGGTTTGTATATATTTCCATACTCTAACCAATATACACAGAAAAGGAAAAAATACGCAAATTCCATTCATGAACTACGGAACGAAACAGTTAACACGATATAAAATAGTAAGTATCATAACCTCTGATTCACCGAAATAGTTCTAACACAAAATAGTACTTTAAGTGAAGAAACATATCTATAGTGTATTTCTTACATGAAACAAAACAGTACAGATTTTGATTGCAATACTTTGACTATATCTTAATAGAAACTTTACCAGCCTTAACCGAGGAAACGTGTACCGGCACTATGATACAGATACATTTTGAATACTGCTCAATTTTCTACATGTAGTAAATTGTCATAGAAACTGTGATAATCTTTTGCCAGCACTGACTTTAGCTGTTGCAAATGCTGATATTTAGTGGCTTAAGCCTTTAATTTTGACTGGTCCACATGTGAAACACTAGAAAATAAAAATAAATAATTGTATTATGGCCAGACTACCCCAGTCCCTAAGGACGTCCCGTGTGCAAAAAAGGACCACGGATAATATTTATATATACTTTTGTTACCTCAAATAACTGGAGAGCATAACATATCTACACTTGGTACAAAGAAATAATCATATGTATGCAAACTATGACACATACAATATATTTATGATAATATTATACGTTTTCTTGATTTTCAACGATGGCCAGAATGGACAAGCAATACATTCAACACGGTGTAGGTTTTATTTCAGTCGTTTGGACATATTCGTCTCGATTATGTATTCCTTTCAATATCAACATTGCAATATAAAATTGATAATGTAGGTAATCTGTATTCAACCACCTTGATGACTTGAACTTAATCATCTAATAACAGTTCAGTATGTTTGCGTTTTGCGGGTTCTGTAGACATTGTTGTTTTACAATACAAGGAAATGTAAAAAAATTCTCTTCAAGATATGCTTTCAAAATTAAAAATAATTGCAATTATCAATTACTCAGATAATTTATAACAATTGATTGGTTGGATGAGAACCCCTGAAAGACACTAGTACATGGTCAAATACCACAAGGGTCATGAACTAAACAAAGAACCCGTGACAATTATAACCCACACCACCAATCTGTTGTTATAGCAATTAAGATCCAATCATGTCAGACAGATGCTCTAGCCAAGTGAAAAAATCCATTTTACAAAAATATATAAATTGACTACCGCCAATCTGTTGTTATAGCAATTAAGATCCAATCATGACAGATAGATGCTCTAGCCAAACACTAATTAGGTGTGAAAAAATCCATTTTACAAAAATATATAAATTGACTTTATTTACTGTATATCAAATGTATATTTTAAACTTATGATTCCAGTTGTTTAATCGAATATGCATTCGAAAATCATTTCTTACGAATAACACAGTGCTTTGGATCAAATTTTTCCATCGAAAGGTCTTGAGCAAGACGCAAACTTTATTCTTGTCCGGTTTGAAGGGGTGATTTATAATGGAAATATCCATATTGGGCCAAAATTCTTGTCCGTTTTCCTGAATTAAGGGGTTTCCGGATTAAAGGGGCGATTTATATTGTAAAAAAGTTGGGACCGTACGATTTGTCCGGTTTAAAGGGGTTTCCGGATTAAAGGGGCTCCGGTTTAAAAGGGTTCCAGTGTAAATTTTATTATAACATATAGATATAATCAAATACTACATTGTGTATATGTAGTATAATATAAGCTCAGAAAGTAAGAATGTTGTAAAAAATCTGTCATTGTTTATCCATGAAGCTCTTAACCTAAGAAATAAGTTATATTATAAATAAGTAATTCATTTGTATTGTATTTTCTTCTCGCTGTTCGAGTATTTTCACATAATGTTTCAAGTTATTGCTATATGAGGAATTCCAATGGATAAAGTAACCAATGGAATAATGTTTAACATTCTGAAAATGTTTTATTAAATGAAATGTCATTCGTTTTATTTCATAGTTCATAATAATGTTGCGTCTTTTATTATTTACATACAAGGTAATATGAAGTCTTCTTAAAATGTTTTGTTCGATTACAGGTCAGAAAACATAAATAATTATCTTATTAAAGGTCGTATATATTTACACGGACCTATATAGGTCCGTGATATTTAGAAAGAAACATATCATTTAATTACAAAATGTTGTATTTTGCGTATAGTTCCTTAAGAAGGAAAAAAACTGGTTCTGAAATATCGTATGTTTTTTAAATTGAAAAGATGATGTTCACTGTTAGATTTAAATATACTGTTCTAATTATGCTTTTAATAATGGTCACTGTACTAAATTTCATAGAGATCAGTGCTCAAACGTTCGCGAAAAAAAGTTTTTCTTGATTATCCGAAAGTTGCAGAATCTAACATACGTCTTTCTCGAATTACGTCGACGATAAACTATTATTGAACTAAACATGCATGCTCAGTCATATCGGCTTTCCCTAGATGTACAACGCACTTGTAAAGCGGACCTTACGGGCCGTCTGCTTTAAGAACGGTTGTGACTGGAATTTATTGGTAACCCGCTTAGCAACCAATGGCGGCTGTGGAAACTAAAAATTATTGAATGAAACTTGAATAACACGGTAAGTTTAGTGTTTTCTGTTCAACCGAACTCGAATTTAGATGTTCTTTTGTAATATATGACATAGCAATGAATTCATGTTGTCAAAATGCATGACGCGTCGCCATAATTGAAATGTAATTAGATTTCGCGAACTTCTACTTTTTTGTCAAGCACCTGTTTATTTTTAAAAACAAGTATCACGGCAGTGATTTCGAAAATAATATGGTGTCAATTGTGCATTTTAAAAGTAAGTGACAGGTTTGCATTTAACTGTTGTTGTTACATCAAATTACATCAATAATATATTTAATAATATGGACGCATGGAAATGTTTGTTATCTCAAGACGTCAAACTCAAAGAGGCAATAGTTGGCACTTGTTCTTATTCAAGTTATTGAGAAAAACATGTTCAGTTACACCACATTATACCAAATTGTTTATAAATGTTGCCATAATATGCTACTAGTACCATCTTTGGTTTGTTAACTGTAAACACTTCGACTTCTGTATTGTTGCAAATCACTGAAGTATTTCAAGGGGAAAAAGTGCACCCAATGTGGGGCTCGAACCCTCGACCCCCTTAACACTAGTATGGCGCTCTACCGACTGAGCTAACCTGGCGGCCGTCTAACTGCACTTTTTGTATTTATTTTTCATTAAATGTAATATGCTTCAACTAGATCGGCATCAGAGTATTTTGCTGTTTATTACCCTGCCTGAAAAATTTCATCAGAGACGCAGAAATCTGTACACCACTGTTGGCCAGTATGATAGATGATTATAGTGAGTCTCTGTCAGTTGTTGATGACTCAGACTCCAGTCCAATATCTCTAATATAATGATAGTAAGGTCTGCATAAATTGAGGGATTAAGGTATATACATATTGACAGAAACCTGCCACAGTGTATGTTACAGTAGCTTTTGGTCTTGTTTTAGAAGTTCAGTAATTCAGAAATGTACATTATATATAAACATTAGCTGAAAGTCTGGCCTTTTTCTATAGTTCCCATGGTCAGACTAACTGACCCATTCCCAAAGCCAAATCTATGTTTTTTCCCAATCAGAAAAAAAATCCAAATCAGAAGCACCTACAAAAAATCTTCTACTGGAGCGACCTGGTATATCTTGAAACTCTTTGAATAACTCTCGCCATTATTGTTCCTTGTGTCATAAATGTTTGTGGACATTTTGTGTGTCTTTCTGACAGTTGATGTAAGAAATGTAGATTTGAAGGCTTGTTTATAAATACAAAATTTAGACATGAAAAGCCTGTTCTTTTTACTATAAAAATTCCCAGAATTGGAGTTGAAGCAATTCAAGTTTTCTAAAGTTAGCAAATTTTATGACACAAATTTTTCCAATTTATCTTGGGTCTTTTTCCAAAATTGGACAGAAAAAGGCCTGAAAGTTCTAGACTAATCACATCCTTGTATTTCCAGAATAAAAAAATGACTGATGTTCAAAAGCCGGGCACTCCTAAGAGAGTGACCATGGCTAGTGAGCAGAGAGTGCCATCTGCGGGTTCCCAGGGGTCAAGGGGAAGTGCCAAGAGGTCAGGATCGCCGAATAAAAGAGTACCTAGTGCAGTTCAGAGATGGAAACGGCAACATGAACAAACTATGATGGAAAAATTGGTTGGATTGAGGAATGAGAAAAAAGAAATAACTAAGATTTCTAAAGAGCAAGCTTCGAACCTCGCTAGGAAAATTCCAACTGAACTGTTGGCTAGAGATTGGCTGAATGGAGTCGAAGCCACGCTAGAAACTAGGGCTTATCTTGTTGAAAAACTGATGCCAACTTTAATTCTTGGAGTTGAAAAGTTATTAAATGAAGCAGACAAAAGAGGTCTAGCCGATGGCCGAGACAAACGAGATCCAAACTTTAACCCCATCAATTTCTTGGCACAGTACCTGATGAGAAATAATCCAAGATACAGTAACTTTTCAGAAGCATCACCTTACGTAAGAAGTCTCCGAGAAATAACAGAAGACTTGAAGAAGGAATTGTTTAACATTGAAGACAATAGGTATATCACATAAATATTTAAACCACATTTTTATGAATTTCGTCCGAAGTATTGTATAAATTTATGCTATGATTTCATTTGGTGCTATAATATTTTCCTTTCTAAAGTATTGATTGTTACTGTTTTGGCGCAGCCGTACTAACAAGGCTTTTCTATTTGCATATATCAGTGTTGCGTAGACAATAGACCAATCATATCTCACGTTAACCACTAAACCAACTTCTCTTTAACTGAACAAGGATTGTAACACGGATTGGTTAACCTTTCGATAACCGGTAACTTACCTTACCGAAATCCAGTGAATTTACCGAAATCCATTTTGGATATATGGAGTGACCAGCAATCGTAACATCTCCGCAATAACATATCTTAACCTTCAAATTGTGCTGACCATCATTATTAAAGATATTTCTTGTTTAGTTATAGTTTATGAAAAGAATGCCAGAAGACATACTAATTATTTTGTCCGGTGAGAGTGCTCCCAGCATGCCTTCTGCCTCTGTTACACAGTTGCTCTCAGTTACAGGGCTGTACATCCCTAATTTCTGTCTCTAAGGCGTAAACAATGTTTGTTTCTGGTTACTGACTGAGAAAAGGTAATGGTTAGGTGTTCAAATAAAATTTCTTGTTTGGTAAAACTTGAATATATATCACTATCAGTTACAGTTAACTTCTTGTTCACTTTCAGCCTACATCAGAGTAACACAGCAAGATTTATTTCCAAGTAGATTGTATTGATTCTTTTTATGCTGGGCAATATTTGACTTTTTTTAATGACATCAGTTGTTAGACATCTTTTTCATTTACATACATGTACAAGGTACAGAACGTTTTTAAAGGCATAAATAATTTGTATTGGAATATATAATGAGGCGTTTAAGGGTTACCAGAAACAGTTGGTAAGGGATGTTATATTAATTACTCAAAAATATAATTAATTTTTAATTATAGACTGGCTAGAATCAAAGCTGAAGCTAAAAGAAGACGTGAGGAAAGAGAGAAAATGGAGGCTCTGAAACAGACTGAGCGTATACAGAGGATAAAAATGCTTATGGAACAGTTTATAGAATGGAGTGCTAGTCCGGAGGGAAGGGTTGAATTACAACTGGTTTGTATTGAAATCTTGTCACAATTTTCCGTATCAATATATGAACGCTGCTATGGGATTTACAACCTCTTCTGTAAGTCACAGACGTCATTTCAAGAAAACGCAACATGTGATGTCACTATTTGCAAGCAGGAATCAGTATTTATTCATACAGTTATTTCGTTTTCATATTGCCATATGGGGCAAATATTGCTTACTGTCAGTACATGGTGATGTCACATTTTTCGTTTTTCTGGAAATGACGTCTCTTAAGGAAGAGGCTGGAAATCATACTAGTAGAGATGTCATTGATTAAACAAAATGCATATTGACGGTACATCAATATATCAAATGCAAATATTGATGATACATCGATATATCAAGTATTGTTTACTAAAATGCCATTTACGGTACATGTCAGACAATCAGACAAGACTTTACCAATAAAATATGACAATGAAAACATAAATGAATGACATGTCTCATTTTTCCATATTGAACAATAGGGGGTTCAAGAATTTCATTGTGTTCTTTCTGTCATTAACTAGACACATTTTTGTTGAAGAAAAAAAAGAATTAAAAAGAAATGTTCCATCTTGAACAAAATAAGCCAAATGTGTCTGATTGCCTGCCATGTCTAATAAAAATTAATACAAAGGTCAGCTAACAATTTGGAAATTCAACAATATTTTATTCACTCTGGCAAAGACTGGCTGTGTATGGTGAATTTTTCAAGAACTATTAGTCAGTAGAACTGTCATTGATAGTTAAACAACAGTGATGTATCACTGATACTTTTCTGTTGATCAGTTATCAATACAAATGTTGAAACATTGATAAACAAGGTTTGACTGTATGTTAAAACTTTGTGCTTTGCGTAACAATGTTATCAAAGTATCGTATTAATTTAATGTAAGTTCAACAACCAAAATTTAACAGCTACATATGAGATATATAGCATGGACAGAATTTGTACTAGTGTTTCAACCTAATCCTGAAAACTAACTCTTTGTGAACACAGGGCTTCAGGAGAAGCTGCTTAGGCAAACTATTGTGTTGTGTAGGATGGAGAATAATTGTTGAAATCTGTTATTAATCCATAAGAATAAAAAAAGTTTGTTTCATTTTCATTTCAGTTGCAAAATGCCTTGAGGTCATTTGTAGAATTATCTGAAAAATTTCCCGACCATTTACAAGAAGCAGCTAAGTTGAGCCACCCTCTTGAACCGACAGATGTAACTGGGAAGGCACTAACAGTGAAAGAATTTGCCAAGGTATTTATTACTGTTATAAAATTATTTTAAGGATATGGATTGAAACATTTTGTTACATTTTTGACATTGCAAATAAAGAGCTTTCCTTCAATAATTGTCTGTAACACTCACTCTGAAGAGAATATCTGATAAGAGTATGAAATCATTTTGAATGTGTCATTTTATAAATTTCTACTTTCATTTTGTCTTGGACACATCCTTCGCTAGGTGACCTTGACTGTGAACAAGTTTTCAGGACAGGCAATGTAAGCAAAGTCAGGGGCCTATATACTTGTATACATGTATGATGAAGTTGTAGTCATGTTTATACAGACATGATTTATGGATTAACGCTTTGGCTTCAATTTTAGTATGTTGCAACATACACAGAAGATCTTAATGGTCAGCTGTTTGAACGATTTATGATACATATGGCTAAGTGTGCCTCTGCCAACCGCTCGTTGACTCAAAGAGAGGCTCGTCGGATTCATCTGACCAATCTGTTCCTGTCATGTGATCACAGTGGCGTAAGTACTTTTTTATATCCTTATGCAATATGCATTGCATACCTCGCTAGATTAATTAGTTTAAGGTAGTGTTGTAAAATCAGACTCCAAAATATAATCGACAAGCCAATTGAATTGAAGAGGGTTTTTCAGTTCACAATTGGTTAATAATCAATCATATAAACTGATACACTATGCACTGGTGACTTGTATGTAGAAGTCATGAATGACTTTAAACATATAACAAATTAGAATAAATTCGGAATCATTTTATCAACAATTTAAAAAAACATTTACCGGTAGCTCCCAAAAGCAAATGTTGAACAAACTTTTTATGAGTACTTAAACGTGTAAGCATTCAAACTCTGTAAATGGAGCCTAACAGCATGAAGACAGCTATACATGTTAAGTTTCTATCAGCAACATCAAGTCAAGATCTTTAAAATTAAGTGTTGCTGATATGAAACTAGCAACCTCAAAATATCATCGCCTGCAATTTCAAATAAAAATTAAAAATAAATGAACACTATTTTCTATCCTACAGACCCAAATATGTTTGGCCATGCTCCTTCAACCATGTGTATTTTTATTTGACCTTAAATGAATAAACTCATATATTTTAAAATGTTTTTCTCTTTATGCTGTCCTGTTATAGATTGGGTTGTTAGATCGACATCGCATCTTAAGTTTATTCGAGAACTACTGGGATGTTGCCAAGGAAGAAATCAAGACAAATTTAAGGAATCCTAGAAAATGTAGGTATCTTCTGCAATTAATACTGAAAAATAGCTTGGTACATGACTAAGGTCAAATCTAGGACATGCCACAGTTACGTCCGTCTCATTCTTTTTGAACTTTATACACCAGACATTTTTTTAAAAATATAATGTCGGACAGAAAGAGCTTTTAAGTATACCCCTTGACCAAAGTTTTTAGATGAAAACTTAAATGTCAACAGTTTACCAAATATTCACCGAACTGTGCTAAGGCCTTGTTATTGTTTAGTAAAATCAGTAATTGGTTAGCTGAAAGAAATAAGTATGGTGTTCACTGAAATGATCTCAGTTTTGCTAAGATACCACTTTCGATTTAGGTATCTAGATTACAGTTGTCTAAACGTTGATATATATGCAAACAAAGGTGTCAAGGCTAATGCTTGATCTACATTGATAGGGCCTGTCGTTGAGGTTGATGAAGCTGATGACACAATAAGTGACGATGAGGAATCAAAAGACGAACAGATTCCATCGCTACCAGCAACCACAGAACCACCTCGTACATCTCCTCCAGCCACTGCTGAACCAGCACAGGAAACAATCACTGAACAGCAAGAAACAGTCGAACAAACACAGCAAGAATCCAGTGAGGAAAAAACGGAAGAACCAGCACAAGAAACTGTAGAGCAGAAGGAAGAAGTTGCCAAAGATGAGGAGAAAAAGGATGAGGATGCAGATGAAAAGAAAGAAGAAGAGAAAAAAGAAGGTATGTGTTATGTCACGGTCGCCAGATGACCAATGAAATAATTGTAGGGATATATTATCTGCAAATATTTCTTAGATTTTTAAGTTCCACAACCAAAATTTAAAGGCCACACTTGAGATTGGCGTTATTGGAGATTTTTTCAAGTATTTTATAAATTTTGATTTCCATTTCCCATTTTTGGACAATCTTTCTTTATTATAACATATCAAGTTCTTTTTGGGGCAATTCATAAATGGCTATTATATAAAGTTTCAAATAGTGATTTTATTTAAGTAATGCTTAAGGTGGTGAAGTTGCCATGTGTTTTGACAAGTTTATCAATATACACATTTATGGATTAACTCTATACACTGTATAGTAAAGTTGTACATGTGTAGAATGACTTTTGATGATATTTTACATGCTGGTAAATACATACAAAATTATGTTAAGTATTTTTTACCTGATTTATCGGACCAACATGTACAATTTGACAGTACCAAAAGTTCAAATAACTTCATTAATTTTCAACATTTGCACAAAATTATAGCAGTATTAGTTGAAGGACGGTATAACGATAAACAGTGTACAAAAATATTGCTAAAAAGCAAATACGGCTATTTTCTAGGGTATATATCACCTTAAGCCAGTTTATTTGAAATATTGCAGTATTTACATTATATGAACCGGTGTGAATCACATTATTTGAAATTTTGCTTAGCACTTGGGTTCGATTTTTGCTTTTACTTGTAGAACTTCTGTTTGTGTTTGAACTTTTAGCTTATTGAATTATTTTGCATTTATCTGTTATTTATATCAAGTGTTTGGTGTGAGACTATTGTAACTCAGTTGTGGTAAAGAAGCACTTACAATAGTTTGGCACTAAACCCTTGATGTGTTGTTCCCATGATGCACCAATACCTCTGCTTCTTCTAAATTGATGTGTAGTGCTGAAAGTTATGTGAATTTTTTTACCTTTTATTTTAAGTGAATTTTCTTTACCTTTTTATTTGAAAGCTATTTAGTAGATGAATTGAAAAAAATCAAAGGAGATGTCCTGTACATTTAGGTTACAAAATGACATTAAATCACACGTTCATGTATGCTTGTACTCTTATAAAACATAGTAAGGATGCTTAGAGGAATGTGGGGCAGAAATTTTTCAGAATTTCAAACTGATTAAGGAGTTAAATAGCATTCTAAAATGGTCATAATTATCCATACCTATGAAAAAGTTTAAACTTATTTATTTTACATTGATTGTGAAACAAGCTCTTACAACTTATATTAATCACTCTCGATGACTGCTTCCTGGTTACCAATCAGTACTCGCGCCAAATTTAGGGATTGTGAAGTTTGTGATCAAACCACGCTCATCGCAGGGCTTGAACTCATGACCTTCGGATCAGGAGTCAGATGTTCTACCCCTCGACCATTGGGCCTCCCATACCTATGAAATAATAATATACCACGCCATTCTAGAAGGAATTAGAATTTGAGATTTTAAAATTCTGATTACTTGATAAAATTGAAACATGGGAGTGGTACTTTGTTTAGTGTAAATCAAAACAAGAAATATCTTTAAAAAAAGATTAACGGCGTAGATAGAATGATGTCTTCCGGTATGTTAAATGAAGCAATGTTTTTTGCAACATGTTGAAACATAAATCCTTACAAAAAATAATACTATAATCATAGACCTGTCTTATCAGGGTCATTTTATTACTACTGGTAAAATTCGTACTGCTAACAAACGCACGTCTTACGAAAACCCGTTTGGTGCCTCTTGGGTGAAGGCAAACCCCATTTGGTGCCTCTTGGGTGAAAATATGATTTGTCAGACTTTAAAAGCCCGCTTCGAGGATAACAGTTGGTTAGTCAAAAATGTAGGTCAACATCAATGTTATACAGCTATGCTGAAAAAAGGATTAAATTAGATGCCTGACTAAGTCATTAGTTCATTGACTGTGACTTTTCATCTCAGAATATGAATACTGATTAGGTAGCCTTATTTGACCTTTCCTTAAAATCAGATGCAAAGGTTGATGGCGATACTGAACAAAAGGCGGAAGAAAATGTAGTCAAAGCTGAAGAAGCAGAAGAGAAGAAGGATGAAACTCAGGAAGTACAACAAGAGGAAAAACCTGCTGATGGTAAAACCGATGAAGCTAAACCTGATGAAAGTACTGAGACTCAAGCGCAGGAAGCAGAAACCGGAGCAATTCAAGAGGAAGTAAAGGAAAGTGTGAAGAGTGAAGTATCAGAGACAAAGGAAGGTGGAACTAGTACTGATATACCTGATCAAGGTCCTGAACCAGTTCCCACCGAAACTAATAAAACTGATGAAGCAGGAGAAGAACCTAAAACAGAAAAGGAAGGTGATGATCAAGAAAAAGAAAAGGACATTGAAGCAGGTATATATAGAACTGGACATAATAAGAAAAAATCTGGTTGGTTTAGTTAAATAATTGGTACATAGTTTTTACTAGAATGTCCATATATAAATTTTTATTTAACAATTATAAGCTCAGTGCTCTAAACATTTTTTAATACACAAAAACCTGACTAAATAAAAAGAAATTCGGTGCAGAGGGGGAAAAATGAATAAAGAATTTTGAAAAATGACGATTTTTTTGTTGAAAAATTGACACATTTTCATAAGAGGAAATGGCCTTTATTTGGCAGTAAAATTAACAAAATAATCACTGCTGTAATAAAGAAATTTTGACAGTAAACTTTAGGCTACGGATAAAATATCTTGGTCATTGGAGTAACAGGAATCGGACATATTTTTTGACTTGATGTTTTGCCTCTTAGCTGTAAACTCATTGTTCGTATGATACTGAAAGTAAAAAGAATGAAAAATTAATTAATAGCCTGTTTGTATACATATATTCCTTATCATTTATATCTGCAATATATTTGCACCATGAATTTTCATTTCACTGTGTAACCATATATATTATACATTTGCGTACAATTCCTTTCCAACCCTATGCACTATTATTGCTTGAATTAATTTGCTCTTGTCCATAGTTCAGTGTACGGCTGAATGTTTCTGTACATTATGTACAGTTTAAATGCAGCATTATGTTAATAACTTGATTTATGTTTGTGCATTTTATTTATGAGTTAATTTTAGTGTTGCTAGTTGTCTTGTGTTCCATTATTTGGTTCCCTGATTCCCCTGTCAGAAAGCTGTATCATTTTATCAAATGAGCGTTACTATGGGATTTACAACCTCTTCTGTAAGTGACATCATTTCAAGAAAACGCAACAATTGTGATGTCACTATTTGCAAGCAGGAAACAATATTCACTCCAAATGGTCACTTCGTTTTTATATTGCCATATGGGGCAAAATATTGCTTACTGTCAGTACATGGTGACGTCACATGTGACGTTTTCTGGAAATGACATCACTTAAAGAAGAGGTTTATAATTGTCAAGCGGCCCTCATTTAGTGATTACTCCAGGTTGAAATTCGTATCTCAAACGATAATGTTACTGATTGTTTAGCTGCAAACACAGGTTCAAGTTCTGGGATTATAACAAATACTTACACTCAGCACTCAAATCTCAAATCACAAAGTTTTAAATTATACATCTGAGATTGAAAATTTGAGTGAGGAAAATGCATGTAAATGTAAAATGAGTGCTGAATATTCGATTTGGTTCATTGTTTTGGAAAAATTATGGAAATTATGAGATGATAGGAGTAATTATTAGTTTTGAGTGCCACACGCCACACTCTGACTTAATAAGGACTCCCAAATCTCATACTATAAGAAAATTGACCACAAGGGTTATCTCCCTTTATCCCTTCTATAGTCTATGCATACCGGTATATAGTACTTATATACAAGGGATAAAGGGAGAGAACTCTAGTAGGGATAAAGGGAGAGAACTCGTGATTATCTCATGTGGTAGGTTGTATTCTTGAAACTATAAATATTTTGGATGCATATTTTACGTTGCATATTATATCCTTTGAGAATCTGGTTAGTGATAAATGGTAGAAGGTCATTCATATCTGGCCTGGGAACACATGTGACTAATATTCTTTTAACTTTCACTATGATTTATATCTCTTGCCTTGTCAAGTATTTACATGCAACTAAACTTTGTTGTACTATGTTCAAACTTCAACTGATATCTAATCCAGATGTTGCCTTAACTGGAGACTTGCTGCAAAATAAACAACCAAACACGCCCGCCACTGCCACCCACCAGGCTGTTTCCTTTGCTGAAGGAACACAGTTTGAGCGAGAGAAAACAGGTAAGAGTTTAGTATTTATTTGAGACGTTCAAGTGTCCGACGACCAGGGTCAGGGATTATAACAGATACTAAACTGAGCACTCAAATCTTAAATTTTTCGCTTATTAGTGAGATGGCCAGTTTGAGTCACAGTGGAGAATGCAAGAAAATGTCTGATGAGTTCTGAATATTCTGTTTTGTCCATGTTCTTTGATAATACAGTCTGCTTATGAGACATGGGGAGTAAATATTGGGTTTTAGCGCCACACTCCATACTCGGACTTAATAATTACTACAAGATCTCATATTACACTCAAATCGCTAATAAAATGAGCCACAGGGAACATTTAGCACTCAATTTAACATTATTTGACACTTTGCACACGCGATATAAGCCACTATCAGACTCATATGAGTAATTATGTGAAATGAGATTGGAGTGCTGAATATATGGATGGGTGCAGAATTACATTCAAGTATCATCAAAGACACTTTAGACTTCAGATTTCAATAATTAAATAGTTAAGGTCACTCTAAAAAAGTGTTTGTTTGCCATAACCCTACCTAGCAAAATCTAGGTGGGTAGGTTAGGTAGGTAATTCATTTATCATTTAATGGTCATACTAGTGTTAACTATTGATATGCTGCTAATAAATTTCCACTCAGACCCCTTCAAACAAAATTTGAGGAGGGGTCATTTTCATGGGTAGATAGCGTTATGCCAAACGTACAATTTTATAATGATGGCCTAAGTAAACAATTACCTCACACTGCTATTGCCTTACAGTGGTGACTGCTGCTATTATATGCAGGCATTTTTATCAATCAAATTTTTATGGGGACAATATTTATACATGACAGTAAATTTTACTCTTTCCATTTTGTAGCTATGACGACCATCTCTCAGATGTCGATGTTTGACGAAAACTCGGTAAATGTGTCCCAGTTTGTTCAGTTGACAGAAACATTCCTTGGACATGAACCAACTCTGAACAGCTTTGATGTCCTAATGAAGTATATTAAAACTGAATATCAGGAAACGGAGGATGAAAAAATGGAAAGATTAGTTAGGGTGAGTCACTAGATATTGATTGTTTTAGTCAGGGTCTCTTAAGTGATGCTTGTTGTTGCTGCTGCTACTGAGATGATGATAATTGATTTTTACATCTAATTGTTGATGATGATTGTTGTGGCAATTATGCTGCTGGTGATAATGATGGAGTTGCTGCTGCTGTTCTTGATGTCTACGTTGAAAACAATTAAGATTGTATTTTGATGATGATGCTGTTAATGATATTGATGATGATGATGTCTACATTGATAAAAAGGAAAATTATAATTTGATGATGATGATGTTAATGATATTTATGATGGTGATGATGATTATGGCCAAGTTGATAAAAGGAAAATTATGTTTTGATGATGATGATGTTAATGATATTGATGATGGTGATGATGATGATGACTACGTTGATAAAAGAAAAATTATGTTTTGATGATGATGATGTTCATGATATCAATGATGGTGATGAAGATGATGACTAAGTTGATAAAAAGGAAAATTATATTTTGATGATGATGATGTTAGTGATATCAATGATGGTGATGAAGATGATGACTAAGTTGATAAAAAGGAAAATTATGTTTTGATGATGATGATGTTAGTGATATCAATGATGGTGATGATGATGATGATGATGATGATAAGGGTGATATGTATGATGCTGTTATGGTGATAATGATGACTATGAAGATTGCATTGTGCATGATAAAATCGATTATGAAGGACAATGGCCTAAAATTTTCTAAGTTTGTTTCTTTGATGAAAACCAATTGAAAATGCAGTGTTATCTTTTATGGAAATATTTTCTTTGTGTCACTTGTAACATTTACCTCGCTGCGGGTGAAGGCAAAACTGGACTAATTGTGTAAAAATTAAGAAGCAGATAGAATCATTCTGCTTTCATCCAAGGATTTTTGTTGCTATAGATATGTATCAACTTGAATTCTTATATTTCTTCAAGGCAAGGAAGGAAGCAATGTCATCTCGTAGGAAGATGCTTCTGGATCAACTATTTGACAAATGGGACAATGATGGATCAGGATATCTTGACCAAGATGAAGTAGAAAATGTTATGATGAAATACAAAGATGGCCAGGAACATGAGGCTATTGAAAAAGGTAAGAATATGAAACGCCCCATTAAAATAGTTCGAGAAACAGCAGATAGACATGTGAAGGGGTTATTGCAGAAACTTAGCAACTTCATGACAAGTGAAAAAAGATGTAAATAAATTTGCATTCTTTTAGGCTTTGTACTAATAAAATAACTGATAAAACATGTATTGTGTTATATTATTCAATTGAAGTAAGGAAAATGATGTTTCGGCACTAAGTGCTGTACTTTGTGTCAAACTATTATACATGTATTCATATTGATTAATTGAAATAAAAATGAATATTTTGATGCTGGTATGAAATAAAGCATTATAAGGTTATGTGAACAGCTTAATTTCAAATGTTTCATTGTAGCTCCTTTTTGAAACTTCAAAAATATTCAAGGAATCACTTATTTCATCTCTTGATATGACATCCCTCGCTTGAGTTCATTCCATTGCTCCCAAACATCACTTTTCAGAGCCCCTTGAATGAAAGGGATGTGGCCATTTTGTTTCTGTAGGCAACTGTTATGACTAAAGCATGCACAAATGCATCCTTTATATTATGAATAGCCTGGGTACCAAGGATGGCACAAATGTGCACTGGACAGAGAGTTGATGATAACAATGGAAATGAAGTAATCGTAAACTTTCAGTGACTACTGCTAAGTAAACAGATGTTTTCAATTGTGTCGATATGAAATATCAAAACCGCAGTGACTTGTTTGTATTGATAACCTATCAATGTTGATCCTATCAAAATATTTCAGCTAAAGAAGAGATGCGACAGAAATCTAAACATCCTGCTGATAGTCGTCTCAGCAAGCGTGAATTCCGAACATTTGTTACCATGGTGGCAGATGCTATGCCAGGGGCCGACGCGTTTGAGTATTTTGTTGAATTTTTAAGTAGCAGTGTGGAGGTGAGTCTTTTATTGACCTTTCTGCTTCGTCTTTGGACCCTGCTTTAGGGGATTGCTCCCCAACCACCTTCATTGTTGTCTGGCGATTCCGAGAGATCAGGTTTTGTGCCAGTGTGCTTGATTACTTGCCAAATTAGGATTTTCTTTTTCACTTTGAAGTTACTGATTTCAAACAATGTGCTCCTGAACGAGTACTTTTACAAATTAATTGCATTGCCCCAGCATAAACCTGAAGTTTTATTCATTTTATTGCATTGGCTGTTTGACAGAATACAACCTGAAACTGATTGTGCCACTAAAATTAAAATGTAAATGTTATTTGAGATTATCATTGTTATGGCATGATTTTAATTGCAGGATTTTCATTTCATTTCTAATGATCTTTTTAAACATAGTTTCAGCCCTCAATGAATAATATTTGTATCTTTTCTTGGTAGATTTGGAAAAGTCAAATTATGCATTTTGTAATTGTTCGAGATTCATATAGGAACACTTTAAATTTGTGTGTGTGTAAAGATACCAGTTCCTTTGAAATTTTAGGATTTTGTTAAAACAAACAAGGTATCCAATAGTTATATATAAAATGCATGTGTTTTATCCCCAACCTCTCAAAACACTAAATATATGTGTGTACATGCAACTCTTCTTTCTTGACTGTCTATACTGTTTATTACCATGTATGGAACGTGTAGCTATGCGATATTGAAGTTTATATTCTGGGCTTGAGAGTATGAAACTGAGTTTTGAGACCAGTCTCAGAACGCAGCCTCCCCATTGGTCAATTTTAAGCCCTCAGAACACCAACCAATCAGAGGCTTCAGTTTTGAGACTGGTTACTAAACTCGGAATAATAACCTCAGTCTGCTTTCTTAAGAATCAATATTGAGTTTTTGTCCATCATATTGTACCAAACATCATACATTAGAGAGAAAATATTATTGAAATCCCAGATGTTAATAGCTACCAGGGATATTATAGGTCTCTATTGCTGCTGCTTTTGATTTTGAAATGCCTTGTACTATAGAATAAAACTTTGTGTACAATAGTAATAGATGTATACAAATACATGGTGTTTATCCTTATTGCTGATGTACAGAATAGATTACATTGCAAAAACTTTTAAAATGAGCTACTGAGGGCAGCATTTTCTGTTTTAATTGTGAACAGAGTTCATTTACTCCTACCTACATCTGGCGTAAGTTCCGGTCCTAATTGTCAGTTTAAATTAGATGCAAATACTTATCTACAATATTTTTGTTACCAAAACATATTCATATTCAAGTAAATCAAACAGACTTATAATATGCTATGTTATTACCTTTTGAACTTTTAGCAAGGGGTATGTCTTAGCAGATTAGTATCAATCTGGTTTTGTGTCACCTGTAATGGGCAAAAAATACACCACTATAATTATAGATAAACAGACTTGTGCTGTGTGCTGAGAATTTAGTCAGATTCACTTTGATCATAGAAAAATCACTATCAGTTCCACAGGGTTTTGTCACAAACAGTCAGTATAGTCTGAACAACCTTATTGTGACTATTATGCATATGTATATTACACAACAATTATGCTGAATTTCCTGGATGGAATTGTACATTACTGATCCTACAATACCAGGTCCCTATGTATCTTCTTAGGCACATTGAATTGGGCTATTCCAAACCATGTATTATTCGAAATTTGGTCCCGATGAATTCGAATGAACGAGGTTCCACTGTATTTTTCTGAATAATAAATTCTTTTAATACAGTATCTTGTTACATTTTTTGTGCATTCAAAACCCTGTGGTCGGTAATTACTGAGCCTGTGGTAAATATCTAATGTATACATGTGCATTTTACCATACTTCACAGGATATGTTTTAAGTATGCAACAGGTCTGTTTGAATAAACTATAGAATAAACCAGTCTTTTATAAAAAATGAGGCAACATTTGTACGTTGAGTGAATTCTAAAACTTTTTTCAATGAAATAGATAGAAGAAATTATGCTGCATAGCCCACTATCATGATATGTTTCATTTATGTGGCAATGATTTTACTTGGAACCATTGAGAGCATAGAATTTCAGAGGAGTACAGTCTTTCTTTATACATGTTGTCTGATATTACATGTATGGTGTTTTGTCAAGACTGCCATGATAAAAGTGGCAAGATATAAAAGATTTATAATGTAATTACACACGCTTATTTCGTCTTTGAAATTCTGTTTGCAAAATTTAAGTTCAGATGTACTTTGCTACTGTTTATTGAATGGTGTTATGAAATACACAATTATGATAGGAAGTGTTCATTGAAGCCGATGTTTGTTGCTATGGTAACTAAGGTAGAAAATATTTGATCAAAAATATGGAGATTGATATTTAGGAAATCTATAGTATAGAATAATTTATCATTGTTTTGTGTACATGTATATATTTATTTGATGTTGTCGGATGAAAATTTGATAGAACTATTTACTTTTCAAGCATATATGAGTTATTGCATGCATTTAACATAAAAGACTTAAAAATGAAACATTTTTCATCCAGGTTGAAGATTCGGTATCTAAATTAAACAAATTTTATGCCTGTGAAATTGAATTTTGAATTCTAATTGCATCCCATATCTAACAACCAACCAGTTAATAAAATAGTACAGCTTTTTACCATAACTGTAAAGAAGTCCTCAGGTAAATCAAATACTTCATGTGTTCAACTCATTAGAATAGAATAATCAATTGCTTAGAGCTGAATCTTAATCTTATGGGGTTAGTGTCACAGACACATTTTGCCACCATTGAGAAATTTATCATAATATCTTAACTTAAGATAGAACAGACCATAAGTCATCTATGAAGTGGGCCTATTATTGTTAGATATAAACAGACATGGACATGGCATTTGCTTATGTTTGAGAATGGGAGTTGGTCATATAATGGGCTTATCGCTTATTCCTATTCTGCGTTTTAAATTTAATGATGTTACAGTGACATAAATATAATCCATATTTCCTTCTGCGATATCAGTTCATGTACAACAATAGTGTTCTATTTATTTCCTCCAGCAATATAATCCAACTTGTAGTGATGTATTTTTGTCCTCCATGGATATTAAGGAATAAATTAATGTTCTATTTTTATCCTCCAATGATATTAGTACATCAATAAATGTTCTTTTTTTAACCTCCAATGATATTAGTGCATCAATAAATGTTCTATTTTTATCCTCCAATGATATTGGTGCATCAATAAATGTTCTATTTTTGTCCTCCAATGATATTAGAGCATCAATTAATGTTCTATTTTTATCCTCCAATGATATTGGTGCATCAATTAATGTTCTATTTTTATCCTCCAATGATATTAGCAAGCGTCTGACATTCTCAGTGTAAGTTCACAGACTGAATGTATATGTATTTTCTAACGATTGGCTATACAAGTGTTTTGTCACAATATATGTACCCACATTTTTGTAGATGTTGCTAAGATGTTTTAATATTATAGCTTTTGCTACAAAGGCATTTGCCTGGTGTTTTACATATGTCTGCTAGTTTGTTAAGGTGATAGGATGTTTATATTCAATTGTTTATGTTGGTGCTATGTGTTGTTTTATTATTGGTGGACGGGATGTCATAGACTGTTTGTCTAATAGTAATCAATTTTCTAGTAATTTTTAGTTTGCAAAATTTTACCATCTTACACAAAACAACACAGTATATTGTCTGATCTGTTATCAATTTGTTTGGTTCAGACAAATCAGTATTTTTTTATCACTTGTGATTCAGACCATTAATCGGTTGTGTTTGTTACTCATTAATTGTGATGTACTTCCAAGTTTTTCTCCAACTATGTTAAAGATAATATTTACATAACAAATTACTGGTTTGTGTAAATTCAAGAAAACAATGATTTTTTTTGTTGATGACCGGGTATAAAAGTTGAAACATGCGAGTGGCCAAATTAAACCATTTCTAAATCTGTTATAAGAATATTTTTATAAACCCCTTCAATACTGTGTTCATTTAAGGAAAGACAATCAGCTTCAGTCTTAATCTGTGTGCATTAAATTGACATGTTTAGTTCGGTCACATGACCAAAATGCTCCACCCTGAAATGTTCATTCAGTGCTTTGATTTAATGTGTAGTTGGCATACATATATTCTGATAGAAATTAGTGGTGCCATTTTCAGGCCTGATGTTTAGAACTTAAATCATGTTGTATGTAAACTTGTAGGGATGTTTTGTCTGTTAATGTTGGTTGTGGCTTTTTGCAGATGAAGTTGATGAACGATAATGATTTGTTAAGTGTGAGCTATATATTATGTGGTTGCTGGTTTATGCAGTGTCACTAATGTATTTTATGACCATTTTAGCTGAATGTCTAAAGTGGCTTTTATCATCAAGTTGTTTTTGTTTTCTATAAACATGATTATACTTTGTGTGCTTAGTAATAATGTAGATAATAAATTTTAGTATGTCTAACCGACTGTGTGAAAGTTTTCAAAAACTCAAACTGTGTTTTAATTTTTGGAAATTTAATAGTGAACCCAAAGGGGTTCGAACCCATGACCAAGTTGTGTTTTAATGATTTTAAATAGTTAAGGGGTAAGTTAGAAAGTAGTAAATTGCTAGTTATAGGAAATCTGTTTACAGATTTGGGTTTGATTCCCAGGTTGGGCTCGGGGCTGGTTATGTTCTCTCCCGTGACATTGGCTACGGTCATGTCCTCCTCATATGGAGAAGTTGTCAGCTGCTTGCGGAAGAGCAAGTTAGTACTGGTTGATAATTAAGGCCAGGAAAACTGGTGAGGTCACCAGGCCACTGTATATAACTGAATAAAAATTGTTGAAAAACAATGTAAAACCTGATAAAAAAAAAAATCATCTGACTGAAAATGTTGTCAAATCAAATACAATCAGTGTGTTTTAATGAGGTGATTTTACTATTTCTTAAAATTCAATTCAAACTAGGGTCTTGTTGAGGTATGTTCAAGTATTGTGCACATAATCGCTATGTTTCGATTTTCTTTTCATTTATCATTAAAAATATTCAGCCAAACTTCTTTTTTTTGCTAAAATCAGATATCCAGCAAGATTAAATCTACTAAATTGACAGTAATTTTTTTTCCCTTTGAAATAAAAAGTGGACATTAAAAATGTATGACCTTGATATGATAAGCATTGAGTTTCAGATCTTGGTACTCAAATCTCATTTATATTTAATTAATACCGGTATCTGTTGAAATTAATGTTTAATGTTCAATTACACGGTTAAATGTCATATATTGAAACTTTGATGAATATTATTGATATCCGAATTTAGCTGCATTGAAAACTGAAGAAAAAAATATTTAACTTCTAAAAAATCAAAACTTCCAATCCTTTGGAGCAACATGCCTTTTGTCCTAGGTTTAAAAACTTGAGACATACGTCCCTATGCTTGATCCGCACTGTAACTCGGTGAATATTTACCATTGCAAATAAGCACAATTATATATTTCACTGAAATAAAATGAGATTTGAGCAAGGGGTCTGTTCTCAAGCTCATTCTAAGACCCAGGTAGCGAAAAAGGTCTCATATGAAATCTGTCTTTAACTCAAGATCTGGAAAACTGGAAAAATGGTGGATGCACAAGTTTAATGCGTACTAGCACGATTATTGATAAGAAAAGGTTTTGGTGTATAGCTACATGAGAAAAATTGTGATAAATAAACACAAGGGACTCTTAATTTGAGGTGTTTCAAGAAACTGAGGCCAAATGTCAAGGGGACTTAAGATTTCTTTGAACATCTCTCTGGATTGACTGCCTATATGGCAAATATATTGATCTGTTTAAAAAGAAGTTTGGCTGGTGTTTCAACTTTTCTTTTATTTGTCATGCATGTTATTTAGTTACCCTTGCATGGAATGATGTGTGATATTTATAATTATTATTATATATAAAATTATTGCACAAATATTATTGCATGATTGTATAGTGTAGTTTTTTGTGTGTGTTTATGATTTAATATTTAGTAAAATATATAATTAATGTTTATAAGTTTTAATGCAAATAGAGGAGAAATATTGAAAATATGATGTTGTAATATATTATGTGCATAATAATGTATAAATATGATATTTTCTCTGTTGCTTGTATTCAGATGAGTAATTGACAGATGGTAACATTAAACACGTAAAACACTTCGATTAATATCTAACTTTTACTGTATTTTGAGGCATTGTTGCTAATTTTTTGTTAACTAATTTGCAACAATTTGGCACTTGACCCTCAATATTTTCAATTTTCTTTTATTGATTAAAATCTGTTCAGTCTCTTGTATCTGTGATGTTTTATATTAAAAACATTTGTGTTTGTTTTTTCAGAGAACTTACGCTGAGAGAATTAGAGGTGAGGCCCGTAAAAAGTGGCTTCAGCATATCATTACTGCAGCAGATACTGGCGGGGCCTCAATTGATCCTGTTTACAAAGCAGTATTCCAGGCTCTGTATAAGGTATGTACCCGTCTTGTAAGCTTTATTTTCAATTGATATAAGAAAGTTAAAAGAAGGGCTGGACAGTCTAGATGTTAAGCATGAGTCCTCAGGGGTGTCCGGTAAAATTACCCGGTAACTAAAGCCTCCTCACCCAGCTACTTTTCTTGTATTAATGGTCATAATTAAGGGGAGTACACCCCCCCCCAGACATCCACCTACTTTTGTGACACCCCTGATTCCTGGGCTTGGCATGTAATCTCAGTGATGATTTGGATAAAGATAATGATACTAAGGTCTCCCACATCTACTAGATTTCAGTAACCAGTATTCTTATGAATTGATAATATTAAAGTTGGTTGCCATGGAAACCCAGCAATCAAATAAGACCGGCTGACTATTGTATATGATTTAACTGAAAAGGCTGCCTGTAATTCTGTCAAAAAAATTTGACATTCCCAAAACAGGACTTAAATTTTAATACATTGTAAAACTCAAACACAACAAAGCATGTAATCAATTGATTAATTTTCATCGATCAGTCAATCAAATATTTAATTGATCGAATATTGATTCATTTTTACAGGATGCAGAAGCCCATGGTGCTGGTAAAAATATCAGTTCCAATATCTCAATGTTGGAGAGGAATAGCGTGGCACCGAATCGTGGAGAAGTCTGTTTGAGATATGTGGCGGCTACAACTGAAGATGCTGACTTCGTGTTAGGCAAAATTTTATATAAGGATATGATTGGCATTAGGTAAGTTACATTTAGGGTACAGAGACCTGTCTCAGAATGAAGCCTCGCCATTGGTCAACTGTATCTGTAGCAACAAAATAAGAGGCTGAGGTTTTAGACTGGTGTCCAAATTCAGATGTAAAATTTTCAGACCATGCTTTGAAGTTGAATTCAATGGGTCTGACATTTTATTTCGAATAATACATGGTTTCAAATAGCCCATTTTAATTTGACGTGCCTAACATGATACATCTGGACCAGATATTTATTTTGGATTATACCAAGTATTCGGATAGAAGGTTGTCGAATAAATGAGATCCGACTGTATTCCCAGGAAACTGTATCTTGTATGTACATGCACTTGTTTCTGTTTGCTTTAAAGTTTGATGGAAAGAAAAAAGGATTAGGAAATAAGGACTGCATTGTATTAGCTTGTATTTCATAGAAATTTGGGCTAGGTGCACTTACCCCCAAAATTGGCCCTGTGTCAAATTCTTTCGAAAACGTTACTGTGATAACACCATGCGTTGAATTTTACAAAACTGCATTTTTTAAATCTTTATTATTGAAACTGTTACCATGGCAACGAAAATATTTTTTTACAAAAATATGAAAAAATCCATTTTCTGAAAAAAATATTACACAAAACTATGGGTTTTTTTCTGATTCATATAAGAAATATTAAAATAGTTATTTTTTTTATATTATTTTTTTTTGTTACTATGGTAACAGTTTTGAAAATTGATTACAAAATGTTGTTTTTTCAAAACGTTGTAGCAAATGTATTTGGTGTTCTTGCACATGGATGTATACAAAATGTATAACACCATCCTTTGAATTTTACAAAACTGCATTTATTAAATCCTTATTATTGAAACTGTTACCATAGCAACGAAAAGATTTTTTTACAAAAATATGAAAAAATGCATTCTTAAAGAAAAATATTGGCCACAACTATGTTTTTTTGTATATGATGTATACAAGCAATAAAACGGATTATTTTTTGTTGTTGTTGTTGCCGTGGTAACAGTTTTGAAATAATTGAAAAAACGCATTTCTGCAACCAACTTTAAAAGCATTTCATAATGAAACGGTTACAACGTTATGTTTTCAAAAATAAATTACAAGTCTTTCTTCGGTTACTATCTTTATTTTTAAAATCAATGTGTATATTTATTGACTCTGATTGATATGACAACCATAATTAATAAACATCAGTAATTAGATTTTAAATGCCATATTAAAAAGACAGATCTGTAATATATGAAACCACAGCAATTGTCATTCATGTATTACATTAGATTACGGTATGAACCATTTCTAAGCAAACTGACATATTTTGATTAAAATTATGATAATAATAAAGAGATTTCAAATACTGGTTAAATGCAGAGATATAAAATGATGTGTTACATACATAAAATAGCATCAACAACAATAATAAGATAAATGCGTATTAATGGAATAAAAACTAGTAGCTTTATACAGATATGCATTTATAAACACTGACCAGAAGTGATCTTGTTACTTCAATATGGGTATAATTAAAATACTGGTATGGTTCTAGATAACAATGCAACATTTATTAATGTCAATGTTCATCATAATGTACAATATCACATAGTACAACAATAATTTTTTTATGAAATAGTAGCATATAACAATTCATTTCAACATCTCAATCATGCTACATGATAAGTAACAAACTACATTGTTTCTGTAGATATAAGTAATCACAGAGTACATGTATGAAGAAGTTTTAGCTTCTCAAAAATGTAAAATAGTGTTTATAACTAATCATTGCCCTTAACACAAAAACTGGCTTCAGGTGACAATAGTCCGATTATAATAATATTCAGCTATATGGTGTGAGAGTACATGTAGTATTGATCCCAGGTAGTAAATATTACAATTCATGAACTTCAACTGATAAAAATATCCACAGGTCTCCAACACATGAACATTCTGTTGTCAGCATCTGATGTAAAAAGGTGTTTGCCACTCCGTCCCACCCAACAGTCCTGAAAAATGAATCGTAAAAGTTGTCGGCAGTGTACAAATTATTTACTAGCAAATCTGCAAATAATAACAATATTTACAATAATAATGGTAACAATTGTCTGAATATGTTGAACTTGAATTGCATTCCTCATTAAATGTATCACAATACAGTATATTTCATAAATAGCTTACAAGGTAACATAAGTGGTGATATAGTTACTGGGCTGTCAATAAGATCCAGTAGCCGGTCAAATTATCTCATCATTTAACTACTTTTCTTGTACAAGTCATTATAATTATGGGGAGTACCCCCCAGACCCCCACTTATTGTTAATGATTTTCCTGCTAGTTCAAATATTAGTGACACTCCTGTAGTATGATTTGCTTATAACATAACGATCCAGGTTGTATAGAGATACATGTATACACTTCTAGTCATAACAAATTAAAAATAATAATCTCACCAACTACAACTTACCAGTACATTTTTGTATATTTGCAATATAGAGCTACTCCCAACTCCACAGGCTAAGTGTTTCACAGCTCAACTGGTCTCGAATAATTAACAGCTAAATTCTTTATGTGCAGATGGAAGCTGTAAATAAATAAAAAAGAAATGGAAAATAAAATAAAAAATATTAAAAAAGGAAACAAGAGGCGTCGTCTGGAATCGAACCTTGATCGCCGAGTTGTCAGTCTTACACTCTCCAGATCACGCTACGACTTTACAAGGCCATTGATTTTATTTGTTATTTTGTAGCGCATCACTTTCTTTTCAAAATTAGTAACATTTTGTTTCTTTCCTAGAAAACACTGTCAACCAACCTTTTTACAATATGTTTTGTTCGAACTGCACCCTGTACCGCGTTAAATATTCAGCAGTGCAAAAACTGAATGACCGCAAGACCATGCTTCGTCTGTACGTCTAGTCAGGAAACAGACGACTGAATAATGACAGTTTTACGAAATTAAAGAACGTTTTGGTGTTGACAAATAAGTAAATAACAATATACTTACTTGCAAACTTAATGGAGCAGAAAAATCAACACGACAACAGCTTTGAACAACACGGAAGTTCTGTTTATTATTGACACCGATCTGTATCGAAAGACGCTGCATAGCAAACAACAATATTTGCCTCCCTTTACATGCACAGTTTCGGATGGTATGCTACAACCGGACATCGCATGTTTTCAAGTTCGAATACGCTTCTTCTGAATTTTTTTTATCGGTGATTTATCAGTTTCTTTCATTTAACTATATTACCGTTGTTGAGAATGATTATGTACGTGGTAGACGAGAATCTGCTAATAACATTGTAAGTCTTGATCTTTATAACGTAAACGTACGCCGATTATTTGCAAACGGGTGATTTCAAAAAAAATGAAGCATAAGTTTATTTTTTTGCTAAAATTTTAAATTAAAGATAATATTATAATTTCGAGTGGAGAAGTTAGCTAAAATGTTCAATTTTATGTCACGAAAATGGCCCGTGGATAGGTAGACTAGTTAAAATAAAAATCAAACAGTTTTTATAAATTTTAATGAACTTTTTTCAACAAATATATCAACTTTGATACAAAAATAATCTCAAACAATAATCATAATACTGTTTTTGCAGCCTGTATATATAAAGTAATAGTTTCAACAATATTTTTAAGTAAAATCATGTTCTGTTATCCAAAATATAAATGAAAAATACAGATTTTTATGATTTTAATACCTATTTTTTTACAACTACACCTCTAAATGTTTTTTTTATACACCATTAGCTTTAACTTTTGAACTTAAAATTCTATGTTTTGCAAAGAGTATGACATACTCATGATATTTGAAAAGTTTTATAACTATAAGTGCAAGTTCACCAAAGATAGGTAGACTTAAAAAATGGCACTTTTTCCTGCTTTTCTAGTACACTTGGGACAAAAACTTGCTTTAAGGAAAATCAACATTTTTGATAAACAGAGCTTACTTTCAACAAAGTTATGTATTTTTCAAATTTGACACATAACTTATATGTGTTAAAGAGGGATTTTATTTGTAATATTTTGTGTATACATTTTATAATTAAAGATTACAATTAATGTTTGCAGGTTCAGACCATTCTAGTTTAACACATTTGAAAAAGAAATTAACAATGCAGGTTAAAACAGTACAAAAATAACACTTCAAACAATGTTCAATCTGTTCCTTGTTTTCAAATATACATCATTGCTTAAGAGTTCATATTTTTTGTGATTTAAACATTGTACATAATTATGTACACTTGGGACAATTTTCTAACATATCAATATCTATCCATTTAAATTGTTTTTTCAGTGTTCTTGTAGAAACATACGTAAATTTAAACACTTTTTGTAAATGGTATTTCACAATAGATATCCATACAATTTAGCAAAACTAAATTATTATTAAGTTATTTTTTTTTAATTCTGAAAGCAAGAGATTGATTTTTATCTTAACAAAGAATTGAATGAGTAATATTTTCACATAGGAGCAATACATATTTGTTTTGGTACTGATATACTCACATAAGCTTACATTTGATACCTCTTGATTAAATAAGAGTTTATTTATAGCAGTTGATAAAATACTCATAAATTTGTACACTTGGGACAAAACTTTAGAACACATTAAATGTTCTACATTATCAGAAAATGTCCAACATAAAACTGCTATAGTAATACCTATGCCATTCTAATCAAACACTGAAAACTATAAACTTGAACAAACTACTAAAAATAAACTGATTAACTGTTGTTAACAAATTTTATAGTCTCTGTAAATGTTTAGACACAATTGTCTGAACTATAATATGATCCTAAGCCAGATCACAATTATTAAGCTCAAAACTTTGACACATCATCCAAGGAGAACTTGAGTTTTATTCCCCTCCCAGGAATTAGCTGTGGCGGTTTCAACGTCATGGTAATGTCTGATAATGGTTGCCAGGAAATATCGTCCCTTTCCGGCCACATGTACATTCCTTTCGTTGGACACTTTTTCATAAATCTGATTTGAATATCATCAATGTCGGTCTGTAGCACCTTGAGAAAGTATAACATGTAAACATTTATTATTTAAGTTTTATTATGTAGAGAAACATGTCTTTAAGGAATTATATATTATGTATATGGAAAAGAAACAAGAAGAAGCATTTATGACTGTATGTAGATATATATATGAGACGCAACATGAGAATACCAGGCTTATTGCATCCGTATAAAGTTTTGATCTGGATAAGATTAAGGTTAAAATGAGCCTACACTTTCTGCTTTCGGGGGATTCGTGCGTAGAGTAGTCATTCTAAAAACAGAAAATCCAATAGAGGAGGAAAGTGTCTATTCAGATGTGTCTGCCAAGGCAGAGCCGGATCAATTCTTAATGCAGTTGTTAGCCTGGCTCATAAACAATTAATATTAAATGCTTTACAAATCCTTGCTTTATACATTTAATAAATTGATACTAAAATCTAAAAATGTGAATAAAAGCACCTTTGCAACAAATGTCTGTTTCTGTTTCCTTCGTCCATCAGATAGTTTGACCAAAACAAAGTCTTCTGGTTGTATCCTGCAAACATGTTGAATTGCAATTGTTTAACCCTTTCCCTCATGCAGACGACTTTTGACGTGTTTGCAGCAGACCACTTTTGAAAACACTGTGACAAATTTCTCCTTTTGTCACAATGTTTTCAACTTTATTTAGATAATTATAAATCTATTAAAAGGGAGTTTTGTTACTTTGTCTTCAAAGTCGTCTGCTGCAGGTTTTTTGTAGGAGGGAAAGAGTTAAAAGTTATTGCAATTTTGGCAGTTTAATGTGACTAGGATATTGAATACTTATAAATACATGAATAAAGAACCAGAATGATTGGTTTTCAACTTTTTTCTTGACTTTTAATTTATCTGCCCTTTCCTTACGGGATGGATCTGTTTTAAGCTGTTTTCTGTACTCTCTTATTCTATTTCGTTCTGAAGCCTTGGATTTGCCGTTTGAATCAGAGTCATTCAACCTATTTTCAACATCTTTATTTCTTAGAAACCTCTTAAAGGGAAATTTAACCTTCAGGGTAGGCATCTTTAATGATTCAAAACTTTTTCTGAAATGATATTTGACAATTATCAACTGTAAAGAGCAAAACCCTATTTTTATGTCCCAAGTGTACAATACCAATAGTTATATTTAAGTGCAATGTAAAAAACTTACAGAGACATCATCTACTTTCTTCATTCAACATATTTAAAGAACAAGGATGTTGGCTTTCAATGAAACAGAGACAAAACAAAATGTAGTTACTAACCACAAAAATAATTGATTTTCCTTTTTTCCTTTAAAGCTGAATTTAGAATATTTACAAAATAATAGGTTATTTTACCATTATATCAGTTCTTCAGGCTCTTCTTTACAAACTTTAGACCCTCATGCTTCCTGTAATGCACCAGAATGACATGCTGTGTACAGTTCTTGTAGCTGACACCTGTCAATCAAAAAGTGCCAAAACTCGTGTACACTTGGGACAACACAAATATGCCAGAAAAATATATACATGATATTGTATCCTCTTTATTTCGTCATAACTGATGGTAAACGGACATAGTCTTAATAAAAAAATGCTTAAAGATTGAAAATGCACTTGAACAGAAAAAATATCTATCATTTATGCTAAAATGTACACTTGGGACAGTTTTCGGGTAGTTATTTAATATGACTGACATAAAGTTCAATAAAAAGTATGATGAACAGAAATCTAGAACAATATAAAACAGACATATTTACCTGCTGAAAAATACAACATTTACTCACCCCATTATCAACACTTTCTCTAGCAGCACCTAGATATTTCAATTCTGGTGAAAATAGGTTGCAAAAAGTATTCGTACCTTTGAACTTCAAACTCTTACGTAAAATTCAAATATGTTTGGTGACGGGTTACATACTATTTAAATGATAGTTAATATGTCATACTACTGTCTGAAAAAGACCTTTTGCTTATATTTTGGCTGGTTACAAAGTTATTAAATAATAAAACTGGTACATTTGTTAAAATGTCACGCTAAACAGTACACTTGGGACACTTTTTGACATGTTTTTTCAACGCAACTTTTTAAGGAAGTAAGCTAATGTGATGAAACTCGGCATCAAAAACAACTACCATGAAACACATCTCCAGGACTTATTAACTTATCAATTTAGCTTTCTAGTAAAAAAATATTGGCATGTTATTAAAATGCTTCATTTTTTTTGAAATCACCCAAACACTAATTTTAAGTAATGTACTATGATCTCCCAATAACAACGCGATGAAATTTTTACCATGTACGAGTTACAATATTTGCAATATACTTATAAAATATCGTCGCGTTGTAATTGGGAGATCATATTTAAAAATCTGTATTTTCACACATATAATTAGAGCAGTTACGAGAATTTAATGTGGTGGGGTTATTTAAGGGGCGTGTATTTTGTGTATGTGTGATGTTCTCAACAATTTTTGGGCATATTTCGAGAGGCAGATTGTATATGTTTACGCATTACATAAAAAAGCGTGATAGGTTGTATATTCATTGCTTAATTAGTTGGTATTTTCGGAGCAAAAATGTAACTTTCTAATTAGTCAGGGGGTAAGTTAATTCATTAATATTAGGGTTTTGTGCAAAGATATGACGATTATGTTTTCAACGTAGATTAAAATGATATGTTACCATATTTTTGCCCAATATACTAAACGAATATTGTTCTCGAGCCTTAAAAAAAATAGTTTTTGAGGCGTAACCATGCATATTTATTTCGCACACGTTTCCATAGCAACATAAGAATGGCTTTCATATAAATGATCTTGTCACTTATTAGTTTTATACTGGAAGTATAAAACATATACAAATGCTGTCATATGCAGAAGAAATACAATTTGTTTTTTTTCTAATGTTTACTGTTTTGGTTGCCATGGCAACTACGTTGGTTGTAATACAAAATTAACCATATAGTTGAATGCTACATAGACACTTATTCATCATATCAAAATTTCATCGTATTCTGACACAGGGCCGATTTTAGGCCTAAGTGCACCTACTCCTTTGGTCTTATTTTTCTAGTTTTTCTGCGGTTGAGAGTGGTAAACCAATACATGTACCTCGAGTAGCAAACCATGGCAACATCATGTTCTGGAACCCATACAGAAAACCCGATGTAAGTCATTTGCTGTTCATGTATCAATGCAAATTAAACAGTTATATATACGTTTTACACAAAACCCTTTAACATCTATTCTTAAATTGTGTTATGTAAAAATATTAAGTGCAATTGCTAAATTATTTGCTATTTAGCATGCATTCTGCGAAAAATTTATACTTCTTTCAAGGTCAATATTGAAGATTGGATACGCCTAAACGTGTTGCCTCTTTAATGAAGAATTCATTATTACTAATATGATTTTAGCTTTATCATGAATTTAAGATGCCTACATCACTCATCCTCGGTACCCAGGCTAACATAACATACATTATGATATACATGATGTTATGAATAGCCTGGGTACCGAGGATGACATCACTGGATATGCATCATTCATATTGAAAGCTTAGCCCGATAGATTTGGTAATATGAAGCAAAAAACTAAGTACAAAATGTACTTGTAGTTACTTTTACGTCACATTATATCATTATAGATTATTTCAGTGATTTTGCTAGTTTCATAAATTTATATGCTATAAATGATTACTTTTTACGAATGTTTGTCTATTTACAGGAAAGGGAAGGCTCATTTATTGTGATCCCGTTAAAGGATAGACGTAAGCGTGTGTTTGGTCTACTTGGTGTTGACACGCTGAGCGATCATCATTCTAAGAGTATTTTCATCACACATGAGATTCAGTTCTTCCAGGTAATACTAACTGTCTGCTGTCAGCCAATGAAAATGTATCTTGGAAAATATTGACCAATAGGTACAGAGTACACAATAATGGTCCTCTCAACTAATTTGGAACCTGTAGTACCTTTGTTTTATGTGAAGAGGTGGTCAGCGATTTGAAGAAAGACAATAATTATAGTACTGAGTAATATTCAATGAACTTGATTAAGTCCACTTATCTAACCTCTATAAACTGAATTTCTGGTAACAAATGGTATAACATTATAATATCAAGTGTACATAGATATAAATACTTTCCATGAAGATTAAGTAAATTACTTAGTCAACATTTGCCATTAGCTACTATCGGTCTGAAATTTCATTTCAAAAGATACTTTCTACACATTACAGTGTCATGTGATACCTTAAAACTTTATGCTCCAAAATGCCAATAAATGGGCAATAAACCTCTGGCCTTGTTCGGTTTTGCGATTTGTTTCAGGTTTCAGATGACTATATCGAGGGTTCAGCGCAAGACTATACTAACTCCTATGTATTTATATAGGAGTTGGTATATTCTTGCACTGAACCCTTGATATGTTGGATTAGTTTTGATGGTCCAACTGTATACCTGTGGTACATGTATTCACAGATTTTGTTTAATGTTTCACAGGGTGTAGCCAAGTCATTTAGCATTGCTTACCATGCCATTGATATGCGTAAGAAGCTTCTGAGAATTACCGAAAGTGCCGTTTCATGGATACACCGTCGTAGTCCTCATGTGAAAGAGATCCTCTGTTATATCGTGGAACCAGATGAGGAGAACAAGGACTTTGTGTTGAGGAGAATGATGATGACTGACAAAAGAGGGGCCATTCAAAACATTCAAAACCCACCTAGACTGGAAAGGAAAGACAACTTGTTCAGGTAAATAGTCTACTTACTTGCATAATAAGTTGAACCTGCTAATTTGCATTGAATTAGGTCTTAATGTCACTCAAACAAACAGCCTTGATTTAAATATTTTGTTTGAAAAACTCATATTTTTAAATTGAGAGAATACAATTTAATAAGAAGTACAATATGGTGAAAAATATTTAATTCATTGATTTGCCTCTATATGCTAAAATAATTTTTGGTTGTTGCAAGTTTTTTTACTTTTTTGTTCTTTTTTATATTACTTCACTTGAGATTATTAAAATATTATATCGGGAAAAGGTATTGTTTTTTTCAAAGCCATCCCTTGAGGTGTTACATTTGTTATGAGTTTTGATATTAATCTGCATTGAAGTACACACTCAGTATTGATGTATTGAACATGAAAATGCCCTGAGAAGTTGGATTCTGGAGTGTTCTGATTCAATTGTGTTTATGTTCTACAATTTCAGGGATTACCTTTTCAAGACTGTTGATAACTCAGAGAGCGTTTCGGCAGACGCGTATGGAGAGCGCCATCTAGCGTTCCCATTGAGAGACGATCAAGGTCGTGCACAGGCGATCTTAGACATCAGTATTGGAGAGTTGAAACAATTACCCAGTCACGAGAATCGTGAAGTTCAAAGAATGTTACGTCTGCTACAGATGGCACACAAGGAAATCACCAAGGAGATGGCGGGAGAAGACAAGAACGTTGTCCTAGGTTCGTAGATAGCGATGTATCAGATATCATTACACGAGTATAGTACTGTATACATTCAGTAAAACCTCACTTACAGACAACCTCAATAATAAGACCACATCAAAATTACGAACATAATTTGCAGATCCATTTTCACTGTTCTGCAATGTATTCAACCTCAATATTAAGACCAGTTTTCAAGGGTCCCAAGGGTGGTCGTATTAATGAGGTTTTACTGTACATATTTTGGCGGTGGTTTTATTTTGCCTATAATTTAGTGTTTTTTTGTGTACAAATGCACCAATTCTAAACCACACCAACTGAAGATAACATGAAATATTATGCTGATTATATTTTAAGTGTATACAGACAAAGAGTTATCTCCCTTATCGATATTGACAATGGTGGTTTTTTTTGGTAGTTCACTAGGTACAAAAGCACCAATTTGAGATGTAGAAGTGAGAAAAACGGAAAAGTGTTTGTTTCTCAAATCCACAGGCTTTGTTTGCTAACGTGTTGAAGTCAGGTGCTAAATTAATGTGATAAAAGTCATTTGTTTGAATAACTGATATCCTAAGAAGGAATTTTACATGCTCCAATTTTATAATCCTTACAAATAAAAATGATTAATTGGGGAGGCTGCATCTACATTCGCTCAAGATATATGGTGAGATTAAATGACAATATGGCAGTTTTAAACATAAAAAAATTATAAATTGGTGAAAAAAATTCACAAATTCGTATATTTTTTCAACAGAGGCTGAACAAAATGAAGAAACTCGTATGGACATTATGTTTGATCGTTTGATGTTGATGGAACTGCGCGAAAACGTCACAAAGATTGACACAAAAGCATTTGCTGAACTTCGCAGCTATAATGATCCACCGAGGATTGTACATGATATTCTCAAAGCTGTTACTGCAATATTCAGCTTCAGCGAAACTGAACAAGGCCTCTTTGATGATTGGCAGCAAATGAAAGGGGTAAGTGTCTTTTTTGTTGATTTCTGTTGTCTATATCTTTGTCAGTGACTTAGGAAGTCTAGACTTTGTGTGCCCCTACCAAGTAGAGCGGGTCACTTAGATTTACCCTTGTCCATCTGCCCAATTTAATCTCAAAAGTGTTTGCCCTAGAGTAAAGAAACTATAGGAATATTAGTCATCACATGAAATTGCACATGTGGTTTTGTTTCCATTAGACTCATTTAGTATGAGGAGAGTTGCGCCCCTTGATTGAGTAAAGTGGGGGTACCTGTTTCCTGTGGACATATTTCTAGTTTTAAAGGCCTCTAATGTTTAACAGTAAACAAGGCATGTCTGTTATTTTTTCTGGAAATAATGTAGCTACCAATAAGTTCAGTGTGACTAGTTTAATAGAATAAATCGTACAACATCAAAAAAATGTGACAACCAGTTTCTTGCACATTCTTGTAGTTTATGATATAAAGCAAGTATTTTGAATTTGTGTCCGAAGCTTCAAACAATCTGAAATGACTATTTCACTCCTTCTAATTTCATTTTTTGTGATCTCATGTTTATTTGAGTATGTATCATTTCACCAAATTCATATTGATGTGATCAAAGTGTAAACTCTGTATGTGATATTTTTGTTACAGCAAATCAACAATGACTTGCTACAGAAGATCGTTGGCTATGATCCAACAGCTGGTCAAGAGCTTATCCCTCCGGAGAAAATTGAGCGTTACCTCACAGAGGTTCCACATGGCGAAGTAGCGAAACACAGCTCAGTACCTTCACAGCATATGTACAACTGGGTGTTTGTTTGTCTGTCACTTATTGAACATACACTAAAAATGCGAGAAAATAATGAAGACATTTTACCGTCTGCTGGTTCTTCTAAGGATGAGAAAGAAAAAGAAGATACAATGGAAAGTCTCCAAGGTCAAACTCAGGAGGTCGAAGCAGAAACCTAAATGTTAAGGTCAAGGACTCATTCCAGTTTTAAGGATGTGAAAATCCCGTAGATTTATTATGTAAATTTCATTATTTGTCTCATGGCTTCATAAACTGATTAGTTTTTACCATTCATTGTTTAATTGTTGTTGATTTGTTTACCTGCTATTTGTTCTTATGTTTCTAGTTAAAATGCAAATGCTTCTAGGAAAAAATTGTCAAAAGTTGCATATATCCGTTTAAAATAGCAAGTATTCGTGAATATAGCAGTATTGTTAGGCGATGGATGTATACGTAAGTTTACCAGTGCACTTTAAGGTATCTATCTTTTATATAGGAATTATCATTTTAGTAGATAAATCTCCTAAGTGTTATTATGAATAGGCGTCGGGATGTATATATTTATATCTAAATAATTTATGTATGAAAATAGATGGATTGAACTGCAAATTGTATATATGTATACAAGTTTATATTGTAAAAAGGAACTATCTAAGCAGATCATATCATTCCGATGTAGAAGGCTGCCATCATCAGCATAATGGTGACATATGCTTGGTTTGTAAGGTCTGACTTACTGAATACAGTTGCAGGATTATTATATTTACAAGCTTCACAGTGTAAATACTTACAAGTTTTGTTTTTGTTATGTTACATTTGATTTGACATTGATTTCAATTATCTTATTATGGAATTGCTATGTTACTATATATCTGTGATACGTATGAAGTTAACTACAAGGCAACAGTTTCAAAGCAGTTTTAAATTTAAAGAAAACATTATTGGTAAAAAAGATATTTTCAAAACACAAAAATAATTTCATTATTTGTCCATTGATTTCCTGTAATGGATGAATTTGACTCGTCATATGATAAAACAATTTTTGCAAAATAGTAGGTGCTGAGATGATTGTCTTATGACTAATGTGCTATTATGAGCCTATTTTGCATCTGTTTTTGTTTAAAATTTGTTCTTTCACACATATAAAATATCTTATCTCAGTTACCAAGTATTACAGCCGTTCCGGTTTTCCATCCTAAATTTAGGTGTCTTTACCTTACTTGTGCTATATGTGTATGATTTTACAATTTGAATGATATACTGTGATGTGAAGTATGTTTTGTTTTTGTTAATTTGAGTACATTTCATTATTTGAAGAACACTGTCCTTTGAGTAATTTTTATGTTGACAGTATTGTGAAGAAGTTGTGCATTTTTGTGTTGGAAGATTTTTTCCATCCATTATATCTGTGATAATAGTTGTATTTATCTTTATTCACTATTTTTGTGGTCTTCATCAATACAGATCAAATATTTCTCCAGGGTTTCTAATGCTTGTATATATAGTATAACCTCACCTAACAACCTCAATAATAGGACCACCTCAAAATTAAGACCACATTGTACAAGTCCATTTTCAATGTTTTACTCTTTATTCAACCTCAATACTAGGACCACCTCAATAAGAATACCATTTTTCAAGTGTCCAAAGGGTGGTCTTATTATCGAGGTTTTATGGTACGGGGAAAATTTCCCAGATTGGCCCTCTCTTTAGCAACAACCTCTCGTAAGCACCAGTATCAACACTTCCTATAGTAAGAATTTACTATCAAGTCAACCTCTCTAGAGCAACAACCTCTTAACAAAAGCATAAACCACTGTTTCTGCCTCATTTTTCTATTGACCTACCCAACATCCTTCAAAAACCTTTCAATGTTCAAAATCAACAATCAAATTCCTTCTAAATTGAACTCCAAATCATTTTACTCATAAAAGACAATTGCATCTACACAGTTCATTGTAAATTAACATCTACAATGATGGTTGCATCTTCACAGCTCATTATTTTCCAGATGATGTGAATATAGAGCTACCATGGCAGTTGCCAGTTCTTGTTCTTATTTAGCAAGTGAATAGTGCATTTAACAATACTGACTTGCTGTATTGTGTTGGTTTAACATAATAAATGAGATTAAATGCTGACAAAGTGAGATCTTGTATCACAAACTCAATGAATTGTTACAAATCCGGAGGCCTTGTTCTGAGGTTATCATTTTGAGTTTGGAGACCAGTTTCAAAATGAAGCCTTCTCATTGGTCAATTTTACGGCTTAGATCAGAAACAACCAATTAAATGCTTGAGTTGAAAGTCTAGTCTCCAAGCTCGGTTTACAACCATCAGTCCTGTTTATCAACAGTAGGAATGGGCATAAAATCTAACAATATATCACACAGAATACATTCATCATTTATTCCACTCTTACATTCAAGTATTACCTATAATTTTCAATTTGAAACAAGCAACATTTGGTGACCAAATAATTACCATTGTCACAAACAAAAATACTGAACTTTTGTTATAAATTCTTGATACAGCAATTATCGAAAACATTCAGTCCTCTGACTTGACCCAGATCACATATAAGTACGGTATATGAAATTTTGATGAAAATCTCGCCATAAAATAGGTGTAAAATCTACATGAAATTTTGCTGACATTAACAACTACACAAAGGAAACTCAACACAACGTCAAGCTGTAAAAGTATTGGAATAATAATAATTCTGTTATTCTAGTATATTAGAGCATCAATGAAAATCGACCTGCATGAAATTACATTATCAATTTCCATACAGTAACATTATTAATTGGTCATACTGTTTGAAAATAATTGAAATTAAAAACAAATAAATTAAGCCTTACTGATGTTTGCAAGGAATTTCAAATTAATTGAAAGTAAGCATTCGAAGGTCAGCTGCAGATAGCGGCTAGTCTAAAAAAGAGCAACTTTAAGCCATCTTTAAAAGATTGCTTGTTTGGCCTAACCCTACCCGGCATATGTTAGATGGGTAGGTAGGAAGGTAATATTTTTATCTATTATTGTTTATGGTCATACAAGTGTAAACTGTTAATATGCTGCTAAAAAATTCAGCTCAGACTATCTCAAATATTTTGTTCATTGGGCCATTTTTATCGGTAGATAGGGTTATGCAAAACATTTTTTTAATATGGCCTTAACATTGACAAACTTGAGTAGCTTGCATACTGTTTCACTCTAGGATTAAGATATATTACATTTACACAAAACATACAACTAATTAACAATCATTGGGCAACATAACCAATATCAGTAATACAATGTATCATTCATTTGCACATACAGTCAAACCTGTCTATAAAGACCACCCATGGGAACAGCAAAATGTGGTCTTTGTTTACAGGTGGTCTCTATTAACAGATTAAATACCAATGTATCATTCATTTGCACATATAATTGAAACAAATATTGGTTGAATAATGATGTGAATACAATGCAATATATTTGAATATAACATGTCAGTATATATAGAGAAGTATGTTAGTTCATAAAGTAAGAACAGAGAACAAACATTGTGAAGTAAAGTTCAACTTATAAAGTCGATTACATCATATCACCATATGGGAGATTTCAAATAATTATAGATTTACTGAGAAATCTACATTGTGTGATATTACATGATAAATGCTGCAAGTTCATAATAAATCAATCTTTATAAAAAGTAATTTATGTTGCCCATCTACAAATCGAGGGGTTAGTGCCAGAATCTGTCATCTCCATTATAAATTAATATTGAGATACATGTAGCTGGTTCTGGCACCAACACCTCAATTTAATGTTTACATATCTACACGGAATTATACAAAGAAAGAACCATAACAATAATAAAAAAAATGACACAATATTCCATTCCTACATACAACATCAGACAACTGCCTTAGTTTGATTGTAAAAGTTACTAAGTTTAATCTTATCTATTTTACATTGATTGAGAAACAAGTTTTTACATCTTATACTATTCACTCTTGATGAATGCTTCCTGGCTACCAACCAGTACAAGTGCCAAATTTAGGGATTGTGAAGTTTGTGATCAAACCACGCTTATAGCGGGTCTCGAACGCACCACCTTTGGATCTGGAGTCAAGGGCTCTATCCCTGGACCACTGTGCCTCTCGTAAAAGTTACTAAAACAAGATCATACAACATATATATGCTAATCCTTAAACATTTTCAATGACTGCTTCTTACTCTTAGTAACTAAGCAGTATATTGTACTCGCACCAAATTCAAGAGTCCACAAACAAATCCAACTCAACAAGGGACTCAAACTCTCGACCTTGGAATCAGGAGTTGTTCACTCTACCTCTTGACCCCTATGCCTTCCTGTTGGAATGTTTCATTTATTTACAGAATCATTGATAACAAATATAGCTATTCAGCCCGTTACGTTAAACTTTATACTGCAAAACTTGTGAGTCTTTTAAAATAATGTAAGATGCACGTATATTGCATGTACAACTTAAAGAGAGCAAAGTTTCCTTTTTCTCGTATTTCAAGTTAAATAAACTTGATTGAAAAAAATATAAAATAGTGACTAACTTCAAGCTCTTTATATGGCATAAAAATAAACTTTACATTAACTTTATACACTGTATACTGTTTATAATTAACAAAAATCATAAAACAACAATAGAATTCAATCATATAAACAAACAGTGGATCACCTGCATAAAGGATACCATACAAAATAGAAGTTTTACATATTACGATCTCATACAAACAAAAACACACATGTACATAGCTAGATACAAATGTACATCAATTCATACATATACATTATTAAAACACCAGCTCTATGCTCGAACACATTTTCCAGTTTGTTCAGACTAATAGCATATCTCTCACCAACTTCATCACAAAACATATTCACAAATACACAGCAAAGCGCCATTACATTGTTAAAGCAGGACAGTAAGTAAGTTTTAAAGCACATTCCACGAAATACATCAGCAGATTTGCTGGCAAATTTCTCCCCACACCTCTAACAAATCCCTTCATACATTCTTTTTGCAAAATTTCAAAACCAAAGTCCCCTAAGCTAACTCCGCCCCCATCAAGATCTAGAGAAAATTCTCATCAACTTTCACAGAATAACCCAAATCAAATCTTAAGACCAAATTTTAATACAATTTGATACAATACAATCGAGGCCATAATCTAAATTCTACAACTGGTACATTCCAGAGCAGAATTTCTGTCAAATTCCTTTGCTTGTAAACCTTAATATCTGAAGTGTTTTATGGCATAATCAAAACTAATCAACTCACACTTTATCCCCAACTGTAATAAGTTCTAAAGCAAAATCTACACAAATTTCCATGACACAGTCTGCATTAATTTCTACAGCATAGCTCTATCAGCCAACGAATTCCAAATGAATATCATAGGAAAATACCTGCTTACTCTACAGAAGAATTTCAGTGAAAATTCACCCACACCCCAATGAGTTCTATAGCACAATTTATTCATACTTCCATGGTACAATCCCCATAAAAATTCACAGCTAAGCAGCCATCTAGATGCTACCAAATCAAACTTCATTGCTAACAAACACCCCCTTGCACATATACTAATAATACTTCAAAACAAACCAAAACATAATGCAGACAAATGATCAGGGAGTCAATAGTTTGCATGAGAAACATTTATCTCTTATCAGAATACAGTGAGTAGCATATGTCTCTCTAGGCCTTTTTCTATAGTTCCCACAGGTCAGACTATCTGCCCCATTCCCAATGCCAAATTTATATATGTTTTATTTCCCAATAAAAAATTCCCAATCAGGAGCACCTACGAAAATACTTCAAACCATTTTGTGCCATAATTGCATTAAACAATTGAAAATTTGAAACCAGCTATTTGACCAATACGTACATTAGTATTATTTGATGACAATCTACTGTCGGAAAATGCTATTTTTACACCTCCAACAGCTACACTGGAATTCCCCTTTTTTCCATAGTAACCACTTTCACCTTTTATTGTAACAACAATGTGATAGGTTTCATTAGCATTCAGACGTACTCCATAACTACCATTTGCATTTTCAACACCAACTTCATACACAGGGTTTGCTACTTGACAAGGAATCTTTACTTCTGTAGAGGAGAGTTCAAATTTTTCATCTTGTATAACTAAAGTCACTTCCATAGTACTGTCACTATTACACGGGCCATATAAGTAAATATAATCAATTCTAATGTTTTGACTAACATTCAGGGCAACGGCATCCTTCTTGTCGGCGCGGTAACCCCATCCAATGCCACGCTCTGCAAATCTATCAGCTCTGTATTGGATCCCAGCTGACAATGGATGTTCAATAGGAAGATCTGCTAAAGCGTCAGCCATGTGCTGATCTGTATCAGGTGCTTCCTCCTCTGTTGGAGAATAGGTAAATGGACTCGATGGTGCCACTCGTTTTTCAGTCTTGAATTGGAAATTAGTGACAGGGGCTTTTTTAGACTTAAGTAAATGTTTCACTACCACTAACTCTTCGGCATCTGTAAGTATTCCTGTATCGGATATTTTCTCATCAAAATACTCTCTTGATAGAAGGGTTGGTCTCAACTCAAACACAGCATCCTGAAGAACCTTGCGTCGATTTTCACCAGTAACTGGCATGCCTTTCATGTTGCATTCATTTTCCGACCACTGCAATACAGCATCGCAGATTATACCCTCATCTAGCACAAGTCTTTCATGAGATATGAGCTCAGTCAAAAAAGATAAAGGTACCAAATTAAAGGATTGACTTTTAAATACAGCTTCTGGTTGTTTAAATACATATTCAAAACATTTAAACTTGATTAATTTAGTCATATGATGTTCATTTTTTCGAACAAATGGACAAAAATCCTCGACATTCATTCCACTTATCTGCTTGGAAACCAGCATCTTCACAAGTTCCATAACTCTGTACCGCTCTGCTAATTCAAGCACCTTCATTATATTGAGTCCTAATGATGTTTTCAAGATACCAGTGTATAAGTACCTGAAATAGGCAACATACAAGCATTAGTCATATTGTTTGGAAAAGAGCCCAGGCCAAATATGGAGAATGTACCAAAATATATTTTTAATGGTTTACAGACCACATTGAAAATAAAGACTTTATGATCAAGTCTTCAGAATGCTGTACCTTCATGAGACCATTGATGAAATACAACAGCATTCTGAAACGCTCAAGGTGATACATATGCAAGTAGCATTGAATCTATCCATCCTTTCAAGAGTTATTGATCAGAAACAAGTATTTCGCACACACAGACACACATACCTACAGACAGGGGCAACACTTCGTACCCCTTCAGCATTCAATGAATGGTTGAGGGCATAAACAACTGAACAGTCCCATGGACAAGTTGATTTGGTGACCATATTACAATGTAATTCAGACATATTAATACAAGCTAAGAAAATCTAGGAATACTTGATTTTGAAAGACTACTTGGTTGATAAAGGTAGGGCCAAAAAAAAAAATATCTGTGTTTAGGGTAACGGTCTCAAAAATGCTAGGTAGGGTAGGGACAAAGTTTTTTTGTTTTTTTTATTTTTTTTTCAAAAACAATCAAAAATCGAAAAAAAATCGAAAAAAAATTCTCCAGGGTCGTAAAAAACTCTAGGGTTGGGATTTTTCGACAGGTAGGGTCGGGTTACCCTAAACACAGATATTTTTTTTTTAGGCCTAGTGTTGAACATTGAAATAAAATCAATATAAATTAAAATAAAAACTTTTAAAAGTAAGCATGGAGTCATGCAATGATTCAGGTGAATGGTAGACAATGTAGTAATGGACAATAACAGTGAGCTGAACATACTCAAGAAAACAATCAAATTCTTCAGGTTGGAATTCTGGAAGTTGTATCTCTAGCGTCGGTGGCCCTACGGCAAACTCATTGAAGAATACAACACTTCTACCCATCAGCACTGATGTATGCGCTCCTCTTCGCTCCAAAAACTGACCAATCTCAAACACAACATCACATCCAACTTGTTCAACGAATAATTTCCAAATGCTGGCAGGAAATAGCGTCTTGGATTGCCAATCTTCTGTTAAATGTAATGTATTTGATGCCATTCTGAAATATTGTAAAAAAAAAGTTAAACAGTTGTCATTCTAGAAGTTCCGGGTCTTCCCCAGACTTTATTTCAAGCGCTAAGATAGGACACGCAAAAGGGGTAGGTTACCAGAGAGGCTGATAACAGCCGTCTATTTGATAATTTTTTAAATGGTGGTCTCGGGATCCATAATATTATTTTATTTACAAAAACAGAAAACATCATACCAGAATACTTTTATTAAATATTTCAAAGGACACCACTTTGTGGCATCTTTCAAAATGAAATTCAAAGGCTTGCACTAACGGGGCTTGCGGAAGTCTATGGGAAGTTATAAATCATATGATAGCCAGAACAAACATTCGCCCAGGCAAAACTGTGATACTCATGTATGTCATATATGCATACATGTATATCCATGCAAAGCTTATTCTATTTATAGGGGTTACTCCACTAGATGCTGAACCTCAAGGGTCATTTTTATAAATTTTGTGGCCAATACTGCCTATTATTTAACAAAAAAATGACCCTTCAGCCAGAATCCTTTGGGTCAAAATGTGGCTAAGTTTTGGAAATTCCAGGGGTCAACACCAGGGTCAAATGGAACTCCTGAATTTAAACCCCAAAGTCTGTCAAACACAAATTTATACAGAAAGCGATAACTTGATTATTCAGTAGGTGGGAGTAATTTCAATTAGTGCTTGCATTAGTTGGAACATAATAATCTATAATGCTGGCTTCCAAATATATATTGCATATTTTCTGATGGATGTAATTGTCCAGGGCAAGCAATCTTGTCTATGTTACGGATTTAGTTACTTCAAAAAGTTATTTCTGTTTGACTAATCTAAGCCTTCAGGTTCAAGTACTCAAATAACACTGTCTATGGCGGGTATTAAAGCTAGTAGGTCCGCCTACTTTCTGTTTCAACCTGCCTGGACAAAGAGAAAACATCCGACCCATTAGACCATAATTATATTAAGACTACCCCGATATCTAAATACATAATAGTTCCATTCCCATTTGACAAAAACAAGTGATGTGTTAAAGACACTTAAGCAATGCATGAAACAAGCAAAAATGGAACATTGGTTGTGATAAGTCTTGCAAGAATTAAAACTTCTAAATTTACAGAAATCGATTTAGTAGGCCTACTTATGAATTAAATACTAAAGTGAGGGAAAATGCAAACATGGTGTATCTATTAAAATGCACGAGGAAAGTTACATTCCACTTTTAAACAGAAAGACCTGTTTCAACGCTCAAACTTGCCATCGCTCAATGCATTAACCGGATTATGGTTAACTCCGATTACTAACACACTTCTAGTGGAAAAAATTCAAACGCGTAATGACGCTTACTGTATTTTATCATTATATAGCGATGTCAGTTAGTAACTCGAGTGGAAACATTGTTTAGTACCTTTAAACCAATGATAACTATATATATCCACAGTAGATAATTAATATATCAAAAGCAATTCCCACGAAATAATGTTCGTTTTCGCATAAGTACAGCAGCTGCTATAAATAGAATACATGGATGTCATGTAAAAATAGTAACAATACGGGTTTTCCCATTCTATTTTAGTATATCTTCTTGAATATTCCACTAAAATTTGATAACGGCTACATATATTGCGCCAAATGAGCTAAATCCGTTATATATTGAGCTAAACGTGTCCATCCAGTTGATTTCAAGTAAGTTGTGTTTATTTTTGTCAATTACATTCATTTACTTGGTACAGGGACCGTATATATGAACCGTGTGTTCCAGTTTGGTAGAATTAGTTTTCAAAAGGTAGAAATGTTGGCTACATCCATGTATCGCACCGCGTCAAGGATCGTACAAATTTTAGCGTCTCAGGTATACACGAATATATTATACAGGACGAATGTTTCTGTCTAGATCATGTGAGATTCCTCGATAATTACGGTAAAAGGTCCACATGAAGACTTACATTGTCTTGTTCTATCGATAATTGGATGAGTAAAATTCTTTATACATGTATTATAATTATTTAAAACGCGCGTTATCAGTTATGGGCACGTGCACAATTCTGATTCATTGAGTGCTCGATTGTTTTAGCTTATTTAATTAAGAACTAGCTACGTTGTGCATGAATGTTGTGACATTTTTTATAAATGGAAAGCATGATATCATTGATTAAAACAATCTAGATACATATGTTTGGAATACCTGATTCAAGCAATTTAATTGTAGAACTTTATAAAAGATATTTTAACAAAATATACACATATGATGGCATAACTACGTAGTCTTAAGCTTATTGTCTCGAGTGAGCGAAGAAATGTTTACTTAAATAGCAGCTAGCTTGTCAGGATGGCTCATATTTGTATGGTCTGATATTTTATACAGTTGGACACCGTTCACGTACTGTTGCTAGGTGATTTGTCAACGTACTGTTGCTAGGGGTAGTGTGAACGTACTGTTGCTATGTGATTTGTCAACGTACTGTTGCTAGGTGTATTGTGAACGTTTTCTTGCTAGGTGATTTGTCAACGTATTGCATACTATGCTCCCTGACCGTGTAAGCGGTGTACTTACTGTATAAAACAAATTAAAAGTTAAAAATAAAATATTTCAACTGCTTAATTCATAGTTTCAATAGCCCATTTCAAATTGACATGTGTAAGTCTAAGAAGATACATTGAGACTGATATTTATATTTGGGATGATACCAACAAGTTTTCGGATGGAAGGTTGTCGAATAAACAAGGTCTAACTGTACTTCAAACCAGTAAAAAAGTTGGATTTGTCTTGTAGTTGTGTCAATCATACCAAAATGCATCTGTTATACACTTACTCGTACCACTGGGCTACAGAATCAGAATTGTTAGAAGTTTGAAACAATATTGTACAACTGCATTTTCAGACCAAGTACAATGGCAAGATTCCCCGACGATGACTGGCAGTCAAGGAAGAGTATCACTGATTGCAATCGTTACATGTTGTCCAACAAGGTAGGCTGTGATGTCACTTTTGTCGTGGGTCCGGACCAGAGCAGAATAGGCGCCCACAAGTATGTGTTGGCCAGTCGAAGTTGTGTGTTTTATGCCATGTTTTATGGACCATTAAGTGGAAACACTGGTGATGTGGTCACAATGCCGGATATGACATCAGATCAGTTAAATTGTCTGTTAGAGTAAGTAATTTTGGTTTTTAGAGCTCTCTACAAGAAACCTTATGTCATGGCAAATTGGCATCCTGTGTATGTGTGTCTGTCTTTTAACTATTCATTTTAACAAATGAAATTTTGCGAACTTTGACACAGGACCATATCAACTTTTAGGCACCTAGGTGGTGAGCGATTCAGGGTCATCATGGCCCACTTTGTTTTCGAATAATACACACATTACACCATTCATTGCAAACAATAGAAGGGAAGGTCATCTATAAACAATGTTTCAATTATTGTGCTGTTACCCACCACAAAAATGGATCCAAACTCGGATAGTTTGCCTCTCCAAAATAAGATGTTTAATACTTATTCAAGAATCTGAAAACATAAAAAAATCCAGAAATCTTCTCCCCAAAACTTGTGGATAGGAGTACCACAGAATATTGTTAAGGGGGATGGCCTAAGAAAAATATTTGTAGTTAAAGGTAGATGGCCTTATTTTCTATCAAAATAGACTGATTCATAATTTTGAGAAAATGGTACATGTGAATTTGAAGTGATATATACCCTTGAAAATAGCCATATTTTATTGCTGTAAAGCGATATTTTTGAAACTACATAATATAGCAAGATGAAATGTATACTGTTTTATCGGTATACAGTCCTTCAACTAATACTGCTATAATTTTGTAAAAAGTTGAAAAATAATGAAATTATTTGAACTGTTGGTATTGTCGAATTGTACATGTTGGTCTACCTAAATCAGGCCAATTGCTCAAGCGTTAATTTTGCAAAAGAAACACATGTATACAAAGGTAATTATCAAATCTACCTCATGCTATCAAGATATTTTCAAAAAACATAAAATTGAGTTTTTATTCCAAAATAACAACAGAAACAATGGATGAGTAATGAAAATCTATTTTGTTAAATTTTTATTGACATATTAAATTTTCAAAAAAAAATCAATAGCATAAGCTAGTATACTTTCTGTTCTTGCTTAACAGAATTTTGTGTACATTACCAGCATGTAAAACATCATCAAAAGTCATTCTACATGCACAACTTTACTATACAGTGTATAGAGTTAAATGTGTACATTGATAAACTTGTCAAAACATGTGGCGACTTCACCACCGTAATGCCTTCATACAGACAAACTCTTTAACATTTCATTTTAACATATCGTAAATGTTTCCTGGTACTGCAAAACATAGAGTCTGATACAAGTATTTACTATGTTAGCACTAACTTTGTGTGTAGGTCAAGATAGAAAATACTGGTACAGAATAATCGTATTTGTGGTTTTACGGAAACATATAAGAAAAGTGACAATGCGATATTGTAAAGTATGCAGGCAGTTTGTCTCATATATATGAGAATGTTTTGTCCAAAAAACAAAATAATGCTATGTACCTTTAAAGGTTTAAGCGGTTATTATTGACTGGATTCCATATAACACTTGTGTCATTGTAGCGAGTTCCTGAAATTGTAAGAAATATTTCTCTTCACTTTTTACAGCTTTGCGTACACAGACGAAGTAAAAATAACTCTTCAAAATGTTCTGTCTGTGTTGTATGCCGCCAAAAAGTACTGCATTCAGAGTCTGATAGATCGATGTTTAAACACACTAAAACGGAGCATGAAACCTGAAAATGTATGCACTGTTATGGAGAATGCTCACATGTTCGGAAACAATGAATTAAAAGCAAAGTGTTTGAATGTTATTATGCAAGATCCCGAGGAAGTGTTCAATGCTGACGATCTCGGGGAACTCTGTGAGGAATGTTTCGCCAGTATTATTGGTGATGATAAACTTCCTGTTTCAGAAGAGAAAATTTTTGAAGCTGTTTTAAAGTATGCAAGAGCTAGATGCCCTCCCAGTGGCACACCACCAACGGACGAAGTTCTTCGCGACAAAATAAAAACAGTTATCACGAAAGTTCGATTTCCACTGATGGAGGAACAGTATTTTTCAGATGAAGTTGAACCAAAAAAACTTCTGACTGAAAACCAAGTGCTTCAAGTGTACCGTTACTTCATTAAAAAGCAAGCAAGAGCATGCCCTGACTTTAACACGAAGAAAAGGAAGTGTCAGTACACTGCACAGAGGTTCTCGGACATAGTATCTGGGTGGGGTTACAAGCGAGATAACCGTGATGCTATTTCATTTACCTGTTCACATGACATTCTAATGAATGGAGTACAGATTTACGGCTCAGATCAAGCACCTGCTGAACTAGATATATACATACATCTCAATCAACTGCCTTATGGTACTAATGTTGCGGTGAAGCGTTTCTTGATTGAAACCGACGGAAAACAAAAAACATACAAATTACTATTTGATAACCCAGCGCGACTGTCTAAAAATATACTCTATACACTTGAAGCAGTAATTCGAGGCGCTACAACTTACTATGGTTCTAGCGGAGAGGTACTTGTTGAAACTAACAATGTTCAAATTAGGTTTGAAAAGTCAAATCGTAGCACTAACAATACTTGCGTAGAACGTGGACAACTTCCCGCTATAATATATGAATTGATAGAGACAGATCAAGCGGTAATGGAGACAGGGCAGTGAACTAATCAGTGAAGGTTGCAGAACTTTTGATGAATTTTTAAGGCACAATGAAAAACTGTCTAGAACTTGTATCTAAGAGCATAGAATATCCTTTCGTGCAGCATTATTCATTTCTGTGCTAAACAAAATATAATGGATAGAACATAACCGATCATAATAAACTTTCATATTATTCCAATCAAGTGTGTGAAGACCAATGAACTAAAAATCACGAAAAATAGGTTGTAGTAATCTGTAATAATCACACTATAATCTGTGTGGTAAAGGGTCAACTCGGCTTACAACTTACAATCTTGGCCCACTTTTGAAGTGCAATGAAAAGGCAACGTTGTTCACACATTCGGCATACTATTAAAAGAAGGTGATAGTAGTCGTCTTTTTAAGCGCAATGAAAAGGCTTGTTTGTTGTTTATACCAATATTATGAAATAAATTTTAAAGGTTTTCTTTGTTTCAAATCTATAAAGAATAAAATAATGATACCATGTGAAAGAAATACCTCTCATAATTGTTTTTGAGTAAAAACGGCATGACAAGCATGTTCAAATTATAACAGATACCAAAATACATTTTACAGGGAAATTTCCTCTCCATTGAGATGGAAATTTCCACTGCATCACGAATCTTCAATGCACAGGGAATATTCAATAATGTTTTCAACTTACATTTAATTAGTTTTAACTTAAATATTAATAATCAAAATTCAACACATAAAAGGTTCATAGATATCGCCTCAATAAGTGGGTGGATTAGGACCGGGCCGAGATTGTAAGTGGGCCGAGTTGACCCTGAATCATCTGTGTAACAGTGTTGTGTTGTGCAACAGTATTATACTAATTTTGGTTTGCAATTCCCACGATGAACCAAAGGACTACTATTATAAGTGTGCAATTGTATAAATGTCGTTAAACCCACTAAAAACAAAACAGTACAACAGATGTACCCACAGTTTGTACCGATCCATTATCATACATGTACGCATTATTTTACTCGTAACAATTAAAATAAGAAATGAACAAACTTATTGAAATGTTTTTTCAGAAATCATAAAGTTATTAAAAATAAGTTTACATGTATATTCCATGTGACCTATCTAGTGGGACCTTTTCTTTGCTAGTTTAGCAACAACCTCTCTTCAACAGTGACATTTTTTCTAGTTTTTTGAATTTTACGATCAATATAACACAAAAAATATAATGCTCGATAAAACGAAACAAGGAAACAGTTGTACCCGCAGTTTGATATCCTGTTAAGAAATTATAATCAAATATATACCAATATAATATTCTTATTATGAATGTGTTTGTATTTGTTTATGCATCGTATAAAACTATATACATGTATTCATGTCTTGTATGTTTTGTTTATGTTGGTTGATAAATGGCCTCAAGTGAGATAAGCCTTATAGGCTTATCGAGTGTCCATCTTTGAATAAAGAATTACTATTATAAACTCTCTAGAGCAACAACCTCTAAACATCAGCCGAAGTGTGCATCTCCCAAAAGTGTGTCGCTCTGAAGAGGTTGCACTTAAAACAAGAAGACAGCAGAAAACATAATATCAAATTTATTATTCGATTAATTAAAAACACTGTACAACATAAGTCCATGTTTATCATTGTGGCAAAAGACTAGCAGTTTTTACCCAAACAACCAGTTGTTGTATTCTTTGTTTTATGCGAAAGTTCCAATATTGTTTCTTTGATTACGGTAACCCAAATTAGGTAAATTCTGCTGTGAATTCATATTCTAACGCACACAAGTTCTATCTACCATTAACCAACCAAAAGACAACATTTATATCATATATCGGACATGTGAATTGTCTGCAGATTTGATGCTCACAAGGGCTGTTTTTGAGACAATTTAAGCGGTCTTATATGCTTAAAAACCAGGAGCTTCAGCAGCACCCTGGACCCGTTGCCAGATTTTCAGCTGATTGTGCATTCTCATGCCTGATTTACTTAACCTTCAGACTTCCTCACAAATTCTATATCACAGGAAAGTGATTGAAGTCACAGAGACCATAACCACTCATGACAAATCTAAACCTTTACTTACCGGGTATATTATAAACAAATAGTTATACTTTATGAACTATCTAACTTTCAATGTCCATCAATTCAAAATTACGTCACTAACACACTGATATTCAAATTAGAATCAAACATTTCATGCATTATTATGGTCATGTACAGAAGAAGAAAATGACACCACACATATTTATTTGTCATAATTATGTATCATGTTAATTTTCATTCCAAGTGCTCCAACATTGTCTGAAAACTCCAATCACTTATGCTGCCCATCCTAGCAAGTCATTTCATGATTTGTACACTTACAGAAAACACCTCTTCATGAACCTTAAGTCTTTTGCATGCTCCTGCATCAAAGTACCTGGGGCAGTACATAGTCATATACAGAGAGCTGGTAATTTATCAGCATAAGAAAAACATGATGCTTATCAAATTATTAAAGACTTGCTCATTCTTTAAACAAGTTGGCAACATCCTCCGTGTTTGCTAGTATTCTAGTGTTTCATGTCAGCAACTTTTTGTCTTTTGTATCAACTTTCAGTTTTATTGTCAACATTGTTTTCTTGAGTTTCATCATCCGATTCACTTTCTTCATTAGATTCAGCTGTAAGTAAGTAAACATTTTGTTGTGTGAATGACATATTAAACATTGTGACACCCCTGTTTCAGCACAAGTTTATTTTATTTACATTGACAACGAAAGTTATTTTATCACATAACTTGCACTCCAGGAGTGGCATAAAGCAGTGACATAAATATCATATGTAACTAGTTACATAAATAGCCGAATCACAGCACTATTTAAAGTCTATTCAAAGATTGAAAACAATCTATTTATGGTGTTATGTGATAAATAGAATCTTAAATTCGTGCTTATTTGATATTGTTTTTATGAAACTCATCGACTGAAATGAATATGACGCTCGACAGATTTTTAAGATAATCTGAAAATCAAGTAAATTAATTCTGTAAATGTACCTTCCTCCTTCTTCTTGGCTTTTTTTGACTGCTTTTGCTTCTTCTTTTGTCTGAAATTGAAAAACACAATCATTTTAGTTTGAATTGATCTTTCTACTCTAGAATATTTTTTACAATACAGTTGTCCCATCTAGTGAACAGGCTAAATTTGACTTGTCCAACATGGGAGGCTAGTTGTCTGAGAATAAAATAGGGTATTGATAATCCATTTATTAGGTGTGCATTTGTTAATAGGATTTGTAAATTCCATGTTGTGGAGTCATTTATATAGCAGTGACTCTAGGCATTTAAGACAGACTTGTCCTGGACTAACACCCAATCAACTGTTGGTCGCCCAAACCGGCAATTAGACATATCAAGGATGTCAGGCTAATGGATTTCTAGCGATTTGTCATGTAGGTAAGTGTGGTCTTGAACTTTGTGGGGTTCGACTCCATAACCTAAGGGTTGAGTGGCCAACAACAAATGTACATCACTGCCACTGCCCTTCTACAGCAATATACACAAATAATATAATAGTTGTACAATGGAACAAACTGCATTCACAATTATCATGCCTTTAGTCATAATTTGTACATAACTTCAGAATTAATTAGTTTTTATGCAGCCTGTTGTATCATGAGTTGGATACATATTAAAACAAAAAAAACAATGTTTAACTAGCCCCAAATATCACATTAAAGCAAAGTATGAATGACAAAAAAAACAAATTTTAGTAAGAAACTCTTTATGGTTATTCGGAGCAAAAATTGAGATGTAATAAAGCAGAATGTTTCTTTCATTATACTTGTCGATACATGTAAGCAAGTTTATCTGCTTTCTAATGTATTATGCCCAGACAGACCAGTTTTGCTTTCATCATTTACACTCAAATATCTGGTTCAATGTCATCAAATTTACAATCTCAGTTAAAGAACAGCATTTTTCTACAAATTCACAGCTGATCAATTCATCAGACATTTTATTTGGTCATTTATAATCAACAACTGAGAGTCTGTCCAGCATTCTGATTAGTCAAGATGTCCGTTGCTAAGCCTATTGTCCCAATATCAACCAATGAAAAAGTTTTTTACAAGTATTTATGAAATGGATGTCAGATAAAACCCAAATCTGTCTGTTACCATCTGGTACATCTCTAAATGTACTCAAAATTTTTAACAACTGGAAACAATCATTTCGGCACAAAGAAAAACCAAAGAGTTTTGGGAATACCTGGAAGATTTACATCTCTGATATACATACATGTATAGAATAACCTACCTTTTTGCTCTCTTCTTCGCTGTTCGCTCCTCAGCAGCTTTCGCATTTTCCTCCATCTTTTTCTGATACTCCTCATTAGCACCATCCTTATCAATAAGAAAAACAAACCATTAAGTATATACAATGAATCAAATCAGATGCTTGACTTTTGATCCAAATGTTACGAGTTCAAAACCTCTAAATTAGTCACGAGTGCTGGTCAGTAACTATGGAAACAGTCATTAAAATTAATAAATGGAAAGGCTAAAAACATTTAAATTTCACAATCAATGACAAATAGATGAGGGTAATAACTGTAAACTAAATGCTAAATATGTAAGAAAGTTGATGTCTCCAAGACTTTTATAAATTATACATTCTAAATATTAATAATTTGTGAAGTTTTCACTAACCTTCTCCTCTTTTTCTTTGGCAAATTTCTGTCTAGCATATTCTCTTCGTCTTACGCCTCTATATACATGAAAGTCACCACTTCCAGCGCCAGCACTTGAACCTAAATAAAAACAGGAAATATTTCATTTAAGTATTTTCAATTCTAAGCAACTTTGTTCTGCCACTCGTAGTTAAAATTCCATTTAGTCTTAAGAAATAGCAATCTCATTCTTCAAAATAATTGCACACCACAGTGTATTAGTAACATACCATAAAGGCCAAAATCGGTTAGTATTTTGCTATAATTTATATATATTTACAGAAAATAATGACAAATTCTTGCTTGCTTTAAAAAACAATTTTTACAAGTTCTGTACATTTGCAAGTGAGTTATTGATTACTGTTCAGGAGCAGAGTAGTGACTATAACAAATTCACTAGGTTAACTTGGTATATATATATATTTTTTCTCAATCATCACATATTTGGAAATTACTCCTGTAAGTGCCTGAATTACTCCAGTAAGTGCCTATCAGTTTTGCCTATAAAAATGGCTGATGTTTAAGAACAAGGGAGGTAAATGTAGTAGATGTGGGAACTATACAAATGTATATAAGAGAAAAGTTTACCCCAAACATTTCTAACAAATTCCATTGGATCTCTTGGCTTGTAGTCTTTGGAATGCTGAGGTATAAAAACTGGCTTCTCCTAGAATATAATAATAATATATGAATGTTCTGTGCTTTTTTATACATATTTAATCCAAATAAGTGTTATCCTGTTATGAGCACATTTGTGTTTGTTTATCTTTTATTTCCGTTTTGACCGGGCCGTTTTGACAGCGGGCCGTTCTGACTGCTATTCTTATTTAATTACTCATAAACTTTACAAGAAAAGAACGAACCGGTTTGCTCATTAGCTTCTCCAGTCTGATCTTCTGTAGTTCTGCCGCATTTTTAGCCACAACAATCGGTTTATCATCTCTCCCTTGACTTTTGTCAGCTTTAGTAGCCATTGTTGTTGTTGTTGTTGTTGTTGTTTCTTTACCGCCAGTAATGACGAACCCCAGCAGTGTCTCTCCTGGGTTACTTCTTCACAATATTCTATATATATATATTCCACACTATACACGTAAATCCAACACCATGAATAATTGAAAAGAACTGAACTGAACTGTCTATTTACGCTTAAAGTACATATGTATGTATTAGCACGGTTACATTCCACTCTTGTTATCAGGTTTTTAATAAAGTTACTGAGATCACGTATTACTAGCAAGTGACCATACAGGAAGGCTCTACTTCATTCGTTTATAAACTCTGTATCTCATAGCGTGCAAATTGTATATCAATCTTCTAGCTTGAAATTCGATTTCTCTACCACAGGTATCATTATGTAAATAACTTGGTAATATTGCCGAAAAGTCTACTATAAGGTTCACTAGCTCTTCTGCGTTCGAAACACACTTAACATTGTTCTCTCTTAATGTGTCAAAAATGTTATCTATTATAGGGTCACGCACTATCTGTAGGCTGATACACCTTAGCAAGAAATGGTCAAGCGTTTCGTTCTCGGCACCGCATAGTGGGCACAGAGGGCTGACGGCGTTCTGGTTGAACCTGGCTCTATTCACTTGTAGGTTGTATGTGCCGGAAAGCACTCGCAGCCGTGCTGGCAGTCGGGTGGTCTCCCGTGTAGAATCGCACTGAGCTTGCAGTATAGGGTGTAGTTTCCCTTGTGTGAATGTGCAGTTCATGTATTTCAGGGAAGAATATAGGGCCGCTTGGCGTTCTATCTTCGCCTTCCAGCTACCAACCACGACCGTTTGTATATTCCGTTTCCAGCGTTGTTTACTCAGCGCGTTGTCTAAGTATGTCTCGACATCTCCCAGATCGTATTTGGTGAGAAGCGGTTGTATATGTTTCGCCCATGAATTTGATTTCCAGCGCTTAACATTAAACTGTCTACTAAAAATTTGTCTCTCTAAACTATCTTCACCCTGGTTGCAAATGTTGTTAAAGAATGTTAATATCTTCAGGTCCACTATGGCCTGCCCTGGTAACAGCCCAGTCAGGATATATACACATGGGTCTGCAGCATTACTGGGGAGTGATAACAATTGTTTGAGAGTCTTTTTGTGAAATGATTCAAGTTTCTCTATAAGTTTAACTCTAGGTAAAATTATCTCAAGTCCATATGTTAAAATAGGTAAAATATAAACTCTGTATAAGTTTAGCGACGTCGCAGGATCCAAACCGTTCTGCCCGTGCAACCCGGCTCCCAGAAGACTATATAACGCACGCCTGGCCTTAGAAATATTACGCTCTACGTTGTCTTCAGCGGTTTCCTTGATTGACCCCTTTCTGTTTATTCCTAAATGCATTGCAGATTCAACGTCAGCAAGGGTGCTACCTCCCAACTGGAACACGTTAGTTTTGACTTTTGTAGATTTGGTTGGCCTAACCGTTATAGACACGGTTTTCTTTGGTTGCAACAAATATCGTTCTTCAGTGGCAAAAGTATGTGCCATATTTACTAGCAACTGTGTATTATCAGGAGATGTACACATAATGCAGACATCATCAGCGCAGGCACAGTTGTTATTCAATATCGTTCCAATCCTGGCTCCTAAGCCACAGTCGGTATACTGGTTGAGTAAAGGGTTTACGTAGAGTTTGTAGAGATCAGTGGAGAGAATACCACCTTGTCGGACCCCTTGCTGTATATTGAAGGGTTGACTTGTAGTGCCGGCCATCTTTACCACACTCGACGCTTGTTCATGTAGCGACTTGATAAGGGACCAGTGCCCATCGGTGACCCCAGCATGATAAAGTCTTCTTAGAAGATGCGAATGACAGACAACATCGAATGCAGCTTTCGCGTCGAGCATGATAACGTTAGCGGTTTTTTTCTGGTCTGTACACTCCCTGTAAAATTCTTCAAGAAGATATGCAGCATTCAGTGGGGAGGAACCCGCAGTGAACCCTCTCTGTGTGCTGTTTTGCATCGATAATATATGGGTCTGTATCCTATTACGAATGACGGTTTCTATAACCTTGCAGATAACTGGTAGAACGGTGATGCCTCGATAATTAGACGCATCTGAGGGATGACCCTTATTCTTAAAAACCGGGGAGACAACTCCAAGTTTAAGACAGGCTGGAATATTCTGTTGTTTAAAAACAGCGTTGATTACTGACAATATATCTTTCTGTAATATGTCACCACCATACAAGATGTGTTCAATGTTCAGCCCGTAAATATCGGGGGACTTGCCTCTATGTATTGTTTTCAAGGCTGTTTTGACTTCCTCGAAGGTTACCGCTTTTGTGTTGCCTGGTTCGATCATAGATTCCATCACTTTCACCTCTTCTTCGACCAATTCATGATATTCACTGTCGAACCCATTGTCTACAGATTCTTTAGCTAAATTCTCAAAATGGGTTTTAAACCCCTCAATTACACCTTCTTGGCCCGAGAAGCAAGATTCACCTACGTATAAGTCATCGATCATAGACCTGCTAGCACCCCGTTGTCGGTTGATCAATTTATAAAATAGTTTTGTATCCCTAGTTCTAGTTGACATAATTTCGTTCCTTTCAGCAGAGAGTCTCCTTGCTACCGCTATCCTGCAATGTTTTCTAAATTCAACTTTACACTGTTTCTTAATATTATATAAATTGTCGTGTTGATCTGTAACTTTTCCAGCTTTCGCCCAATTCTTATATGCTAACCTTAGATTCTTCAATGAATTAGATATGTTACTATTCCAGACTTTCAATTTAGGTTTTGAAGCCCTCGAGTTCTTTTTCTTCTTAGTAAGAGCAGCGCTAGCGCTGAACATGACCTCTGTAATACGTTGGGCCGCATCCGTAACATCCCCAGCGGTCTGCAAGTTACTGAAGTTAAAATTCATGTCGTTTAAATTTGAGATTACTCTATGCATGTATTGTTCCTTGTCGATTTTATCCCAGTTGACCCGCGACGTAATCGGTGTATTCGGGATCCTACCATTAGACTTATCACATGTAAGGTTACACTTTAACGTTAAAGAAATTGGATAGTGATCGGAAACATTCGAAATAATATCCACGATGGTTTTATTCTCTATAATGTTCGCTGTTTTCCCACAGATAAAGAAATAGTCTATCTCCGTTTTACAACTACCGTTCGGATGCACGAATGTTGGCCCCACACACTCATAATGAAGTTTAAAGTCTAAAATAAGTTTCTGTATTTTCATTCCTCTGTGACCATTATCTACCTTATTTAAGTCCTCGTTTAAATCAGTCCCTACCACTATAAAATGTGAATTTATGTATTTCAATATGATTTCATTTAGTTCATCAATGCACTCACAGAAGTCATCTTTACTCGTAACATAGCCTTTACACGGAAAGTATACAGATACGAAAAGTGTCTTTTTCAACCTATTATTCGTTGCACCTAGTTCAACACATTGTATTCTTTCTGAGCCATCTGGCAATGTCCTAATAAATTTATTCAACTTGTTTTTCCATAAAATAGCAACACCCCCATAACCTCTTGGTAACTGTATTGGAGGCAACGGATTTTTGAAATCAACACCTTTTCCCGCAAAATTACAACGGGAGCTAATATCACCTAACATACAAATTTGCGCTTCAAACAGCCAATGTTCTTGTAAAAGTATTATATCAAAATTCTCCAGAAGTTCATTTATAGCATAAGTGGATGTTTTTACATTTTTGCAATTATACGAGGCCACTCGCAGCAACACGTGATCTTCACTGTTTATAACTGGGGACTGGGAAGGCTGGCACGACGAAAAGGCGGCAGAGGAGGACCGCAGACAGTCGGGTGCTGACTAGGCACGGCTGGTTGTACCAGTACTGGTGTCGCACCCCGCACAGGACCCTGTCCTGCCACTGTGCCTCCCACGGCCGATGCTTGTGGTATGTGCTGGACCTTAGGCATAGGTGGGGGAACAGTTCGTGGTGCTGGGCGGTGTACCGGTCCAGGTTGTGTGTACCATTTTGAAGGTAAAGAAGAACTAAAAGTAAAGTCGAAGGTTAAACGCCACTATCATCTTTCGACGTTATTATCTCCCTTCGTTTTGGAAACACAGAGTTTTCACAATCCAAGTTTGTTATTGTAATCCAACGACGTCTTGTGTTGAAAACGTTCCCATGACGATGTGTAGAGCTCATACGATAGAAAGTTACACGTGTAGCCAAAATAGTGTCCGTGTACACGTGATGAAAAAAACAACACTATCACACACATTCACTGAAAGTGCACTCTTAGAGCGTCAACTCCAAAATATACGTTGGGCGCCAGTTGTCACGGGTAGCTCAGTAGCGGGTTGCGACGTGCAATATAATTTCAGCCACTTTGACAACATGAAGTTATAGTCGTAGGTCTTTAATAGGCCTTCTGAATAGATTGACTGAAACAATTATGTCGAAGACATTAATTATTTATTCATAATACAACTATAAAATGGGATGCGTTAAAGCATTCAGTTTGGGCCGCCACGTGGTTTTACTAGGTAAGATGTTAATATAAAAAAAGTCAATTACTCTATAGGAATATATATATAAGTTGGGTATTATGCTATTGTACAACTTGTTATTTATTTTATTAATATACTTACGTATTTATCAACTAATTAATTTATTGGTACATATTTAAGAACCAAGAAGTTATAACTTATTTAAACCGTATTCATTTTGCATACATTGTTTATTGCGACAAAATAGGAAATATCAAATCTTTATTTATGAAAGATATACATCCAAAGAATTCCTGCATCAATTACCTCCCCTTATGGTACTTTGATTGTAAAGGGAGATCACTGCGATTGATCCATCGCATCCCGACTCCGACTACAACAACAAACAAAAAGTAAACAAACGTGTTTCTAAGTAGTTGCGTCTTATTACATTAAAACATATATGGTACTTTTCATCTGCTTTTGTTTATAACGAAGGTAAATTAGTTTGTACAATCAATTAGTATTCGTATTTTAGTGGTACAACAAATATGGATCAAACTCGATATAGTTCGGATGTAATAATTTCGGACACTAGAAAGAAATTCGGTGCTTTTTCTAGGGCCTCGAGGAAAGGAGTCATGATCGAATTTGGAACGTGTTTCGCGGTTAATTTTCTGAATTTGGGGAAAATGTTAATTAGCTGTTTTAAACAAGCACTTGTTACAACAAGAACATTTCTTTTCAGTTATGCACCAGTCAATTGTAACCAATTGTATACCGGGGATAGCGGCGGAAATGGGCCGTGGTTTACCTTCCAGGTGGCCCCGCAGTGCCGAGTGAATGTGGTGGTTTTGTTTTTGCGCCGAAAGTAGCGGGGAATGGGCCTTACCTAGGATGTCCCCAGGGTGCGGGGGCATTTGGCGGGTATTTTACCAGCAGTTTGTCAAAAGTCCCCGCTATTCCCTGGACCTGGGAGGGCCGTGGTTACAATTGACTGGTGCATTAAGACATGGCACCATAGATACTTTTTGAGGTGGTAAACAATCATCTGGACTCATTAAGTTATTGCTTTTTTTTATTCTCAAAATCATTCAGTGTCACATGGGAGTATTTTCTTGAGATTGGGAGAAATGAACCAAGTCTTCAACTCTTCTGGGTTGGGAGGGGCTGAAATTCGGCTTTGTTGGACATCTAGATTAAGCCCTGTCATTACATGTACTTTCATTGAACTCCAAAAGTTACCAGTTTGAATGAATATTTTCAGTCCAAATGATGAGCAGTAGCGTAAATATTGAGTTTATTACAAAAGATTCCTGTAACAAAGACTCGCAGATCTACATCTAAACATTGGATTTAAATATACTTTGTACCTGTTAGGACTGGAGGACAAGCGTCTGGATTGATTGTAACACTTGTTGAATTGCTTCGAACCATTATTCTGAAGCCTCCAGTTTTTAGCTGAGAAAATCGTAGCTGAAATACATCATACAGAAAAAACTAGCCCATGCCAAGACAGGTTACCTACTCAGGGCCCTATTAGCAGCTAATTTAGTCTGGATTTTCTGTAAGGGGTTCCATTTGACCCTCCATTTGACCCTTTGACCCCTGGACATTTTGACCCTCAGGATACTGGCTGAAGAGTCAATTTTTCTCTAGAATAAAATTAATTATAGGTATTTTGGCTATAAAATGGTAAAATCTGGTAAGAAATTATCAGATTGTCCCTTGACTTGCGATTCATCAACTAGTAGAACCCCTGTGATAGTTTTCTTTCCATTCTGAATTTGGATTAGCGTTAAGAAGTGAATTAGTCTATAAGTAGATGACAGAACATTGCTAATCAGAAAAATGTGCAGCCCTGACTCGATTTTCCACCATTAAAAATTAGACAATTTACAATACTACTTTCATTTTGCCGTTTGTATTTGTGTCATTTCCAAAATGGTGGAAAAAGGCCAGATTTTACTTGAGTTAACATAATTATAAGTACAGATATTTCAGTGTTTTACTTGTTAATTTTACTGCCGAATTAAGGCTGTTTCTCCTTATTAAAAAGTGTCAAATTTTCCCATAAAATCATCATTTTCCCCAATTCTTTTGTTCATTTTTCCCCCTCTGACTGAATTTCTTCTTATAAAGTCAGGTTTTTGTGTATTTAACCATTTATGAAAGACCATTGACGTGAATCTTTGGTCATCACCTGATATATATAGCTAGGGCTTTTTTGCCCCAAATTTCGGCCCCATTCACAATCACCAAAAGTATGTTTTTTTCACAAAAATCTGGCTAAAAATTCACAATTCAGGCCACTTAATATGTTCAGTATCATTTGAGTATAGGTGAAATCATTCAATAAGTATTATCTATCATGTCTATATTTGACCTTTTACCATTTTTATTTCAGATGGCGACCAAGAATGGTGATTGTGTGTATAAGTCAGAATCATTGAAGAAAATGGTGTTTCCTCGTGTATTCGCGACACCAGTAATACATGAAAATATGATTTATGTTGTTGGTGGATGTGACCAGATGGGTACTCCAGTCGACAATTTTGAAATGTATGATACTACCAAAAAGAAGTGGTCAACTCTTCAAAATTTGCCAACTAAAAGAGCTGCACCTGCTGTCGGTAAGTGACGTTAAAACTTGTTGTAAGACCTTATAGAGTTACGATTAGGAGCGTCGGCGACAGAAACGATATAGAAATATTATCGATGCAAACAAGTTGATTTGATATCGATACAGATTTTGGCCACTCTGGTTGCACTGTATTGAGCTTTGATTTTAAGTCAAGTATTGAACAGTCTCAGGAACGAAGCAGTTTGTGATTTTTGCTCCTGCAGACAGCTGACAATGCCAGCATTCTGAACAAGTCAACGTAATTTCTTTATCTATATATATCAACTTGAAGATCCATATGCTGGCAAAATTTGTTTTGTATGTGGTTCCCCTTACGGATGATGTATTTAATGATGTTTATTCTAGGTATTGTTGGGGACAAGATTGTGGCTGTGGGTGGGGTAGGGGATGCTCAGCAGCCAGTTGATGCCGTAGAAGTTTACAGTATTACTGAAAAGAAATGGACAGAGATGGAAAAATTACCCAGTGGCCTTTTGGGAATGTCGTCGGTCATTAAAGGTATGTACGAATATGCCTTTCAAGCACACCAGGGGAAAATTGACCAGGTGCTTCGGGTGGCTGTTCACTTTGCATGTGTTTTTTTGTGATTGTCTGTAATATTTATTTCTGTACTGTTATGAGGATGTCATTAAATTAGTTCTGATGCATTTTTGCAATAAATCTATATTTCTGTATTTAAGTGACTCCATTCCTATATGATGTACACAATTAGGGACGTAGGTCCTGTGACTGGTTCACCTATTAGAAATAAATCTCCAAATTCCGACGTAGTAGAGTAAATATTTTGACATCAGAGTGGTGATGCACTTATCAATGATTTGCCCAAAGGAGGAATGGCGGCGATACACGGGACTTAAGGATTTTGACACGCCAAAAGATTCCGGGTCCTGGGATATGGACTTGAGTCTGATTTTTAATAAATCTAGAAAGTGGGAAATTAGACAAAATGCTTGTGTTTTATTCATTTAACGAGGCAATGATATTGGGTAATGTCATATTGTATAATAGGACTGTAGAAAATGTCATTGTTTAATTTATTTCCAGGATTAATAGTATAGAGTTCTCTTATTTTTGTCAAAGAATATATGAATAATACCACATATATATCATTGTATGTATGTATATTGAATTTTTCATAGATGGAAAAGTACTTCTAATGGGCGGAATGGGCACGGACACTAATCCTCACGATTACTTCCGTATGATTGATGTAGTTGAGAACAAATGGAAGGAACTGAAACCTATGCCAACACCTAGATATGCAACATTCTCATTTCTAGTCAATGACAAACTTTATGTAATAGGTAAGTACAGTTGTTGAGTCTCAATAAAAAATTTATTTTATTATCTTGGGTTAAATAAATAGTCATACAGTGGCACCTCCCTAAACCGGACTCCTTCCGGACCGGTTGAAAATTCCAATTTGCAGAGGTTTTTGGTTTGTAGAGGGTTTTGTCATTTTGACACTATTTCATACCCTTGTCTAGGTTCAGGTCATTACTTCATCGAAAAGAGAAGCACATAAAATAAAATGTTTTTATGAAAAGAAAGACTCGTAAAAGTGATAATTACTGCTTTTTGACAACATTGAATGTTTATGTTTTCACACGAGATCGTACGTTTGAAACAAGCTATTTCATACTCAATATTTCTCTCAATGATCTTATATAATTACCCATTTAGGACTATTCGATAATAATCCAATCATAAACATAATCAACGGATTAACAGTCGATCAGTCGAGGTGAAATTATATTGAAATGGAAACAAATTAAGTTGAATTTTTGTCCGGTTTCCGGAGTTCAGAGGTTCCGGTTTTCAGAGTGTTTTTATACAATAAAAATAGAAGAAGAAAATTTGGGACCGCAAAAAATGTCCGGTTTCGGGAGTATTCCGGTTTTTAGAGGGTCCGGTTTGAGGAGGTTCCACTGTACATCGTTCGACTATGTTGCAAATTATTTCGTTTAAATGTGATGACTTTATGCATGAACACCACTTACATATGATTGAGGTCATAACCTCTTCTAAGAAATGTTGAAGTAAAATACATCATCTCTCTCCAGGTGGACGTCAAGGCAAAGAACCATGTTTGGCATTCGAGGTTTACGATTTTGCTGAGGATACTTGGCGTAAACTTCCGAACATACTATCAAAGCGTGTGTTTGCAATGTACACCGCCACAGACAAGCATATATTCAGTATTGGTGGACTGATACAACCAGGAACTCAAGGATTCTCAGATACATGTGAAATATTTGACCTTGAAAAAGGTATTTATTCTTACTCTTTTTTGAGTGTAATTGTTGCTATAAGATTTTCTGATTGGTCCCGAAGTCTGTTTTAGTCTGTCCAGGCCTTTGGGCTTGTAAATTTGTTGCACATAAATATGTATATTATGGTAGATACAGACCATATAAGATTAGTAGAAATGTAATTGGCCAGGGGCCAAGAATTAACTTGATAATTATAAATGGGCCTACTCGGCCTAATGGTTATGGTTTTAGACTTCAAAACACTTGCCCCTCACTGCAATGGATTCAAATCCTACCCTAGATGCAGACTTAGTATGTCAGGAAGCAATCCAATCAGCTTACGGAAAGTCAGCAGTTCTATGCTGGTGCCTTTCTACGCCCATAATAATGCTTGCCAACAGCTGGAAAAGTGCTGCATGACTCTGACTGTTTATGTGACAGACATAAAGCACCATTACAATGAATACTAAAAATATAAAATAACAATAAAAACATGTATATAATTTAATTCGAATTTAGACAACAGATACGGACATGCATTATTTCTTTATCCAACTCCCCCGCCGCTGCACACCACACCTTGCAAGAACTGAAACCAAAACAAAGAAAATGGCTGTATGTAAGAAATTATGGTCAAACATTATACATGTTCCATTAAATGACCTTTCCAGCTACTCTTCTTGTGGGTCGTTTTGAAATTTAAAACCCCAAAAGGAACGATAAAGAGCGCAAAGATGATTTGAATACTCTTCTTGTACTTTTATTTTATCTTAGAGCGGGGCTCCTTTGTTGAGTGGTTATGATCACTTCAAATCACTTTCCTCCATGATCAATATGGACGTAGACTTTGTAAGCAGTAAAGCCATCCAGCTGGTTTACTGAAAGTTGGTGGTTCTACACAGATGTCCACATGGGTTCCTCCTCCACCCTTATACCTCGAATAGTCACTGCATGGCTACAGCTGTTTAAGTGACTTAAAGTCCTGTTACAAAATGTCATTGTTAAAAATAATGGAACCTATTGTACTAGTTACCACTCACTAATTGAGAGTATAATTAATTATTTCATTATATCGTCATATTAGAGTGGTAGCTGTTCATATACTTACTTGTGAATATGCATGTACCCATTCAGCCTTTTGCACAGACCCATCACCTGTGTATAAAAAAGCTTCGTAAGCAAATTTATATACACATGTACATGTATATTTAGATAAGGGAATCACGACATACTATCTTGTTCAAGTTCGATAACCAAATCGCTCCAGGCACTCTGGAGTTATGGCCCTTGAATTATCTGAAAATTCATGAAATGACCCTTGTCCACTCTATAAATGAATAATAAAATTGTGAACATATGGAGTTATGGCCCTTAATTTATCCCAAATGTTTGGTTTAATATTTTATTTTTTTATTTCAAACTTTTGACGGGCATATATTGTGACAGTTTGGTACAGTGGCATAGAGGTGATGTGTGTGTGTGTGTGTGAAATTATTTTTATCTCGTTCCCACGACTTACTAAGATAAAAATAAGTTCCCACATGTCACCTCTATGCCACCCTAGTTTGGCAATCTTGTAATGAATTAAACATCACTTACCGTTTGTATCCATTGTTAGTAAATCATTGTTCATTTCTGTAACTGTCAAGCAACCATCGCTATCTGCGTCGTAATGATCATACATCTGTCGAGTAAATGCACCTAGTCTAGAAATTTGGTAATGCTGGTCAAATTCGTGGTAAGAAACGCAACCATCACCTGAAATAAATGAAAGCGGTCAATTATGAGATCTTGACCTGCCAGTTTTTTTTATATTAACCTGGCTACTTTCCTTGTATGAATGATCATAATTAAGGGGAGTACCCCCAGACACCCGCCTACTTTTGGCGATATCCCTGCTAATTAAAAAATTAGTGACACCCCTGCATTCTTAAACACATCTAACAGGCTAGTGAATTTTCTCAATATGTTTAAATATCACAATATCATAATTATAAATATTAAAAATACAAGAAAATGTGCTGGAATTACTTAAGGCCCGCACAGATTTGAAAATTTAGTTTCCCATTTTCAGACCAATGAAAAAAAATTGTCACTCTCACAACTGTGGGATTTTACTGTATGTAGAATTGTATTCTCTTACTGTTAACATCTTCATGTTGACTAATGATGTCGTATTCCGCTGTTGTAATAGCGCCATCACTATTACTGTCAATTTGATTGAAGCGGATCCCTGCTGCATCAGCAAAGGTGTGCCCTTGTGGCAGAATACTATGGCAATCCTGTGCACTGAAAAAATGAAATTTAACATACTAAAATGTTATGAGCCAAGAAGATTCAGTTTCATAAGATCTACAAGGAGGATTTAATGCCAATAAAACATCTTTTGGTTGTTTAAAACAAGTCTGTTTTATTTTTAATAGTCATTTACAAAAGCTAAGCAGTGATTTTCTTGATCCATTGACCATAACATTGCTTCCAGAGTTTATATCGACGCCAAGCTTCTTCTATCTGTATGTATTGTTTCATAATATGTTTGTCTATATGAGTGTAATGGTGCATACAGTAAAACCTCACTTAAAGATGTCCTCTATAATAAGACAACCTCAAAATTAAGAACTTAATTTTCCAGTCCATTTTCACCGTTTTGCTCTGTACTCAATCTCAATATTAGGACCACCTCAATAAGAAGACCAGTTTTCGAGGGTCCCAATGAAGCAGATAAAGATAAAGCCTATATTTATCAGCTAAGCTAACATAACCCTTATATCAATTTATCTCCATTAATGTTAATGACACAGATTATATTGTTGAGTTAAAATGATTTTCGGAACCTATGGAGAACGCTCTTTAGATGGTAGCTAGGCAATAAATTACATAACTATGATCCGTTATTGTGAATGTCGGGTAATTGGAACTTACAAAACAGCACCAATGAAACAGGTGAAGATAAGAACAAGCATTCTGAAAACAGACACAAATATATATGGATAAGCATTGAGAAAGGCAAATTTACGTAAATAGTTGATCAAATGATTGCTAACTTAATGTTTTATTTATAGTGCAGATAAAGATTATAACCACACATAAGGTAGAAATATCTCAAAAAGCAGATTATTAAAATAAGTTGATGAAAACTTAAATGAAATAGCAACATTTCTGTAAACACCCAATTGCAGCAATGAAAATAATGATATCTTTATGGGTACAAAAGAACAACAATAAATCAAAGGACTGAAGGTCCTGGGAGGCGCTTCCACGGCAAGACTGCATGTTTTCCATATTATCGTATTAGAAATTAATATGAAATTAATACGCGACTATTCAGGTAAACTCATTTGCCAAGAATGACACAAATAATCCAGAAAAGTCATTTATCAAGACTCTTGCCATTCCACAATTGATATATCCCTGACAAATCTGCCAGTATACTCATCAAATCTATAATAAAATCTGAGGACTTTACATGTACTATTTTCTTGAGATGATGAATATTGCGGTACTTTGATTAGCCCATCCAGTTGACGATGATAACAATAAGACGCTAAAGCGCTCGAAAACCAGAAGCACTGATATGAATGGAAAATTTACTTACTACAGCTTGGTCAAGAAATTCTATCGCAGTAATACAGTCATACACTAGTATAATTATATGCATGATAGTTACAGCACTAAACAATTTCTATTAAATTAGAGCACTAATGTGAATAACAAGTCATTTCTGGTGTTAAAAACTTATTTTGTTTTTCACTTACCTGACTGTATTCTCTGAAAAGTTTTTGAAGAGTGAATATAGAGAGCTCTGAAAACTGGTACTTATATATGTTTCCTTTGGACCCAGTTGTGACCCTTTTATGATGCAACATGATTTCAACATGATACTCAATCCATGTTTTTAAAATTATGAATTGAATTCATCTGTCTGCATATGGATTTTGTAATCTATTATTGGAGCATATTCCAATTTTAATTAACATACAGTCAAACCAGGGGCTATGCACAGTATGTTTTATATATGATTCAAAGTACTGGTTCTTAAATCATTCTACAGTAACGACATACTTTTCTGTCTTCATTTAAATATTGTCGCAACTAATTGAAGAAATTCCAACTGATTTACAACTAAGTCTGTCCAACTTTCCAAAATCGTGTATTATTTGAAATAAAATTTAGGACCCGATGAATTCGAATGAACTCAGGGTCCGACTCTAATTGTATTCATTAGTGCCTTCTTCTAAAGCTTCAAAGGCTCGGTTCATGAAGCTGCTGCAACTGTTGTTCTTTTCAATTTTAATACGTATGAGGCAAACACAGAATTGTCATCTTTGATCATGTTGAGCCAACTCTTCAATATTGAGAACCTTTCATCTCTTTGCTTGAAAAATGAATATTGAAGCTGTGCAGGAAATGCCACATGCAAAGAGCACATACACCCTCAAAGCATAAGGAGACATGAATAAGGACAAAATGGTCACACAAACATAAAATATGGGTGCAAGTGGTAGAAACACATACAAGCGGAGGCCCCCTTATGCTTGGGAAGTATTTGACGGCGTTCGATAGTATCTTACAGCGTCCCTTATTATAAACCAAATCTATGAAGAAAATGAAAGCATTCCACATTTTAAACTAACTTATCTGGAGATGATTCCACATTTTAACCCAGTTTTTTGTCAATTCCTATCAGTAAACTTTTGAATGACAGTCCTGTAGTATGAATAAGCTATTTATCAGTGGTTTGTAGTAAAGGGATCATTAAAATGAAGAAACTTTATTTGCAAATACATAGAACAGCTGCATTAAAGTAAATTAAATTCTTTCTGAAATATGTTTACCAGTCTTTTCCGCATTATCAAATAAAACGAGGCTCTATTTGGTTTTAATTATTGTTTACATTGTGTTATGTTTAGGTATTGGAATATGGGTAAGGGATTTTTCTTAGATTAAAGTATGTATAAACTTAGTTGGGCAATATTTATGCCTCGGTGACACGAGAGGCAAAAATTCTGAAAACACATAGATAATGACACGACATGCCATGCAGGCCAGCATTTTTTATTTTTTATGATTTTTGGACCAGTAGGGACAGCTTATAGCCCATGGGTGAAAATGGAGCAAAACACAACTTTCAGCCACAGGTTTCCTACGAACTTGTGCCAGTAGGAGACCCATAGAAAATCAGTCTTGCGGCGCCCCGATGGCTACTTTACGGGCCCACAGGTCTGTTTGGTGCAATGGGTACTGTACAGGCACTTTCTGGCCGCGTTCAAATGTTCACAAAATAGTATAGTCACCATGCGGGATCCATATGTGCTCCTCACAGGGCTTAGAAACCAGGGTCCTGCCCGGGCATTCACAACTGGTTACGGCCGGTTTGTGACATTCCTGCAGATATATAAGGGTCAGCGTTTTAAGGAAGCAATCAGCAAGAAGTCAGCTTTAAGCACATTTACTACTTCATTTTATCATTTTTTCATTTATCGTGGGAAATGTGTATACACCGCCAAATAATTCGTCCATGCACTTGAGGGCCTCACAGGGTCCCACATTGTCCATGCACTTGAGGGCCTCACAGTGCCCCACATTGGCCATGCACTGCCCAGACGACTAATTATGCTGGTATACCCAAGCTGCTTGGCATGTGTGCGTTACGGAACCCATAGGTTACATGTACATGTTTTTGCGATCCTGTGTATGGCCAAAAAATCGTAAGAACATGCAGAGAATCCATAGACCACCTCTATGCATGTAAATAAACGTCACGACATATTTCTAGTTTCTGTTGCAGTACAATACTGCATTTTTGGTTTGTTTTTTCAGAGGAATGGAGAAATGGCCAGAATTTACCAAACAAGCGAGGAGATTTTGCTATAGGGGTCATTGAAGGAAAAGTTGTCTGTGCTGGAGGTCTTGGTGAGTATGCTCAATAACATCTGGGGTTGTGTTTGTAAGTGTATTATTTCGCCTGAATTTGGCTTGAGACACCCATGATTTTGGTCTGTTCATCTGTTGGTCCAGTTGTCGCAAAATCCTGAGAGATTGAGTTCTTTTTACTTGCAAGAAACATTATGTACACTTGTATGCATTTCTAACAGGTCACTGTTATAATTATGGTTGATGGTAAAAGAGTGATAAAACTCAACACGTGTGTAACTTCATCCAGACCATGCAAATGTACAACTGCATAAAATGAAAACAAATTGTAAGAATTGGGTGAAAAACAGAAATTATTTAACAGCATTTGGTGACTAGTTACAGTAATGTTTCATTGAATATCTTTGCACAAATGCTAAACATGATCAGACTGATATATATATTGTCACATTATTTCCAGAACCCCCAACTTGTTTTTTGTTGTTTTGAGAGAAACAACTTTAATGTTTTACCCTCTTGAGATAATTGTTACATACGGGGTTATGGAATTGCATTTATTTAAGTTAAGTGCATTCCAGAACAATATAGGTTATACATATAGAGAGAGCTTGGAAAGACGGTATCAATGATACCAAATACTCAAAACCTCCAAAAATTGAGTTACGGGGTTCTGGAAATAAGGCGACTATATTTAGAACACAAGTTATTATGAATTTTGTATGGTGAGAACAATGGTCAAGTAGGCAGTTAATGGGAGGCATATCTTTCATTGTTTGTATGACCATCCTATGTTTTCAACTTAATTTTAAGTTGATTAATATTGGATATATTAAATGCCATGATTCTTTTCTGCTCAGTCGGTGGTGGGCTAGACTGAGGTTAAAGGTTTGAACTGTGGATGAAGTCTATGGTCTCTGTGACAATTTGACTGAATATGGTGCATCAAAATGCATTTGTTTTCCTTCTCTGATTCATGTGGGGTCATTTTTGGTTGCTTATGAAAGAACAAGTTAGTACATTGGATGGGACAACTCGCTGCCCTAACTAACTTAAATACTGCTAACAAATGGCCTATAACTCCAGCAGCACTAATCAATTTTAATCCGTACATTCTATCAACAGGTAATACCGGTAAACCATTTGATCTCATTGAAGTCTATGATGTTGAGACAGATTGCTGGTCAAAGGGTAAAGATATGGCTATGACCCACTGTTCATGTGCATATATTACACATAATGGTAAAATGTACATATTCGGTGGACTGTCAGCTCAGGGCCCAACCAATACTGCTGAATGTATTAGTTATGGACAAATTGTCGCCGGAGAAGAATCATCGGGGAAAGGCCGCAAACAGGGAGGCGCTAGGGGAAAGAAGAAGCAGTCATAGTTTATTTATAGAATTAGGGTTTTGTTTAAATTGTTTGATTTAACTTTGCTCAGTAGTTTTGTTGCATTAATTGTCAGCCCAACTTAAGTTTTTTTTTTAAATATGCAATGTGAAGACCACAGATTCAAATAATATCGGTTCATTATCAAGATATTGTAAAGCAACAAATGTGGAAGCTTTTATGTTACTTAATTTTTGTTATATTTAATACAGCTAAAATATTACCTTAGGCCATAAAAGATTGCTTGCTTAACTATCTTCCTAACCCAGGCCATTAATTTTTTGTGTCTGGGGCATTTTGTGTTTTCTGAAAAAGGGCCACCAAACCAGTTATTAGTTTTTGCGAAATAAAACCTCCCTCACTGCCTGCGATGTAAGAGGAAAATAGATATAATCTCGTTATTTATTAAAAGAAGCCTTACATAATTTTAATTTATACACCTAGTCTTATTGGTAGTTCGTATATATACATGCATATGTAGGAATTTTGTATTAGAACTTGTTCAGCTATTATGAAGTGATATTTTTTGTTATTAATTGTAGTTATCTATTTTCATTTAACACATTTATTTTACCTTTGACGCTACATTATCTTAATAACACCACAAGATATATATGTATTGCTAGGAAATGTAAGTTTTTGTCCCATCTTTTATTAAATCCGGATTTCTGTGTTTATATACCCTTCAGCCAATTTTCATCCAACTTGGTAGAAAAGAACACTGCCAATCCAAGTTCTGTATCACCAGGCTTGTTCAAACCAGTGCTGCACCATTATATGTGCTACAAATACTGCTAACAAAGTTGTATTTCTGTTTTCATTGTTAATGTTTTCTTTATGCAAAGTTCAAGGACATTTCAGCATGTTTACTCTGTATGTTTATTTGAGCATATGCTAAAGTTTAAGCTATGTGTGTTGGTATTGCCTGATATCAGCTTTTCCTGATTGTAACCACCAGTTACTGTGCAATTGGTTGAAGTTGTCAGACATTTGCTGTATTTTATATTGTTATACTCTCAGTTGTTGCAATCTTTTAATTCATTATTCCTTGCCAGTGCAGAAAATGCATTAACATTTGCCATCTCATTTAGAGCCACTTCATCTGTTACACAAATTCATTGTGAGTTGACAAAATATTTTTGTTATATTTCATAGTCAAGTACCTATGCAAAAAATATTTTCTATAAATGAGAAAATCTATGCTGTCTGATACGTTCATGACTTTACGGAATTCACGATATTTGCAAACATTTCCATGTCGCGAACTTTACCACTTACCTTGTAGTTTCTTTCATTATTTTTTCATAAAATTGGTTTGAATTGATCTGAGATTATTATGATTTTATCTTTAGTTCTGTTGTTTATTTTTGCAAAATGTAGAGGTTACCAAATGACTTTTCCCTCTCCAATGCAATCATTGACATAATGTGGTCATTCTGCATTCTTTTACAGTGCCTGAGATGATATCTGTAGTCTTTTCCAACTGTATAAATTGAGAAGTGGTCAAAACACTAAATGGCTTAAGTGTAACTAGAATGCCAAAGAAACAAAGTCATAATAAATTGTTTCTCGGAGTGCCATACAAACTCACCAACTTTAGCTCTGACTAATTGTTTCTGCTTGTAATTCAGATTTTTGTTTAATTATCCAATGTGACTGTTCTTTCCTTCATGTAGAAATATTTCACATTTTAAAAATATTTTATCATCTATATGTTTGTACCGTTTATGTGTTTTAGGCATTTAGTTATTTGGAAATGGAGTTTAAATGGTACCGAAGTCAAATTAAAGCTTGCCATGTTGTTTGATCAATGATGTGTAATTGTATCAGTATTACTTTCTACCATAATTGTTTCACATTCTTGTACGTCTTTGTGGATCAAATCATAGACAACAGATCCACTTCTGAATTTACGTGCATATTGAGTAGTTTCCCTTTGATCCCAATGTTGTTTTACTGACTACAGGGCTCTAGAAATCCACTAGCCAGACGTCCTGGACTAGTCTAATGCTGAATCAGGCTACCAACAGTTGAGTAGAATTTACAATGTAGTCATAGACAAGTCTTTTTCTAAAGCTTACCAACACCAGCAATTGTTCAGTTGTAAGTCTGTGTTTAAAGCTAACCAACATCAGCAATTGTACACATGTAAGTCAAACCTTAGAATCCCACAAACACATACATGTGATGATTAAGTTTTAGATTGTGGAGCTATCATTCTGTACGTTTATTCGTTACTAAATTGACCGATATTCTTGAAAACTAGCTTCCTATGTCGGACAAGTCAAATTTACAGTACCATTAGTCCGGGACAAGTGTCTTTGAAAAAGATTTCTGGAGCCCTGGACTGGGCAGGCAAACAATTGAAAAACAAATAATTAGTTAAATGAAAGAAGTTTTAGAAAGCAGAAGTACTTGTCATTAATATGTTCAAGCCAATTGGAAATGTAGTGAGATTTAACATAATGCCTTTATCAGGTGATTATATAATTTACAAAAATGTATGGAAAACATGTTGTGTGTTGTTCAGAGAGTGAGTCAGTGTTTGTCATTTGTTTCTGCTGTTTACGTTGCTATATGGCTTGTTGATTTGAAGTAAGCAGGATTCTGTGTATATGTTCATTCATATTTTGTTAGGCTTGTTTGTGCATTGACTTGTTGAAATCCATGAGAGAAGGTATTTGATTGTGATTGTATCTTCACCAAGCATACATTGATATAACGTACAAATTATTGTATATATAAATTGAACAATTCTTTACATATTTTATATCGGTATCTGTTACAAGTATATCATACGCACAACTTTAGTGCACATTTTGTTTGTGAAGATTATTATTAAAAACAGATTATTGATGATGACTTCAGAAATTTGTTGCAAGGTTCGAACAGTGCTATAAGTTATGCTTGAAGTAAGTTTGTTTGTATGTGAGATAGTTCACGTGGATGGCCTCCAGATGAACATCAAAACAAAGTCCAAAGGTGGTTAGTTCGGGCTTTAGTGGAGTTTGACCAGTAAGTTCACAGACTCTTACATCTAACGTTGGTATAAGTACGGTACTGGTAACACAGGAAACAAACATAGAGAGTGATTAGTACGAGTTATTGTTTCTCAATGAATGTAAAATAAATCAGTGTTGAAGTTTTCTCAAAAATGACCTAAAATGTCATCTGTGTATGAAAAGTCGTAAAGTTTGTATGCTTGTATTTGATTTGTGTTTCAAATAGACAGTCAATTATCAAAAGTTGTGCTTTGGAATTAAGGGATAAGGAAATCATTATTCGCTTCACCAAAAGTTGTGCTTTGGAATTAAGGGATAAGGAAATCATTATTCGCTTCACATGGTATACTTGACGTCATCAAAAACTAAACTATATCACTTTAGCCTTTATTTTGTTCCAAATGTTAAACACGTTTTATAGTAACAAGTGTGTAAATCATTCATCAAAAAGAAATCAAACTATTGCCCTAGTATTCAGATTAAATAATTTATTTAATTAAGGAAATAATGTTTGAGAATTAAAATATGATTATTTCTTTATAATGTTGCTGTGTTGACCGAAAGTTTTCAGTTGCGTTTTTAATGGTGTGGAGTATAATTCTTCCTCACTTGTCATCATTTCCTACACTTATTACTTACAGTTTCTGATGTAGAAAGGATTCTCTGGGGGCCAGCCTCTGATAACGGTCATAACTTGTTTGTTCTAAAACTTCTATGTAGTGCCTTCATAATTATTCATGTATTTATGGGTTTTTTTATTTTATACTTTTCTTATTGACTGCTGCCTTACAATGTATATATGTCGCATGCATAAGAACAATGTAATAATGAAAAATAAAATGGTAACACTCGCTGCTTTTTTTCTGTCTATGATTAGAATGAATGAATGTTGTGTGGCATGGTGCGCTTTTGAGACGCGACCATTTGTAGCCATTATAGTGCTGACATACTGTGATAACACGAAGCAGACGCGTGCCATGGTATCACCAGGCCTCTAGACATCCGCTAGCCAGTCTAATGCTGAATCTGGCTACCAACAGTTGAGTAGAATTTAGTCCTGGACAAGTCTGTTTCTAAAGCTCACCAACATCAGCAATTGTTCAGTTGTAAGTCAAACCTTAGAAACCCACAACATAAACATGCGGTCATTAATTTCAGATTGTGGAGCTATCATTCTGTGTGTTTATTTGTTACTAAATTGACCAATATTCTCGGACAACTAGCTTCCTATGTCGGACAAGTAAAATTTCTATTTCCATTTGTCCGGGACAAGTGTCTTTTCTAGAGCCCTAAACACACCTTGTCGCAGTAACGTGGCACACGGACAACCTATTCCTTTTAAAAATGTATTGCCCTTTATTATGCCATGTGTTGGCAAGGGAGTTACTTGTACCATGTTTTCACAAATTTGGTCACAGCCACGGCTTGAACTTTTCTGCACCAGGGCTCTAAACATTTTCTTTAAATGCAGTTGTCCCGGACTAGCGTACATGTTAAATTTGACTTGTCCGACATGGGAGGCTAGTTGTTCGAGCATGGACTGGGGTGCTGATTAACAGTTAAGTAGGCGTGCATGAACTATTACATGTTAATTTCATTGTGTGGGGTCATTTATTTAGCATTGAGTTCAGGCCTTTAAAACAGATTTTTCCTGGACTAGGTCCAGCTTAACTGTTGGTGGCCTAATTCGGCAATTAGACTTGTCCGGGACGTCGAGCTAGTGGATTTCTAGGGCCCTGATGCTAAGAGATACCCAACTTGGTGGCTAGGCAGTAAATGACACAACTATGATCCATTATTGTGAAAGTCGGGTCAGAAACCCGGATGAAGCAGGTTAAACTAGTGTTTCTGTATTAAAAAAAAACTCTCTGCAATGACTTTAATGAAGATGTTACACCATTTGTCCTCTGACTATACTTGAATGTGAAGAAGTTGTCATTTTCTAACATGACAATAACATTACTAGTTGTTGGAAAGCCTGGAACTCTCTGAGATTCGGTCAACAGATACGTCGTGTGCATATTCATGAGATGCTATTTCAAAACGGGGATACACACACAAAATCTATTTCGATGTGTTTGAAATGGTGTAGCCATGTTTCTCTTCAATTTAAAATAGAATTGTATCAGTTTAGAAACTATCTAGAGTGTTTTTGTATACATGCATGTATGTATACGTAGATACGTAGCTTTGTATTATTGGATACATGCTTGATCATCCATGCTACCCTCTAATTTGTATTCAGTTCTAATGTATAATCCAGTGCTAACGAACACTTCATATGAAATGAAATGATAACCGTAGATAAACTTTTAATTTGAGAAGTAAGAGATCTTTATTCAGAGTTTTTTCAATTTCATATGAAACCGAAGGTTGCCAAAGACCGTAAGCATAATGACAAAGACAAAAAGTGTAAATTTTCATAAAATAAAAAAGAGAGCTAATATCATGCGATGCTGCAACCCATTTATTGGATTAGAATAGGGTTACAGGCGGGTTGAACTTATTACGCAATGCATTGATTGGCTTAGAATAGGGCTACAGACGGATTTTACAATCACCCAATGCATTGGTTGGCTTAGAATAATGTTGCAGGTGGGATGAACTATCACGAAATGTACTGATAGGTTAAGAATAGAGTTATAGGCGGGTCGCTCCCACCGGTGACTCGTACACAATTAATTCCATAACAATTCCAATAAATGATCTATACATCACATTAATTGATTAAGATAGAAGTAACTAATCCTTAAAAGCTATAAACCATTATATACAATTCTAAAACCCATAAATATTATAACTAAGTAAACAAGCAGACTTATACTGACATTGCTCTCAGTAACTTTTAAAAATGTTTATTATAGTATGCATGAGAACAACAACATATATATCTATGGAAGGGACTAACTTTATATATAAGTAAAGAATAAGATAATTAAACAAAAAACAAACAAAAAATTACTATAAATGGAGAGACATAGCACATAAACATATACACTAAGGAATGATCAAGTATGCTCCAGGAACCCCTGCGTTGAAGAAAACCATGCATGTCCCGTTACAAAGATTTGAAATTCAAATGAAAGTCAGATAGATTGATATAATTTCATTATTTGTCACTGATTTTAATTGACGTATTGTAAAGCGAACTAAAATGGCTTCAAAGTAAAGAAAAACAATGAAACAGTCAGCTAGATAGTTATATTACTCTATGTCCTTATTGATTAATGACGCAATGCGCAGAGTGGAGGGCGTATAATTCTCCCATCAGCTCTTAATGAGTTGATTCTACTTTTATCATATCTAATTCATTTTTCACAAATGAAATTATAGTCCTTATTGCATTGCCAATCACAAATAAGGTTGTCATAATTTGGTTGCTCCAGTAACAAGTAAGCACAATGGTCATTCGAGGGATTGCTTGGTTCACCGGGCCGCCAGAAATCAGTTGTCAGTGGTTCACCGGTACTTGTTACCCATTCCTCAACACGTTCATAGTTTTGTGCATATTTGTTATTTCCATCTATCCAGTATCTACGTTTATACCCTGTAAAATACAAATCGGTGTTCTGTAAGTACATTTACTTCAAACTCATTACTGTAATTGTTATAGACAAGGACAAGATACATGCTATCGTCATCAGACGCACTATGTATATTTTAAACATACTTAACAGAAAGTATTGTATCTTTGTGACTGTGAAACTGCATATTAAGGTAGAACATCCCTAGTTGGTGTACGTCGTTTTGTATTGTATATGTATGACCCAGTAAGCAAAAACATGTTACAAAATTTATTATAACTTTTTTTTATCATTTCTGATTTATTTAAATACTAATATAACATACGGTGTATAGTTGTAATAACACCCATGTATTTTTTTCGATAATTCACTACTGAACTCGTCATCTTAAAACGATAGACACTCGACAAAGCCTCGTTATTATCGTTTTTAGAAGACTCGATTAATGAATAATTAAAGAACGGGAAATTTTCCATAGAGGGAGGTAATTCCGTGACAATATACTGAAACTATATAAATAGGTTATTAAGAGACCAAACATTTCCACGATTTAAGTCAGCATTAATATGTTTTACAACAACACTTAGTTCAGATTTCCAAAAAAAAACTAATACTTTTCCATCACCACTTGACCACAACATCAACACTGATACTGACCTGGTTATATTTGCCGAGTAAATTAAAACACCACCAACCTAGTTTACATATAAAATTCAATTTGACAATATAAACCCAAAACATATAAAAATAATTTCAAATACGAAAGCAAATGGTGGGTAATAATTTCCCGGAAAAACTAATACATACATGTACTTTTATGAAAAAAATTGTGCTGAAACTGGATCTTAAGTTACACCATTCATCATTTGCATACTGTCTGTGGTAAATGAAACAGTTGTCCTTTCAATCTATTTAATAATACAGATAAAATTTGAATGGTTTTATATGTTTGTACCGCTTTAAAGTAAGTAAGTAATGGCCCCTTCTTATTTTCTGAAAAACTCATACTTTAAAAATAAACCGATAAATTGAAAGTTACATCTTATTTTTGCATATTTTGATGAAGTGAAACCACCTGTGTATTAAACAGACTTGCAAATTTAGGAAAAGTCAAAACTATTTGAAAACAAAAACTATTGGATGGATATGTGTGTCAAAAATATATTTAAAATGGGAATATTTCATTTGAACATACACATATGGACAATGTTAGAAAATTTCAAATATGAGTTATTAGTTACTATTTTATGACTTCTTCTTTCGTAAATGCAGACGTCATGATCAACTAAAGATATTAAGACTTATGATAAATAACCACAGCATTCACAACCACTCGACCACGGAGGCCTGATATATGCTTTTTACTAGTGAATTTGTGTAAACATGAATCAATTCTTATGAAGTCAGTACTTGGTCAACTTTTTAATACACCAACTGCAAAATCAATTAAAATGATGATTAAACTAAACTCACCCGATGCACATTCTCTCATAAGTCGGCGCAGAACATCTCTCTTGGCTTCTGGAAAAGTCGTCATTAGATGAGCTCCTTCTGCCTTGCAGAAGTTAAGTGCTGGTGTGTGGGCCAACTGCACTTCTAATACAAACCTAAATATAAAAAGAAATGATAAGCATTACGATAAGGGATGTGATGGTAATTTGGAATGATTCTGATGATCAAAATAATGAGGTGGCATAGTAACAGTGGTCGTTGCGATAATGCAATCAATGTAAAAGGAGATGTCAATTATGCTGGTATTCGAAGTAAAGCTGTCGATGATAATGATGACGATGGGGGTAATGATACTCACGATTATGACGTCGGTGCTTGTGGTGGCAGTGGTAATGATATTCAATTGTTGACAGTTACAAAAAATAATTATTCATGACCCAAAACTGAAGGAGGATGTAAATACTAATTATAATTATAATAATTGTATCGCTATCCTGCTTTATATTTCTCTAGAATCCAATCGGATGAAACATCTACAAACCAACTTACTTACCTGAAAGTAAACGTTGTTCCATCACTAAGCATCATGTTTGTATACGTGTTGTCTGATTCTGGGCATTGGAAGACCGCTGGTGCTGAAATTATTTTAAGATATGCTTGTTTCCTAGAAGTTGTTAAATAATGACTGATTATTGATTGTTGGAAGGAATTTTTATCCCTCAGCAATTTTTCAATATGGTTAGTTTCATTTACTTCTGCAGATTTTACAATAACACAATAGTTATGTTCATCCTTTGGAACAAACTGATATTCTGTCTAGGTGACAAATTTTGCAACGAGGAAGTACTAACCAGCTTGGTTTTTCTCATAGAAATGAGTAGTTCCAAGATGATATTACAAAAAAAAACCTAAAATCAAATGTTGAATAAGTCTTATTGTACATGCGTACATTGATTTCATGTAATTTTATGTTGAAATAAACCATTTCTTCCATCTTTGAAAATTTTATTACAAAATGAGTCTCCAAACATGGTACTTCAAAACGGATTCTTTACGTGTCCGTTTTTACTCGAGCTATACTTTTCATTCTTAGGAAATAAGACATGTTTTACTATGTAGACTGTTTTCCAGTAATATCCTGATGAAATGTCAACGTTTTTGTTTACGTCAACATTTACATGTATAATAAAACGGATTGAGTCTAAAATAATGGAACTACAAAACGAGTTCTTTAAAATCATGACTTTCTTGTAAGAGTTGTTTTACTTTCTACCTTTTATTTTACATCTGTCTATAGGTTTCTTATTACCCATTTTTGAAAATATTCATTTCTGTTCATTATGGATCTTTTACTAATAAAAAGACTGAGCCTTATAAAACGGTATTACGAAACGGTTTCTTTAAAATCATGTCTTGATGGCACGAGTTTTCCTTTTCAGTCTTTTGAAATAAGACTTATTTTACAGTTGTTAGTTGGTGTCCTGTTATTTCATGATGAAATAAAACGTTTCTGTAAACTTCTAAAATATTATTACAAAACAGGGCTCACTTAAAAAACTAGTTTTATTACAAAACGGGTTGTGGCATAGCTTTATGGAATAAAAAAAACTGTATCGACTAAACATGCCACAAATATTTATTCCCGATAAAACCAGGACAGTAATTAAGGCTGGCGTCCGATAAACTTAACTGACATAAAGGAAGTTCTAAGACATTCGACAAACTAAAAATGATAAAGGTGGAAGCTTTATAAATTCAATAAAAAGATGAAGGAGCACGCCTGACAAACTCGATAGAATGATTAGAGCAAAGGACTGATATACAAAGCTCAATGCAATAGAAGTCAATACAATTGATGAGACGTCTGAACTTGATGAACAGGAAATGGAATGTTTGTTTGTAAATGGAAAGATTTCATAAGTCAATAATGCAACTAGCATAACATACATGGAGTGGTGCAGGCCAGTGTGAAAGCGCTCCATGAGCCATCCGCTTGACAAACTGCCGTATTTTGTGTGGCTTCATCTGTACCACTGTCACAGTTTAGCCGAATCTTGCTTCCGATCGATTTACGGTTTCCAAGAATATCCCCGTTTTCTACTGAAGGATTTTCTAAACACTCTGTAACGGTATTTAAACATAAGATAACCTTTAAACCATTCTGTCGTTTCGGTTTCAAGACAAATCTACATTACTTTCAGACAATCTGGCTAAATCAGGCGTTTAAATGGCGAGATATTAAAATTAGGCGGGGACATCGTTAGGACCTTCGACATTCAGCATGTCTGCTGAAAGGCTTCCCAATACAATTAAGATATCTTTGGAGACAATGTTGACAAGGTCGTTAAACCTATTTTCTTCAAATGTAATAGTAATTTATTGCATCATAACGAGAAAATAATAAATTATTTATCACCTGCCAGATTGAATATGATCTAAGACACGGGTATTGACGGCGATATCTCTTTCGTATACATGTAATAACTAATTGCCATTTCCTTTGCGCATAAAAAGCCAATTTGTATGCCATTAATATTAATACTTATTACTTCAGTTTAAAGAACTAATTTGTATTAATAATGCTCTTTCCATGAATTTAACACTAATTTTAGCCAAATCTTTCTTCCAATCTTTTCAAAGCTCAGTTCTTGGAGAGTAATGATTTCGCAAAAAAACACTCTTAACGATATGAACATGGGCATGAAATGTTGACGACAATTGATCCGTACCAAGGTGTACGAACACTGGTTAGTGAATAATATTCGCGTAATCTGTATGTTTCACAATGGATGTAAAAGTTATGATATGCCATTAATATCAAATAGTTCTGTTGACGGAACGTTCTGTATCAACCGCTATTCATTGATTGAATCAGTTCATGCAAATCATTTTGCATTTATTGAAAACGATAATACAAGTATAGAAATGATCTTTGTGTTACGCTCCGCAAAACCGGCTCCACTAATTCTGATCCGTCGACAACATGGCCAGAAACCGCGTTCGTTTTCCGGACAACACTCAAAAGCATCGTATCCGTTACTCGGGTGAGAAATTCAGGGCCACCACGACCATCTTCTTTGGACCGCGTATTTCTTAAGTTGGATTCCATTTAAGATTTGCTGGTATGAATCTTAATTTGATAACAGTACTTACCTTCGTATACACATTGCTTCGAGTCAAGATCACACGCCATTCCGTTCTGACATTTTTCTGCACATGGAAACTTAAAACATAAGTGAACATTACAATTTTCTGTATGAATATGATCTGACATAATTAATCCATCCGCCGCATACATGCTCCTTAGCAAACTTTGGATGGTTTAAGACTATGAAACCTACACGTATATCAGAATCAGTTTATAAATTGACTTTAACATTATCTTACGGAGGTACTGAAGCTCACTGATCTATATTGCCCCATTTCAATTTAGTCCGTTAGTCTTCTATTAAAATATGTAAAATAAGATAATTATGTATTATAAATGTTTTACATGTAGTATAACTGTAGAGAGGCACTCAAATTACTTCTCACGAACTGATAGAAACGCTCATGTGCTTTGTTTTACATTCAGAAGTCCTATAAATTGTTTACATTCTAAATCATTTTAGCATCACGTTAATTAAATGTTACTCATATTTCCGATTCATCGAACGCACATGGATGTTCGTCAGTCCTTTTGCATTAGCAATACGTCATGATAGCTGGTGTCGCAACATTACACTTTGATGTAATATTCCAATTTATTCCAATGTTTACTTCACTATGGTAATGGTATGACACCACTTAAGCAATAACTGCTCGTCACATAAACAAAAACGAAAAAAAGGAAATAGAGATAGAGTAGCCGGAAACTAATAATACGGGAGGCTAATAAATAACGTAACAAACGTGACACAACTTAATAACGTACGGAACATTTGTGTTTAAATACATTTTAAGATTTTCTATCGACTATAACTCTTGTATTATTGACTTTTGTCAACTTTATTGTAAAGTAGACACCCGTTTCATATTTTATGTACTTGTTATCTTGATCCAACGAAATCTAAATATGAAAATTAAAATCAAACATGAGACAATACACAATAAAATACCTAGAAAATTGTTTGCATTTATCACTCTTCTCGGAAAATAAGAATTGAAAGTACTCACTTTTGTAATGACCATGTCACTTCTTTGTACATTTACACATCCTGGTTTCCCTACCGTTTCGTTTAATGATATGAACAGTTTGCATAAACGTAAACGTACATTATATTGTACCAATGCACAGTGGTTGCGTAAAGAACATTCCTTAACACACTGGCTGATAGGTATGCGTACAAACTGTCGTAACCGAGCAGTATCGTCGGTGTAACAAGTGTTTCTATATGTTGGACTGTATGCGAGTTCTAGACCGTCATTTCTAATTAAAGTTTTGGTACTAACTGAACTGTAAATCAGTTCAAAAACAAACATAATGTCGAAAATAAGGAAAGGTAAGTTTCGAATAGTCATACTGCACGATTTCACTTTTTTCAATAAATAAGTCAGATTTATATCAAATCTAATTCAACTGTATTTTGCGAAACTATCCTAGATAATGAGCAACGTAACTTATATGAATGATTAATCCGACGATACACAACTTTTAATGAACAAATAAATAGGCGTCTTAACTCGATACGTTATATAATAAACAATACGATTGTTATTAAAAATATTTTAAATTAATATACTTCCGAAACAAATGCAATTCTAGCATTTAAAGGAATTCGTCGCACTTGCGTTTTGTTCCTACATATGCAATGCAAACTATATATAGATCACAAATGAATGACGTCATTAAAACAGTGACCAATCGTAACGTAGTATATGAAAACTATTCCGAAGCTCTCTTAAGTATTAATACATATCGAGTTCATCTTTATGCTGTTTTTGTTCATGCATACGAATAGTTTTCCATATTATTTCGTTGAAATATGCATAAAGGGGGCCAAAACATCTTTGTCTTTAATCAATAACTAGAAAATTATGTAGTTATGAACTAATTATATATCGCGTTAACTACTTACCACTTACCTCAAAAAGATGGTCGGTTCTGAAAACCTAGTGGGTAAGTGGTGGCAATTGTGGGCACCATCAGACTATTTCGTTGTAAGATATTTATCTGGTATGAAAATTTATCACGATATTTATCTCAAAAAGACGAAAAATAAGTTATGAGATTATGGAAATAATGCGATGAAATTTGTACTTTCGAACACATATTTTAGATTTAATTTGGTTTTTCTATTACGCCGAAACATTATGGTGCATTATTACATAATGTTATATATATTCCGAAATAGGCTACAATAAGTATTGTGAATGTACAATACATTCTGATAAATCAGTACAGTCCGGACAATTTCAACATGCTTGCTAAACACAGCGAGGTGTTTACTTAAATCGCGAACTATTATGAACAGGAGACGTTAAGGTGGCATATTTATAAACGATCATTGTATAGAGCTAATATCGGTCAAATCTTGAGATCTTGCGAAGAGCGAGAAAGTTGGATATGTTTAGATTATAGTGATTTTAAAAACCTTAAAAGGCTAGTGAAGTAGAAATAGCAGAAACATGGTATAATCATAAAGTGGTAGGTTTGATATATAACAGTTGCTTGCACACGAAAATTACCGTTAACAGATTTTGATTTATCGCGTTTTTGAAGAATTTTTCTTCTTATTCAATAGAAAGTCGGGACACGAAAGTTGGGTACGGTTGATCACGTGATCTATTCGATAAGATAATGCTACCGCTTGATGTGCAATGCTTAAACTGTGTTCAGTCCCTTGACCGACTTCAATGTCTCATGGCTATTGTGATTATACAACAGCAGAACAGACTTAAAAGATCAGCTTGACTGAAGAAGAATAATTGTAAACAAACGTATTATTACTCCCTGTGGGCTTTAGGATATCATTGCACTAAGAGACAATAACTAATAAAACCTTCGGTTGAATAAGTTAGTTGCTTCACTTAAAGGATTGCATTCCTTTAATGTACCATGTACAACGTAGTATGGTATGTAACTAATCACGTTGCTAGCACTTAGTGGCGATTTTGCATATCAACATACCCTTTTAACATGAAACACAGCACAAGTTTGCATTTAATTAGTAAACAACCCATTGACTTTATATATAAAACACGTAATACACCTTATGTTTATCCTTTGACAGCCATGCAATTAAAGATAGATGAAATCTGTGCATTAGTCTGTTTGAATTCTCAGCAACCATATTCAAAATTCAATACAAGGGAACATGTTTAAATCGGTAAATGGCATTTACGTTGGGGGGAGAGATTTGGAGGACAGAATACACGTATACTATTGAATAATTCATATACAGTTTTGAAAAGAATGACTAGTTGTAAAGTACTCTATTAATGAGTAATTGAGTGTGTTGCTACGCTGTGTTGATCTTCGAAACCGATGATATACGTAAACGTTTAGAATTGATCGCTACTCTCAATGTGAAGCATAATTGCTTGCAAGGCAAAACATGAATAAGTAAAGTTAAGTTGTTTTACGTTATCGTGTTAAGGTGCAAGGAGAGTTAAATTTTGTGATTTTCTTATCAATTTAACTGAAGATAAAACAACCATCTACAATAATGAAAGACACATTATATTTGCGCTGGTTGGAAGGCCACGAAATACGATCGGGGAAAGTGACCGTTAGATCCAACCGGTATACTGTTCATTAAGTCACACCGTTCAAGACTAAATTGCGTTATAAACATGTCTCTTAAACCAAAGTGCCTCATCTGTTAGAAAAATATACTTTTGTTCTTGTTTCTTGTTAATGTTATTCTGTAAACGCGTAATTTTCGATGTGTCTTCAAATTAATATCATACTTACGGTCTATCTGTTCTTTGACCAGCAATGTATAAAATATGTCTTGCCTGTGATATATTAAGTATGTTACTTCAAGTTATACTTTATGATGCGTTCAAGCTTATGGTCTATATATTCTATTCAGTTTGTTGTAATAATCATGTCTCGTCTTATTAACGGTACACTGCTTGTTTTATGGAGTTTAATGCTAGTTTGTTTCAGTCATATAGGACAATAAGTGGACCTTATCCGTTTTTCTGGCATTATTTATAAACCAATGCTACCTTTCCCTTTTGCAATACGTAGGCAACTTCTCCACATGAAGCAGAGTTGGAAGAAAATAACATTAGGCAAAGGTCACGGAAGTACATGACCTGCCTCCTTCTGAGAATCGAAATCGTAGCTCCCGTAGACAGCTCAGCGCTCTACCTACTTCGAATGAGCAAATATGCTATTGTGCAAAATCGAATATTTTACCAGCTTCCCTTCAATATGATTTGAAACAAACTTGCGAATCGTAGAAGAGAAATAAATAGCCTTATTCATAAAACATGGATTCCTCTTGCAAATTCCTTGGGCAAAATATATATACTGACACGAAAAAGAAAAGCGCATACTTTGGATATGTTTATGCATATATCATACTTACAGTTTGGTTTTGAAGGGATGACCGTTAATTTCGTCTTAAAGACCAACAATACATTATTGTTAACGTTATCACCATCTCTTTTCAGCTCTTGTGTCAATCACACCCCTGTCACCAGTTCCACTAAAAAGTCGTTCAGTATCAGTCCTACTCTCACTCGCGATGTTATCTATAAACCTGATGAGACCTATCACACGACATTCTTCTTCATTAACACAAATTTGAGCCATTGAAGCACTGTCTGTATGTTGACGCGACATCTGATCCAGCGGTCTAGATCGTACCGTAGATTTCCATGGGACAAAAGTCTGAAAAGCTTGCCAATCAAGGAGGCCGACTTTGTTTGTGGCAAGAAAATTACGAAAGACTCTGGCGACGTGTGGTCTAGTGTGTTCATGTTGAAAAGTTGGAGTCGTATGTTCCGTTATAGTTATGATGTGAGACTCGAGAACTTAGGGTAGGGTGTGTTACGACGAATAGACATGACAGACATATTCGTATTGTTCACCTACGTAACAGATTCGGATCGGTAGAAGAAACGTTTATGCGGACGCAAGGGACACACAACCACCGGAATCTCGGGCGATATAGTGAGACATATTCTGCGTGATGCTGGTCCCAGCTATGATATAGGACTAAAAGACTCACTAAATACTTCTTTCAAAATAAAATGAAAACCATAGTTAAACTTCTAGCTTGAAATAAACTTTTATTTTAGTAATAAAACGTACAATTCAATAAACTTTAAGTGCAATTGATTTATTTTTGGTTGCTTATACCCAAATACTTGATTAAGAAAGTACTGGTGAACATTTCTAAAAGCAGTCATCATACTTGAGTGAGGCTTTTTCATGTCATGGAATCATGGAATATATTTTAATTTCTTATTAAGAGCAAACTAGCCATGAACAGTAAGCCTAGCATCAGAAATAATTTAGTTGTTACAGGGAACATCACATATTTTTATGCCAAAGTTGTATGCGCATGAGCATTGGAATCATAAATTAAAATATTTAAAGTAACATTCTTGAAAGAAATACAAATGGATGTCAAGAGTAGTTCGGCTTTGTCAGGTTCATCAACATTTATAAATGATAATAATACGACACTAATAAAACAGTAGTCACCTTTCCTAGGACCATACAACCTAGGAAGGATTACCGGTGCTCGAAGCATAAACACGAAATATACATGTAGTTGTAAACAAATTAATTATAATAAAACAAATATTTTGCCACACAAATTAAATTAACATATGTTTTTTTTATATTCTGCGAGATTTTCTAGACATCAAACATTTGTCATGAAATTGTATTTCATCTAGGAAAATTTCTTATAATTGTGATTATACGAAAATATATGGACTGTCTTTAGACTTAAAGATAATTGTTGACGGGGCGTGTGCTTCTCTTTCTTCAATCAGGATAGCATTTGTTTTCTATAAAAGCGCAATGCAAAATGATCGCTGCACAATATGAGTGCAAGCGATAATTCAATATCGATAAGCTTGCTACATGTAATAATAATGCATTCAAGTAAAATAATACACGAGGGGATGAACGTAGACAAATCAATCACATTGTTTAGCTTCCAGTAATATATCGAAAACAAAAGTCAGCAAAATAAGTACCAAAAACCCTGCCCCACTAATCCAAACACGAACAGTACTGCATGGTTTATAATATTTAAAAAACATGTAATGGTTATCTATTTACATTTTGAATATATATAGTACAAGTATTGCTAAGTGATAAATACATTTTCTATTCCATATCATAAGTTTCATGTTTTCAAACAACAGGTGAATTTTTTCTGTTCATTTCTCGATTTAACAGTCAAAACACTACAATTATGCCACCATTGATCCTGAAGAAAGCCGTTCTTAGCTGCGCAGAGGCCCGATTACCGAAGTAAATATAGAAGAAAAATAAATTGAAAAAGAGCCACGAAAAGGCACTCTCATTAAATAGGAAGTCTTTGTTTGAAGACGACATTTAAGTGAGGTGTTAGTGTATGTATAGCTCTCACATTAATCAGAATATAGACATTCTTCCATATATTTTATCACTTTTAATTTATTTTTCACAAATGAAGCGGTAGTCATCATCGCAATGCCAGTCACAAATAAGGTTGTCATAATGAGACTTCTCCATATAAAGGTAAGCACAATGGTCATTCCACGGATCGCTAGGTTCATCGGCATGCCAGAAATCGGTTGTCAGTGGTTCACCGGTACTTGTCATCCATTCAGTAAGACTGTCAAAGTTTTGTGCATACCTGTTATTTCCGTCTATCCAATATCTGCTTTTATACCCTATAAAATACATATCAAAGTACGGTTAGTATCTGAATCTTGTAAGCTTAATTTAATTGCAATACATTCATGTAGTCAATGACAATACCCATGTTATCATATCAGAAGCAATCAATTTATTTTAATCGTACTTAACAGAATGCATTGTATCTTTGTGCCTGCGTCACTACATAATAAGAAAATGTTATCAGATATATACTACTCAAAACTTGCTAAGGACCACCTGTTATTATTTTGGTTCAAATATATAAAACTGTTAAAAGAAATTAAAATTGCTTATCATTGTCAAGAGTATGTGAAGATCAACATTTCTTGATAGCACATATCAAAAAGAAACAGTTCAATTTTTATATTCCTTAGTCAGACATAAATGTGACTGGAAATCAAGCTAACTACTAGAGTTTCATATTTCTCATTGGAAGATGTTCATGAGTTATAGCCCTTGGCATTATGCAAGGAAAATCACATTAAAGTAATTTTCTGGTACAATCCTAGTCAACTTGTATAATTAATTTTGGAAATTGACAATTTAGCCATGTATCATTAAAGCCAGTGTACAATTTCGCCGAATTTAAAGGCCTATACGAGGACATATTAGTAGTAGCCTTAAGTGACCGTTAGCCAATTTTTAGTAGTATAATTATTATTAGGACTTTATTAGCTACGTATTCTCTCTCTTTTAGAAGATATGGTCAGAAAGTTTGTGGAAATCTGAACGATGTTCTCACAACTTCTATATTCCGAATAGGTATGTGTGGGGAGGCACTGTCTTATATATGTGGCTTTCCCTGTTGCAACTTATTTCCTCTCTTTTAAACTTGCAGCGGTGAGGGGTAACCACAGCAACTGCAACCACGCAGACCATATACGTGTTCTTTGGTGGTCGAGTTATGTACTGACGAATGCATCTAGTGAAGCTTTTACATGAAACATTGTCAACATTTTAATACACCATATAAATCAACTGCAGCATTGATTTGAAGGATGATTAAACTAAACTCACCCGTTCCACATTCTCGCATAAGTAGGAGCAGCACATTTCTCTTGGCGTCTGGAAAAGTTGTCATTAGATGAGCTCCTTCTGCCTGGCAGAAAGTGAGTGCTTGTGCCTGGGACAACTGTACTTCGTTAACAACCCTAAATATAAAACAATGATACGGATTACGATCATGGAAGTGATAGTAATAAGTAATGGTACTGATGATCAAAATGATGACGTTGCAATTATAATAGCGGTCGTTGCGTTAATGCTAACTGTTCGAAGTGATGCTGTCGATGATAATGACGACTACGAAATGAGGGTGATGATACTCATGATAATATTCTCGGTGTTAGTAGTGGTAGTGGTAATGATCACGGTATACAATTTTTAACAGTTACACATATGAATTATTTATGAACCAAATAAAGCGGATGACAAATACTAATACTAATACTTTTTTAGGCGTTTATATTTCTTTAGAAGCCAATCGGATAAAACATCTACTAACTAGTCTATCTACCTGAATGTAAAAGTTGTTCCATCACTAAGCGGCATATCGGTATATGTGTTGTCTGATTCTGGGCATTGAAAGACCGGTGGTGCTGAAATTATTTATAAAAAACGTTTGTTCGCTTGAAATTATTAGATATATTAGTACTCTGGAAAAGTGTGAACTTAATCATATATAATAATTAATGATTGATCGTTGGAAGGAATATTCATCACTTAATCAATATTTCAATACAATATGATTATTCCTGTAAGCATTACGTTATCATAATATTTATTTTCATCCTTTGTAACAAACTAATATTTTGTTACATTTTAGTTCGAATATGAATAAAAAACGACAATATTTGTATTGCTCCCCTATACTACACATTAGCATTACAGTATTGGATTCCTTAATGTTCGTCCATATATAACCACATAATGGAGTCTAAAATATTGAGGAAACCATATCAACATTGTAATGAATAGGCATTTCGTAACCAAAAAGTGTATATTGGCAACTTTAGAGATTCAAACAATATCGACTCTCTCTAACTGCGTCACAAACATTTATTCCAGATAAATTCAGAGCAGCAATTGAGGCTGGTGTCCGTTAAACTAAACTAAAATAAACACATCCGATGTTAGAGATAAAGAGATCCGATAAACTAAAATGGATCAATGCGAAAACTTTATAAACTCAATAAAATGATGAAGGAGCACGCCTGCCATACTCGATGGAATGATTGGAACAAAGGACTGATATACTAAGCTCAATACACTAGAAGTGAGAACTTTTAGGCAATACAGTGTATGAGACCGTTATAATTGATTAAATAATAAACATAATGCTTCTTTATGAACTGAAGGCTTTCATTAGTCAATAATGTAACTAGCATTACATACATGGAGTGGTGCAGGTCTGTGGGAACGTGCTCCATGAGCCATCCGCTTGACAAACTGCCGTATTTTGTGTGGCTTCATCTGTACCACTGTCACATTTTAGCCGAATCTTGCTTCCGATCGATTTACGGTTTCCAAGAATATCCCCGTCTTCTACTGAAGGGTTTTCTAAACAATCTGTAACGGTATAAAAATCATTATAAGAAAACCTTTCTGCCACTTCGGTTGCAAGACAAGTCTACCATACTTTTCGATAATCTGGCGACACACAAGCGTTAAATATCATGAGATATTTAAATTCGGCGAATACGTCGTTTAAGACTGCTGAATGGCTTTCAATCACAATTATCATATCTAGTTGAAACAATGTTCAAAAGGTTGTAAAACGTTGTACACATATTTCATTGCATCACAACGAAAAATAAAGTATAATTTATAAACTGCCAGGTGGTAGATAGTCTTAGATGCGAGTATTGACGGCAAATCTCATTCGTATACATGTAATAACTAAGTGTATTTTACTTAGCGAACAAAAAGCCACTTAATATCCGATTAATATTAATGCCAAATCAGTAGTCTAGAACTAATTTGTATTAACAATGCACTTTCCGTGAATTTATTGTTACATTCGGCCGAATCTTCCTTCAGATATTTTATTCAGGTGAGAGATTCATCATGACACTCTTCTGATTTCACTTAAGATTTGCTAGCATTTCGTCGCATTAATTGACGTACGTAGCATTTTATTAGTTTTGAGAAATAAACGTTTAAAGATTGAAGAATCAATAACGTAAGAGTCAAGACGTCTTTGTGGAATTAGTACAGTACCTGGAATTATTTGTGTGCATTTTTTTTCCAGAGCATTACTTGTATATTTTTGTAGAGGGATACCTGAAGTTCAATTTTAACGAGGGTGGACAGTTGACATCATGTCAGTTTCCATGGAAACCAAGATAGCAACCAAGATTGCCGCCATTTCATGAACCCTTGACTAGTCTTACTGTAACGATTATTTCTATTAAGTGCAAACAGGTATTGATTTTAATGTGTGTGATAATTTATGTACATATACAGTGCTCTCAAATGAACTCCCTGTCAATGTCACTAAAGGTCAAGGTCAATGTTATTTAAAGGTCAAAATGTAAAAGAATGTTTAAAAACGCGTTTTTACCCAATGTCGTTTTATTTCATCTTCACAGTTTTCTCCGTATACATGCAAAAGTAGTTTTGCACTACCTTATATCAATATGATTTACAACAAAACTTATTTCATAGTCATAAGTTGAATAATCATATAATTAGAAGGATCTATGTGACACCACTTCAATCTGCAATTTTCCGTAGAATACGCGCGTATAGCTTAAAAATACATGTTTTGAGTTTTGTTGCATGAAATGCGTAAGCAAAGTTTCTGCATTCATGTAAATATATTTTCTGCTCACAGACTAAAATAAAATCAAGGTCAAAATTTCCACCGGACTGTTGACCAAGGTCACCAAAGGTTAAAGGTCATTACATGTTGAAAATGAAAAAAAATGTTTTTATCTTGTTAAAAGCTCAGCAGTATTAGTGTTCCATAAGTTATGCTTCCATTTTACATGTGTTAAATGCAATGTATAACAAAGTTAGTTTATGGCCATAAGTTGAATAACGGTGCAATTATAAGGAATTACCCGACACTACCTCTATCTATATTTTTTGCGTAGAATATACAAGTATAGTCAATGAATGCATATAAATCACGTTCTGTATATATTTCTATTATGCATACAGAACGTGTATATTACATTTGAATATGTTTGCCGCTCATTGGCTGAAGTAAAATCAAGGTCACCCGCCAAGGGCAGAGGACAAGGTCATTTGAGGTCAAATCAATTAAAACATAACATGGTGTTCATCTTTGATTACAAGCGATACTGAGATGAAAGTGATTAGACTTTAATACTAAATATGACACTATTTCCAGCCCTTTTCTATCAACTGACAAAAACATTTATCAATTCATACATGCCTAGTTTGTTAAGGTATTTTTCAAGCGCAACCGTATCATGTTCGCTTTTGCTACTTGAGTCACAACGGTGTGTAAGCCAAACAATCTCGAAGCATATTCAAATCTGCACATTGTAAATGACGGACTGGGAATGAATGAATTCGTATTTCCTAAATTATGGTTTGAATGTAGACATATTTATTTATGATTTTGCTACACATGCTTACTTGACTTTTCAATACTGACTAAATATGTTCACTTTATTTTTTTCAAAATGTTAAATCCCTTTATTAAATCAACTTTTAAAAATACAAATTTGCAATGTTGATCGATCTAAAGATTTTGAGTAGCATCGTCCAGCATGATGGAAATATATACGTTATATATAAAATAAACATGACATAGATGAACAGTATTTTGTAGTTTGTAACAGCCTGATGCTAATGATATTAGTCTATCAAATTGACATTACTGAGCCAAATTGAGATCAAAGGTATTTAAGAAATACGACCTCATGGTGCACAATATCTTCACTGATTCTATAGACTAGCCATCTTGACATACAAATTTAGAAATGAAAAGTATATAAGCATATATGCATACACAACATGCACATCGACAACATTATACATGATGACTGAATAAAGTAATTTTAAAGTGTCTACTGCTTCAATATTCTGTACATTTATATATCATACATGGTCCATATCACATTTTCCACATCAAATATGCGATCGATGTATTTGCATTCAAGTCAAAACCTATTCACGTATTTTCATTATATTGAAACAAAACATATCCCATTGTTGATCTTCAATAGAGGCAAAGTTACAAATGAAGACCACGAACATTTCTAAATTATTAAATACTTTGTTTCTAACAAATTAAGTAATAACAATACAAATTACGAAAATAAATTTTCTATTGAAATTAACCTAATAAATCGTGTACGGTTTTCAGACTATACAATGCATGTGAACAATTATGTGCTAAATAAATTATAATACCGAAAAAAATAGAACAGAAACTGTGGCAAATCGATTGTTACGATGTCACATGATTACGGTATTTATGCGAGTGCTGATAGCGCTTAAATCATACAATCATGCATTCGTAAAGACACGAAATTCCCATGCGGTTACAAGAGGAATAACATTTCAAGGAACCAATAGTCGTGATATGAGTGTCTTGCTTACAGGTTGATCATTTCTTTTCTTCTTCTTTTTTTCACTTTTATCTTAGTCGATGTTAATCAGACAAAGTCAACAGTAATGAATATGTTCACTATAGTTGTGATAGACATAGGGATTCAACACATAATACAGTGAAAATAAATGTTCGAAGAAATCTTGTTTGCTTTAAAAATGTATGTAAAGTTTCTTGACCAAATCAAGAGGACTATGGGATAAATTTTGTCTAAGCTTTAAATGCCTTCATCGATTTGAAAGTTTTAAAATATTTGATATAGTTTAAAGTATGGGCCCAATTATTATTTATTATACCTTGTATAATTAAAAACATTAATATAAACACGAGGTAAATGCATTTATATTGTATTAATGTATCGATATATGTTATTTTATAAAATATGCACATAAACAGTAATTTTATGGAAATATCTGAAGGGTCAATGGACATTACCACAAGAGTCCTGTAATGGAGATTTGATGACATTTTCAGTTATTTGTAACGCAAGTTAAAACAAGATATACCTACATATGATATTTTTATCACTTTACGTTAATTTGAACTGAATATCTTAAGTAAAAACCCTTTTTTCTATTTTTAGTAATACTGACCTTAATCTTGACCCCAGGTGCAAAACTTCACATGTAGAATTATATTTTGGTGAAGGTTTAATACTGTAAATCAAATACATTTTGGTTTCCATGGAAACTGACATGATGTCAAATGTCCACCCTCGTTAAAATTGAACTTCAGGTATCCCTCTATACAAACAAACAAATAAATGCTCTGGACAAAAAATTCACACAAATAAGTCCAGGGACTAGACTAAATTGGAGTTTAGTCTATTTAGAACAGTTCTACAGGGTAACAAATCTCACCATCATTTAGAGCTCCAAGAGACGAACAAAGCGATACCAAACACTCAATATTGCAAAAAAATGACTTACGTCCCTCTGGAATTAAGCCGACGGAAATTTAAGTACATACCTTTGTAAATACATTGCTTCGAGTCTAGATCACACGCCATTCCGTTCTGACATTCTTCTGCACATGGATACTTAAACAAAAGTGAATATTACATTATTCTGTATTAAAAGGATCTGACTTATTTGTTCATCTGTCGTAGACACACTTCCTGCCGATGATTGGATCGGTTGTAAAGCACATTTGTATGGTAATGATTCGTCAAATATTGACCATGTTATGATATTGTGTAAGAATTGCACACATACATTCATGATGCAAATAAAAGCTTTGGTTTATTTAACCATACCACTCCTATTTGCCGCCGGAAAAACACGGCACCGTCCGTACACACCGCAATGTAGGCAGAATAACAATTTTAATACTTTGGTAATGTTATTAAATCACTTAAACAATAACTGTTCCTCCCATGCAAAATGAAAAAAAAAGAAATAGAGTAGTTGGGAGTATACGGGAGGCTAATAAGTAACATACGTGACACAACTTAGTAACGTACGGAATGTTTTGATTGCGTACAATACATTTTAAGATTTTCTATCAACTATGACTCTTTTATTATTGACTTTTGTAAACTTAATTATACCGTATACAGCCGTGTCTAGGAAAACTAAATTATAAATTCAAATCAGAATTTAAAATGAGATAATATACAATAAAATTCATGGATCTAAATTTTTTTGTGTATTTATCACTCTTCTCGGAAAATAAGGATTGACAGTACTCACTTTTGTTATGACAATGTTACTCCTTTTTACATTTACACATCCTGGTGTTCCTACCGTTTCGTTTAATGACGTAAACAGTTCGCATAAACGAAAACGTACATTATACTGTACCAATTCACAGTAATTGCGTAAAGAACATTCCGTAACACACTGGTTGATAGGTATGCGTACAAACTGTCGTAACCGAGCAGTATCGTCGGAGTAACACATGTTTCTATATGTTGGCTTATACGAGAGTTCTAGACCGTCTTTTCTTATTACAGTATTGGCGCTAACTGAATTGTTAATCAGTTCAACAATAAGAATAAATGCGAATATAACGAAACGTAATTTTTGAATAGTCATACCGCCCGATTTCACATTAGTACTAAATAAATCAAATTGATTCCGTCTATATTTTGCGAAACTATCCTACGTAATGAGCTAAGCAGCTTATTAATATGAGTACTGATAAATCCAACGATACACAAATTTAATGAAGAAGTAAATAAGTGTCTTATTCCAAATGTTACCTATTAGACAAAAATAAATTATAATTACAATTATTTTCAACTAATGTACGTCCGTAACAAATGCAAATCCAGCATTTAAAGGTATTCGTCATACTGGCGTTTTGTTCCAATATATGCAATGCGAACAGATAAAGAGCACAAAAGTGTGTGACGTCATTGAAATATTAGCCAATAGTAACGTAGCGCTATTCTCTGAAATAGACATCTGTATTAATATATATCAAGTATATCTTCAAGCTGTTTTCTGTTCATAATTATAAATATTTATCCGCGTGATAAGCAATGTCACATGGGTCGTTTGATTAGTCCCTAGCGGAACAGAATCAAACGATCAGTCGAAGACCGACGAAGACTAATGGTAAACAACGGTACATATCTTATTACTCCGTTTGTTCTTTAGGCTGGCATTGCACTATGGAGTTATAAATCAGAAATATTCGGTTAAATAAGTTGCTATACTTTAAATGATTAAACGCCTCGGGTTATATGGCACACAGACAGGTAATATCCCCCCATATACAATGTCAACAACCTGTATAATTAATATTATACAACGCAGTATGTAAGAGAATATATCAATAACCACGTTACCTGCACTTAGTGGCGATGTTCCATATCACCATACTCTTCCAACATTAGTCACAACAAAATAAATTTAATTAAAAAACAACCCATTGACTTCATAAATAATACACATTCTGAGTATGTAACATTGAGCCTCCTCAAATGCCTAATGTTTTATGGATTGTTGTTTTGCTGGAGATCTGTGTGGAGAGGCATTGTCTAATGTATGTGGCGTTCCATGTAGCAACATATTATCTAGCTTTTACCCTTCGAAAGTCACGCAGTAAAATGTTGATGTTGCTTAAAAGTTTTCCATTGATTCCGCTTCAACCATGGTGTCATGAGAAACAATACTTCAAACAAGTACAATAAGTATTAGTCTGTTTTGGTTCATATTGATTCACAACGTAGTATCTGTATGTTACATGTTTCGGTGTCTAGGATTATTTGTTGCAGAATTGCCCCTTGTATATTATTAAGTACTTGTTCAAGAAGTGTCCAACTAAGTATGAAAACATTTATTAGAGTAATATTTGGTACAATTCAATAAACTTGAAATGCCGTTTATTGATATTTGGTTGCTTATACTCGCACTGTTATACAAAAATACTAAACTATGTAAGTACTGGTGAACAGCTTTTTTCAAGTCCTGGAAGATATTTCTATTTCTTATTAAACGTAAACTGGCCATGGACAGTAAGCCTGGAATCAGAAATGATTATGTTGTTAGGGAAAGGTGTACAGGTGTGTGAAGCATAAACACGCTACTTTAGATATTAACAAACTGAATATGTTTGCTAAAACAAATTAATTTCTTATGTGTTTTTCATATTCTGTGACTTTATACGGACTTCAAACATTTGTCAATGAAAGTGTATTTTATAAAGGAATATTTCTTAAACTGTCAAGAAATTATGCTGACATTATTATCACATTATAACTTTTCACAAATGAAATGGTAGTAAGTATTGCAATGCCGTTCGCAAATAAGGTTGTCAAATTGGGGCTCCTCCATGTACAGATAAGCACAATGCTCAACCCATGGATCGTTCGGTTGACCGGGATACCAGAAATCAGATGTCATTGTTTCACCGGTACTTGTCACCCATTCAGTAAGACTGTCGAAGTATTGTGCATACGTATTGCTTCCGTCTATCCAATATCTACGTTGATAACCTATAATATACATATCATAGTACTGTATGTTCTTGAAACTCATAAACTTGAGTCAAAGAAAATTACCATGTTATCATATTTCACTTGATTACATTTAACACGAAGCATAATATCTTTGTGACTGTCTCACTATATATTAACATAATGTTACCAAATATGATTACTACCTATTTGTGCAGTTCTGCTGTTGTCATCATGATCAACGAATGGAATTAAAGACTAAGATAAATATTCCGTGGTTATAGATGAGAATTTGACAATTTGTCGTCATACTGAGCGATCTCTTATAATGTACCACATATTTTCCTAAAGGGTGCGGAGTGATATGATAAGAAAGAATGCGGAAATCTGAATGACTTTCTCACTTTCGAATAGTATATTTCGGGTTAAAATCTCCAGCGGAATTTATTTGAATGAAGTCATTACATGAAACATCAAAAATTTGATACATCATATAAATTGACTGCAAAGTGTTAATGAAACTAAATCACTCGTTGAACATTCTCTCATAAGTAGAAGCAGAACATTCCTCTTGGCTTCTGGAGAATGTGGCTTTGGTCTGATAAGATGGGTTCCTTCTGTCAATTAAAGTGATGATTTAACTTAACTCACCCGATGCACATTCTCTCATAAGTCAGCGCAGAACATCTTCCTTGGCTTCTCGAAAAGATGTCATTAGATAAGCTCCTTCTGCCTTGCAAATACAACCCTAAATATAAAAAGAAAATATAATGATTACGATAATGGAAGTGATGGTAATGGGGAATGATGCTGATGATCAAAATAATGACGTGGAGATAATAATAGTGGTCGTTGCGATGTTAAAAGATATGTTAATAATGCTGTTGTTCGAAGTGATGCTGCCGTTGATAATGATGACGTTGACAATTGGAGTAATGATACTTATGATACTGATGTAGTTGGTGGTGGTGGCAGTGGTAATGATCACGATATACAAAGTTACAATTATAAATTATTCATGATCCAAATAAGGTGAATGACAAAAGACTATCATAGTACTGATAGTAATAATAATAATACTCTTGATAATATTGTTATCCCTATTAGGCTTTTTATTTCTTTAAGAACCTAAAAGGATGAAATACCTTCCAAGCAATTTACCTACCTAAAAGAAAATATCGTTCCATCACTAAGCGTCATATTTGTATATGTGTTATCTGATTCTGGGCATTGAAAGACCGCTGGTGCTGAAATTATTTTAAAATATGTTTCTCCGCTAGAAACAGTTAAATATATTGATATTTAAAGTCAATATCATCTAAAGTATGAATAATTATCAATAATGTAATAATATTAATATATTATTTTTAAGCAATATTTAAATACATATCGTCGACGTAATTCGAAAATGTCGTATGACATATTTGGCGCGAATTTTTTTATCGTCCGTTTAGAAGAAACTAACGCTGATACATCTTTTGCGAAGTCTTTCGTTTTGATAGCCAATCAGTTACTTCAGATAAAGCATGTGATATTTTGTCGTATTATTTTTGGTCAATTATTATTGATCGCTTCCGCTTCCGGTGTGGATAAGTTGGAAAAATGTATCTCTGTGTTTATTTTGTGTTTCATTGTGAATATACGGAACCTATGGACTAAATACTTGGATATTTTGATTGAGGAAAGTTATTTCTTTCAAATACTGACTTTATGAATTTATGAATTGAAAATTATGATCTTGTTACTGTTCCTGATATCATAACATTTGAATAGTGATTTTCGCTCACTAATCATAACTCGAAGTTCGTCACGCTTGGATGAGCCGCTGGGCTTCTTGTAAATAGTTCATCGGATTCGTCACGCTTGACTGGTTCTATGGATTAAGCTAAAATCTTTGCTTATACAACGGTTAATTAACAATGGCTAGCATGGACGCACTCAGTCCATCACAGCCGAAAGCACCGTCAGTCACGTTGGTTACGGACGATAACGGGATCTACGAAACCGAAAATGCAAATTCCTCAATGGATTACTCGGAGCTGCGTGCAGTTCGATTATCAATGGATGTAAATGAAATATGCGATATAACGGTCCAAAACCACAGTGACATTGATACTCAACGGTACATAGACAGCTCATTGTATGCGTACAATTTTGACGAAGAAATATGCGATAGCCAGCCAATAGCAAATCAACAATTCTTCCATAAACTGGACGACTCCCTGTTCAACTTACCAAAAGACATATACATTGAAAAGCTTCTACAGCATACGAAGAAAAACGATGACGATATTTGTTTATATCGCTCAATTTTGATGAAACGGGCAAGTGAATCTAGCCAGTGTCCCGATGGATCTCTCAGGCAACGGCGTACAACGAGTCAAGGAGAAAGCTACGCTCGTTACGCACAAGATTGTTATTGTCTACAACGATTTATAAACGATAATGATCCCAAAGTATTGACTGATATTCTATCAAAGAGGAAACAATCAACGAAGTATGACGATCAAGCAGAACAATATAAAGAAATATCTATGTCACAGTCTTTACAAAGTGAACTTGCGGACATAAAATCGAAAACAAGCTTAATTATACAAGATATGAATGATCTGAAATCACAACATACAAAAGATGCACATACGATCGAATCGTTACAGCGAGAACTCAGCCATATGAAGAATTTCAACGCTAACCTTCTCAGATCAACGAACACACAGTTAGCCTATCACGTGCACCTAATAGAATTTCTAAAACTCGAGGTGTTTGCTCTTAAGAAGAATAATTCTCTTCAAGAAACAACATATTCTGAAAACCGAATAGAAGAAAGATGCAATCCCCTTAATCAATTGAATAATAGTGTAAACAAATGCAATGACAGTGTCTTACCATCCTTATTCACAAACATGAAAGTAGCAAGTGATAAACAACGTGAACCATTGGATACTACCCAAAGTGAACCGTCAAATGTCATTATTACCCAGGTTCCAGACAAACAAGAGCATCCAAATGTAACGGCTCAACTCGCAAAATCAACAAACACAGCTATTAGAGTCAACAGTTATGCAGAAGCGTTATCACAAAAAAGTTCTAATAATAGAAACATAGAAGTACATGTCACTCCAAGAAATATAAATTCAACAAATAAACAATCATATGATAGAAATTCCAAAAAATCATATGAAAAAGAACAATCCGCTTCGTATACAGCAAAGCATTATAGTGTTAACAAAGAGCTCCATTCGGAAACCAAACAGATTCAAAATGACAATAACGAACCAATATTCGAAAGTATCCATTCACGTAAAACACGACGTTACTACGTCGGAGGAATAGCCGAAAACTCAAACAGAACGGGTATGATAGAATTTCTGAGACAAAGGGGAATAACCGCGGCTGGTGTAAAATTAATCAACACAAAACGAGGCAGTCTTGCAGGAAAGTTGACAATCTATGAACCTGACTGGGAAACAGTAGAACAAAGACAGTTCTGGCCAAAAAAGATGTATTGCAGGCGTTGGTATTCTGAAATGGAATGGGAATCCAAGTTTTATACAACAATTGAACGTGAACATGAAAGTAACCAAGACAATATAGACTAATGAATACATATAAATCGAGTGACCTAAAACTGCTTACTTGGAACATTCGAGGAGCAATGTCATCAGCCAGCAGCCTCAGTGCTATGTTAGACAAATATAGTATAGATATTGCTCTAATCACCGAACACAAACTCTTAGAAAATTCTAAAAAATTTCTTGGAACAATTCACCGTGAATATAAAGCAGTAACCGCTTGCAGTGAACCATCCCCAACCAATCAGCGATTTGGTCGAGGTGGTGTAAGCATAATCTATAAACGATCAATTGAATTCAACATACATGCCTTAAACATTGGTCAGTGTTCAAGAATACAAGGTATTAAATTTATAAGAAGTGGACGTCTACCTGTATTCATATTCACCGTTTACATGCCATCAATAAACTATACTGATGATGATTACGCAACATCTCTAGACTCTATGCAAGGAATGGTTGATAGATATATCACCCAAGGAACTGTTATATTCTGTGGCGACTTGAATGTTGATATAATTTCAACGGGAATAAATACTACCAGATCAACGCTCCTGCGCAACTTCCTGACGCACAACAATTATAATGTCATACCAACTAAGAATAACTCATATACATTTAAACCCACTGGCACGGTTTTAGACTATGTACTTCTAGGGGCGTGGCAAAGTGATCTAATCAAACATCATACTGTTATAAATGACGATCTCTGTAGCGTATCGGATCACCTACCTTTATTCACTACACTCGATACCAACGTAACTGTATATGAACAGCAAAAAGATCCGTACATAGCATGGACTAAATGCACGCATAGTGACCTATCAAACTACAGAGAACTACTGACTGCGTATCTATCCTTTGTGAATATTGACAATTTACAACCAAATGCTAATGATATTGAGCTTATATTCGGACACATAAACTCATGTATTAAAACAGCCAGCAAATCATTGCCTATCTGCAAAATAAACAAACACTCCAAGCCATATTGGACTAGCGAAGTAAAATCAGCGCATGACGCACAGCGAACAGCACGGGTAACATGGATACAAAATGGACGTATACGAGACACCAACGATCCATATTATAGATCATACAAACGTTCAAAGCGAACCTTTATTAATACCCAAAAAGGAGCTATACAGAAAATAAATGAAAAATTCTATGAAGATTTGAACTCAAACGCATCGTGTGATATACGTTTATTTTGGAGATTAGTAAGAAAGTCGCAACGTAAGCAAAAAGAGACAATAAATGAAATCTCGCGAGATGGTACCACAGAGCGTGATCCAGTGAACATCTCGAATGCATTTAAAGAACATTACAGTAGTGTGTTTCAACCAAAACAGAACAGATGCATCAATAATAAGTTTCTTACACACATCCAACGAACTGTAGAAAGTTTCGTAAAATCTAATGACATCTCTGAAGACGAAATGCTAACCAGTTCAGTCGACTACGCAGAAATGCAATGTGTGATAAAACAATTAAAAAAAGGCAAAGCCCCAGGACACGATGGTGTAGTAAACGAACAAATTATTCATGGTGGTGATAATTTGTCTTATTACCTTCAGTCATTGTTCGATATGATGATACAAGCATCGTACATTCCACAGGAATGTAAACTTGGTATAATAATACCAATACCGAAGGATGGTAAACCCAAAGACTCGCCGAAAAGTTACAGACCAATCACGTTACTTCCGGTAGTGTACAAAATGTTTGAAAAAATCCTACATGATAGACTTACTAAATGGTGTTTTCTTCATAACAAGATGTTTCCAAATAATCAACAAAATGCATATCAAAAACACCTTGGATCAATAACTGTGTCATTTAACTTACAGGAAACACTTGCGAGTTATCACGAACATAACTCTGTAACATATGCAGCTTTCTTAGACACCACCGGTGCATTTGACAATGTGAACCATACTGCACTATTCTATAAACTGCTACAATTTGGAATCAAAGGCAAGACATTGCGAACTTTAATCAACTGCTATTGTGATATTCGAAGTGCGGTCCTTGTCAATGGTGTGACGTCATCGAGTTTTTCCGTTCTCCAAGGTGTGCGTCAAGGCGGCGTACTTTCGACATGGTTGTATTTACTCTTTATTGATAGACTATTATGTGAGCTTGAACTATCCAAGCACGGAGTAAATATGGGATCCATAAAGACTGGTAATCCTACACTTGCGGATGACTTAACATTGATATCTCCAAATCTGACTTCTCTACAACACCAAATAAATATAGTTACTAACTATGCAAATCTATGGGGATATGAACTAAATGCTAATAAATGCAAACTAGTTGTATTTGGTGGAAAAAAATCACAGAAATATTCTGTGCATATTAACAATACAGAACTGACATCGGTAGAATCAGCTACTCACGTTGGAATCGAGCTCCATCGCTCTATGAAGTGCACATCAGCCATTGATTCTAGAATTAAAAAAGCACGAGCGTCTTTGTTCTCATTACTTACCATTGAAACAAACACTGGTGATATACATCCTCTGACACTAAGCTCAATCATCCAAAAAGTGTCATTACCAATCGCTTTATACGGTGCTGAACTTTGGAATAATATGACTTTGTCAGATATACAAAGTACAGAACGATTTATCCGCCTGTGTGCAAAAAAGATACAACACTTACCGACAAGAACAAGAACTGACAACGCATTGAGTATTCTCGGATGGAGACCTATAATCGCACTAATTGACCTAAGAAAATTAACATTCCTTCACAAATTGTGCACGATGCCTACACAACTTCTTTCACGAAAGATATTCGACTTCCGCTTACATCTATTTGCCATACGTGGATACAAAAATCAAACTGGGTTTATTCCGGATATGTATATCCTACTTTATAAATATTCGCTTACCCATTACATTGACAAATATCTTGACACTTGTGAATTTCCATCAAAATCAATGTGGGTCAAAATTATACATACGCAAATTAACAATTACCACGATAGTGCTTGGACCGAAAGAACTAGGGAAAATCCAGATTTCATCCGACTGCGAGCTTCCCAACTCGAAATAATCCCGTCTCCGATATGGCAATCAGCAACCACTCGAAAACATATCATAAATGCGATGACGACAGCACGGGTGATTACGTGTGCTTATAACAGAACAAATGACCAAAGTTGTAGTCTGTGTTCAAACCAAACTTTAGACTTATACCGACATGTGATCACAGAATGCCAACACCTTCTACCGAAACAAAATCGAACACACTTTGTCAAAACCATAGCTAATTACTATTCACCTGCTTTAAGTGTTAACTTGCTGCACCAAAGTGGAGAAAACTTTCTTCTCAGTATAATAAACAGTGACAATTTGAACATGTGCCCTGAATATACGCTAGACGTATGCAATTTCATACATTCTACATTACGTTTAATAAACAATGTATGACATGATTCATAGAAGACTTTATATCTGTTTTAAACAGGTATAAACGCAGTGTTTATATATTTATTTCGTATTACCCAATATTATTTGAAATGTATATATGTATTTAGTACTTCATGTTTTTACAATAGTTACTAATCTCTCTCCATGTTCACCATAACAATGTCTTAAACATTTCGATTTCGGTTTAAGCTATTGATATTATTGGTAAAACATGTGAAAATATTATACATGTACAGGTATATCAAGATTACGTATAGTTTTAAAGCCTAGCAGTTTCGTTTTCGAGCTAGGCTGGCTTAATAAGCGTATATAGTCACATGGAACTCTTTTGTGTTTGTAGATAAATTATATGTGCGCTTTCATATGTTTATACATGTACATGTAATTATGTTTTTGACTATTTGTCATTCTGTTGTATATATGTTTCATAGTTTTCTGTTATATGTAATCTCAATCTGGAGGAAACTAAACATATTATTATTACATATATGTGATTCCTATATTTCGTTATGCATCATCATCTAAATATTTCATCATGTGATTCCCTATTTCTTGTTGCATTATCATGTATATATTTCATAATGTAATTCTCTTTGTGTTGTATAACTATGTATAAACCTATGTACATGTAAAATCACTGAAAAGTGGAAATAAAGAGTATATATATATATATATATATATATATAACAGAACAGAACATAAAGTTTTTATGGGCTTAAACAATTACAGCTCATCGTCATTAACACATATGTACACAAATACATCATCATGTGATGTGGAAAAATAACATATATATATATTAATGAATAACATCAATTACATAGTAATAGTGTTGTTCTTATATTTCTATTACAATGTACAAGTATTTCATACGTATAATAAACTGAACTCTACAGAGTTGTGTAATATTTTCAAAAATCATGATATAATATTATTAACTGAAACATGGGCGAATGAATTTTGTGATCTGAATTTCAAGGGATTCGAGTGCTATCCTTTAAACAGAACAGAAAATAAACTGACTTATAAAAGATCTTCAGGAGGAATAGCTGTTTATATTAGAAATGAATTCGTGTGCACGGACACATTAGTTTTTACTTGCGAAGATGACATTATATGTATAAAAATTAGTGCAAATAAGCTATGTTTAAATAATGATGTATATTTTTGCTTATGTTATGTTATACCTGAAAACAGCAGTCGTCAGTCTATGATCGAAACTCATACATTAGACCGTTTAGTAAGTTCTATTGTTGACTTAGACGCAAAATGTAATGATGATTTACAGTTAGTTATATGTGGTGATTTTAATGCTCATACCTCAGATAACCCCGATTTTGTACCTGATGATCTTTTAAACCATTTTGATATTGATATTTTACCTGATAATTACCATTCAGACATCAGTTTAAAGCGTTGTTCACGTGATCAAGGTAGAACAAATAATAACGGAACCATGTTATTAGATTTGTGCAAACAAACATCTATGCGTATTTTGAATGGTCGTTTTGATAAGGACAAAGAAGGTAACTATACATATGTAGGTCCTAGGGGTTCTAGCGTAGTAGATTACGTAATCACGACGCAAAATTTATTTCAGTTTGTTGATACTTTTTATGTAAACGGTCCGAATATATTATCGGACCACTGTCTCATTGATTTTTCATTTACATTTACTAAAATGCGCGGGGATCCTATTGTAAATGATAGTACTCATTTAAATGGAGCGGCTTTTAAATATAAATGGAACAATGATAATAAAGGTACTTTCATTGAGGCATTGTCTTGTGATTTAGTTACAAATAAATTAACTAATCTAAATACTCAGGTTGATTCATCCATTACAGATAATGATATAAATGGTTGCATTACACAACTTTCCAATATTATAGATGATGTAGTCTCACCTTTGTTTAAACGTAAATGCAATAAGCAGACGGACAGTAGCAATGTTTATACAAGTAATAACGAATGGTTTAATAGTGAATGTTTCGATAATAGACGCTTGTTTTATAGTAAACTAAATTTGTTTAGACATGATGGGTCAGTAGAAAATCGCACGGAAATGGTTAAAGCAAGATCAATTTATAAAGCGTGTTTACGTAAGTCTAGGTTGAATTATGATCACTCCCAAACAATGAAACTCAATAAAGCAAGGTTTAAAAATGCGAAGTTATATTGGTCAATGCTTAAAGAATGTGCAGGGGTAAGACGGTCTAACATTCCATTGTCAGTGTTCGAGCAATATTTTAAGAGCGTTAATAACCCGGATGATCCGTATTTCACGGCTGATGAAGATATAGTATATTTTATTGAAAGATATGAAAATAATGAGTTTCAAACTATGTTTCATGAATTAAATTGTTCCTTTACTGAAGTAGAAGTTTTTAAAGCAATTGGACAATTAAACTCGAATAAAAGTGGGGGTCCAGATCTATACATAAATGAATTTTTTATACACGGACAAAATGTGCTAGTTCCGTATTTGATGCGTCTTTTTAATAAAATATTTGACGTTGGTTATTTTCCGGAAAGCTGGTCAGAGGGATACATAATACCACTACATAAGAAAGGAAACATAAATGATCAAAACAATTATAGGGGTATAACACTTTTAAGCACTTTGGGGAAACTTTTTACACGTATACTTAATAATAGATTAACGGGTTGGGCTGAAAGTTATTCTGTGTATGTAGAGGCACAAGCAGGGTTTAGAACTAAGATGGGAACAACAGACAACATATTTGTATTGCATGGCTTACTGACTCATATATTAAACAAAGGGAAACAACTTTTCTGTGCTTTTATAGATTTTTCCAAAGCTTTTGATTATGTAGTAAGAGATAATCTATGGTCTAAATTAATTAAGCTGGGGATAAGGGGGAAAATTTTGAATATTATGAAATCAATGTATAGTTCAGTCAAATCTAGGGTCAAGTATTGCAATCAATTGAGCGATTATTTTACATGTTCTCTCGGTGTAAGACAAGGTGAATGTTTGTCACCTTTTTTATTTGCAATGTTCTTAAATGACATAGAAAGTGTTTTTTCCGAGAAAGGTTTGAATGGGATTGATGTGGAGTCCTTCAAACTATTTCTTATCTTATATGCAGATGACATAGTTATTTTTGCTAATGACGCGACTGAATTACAAACTTGTTTAGATTCATTAGATGATTACTGTAAACGGTGGAAATTAGTAGTAAATACAAATAAATCGAAAGTTATGGTATTTAGAAAAGGGGGGCGACTACCAAATAATCTGCGTTTTATTTTTGATGGCAAGCAAATTGACATAGTAAGCAAGTTTAATTACTTAGGGAAAACACATTATTGTATAAATTTCAGTCTGGTTTTAGAAGTAAGTTTTCTACAGACACCTGTCTAATACATCTAACTGACTTCATAAGGAATGAGATGGATAAAGGTAATGTAATAGGCATGATTCTTTTAGACCTCCAAAAGGCTTTTGACACAGTAGACCACTCTATTCTTCTAATGAAGCTCAGAGCTGCAGGCCTTGGGGATGATATTTTAAGATGGTTTGAATCATATCTGTCTGATAGGCAACAATTAGTAGATGTCTCTGGTACCCATTCTGCTACAGCTCCTATAACATGTGGAGTTCCACAGGGGTCCATACTTGGCCCTCTTTTATTTTTAATTTATGTTAATGATATGTCAGCTGTGGTTAAAAACAAGCTTTTGTTATATGCTGATGATTCTGGTATTTTAGTTTCAGGTAAATGTAAGTCAACTGTAGAATCATCTTTAAAAAATGACCTGCATCTTGTTAGTCAATGGTTAGTGGATAACAAGTTATCACTCCATTTGGGTAAAACTGAGTCCATTCTATTCGGGTCTAAACATAGACTTAGGTCAAACTCTACTCTTGATATTTCATGTAACGGTACTATTATTGAACCCACCTCTGCTGTAAAATATCTTGGTGCAACTATTGATCAGACATTATCATTTGATTTCATGGCCCGCTCTATACTTAAAAGGGCTAATGCAAGGTTAAAATATTTATATCGTAAAAAAGGTTACCTTACCCAACACACCAAGAAACTCCTGGTTATGGCCCTTATCCAATGTCATTTTGACTATGCCTGTTCTATATGGTATAATAGTCTGACCCAGTCCCTTAAATCCAAACTCCAAACCACCCAAAATAAGTTAATCAGGTTTGTGCTTGACCTTGATGCAAGGTCACACATAGGTCATGTCCATTTCAAATCCCTTAATTGGTTACCAGTCAATAAACGTGTACACCAAATTATTCTGTGTCATGTTTTTAGAATTAAAAACAACTTAGCCCCAGACTATATGGTAGACCATTTTATATCTCAAGACTCTATACATTCCTATAAAACTAGACTGAGTGGACAGGGGGGGTTTGCGGTGCCAAAGGTCAAAGGTTTTGGGTCTAAATCCTTTTTCTTTTCTGGTATAACCCTTTGGAATCAATTGCCTGCTAGTATAGCACACACGGAAAAGTTGGCTGATTTTAAAACTAAAGTAAAAACACATTTTTTAGACAATTTAGAATCTTAAAGTGATTTAACTATTTATTTATTTTATTTATATTATTTATCCATTAAATGAATCTATTTTATTAAGAATTTAATTAATTTATTTTTATATATTTATTTATTTATTCATTTAGCTACTTGTTTATTCACATTAATGCATTTCAGTATTGGAACCTGTTTCACTTAAACATGTTTTTTAATTTATTTAAAATCTGTGATATTGATTGTAGATACATTTACATGTAATATTAAACTTAGCACCCTGTAGTAGAATAACTGTGATACCACCCTAAGACTATACCTGATACATTTGTGCAATTTATTATTATTATTATTATTCTCATTATTAGAGATGCCTCTCTATGTCATGCCACCAACACTAAAGGACCACAATGGAAATAAGAGTTCTCTCTTTTTTGTGTAATCCTTAGTGTTGGTATGCTTGTCATGGTTGTTTACAAATTCACATGTATGTATCTCAATTGTTTTATTATACATGTTGTTTTTAAATTTCCATGTTTGTGCAACCAATACTGAATAAAATCTATCTATCTATCTAGGTATAGTGTTCTCGTCTGGTGGCTCTTTTACTGATACACAAAATACAATTTCTGGACAAGCCTTAAAAGCTATATTTAAGATGAAAAAATATTTATATAAATTTACTGATATAACAATAAGGCATAAACTAGAGCTATTCGATAAATTAATATCACCAATTCTAAATTATTCAAGTGAAGTTTGGGGATTCATACAAGGTAATGCTATTGAACGCGTACATTTGCAGTTTTGTAAACACATTTTAGGGATTAAACGCACATCGCAGAATGATTTTGTTTATGGTGAACTTGGACGTATTAATTATCAATGTGATAGGTTTTTTCATATTATAAAATACTGGGTAAAATTACTATCTACAGATAACAATAAATACAACAAAAAAGTATATTCCATGTTAAAATCGGATTGTGATATATACCCAAATAGAAAGAACTGGTGTTCTCTTTTAAAAAATCTACTTAGTACGTTAGGTTTCTATGAAGTTTGGTTATTTCAAGATGTAGGGCAACCAAAATTATTCCTGATTTTTGTAAAAGAACGAATAAAGGATCAATTTATACAAGGATGGAATGGAAGAATTCAAGAATCAAGTCGAGCATCATTATATAAATACTTAGCCTCATTTAAATTTCAACCTTATTTAAATATATGTACTATTGCAAAATTTCGTTCAAATTTGACAAGATTACGGGTATCCTCACATAGATTATTTATTGAGAGTGGTAGATGGACGAGACCAAATCCTACACCTGTATCTGATAGGAAATGTTTAGTTTGTAATATTTTAGAAGACGAGTACCATTTTGTTCTTGAATGTAGCTTATACAGCGATCTGAGAAAGCATTATATCCCTTATTATTATAGACATAGACCTAGTGTACACAAATTTATCGAACTTATAACTAATGACACAGAAACAATTATAAGAAAGTTAAGTCTTTACATATACAAAGCATTTATAATACGTAATAATAACAACTATAGATAAGTACGATTTTGTTTGTTAGAAATGCACACAATTCATATTGTCTTTTCTTGTTTTTGCACTTGTTCTGGTGTGTTTCTTTTTCTTGACATGTTTCATGTTCCTTGATAATGACAAATATATGAATAATGATGTTTGCGTCTTTTAAAGTGCGTGGTTGTCATGTTAAGTATAAAATTGCTAAATCTTAATAATATTTATGTTGATATGAATACATGTTTAGTTTTATTGTAATATGTCACAATTTCTATTTCCATTTTCATGTCAATACATACTAAGCTATACATGTCTGCAGGTTAACGTAAAACAAATAGTGAATTTAACGCATTATATCTATTTTTGACATACCATTTATGCTTCTTATACATGTGCGTGCATTATGCAAATTATTTTGTTATATTACGTTTATCATCTATTTATACATTATCACTATAATATGCGTTTACTGTAATAATTGTATGCATACTGTTGGTATATTTTGTAACCTGTCAACACTATACTTGTAAATGTTGTCCACATGGGTCTGTGACCTTCTGGAAATTCAAATAAACTATCTATCTATCTATCTATCTACGTAAATATGAATATTACAAGTGATTGTATAAAAAGATTATAACAAAACAAATATAATCAAAATGTTCTAGGTAATGTTATGTGTAAATGAAATGTTTCAGAATCGAAATATTCAACTAAATGGTTTTAGATGTACACGTTGTGCATTTACATATTCAACGAAATTAGAATTTTATCTACCACTTAGTTGAAACAAATATTTGTAGAACGTGATTATGAAATATGAAACGGTGCGAAGGATATTACATTTAGCAAAACTTTTAAAACGCTTAATACCACTTTATTGATTGCTAAACTCTTTTGAAATCATTTTCAAAAAAACTTAATCTAACACCTTTCGAAAAAAATATATTTGTTGAACGTGACAATGAATCACAAATCGATGCAATATTTGAGTGAAAAGTGTGTGATTCGGTGCATATTATGCTGAGGTCTAGGAATTATCTTACCATAGACGACCGTTGTAGTTGCACATTGTTGCGAAACAAGTGTAAGCTCCAATCCAGCTCTCAAATATCTTCTTTCAGCCAATAATCATAATATTATTTTTAAGATGACTAGTAGAAATGATATTTGTGTTTTGCTCCAAAAAGGTGGCTCCAATAATTCTGATCCGTCGAAAAGATGGCCCCAGGAACCGGGATACAGTAAGTGAAACTCCTTGAAAAGTCGTTTGCATTTATTACTCTTTTCGAAAAATAAGGATTGAACAATTCTAAGACAAATATAGTTTCGAATATAAGGAAAGGTAAGGTCTTAATATCCATACTGCATGTTGTTTAAATTTCTATCAAATAGATCAGAATAATATTATTATTACATAATTTATCAATATGAATAACGATAAAATCAATGATATACACATTTATAAGAAAAGCAAGTAAGCGTTTTACTCAATACGTTAAATAACAAACACTAATTATTTGTAATTAAAAATATTTTCAATGAATGTACTTTGTAACAAATGCAAAACCAGCATTTTAAGGTATTCGTACTACTAGTCGCACTACAGTTTTGTTTCAACACATCCAAGGCGAACATATGTAGGACACAAAAGTTGACGTCAATAAAATATTGACCAATCGTAGCGTAGACTGTGTGAAAGTCTGTTCTATTCTCTTTAATAGACATCCTTTGAAATCGATATTTAGTACATTTAAGTCGTTTTCTGTTCCTAAAAATGAAATAAAGGTTAATCAACTGTTTGTAACCTTGAGCCTCCTCATGTTTTATGGATTGTTGTTTCCCCGGAGATCTGTGTGGGGAGGCACTATCTCACGTATTTGGCGTTTCCTGTAGCAACCTATTTTCACTCTTCCACAAGATGAGGACGAATTTAACTGCTTGATCAATTTAAGTGCTTAAACCATTAATCATGATAAATGGGTCATTGAACAATGTCATACATATTGGCTCGTGTGATTAATTCTTGGAGGAACGTTCTAAAACATCAGTTGGTATGCCTAAGAATAATTATAAACAAACTTACATGTATATAATTACTCCTTTTGGGCTGCTCTTTGATTGCCAAATTATCAAGCTATAACTCATAAAAACATTTCGGCTGAATAAGGTAGATGCTTCACTTAAAACCATTACATTCATTAACATTGACGAAGAATAGTTGTGAACAAAAGCACATATATAATTACCAACTTTGAGCTTGCACACTATAAAGCCAGAACTCATCAAAACAGATTTGATAAATAAGTAATTCGATAATGTCGATAAACTGTCGTACGATTCGATATTTGACATAAATAGCCGTCAGAACGCAGCTTGACGCCAGATGCCCATCCACGTTTACAGAATTATGCAAATTGGTGTGAATCGGGAATTTACGGTCGGGAACCTTCCGACGACAAAACCGATCAGTATTGGGCATTCGTTCAATAACTGTGATCGTAACTGGCAGACAAAGTGAATCATGTTAGCAAATGTCTAAAGGAGAGATAATAAGTTGCTACTGTGAACGCCACATACATTCGACAGTGCCTCTCAACACAGACCTCCGAAAAACAACAATCAACAAAACATAAAGCATTTTAGGAGGCTCAAGGGTACATACGTAAGGTAACAGAGGCGCAAAGAATGACCTGGCCGACCATAAGGGATAAAAAGGAGAATCCAAGAGGACAAACAGTGGGGCGCTTTAATGGATGGAATACATCACAGAACAAAACGAGTAAAGTGGGAATAAAATAACATGAACACTATGGAAAGTGAAAGAATTGCACAGGGGAAAGGGAAATGGAAACGTATGGTAATGATCATCTATACATTTTTAGTATTTTATATCGGCTATTATAACAAGTCGCAATACAATAAATTACAATCCGTATGCTAAAATTAAGCGTTACTGCCTTTCAGCAAATTTGCTAGTAAATTATCTTCTTCTCTGAACAAAATGTACATTTGTAATCGTGTAATGATCACCATGCCGGAAAATTATTAAACCAGCTAATACGAGTAAACGTATGTACATTAAACTTTGTTTTCAACGTGGTTAAAATTAATGTAAGTTTAAAATCTACTATATATCAATGATATAACTAAATTAACGATAGATTAGTTTAATAAAATACAGATGTATTGAAAATTTAAATTCTTCCATAGAATAAAACATCGTTGTAGGCCAACAGTTATCAAATTTTCAAATGCATTACACATACATGTATATGCTAATAATTTAAACTACGTGTAATTAACGTAGCAGGTAAGTAGTAGATAATAAGTAAGTTAGTAGGTTTCAACTAGTGAAATTTATGACAGCTAGAATACTTAGTATACAAATGCAACGATAAACTTGTGACACTGACGGGCGAATCTATTAAAATACGTATTCAAATGCGCGTTAGTAATGACGGAGCATATTAAGTAACGGATTTATGTAAATAAATTGAAGGCTACATCATGTTTCATTTTTTTATCAACTTTGAATATTTTAACTGTGTTTTGTAGACAAAGACTCCCTGGTTTGAGTTTCTTCCATAACAATTTAATGCTTGAATATTGTATATTAAGCTAAGGTAGGGGAGATAACTATTGTCTTATGTATGTATGCTTATAAGCGTTATCTGGGGTACTTTGGTTCAGAGGTTAGTTCTGAAATAAAAGAGCATGTAACCTTCATTGGTGGTTTGTTTGGTGTACTTCTTATCTAAATACTCGTATATCAGCTACGTGCTTGGACATCATGACAGCCAAACAAGTGTTGTCAATGTAATCAATGATGATGCTTCTTCACAAACATGCCCAAGACAATCAAATATCACAGATGATATATATCACAGTCTTATAAGGACGATCTGAACTTCCCCCGACGTTTCTTTATTCTTTCAGTATAGAAAAGATTCGTTATCTCTATGGTGTGTAAATAGTGGGAAAGCCGTACATTGAAAAGTGCTTTTGGAATATCTTAATTTAGAATTCATGATATGCGACCTCAGGAACGAAGTGTGGCAAAATGAAGGTCATTAATGATAACAACGTGAACTCATCTTTCATGTCTAAATTAGTTTAAATAACATCATTAAGAGATATGGTAAAGAAAGGTAATATCTACTCATTATGTTTATATTTTTTTCGGGGCAGTCGTACTAACATAGATTTCAAGAGTTTTCAAGATAGTTCTTGTTACGGTCTTGTTTGTTTTGGTAAGGGAAGAGATTTGAAATTTGTACTTCAAAACTAACACCTTTGTGAGACTGTGAAGTGTAGAGGGCCATGCGCACACGAAATACATTAATTTTGCAATCTTTTGGATGACAAATATAGGTATGTGATAATTGCTCGATATTTTCAGGGTTGCTTGAACGTTTGGCAAATGGCGGAACTATTACTGTGGCCGAAGGATACTTGTGGGAACTGGAACGCCGAGGGTTTGTAAAAACTGGTATGATGATTCCAGAAGTAGTTCTGGAAAAACCGGATGAAGTTAAAATTCTTCATGAAGAATTCGCCCTCGCCGGAAGTGATGTCATTGAAGCATTCACGGTAATGAAATATCCAAATGCTTCACATTCGCGAGAGAAAATGACAATTACATTTAATCGAATTTTACATCTGATTTTTTTTTAAATTGTATTTCCTGGTGTAAAACAAGGTAAAATAACCGTAATATTGCATAGACATCGTCTAGAATGCTGACAAATATGGCTATGATTTGCTATTCAACACCTCTTTAGACATCAAACATCTGCATGTTAAATTACGAATATCGTATATACAAATAACCGATATCTAAATTAACTAAATATCTATCGATAACAATAGAATACAAATCTTGATGATGTTGTAAATGTGATAAATACACCAACTTATGTGATGATTGAATGCTCATTTAAGCATATATCGATGTCCAAAATAAGCCATACATGTATTAGTTATGACATTTCCTTGATTTTAATTGTAGTATTTTGGCCATCGCGATATGATGAAGAAAGCAGGCCGCGAGGCTGATCTAGAGAAACTGAACAAGGACGCTATGATGATTGCACGTGAAGTGGCAGACAAGTATGATAAACTACTTGCGGGAGGTCTTTGCAACAGTCTTCTCTATAGTCCACATGATTCTGAAACGCATGCGCAGACATATGATATGTTCAAGGTATTTCATGTGTTTTTTACCTTTTCAGCAAAATTGCTAGGGCATGTTAGACTGCTTTAGCAAAACCCCTGATAATAGTGACTCACTGTCTTAATTGATCCTTATTTTTCCTCCTAAGGCATTTTAATACATATTGGGACTGTTTGTAACGACTGCATGTCTAACGCGACCATCGATATTTGGACTGGAAAAATAAAAATGATTTTGCACCATACAATTGATATACGACCCTTTTGTTTTTTTTTAAACATTTTATGTCATTCATTGCCTTACAGGAACAAGTTTTGTGGGCCGTTGACTCGGGCGCTGATTATGTAATTGGAGAAACGTTCGATACTCTCGGTGAAGCAGAACTTGCTCTAAAGGCAATAAAGGAATATGGACAAGGTTTGTTTTTAAGATAACAAGTCACAGTTTTAGTAAATGTCGAAAATTTGAATTACTTTAAGTTTCGTTACCGATCTAGCAAATTGGAAGTCGTAGGTCTCTTTAAAACAACTTATACAAAGTAATGGAAACCCATGTCCGTTTGAAATTTGTTTCAAATTTGTTCGAAATTGTTTCAGGCCTGCCAGCCGTGATCACCATTGCCGCCCACATCCCTGACTGTACAACAGACGACGTTCCGATACCAGAAGCTTGCAAGCGCTTGGAAGACCAAGGAGCGGCTGTGGTTGGTTTAAACTGCTCACGTGGTCCTAACATAATGTTGCCTATGCTACGGGAGATTAAACACGTTTGCAAGGTATTGGAATGAGAGTGTAGGAAAACAGTACAATTTATGAAATATTAAACAAGCATGTCGATATTAAGTGAAAGAAACAATTCACCACAACAAAGTAATTGCTTGGTTTTTATCCGTGTTCGACTCTACTGGTTCATATTGTTATTAAATTATTCTTACATGCTGCATTCAATAATGAAGGAATTTCAAGCATAGCACCTGATACATATGACATATTTTAATATGACATCGTCTCTGGATGGTACAAGTAAACTAGCAATACATATATATGACAGATACTTTTATTTCCTACTGCTTTGCAATTGTTATCTTCAAACTAAAACTTGTGAAATTCATAATCATCAAAATGTCTTAATTAATTCACGAGATGAAGATATATTATTTGAACAGTTGTGTAATAATGTTCGTATTCATTCCACCATCAACGTAGACATTTAAAACGAAGTACGCATTCATAGTTGAAGTGGTAGAATCTGTAATGGGACCTAAGTAATGAAACGTATGTTCTTCTTTATTTCTCTATATTATAAATGAACATAAGTACACAAAACATTCCAATGTCGGAATTCTTCTTAGGTACCGCTAGCAGCTTTACCAGTGCCTTACCGAACTACGGAGAGTGAACGAACTTTCTACTCACTAACAGATTCCAAAACAGGTGATGCAATTATACTTTTAAGGAAACGGGGAGAAATTGAGTCTCTATCGGCAGTTAGGCTTGGGAGCTATTTGATCGCTTTTAAGAATTATTGTGTTCATGTTATTGTTATTGTTGTCAGCTGTCTTGACATATCCTGTGCTTTTTTCCATCCATAAATTCCCGCCCCCACTGTTTCTCCTCTTTGATTCTCCTAGTTATTCCTTATGGTCGGCCAGTCCATTCCTTGCTCCTCTGTTCCCTCCTCGGGTGCCTTTTGTTTTATGGATTGTTGTTTTCTCGGAGGTTTGTGTGGGGAGGCACTGTCTTGTGTGTGTGGCGTTCCCAGAAGCCACTTATTCTGTCTCTTTGAAGAAAACATAAAAATGTCGAGGCGGCATGAGAAATGTCATTCTATTTCGACTGTTAAGACAGCCACACTTAAAATGTTTAAATAATTCAGACACAAAATAAGTTGCATTCCATGTAACCTCTTAATCTGTCATCTTTAGACTTGTATCTGTATTAAGGGATACTAATTAGCATGTTTTATGAAAGTTTACACAACAATTTGATCTAACATGCATTACACAATTGTAAAAAAACTATGGCACAAAATGAATTAAATACGGCTTGTAATTGATTTGACGCTGATGAATTTCTTTTATTATTGCAGGAAAAAAGGTCTACCCTACCAATTTGGACGTTGTTCGATGTTCGCGCGATGAAATCCGCCAGTTTGCTGTTGACGCAAAGGAACTAGGGGTTCAGTATATCGGGCTATGTTGTGGAAACTATCCCAGTTTGTTTCGTGAAGTTGCAGAAGTGTATGGTAAAGACCCACCTGCATCAAAATATTCAATGGTTAACCCCGAACAACCTTTCAATCCCAAACCAGCGAGCGAACATTATCAGAAAGTGCAGCAATTTATGGGATAATTATCATGGACATGTTTCTTGTTCTCTCTAGAATTGAATTAATTTCATCATCTGATTGCTGCTTCGCTTCTGAACGAATTATAAAATATACTTCGACCCTGTTCCCTTACGTATATGTAACATTGAGCCTCCTCAAATGCCTTATGTTTTATGGATTGTTGTTTTTCCGGCGGTCTGTGTGGAGAGGTGTTGCGTTCCCTGGAGCAACTTATTCTCTCATTTTTTTGCAATACATTTTATAGAACATGCCATGTACGTGTCGTGTTTAACGATGAAACATGTCTTGTTGTAGGGCAAGCTTTTGTGATTTGTGTGTATCTGATTCTTATAAACAATGTGTCAGTCTTGTTGCGGTTCCAGATGTGTATTTGCATTTAGGCCATCTATCTCGGCTAATAATATGTTAAAAGTAAGGATGAGTTTAGACATGGAATTACACATTGATAAAATAGGGTATTCCTACACATGTCCTCTGTGTACGAAATTCATTAAAACAAGTATAGGAAAGCTACAACACTATACTTATAGTAATTAAACATGGTTCCACAACTTTTTGTGCAACAATTATACATGAAAACAAGGGACGTATCAACACATCGCCCTAGCAGAACTGACACTGTCAGAATAAACACGGATTGTTAATAGTTAATATATATGGCATCCTTGCACACTTAACCGTTTCATATTTAGTCAAAACGAAAAGTCATTAATCAGGTGGAACGGATGATGCGATTTAGAAACTCCGAGAGATCTTGGGACATACGTATACATGTCGTGTCTTTTTTTATTAAACGTATCAACAAACGCATTTATTACGAAAGGTTACGATCCTGTGTTTCTGCAACGCACGGTATGCTTGGTGGTCGACCATTTTACAGTTGGTCATCACGCTTCCCGCTTTGCTTGTTGGCCAAAACAGAAGGGTGTAATGCTCTATTGTTGCAATCCCTCCTGAACCCAGAAACGGAAGGAAGGTGTCCGGTGTATGTATTTTGCTCATTGTCTGTCCATAACAGTTTCTCATCAGTTGTTCGTTCTGCCTTCTGTCCTCGAGAACATATTTCACTGGCTTCACGGGTCTCTTGTTGTTTTATACCTTTGTTCATCCATCATGTTTTATTTGGATATTCGTAGAAAATATGTGAGGTTTGGAGCATCTTTAACAAGGTTTAGCCCCTCATTGGTGTTTTGTCACTGACCTATTTAAGACGGTACTCCTATTTATAAATGAGCACTGCTATTGGATTTACAACCTCTTCTGTAAGTGACGTTATTTCATGAAATCGCAACATGTGATGTCACTATTTGCAAGCAGGATACAATATTTACTCCATATAGTCACTTCGTTTTCATGTTGCCATATAAGGCAACTGTTGCTTACTGTCAGTATGTGGTGACGTCACATGTTGCGTTTTCTAGAAATGACGTCACTTAAAGAAGAGGTTGGAAATCGTACAGCGGCGCTCAAATAGTGTATTTATGAATGAGTAGTGTCCTATAGATACGCTTACTAACAATACCATGTGAGAGACTCGAATACCGTTAGTAGTGCGTAATCAGAAGCATGAGTCACTACGAAAACGTATAGTGATCCTCATTGTATTGAATATAAATCGCTTTCTTTTTCATTATATATAAAGTAATGATTAGATAAACATACACTTACATGGTGGAATATATATTTATTTTTATGCCTGTATAAAACAGATATGTCTGTTAATAATTGCATCATACATAAATTATATTTGCATTTAAAATCATAATGAATACTTTGGCCTATATATAACTAACATTTTCAAATGTTACACACAACATGTCAAAGCCATCACAATCTGCAAACATTTCGTTACGCCGAACGCGTGCCATATACTGCTTATGTAATTAAAATTTTGGTGATAAATGTATCTATTTAGTTCGAATACAAACTCGTACTTAATAACTATACAAATATGTCATGCCGTCACGTGAAAACACTATCCCCTCGGCACTTGTTTATTGTTATAATTGTATTACTGTTGGGCATTTATTTTTCACAGATGAAATAATAGGTAACATCACAATCCCAGTCACAAAGAAGTGTGTCATGATTTTGCTTATCCAAGTTAACATAAACACAATGGTGAGTGTGTGGTTCGTTCGGTTGACCGGGCAACCAGAAATCGGTCGTCAGTAGTTCACCGGTACTTGTGACCCATTCTGAAAGATTGTCAAAATCTTGTGCTTCCAAGTTATTTCCATCAATCCAATATCTGTTATGATAATCTGAAATATACACAATATATATATCGCAGAACAGAAAGTATTAAACATTATAATGCTATATAATAAATTAATGGTACATTGCTTAAGCTAGATTTAGACTTAGTTTAAACTTATTTATTTTACATCGATTGTGAAACTCTAGATGACGGCTTCCTGGCTACCAACAAGTACTCGCTCCAAACTGAGGGATTTTGAAGAGCGTGATCAAAACCCGCTCATCGCAGGGCTCGAACTCACGACCCTCGGACAAGGAGTTAGTCTACCCCTCGTCCATTGCGCCTACCAAGATTAAGACAATGAAAAACTGATAATGATCATGTTTTTGTAAGTGCATATAATAGAGTGTGAACCAATTTCTTAACTTTGATCAAATTTAAAACACTTTTACAAATCTAAGTTACTACAGTTTAAAACAAAACTGATATGGTTTTTGGGGGGCGTTCGAGAACATCGCTTTTAATGCCACGTCAAGTGTTCCCTAATAATGTACCATACACTTATGCATTGAATGCTTTAAATCATACAGTCTAGGAGTTAGGTGTAAGTAGCTCATCCGTTCAATGTTTGAACAGACATGACAAAATATTTATATGCTACACCGCATGTTATCAAATGCTTGCATTTGTTAGCAAGTGGACTACTAGCATATTCTCTATTCAAGAACAATGGTAGACAAACAGAAGCGTATACATATACTGAAACACGCCCAAATAAGGTCGACTAAGTAACAAGAAATATCTTGAAAAAAGATGGTCGGCGCAATTTGAAGGTTAAGATTTGTTAAAATGGCGAGATGTTGCGATTGCTGGTGAAAATGGATTTCGGTAAATTCACCGAAATTCAGTGGATTTCGGTAAGGTAACGTACCCTTTATCGAAAGGTTCACCAATCCGCGTCAGGGTTACAAACGTTGTTCGGTTAAAGAGAAATTGCCTTGGTGGTTAACGTAAGATTTGATTGGTTTACACAACACTGATATGCAAAAAGCAAAACCATGTTTGTACGGCTGCGCCAAAAAGGTCATGCCGGTACAAGCATATGTTTCTGCTTTTGTTTCACAATCAATAGTTTATCTGAAGGCGTTTTTAGAGTTCAACTTTCGTTGAAAACCATCGTGTCCCAAAATGTTTGTTTTACTGATGCATTGACTTGATTAAGTCATTAGATTGAGTTATTGCAAAGTACGTATTGCAATTGAAAATGCATCGACCGAAGCATCTTTGAAAATAATAATGTCTTACCTGTGTTACAATTTGTCATCAGCCAAAGAAGGAAAGCTTTTTTGGATTCCGGAAAACGAGAAATGAGATGTGCACCTTCATTCATGCAGTAGTCGAAAGCGTGGGTATGGTTCAATTGGAGTTCGTGTACAAACCTGAATAGAAATGAAAATGATACTTATTATGTCGATAAAGGTGGATGTGGTAATGACAATGGTGGCCCGTGTAGTATTACTGGTGATGTTGTTCATAGTGATATTGTAGTCGATAATGAAACTATGAAGGTAGTTATTAACATCATAATGGTGGCATTGGTGTTGTCGTGGTGATGATTACAATGTCGACGCGCAAATGATGGCATATAAGGTACGGCAGATGACAAAGACATTGATAATATTAATACATATACTCAGTTATCTCACTTTTTATGAAAATAAATGTCAATGGTCATGCAATTTAGCTAACATGTTGCATGCACATGCAATATCGTGTCAAATTGTTTTCGTGTATTCGTAAAAGTCAGTCAATTAAAATTAAGAAATCCAACATTGTGCGTTTTTAAATGTACTGAGTATATAAAAACAATATTTTTGTCATTACTACTCTTAAGTTTATTGATAAAAATGCCAATCTAATGAAATGTTTAAAATAACAATGCTCTTATAACCAATTTACGCACCTGTAGGTAAACGTCGTCCCATCATTGAGTAACGCGTCCGTATATGTCATGTCTGACTTAGGACATTGAAAGTTGAAGTATACTGAAAAGATTTTAGATTTTTTTCTCATACATATTTTATATAACGATGTTTTCAAATCATTGTGTCAATACGTTACATATAATAACAGATTGTCCTATTATACAAATAATTCCAATAAATATAATAAATGAATTAAGATGGTGGCCCCATAGACTCAATACAAGTATTATGTTGGAGGCTCGATTAGCTAAATGAAGAGATGTAAAATAAGACGCTATATAAACGAAACAGAATATGTGTATTAATGCCAATAAACTCATTGAAATGAACGAAGTAGGGATCCTAAACGACGTAAAGGCGCCTCAAAAGACGCTTAACTCAACGAAATCAAGAAAGTAGTGACACAATGACCTCAGTGAAAGGAAGAAACGAAATTGCCACAATCAACGAAATAAAACCAAGAAACGTTCCAATAAATTCAGTGAAATAAGGAAAGTGGTGATCCGAAAAATAAAATACGATTGTGGTGAAAGCATGATAAACTTGGTAAAAGAAATTGTTGGAGGTGTAAGATAAATCAATAAGGTATCTGATCTTATTAGCTACATAAATAAATTGATATATATTTATTTATATCCATTTGAATGGCGTTGTAGAACTCAATATATAAGATGATAACATTATAGGTTTTGAGCTGGTTTAATATATCATACTCTGTGGGCAGGTCTGTGGGAAATCGCTCCAATAACCGTTTGTTTGACACTCTGCTGTGTTTTGACCGACGTCTACTTCACCATTGTCACATTTTAGTCGAATCTTGTTTCCGATCTCTTTACGATTTCCAAGAATTGTGCCGTGTTCTGCTGATGGAAATTCTAAGCATTCTGTAAGAAAGTTATATACGCCATAATATAAACGCAACTTAAAATTGTCTGCGTCAACTCGGTGACATTATAAAGAAATAATCGTATTTTTATAACTCAAACAAAATGTCCTTAACTTAACCGATTTTGATAAATGATTTACACATCTGTAACAATAAAATGCCTTGAACTCTTGAAAAAAATGAAGTCTAATTGAAATAGAAGCTATAAGTAGAACAACAACTTAAAAGTCATTGTTTTAAACTGGTTTAAAGTCGTACAAGAACCAGCTTTTTCAGTGGGGATAGACCTAAAGTATTTTCAGAGTCTCGGAATAGATGGGACATTGGTATTGACAAGTTGTAGACCTTCTTACTTGCTTCCTGACTTGCGAACATTAATGATGTTTGTGTGTAAATAAGACGCGCTTGTAAAAACGTATGATTTTCTATTTAAATGGCTTTGCAACATAGCGACATATGTTACAGAGTGTACAGTTTTTGACTATTTTAATGGAGAGAGTACAGTTTTTGGCTATTTTAATGAAGAGAGACAGTTTTGACTATTTTAACAGCGAGGGTACCGGTTTGGCTTATTTAACGGCGAGTGTACAGTTTGGGCTTATTTAACAGAGCGGGTACCGGTTTGGCTATTCAAATGGAGAGAGTATAATTTTGACTATTTAAATGGAGAGTATAGTTTTGACTATTTTAACGGAAAGGTTACAGTTTTGGCTATTTTAACGGCAAAGGTACCGTCCTGCCTAATTAACGGAGAGGGTACAGTTTTGGCTATTTTACTGGAAAGGGTACCGTTCTGGCTTATTTAACGGAGAGGTACCGGTTTGGCTATTTTAACGGAGAGGGTGCTGTTTCTACTCATACCGTGAAAAGGGGAATTTGTCTCTATCAAAATCGCAAAAAGTTGTAACACATTCTTGTATAATAAACAATTTAACTTTTTAGTTGAAAGTTATCTGCAATTTTGTTTCTTCTTGGGAAATTATATTTATGACAGACATTTATGCGTACATACCTTTGTAAACACATTGCTTTGTGTCAAGATCACATGCCATTCCATACTGACATTCCTCTGCACATGGAAACTAAAACAAATATAAATGTCACATGTTTTATATCATATGGAATGATTTTGAGCTAAAGTGAGTCGATAATGGTCACAGTATGCTGTAATTTGAAAGAGGTAAAGGTATGATGCAATGTCCCTTTTACGCTTTTTTCGAAAAAATATTCAAGTGCATAATTATGTCCCTATTTCTTATTAACAATTATAATTATGTGATACAAAAACATGATGGCCGTGCTGCAAGGAAAACACTGTCATAATACTCTTTGTCACACGGAATTGATATGACTGTATAGTACAATAATACCGACATCATGTTAGCTATAGAGTATTTACATCGACCATCTATTAACCGTTTGAAAAATAGTACCCTAGCACTTACCAAAATACAGTATTTTAGATTTCCGCAATGTTCTAAAATACAAAGCTACACTTCGATTCAAAATGTTTAACAATGAGTTGGACATTAGGATATATAACCTAATGATATCCTAACATAACGTTAAGTTCACATTATGTTACAATACTCAATACATGATACGAAAGAGTTGTTTTGGACTTGCAAAGATACGCGTGGTAGGATTTTGTCCGCCTTTGTAACAACAGAGAGAGAATAAGTTGCTACAGGGATCGCCACATACATAAGACAGTGCCTCCTCACACAGACCTCCGGAAAAACAATCCAAATAATATAAGGCACTTTAGGAGGTTAAAGGGTACATACGTTAGGGAACAAAGGCGCAATGAATGGCATGGAAGTCCATAAGGAATAACTAGGAGAATTAAAGAGGACAAACAGTGAAGGGGGGGGGGAATTAATGGATGGAAAAGATCACAGGACAGGTCAAGACATACTGTCAACAATAGGCCGAAACTAGGCAGAAAATAAAATAAACACTATATAAAGTGAAAGAATTGCACTTAGTAAGAGAAATATAACATACATTCAAAACACAAAAAGAAATAATAACCACACAGCGAATTACAGTCTTGGAACTGTCAGTAAAAATACTGAAAAAGACATCCGTGGGGAGAGGCGGTGGTCGAAGGGAAGCGCAGTGGTCGAAGGGTGGCGCAGTGGTCGATGGGTGGCGCAGTGGTCGAAGGGTGGCGCAGTGGTCGAAATAGGTTAGAGGATTAGAGAGCCTGACTTCTGTTCCAATGGTCATGAGTTCGAGCCCCGCGAGTTTGATTAGTAGAAGTTGTAAGAACTTGTTTCCCAATCGATGTAAAATAAATAAGTTTAAACTAAAAATGGGCTTTTACATGGCATGATATTTAACCATGTGTGACATGCGCATTATTATAACAGTATCCTCAATACATGAAATATATACTCACTTGTGTTATGACCATGTCACTCCGTTTCACAATTACACATCCTGGATGTTCTACTGCTTCGTTTAATGATGTGAAAAGTTCGCATGAATGAAAACGGACGTTATACTGCAACACATCACAGTAATTACGTAAAGAACATTCTGTCACACATTCACTGAATGGTATGCGTAAAATTGTTTGAAACCTTCCATTGTCGGAGTAACAACTGCTTCCATATGTTACATGGTACGTAAGTTGTAGTCCTTCTTTTTTTATTAACGTTTTGGCGCCAGTAGAATTGTAAACTAGTACAATACCAATTATTATTTCTGGCAAATGTAAATCCCGAAAAGCCATAGTGCACAATTTTAGCATTGTTTCATTAATTAAGTAATTTCTTTACCCAATTTAATCATACCCAACTTTCGTGTCACTGTGATTTGACCAACTTCCTATAGAATTATAGAAGGGAAATATTTTCAAATCGCGATAAATCGAATTGTGTTAAATGTATCTATCGTCCATGTTTCTAAAGGTTGTCCCATTTAATAAACACAACTATTTTAAAGCGATTAAAGCCTGTAAAATCCGATCATAAATAATGTAATGAGAGGCGCACGCATGTACTGATGGTTCTCGCGAAATCACTGATTATTTTTTTGAATAATTTAAACTTTCAGTTTAAAGGCGTTCATTACAAATGCATAGTAATTCATAACACACAAGTATGAAACTAGTCACACCAGTAGAGTGATTCAAATACAAATGCCTAAAAGCACACGATCTCCAACGACATCAAAATATTGACCAATCGCAGCAATCATGGACGGGCACGAGATTGTTCGTGATAAATCTGTTCACTAATACCACTATCAATTATTTTTTTAATTCATTATTAATGTGTAATGATTACATCTGGCAGAACAGTTTTAGCTCATAAATATAAAATTATGTATTTCTAAATACACAGAACGGTATACCCTGACTGATGACAGTAGAAATTATCTGCCTATAATGAGGATAATTAAGCAGTTATGATTGGTATACAGAGAAAGTTTAATGAGTTTCTGAACTTCTATATCAAGCATGACGATCTTTCGGCTCGGATGAGTACAAACTGAGGGTGCGAGAGCACGTGTAGTTCGCGTAAATAGATGATTCACGGAAAGATTGCAACACGTTGGCAGTAGCAGCATGAACAGCAGTAACAGGGGATATCAGTAGCAGCAGCAGTTGTATTTATATTTGCGCTTCTCCGCCTTTGCAGTTTTATTTATTTCATTAACCAAAAAAGACAAAACGACACAGTGCGAGGTGGAAAGGCTTGACTTGGAATCTTGCCAGACATTTTATTTCAAAGCAAAAATAACTAAATCGAAATGAATAATAATCACTAGTAGTGGCAAAGAAATATGTAAATTTGGTAGAACTGGACATAACGTTGGACTACAAACGTCCATAAATCAGTCCATCCAAAGAGGCTGAGAGGCGACAGTAGTAGTATTATCCGCCCCTTTTAATCTGGTTCCGTCGTTCTTCAAATAGTAACTTAGACTATCGCTCTTATATTCTGGTTCCGCCATACTTCAAAATAGTAACGTAGACTATCGCTCTTATATTCTGGTTCCGCCATACTTCAAAATAGTAACGTAGACTATCGCTCTTATATTCTGGTTCCGCCATACTTCAAAATAGAAACGTAGACTATCGCTCTTATAGTCTGGTTCCACCGTACTTCAAAATAGTAACGTAGACTATCGCTCTTATAGTCTGGTTCCGCCGTACTTCAAAATAGTAACGTAGACTATTGCTCTTATAGTCTGGTTCCGCCGTACTTCAAAATAGAAACGTAGACTATCGCTCTTATATTCTGGTTCCGTCGTACTTCAAAATAGTAACGTAGACTATCGCTCTTGTAGTCTGGTTCCATGGTACTTCAAAATAGTAACGTAGACTAACGCTCTTATAGTCTGGTCACACCGTACTTCAAAATAGTAACGTAGACTACCGCTCTTATATTCTGGTTCCACCGTACTTCAAAATAGAAACGTAGACTATCGCTCTTTAATCTGGTTCCGTCGTACTTCAAAATAGTAACGTAGACTATCGCTCTTATAGTCTGGTTCCGCCGTACTTCAAAATAGAAACGTAGACTATCGCTCTTATATTCTGGTTCCGTCGTACTTCAAAATAGTAACGTAGACTATCGCTCTTATAGTCTGGTTCCACCGTACTTCAAAATAGTAACGTAGACTATCGCTCTTATAGTCTGGTTCCGCCGTACTTCAAAATAGAAACGTAGACTATCGCTCTTATATTCTGGTTCCGCCATACTTCAAAATAGTAACGTAGACTATCGCTCTTATATTCTGGTTCCGTCGTACTTCAAAATAGTAACGTAGACTACCGCTCTTATAGTCTGGTTCCGTCGTACTTCAAAATAGTAACGTAGACTACCGTTCTTATAGTCTGGTTCCGTCGTACTTCAAAATAGTAACGTAAACTACCGTTCTTATAGTCTGGTTCCGTCGTACTTCAAAATAGTAACGTAGACTACCGTTCTTATAGTCTGGTTCCGTCGTACTTCAAAATAGTAACGTAGACTACCGTTCTTATAGTCTGGTTCCGTCGTACTTCAAAATAGTAACGTAGACTACCGCTCTTATAGTCTGGTTCCGTCGTACTTCAAAATAGTAACGTAGACTACCGTTCTTATAGTCTGGTTCCGTCGTACTTCAAAATAGTAACGTAGACTACCGCTCTTATAGTCTGGTTCCGTCGTACTTCAAAATAGTAACGTAGACTATCGCTCTTATATTCTGGTTACACCGTACTTCAAAGTAGTAACGTAGACTACCGCTCTTATAGTCTGGTTCCGTCGTACTTCAAAATAGTAACGTAGACTATCGCTCTTATAGTCTGGTTCCGTCGTACTTCAAAATAGCAACGTAGACTATCGCTCTTATAGTCTGGTTCCGTCGTACTTCAAAATAGTAACGTAGACTACCGTTCTTTTAGTCTGGTTCCGTCGTACTTCAAAATAGTAACGTAGACTACCGCTCTTATAGTCTGGTTCCGTCGTACTTCAAAATAGTAACGTAGACTATCGCTCTTATATTCTGGTTACACCGTACTTCAGAGTAGTAACGTAGACTACCGCTCTTATAGTCTGGTTCCGTCGTACTTCAAAATAGTAACGTAGACTATCGATCTTATAGTCTGGTTGCGTCGTACTTCAAAATAGTAACGTAGACTATCGCTCTTATAGTCTGGTTGCGTCGTACTTCAAAATAGCAACGTAGACTATCGCTCTTATAGTCTGGTTCCACCGTACTTCAAACTAGTAACGTAGACTACCGTTCTTATAGTCTGGTTCCGTCGTACTTCAAAATAGTAACGTACACTATCGCTCTTATAGTCTGGTTCCACCGTACTTCAAAATAGTAACGTAGACTATCGCTCTTATAGTCTGGTCACACCGTACTTCAAAATAGTAACTTAGACTATCGCTCTTATAGTCTGGTTCCACCGTACTTCAAAATAGTAACGTAAACTACCGTTCTTATAGTCTGGTTCCGTCGTACTTCAAAATAGTAACGTAGACTACCGTTCTTATAGTCTGGTTCCGTCGTACTTCAAAATAGTAACTTAGACTATCGCTCTTATAGTCTGGTTCCACCGTACTTCAAACTAGTAACGTAGACTACCGCTCTCATTGTCTGGTTCCACCGTACTTCAAAATAGTAACTTAGACTATCGCTCTTATAGTCTGGTTCCACCGTACTTCAAACTAGTAACGTAGACTACCGCTCTCATTGTCTGGTTCCGTCGTACTTCAAAATAGTAACTTAGACTATCGCTCTTATAGTCTGGTTCCACCGTACTTCAAACTAGTAACGTAGACTACCGCTCTCATTGTCTGGTTCCGTCGTACTTCAAAATAGTTACGTAGACTACGTGAATGTTGGGTAAGTGTTGGGTTGAAACAATTAAGTGGTAATTCTGCTTTTGACTGCTCCATCCCATATTTCACTCCACATTTTGTGTTTGTATTGTCTCCGAGTTTCCATTGCTCCCTTTGTAACTGTTTGTATTCACTTGTTCGTGACTTTGAATCGTTTGTTCGTGATTTAGGTGGCATTATTTGCTGGATTTGATTCTATGTTTACTTTGACATAATACTTGTTGAAATGTGTATTGTTGAATAATTAAGAACTGTATAGAAATACTCGAATATCATCGACCGGAGACGTAAGTAAATACATCCACACTGATTGTCATTATTATTGTCACCACCAAATCCATTTACCTGCGATTTTCTGACTATATTTATAAATTGCATTGTCTGTATAATCGAATTATTTGTTGGCTGAATAGAAAACCTTTCGTCAAAACTAACACCATTTGGTAATATTAAATGCAATACTTTTAAAGCCGCCTTATTACACGTATTGTGTTAATTTGAATTATTATTTATTCAAACAAACATATGTACGGAACATTTTCAACATAATAGTGGAAATAAATACAATGCTTTGCGCCATGTTTTAACTGACTGCCATTATAATTATTAATAAAAAAAGCACAATAAAGAGTTCACCGACAGATGCTGCATCGATTTTGCTATTTTAAACGAGATTAAACTAATGCTTCATACGCTTGGACAAACTTCAATAAATAAATCATTTGATAATCGTAGCAAAGTAAGGAGAGAAACATGAAAATATTCTTGAAGTTTCTTGATCCACATCTGGCTATATTTACAAGAAACCTATTCCCAAGCGTGGTCTAGATTCTCGTAATTCTGTGCCAATCATCAGCAAATGTGGTACATGGCCCATTTTAAAAAAAATAATGTCATCTAGGTCTTGGGCTTAGAAATTGTATTGCAATTAACATATCGTCGTTCGGGAGGAGTAAAAACTCAACTAAATGTTTCAAAGTATCGTGTATCTCACCGTTGTATTATCAGTATCTTCTCAATACGAATAAACAATTATACTGAAATGCCTCACAAATTGTTGAAATTACATTAAAATGTATAACAGGACATACAGACATGCGGCGCGCATATTAACGTAATAACGTTGTTTTGTGATTGTATAGGCATAGTCTAAGATTTAATGGGACAAACCTCGTATATGTATTTAAACATAGATTTTCAAAATATCGAGACTAGGAATCAACATGGCGAACTTTTAATTTATCCAAAAACACAGAATAATTTCGAATAGTTAATCTTAAGAGTGTTGTAAGATCCTTTAGATAAAGTGTAGTTAAGTTTATTACAAACTTCTGACAACTCGGTTTTGAGATCATAATGATCACGGTATACTACTTACATGATGCAGTTATTTATGTTTGTATTCACTAGCTTTGCTCCTCCTCCTCCCGACCCTGCGTTAGACATGACAATACTGTGATGGCGTTTTTACTACTGTGAAGCCGAAGCATCGCTTAAAATAGGTTTGTCAGAAAAACAAACAAAAAAGGTGGAATCTAGTTTTACTACCTCATCAGTCTGAAAGACTCATTTATCTACCATTCCAAAGTTTCCCTCTCTTGAGCAACAATCTCTCTTCATCAGCAGTTTAGACTTTTTGTCATGTAGCAAGAATTCAATATTAATTTTATCTCTCTAGAGCAAGAATCATTAAACACCAGCCAAGATATACATCTCCAAACAGGCGTTGCCCAGGGGATGTTACGCTGTGCATCTATGCATATAGTAAATATATACATATTGCAAAATAACTAACGATATAGACGGATAAATGAAATAAACGACGTCGCAGGAGTAAGTGGCTGGTAGTGCCAATCTAAAATTGCGTTGTCGCGATGAAGTCGCAGATAAAATATTCATGAGAAACTTTGTAATTTGATGCTTTATTCGATTTTGTGCTAATGCTCCAAAATGCATTAATTTGTAATAATTGAGCAAGTTCAATGCGCCGTTTGCGACGAAATATCCAATTGTCGCATGAATAATAATACTACATGTACACACGAACATCAATTATCTACCGATGCGGCTGGTGGCTTGGTTAAACGGAAGGCTGAAGTGGCAGTACTTCCTGACACTTCTATGATTTTGCTGAAGTTTGTTTTGTATATACTAAAGATAAAGCGCCGTGTTCAAGGTGGATTTCCAAATTTATCAAGAATACAGACAGGGAGAGACACTTCAGATACTGATAAAAAAGAAAACAGAAAAATAAAACCGAATTCTTAGTACAAATGATAGCCTTCCCAAAACACTTGATTATTCATGCTATTCGTGTAGGGCTCGCGTAAATGCTTTATACGAAAACTGTATGATTCCATGCTATGGTCATTTAAACATATTCACACGAAAACCTTACAAGCCTCAAACAATGGAACTGCTTGAGATGTATCAATTACAATGGACCCATTTATTAGTCAGCTCGTTCGGATTTCTTACCAAGTTATATATGCTTACATCTGTTTTTTTTTATACATTTTTCAGACACTTTATGCTAAATTATTAATGCATAATGTGTATAAGTGACAATGAACTCATACTGTATGAAGGTGCTGAAAATAAATCACAATTTTAAGGGACTTTGTTGTTTGTTGTATGTTTTAATTATTCATTTAATTTTACCATAATGGCTGTATAGCATTCTAATATGAAAACTGTATGCTTGTTGTTTAAATACCGAATAGACTATATACATTTGGACAAAATGATATGTAGATAACTTTGCCTGAGACAGTTAGCAAATTAGATGAACTAAAGAGTTCATTGTTTTACGTTTAATACAATTAAAACGACCTCACGTGACGGAACAAATGCTCGAAGCTGAAACATCAAGATTATAAGTTTGATGTTTAACATGCGCGATAAGTTATGATTATATTTTAATTTAGTAAGGATACGGTGTATGAATTTTTAAGATTTTTATACATAGCTTACTTACATTTGTATGTAACCATGTAAGAGTAACTAGGTTAAATCTATAGTTAAAACATGTACATTCGGTTCAAAATCGCACCAACTTTAGAACATTTATGCCGTGGTCTGATAAACTACAGACTTTGACGAACATTTTGGTATATGACATTGTTTGTTTTACTCTTGTGGTCACCTCACCTTAAATTCAGCCTATAAATTCACCCCACTATTAAGATGTATACAACCCCGCATAAGTACACACTGATACGTTACGCTATCAGAGACGTAAGATTACGTGTTAATGATAGTTTCCATTGATGAAATGTAGTTATACTGAGCGTTAAAATGAAATATATCATACAGAAAATTTGAAGTACATTAAGACCCACTGATTCATAAGAATTTCATCAACAGGTATTACTGTTAACATTGCGTAATATAATGAAAAGTAGCACAAAATTCGGAACATTTGCTTTGATAAAATGGTGCGTATCAGCGTATCTTTACACGTACGATTTAGGTCATCAGTTACCAAAGGACACGTATGTTTTAAACCGGTATATATTAACAGGTCAAAAGACGAAGTGTATTAAACATAGTTTGGAGCTGTAATCATCGCTATTCATAGCGTTTTTAAGGACAATGGAAAAGAAAGGTAGGCTAGACTTTAGTATATAGTAAATCTGTATATAGCTTTGTCTGTATGATGATTTCATTATTTACTCTTAGCATTAAAAAGTCTGTTTTAATCATTTTGGCGGTAATTTTGAACAATGGTTTACATGTATCTTTAAATACAGGAAGTACTACTAAATTTTGCGGCACGTGTCTGAGACTCGATGTCATTTGCTATCGGGCGTAGGATTAGTGCTAAATCTTAACTTAAGTTACTTCCCTTGTCATTTAGAAGTAATGAGTAACTGTGTCACCATCAATAAATCCTTCCTGTTCTGTAATGAGTGCATTGTATTGACGAACTATTGGAGGGAGCTCTAATTCAACTGTTGCTATCATTAATTCAATTGGAACTCTCTTGAAGTGGAAAGCTCTCCAAATAATTGAAGAGTTCTTCAATTATTTGAGTTTATGCAGATTTGGCGTTTCATTAAGGTGGTTCGGCAATCATGTTTTGTAAAATATTGACCAATAGACACAGTGAACACAGTAGCGGTATTCTCAAATATTTGTGTATCAACAGTAGGTTTGCTTTTACAATGAAACACGGCAACTGAATGTTAGTTTAGTGTGTGTAATTTCAACATCAGGACTGATTGAACGTCTCAGAGATGGAGGAACCATCGTGTTGGCTTCAGGGTATGTTTGGGAGCTAGAACGTCGGGGATTTGTTCAATTTGGACAGCAATATCCGGCTGTCGTACTCAACAAACCAAACGAAGTAGAACTTCTGCACGAGGAATATGCTCTGGCCGGAAGTGACGTTATTCAGGCTTTTACGGTATGATATATATCTTAATAAATGCTAGTATTGAGTATCATAGCATAGTCCATCATTGAAGTTAAGAGTTCATGGCGCCTATTATCATGCATATATGCACTGTGGAATTTCAAGGCATTTGATATCTACGTAGTTTTGAAATTATGTGACGTCACAATATAGCACACATCAATTAAAGTTGTCGTGGCCTTTAATGAATACAACTGTATGGTATTCATAAATAACGAGTTGGCAAATGTCATAATCACGTGTCTATCTTAGCTCCGCCCACATCCCCCCGGACATTGATAAGTGTAATATCAGAGCAATATCATTAACATTACATTCACCTACGTTTGTTTGAATTTCTTGTACAACAGTTAAGAGATTGTCTTAAAACGCTTGTATTTTGTGATCGAGACTGTTTGGTATTTAATGATAATAATAATGTCTTTATTTCAAGAATGTGTCTCGTTAAGAAAAGTTAATCTGGGCGCCGCTGTACGACTTTCAACCTCTTCTGTAAGTAAACGTCATTTCCAGAAACTGTCACATGACTGTGACGTCACCACATACTGGCAGTAAGCAATACTTGCCCCATATGGAAATAAGAAAACGAATTGGCCATATGGAGTAAATATGGTTTCCTGCTTGCAAATAGTTACATCACATGGTGCGTTTTTCTTGAAAAGACGTCACTTACAGAAGAGGTTGTAAATCCCATAGCAGCGCTCAAACTTTTAGACAGATCAATATCTAACATCATGTATTCTACATATATCCCATATGTAATGCATTGCAGTACTACGCACATCGGGAAATGTTGAAGAAAGCAGGATGCGAAGAAGAATTGCAGAAGATAAATACTGAAGCCATGGCGATTGCCAGGAAAGTCGCCACCAAGTACAATAAGTTGTTGGCAGGGGGATTATCTAACACACCGCTGTACAATCCGAGTGATACCGCATCGCATAGCAAGATATATGAAATGTTTAAGGTATGGTCTAAGTACGCCAGTATACATGGTTTGTGTATCAAGTGAATAGGGCTTTAAATGAAAACTGCGCCCTCAATGAAAACACGTTCCAAAAATTCCTAAATTAACAAATTAGACTTTCATCTACATTTAAATATCTACAGTTTAAAAGTAGCGCTTATTTTTTTAAATACTAGAAAAAACGTATATTTCACTGGTTATGATAAAGCCAAAGTCATTATTTCCTGCACTTCTGTTCCATATGGGTCAGTTGTTTGATGCTATACATCTTAATACAAGTACTTGTCAGTATCCAAGGAATACTAGTTAGGTCATCTGAACGCCATAGATGACTGAAATAATGGCCCAATAAGTAATTCATCACATTTATTAAACAGCCTGTATTATTCAAACACGTGTATAAAGACAGTCGACTTGAATTGAAAACAAATTAATCAAACAGTACCGATTAAATAAACATGCAAATATTGTCGAAATGCTGATCATCACATTTTTTAGTTATAAATTATTTAGTTTTTGTCAGAAAAAATAACTTATACATTGTATATCTAAAATTAACAGGAGCAGGTGATATGGGCTGTTGAGGGCGGAGCTGATTATATACTTGGAGAGACATTTGATGCATTAGGCGAAGCCGAACTTGCGCTTAAAGCGATAAAGGAAAACGCAAAGGGTAGGTTATAAATGCAGTGCAAACTCAGTAAATTATCTAGGGTCCAGAATTATAACCGGTACTCAATACTCTGCAATTAGCACTTCTATGTCAAAATTTACTCTGCTGAGTCTGAATTCGGAGATTTGAGTGTCTGGTGTAAATAATACTGCGTATGCACTTACCAATGTTTTTTGCCCACGGGGGTGTCAGCAGTTACAATTCCTGGCCCTGGTCGTATAAACCGGAAAGGTTTGCATTTGATGCATTGATCGTCCTCAAACTAAAGTTCGTTTGTCTAATTCATTAGACAAAATTATAAGTCACAAATTAAACTGCTTAAGATCAAATGTAATCTTACTATGATGAATAGACAGACATCGTGTTTCAAAATATCCTGAGAAAAACATAATTTGAAATAGGCTATGTGTGACCCATGTTCAAACTTTAAATATATATGGTGGCCTGCCCGATTTGCGCAGTCGGTAGAGGGTGAGACTGCTAATCTAGATGTCGTGTGTTCGGACTCTGGTCGAGGCGTATGTTCTTCCGTGACAATTTTACTGCAGATACAAACAAAGTCATTTGTCCTCAACCACTGAACTCTGATTTATGTGGGGAAATTGACGGTTTCTTGCGGAGGAGCAGGTTAGTACTGATTTGTGACCGAGGAGCACTGGATTTGTCAAATGAACGCCATGTATTACTTGGAATACGGCGTAAAACAAAAAGAGCCTGATGTCATCTATGATGATTACATTTCAGGATTACCTGCCGTGATAACTCTAGCGCCATACATTCCGGATTGTACGACCGATGACGTCCCAATACCCGAAGCTTGCCGACGACTTGAGGAACAGGGAGCCGATGTTGTTGGAATTAACTGCGGGCGTGGACCTAGTGGATTTATACCATTGTTGAAAGAAATACGAAAAGTCTGTAAGGTAAGGTACTGGTGAATACCAAAACTTACACAAATATGTCTACAACCATAAATGCATTGGAAAACTCGATAATTGATTAATGTTTATTAGTTTGTATTTCGTATATTATTAATGCATACTTGTTTGTATAATATATTGCATAAAGTGTATCTTTTTGCCCATGAATCTTGACACTATACGATTGGTGTTACTCTACTTTGTACTGAGTGCCGAGTGGTTACAATCGGCTAGTATTACGGGCCCTGCTTAGAACCCCCAGTGTACAAATGCTAGCAAGGGACAATTTCAGAATATTGTATAAACGGTGCATTCTATGTATATGTATTTTCCACATGTTCTATTTTTTTTGATGCTGCGTATTTCAGGGACCTATTGCTGCAATACCCGTGCCATACAGAACAACAGAGGAACAGAAGTCTTTCTACGCATTAAAAGATCCAGTGACAGGTACTGCAAGCACTGTTAATTACAATTAAACCGGTGTATTGAGATGTGAAGGTATTTTTTCAAGAGTTTGACGGCGTAAAGTCGCGATTGTGTTTCGACAGAAAGATACATTTTACAAGAGTGCATTTTCGGTCCGTAAAAGCGTACGGAAAAGCACGAATATGATATCGTACCTGAATTACAGTTTGATGAATCAGTAAAGTTCATTGATTAGTTTACTTCTATGATCGTTTTTGTTTCAAAACAGTAAAACCCCTTTTAAAGACCACATAAAACATAAGACCACCTTAAAATTTAGAACACTATTTTCAAGTCCATTTTCACTGTTGTGCTCTTTATTGAACCCCAATATTAAGACCACCACAATAAGAATACCAGTTTTCAAGGGTCCCAAGTGAGGTCGTATTACTAGTATTAAGATTTTACTGTATTATCAATGCTAACTTTATGCATGATCAATTGCAGGAAACTCTGTTTATCCAAACAATCTAGATGTGGTGAGATGCCCTCGTGATGAAATTCGTCAGTTCGCAATAGAGGCTAAAGAATTAGGAGTTCAATATATCGGTTTATGCTGCGGAAATTATCCAAGTTTGACCCGTGAAGTCGCTGAGGTCTACGGTAAAGATCCGCCAGCTTCCAAGTACGCCATGAAAACTAAATTCACTGATGGTGACAAAGTGGAGCAATTAGAAGAACATATTATAAAATTGAGAAAATATAAACTTGGGCTGTAATTTCATTGTCAGTCGTAGAACTTTGCATAGTATCATGTATTAAACTATAGTTTGTCTAAGTAGACAGTATTAAGGAAACTTCGCTGGTAAAAACTAAAAATTGTTTTTGAAAAACGAAAACCCTACAAAGCAGCCTCTTCTGGGTTACGTCCTTGTGGAAGTGCATATTCCGGCAGCTGTTGAGAGTTTTTCGCTCTACAGTCTGGTAGTAAATACAGTAGACTGTGTATTAAGAGACCACTCGATGGACTACTAAAAATGGTGGCTTAATAAAGTGTTATAGCTGAATACACTGTATTTACTATTGTTGAACAGGGACAGTTGCTGCGGACAGGTTGCACTGAACTCTGAATTAAGTGAATGAAAAAAACAAATTTACGATATCAAGTTTAATGACTAAAATGCCAAACAGTGTTTCTAGAAATATGTAATTTTGTTATTTTTATTTAATGAATAGGGGTTTGTGCGCGTGTGTACCATGACAGTGTGCTTTTGAGGCCATTTATCACAATATTTTATATACAATCGATGATTTGTGAACATGTATTATAATGCTTTTGGTTCTTATAAATATTATGTTAGCAAATTGGTGTTTAGATTGATTTTCCTTTGGGCCACGATGGTAAAAGTGCCTGTTGTCATAAATGTACAATGAACCTCATAACGTAACCGGTGATGCTCGGCGCAGACCTTTGTGCCATCAAATTTTGTATTTGAAGGCATCTTTATTCATTACGAGGTCAATGCAATGAGTGGGGGGATTGTTTCGAATATGCATTTGTATGTGAAATACAAACAAAGCATAACACTTGCACCGTCTTCCGTGGAAAATTCTTCATCGGTTCTGTTCCCAACATTGACGGTAAATTACTGTTTGGACTCGTACAAGAAATTTATATTTGCTTCGGGAACAAATAAAAAACAAGAAGATACCTAAAAATGAACGTACACATGAATGTTTGCAAAACCTTTCGTAAGATAACTACTATAAGGGTCTGTCTGAAAAAAATGGCCCTTTTCGTCGCACACTAAGCAATTTTTTAACCAAGATTTAAGTCACATAAACAAGCCAGGGTCATGTAGCACTTGGCTACTAGGGTGGGGGAAGACCCCTAATCTGACACTGAACTTCCGTATGCCAGATGAATAGCTGCTACACGACATACAAATGATACATCCCAGGTGGGCTTTGAACCAGGAGCAGTGCAAACTCCACGCAGCGGTTATCTTCCCTTGCAGTACAGCAATAACCACTGCCATCACAAAAGTCACGTGATGATGGTTGGTTGGACAAAATGTCGGATCCGAAGAAGAAAATCACTTGATGATCGTTGGTTAATTTAAAAAATGTTTTAAATATTGTTTTTTATAACATCTTATATGTTTGAAATTAAGATATATGACTATAAAATTGTCAACGAAAATTACATAAATGAAAAATATATTTCGTCAAAAATCTTTGTGATGGCAGAGATCTCCGATAAATATAAGGGGAGATCACTGCGTAGGAGATTGGCAGCAGTGAGGGGCAAGTGATTTGAATTCAGTGACCATAGCTACTCGACCACACACTAAGTTCATAAGCAGAAATTGACGAAGTCATCCGAATGAGAATAAGAAAGATTGTGAATACCAACTTCCGGGTTATGATCCGTGATTTTCAAATTGATACTATGTACAGTCAAACCTGTCTGTAAAGACCACCCATGGGAACAGCAAAATGTGGTCTTTGTTTACAGGTGGTCTCTATTAACAGATTAAATATCATTGAAAATGGTCTGATGGGAGATAAAATTGGTGGTCTTTGCAGACAGGTTTTGCAATAGTGGTCTTTGTTCGCAGGTGGTCTTTAACACAGGTTAGACTGTATTCATTTCAAAATTCTGATTTAATATTTAAGAGGTCACAAAAGTATATAATTTTTTTTTTAATTATGATCAATGTCTGAGCCCCCAAGCCCTATCCTGTAGAAGCTACGCCACTGCAAGTTTATTTAGACAGTATATAAAAAACAACTGAGCAACCAAAGTATTGATTGAAGTAGAAAATGTTATTTAAACTGACGCGCCTGTGTGCATTAGATGTTTTCAATCGCTTGGATAAGATATAAAGGTTGATATTCTGAAACACTTCCGGGTTTACGACTATGTTAAATAAGTGGAGTGTTTGGATAACAATACTATTACATTTCAGGTAGGTCTTGTTTTTTTACTAGTTAAAACTAATTAATTACAAATTGTAATTAAAAATAATTAAAAAACTAGAATATCAACAAATGAAATGCATTGATCAATAATGTCTCTGATTTCTAGATCTCTATTATAGAGTTATGACCTCAGGTATTGGACACATACTGTCATTTCACTTATAATGCATCAGTGATTAAAAAAATAAAGTTTTACTGCCTTGACCTTTTCAATTGGGGAAAATATGCGCGATAAGTCCCAGATTTGGGGAAATAAGAGCATGGTTATTTAACTTATAAATGTTTTAAAATCCTGCTTTTTGCTGAATGTATTAGTACTTTTCCCTCTTTCATCTCAAAGTGCTCTTTTCAGGATGATAAAAAAGTCATTTGTTTTTACTTTTTTGAAAGAAGCGGAGGCTTTTTTGCTTAGGAAAACAGCCGAAATTCGGCAGAACAAAACAATCATTGTGCATGTACACTATGTTCCTATTCAACGTGAAGCATAAACTTCGTTAAACCTTATTTAAAAAAAAAAGAAGACAAAATTAACGTCAGGGGACAGGGGCACTTTTACTTTAACCTTGGTATAGTCAGAAGCAAACCAGAGTTCTATGGACCGCAAAATCTACATAAACTTAAATATTTGAAGAGCTCTTCGAATCAATTGAAGATGTCTCTAATTATTTGAATAGTTATTAAAATATAAGAGTGTATGAAGAGTTGGCGTTCCATAGAGCCCAGCTTGTAAGGAATCTTCAGGCATAGATATGCATGTATACTTAAATTATATACTAGACTAAGTTTACTTAGTAAACTATTTATTATATGTTTTCCTAAGTCCTAACATACAATGAAGAAATTCACGCGTGACTGAACTTAAATTGGTTCAACTTACAGAAACTAGATCTGCCTTTGGTAGTTTTATAAAACCCGTGTATATTTTTGTCAGATCGGGATAATACAACTCTTCACCGTGATTACTTCCACTGGCGGCTCGAGCAGTTCTCGGATGCACTCAAAGTTCTGAACATTTTGGTTGCTAGAAAATGTCGAAGGGAACTACAGCTTGCTTAGTCACGAGTATTGTGGCGTTTATTCTTGGCGTCCTTGGACTTAGTTTACCATACTGGTTTTACGAACGAAACGATCAGTCTTCCGAACATGGCGGACTTTGGCGGAACTGTACTGTGTTTTCAAACACATTCCGCTGCCAAACTACAGAAATTGGTACCTATAGTTTTACCTATCTCTTTGTCCGTGGTCTACCTGTAAAAGTACAATTCGAAAAAAAATGGACACCATATTAAAGCAGTATTTTACTACAGCTCATGAATTATATATATATGCAACTAGAGTTTTCAGAATGTTCAGATTGATATACATGTAGGCCTAGAGTCTACAGGGTTTTTCGACGGAATTTCTTTTAAAATACCGGTGATTATCATTGCATACATTTATCTCATCTACCTTCAAACATTTCCTTCAGTTTAGAAAGCAAACGAAAACATCAACAATCTAAATTGTAAATTATGCTGAAACATATTAATGTGTTATATGTATACATACGTACGGCATGTGTCAATATGTAATGACGTCATTGGATGATTTAGAATTTAATGACGCCATCCTATGTTTCAGACAAGACCTGGTTCCACCTAGTACAAAGCTTCATGGTCATCGGTGTTGCTGGACAATTGCTGACAGTCGTTTTGAGCTGCCTATATCAAAAGACAACATATACGTTCCGTGTGGCTAGACCTTTTGCACTTCTTAGTTTTTTATCAGGTATCTATAATACATTCAAGTTGTTCCAATATCTAAAAGTACAACGCAGTTCCTGGACAGTCGGGAATGAACTAATAGAAAGACCAGCATTTATCATTCCAGTCAATACGTGCCCAGTATCGGCCTGTTGTTGCCAGCTCTCTTGACTTGTCCTGTGATATTTTCCATCAATTAATTCACCCTTCACTGTTTGTCCTCTTTGATTCTCCTAGTTATTCCTTATGGTCTGCCGGGCCATTCCTTGCACCTCTGTTCCCTGACGTATGTACCCTTTAACCTCCGCAAATGCCTCATTTTTTATGGATTGCTGTTTTCCCGGAGGTCTGTGTGGGGAGGCACTGTCTTATGTATGTGGCGTTAGCAACTTCACAGTGTATTCACGATTTAAATTCCGCTGAGTGATGTGTCTTCGACAGAGGGAAGCGTTCCAGACAGATGAGTAGTGGTGTTCATTTTCTGACCAATAACTCGTAATTTCGATGTTTCTGTAGGATCCTTTGTCGTCTGAACGACGGTGCATGTCTAAATTTACTATAAAAAACAATACAAAGCGATATCTTTGCGGAATAAAGCTTGTATCGTCCGTTTAAATTTGACATATAGAAAAAATGTAAAAAATCGCCTTCTACTGCTCGATTTGAATCGTTTAGCGATATAATTGAATAGTTTTATTCCATATATCAAAACATGTATTATTTACGAACAATGCTAGCATGTTGCAAGTCTGTCGGTGCTATTTAACCGACGTTTGATCCTTTCAAATGGACACTGATATGCACCAATATGATGACGTTTACCGCAGAGGGTACATTGCAATGATAACGTTGCCGGCTGAGGAAATAAAAGTACGGATGCCGTTTTCGGCCGAGGAAAACACTTTATTAAAAGACGGATTTTTGCTTTCCATCTGTCTGGAACGCTTCACTCTGTCGAAGACACATCTTGGCGGAATACAAATTTGGTTATATACACTGTGAACTTACTCTCTCTCTCTTCCTTTAGAAAATCATGATCAAATATCATAGTGTTATTTCCGGTTCACATATTGGGTTTTATACCTTATATATTAATGTTGTTCTTGTACTATTTCTGAGAAATACTGCTTTTGTATGTGGTTAAATGGAATTTAAAAAGTTTAATAGAATCAACCAAAGACCAAATTTCCACAGATCTAACCTTTATATTACAAATGTATTTAAAGACCATTAATCACGTGATATGTATGAAGGCAGTAATATTATGTACCGTTAGGGGAGATAATCGGTGTAAGAAAGTTTGGTATTAATTACGTAAAATGATTGTGTGCATGGTATTATGGAAAAATAAATTTATCGAAATTTGCATAAGTTATCACTTCCTGTTATCGGCAATTTCTCCCTTTTCGTCTGGTAGTATTTAAAACGGAATTTAATTTTGAAGTATTGCACAATAACGCTATGCTTATATTTCAACAGCGTGATAACATGCAATATAATGATGAAAAGAAATTTTAAAATTACAAAATCGGCAAAATGTGCATATGAACAATGTTACACATTTGAATAACAAAATAACTTGAAGATTATGAACATTAATTATATATTTCTGTCACATGGAAGATATTGTGTGTCGTAAATATTTGAAAAGTTTACTTCCGCATCATAGGGAAATTAAATAATTCGATGCGGGTTTTGTAAATTCAGTATAAAAAATCCACACGTTAGTTTAATAAATGTAGTTAATGTTACGGAAGTCTTTTTCGAGAAGTGTATTCTCGCGTGTCACGAATAAATTATATTTACTGACGATGAAATTCGATTTTTGCCAACTGATATTCAACGCATAATTAACTGGTGTCCGACCAAGTTAGGCAAAATTCCCCTATAGCGGTTACCTCCCCTTGTAGGCTCCAAAGTTACAAGGAGGCCGATCGCGAATACAAATTTGGGAGCCTTACTTGTCGCACGAGTGGCTTTAAAAGTAATGCAATTTGTTGATGTCTTAAATGATTTCGAAGCAGCAAGAGACAATGTCAATGTGTCCACCTAGTGCACATAGTCTCAACTGACTCAAAGGGTACAACGCATAAATTACGAAACACTACAATCTAACAACATAGTCATATAATTATCACAAATACAGCAGCCAACTGATACGGCAAATACTATAATTATACATGTACACAAAAACTCCTTAATCAAACTGTATCAATATAGTAGTTCGAAAATTTGTAAAACAAGCGGTCTAATTACTACTGTTTACAAATAAAAAAGTTGACAAATTATTGATGTAAAATATTACAACATTCGCCAAAACATATTATTTTGTAATTAGAACCCATGCATGGACCAGAAACAATCGATGTATATGTGTCACTTACCGAATTACCGACTTCCAACCTCTTCTTTAAATGACGTCATTTCCAGAAAACGTCACATGTGACGTCACTATGTACCGACAGTAAGCAATATTTGCCCCATTTGGCAATATGTAAACGAAGTGGAGTATATATTGTTTTCTTTTGCAAATAGTGACATCACATGTTGCGTTTTCTTGAAATGACGTCACTTACAGAAGAGGTTGTTAATCTCATAGCAGAGCTCATTTGATGAATATTGCTTCCAAAAATATACTCATCAGAGATTCTTGTGTGTGTTTTCAGGGTTGATACTGGCTGCAGCTGTGATAATATATGGAGTAAATAACAGACAATATAGTCTGTATTTCAATGGTGGATTTTACCTTGCAATGGTTGCTTCATTCTTGTCGCTTCTCGCTACACTGATGTCTTGGATCGTGAACTTGAGTGAAAGACGGGGCACGCTAGAAGGCTACACACGAATTGGGTCGTAAATTCCATTACGGTGATTAAACGTATTAATTACCGAAATGGGCAACCTATCGAAATGGATATACAGTGATTAGGAGGTTGACGAATATTACACATGGGGTTGTGTTATATATCGTATATTTACATTTGTATACTTATTTTGTTTTGTAACAACATCAGAGTGCCGATATGTAAGACAACACACTAGTAAATAAAATAAATTGAACGCCGAGTAGTAATTGTCATCGCACACAATAGGGTAGATTGGTTCCTGACCTCGATATAATACATTATATGTTTACCTGCAAAAATATATAACAAAGCGGCCTATTACTATATTTCTGTCCTCTGCAGAAAAATGCATAAGTACATAATTGGAAAATGTGTGTCTCTGAAACTGTTAATCAATAAATGATCTGTATTTTGTTAACGTTTTAACTATACAACAATATTCATAACTATATTTTTATATCTTCTGTTAGTTGTTATTTTCGTAAATATATCCAACGAGCGCACACATATCAATCGTAACTACTCGGCGGTATCCGGCAGAGCACGGAATCGCCGAAGTGTTTCGAATGCGCACATATTAGATTCTGACTATTGAGAATTCTGTGCTCAGTTTATGTGACCACCGGAAGCCGAGTGATAATCGAATTTGTAAGTTAAGATCTATTGTGCAACATATAAAACAATGCCGAGATGTTACGATTACTGGTCACTCCAGATCCAAAATGGAGTTCGGTAAATTCATATAAATTCAGTGGATTCGGGTAAGGTAACGTCCCCTAATCGAAAGGTTCTCCAGTCCGTGTCAAGGTAACAAATGTATTTCGGTTGAACAGAAGTTGGTTGAGTGGTAAACGAAAGCTTTGATTGGTTTACGCAACACTGATATGCAAATAGCAAAGCCATGTTAGTACGGCTGCGCTGAATAAGTGATATAGTTTGTTTCAATATAGTTCATCATTACTTATTGCATAAGTCGTGAACTCACATATTCATGTTATAATAGCAATTTATCTGATTAAAGCAATATAAATGTTCGCGACTGGTGCATAAAACCAAGAAAGTCTTCTTAATTCCAACACCGGACAATTCCCGTTGGTGATGACTAACAACACTTCTTACTGGATAAATCTTGGAATACACTATACACAATGTAACCAATCTGCGTCAAGGATACAAACATTTTCTGGTGGAAGAGAAATTGCCCTGGTGGTTAACGTAAAATGTAATTGGTTTACAAAACACGGATTTGCAAACAGCAAAACCATGTTAGTACGGCTGCGCCGAAACAGATAAACGGCGTAGACAGAATGACGTCTTCCGGTATGATAAATAAAGTAATGTTTAACACGTTGGAAAATAAATCAATTACTAGTAACTATAATTAGACAATTGTTCGTGTTAAGATATTTATCTGGTATTGAAATTTATCACGATACTTATCTAGTTAACCACATAATAATCTAGTTAATCAAGTATTTGTCTAGTTTCTTTACCGTGATAAGCACATAATTATCTAGAAGTTAATTCAGTCGTTAACTGGTGACAGAAATATGCCACGATGCTATATAGATTTGTGATTGGTGACGTTGATCTTGATGAAGAAAATGTTTCCCTACCCCAGAGAGTACTGCAACAGTTTTAGACATGAATTAGATCTAACAAAGATAGTATATGTGTTGGTGCGAAAAGCTGGAAAATAACGGAGGATCCCGGAAAATAACGGAGATAATCGAAAATTGCGGGAATTTTACGGATATTTCCTGAAAATGAAGGAAAATAACGGAGATTACCGGTAAAAAACGGAGACCAACGAAAATTGCCGGAATAAAACGAAAATTAAAGGGAGACAGACATTCACCTTGACGTACTCCTAACATGCAAGTGAATTCATTGCTGAGCATGTTATTGTATTTGACACAACTTTTTATGTTCGAATAAATACTTTTAATGATAGTAAACATTTTACCTCTGATTCCTACTTTTATTAATTTGAACCACAAACAATTCCGTTCAACATAATCAAACGCCTTACTAAAATCAATAAAACTACAGAACAGCTTTTTACCGGAATTAATCATATGAGTTATCAGGCCATGTAAAACAAAAATATTATCTGTTGTTCCCATACCACTTCTAAAACCGGCCTGGGCTTCGACGTAAACGTTATATGTTTGAGCCCATTTGTTTAAACGATTGTTCAAAATTCTTGTAAATAATTTGCCTAAAACACTCAATAGGGTAATTCCTCTGTAATTTTCTGGATTATTATGCGAACCTTTCTTATGTAACGGAATAATATATCCCTCTGACCATGTATTAGGGAAACAACCGGTTATAAAAACAGTATTGAACAGGTTATATAAGTATGGTAATAAATGAGTTTTACCATGTTTAAAATATTCATTTAAAAGATTGTCCGGGCCTGTAGTTTTGCCAGTTTTCAATTCGCCTATAGCTTTTGATATTTCACATTCTGTAATTCTGGAGTCAAGTTCGTTAAACATGACCTGAAATTCACCTTTAACAAAGCGCTCGTTGAAATAAATGACATCATCATCCGGGTTGAAAAAATGGTCGTCCGGGTTATTTATAGCTTTAAAATAGTGCTCAAAACTTGACAGAGGTATATCATGTGTTTTTACATGAGATGTTTCTTTTAACATTTTCTAATACAATTTGGCGTTTTTGTATCTATAGGTTTCTAACTCAGAAGTGCGGTTATTTAAATACCGTTTGTGATTAATTTTCAGCGTGTTTTTATACTCAGATCGTGCTTTCACAAGGAACACTCGATTTTCGTCTGAGTATTTTTTTCTGTAATGGTTTAACGCGGATATAAACTGATCACGTTTTAAAGTACAATCATCATTAAACCACGGTTGGTTATTTTTAGTTAGTGATATGTTCTCATGGCTGTAATGCCTGATCGGGCGCTTGAATAGTTTATCCGTTGTATCACACAATAGTTCAGAAAATGATTCTAAATTTGTCTCAATTTCTTTACAATTTGAACAATTCGTAGCATTTTCGGCAATACGTTTTAAACGTTCGGTAAAGTTAACAGTGCTTATGGAGTTTATATAGTCATCCTTCATATCATTGCACCATGAATATTTACATTCAATATAATTACAGTCAAACCCATCACGCTGACTATTTTCAAGGTTTGTCTGCTCACTATCAGATGTACATAATGTATTATCTAATTTGAAGGAGATAAGACAATGATCTGACAGAGGATTAGGATCGTGAACACGAAAAGCTGTAAATAAATCAGATATATTTTCGGATGATAAGACATAATCGACGACGCTTCGACCTCTATGACCTACAAATGTGTATTTACCTATAGTACTGTCTTGACAGCATCGGCCATTCATTATGCGTAAACCTGTTTGTTTGCAAAAATCTAAAAGAGAGTTACCGTTATTATTAAGATGACCTTTATCTTGCGATTTTCTTGGGATTAATGAATCAACATGATAATTATCCGATACCGCAACAAGATCGTCTGAGTCAAAATCAACAAAATCGTTGTTATCTGAAGTACGAGCATTAAAATCACCTGAAACTATGATATGACAATTACCATTAGTATTATTGTGTATAGTTGCCACAGAATCAAGTAATCTGTCAAAACAATTTTGATCTATAGCATTATACCTACTGCTGCCTTCAGGCATAACGTAACACAAGCCTAAAAACAGATCAGAGTCTAAAAATAATTTTCTACCACTAATTCGTAACCATAGAATATCATCTTCACTATGTAAGAATATACAAGTTCCATCTACAAGATTGTCACGTACATAAATAATAATACCACCAGAGTCTCGCTTGCAGTGTTTCCTTTTCTGTCTGTGCAATGGAAAATGATGGAACCCACCAACACTATAATCTTGTAGTTCATTTGACCATGTCTCTGTCAGCATGATAATATCATTTGACTGAAAAATAGATATAACTTCTGGACACTGTAGTTTATTGCAACTTTTAGAAATAAGACACTGTACATTAAGTAATGAAATTTTTATCTGCACCTTCTCCTGGTACCGTTAGCCAGAGTCAACGTTTGTACGCGTATCGCTACTCGTGTTGTTCTGGATATTTGGACGTTCGTCGTTGTGGTGTGAATCACGGATTGAGTGTGTAGATTGGCGTTGCGTAGATGTTGATTGTTGACGTCGATTTCCGGACGGTTTCCTAATTTGAGATCGAGACTTGCGCGAACCGGACTGTGAGTTGCTAGTATCGGTTGAGGAAGCCCTGCTAGCTCTTAGAGTTGCATCCTTTATTACGATGTTTGCAGGTTGTTTAATGTTTTCAAATAAAGATGGAATGTTTGTTGTTTGTGACAAATCCAGCGCATTTGATTGCTCACTAGGGTCGACATGAGGTGGCTGTTCATTAAAAGTAGTACCTTTGCGTTCGCTACTTATTGCTGGCTGTATATATTAACAACCTATATAGGTCCTTGATACGGCATTACCGTTTACCATAAAAATCACAAACAAGTCATGTATGAATATGCCTGTCTGCAAGTCAAATTGTTTAGGTAGACTAATCCAAAAATGGTTAATATTTCAAGTTGAACATCTTTGGGGTGTATGCGAGATAAATCAGTATGTAAAATAATGATCACGTTACTTTGTGACAATTCGGAACTATGTGACTCTGACTGACTCTGACTGACCCTGACTGACCCTGACTGACTCAGACTGACTCTGACTGACTCTGACTGACTCTGACTGACTGACTCTGACTAACCCTGACTGTCTCTGACTGCATCTGACTGCCTCTGACTGACTCTGAGTGGCTCTGACTGACTCTGACGGACTCTGACGGACTCTGACTGACTATTGGTTAATTCGGTTAATCGGAGAGGCAATTCTTTTTTCGAAGATAGAAATTCTCATACTTGCGTGATTTTTACGAAAACCTCGGCAAACATTTAAAAGGGATATATTGCATAGCTGAAGACATTTTCGTCGATGGAGTAGGTAGGTCTTTAAGTCCTGAGAAAATGAGCAAAAACTGAAATTCTATTAAGGGCCCACCTTACGTGATTTTTAGCGAAAACTTTTTTCACGAAAATATGTCAAGTAATACATCATTTTGTTCGTCTTGATGCCAACTATTGAAATATATATATATGTGTATACTTTCATCTAAATCTACGGCTTATGCTGACCCTGACTGACTCTGACTGACTCTGACTGACTCTGAAATAGATATATTGCATAGCTGAAGACATTTTCGTCGATGGAGTAGGTAGGTCTTTAAGTCCTGAGAAAATGAGCAAAATCGGAGAGAAACATTTTTTTCTCCAAAAACTGAAATTCTATCAAGGGTCCCCCCTTACGTGATTTTTGGCGAAAACTTTTTTCACGAAAATATGTCAAGTAATACATCATTTTGTTCGTCTTGATGCCAGCTATTGAAATATATATATGTGTGTATACCTTCATCTAAATATACGGCTTATGCTCACCCTGACTGACTCTGACTGACTCTGACTGACTCTGAAATAGATATATTGCATAGCTGAAGACATTTTCGTCAATGGAGTAGGTAGGTCTTTAAGTCCTGAGAAAATGAGTAAAATCGGAGAGAAACATTTTTTTCTCCAAAAACTGAAATTCTAGCAAGGGTCCCCCCTTACGTGATTTTTGGCGAAAACTTTTTTCACGAAAATATGTCAAGTAATACATCATTTTGTTCGTCTTGATGCCAGCTATTGAAATATATATATGTGTGTATACCTTCATCTAAATATACGGCTTATGCTCACCCTGACTGACTCTGACTGACTCTGACTGACTCTGAAATAGATATATTGCATAGCTGAAGACATTTTCGTCAATGGAGTAGGTAGGTCTTTAAGTCCTGAGAAAATGAGTAAAATCGGAGAGAAACATTTTTTTCTCCAAAAACTGAAATTCTAGCAAGGGTCCCCCCTTACGTGATTTTTTGCGAAAACTTTTTTCACGAAAATATTTGAAGTAATACATCATTTTGTTCGTCTTGATGCCAGCTATTGAAATATGTATATATGTGTATACCTTCATCTAAATCTACGGCTTATGCTCACTGACTCTGACTGACTATGACTGATAGTTGTAGTGATAGTGACAAGACATTTAAGGATATTATAATTTATACCAGAAGAAAGGAAATTCAATCAGCTATGCTGTGAATTTATTGGTTGTGCAGAATAATACTCTTTTTAGATGAATTTTGTGTATATTGCATATCTGATATGGGATTAACTCATGTATAAATGTACTTGTGTATTGTGTAGACACAGTGGACAGTGGTCATCGATGTGTATTGGATTTTAGGTAGGATTTTTTCGTCGGTACGGAACAGCTGATTAGATCGTGATGCTCGTGCACTTCCACGTAATGGTGTGTTTGTGTATGTATCCGTATCCGAGTCACTTGCTACTGATTTCAAATAGGTTTGTTCATCGTTGTTTTGAAGAGATGTGTTTGTTTGCACTTTTTCGCTATATTTACCATGTGTGTATTAGTCGACTGCGGCGTAGCTGGTGGCGGCATTTTGGCTTTGGCCTCTTTGCTCTTCGTGTTGTTGCTTGGATGTACAGTTGATGATTCCTTTGGTGATTCCTTTGACTGAATATGTTGGATATGAATAACTTGTGGTGCTAAATCACAGTCGTCGGTATTCACGTTTATATCCATGTTTGCACAATTTTCTGAATTATCCGTGTCTTGGGAGTCCGCATAATTCTCAGATAGCATGTACTTAGGCACATTTGTTGCTATATTATCGGAGTACTGATTGGACGCTGACCGATTACGACTTGATGAACTCACGGATGTCATTACTGGTAAGTCACTACATTGTTGTTGCATATATGCTTGAATTGTCATGTGTTGGTTGGTATCACTTTTATTAGCATAGTTGGGTTGTGAATGGTATCTTTGAGATGGCGGGTACATGTTATTCGATACTCTGGACATATCATATTGTGGAGTCTCACCACATATTGGATACCTCTCAGGTGATGTAGTAAACTTTGCTGAACATAATCAAAGTTTATTTGACTGAGTTGATCTGTCCTACTACCCCTTATATATTTATTCCACTCTGGCATTTCATCTCGCACTAATTTGTCATCCTGAATGAGCTTTGCTGGGTAGACTATGATTACCTTTGACACTGGGTTTTGTTGTTTAAGCCTCTTGTACTCTGGTCATAAGCGGCTACGCGCTTCCTGAGTTTCTCTGGGGAAGTCATAATCAATTGAGAAAGGCGTACCTTTGAGCGATCGTACCCGACTCATAATAAGCTCAATGTCACAAAAATCACGGAAATTGAGTACTATTGGTCTGTTCTGATATTGTCTCCGACGGTCTCGCATTCCTAGCCTATGTGCCCTGGCAAGATACATGTTGCGTGGGTCTATGTCCAGGTGGTTCCTTAAAAAGCCTCTAATCAGTGCAAAACAGTATTCTCCGGCATTTTCGTTTAACCCTCTTATTATCAGGTTATTGCGCCTAGATCTCGCTTCCATATCAATAGATTTGTAGGCTAACATTTGCATAAAATCTGTTTGCGTATTTGTTGTCTCAATTACTTGGGAAAGTTTTTCGATGACATTACATAGAGACTGTTGAAAATTATACATACTTCTGCTGTAACTTATCTGTTCGTGCTTGATGCACATAAGCTGATCAAACATGTACAACATTTTAGTGTCTAAAGATCCACGTTCAAATTCTTTACGAGTAACATCCACAAAAGTCCCGTTTTCACCTTTGGTATTTTTCCGCTCAGAATTTTTTTTTGTACCGGAATACCATGTATGCAATAATCACTATTTCTCGCCATTCCTGTTTTGAAATTAGTCCAGTTTTCAATAGTCACTTTTAATGATCCGCAAATAAAAATTTAAAACTAAAAGTCTCGTTTCGCTTTCTTGCAGTCTATATCGAACCAATCCTTGTTACCGTACATAACTGTTCCTGGTTTGGCTGTATATATTAATTCCCTACTACATTGTTCTACCACCTTTTCGAGCTCATCTTCTATAACATCTACATTGACATCATGGTTTAACAAGACTCTAAAAATTGGAACATACCACTATTTGTGCCCTCAGCGAGCGCTGCAATATAATCACCTTTTGTAACTTCATTTAGTTTAAAGCGTTTAACATGAGTAACATTAGCATTAACTGTCTGCTCAATAGCAGTATTCAACAACACACAAATTGGAAAAGGCGGGCTTTCCGCTCTATCTATAACTCTAAAATCTAATGCAATATCCAAAATAGATTTAGATGCTAACCAGTAATCAATAACACTGGATCGATTTTGGTTTATAAAGGTGAAATTTTTATAAGACTCATCAGTATTCTCGGTCAGACATCGCCCATTAAGAATGTAACAAGAGTATGCTTTACAAAAGTTAATAAGAATAAGATACTTTCCCCAAGAGTTAATAGTGGTATCTTGCGATTGTCTAGAACTTGTGATGTCACTATCTAATATGTCTCTTACATCCTGAAAAACGGGTATATCAACATATGTTATAAAGTCTGCCAATTCCACTGTCCGGGCTTTAAAATCTCCACAAATTAGCAATTCAAACCTTGACAAATTATTATCCGATATCAAATATTCAGATCGTTGCAAACATGAATAAGTTATATCAAAATAAAAAGAAGAATTTCCAGGTGGAGTATACAGCGATATTAACAATACATCTCTGTCTAAATGAAATAGTGATTTATCAAATAGTATCATAATACCAAATTCAAATGTATCACAAATTCGTGTAACAAATCTATTCAAATGGCTTTTTATCATTACCACAATGCCACCCATGGATCTGCATCCTGCAAATGATTTCCTAGCATTACATGTACACATATCAAACTCTTGAAACATTGACATACATGATTGCAGTTATCAGAGTCCCATGTTTCCTGAATACATACAACATCATGATCATATATAAAACTACTGATTTCATAGTTTAACAGTTTAGATTTGTGTCCTTCAATGTTCCATGACAAGAGTTTCAATTTCTGTGAAGAGCTTCGGCCACTATCCTATATGTTATTCTCGGAATGCCTCTCGTTGGAAGAACTAGCTTTCGGTGATCCTGCGTTAGAGATACTAGTAGAATTGTTAATATCCATGCCCATGTATTTCTGCCGCTTGTAACATCTGCATAACAAGATCGAACTGCACGCTTGGACACCCAAGATTTAGCGTGAGTTTTACTGTTAGACGATTCCTTCTCATATATAACCAGCTTCCCCTGCTTTGTAGAAACATGCATACCCCTACTGTTCAGTTCATTCAGCTTCTGTCGTTGTAGATAAGATAAATCATTCGAAATACGTATTCCCTGTTCTCTGAGCTTGTTACGATATTTAAATAGATTAAATTTATCCTGGGATTCTTTAAAGTTGGCTATTACTAGTCTTGGACTCTCGCCAATTTGACCAACTCTTCTCGCGGAGTTTATAGAGTTAATATCAATATTATCTTCTGGCAATGTCAGGGAGAAAATGGATTTATTTATATGGCTTTCCAAACTTAGATCTTCATTTTCACATTCTTCTAGGCCAAATAGTCTAGGGATCATTTCAGTCTTCATGATTCGCTAAAAAGTAATTGCTTCTCAATAACTTCGATCCGGTCATAAGTGATTTCATCATGTACATAGAACTCTCGGATGTCACTTTCTAAACTTTCATTATTGTATTCTATGTCACATATACGCGTATGCATATCATTTAGTGATACTTTAGTCATATACTGGCTTTCTTCCAGTTTAGACACATTTAATTTGATCGAAGATAGTTCAGACTTCATGTCATTCAAATCAGACTTGACACCGGTGAGCTCACATTTCACTTGATTTAAAGTATATTGGACATTGGTCATAGCATCTAGTATAAGCTGTGTATCTTCGGTTGGCCCAGGGTTAAGGTCCACATCCGAAGAGAGTAGCAATATCCGACTAGCATATGATGGATACAACATACTAATACACCCACAAGCAATAGGTAATGTCCCCCTCGCATACACTAGAGGTGTCTCAAACATACATCGTGGGACGTCTGAAGATGCATAGTTGTCCACAAAAAAAGTCTGGCAGCTTATAACAGCACGAAGAGACAGGAAACACCACAGCACGTAGACTCCACACACAAAGCTGCGCAAATGAATGTCAGTACCAGAAGTATACGGATTGTATTTACCAAATGTTGGTGGTCTTGAATGTAGTCGAAGATCAAATTTTAGCACGGTACTGAACAATGTCAATTCCCATGTTTTCGTCTTTGTTCCAACACACTATCCAAATTGCTCACAATAATTAGTCCAGAACACCAACGAGTACAGCTTTTCCACAGCTTTATGTTTATGTGTCCAGTCTACACAACGATATAAACACTCCCAGTCACACCCGTTGTACCCTAAAATTTTGGAGAAAAAAATGTTTCTCTCCGATTTTGCTCATTTTCTCAGGACTTAAAGACCTACCTACTCCATCGACGAAAATGTCTTCAGCTATGCAATATATCTATTTCAGAGTCAGTCAGAGCCAGTCAGAATCAGTCAGAGTCAGTCAGAGTCAGTCAGGGTGAGCATAAGCCGTAGATTTAGATGAAGGTATACACATATATACATATTTCAATAGCTGGCATCAAGACGAACAAAATGATATATTACTTGACATATTTTCGTGAAAAAAGTTTTCGCCAAAAATCACGTAAGGGGGGACCCTTGTGAGAATTTCAGTTTTTGGAGAAAAAAATGTCTCTCTCCGATTTTGCTCATTTTCTCAGGACTTAAAGACCTACCTACTCCATCGACGAAAATGTCTTCAGCTATGCAATATATCTATTTCAGAGTCAGTCAGAGCCAGTCAGAATCAGTCAGAGTCAGTCAGAGTCAGTCAGGGTGAGCATAAGCCGTAGATTTAGATGAAGGTATACACATATATACATATTTCAATAGCTGGCATCAAGACGAACAAAATGATATATTACTTGACATATTTTCGTGAAAAAAGTTTTCGCCAAAAATCACGTAAGGGGGGACCCTTGTGAGAATTTCAGTTTTTGGAGAAAAAAATGTTTCTCTCCGATTTTGCTCATTTTCTCAGGACTTAAAGACCTACCTACTCCATCGACGAAAATGTCTTCAGCTATGCAATATATCTATTTCAGAGTCAGTCAGAGCCAGTCAGAATCAGTCAGAGTCAGTCAGAGTCAGTCAGGGTGAGCATAAGCCGTAGATTTAGATGAAGGTATACACATATATACATATTTCAATAGCTGGCATCAAGACGAACAAAATGATATATTACTTGACATATTTTCGTGAAAAAAGTTTTCGCCAAAAATCACGTAAGGGGGGACCCTTGTGAGAATTTCAGTTTTAGGAGAAAAAAATGTCTCTCTCCGATTTTGCTCATTTTCTCAGGACTTAAAGACCTACCTACTCCATCGACGAAAATGTCTTCAGCTATGCAATATATCTATTTCAGAGTCAGTCAGAGCCAGTCAGAATCAGTCAGAGTCAGTCAGAGTCAGTCAGGGTGAGCATAAGCCGTAGATTTAGATGAAGGTATACACATATATACATATTTCAATAGCTGGCATCAAGACGAACAAAATGATATATTACTTGACATATTTTCGTGAAAAAAGTTTTCGCCAAAAATCACGTAAGGGGGGACCCTTGTGAGAATTTCAGTTTTTGGAGAAAAAAATGTTTCTCTCCGATTTTGCTCATTTTCTCAGGACTTAAAGACCTACCTACTCCATCGACGAAAATGTCTTCAGCTATGCAATATATCTATTTCAGAGTCAGTCAGAGCCAGTCAGAATCAGTCAGAGTCAGTCAGAGTCAGTCAGGGTGAGCATAAGCCGTAGATTTAGATGAAGGTATACACATATATACATATTTCAATAGCTGGCATCAAGACGAACAAAATGATATATTACTTGACATATTTTCGTGAAAAAAGTTTTCGCCAAAAATCACGTAAGGGGGGACCCTTGTGAGAATTTCAGTTTTTGGAGAAAAAAATGTTTCTCTCCGATTTTGCTCATTTTCTCAGGACTTAAAGACCTACCTACTCCATCGACGAAAATGTCTTCAGCTATGCAATATATCTATTTCAGAGTCAGTCAGAGCCAGTCAGAATCAGTCAGAGTCAGTCAGAGTCAGTCAGGGTGAGCATAAGCCGTAGATTTAGATGAAGGTATACACATATATACATATTTCAATAGCTGGCATCAAGACGAACAAAATGATATATTACTTGACATATTTTCGTGAAAAAAGTTTTCGCCAAAAATCACGTAAGGGGGGACCCTTGTGAGAATTTCAGTTTTTGGAGAAAAAAATGTTTCTCTCCGATTTTGCTCATTTTCTCAGGACTTAAAGACCTACCTACTCCATCGACGAAAATGTCTTCAGCTATGCAATATATCTATTTCAGAGTCAGTCAGAGCCAGTCAGAATCAGTCAGAGTCAGTCAGAGTCAGTCAGGGTGAGCATAAGCCGTAGATTTAGATGAAGGTATACACATATATACATATTTCAATAGCTGGCATCAAGACGAACAAAATGATATATTACTTGACATATTTTCGTGAAAAAAGTTTTCGCCAAAAATCACGTAAGGGGGGACCCTTGTGAGAATTTCAGTTTTAGGAGAAAAAAATGTCTCTCTCCGATTTTGCTCATTTTCTCAGGACTTAAAGACCTACCTACTCCATCGACGAAAATGTCTTCAGCTATGCAATATATCTATTTCAGAGTCAGTCAGAGCCAGTCAGAATCAGTCAGAGTCAGTCAGAGTCAGTCAGGGTGAGCATAAGCCGTAGATTTAGATGAAGGTATACACATATATACATATTTCAATAGCTGGCATCAAGACGAACAAAATGATATATTACTTGACATATTTTCGTGAAAAAAGTTTTCGCCAAAAATCACGTAAGGGGGGACCCTTGTGAGAATTTCAGTTTTTGGAGAAAAAAATGTCTCTCTCCGATTTTGCTCATTTTCTCAGGACTTAAAGACCTACCTACTCCATCGACGAAAATGTCTTCAGCTATGCAATATATCTATTTCAGAGTCAGTCAGAGCCAGTCAGAATCAGTCAGAGTCAGTCAGAGTCAGTCAGGGTGAGCATAAGCCGTAGATTTAGATGAAGGTATACACATATATACATATTTCAATAGCTGGCATCAAGACGAACAAAATGATATATTACTTGACATATTTTCGTGAAAAAAGTTTTCGCCAAAAATCACGTAAGGGGGGACCCTTGTGAGAATTTCAGTTTTTGGAGAAAAAAATGTTTCTCTCCGATTTTGCTCATTTTCTCAGGACTTAAAGACCTACCTACTCCATCGACGAAAATGTCTTCAGCTATGCAATATATCTATTTCAGAGTCAGTCAGAGCCAGTCAGAATCAGTCAGAGTCAGTCAGAGTCAGTCAGGGTGAGCATAAGCCGTAGATTTAGATGAAGGTATACACATATATACATATTTCAATAGCTGGCATCAAGACGAACAAAATGATATATTACTTGACATATTTTCGTGAAAAAAGTTTTCGCCAAAAATCACGTAAGGGGGGACCCTTGTGAGAATTTCAGTTTTTGGAGAAAAAAATGTCTCTCTCCGATTTTGCTCATTTTCTCAGGACTTAAAGACCTACCTACTCCATCGACGAAAATGTCTTCAGCTATGCAATATATCTATTTCAGAGTCAGTCAGAGCCAGTCAGAATCAGTCAGAGTCAGTCAGAGTCAGTCAGGGTGAGCATAAGCCGTAGATTTAGATGAAGGTATACACATATATACATATTTCAATAGCTGGCATCAAGACGAACAAAATGATATATTACTTGACATATTTTCGTGAAAAAAGTTTTCGCCAAAAATCACGTAAGGGGGGACCCTTGTGAGAATTTCAGTTTTTGGAGAAAAAAATGTTTCTCTCCGATTTTGCTCATTTTCTCAGGACTTAAAGACCTACCTACTCCATCGACGAAAATGTCTTCAGCTATGCAATATATCTATTTCAGAGTCAGTCAGAGCCAGTCAGAATCAGTCAGAGTCAGTCAGAGTCAGTCAGGGTGAGCATAAGCCGTAGATTTAGATGAAGGTATACACATATATACATATTTCAATAGCTGGCATCAAGACGAACAAAATGATATATTACTTGACATATTTTCGTGAAAAAAGTTTTCGCCAAAAATCACGTAAGGGGGGACCCTTGTGAGAATTTCAGTTTTAGGAGAAAAAAATGTCTCTCTCCGATTTTGCTCATTTTCTCAGGACTTAAAGACCTACCTACTCCATCGACGAAAATGTCTTCAGCTATGCAATATATCTATTTCAGAGTCAGTCAGAGCCAGTCAGAATCAGTCAGAGTCAGTCAGAGTCAGTCAGGGTGAGCATAAGCCGTAGATTTAGATGAAGGTATACACATATATACATATTTCAATAGCTGGCATCAAGACGAACAAAATGATATATTACTTGACATATTTTCGTGAAAAAAGTTTTCGCCAAAAATCACGTAAGGGGGGACCCTTGTGAGAATTTCAGTTTTTGGAGAAAAAAATGTTTCTCTCCGATTTTGCTCATTTTCTCAGGACTTAAAGACCTACCTACTCCATCGACGAAAATGTCTTCAGCTATGCAATATATCTATTTCAGAGTCAGTCAGAGCCAGTCAGAATCAGTCAGAGTCAGTCAGAGTCAGTCAGGGTGAGCATAAGCCGTAGATTTAGATGAAGGTATACACATATATACATATTTCAATAGCTGGCATCAAGACGAACAAAATGATATATTACTTGACATATTTTCGTGAAAAAAGTTTTCGCCAAAAATCACGTAAGGGGGGACCCTTGTGAGAATTTCAGTTTTTGGAGAAAAAAATGTTTCTCTCCGATTTTGCTCATTTTCTCAGGACTTAAAGACCTACCTACTCCATCGACGAAAATGTCTTCAGCTATGCAATATATCTATTTCAGAGTCAGTCAGAGCCAGTCAGAATCAGTCAGAGTCAGTCAGAGTCAGTCAGGGTGAGCATAAGCCGTAGATTTAGATGAAGGTATACACATATATACATATTTCAATAGCTGGCATCAAGACGAACAAAATGATATATTACTTGACATATTTTCGTGAAAAAAGTTTTCGCCAAAAATCACGTAAGGGGGGACCCTTGTGAGAATTTCAGTTTTAGGAGAAAAAAATGTCTCTCTCCGATTTTGCTCATTTTCTCAGGACTTAAAGACCTACCTACTCCATCGACGAAAATGTCTTCAGCTATGCAATATATCTATTTCAGAGTCAGTCAGAGCCAGTCAGAATCAGTCAGAGTCAGTCAGAGTCAGTCAGGGTGAGCATAAGCCGTAGATTTAGATGAAGGTATACACATATATACATATTTCAATAGCTGGCATCAAGACGAACAAAATGATATATTACTTGACATATTTTCGTGAAAAAAGTTTTCGCCAAAAATCACGTAAGGGGGGACCCTTGTGAGAATTTCAGTTTTTGGAGAAAAAAATGTTTCTCTCCGATTTTGCTCATTTTCTCAGGACTTAAAGACCTACCTACTCCATCGACGAAAATGTCTTCAGCTATGCAATATATCTATTTCAGAGTCAGTCAGAGCCAGTCAGAATCAGTCAGAGTCAGTCAGAGTCAGTCAGGGTGAGCATAAGCCGTAGATTTAGATGAAGGTATACACATATATACATATTTC